>CM073592.1:83840628-85248128 GCA_037074705.1 Zhengitettix transpicula
TTTAGTGTTTTAGTTATTATGATTATTTTTGTTTAACGTCGGCCTTTACTGGTACGAGGCTATTACCGTCAGAAGAGAAATGAAAATGTAGCCAGTCGAGTGTTTGAGCCTAGAAATAATTTTTTATGTGCATTGTCGCTGAACATATCAGGTTACTTCCTCTTTAAAATTCAATAAGTACAATTTATCCAAGACCTTTAACCAAACAATTATGCTTAAAATTTAAATGTTAACATTTAATTAAACAATCAACTTAACTGTTATTGTCGAGATCATTGAGTCACGTTGTCGTTATTCGTTTCAGCATACGGAAAAACTTAGTTCGTTGGCTTCTTCATTTTGCTACTATAATAATATTTATCTCACTTTATAATGTTCGGAATACCTTACAAGCTGCTCTTTTAACTTGAATCTGTAATCAATCGACCATATCGTTCCTTTATGACCTGGAAGTCATGCGAAAGATCTATATTATCTAAAATCTATTATTGTCAAGAAGACCGAGGACTCGCTCTACATGACTTAATGCATCCATTCTCGGCTTTGACGTCACTTCACTTCCGTTGCACTCTTTCCGTTTCGTAACGTCACTTCACTTCTGTTAAGCTCGTATTTGCCAAAACGGCTACAGAACTCTTCTAATAGTATGTACCAATTACTTTCCTCCTTTTTTCTTCCAAATACTTTGAAAACTCATTTCCTCGCCGCCTTTGTTACAAAAAGACGTCGTAATGCATCAGTAGTTCTTTTCATGTTAAGTGGGCCAGTATTTCCCGTGTTTGTTATTATCCATAAGTTAATATTTTCCTCTGTTTAATTTTTATTTTGCCAAATCTTCATTTTCCATCAAAGAGAACAATTATCTTATTATCGTTATTCGTGTAATTATTTTATTCCCGTTGCTGATTACGTTTCTCTCATTTCTTCCTCGACATATGTCCTCAAATTTAAATTGCCTTTTATATATCAATTTGTAACGAGTGGGGTTATAATTGATAAAAATAAAGGGATCGTTTCAAGGATTTATTAATTATTGAGTTGAACATGGACAAATATTTACATGAAAAAAATATACAAATTATACGTCTTCAGCTAGCCGGGGAAAACAATCAGATACCTTAATTCTCAGGTTTAACCATGGACTACGGTAACCTCCTAGGCGCATCAAGCATTGAAACACTAAAAGTTACCTTGTGTATCTCTGGCCGTCGTCATGTTGCATCCGTGTCATTCACCCTTGTACTCTCCCAGTCCTCTGGATGAGGCACGTTTCAGAATTCGGTTCCGTCTCTGGCGACGCTTCGTCGAGGAATCCATAACGCTCTTCACTGCCCCTTCGTTGCATGTTAAAAATCGATACTCATGACCATTTGAGGTCGATCATTCCTGAAACAAGAAATGTGATTGATCCAGGGAGTCACTGGTTTATTCAATTTTGGTATTTCTGAAGACATCGTTCCCCACGGTGCGACACTCCAGGTAACGTTAGCGGGTCAACCTTCCTAAGTGGCTACGTCCAGGTCGAACGGTTTATCTCTCCGTCACGGTGGCGCCTGGTCAAATTCCAACCAGCCAAGCTCTCAACCATTGCCAATATCTAATTGCGTTAAAGAAAATATATATACACCAATTATAAAACTATCACGCTACAAATTCACAAACTTGCAAAAATTTGGTTGTCATTCTTTTTAAATATTTAAAGTCGTTTAACCAAGTTTCTAGGGCAATGAGAACGAGCCCAACTACAAATCAATCGTTGCGAACATCCTGTAGAAGAACAAAATTTTAATCTGCTCCATTTGCTTGAAGGTTCACTTCCTAAATTCACATTTGAATTGTTTTTCTGAAAATTGAGAGATTTTGTGATAATTTCATTAGAAATTAAGGGGGTCTTCAGACCCCTAAACAATTTGCTATTTGAATGCATATCATAAGCCAAATATTGAATAAATTATTAATAAAAAATTTTAAGTTCTCTTTGAAGCCTCATATTTTCGCAATTTTTATACGTTTAACAAATTTTGAAATTTACATACATTATATATAATATATTTGAAAGTAAAGGACTAACATTAGGAGTTAGTGCAACGTATACTAGTAATAAACTATTAATATGAAATTGATCGTTATTATTAAATAAGAATGCTGAAAGATGTAATCGGGAAACAAAATGCTAATTCGATATATCGAACAAAAACTTTAACATTCTAAATTCATGTAAATATATGTCGCTTGACGATCAGCTAGTATCTTGAACTGACAATATATTGTAGAGATACCAATTTGTAAAGAAAGTTTTTGTCTAATAATTTTTATTTAATATTATTGTCGGTATAATTTTAAAGCCAGAGTATTGTGTGGCGCAAGAATGCAGAGACTGGAAAGGTTTGTACTCTATTATTGTCGGGAAATCGTGTGTAATACGTGAAGTTTGGAAAAACATTCAGTGTGTTTTGGTGGCCTCACCGGAGGTGGACACGGCGAGTGTAGTCTTGGAGCTCGAACGATAAAGTTGATTTCCTGTGTGTTTTTGGAGACTGACCGGTGTGGTCATGACGAGCGAGTCTAGTTTTGGAGACCAGCCGAGGATTCTCGTGACTAAATAAGTACCAGAAGTCAGCAAGGTCTATGCGCAATAAAGGCTGAAAATATAATATTCAACGTTTGGTACTTTTACAGTAAAGCTGAGAGATAAGCATGACGAAGTAAAGTTTCTAGAACAGTTTTTGGAGAGACGTCCGGAATTTAGTGAAGTGAAACCATGTAGTGAACTTTGTTATGGCCCGTTGATTAAATTCTTATTTAAAATAAAATAATTGCAAAGTGCACAATTAATACGGTACCAGAGCAGCTCTAAATAAATTGATATATAGAACTATATATTGTAAACTTTTATATAACTATTATTACCGTCAGACTTCTCTAGATTTGTTAGCTATTTTATATAATAAGTTATTTGATATTTAATTAGGTAATTGTAAATCAGTATAATTATTAGAGGCCCATTAAGCGGTCCTGAAGTTTTGAGACTCATTAAAAGCTGTGACATTTTTTTAAAAACATATGTACAAAAATTTAATTCAATCGAAATTTATAATAAACATTTTCCTTTTTATCTGTAAAGAGTTGTAATAATTCAAACATAAAACTCCTGGTTATTATCTTTCCTTTTAAATTTTGTTTGTCTACATAAATTGGTCGTAACGTGTTGGCATTTTGTAATTATTATTTTATTTATACCACATAAGTTGACACTCCAACGTGGGGCTGTAATTTTATTAATTTTAATACCACAATATATATATATATATATATATATATATATATTATTTAGAAATTTATAATCTCTTCTATTGGGACATTCAGTAAATTTCTTGTAATATATATTTAAAACTCTGTTTTTTTCTGACTACTTTTTAACGTAAATATAAAAGAACTCCAGGCATATTATATACTTGTATAAAAAAATAAATATATTAATCTTTGTTTTTATTATGTATTTTCAGATATGTTAATGTTAGTAACTTGTAAATCATTTTGATGTATAGATATGATACGTTAAAACACAATACTGCAGAATCATAAGGACAACATAATTAAAATTTTAAAATCATTAAGTAAAAGACTTTATATCATATTTTGACCTGAAGTTCGAAAAACTACACTTTAAACGTTGTACAAGTTAATGTAGAATTCGCTTTCACAAAAAAATTATAATTTAATTTATTTTACAGATTGATAACTGTTGAAAGCTCTTTATTAAAATAAATAAGTCTATAATTAAAATTAATATAACAGCCCTGTTACATTCAATACGACATTTCCAATTAATGCTTTATACATAAAATGTATTGAAGGTAAAGGATTAACATTAGGAATTAGTGCAAGAAACGAGTGTACCAGCAATAAAATATTCCTGGAACGGAGCTCGTGTATTTTAAGCTAAATACTAAAGGATGTGATAGAGCTTTTCGCCGATAAATGAATCCACTCCTCCAACATATTTTTCCCTACTCTGTGTAATATATCCTCGCGTTCGTTGCTTTGCTCGGATTCCAAAGCTTTCATGTTATTGACTGTTTTTTCGTAGAATCGTCGGACTGGGGTAGAAATTAACACGTATCACATCTGAAAAAAAACGGTAAACAGTAGTTGCGTTTGCGACTTTTATACATTTACTTTCTATTTAAATTATGTCAAAAACTTCGAAATACTTTAATTATTTGGTTCAAAAAACATTTATTGCTACTCAAAATTTTTTAAAAAAAATTGACGCAATATATGTTTTATAGGTGATTACGTCTCATTTTAATTATTAGTTTCTCAAAATATAAATTAACTTACTTTTGAGACACTAAATTTAATACAAATCTAATTAAAATTCCAGTTAGCACCTCAATGGAGTCCGATAATGAAAATCTGAAGTGTATCGTAAGGTTGCAGTGCCAATAACATTAAGGAGCTACATTGATTATTGGGAGAAAAAATTGGCAACTGAATATTTGTACGGCTAAAGCTTTAAATATGGGTTGAAATATTCGTTTACACGTTTGTTGCGCAACACGTGGTTTATCTCCGTATTTTCTTAGAAACCTGACGAGTGAGTCTCAAAATACTCGCTATCTTCATTGGTATTCACCCCGGTGATTTGGTATGTTCCAGGTCTCAACCGTTTTTTGTATTTTCCCTGACATTCAAAGCGGTTGCAAAAAGTCCATCAACCTTTCGGAATCGCTGCTATTTCATGATCTGCATTTATCCAACGCCCACATGTTGGCTTCATATTATCAGTTCCAAAGAAAAATATGCATTTTCCTCAGGTGCTGAAACCGGTTTGTTTCGTGAAATAATTACTTCCACAAATATTATCCATTCATCCTTTTTGTATCGGTTAAAAAGAAACAATATTTTTGCTTGTCCTATACCAATCCTTTACATTTACAATTGAACACGACATTATCAGATCTGTAAGAATCGGTACATACTGTTGTTTAAAACGTTACCTAGATGAGTGTGAAAATTGATGGGTGCAGCATAGTGAATATGGCTGTATATGGATCCTGGCGCACGGGAGATCCTAGATCCTCGAACCTGGGAACAGGTATCTGTCCTTATAACGGCACGCATTCCTCTGACTTCGCAAACAGTGACGATGAGTACCAATCGTTGGCATGTCTCAGTGACCCTTTTTTAAATATTATCTTACTATACCAAGAAAAAAAATCTCAAACAACGTTTAATTCCGTATACGAATTGTAAACGACAAAAAGATATTTTAATTGATGAAGCGCATGTAATCTAGTGAAAAAGAATAGATTATGTGACAGATACTCTTACTTTATCTAGTGTTCAGAAATAAATTTAACAAGTTTAAAACAATATTATTCAATTTAAAAAATAATAAGTGTTAAACACCACGTTTCGTCCCTGATTGGGGTCTCTTCAGATGTATAGATGTTACATTCAATTACCGAATCTTAAACTTTTGTCAACTTAATTTTTTTATATTATAATATAATTGAATGTAACATCTATACACCTGAAGATGTACCAATCAGGGTCGAAACGTCGTGTTAAATATATATCATATTGAAATTGAGTATTAAATTTTTTTCTGACTAAAGGGCTGCTGTTTATAGTATTTAACTTAAATATGAAGTCAGATTGTTATAATTTTTAACGAGTTTTGTGTTCGCTCCGGTTTAACTTGAAATTTGAGGCCGTTCCTCCAACAGCCATTGTGTGTCAAAATGCCAGCGAAATAATGCCCAGCTCGTTTCATGCAAAATATTATAATCCATCTATATTTACTAAAATAGAGATATAAAATAGCGATGTGGAAAATTTTAACCGTATATATATATATATATATATATATATATATATATATATATTAGGGCAACAGGCTACATGAGGGTAATCCACGTAGTGGCAACTCCCATTTAATAGCATAGGAAGGGATTTGAAACCTGGGATGCGGAAGGGTAGAGGAAGGTAGCCAAGGGTTAACTAGGGACCCCGGGCTATAGTTTAAGGATCCTACCTGGTATTCGCCTAAAGAAATGCAGGGAAAACCTGCATCAAGTAGGTCGGGCATTGGGTACTTGTCCCACGCCCTTCCGATAGCGGGAGAGGAGTTTTCTGTGGGGACGCAGCTTTCCCTTCTCCGTGCCTCGACCAGTTTAGGAGGCAACTGGCCGACTATTCCAATGGGAATAGCGGAAAACTCTTACCGTATGCCCAAGGTCTGTGACCCCGGAACATACACATCTCAGAACAGGCCGAGGTGCACGGCTTGTGGGTACCTTAGTTCAAAAACGGAGAGGAAAAGGCATCCCCAAAGGTAGCGCCTTCGTATCTCTCCTTCAAGGTTCTACGTGCGAGAGAACATCCCTCGCAGGTTATCTGCGAGAGAATCCTCTCGCAGGTTTTTTTACCCGAATATTTTGCCATACGGTACTCCACTACTCCCATTGGAATAGTCGGCCAGCTGCCTCCTAAACTGGTCGAGGCACGGAGAAGGGAATGCTACGTCCCCACAGCAAACTCCTCTCCCGCTATCGGAAGGGCGTGGGACAAGTACCGAATGCCCGACCTACCTGATGCAGGTTTTTATAGGGTTTTCCCTGCATTTCTTTAGGCGAATGCCGGGTAGGATCCTTAAAATATAGCCCCGGGGCCCTAGTTAACCCTTGGCTACCTTACTCTACCCTTCCTCATCCCCCCTTTCAAATGCCTTCCTATGCTATTAAAGGGGAGTTGCCCAAAGTGGATTATCCTCATGTAGCCTGTTGCACTTATTAAAAAAAAGGATGAAACATAATATCAACTGTAACAGTACCAGGTTAAGTAATAAACATTTGGCACACGACAACAGACAACGTTGGTTTTCAGTAATAGCATTTTTACACATCAAAAAGCAACTAGTCCCGTGGCCAGTTTCACAATTTCATATTGAGTAGTCTTGTTTTAACCATCATAATATAAAATGTGTCGTATCAATTTTCTCGACAAAATATTTTGTTCAAATTTGCAATTATAATTACATCGAGCTTTGCCGATCGCCTATTAGTTGCATTCTATTCGGTGTATTGTCGGTGGCGTTTCCATGACAATGTACGTGGGAAACGTTAGAAAGTGTTCTGGAGCAGTTTGAAGAAGGAAGTTTGTTCACTAGTCTCAAAAAACTTGATGCCTTCTGTATGAGGACACTATACGAAGCATTGTGTCAAATATTTATTGTATAATATCTACGCAGATGTAAATATTTCTCATCGCTGGAATATTAATGTTTATAAAAATATTGTTTTGGTAATTTTTGTTAAAAATCACTTATTGTTTTCAATGGATCTGGAGAAGATTCACAAAGTATAATGATAGTACAGTCTTGAACAATAATAATACATACATACATACACCCTGGCGTTACAGCCCTTGCAGGGCTAGAGCCTGCCTCACTATCGAAGCCCACTCTCTTCTATCTCTTGCTTTCCTCCTCCATCCTCTTATGTCCAACTCATTCATATCTTCCTCTACATTCTCCACCCATTTCTTTCTAAGTCTGCCTGCACAGCTTCTTCCTCCTGGTTTTCCTTTCCATATTCTTTGTAGTAGGGTTCCCTCCTCACTCCTATCCACATACCCTGCCCATCTAAGTCTCGCACTCCTTATGAAGCTCACAATTTGGGGATCACCATAGAGTTCGTAGAGTTCTTTGTTAGTTCTGATTCTCCATTCCTCATTTTCATACTTAGGCCCATAAATTCTTCGTAGGATTTTTCTTTCCCATGCTGCTATTCTGAATTCGTCGCACCTCAGCATACACCAGGTTTCTGCTGCATAGGTCACTACTGGTTTAATTACAGTTCTATAAATCTTTACCTTTCCCTTTTTTGAAAGGTATTGAGATTTCAAAAGAGGAAGTAGGGCCCAGTAACATCTGTTCCCCATTTGTAGTCGTTCTCTAATTTCTTCTCCTATTGTACTATTTTCTGTTACTACTGAACCCAAGTATTTAAAACTCCGAACCCTATCAAAATTAAAGTTCTCTATGGAGATATTAGTAACATTTGCCCATCTTTCCTCCTTCCTAGATGCAATCAGATACTTTGTTTTTCTCATATTCACCCTCAGCCCTAATTTAGCTCCTTCCTGTTCTAATTGGGTGAACCTTAATTGTAATTCTTGGGCTGATATGCTGATTAATACAATGTCATCTGCATATGCCAATATTTGAGTCATTCTGCTGTAAATTGACCCTCCAGGGTTTCATACCACTTTTCTAACTGCTCTTTCCAATACAATATTAAACAGTATAGTGGAAAGTGTGTCACCTTGTCTCAGTGCTTGTTTAATATCGAATTTGGTGGATACTTCTCCTTGAATTAATACTTTCCCTGTGTTGCCATCAAGGGTCATCTGTATTAATCGAATCAATTTCCTGGGTACATACAATAATAATACACTGAGGACATCATCGCGTATTTTAGAAGGAACGGGCAGAGGAAGTGCAGGTTGAATTTAGTTTTAAAAAGAACACTTATTGTAATCACCCAATAAACTTATATGTTCGTGGGTTTCATGCTAGTCCCACATTACACCTCTTATCTTTAGAGTCGGTGTTATAACGCTTTCACGACTCGGCGGCGACAATCTGGCGTTTTGTACGGAACACATGGGCAAAATACGCACAGGAAAGAAATCTTAGTGTTCGGATACAGCAGAACGTCTGGCTTCTTCACGCAGGTAAATCAAATTGAATCTAATTGAAAATATGAAAACATCTTGTGTTAGATAGAAGTTGACAAAAAGATAAGGAAGTAGTCAATAAAAAGGCAAAATATAAGGGATAAATGTTTCTGTAATCCTCGTGGCTTTGATTGTAATTTCTGCTACATAACCAAAAAATTTTAAGAAACCGAATCAAAGAACATATCCAATATTGAACTCCACATTGATAAACAATTTGTATCCTCCAAATATTCCTTTGATCGGCAAAATTCGAAGCTTTTTTTATCTTGATACTACTGGTCTACAATACTTCACATTAAATCTAACATCGCTGTAATTAACGTAAAAACCGATACTTTCAAATTTAAATATAGGTACAGTCTCTTATTGTTAAAAATACGTTCTGTAAATGTGTAATAATAATATCAGTTTGTATAATTAAATTTATTAATAATATCTAATTTAAATTAATTTCATAATATCTGACATTTCACTTACAATAAGAAAGGCAAACATTTTACGTGATTTATACATAAATTCTTAAACTTGAAGAGGTCCTAAAAGGGACGAAACGTCTGTATTTTTTGTTGTTGTTAATAAAGAAATTTCTGACGCAAGTCAGTTTGTTTATTCCTTCATAATTCCATTTAACAACATGTTTCTGTCAGAATGAGGACTGTCATCAGATTAACAATAAAGAAATCGAAAATTACAGATCTAATTGTACAAAGGCGTAAGTGGATAGTCAAAGATTTGATTGTGTATTAATATTTTGCTTATGAGTTCGTTGCTCGGTTTGTGCGGCTCGTCGTTCTTGCAGATCTGACGATTTTCTTAACATGACGAAAGGCACAAGGATTGAAAGAAACGTTGTCTGGTATTTATTTTATCTTCTTAATGGCTACTTCGTTATCTTCTATCACTGTCAGCAATTCCAGAAGATCCACACAGAAGGATCGAATAATTTACCGATAATGCAGTCGAATTATAACAAGAAAAATAGCAAAATACAAACAAAACTAGTGATGATATAAATACCACACAACGTTTATCATTTCAGTAGTCGATTTATTTTGGCATAAATCGCCTCCAGCTGCCGGCCTCTTATGAATGTTGAAGCTATCTGACTTGAAATTTTTGTCCCCGTGTAGGTAACTGTAGAGTTTCGACAATTTCGCTTTGAAAAATAGAAACTTTTCTTTATCCGGACGCCATTCAGTCAACTATTCTCTAGTAAAGATACACCGTCATGAAAAAAGGTGGTTAAAATCCCAACGAAGCGTAGACACTGTGCAAAGGTCAACAAACCTGGAAGTGATGCTATGGTGACTAAACAGAGGCTCGAGTTTCGACTGGATGTAACCCACGCTACAAAGTTTTACTAGAGGGATATAATTTCTGACTGCGCCATTTCGCACAATAACAAATGAATTAGTTTGGGTTTATCTACCTTTCTACGGTTAACTCGAGATACGTCTTGAAATATATAATAACTGATGTGACGTGAAAGTATTTTTCAAAATTTAATTTCACTGCATTACAGAGATCCAAATGTTTCATACTCAACTATTTTGTGAGTAGCTGAAGTAGCTAGCATTAACTGAATTTAAAATAAAGAACCTTTGGTTTTTTGAATTTGTGAAGGAATCATCACAGGCATATTTCTGGAACAACCTTCGAGATGACATTTTAGAGTATAATGTGGAAAGAATTACTAGCATTTTCAGTATCACTGTTACATGTCTCTCACTTCCCAAGGCCTCTTATATTTGTTAATTTAATCAATATTTCTCCTTGGCATTATCCCATATTCGTCAAATCTTAAAACAGTTAATTCTCAGGTCGAACCCAAGGTTTTAAATTCTCATTTCTGTTAATACAAATACATTTCTGAAATTTAATATGCTAATTACTAGGTGGAGTTTTAATTTGTAGTAATTTAATTTTACGATAACTGATAATAAAATTTAATTAATTTAAAATCAAAATAAAATTTAAGTTGAGTTAAATAAAAAAATTACGAGTAAATTTTAAATTGAATTAAATATTAAAGGTTCCAGTAATAAAATAATGATTTCCTCTTTACCTCAGGGCTGTCAGAAAAAATTTTTGTTTTTGTATCGCAATTTCCAGGAGCCTAATTTGACTGAAATGACTAATTAAATTGTTTAAATGCGTTTTGGTTGACTCATTATCATTAACATTTTACTGCTTGAACCTTTTATATTTAATTCTATTCTAAATTTTGACTCTTATTAACTTATTTTTTAATTAATTGAATTATTTTATTTTTTATCAGTTACACCCCTTAAATTAAATCCCCACATGGTAATTAGCATATTAAACTACACATTTTTTTTGTTTCAAATTTCTAAAAAAGTATTTACGCTTTTATATCTATATCCTTACTAAATTAAGTTATGTACATAGCATTCTTGGTAATTATGGAGAGAATATTTCTTTCTTGGTAACTCGTAAATTTTTATATTTTTATGCCCCCCCCCCCCAACCCCGCATGTAGGCCTACTATTAATAACTTTCCGAAAACTCGGTGAAAGAATAATCCCATATCAAGCAGGGCAAACGAGTTGACTTGAGACAAAGCACGTGTAGAAGCTAGAAGTGCTGGTAATCACTGGCGACATGAATAAATTTCTGCCTACTTTCTTATCTGCTTCTGCTCACAGGACAGCGTTGCCAGTTTCGTACATAAAGAGCTTGAATCCGGTGCTCAACAATGCTTTTCTGCCACAAAACATTCAACCGTGTTAGCAAAAGATGGAAGCCAAAGAGATCGGTGCAAGTCGAAAGCGATATGGAAGCAGAACATACGCAAGTAAGTGTTTCGTTGTGTTCGTACTGTTTGCTATTGATGACGACTTACAAATTATCCTTTTTAAGTGGTCGATAACCTTAGCAAAGTGATAAAATAATACATTGACTTGGTTGAGAGTATAAAACCAAACCATAGGTCCGGAAAAGTAACCTTCCAACGATAGTTGAATAATAAATTAACTACACACCTTTTCAAAAATTAATTACCTGAATAGTACACGTTAACGGACTCAAACCTGATTAATCTCTCATATACAGACAAAATAAAGAATCCCTAGTCGATTTTTTAAATTTAATGAGTTATAGGAAAATATTGTAATACGTTACAATTACATTTATGTATTTAATTCAGTGATTTATTTGAATTATGCATCGCACAGGTCTTTCGTAGTTAAACTTTTTATATAGGGAGTAAAACTGCTATATAGACTACCTCTTGAGTAACCAAAATAACGTCAGAGCACCGATTGGAACTCAACATGTCGATTAAACATTACTGACGTAAGACAGGAAAAAACTACGTAACCGGGAATCGAACTCGTGGCCACTGCAAAGTACGCAGCTGCTTTATCTGTCTGATTTACCCTGTCGACCCAAGCTTTGTCTTCTCTATATCTTTTGGTTATTCCTGTATAACGGATAACCGTCAATTTATTATTCAAATTCTTTAATGGCCTCATGAAAAATAACAGATATGTAAATTGATCATACGTATAATTTAATTATTATATGAATAAGCATCCTTAATCTGAAGTTCAGCTCGGAAGCCTGTCATTAATTGGCGACGTAAAGAATCTTATTAATAATATTTTAGCACCTGAAGAGGCCTCAAATGTCGTAATGAAACGTTGTGCGTTTTTTGAATCACCTGACGAAAGCAACAAGGATTGCAGAAACGTTGTGTGGTATTTATTCAGCACTTATTTTTTCTATTATTTGCGTATTTATTAATCTATTAATAGGTATATAAGAAGGTAGTCCCAGAAGTACCCGACCTGACGTATAGATAGCGAGTTGTTTGAAAAAGAAAAGTGGTCTGAAATACCAACCTTATGAAGGCTAATTTTGAAGACGCTATATTGTTAGTGTTTGTTTGGCAGTCCCAGTGAATTTGTAAACATGAAAAAAATTTGTCATCCGATTATATCATAATTTTGTTTTGAAGGTCTCAGTTCAAAAAATTCGAGTGAGGTTCTACTCTGTGAAATCTGCTAATTATTACATACAGAGGTGGCAGAGGTTAAACTAGGCCAAGACGAACATCAAAATGGCCGACCAAATTAGGTGACCACGCCATACATTGAGCGAAATATCGTAAAATTCTTTGATTTGATTTGATTTATTTTATTCCATTAGTCCTCGTATGAGGAAATAGCATACGTCAATACATAAAATTACAATATAATAATTGGATGCTACAACTTTAAACAATTAGTAGTTAACATAAAAATAATAAAATTCGGGAACACACAAATTTCCCTGTCCAACATAAGTAAAATATATTAATAATATCAGAAATAATAATTCTTTAACTATACTAAGGGTATAATATAATATTTACAGTTCTAATAAAAATATTCAATATGTACTATGAAATAATTAATGATTCGAGAACTGACTATCATAAAATATAGAAATTACACATGACACAAAAATAATCACAAAACTTGACATACGCGCACTAGGGGGAAAAACAAACGAGGGAGAAGTCACTTCTCGAAACAGAGTGACGAGGATTCTGCAAACCCCAGGCCGTACATGAAACAAACAAAAGAGCAGAAAAGGCCAACAGAGACTAGGCAAGTTATGAAATAGGTAGTTTTATTAGTAACACATTGAACACTTTTGCATTTTTTTAAAAACTAATTATTACGGGAACGATCAAGAAATATAGTAGAATATATTTACATTGAATCCAAAAACTCTCGAAGTTATTATTGGAGGAAGACTGTTCTATAAAACTATCCCTGAATGGTGAATACTTCTCTGGTAGAGGGGCAAAGATCTTAGACCTGAGCGATTTGTAGTCTCACAATCGTGAGACTCTCCATTCGTTTGCAAAAGATTCATTGTTCCGCTTAACAAACTTTAAAATTTCGTGAATGAACACGCTGGGAAGAGATAATATTCGCACACTTTTTAAAAACGGTTTACGACAGGATTTATTATCCGTATTAGAAAGTATTCAAACGGCACGCTTTTGCAACTTGAATATTTCTATGCTTCTGGAGCAATTGTCCCAATTTGCAATGCCAGAACACATAAGCGAATAAAAATACGCAAAGTACACCATTTCCGTTGTGTTAATGTCAACATGTTGCATTAAGGTTCTGAGACAATAACAAGCCGAACTGAGTTTCCCAGCAAGCAGATCTATATGGTGAGTCCACTTTAAATTACTACCAATCTGAAGACCCAGAAAAGGCGCATCAGCCGAGAACTTGTCTAGAAGGTTGTTACTACCATCCGCTGAGAACTGAACTGTATTTGATAACCGTCGACTAAACGTGCGTGCGGTATCAGAATAGGTAGACATCGCATATTGATTAAAGATTTGGACATGATAAATCTGTTTGCAAGATGGCTGCTGCGTTTGTTTACAGTGGAACAGAAACAGCCTCGTGAGTATCTTTTATTCGAGTGTTTGGTAATGTTCCGCAGCCATAAATCAGAAATTTTGCGTCTATTCATAAGAATAGATGAAACATAGGTCCATTACTTTACACCCGAGACAAAGGAACAGTCAAAACAGTGGACTTAGGGGAGAATCGGTTCCAAAGCAGGCTGACAGATACATCTGCTGGCAAGGTCATGGCGTCACTATATATAGATTTTTTTTTTGTGTAGACAGGCTATGCATAGGGTAATCCACATAGTGGCAACTCCTCTCTTATTGCATAGGAAAAGGAGTGAAAGGGGGGATGCGAAAGGGTGGAGGAAGGTAGCCAAGGGTTGACTAGCGCCCCCGGGCTACAGTTTAAGGATCCTACCCGGCATTCGCCTAAAAGTAATGCAGAACAAACCCTATAAAAACCTGCATCAGGTAGGTCGGGCATTTGGTAATTGTCCCACGCCCTTCCGATGGCGGGAGAGGGGTTAGCTGTGGGGTCGCAGCTTTCCCCTCTCCGTGCCTTGACCAGTTTAGGAGGCAGCTGGCCGACTATTCCAATGGGAATAGCGGACAACTCTTACCGTATGCCCAAAGTGTATGACCCAGGAACATACACCTCTCAGAACAGGCCGAGGTGCCTCGACTTGTGAGAATCTTAGTTCAAAAACGGAGAGGAAAAGGCATCCCCAAAGGTAGCCCCTTCGTATCTCTCCTCCAAGGTTCTGCCTGCGAGAGAACATCCCTCGCAAGACCGTATTCCAAAAGGTGGTTCTTTGGCTTGTTTATCTTCAAAAAGGAAAACAGTCAACTTGGAGTATTATATGAAATTATTGCTGCGTTTTAGTGATGAAATCAAGGAAAAACGGCTGTATTTGGCGAAAACGAAAATGTTACGACAATGCACCAGTTCACACATCTATTATCGCGATGGCCAAAATCAATATCTTTAAGTTCGAATTACTTCCTCACACACTCTATTCCCCAGATTTAGCTCGTACGGATTATTTTCTTTTCCAAATGGTTCGGTGGTAAAAGATTTGCTAACAATAAAGAAGCGGGGTCTGCGGTTGATGGCTATTTTGAGGAGCTCGATTGTTCTCAATTTAAACAGGGTATCGAAACTATTCAACACCGCTGGGAAAAAATGTATCGAGCTAAAAGGAGACTACCCCAACTTTTTATATTTTCTTTGATAGGTCGGATAGTTGTGGGAGTAGCCGTAGTACATGAGAATGATTTGAAAATGCAAAAGACATGACAAGTGTTCGTCCCGAAGAAATAAGTTTACATTGATTCCCATGACGGTGCCCAACATTAATACAGCTCTTAATGCTCATATAGTGACGATATAGCCAAAACTGTGTACAAACTAATTAACTAAACATATTGAATGTGGTAGTCCCTATAAGATGAAATTATTCCTACAAATGGCATTAATTTGGATGAGTATACACCTGTGAGAAGGAACAACACTGTTCTATAAAAGCTGTTAATATAGGGTCAAGCAAACAATATTTTCTGATGGATTAATACTTTTCTGTGCAGTTACAGAAAACTCAGAAACAAATGTCACAAGGACCAAGGTGCTTCTCGACCCTTAGTAAATGACGCAACATTCGTTTCATTGTCCCCCGTAACAGTCTCCCATGTCGATGTGGGAAACTGTTCTCGTTTGTAAGTGTGAGACTTGACCCTGAGGTACATGGAATCGACCTTACTCAAGGTGACGGCACTACATCCTTTTCGCGTAATTGCATCAACTCACCAAAGGTTCGTTACTGAATACGAGGCACTTCATTGCGCAGGTGAAACTTCGCTTAACATCCTCAAAGCAAGAGCTCAGGATCAAACTCCTCTACCGCTATCGGAAGGGCGTGGGACAAGTACCCAATGCCCGACCTACCTGATGCAGGTTTTTCTACGGGTTTCCCTGCATTACTTTTAGGTGAATGCCGGGTAGGATTCTTAAAATATAGCCCAGGGGCCCTAGTTAACCCTTGGGTATCTTCCTCTACCCTTCCGCATCCCGCCTTTCAAATCCCTTCCTATGCTATTAAAGGGGAGTTGCCCAATGTGGATTACCCTCATGTAGCCTCTTGCCCTAAAAAACACTTATGCCTGGGGAAGGCCTGCGAGGGCTATTCTCTCGCAGGCTGTACCTGCGAGGGATATTCTCTCGCAGGTAGAACCTTGTTGGAGAGATACGAAGGGGCTACCTTTGGGGATGCCTTTTCCTCTCCGTTTTTGAACTAAGGGTCCCACAAGCCGAGGCACCTCGGCCTGTTTTGAGAGGTGTATGTTCCGGGGTCACAGACCTTGGTCATACGGTAATATTTGTTCTCTGTTCTCATTGGAACAGTCGGCCAGCTGCCTCCTAAACTGGTCGAGGTACGGAGAAGGGAATGCTGCGTCCCACAGCAAACCCCTCTCCCGCCATCGGAAGGGCGTGGGACAATTACCAAATGCCCGACCTACCTGATGTAGGTTTTTATAGGGTTTGTTCTGCATTACTTTTAGGCGAATGCCGGGTAGGATCCTTAAACTGTAGCCCGGGGGCCCTAGTTAACCCTTGGCTACCTTCCTCTACCCTTCCGCATCCCCCCTTTCAAATCCCTTTCCTATGCTATAAGAGGGGAGTTGCCACTATGTGGATTACCCTATACATAGCCTGTTACCCTAAAAAAATCTTACTTGCAAAACTGACGTCATTTACTTTCGAATATATTTACAGGGATTTCAGAACATATCTTAAAGGAGTCTGAGTAACTAAATATATATGTAGGATCCTAAATCGAAACAATTTGACCTTCTAAATGTAGTTCATGATCTGTTTGAAATGACAAGAAATGCTGGTACTGAAATAAGTCAGTGATTCTAAGTCCTGATATCCGAGTCTTCAGACGCTGCACACGATGAGAATAAATGCAGGGGGTATCCAAAAGTCTGCGAATTATTTTCTGCAAGCAAGTTCTGATTCCTCCCACTAGGTACGCAAAGAAGACAGTCACACTACTCCCTATTCAATTGACCAGGTCGCGTTCTTGAAAATGTTTCGTAGCGGACATTTCTTAAGTTCTTCACAACACTCGGCGCTTTTACGATGGAGAAGTAGAACTATACGGTGCAACACGCCAGCATTAATCTATTTTTTCTATTAACTTTCAATGCTTCAGAATACATATGGGAAGGAAGCTCTAAGCAACGCAAGAATTTACTAGAAGTTTGCACGGTTCAAAAATGGACAAATTGCGTTGGAGTGTCCCTCTCAACGTCCATAACAGACGGAAAATGTTCAAAAATTGCAGTTTATTGTTCCCTCTCTGTTCAGCATTATTGTTAACTGTTGGACTTGGTCAGATAATTAATTTCTTCTTAGCTTGTTCCTTCATCATTCAATATCGTCTTTTTTTTCTTCTTCCACCACCACCTGGAACTCGAACCGTGTGTCCTTCGATGATGATCACTAAACAATTTCTCCTTATGTGTCGTATCCAGTTTGCCTTTCTCTTAAAACTGTAGTCATCATGGATCTCTTCTCATTAACTTTCCCCCGAACCTCTTTATTTTTTACCATATCATTCCGCTTTATTTTCTCAACTCTTCTCCAACACCACATTTGAAAAAATTTCCAGGCATTTCTTCGCCGTCTTTACCATTAATTTCCATATTCAGGTCAGAAAGCTCTCCATCAAGTACAGAAAAGCTTTTTCATTTATAGTTACCAAAACAAATTGAGGCGTCTCACTGAAACTTATTAAAAAATAAAGTTTTTATACTATCATACAACTTTCGTTTTGTAATCTAAATTGTTATCTAATGAATCGAAGCGTCTATATTCTAAAATTTTTTATTTATAAACTATTTTTTTTCACGATTAACATAGTGTGTTATCAAAGATCGAAGGCTTTCCCGGTGTATTTGTTGAAGAAAAATTTCTCGAGTTTCCACCCGGGTAACACGGCGATTGTAACGCGACGTTTCGACGACCAAATGCACTGCCGTCATCTTCGTCTAGAAGATGAAGTTCGCGTTACAATCGCTGTGTTACCCGGTTGGAAACCCGAGAACTTTTTCTTCAACATAGTATGATATTTTAAGATACCACGTTACGAGCTAATTTATGAAGGGTAGTGTACTCAAAACCATATTTTTACCGGTACTTGTGTAATGTAATAACTCCGCCGTCGTTTGAAATTGATAATACTACAAAATGCAAGCAATTGATTTTTGTTTTTTTTCTACATGAGGGTGATCCACATTGGGCAACTCCCCTTTAATAGCATAGGAAGGGATTTGAAAGCGGGGATGCGGAAGGGTAGAGGAAGGTAGCCAAGTTATAGTTTAAGGATTCTACCCGGCATTCGCCTAAAGAAATGCAGGGAAAACCCTAGAAAAACCTGTATCAGGTAGGTCGGGCATTTGGTACTTGTCCCACGCCCTTCCAATAGCTGGAGAGGAGTTTGCTGTGGGGACGCAGCATTCCCTTCTCCGTGCCTCGACCAGTTTAGGAGGCAGCTGGCCGACTATTCCAATGGGAATAGCGGACAACTCTTACCGTATGCCCAAGGTCTGTGACCCCGGAACATACACCTCTCAAAAGAGGCCGAGGTGCCTCGGCTTGTGGGAACCTTAGTTCAAAAATGGAGAGGAAAAGGCATCCCCAAAGGTAGCCCCTTCGTATCTCTCCTAAAAGGCTCGACCTGCGAGAGAATCCTCTCGCAGGCCCATCCATCCCTATCGGGCAGAGACCGCTTCTCGCAAGTAATTGGTTTTCAGATCGTTGTATTTGTGATGTTTCATTCTCACATCGATTACGAGACTGGAAAATTAACAAGGAGAGTCGCTGATAGTCAACAAGATTTTTTAAACCATGCATAAAAAACCATTTGATGGAACAAAAAATAGCTTATCACTAATTAATCAACTAATGCGAATATTTTCGGCGAAATTTTAAAAAGAGATCCGTAAATAGAAATGAAAGTAAATATGAAATAACCTTTATTATGTATTGTTGATACTTTAAGATGAGAATGGGGCTCATCTTATTCTGTGACGTCCCTTTTCATCCAAAATAATTTGGCTATGCAGCCAAGAAAGCACGAATACTACGTAAAGATCTGGACACTGATCAGATTCTATTATACTACATAGGTCAAACGTTTCATGCAAGTAACGCAGGGATTAGAAGTGTCACTGTTGTCACTGCGATCTCACGCGAGCAGCTACGATCCCTGACCACCCGATTAGGTTTAGTTGTTATATATTATTAAATTCTCTAATTACAAACACATAATTGCCAAGGAGTCAGTTAAGAATTAATTATGAAGAAACACCACTTGAGCATAGGTATGTTCATAAAAACTTATAAAAAATTACGTTTCTTCCACAATCCGTAGAAGTGCACGGCCATTACATGTGATTAAATTTAATTGTCAGTAACAGTTATGTGAATTGTATTCGGAAATTGTGTAATACGAAATTTTCCATCAATCGGACTTCATAAAAAGTGATGGATGTATTATGTTAAATAGAAAGACATAAATTTCACTAAACGCTAAAATCAATTGTAATATTACGTGAATTTGGGATAATTCTAGCATTAGCTGTAATTGATTGAATTAATATCAAAATTTATGAACGTCATATATTTTTAATCAAAGAAAGCGACAAGGGAGATAATGTTGAAAAAGATCAGAAAATGTTCAGAGAATTTATACAGGACGAAATGAGCGAAATGGAAAGAACTGAAATGAAATACCAGTAGAAGAGGAAAAATATCTGAGCAGAATCTCACCAGTATCAACACATAAATTGCTCCAAGCAAAACTCTCTCCTGATAAGCTCCGTCTCCAGCGCACACAAGCTTATCTTTACATTCTGTAGGCGACTTCGAGTTTTTAATTTAGATTCTGTTATTATAAAATTTCGTCAATTCTTCAGCCAGAATGTAAGTAAAGTATTATTTTGTGTGCTAGATTCGCTACTTAAATGTTCCCTTCTCACTTGAAAATGTAAACAAAGCAGAACGCAGTAAGCAAACAAATCTGTAACTCGTTATGAAACATAACTTTTTTTCAATATATGTAGCAACACGAACAGCGACACGTAGCACCTGATCTGGGTTTACTTCGCGAAACGGACAGGAGGAGGTGCCCCCTAGCGTTTAAAAATGCACTCATAGTTACTCGCAGTTCCTGGAACTTATCGCTGTAAGAGTAAACATACTGAGCTTAAGTCAACGAAGAAGTTTTTCACCTATATTTAGTATGTGAATTGCTTTCGCAGTCACACTTTTTACATTCCCTTTAACTACGTAATGAGAAAAATTATATATATTGTAGTATATAAATGAAATTAAACAATTTAAAATGAAACAGTGCCCCACGTTGGAGGTGTCAAAAATGTAGTATATAAATGAAATTAAAGTTTTTATAAACACAATGCCCCACGTTGGTGAAGCCAAAAATGTAGTATATAAAATGAAAGAACCACTCCTAAATCCAGAATGTGTCATGTAAGATGACAGTCTGGCAGCCGACTCGGTAGGCCAAGGCCCTTCATGGGCTGTCGAGTCAAGGAGTTAGTTAGAGTTAAAATGAAAGAACAATTAAATAAACAAAATCAAAATATGCGCCACGTTGATGCGTCAATTTAAATTATTTTAACTTTTAAATGAATAGGATGTTAATATATATGATGTTGAGTTAATTAAACAAACACATTAATTTATTATATGCAAAAAGAATTCAAGTTACAAAATAGATATTTATTGAATTTAACAATATTTATTACATACAAACCAAAATTTTTACTCTCTCTCTCAGGGTCTTTATCTGGGCCTTTAAATAAAGAAAGGTATTACTCTTTTTAAACAATCAAATCACTGTAAAGTTATGCCAATACAAAAATATTTACAATTTTCAAAAATCCGAAATCTGACGATTTTATCTTTAATCAAAGGTTTACAATTAATAATTTAATTGATGTATGACTTACTGTTCTCACTCTCTGGTACCAGGACAATCAATTTTTACCTCGTTCAGACACTTTTACACACTTTACTTTTAATATCAGGCCTTGGTTTTCACTGATTCTACACTTCACTTTAAAATTTGGCAAGACTGGCTGTATTTTGATGACTGCTCCGCTCCACAATAATTTACCAATGTTATCCTGGAACAATTTCTCAACGATGATTTTGTAAAGTTCTATTCTGACGAAACTGCTATTACTTTCCAATATTTACTTCCGTGAATGTTTTTACTTTGTATTAATTCACAACTTTATTTGGTAATAAATTAACGACGTCTAGTCTCTGCTTAAGTTTTACTTGTTCCGTCCTCTGCAATGTTTCGCCGCCAACTGCCCTATACATTCCTCTCAGCGCGCCATGGTCAACAATACCTTAGGCCTCTTCCATTATTGTCCATTCTTGTGTGTGATTTGTGTCTGCTTGCCGATAATCATTCAAGTCCAAAATGTTTTTAATTATTAATTGCCTTTTAATTACTACAATATATATATATATATATATATATATATATATATATATATTGTAATAATTAAAACATTCTTTATTGGCTGAATTTATCAAATGAAAAAAAACACAAATTTACTTTTGATTTATATGGAAATCAATGCCTCTGAACAAAGACGAAATTTGTTGCGGAAGAAATAATACTAAAGATTGAATTTAAACAATTTTAATTTTATCAAGAATTAAGGATCTCATTTTATCGATAATTAAACAATTAAAGAACGATCTGACTTTTATCTTTTAAACACGGTTTACAAATGATTTTAATGTTTTTCTCTACTTACGGCTGCCCAGGTCTCATGTTTAGTTTTTCGTGCACAATTTTGGGGACATCACTGATTCTAAATTCTCACAGACTCTAAATGTTCACAGGCTCTAATTGGTGTAGTTTGTTAGTTGGTTAACACAAATTGGTTGGTTCTCGATGCTTTACTGCAACCTGGATTTGTAGATCTCGTGACTTTAGTTGAAAATGTACTTCATTGGTTCGTCTATGGCCAGCGAATTCACACTAGTTGCTCTGTCTCCTTCCCGACTGAATATTGCTTTACTTTTTAATATTTGAAAGTATGTTTGTGACTGGACCACATTCTTTCGTTCTGACTGCCGACTGTAAAACTTTTCGTCTGGTCTATTCGCTGTCTGCTGCCCAGCTGTACTGTTCAAATTTTCATGACTTGGAATTTTAGTCTTTTCTCATCGCTGCCTACGGCCCGACTGATATCTTCGTCTCGTAGATTTTTTTGAGCGCGTAGAACCTTCTCGACTCCTCAACAATGTTTTCTTTGCCTTGCCGGATTGTTGCGGCGTACGCTCTATATCCACTAATAATGAGTCCTCTACAATCCAACTTTCCAATTAGAACAATGTCTTAATTACCAATTACTACAATATATATACATTATGATGAGCACCGATATATGTAATTAAAGGTTTTTATAAAATATTTTACATTTGTATTGTCAGCGTAATATTGTGGCCCAGGTATTGTAGGCAAGTCAGCGTTGCGTAAGAATGTGGAGTTTTCAGACGGTATTGTTGTCGGTAAAGTATAATGTTGAAAGCAGTGAAGAAAGCACAAGTAGTCTGCGATAGGAATCGAAAGAGTAAAGGTCGGTCTGAGTCTCTTGTATGTAGCAGTCAGATCGTGAGGACTGTTTGTTGGAATTACTTAAAAACTAAGTTAATGAGTCTGCAAGTAAGAGTCGACGAATGCAAAGACAGCTATTAAGATTATTCGCATGAGAACTGAAGGAGACACGTGTTAATTGTAAAGAAAGTTGTACTGGATGTTATTGAACTGATATTGTTAGAAATCATAGTGATTTGAATTGAAACTTTATTGGAAAGAGTAATTAAGTTTTCCCTGCTATCAACAATTTTTACTGTTTGCCGAAATATTTGGAGATAAGGTTGTGTGAAAAGTGTTATCTCAAGTCTTTAAAATTTGTGAAAAGATAAATAATTAGTGAAGTGAATAAGTAGTGTTATACGAGAGCTGCTCTGATGTCTGGTCTATACCAAATTGTTATTGTAAACCTAGTACAAAATCTTATGTCAGTAATACTTATGTAAATTCAATTCAATACTTTGTTATATTTTTTTAAATTTGATTATATCATTGCGGGTTACTATTACTGAAGGTTTAAAGAATTTAAATAAAGCTGCGGCATCTGTGTAAAAAGTTTTGTATAAATCTAATTAAATATAAATGGTAATAAATGTTTTTGTAATTAAAATTTAACTGATTGACAATTATTTAATTTTCCAAATCATCAATAGTTAGATAAATTCAGTTCACCTAAATTTGATTATAACATTAATTTGAAGCCACATAGTGGGTTTTTGTTAACTATTAAATAGTCTACCACAATATGTACCTATATGTGTGAGTGTGTGTGTGTGTATGTAAATTAAGTTCGGTGTACAATCTTAAGCACATGGAGCCAAATTTTGTGTACATGTTACTTGCGATCCACAATTAACACGAGTTACGATCGAGGAACAAAAACACTGGATGGGTAAAGCACACTTAACACTTATAAGGGTGGGGGTTGAGAGCACTGGGACTGTCTTAAAATATCGGTTTTATTAAGGTACCACGATTATTTTCGCCTCTCTCAAGGTATCGGAGTATTAAAAGTGCCATTTTTTTAAGTTAGTGATAATTGTGGAACCAGTAGATTGCTTGACTCAATTAAGATAAAGTGAGACATCTTACGAGTTACGACGAAATTAACATTCCGTCGCCATAGGTAGAGTAGGCTTGAAAAGGTAAATGTTCAAAAAAGTGACGCCCTTGTTGCCGGTTAAAGCACGTGTTGAGCAAGAGATAAGTGTCGAATTAAATACTTTTCATAATTAATATAAATAAATATCCGGGCAACGCCGAGTACACGGCTAGTTCTGAATAAAGTTAAATGCATATTCATAATTCGAACTAAATTAATAAAGTCAATAAATTTTTTAATTTGTTTTCCTATAAAATGCCCAGAGTTGACTGACTTTTTTAAAAAAGTGTTTGGATGTTTAAAATTAAGTCTAGGTCTGCGCTTTGCGAAAAACGTGTAGTTGTTCGCGTAATTAATTTTCCTGGCAGTAATTGGTAATTGCCGATAATGAAACCTGATTTTCCAACTGAATTTTCATCCCGATTGAATAACGAGCATCAATTTGTATCGGAAATTTAGACACTTGGGTCCGGAGATTTTCTCCAGAGAGAACTTGTCCTTCAGATACGACGTAAACATCACGTCACGCTTTATTTGCAATGTTGTGCAGAAAAGAACGTTAAATCCTCAAAATTATCAGAAACAGGAGCGTAACACACTACGATAATAGCGCTGAATAGATTAACGTTATATAATAATATATAGTTGTGTCGCTAAAGCTTAGTTAGCAGACGGATGCTGGTAAAGAATAACTTAAGATCAAACCTACTATAAAAATGAAACAAATTTACATCTAAATAAAAAATAATAAGAAGAAAGATAGTCAAATACAGACAAAATGAGTGATAGTATAAATACCACACAACGTTTCTGGCCCTTCTTAGCACCTGAAGAAAGGAACAAGGATCCCAGAAACGTTGTGTCGTCTTTATACTATCACTTATTTTGTCTGCATTTGGCTATCTTTCTTATTATTATGAAAATATAAAAAGACACAAGGTAATGAAGTAAGGCAGCATGACCAACCTTTCTCTTGTAATGAGAAAGAGAAGTGGATCTTCAGCACGTCAATTTTACTACACACTGTCGTATATTGACCATATGGATATGATTTTAAAAGCAAGCAATAATATATCCTGCAATTTTCCAATCATATAACGTCCCATGACATGCTAATTTTTCAATATGTCAAAGCCTACATTAAATTAATGCGACAAGTCTGTCGTAGTTTTCCATGTGAAGTCTGGAGGATGATATCTAAGTACGAGTGAATGAACACCCGCTGTATGTCAAATTAGGTGAAACTTCACCTTTTGCTGGGTATGTTTTGGGTAACGGCCAGTTTTCCTCTCAGAAATTTTTCGCAGGTTTCCGTCCGTCCCTCCTTAACCTTTACTCACATGATACATTGTAAACCTACATTATTCTGGAAAAAATGCCTGGATTATTCCACATGCAAAGTCCAAAATTATCAATGACAAAAATACTCCCAACCTTCAAACTGTAACAGTTGAGTCCTCTTTCCACACAATATAATATTTAGGGCATATATGAATATTCGTATACAAAAAAAGTCAAGGAAGAACTAAATCAACTAACTACGATTGGATTGACTCTATTATATGAATTTTCCGAACGATTCGACTTGCTTTTACTATATTGGTATTCCTTTTTTTGTCATAATTTCAATAAAATTATATTTTTTAAAAAAAAAAAATCCTAGCTCCTCACAGTAAATGGAACTTTGAACAAAATTATTGTGTCAATTTAATTCCGTTTCATTTAGCATGTTTGTTAAAATCCGGACATTTGACGGTAATTACTGGACGTGCCTGTTGCGCCGTGATGTTAATACATTAGATTTTCATGTACATTCTCGTTATTGTTGCGAAAAGGTTTTCAGTTAGCAAATGCAACATGAGAATATATTACAGTTTTTGAAAGACAGGGTGCATTGTTCTTATATTTATTAATATGCACGCCGTCTATCTCTCACAGCTCTCGACATTGCACACACATTTAACGCTGTACGTTTTGAAGATCTAGTAAAAAATAATCAAATGGAGATTATATTTATCTACTAATTCTGATCAGGCCTGATGTTTTTCTATTTTTGCATTAGAACTGCTCGTAGTAGGGTATTGCCGTGACAATCCGCGATCTCTCTTACGTTTCATTGATCCTAGATTCTCCCTCCAGCGCGTGGATCTGTATAGGTAGTGTGAAGGTTGGTCTGTCGTTCGTCGCTTGTAAGTATTGCTGCTTCCTTGTGGGCAGAATAACCGTGACTCAACTTCCTTTCACGAGTATTTGTTTGTTATGTTTTAAAGTACCTTCGTTTCATCTGGGAAAGGGAACGCAGGATTATAGTTGTGATTATTGTGAGTAGTCAACAAAGTATGTTTTTCCATGGGAGTGGACTTAACTTTCTCGTTGTTCCTGAGTACTAATGTCGTGGGGCGCGGCTCTGATTTTGTAGACGAATGTTATTGTATTATTTTTAAATAGAGTGAGAAAATATATGAATTACAGAACGGCCAAACATATTTTATTTGTTATTATTCTTTTTTTTATTTGCTTAGTTGTGGAAAAAGGATATCTGAAAATATTTCAAAATATTTGTGTATGTATTCATGCATTAAGAAAAATATATTAATTTCTCTGTGCCCAACAGTAACCATATTACAAAACATACAAGTATATATATATATTAATATTGTGTGTGCATTGATATTACAATATGTAATGTATGTTAAATTTGAATTTTTAGTTTGCTAGCATCAATTTAAATACTGGCTTAAAATATTTGCACATAGGTGATAGTTTTCTCCCAAAATTTGTAGGTTCAAGACCGCCTGGAAGATCCTGTACAACCAGTATCGACTGGTAATGTTGACTTAATTAGTGAGATTTCACAGAACTGTAACACGTCTAGAAGTAATGATGCCAGGGAGCTAGCAAATTTGCTTCGAAATCCCCATTTCCAGGTAAAACTTAATCTTTTTAAACTCTGGCAATATATGACATCCAGACTTAATATTTATTATTTTATATTATGGTATTCCATTCTTGTAAATGTGTAGGAACATACCCAACTGAAATGAATAAAACATTCTCATATTTCCAACCATGTTAAATATTAATTTATATCAAAACTGCCATCAATCATTATTTGATGAGAAACCAATTTATCAGAATGTGTGTTTTAGTATAAATAATCACGTGAGCTTAAACTCTAAAAAAGGCAAGTTTCTTCCTAAAGATTATACTTCCAGTTTAGTATATATATTTTTATCAAGAAATCTTGAGAGCCACACTTAACCCAAAGAAGAACCATATTTGTCTTATATCTTTGATAATATTCACTTGTGATTTTTTTGCAAGCCTATACTACAAAGTTAATTTAGTATATGACAATATTTTTTTAATTGTGTAACAACAAAATTCACCTTCTGAAATATTTGTAGTGTTCTGAAATGTAATAAAAAAAGACATATTTATACATATTTTAGAGCTTGAACTTGTTTCAATTGAAATCTAGTGAAAATTATATTATTTGGTCCGAATCATTGCAATGTTATTGTTGCATGTCTTTACATTCTGAATTTTACCCTTCATTTTATTTTAATTGTATACCCCTTCAAAATATATTTCATTTTGGTTAGTGAATTTGAATCAATAAAGCCACGTCTCAACTCTATGTTTTATTATACTGTCTGTTTCATGAAAATGGTTTGCATTTAAATAAACACAATAATCCATAATGATTTGAGTTTGTACAAATCACACATGAATATGTAATCAATACAAAACTTGGTTTCTCTACAACTAGACTGTTCCACGATATCACCACAACTCTTTTGATTTTATGACAACACTAAAATGTAACACCACTAACTCAACATTATAAATTTGTATTCAACTACCAATAAAACTGATCATTTCTGTTTACAGGCTTTGCTAGAATCACATGATGTGGTAGCTGAGAAAAGCTACGAGCAGAAACCAAAACCTGAATCACCTTCCGATTCACCAGAACTGCAAGCTAACGGTATGACAGCAGAAGCAATAAGAATGGTGGGGCTTCGAAAGAGCCCCAATGAACCATTGGTAAGATTTATTTCTGTACTACATAATTTAATATACCATTTTTACTTGTGTAACTGCACACCTTTTTTACTCAAGATATGAATGAAAAGCTGTGTGTGTGATCAATCCACTAAATAAAGCAGGAAAATCTTCAGTCTACAATCTAAAAGCGATTTACCATATATATTTGGAAATCGATTCTTCTACGAACCACATTGTCTTGATTTCCCTTGTTTGATGTCACTAAGGGTGGATATAATTCCAGTCAAAGATCATTGCTGGTATTATAAAACCAAATGATTGTTTATATAACCATATGATTTGTTAGTCTTAGACAATTACTCGAATCATTAACAGAATCTGTAAGTAAAACATGTGAATAGTTTGTGTGAGAAACTGGTAATTTATTTTTGAAAAATATTTTTTCCCCACACACAAGATAAGAAAATAGGGGTCCACATCTTACTCTATGTGTGACATAGACAAATAAACACAGTATTTTATTATTATTAAACTCCATTTAATATGAAAGTTCATTACTGGTTCTTTTCCGTGTTCATTTTTCCTGAGTGTAACAATTTACAAACTTTGTTTGTGTGAATGAAAAATAATGTGATTATCTTGGAGCTTTGATTAGTTTATAATCCATTTTTCAGACAAGATTCATAATAAAATCACTGGAAAAATCTAATAGTCAAGTATGAACTTTTCAGAAAGTTCATATTTTTTCAATTGCCTGCACACAATATTATGTAGATCTGTTTTCATTTAGTTGTAATTTCTAAAAAGCAAGAAGCTTCACTTTGTTACGAGATATTTTAAGAATATAGAATTTGTGTCCTTATGTTATGTTACTTCTTGATATTGGTAATTTAAGCAATCAATTTACTCAATTTTAGGGATTAACTGTTCAAGTAGATGAGCATGGAAACTTGGTAGTAGCAAGGATTCTGGGTGGAGGTATGATTGACCGCCAAGGACTATTACATGTTGGTGATGTTATATTGGAGGTGAATGGTGAACCAGTATCAACCCCTGAAGATCTACAATTAATGATTTCTAAGGCTCATGAATCAATAACTTTGAGGGTTGGACCAGGTTTTGATTATACTCACTCGGAGTTAAACAGTGGGCAGGTAAAATCAAAGCTGCAAAAGGATGCTAAGAATGGAATGACTTTTGTGGTAAGTAATATCACAGTGTTTTTGGTGCATCATTTATAAAGAATGATAGTTCTAGACAAGTCAATAAAATTTAATTTATATTTTAGATTCTCTTGTCTTCTATTGTCATAATACACTGCATTGTAAATAATGCAAATCAATACCAATTCAAAGTAAATTGATATTGTCTATGAAAAATCATAAATCAAGTTTGTAGTTAGAGTTGGTAAATATTTTATGTATTATCAAAAAGACTTCATTTTTCTAAGATTTATTAACTTTAATAAATTTTTCAATCAGGAATTTATGGCATTTTTACACTAGGATACTTGTGCAAGTAACTAACTGGTGTTGGTGTACTCTTCATTTGGGATTCTTGAATTTGTTTGGAAATAAACTTTTAATAGGAGTGTGCCATTAAAACACTGTGATAGTAGATTTAAGCTTATTATTCAACTCTGTATAATGCCTTTGAAACTGCTGTATGAACATATTTCTGCAGGTAAAGGATTTTCTTACTATGCATGCGATCTATTATAGCTTACATTGGGAGAAAAAAAAAGTTTAATCACCTATTTGCTAAAAATTGCATGAAATCATTTATTTAAAAATTATCTTTTCTTAATCATATTCCCTATTACCATTAATATTCTATTTCTTATTGCTTATGTAGTGTTAATTATACATACCAGTCTATATGACATGCCTCAACATGATTCTTTCAGGTGGAAAATAAAGGTAATACTAACTTTGTAATGTGTTGTTATATAGATAAGATTTAACTTAGATTATTCAATTTTTTGTAATGCTTTGGGTAACCAATTACTTTTGATTGCCTTGTTCCAAA
Organism: Zhengitettix transpicula; assembly: GCA_037074705.1. Classification (NCBI taxonomy): domain Eukaryota; kingdom Metazoa; phylum Arthropoda; class Insecta; order Orthoptera; family Tetrigidae; genus Zhengitettix; species Zhengitettix transpicula. The sequence continues at coordinate 83,870,612 of CM073592.1, forward strand.
TTTGTTATTTGAATCAACTATTGTACTTCTGATTTCAATTAACATATGTTCGAAAGTGTAAAGTGTTGAAAGCTCAGTAATGCTAAACTTAATTTCTTAAAATGTTTGGCATGTAATTTTATTATTATAATAAACAAAATGTAACATCTGACCAATAACAGGCAGTTTATTAAATAAACTACACTTCATGATAACATTTCAGTATATATTTGTACCATATTCAAGTTTTGACTCTATGGAGAAATTACATAAATTAACAATTTTGATCACAAAATAAATAAACAACTCATTTTAATATTGAGTGATATTTAAACAATTATTTTTGTAATCCAAATTGTTAATATCTGTCACAACCTGAAGAATCCATTTTAAATGGAATTTTTTAATAAACTGTTATTGGGTTGTAAACACCAATTTTTTTTATAAAAAATACACAAACAAAAATATGTAATTTTATTGTTGTACTAATACCTTTTTGAATAAGCAAAATTTTGTGAACTGTTACTAATATAAACTTTCTTGTGCAGTGTTACATGAGAGCTTTGTTTGATTACACACCACAAGAGGACTCACTACTACCTTGCAAAGAAATAGGCCTAGCTTTCAAACATGGTGACATATTGCAGGTAAATATTTTATAATCTAAGTCATCAAGTAACAACAAACACAAAATTAACAATAAATGTCACTTGCAGGTAGTGAATCAAAAAGATCCAAATTGGTGGCAAGCAAAACTTGTTGGATCAAATGGAACAGCTGGCCTTATACCTTCACAAGAATTGGAGGAGAGAAGAAAGGCCTTTGTTAAACCTGATGCAGATTATGTTTACAAAATCAGTATTTGTGGTGCAAGGGTATGTATTATGAAAATTAATAATAATTTTTCATTATGAAAATTGTTAATAGTTCAGGATAAATGTATGTTAATAATATGTAATGAACTAGGTTTTGCTTATTTTCTCATTTTGTATACATTTTTATCTTATAGAAATCTAAAAAGAAACGAAAGTCAATATATCAATCAAAGTCTAATGCTGAATTTGATAAAGCAGAGTTGTTATTATATGAAGAGGTAACAAGAATGCCTCCATTTAAGAGGAGAACCCTAGCACTTATAGGATCTCAAGGAGTTGGGCGCAGAACTCTGAAAAACAGATTAATTAACAGTGATCCAGATAAATTTGGTGGAGTTGTTCCACGTGAGTAGCAAAATCTTAGATGTATTCAATAAGTTCATTCACATCTATGTTAGAAAACAAACAAAAAATGTTTTACATTGAAATATTTGTGGAAAATCTCATATTATATGGTTTCGTTCTAACAACTAACGATATTTCTGCAATTGTACTATTTAACATACAACTCATCGGAAATTAAGTACTCTATAAGAACTTGTTAAATCAAGTGAACAATACAGATATCTTCAAGGGAGATGAAATTTGAGAAGCAGATTTGTAGAAAATTGTTTTTATGTGTTGTATATGTAATTTCATTGTCATTTCCAACAGTTGGTGGCACTAGAAAAAGTGTTAGTTATCTTTGTCGGGCTTGTATGTAGCTGTAAGTTTATTGGCAATAAACCATATTCATTCAGTGAAAGTAAATAACCTATTTTGTAGTTGTGTAAAATTTAGTTTTTTATTGATTTTTTTTTGCATTTATTCATCTAAATGAACATTTAATTTGCTAAGATTTTTTTTACTTGTTTTAGATACTTCACGTCCACCTCGAGAACTTGAAGAAAATGGTAAAGGATACTGGTTTGTAGATCGCACAACAATGCTGGAGAATATTAGAGAGCACAGATTCTTAGAATATGGAGAGCACAATGGCCACCTATATGGTACAATGCTTGATAATATTCGAGGAGTAATTCGTCAAGGAAAGATGTGCATCCTAGATTGTAGTCCTGGGGTGAGAATGTGTTATTACTATTAAACATTACATTGAGCAAGTTTTTACTAGTGATCCATATTTTATAATATATGTAGATTTCACATGATTGCACATTTCACAATAAATGTGACTTACAATTATGAATGTATACACATTAATTGTTATTTTGCATTTACCATTCTAATTATTGATAATAATATTTACAAGCTTAGGCAGTGTGTCAATAATTTTAGCTTTTGATTTATAGGCATTGAAAATACTCCATAACTCCTCAGAATTTATGCCATATGTAATCTTCATAGCTGCACCTGGAATGGAACAACTGAAACATCTATATGGTTTTGGAAGGAACGTAGGCTCTTCAAGGAGTTTAACTGTAAGAATCGTATTGCATTATATACTTTACAATTTAATTAATAAATTGATTTTTAAAAAACTTATTGAAAATGCAATTATATAATTTGCATTATCTAATAATTATTGATAATAAGTCATGGATATACCACATTACATTTGAATAGAAGCAATTACCCATGTAATGAGAAGGCAATATAGAAGGTCTTAAATTGAGGTTAAATCCAACTGTTTTTCTTCCATAAGATCATCATTCAATTTTTTTAAAAATGTAACTGCCATCACTCAGATGAAAACATAACTGAAATAATGTATACAATAACATATTTTTTTTACAAAATTACAGATTAAGGTCTTATACTAGACTCTCAAAACATACACATATGCTTAGGCAATGATAAAGAGTATTGAAATTCACTAAATATTATTTTTAAGAGGTTTTACAAAGATTTGCCATAAGCTGATCTTTGGTACATTTCATATTCAACATTCTTCTTTATTGTATAGATATCAGTTATTCTATAATATTTATATTATGCTGAATATTAAATGTTAGTAACAGTTGAAATGCAATACTGTTCCATTTTCAATAAATTATAAATCTTAGCTTATGTATAATTCCTTATTTCAAAGTTGATAAAAGACTGAAATGAAAAATATCAAACTAAAATGGGATGAAAATCAATTAACATTTTGCAACAATAGGCTAATATTATTCCTGCATTTACCATCTTGTAATTAATAATGTCCTACAGCTTGGTGGTATTTAGTAATTCAGTCTAACCACTGTGAGTTTTGATGCTATGGTAAGTTGCATGTAAACATACATGTGTAGTTTTTTATTTTGTGATAATATAATTACAATTCTTTTATTTTGTAATTCTCCAAAATGAAAACCACATGAATCACAGTGTTCATTACACAACATGCCACTTAGCTGGTATTAAAAGTTACAATTTGTTTTAAAAAATTTCCTTTCCTGCTATGTGACTTGAAAATGTGAATATTTGAATCATGTACTGTGTATTGTTAGTTAGTTTATAACAAGTGCAAATCATTCATATTTTGCTTAATCTGTTAAGAGTTGTACAGCTCTCAGTACGTAACTTTTGTTATTTAAGATTAATTGAATTGTAATCTGCCCAACAATTTCTGACTATCCTAACAACTGATATATTTTATGCTTTATTTAGTAAGTCTTGGCATGTACTTTTGATGAAAGTTAGATAGTTAAAATTAAATTATTGCCGTAAACTATAAATTTAAGTGGAAATGTGTAGTGATGCATGAGATGTGTCATTAATGTTTAAAGTTAAATCAGCCTACAGGTTGACACAAAGCATTTTGTCTTGTTTTTTGTATTTCTATGTATCTTGTTCCATGTTAAGTGCTTTTAGCAATCTAATTTTTGGTAAACGTAGCAAATAATTTACTAATAATATGCAGGTTAGCCAATCTATTACCTGACAATGTTTTAACAACTTAGTAGTAATATCTGCTTGGTATATATAAAAACAGAGGCATACATAATATTATTCCATTGAACCTAACTTCACTAAACAGCTTGCCAATAAGAGTGTCTTAAAACTTTTGTGGAGATATTTAGTGCCACTTTTATCTATAGTAGAAAAAGATTGTAGGTTATCTTAAATAAAATAATTGAGCCATTAAAACTAATAAAATGCGCCCATGAACTATCATTTATTTGATTTTCTGTAAGTAATAGAAGACAGTAAAAGTTTTTTGTAGTAACCTCCATTATTACTTAAAGATAATTAAGTAAAAATTTTGATAAAAGCTTGGTATTTTTAAAAAATATTTATGTTCTAAATGTGTTACAAGCTAATGCTGTGTAGTTAAATATGTTGTTATTTATTTGTTTTTAATTTCACTGTAGACTTTTTTTGTGGTTCAATTAGTTTCTATGTTTGTGTTGCATGTTCAGTTTGATCGAGCAAGTTCTATAAGGTACAGTTCACGAAGAGCAAGGACCTTAGAATCATTGGCTTCATTATACGAGGTAAAATTTGAAATTTATTTCTCTAGTTCTAAACACATTATGAAAAGTCTGAAATTTTGTTTCACCCCCATTGCAGGAAGAAGACTTGCGTCAAACACTTGAAGAAAGTGCTTGTCTACAAAGAACGTATGAGAAGTACATAGATGCCATTATCGTCAATGAGGATTTTGACACAACATTCCGAAAAGTGGTAGAAGCTCTTGAATATCTGAGCACAGAGCACCAGTGGGTTCCCGTCAATTGGGTATATTAAATTTCCTCCTCTAGTGGCTTGTGAGCTTTGTAAGTTATGTGCTACATCACCTTCTAACAGTAGCAAGTTTTACCAATACTCTGCAGCAATTGATCCAACCCATAATATCTTACATTTCTCATTTCATCTACATAATAAACAATAGAATGTAATTTTTAAAAGCAGAAAAGTTCATAAGAAATCTGACAACACATTTGTTACATGAAAGTATTTTTCCTTCGTACATATTTTAAATAAACTTAATTTTATAAGCAATCTATGCATGTAAGCACTATTGTTTGTGCACACTGCTGCTGAGCACAGAAGAAGACAGCTTGTTAAGCATTACAAGGAGTTCAATGGACTGAAACAGAATACTGTGCAAGCACATTTCTCATTTCAGACAGATTTTCTGTGCTCAGCTGGATGCATTAGCAGGAAACGGGTGTATGAGTTCGCTCCTAGGCAGTCTTTGAAATTGTAGCAGGAATTCACACTATTAAACCACAATTATCAAGGCTTAAAAGTAAGGAGGAAAAATCATTCTAAATTTATTTATGTTTTGTAGCACATGATCACATATTCACCAACCACCACTGAATAGAGGCCTTTGGATTGATTACCACCTCTACTTTAAAGTATTGCTTAAAGTTTTATACCGTCCCTATCATTTGTTGATTTATACCTATTAATTAGGCATCAACTGATATCTAGAATGTATTTTAAGTTTTTATTGAAATATACCAAATTGTTACATTTTATTGTCATACTAATAGAATTATTTTGAATTACATTTTTTTTTACAATTTTTACTTGTGTGATAGAATATGTAATCTCAAAAGTAAACTGTGATCAAGACAGGCAAATAAGCCTCCAATTTAAACTTAAGAATATATCTTTATGTGATTAGTATTTGTCAACGACATTGTCCACACAATATGTGCTCTTTGGTCTATCTCTGTCAATTGTCCTTTGTATTGACATAAATGTTTATGGAGTTTTGTTTCAAAGAATTGGTCTATGGGGGTTGGATCTGCTCAAGCATTTCTCAACTTCACATTGTATAACCTACCCGTCCATGTGTTCAGGGAATACTATAGTGAAACTATGTATCTATATTTTTTATTGTAAGATGAAAGACGAATATATTAAAATAAAATGTTACAGAAACTATAGGTAGTAGTATTAAATAAAATATCTGTGTTATTGCAGATATGGCAATATATGTGCATGTTTGTGTGTGATCATAAGTATCTAAATACTTCTTTATTATCATAAGAACATCATATATTGATCTAGAAATATTTTTTAAACTGACAAAAGTTTTACTTTTAATTTTTGTATCTTTAAGAAGGCAATTTACCTGGAAGCTGAATACAGAATCAAATACAGTAGATAAAAGAGTATATAAGTTTCTGTTTTTACCTACTTCATATAAGGTGTGCATGTAATGCTGTTTGCCGTAAATTATAAACTGTGGGCCAAATGGTAATATTCAAGCTACTTTATTAATGTATTTTCAAAATACCATATTACATGTGCAACCCAATCAATTGTTTCTGTGATGTTATAATACACCTTGGTAATGGAAATTACTGGATACTATTGACCACATAGTGAATGTAAGTGTATAGTTCAAAACTTGTTATATGTCAAATATTATATAAATTACTAATTGCTGTCAGTGACGTCATAGTGCATTTGTTTTTACCATATTTGCAGCAAAAGACTGACATTGCTTGAAAGTGTTTGTATAATGCTTATTCAGAATAGTTATAATTGAAAGTGTGCTACTGATGTACAGTTTTCAGTGTTCATCAACGTAACATGTGTAACTGTTTGACTTGATTTCTCCAGTTTATGTAAAACTGACTGTTCTGAAACAATGTTTTAGTTTTATGATTAAGCTTAAACCTTGCATTTAAAATGTGAAATTTTTGCATTATATATTACATCATCAGTTAATGTGAGATATTTACAGTATATTTTCATATTAGACATTCACATCCAGAAAACTATGTACACTCTTGCTCAGATCTTATGAATGTATGCATGTGTGTGCATTATTGACTTTAAATATTTGGTTTAATTCATTTTTTTAATATTTTAAATCACTTTTCTAATAAACATATCATAGTGTGCATTTGATGTATCAAACGTTTTTGTATAATTTTTGTTTATAGAAGTTGTTATATTTTGCTTTTAATCTACAAGTAAGATAGTTATTTTTTATTTAGAATTGTTGGTATCTATTACTGTAAGAGATTTGATTTTATGTCAAATTAAAGACATTATTCTGAATGTAGAAAATTTGAAAAACCTTATTCACATGTTAATTTTCAAAAAATATGTCTTACTTTTGGCACTTAATACATTTATATTGTTTGATACAATACCATTGTCACCAGTGAACAAAGGCTAGTTCCATTTTTGTCAATATTAGCAACACGGTATTTTATGATACTTGAATTATTTGGAGCAACCATTTAGGACACAACAGATGACCAATATTTTATTTGTAGAGCAAAATATTTGATGACACACTAAATAAAGTAAAGACAATTCTATGATCAACAGATAAAGTATAACTTGAGAACAGAATAAATGCTTTCAATCATATCTCAGCTCCCAAGTACTATGAAACTGAATTAAGGGATTAAGATAGAAAAATCTCAACTGGACTGGGAATCATAGTGCCTTTGATTGGTATACACTGAAATTAATAAAAAATATATAAAAATAGGTTATATTATAGGCCGATAAATAGCATGGCGTGTTAGATGCACAGTAGAAAATGGAGGAGAGTATTGTCAAGCAACTATCATGCTTAAAAACATTCATTATATTCTTAAAGAAAGGATAAACAGACAGCTGAAAGGTCTTTTTATCACTTATCTCTTAACTTTTACAGATAATTTTTTTGGGGTACAACATATCCTGAACAGAACATTTCCAGGCATTAATGTTTTCAGAATACTTTTTACGCAACAAAGGTTCGTGTTAAAGTGAACTCCAGCCTACCCCACCTACATTTACAGGGTAGTGGACCACTGTGCATTGTATTATGACTATTTCTCTTCAGCTATACTTTCAATACATTTACAAGCATTATATTTAAAGTGTTCATGTTCGCCTTGTGCATATTTAAAAATGTCTACAATCCCTTCATTAGTCGATGTTGTTCACAGACTTGAATGATGCAGCTTCTCATGCTAATCTATCCTGCACTAAGCTTTTCATCCCTGCATAAGTATTGCAGCTCACATCCAACTTGATCTTCCTCGTCTATTCTTACCCCACACAATTCTTTCTAATACTGAATTAACGAAACCTTCGTGCCTCAAAATGTGGAAAATGAGTCAAATGTCTAAATTGAAGAAGAGACCTTACTCCATTATGAAGTTGAAAACAGCACTACTACTCTTCGACGTAGAACAGACTGTAGTAGCTTGTGCTGTTCATCCTTCGATCCACAAGCTCTTGGTGCTGAAAAATCACTATCCTTCGTTCTTACGATGTATGACAAACTTGGGTCCAGTCTTGCTAAGCAGCCTTTACGTTTTGTAAGGAATAATGTCGGGACATCTGTTCTTTAAGAATGTTGCATCTGTCGATATATCAAAAGTTAATTTCTCCATTTTGCATCAATGGCGTCATGTGTTTGAGTGGCATTCTTTATCTTATCTATTACAAATCCCTGCTATTAAACGGTAAGTATATAGTAGATTACCTGAAATTTCGTTCCTGACAAATATTTAAAGATAATGAGAATTAAGAATGTTTACCAAGTTATATCAAGTAATAATCGCGCTTTAACAAAAGGAAACATTACCAGTCAGTTTCAGTTATCACGAGACTTTTAAATATTTAATGTATATTACTATTGATTTTGAAATATATATAGTACGCCACTCCCCCACACACAAAAAATGTTTTGGGGCGCCAGTCAATCTACCCTCCAAGGACGCGTCACTATTAATCTCAATTACTTGTAACTGAATGGAGAAATCAGCCAATTAAGTCAGAAATTTATAATGGATAAAACAGTATAATAGAAAATTTCATTAAAACAGTCTCGACGTTTCGTCTCTAATGTGCAGGTTCTCAACGACAGGCTTATTTATATGTTAATACTAATATATTTTTTACTAGCCGTTTACGATTCGTAATATTATAGGGTTAGCTTTTTGGGACAGCTTGGGTCTACTTTTTTTAACGCGTCTCTCACAACTCATTGTTATAGATAATAATGAGAAAGATAGCCAAATACAGACAAAAGAAGTGATAATATAAATAACATACAACGTTTCTGCAAACCTTGCTCCTTTCTTCTGGCGCAGAAAATATGTAAGGGCAGAGAAAGCACCTGAAGACAGGATCAAGGCTTCCAGAAACGTTGTGTGGTATTTACATAATCACTTATTTTACTATATTTCTTATTATAATTTTCAATCAGACGTAAATTTTTCATTTCAGGGTTATAGAATCAAACAGTAGCGGCTCGTGAGTTTTTAAGATATATGTTACACCACTACAAACAACAATAAGTTCTGAGGCATATGCAAAACGTTTTGTTTTATTTACTTTATTTTAGGTCGCTTTAACTATATTAATAAATTTTAGAGACCAAGAAATTTTCATACAATATTGCAAGTTCGTAATTTACATACAGTACGTTTTCTATTTTGTCAAACACATTAATTTGGGTTAAATATTTTATGATATATATAAATATATATTCTGACTAATGAGAAAATTAATAAATTAACATCAGCCATTTTTAAGTCAGAAAAAAAAATTAATTAAATTAACGTTAAAATGAAAAATTTACGTCTGATGGAAATAATGAATTAGAAAGATAACCAATTCAGACAAAAAAAGTGATAATATAAATACCAGACAACGTTTCTGGGATCCTTGTTCCTTTCGTCAGGTACGAAGAAGAGCCTAGAGCGACGCAACTGCACTTGTCGGTTTTGTCTGAATTGGCTATCTTTCTTATTCATTAAATTAACAACGTTTCATCGCTTAATTTGCGACCTCATCAGGTTCAGGTTTTAAATTATTTTTTTTGATGGACAGGATTCGGCAACGATAGTCAGCATATAAGACCTGTCCACCGACATTTTTTTAAAACTTGAACCTGATGAGGTCGCAAATTAAACGATGAAACGTTCTTTTATGGTGGTTTTGTCTCTTTGATTTTGCATTCAAATTTTTTTTGGGTTCTGTTGCAGCTGTGGCAAGTAGGCGGAGGGATCGTGCAAAGGAGGAAAACTATGGGCTAATTTAGTGTGCGAGATTCTGGATAATATTACTATAGCGGCGATATTGTACACCATGCGTTAAACGACGCGACTCGTAATAAGCTAATTCCGTCTACATATTGTCACATTTTTAAATGCGGAATAATTTAGCATTAATTTGACTCGAAAGTATTTTTCCTTCGTACATATTTTAAATAAAGTTAATATTTGGAACAAGTCACGCATGATGACAGAAATGTATACAGGGGCGTACGGTATATTTACTATATTATATATAAGTAATAATAATTAACGTCTGTAACAATATTACTGTGTAATTGGTCAAACAGAGACACGAACACAGCAATTCTGTCGACGTTTCGGCAGACCTTGTCAAGCACTTGAACGTAAACGTCTGACCAATTACATACTTATATTTTATACGTATGTTTTCTTTCTTCAAAATAGGCTATGATTGTGATTTTTTTAAATACTTCGAAAAATTTACAAATACTATTCTTGTTTAAAATAAGTTGTTCAATTACTGAATGGATCAAATTTAATTTGATTTCGCTTATTATACTTTCCGCTTACGATGCCGCCTCTCTGTATTATAATGCATTTCTCAATCCATCCTGTGCTGAGCCGTGGGTACCACAGAGATGGGCAGCTGGCTGCATTAGCGGGAGAGATTGCGCGCAAGGCGGCCTGTTTAATGCCTTCGAAATTGAAGGAGACCCACACTGTTAAAACACAATTATTACAAAGGGTCTTAAAGAAGATAAAAATTATTTCTAATTTTATTTATATGCTGTAGCACACATGCACCAGTCACCAGTGAAATAAAGTATTATTTATTTAAATTGTTTGTTACTTCCTGCTTCTTTCTAATGCGATTATATTCTCCGCTACTCTTGACAACTAAATTTTTGTTTTCTTACAATAACGTGTAGTGGTAGGTTTTTCAATGATAAATTAAGAGGATATTTTACAGAATTTATTAATTATCTAACTGAACTTTGACAATTAAAATAAAAAAAATAGAGTGATCAGTTAGCCTGACAAAACAATCTGATCCCATTAATCTCGGTTAAACATGGTCTACGGTAATCTCCCCTAGGCGCGTCAAGGATTGAGATACTTGGCAGGTTACCTTCGTTGATGTCTGGCCGTTATCGTGTGGCACCCTCGATCTTTCCGGGTCCTCTCGAAACTGCAAGTTGGGGCTGCACGTCCTTCTGTGTCTATACTTTTCTTTCAGGCCCCTCGCTGGATGTCCAAAAATCGATCGTCTCGATCATCTTTGGAACGATCTTTCCTGAACCAAGAAATGTCATTGGTTCAGGCAGTCACGTGTTAATTCAAATTTCTGGGATTTTCAGCGAACGTTTCCCACGGTGCGACAGTCCAGGTAACTTCCGAGGGTCCACATCATACGTGTCCAATTCCAGACTGAAGGGATTATCTCCCCGTCTCTGCGGCGCCTGCTCAAATTCCAACTTGCCAAGCTCTCAATCCTTGCTAATATCTAATTATATTAAAATGAAACATATATATATATCAATAATATTTTGGGTGTATATTGTTGCTGTCTAATGACTGGTGCATCTTAGTTTGTATTTTTCAATTCTTGCCCAGGCAGCATGCAGTTCAGACCTTCCTTCCTGGAGGGGCCTCAGGCACTTGAAAATTTGTAATATTCTGTCACCTCTGCCCGACTGGACCAACTGTCGATTTCAGGGTAAATTAACTTCATTATGTCTCTTTCCGATTTAAATGTGTTATTTAATTTGACTTCATCACATTTTCCTTGAGTGTCTATATACATATACCACTGTGAACAAAAAGCAATTTATTTATAAAATATAAATTCTTTATTTATTCTTCCAAATCAATTTCATCCCCGTCCGATAAAACGCACTTTTTCCAACGCTTTTTCCAGACCTCGAGACAGTCGGAATAGTCTTTTTCCGGTATAGCCTTCAAGACATTCTTCTATTCGGTTTTTATCTCCTCAATCGTGTCAAAATGGCGTCCCCGCATTGGCCTTTTGAGTTTGCTGAATAGCCAGAAGTCGTACGGAGCCAAATCAGGCGAATACGGTGGTTGCTGAACGATATGAGTCGAGTTTTTGTCAAAAAAGTCGCGATGAACCAATGCAGTATGACATGGTGCATTATCGTGACGAAGGAACCAAGAGTTGTTCGCCCATAATTCCGGCCGTTTCAGACGAATAGCTTCACGCAAACGACGCATAACGCTCAGATAATATTCTTTGTTGACAGTTTGGCCCGGCGGAAGGAATTCATAGTGCACCACACCACGATAATCAAAGAAAACTGTCAACATGACCTTGATTTTCGGTCTTGCTTCACCTTTTGCACGATATTCGCTGGATTGGTCGGTGGTTTCAGGGTCGTATGCGTAAACCCAAGTCTCGTCTCCAGTAATGATGCATTTCAAGTGGTCCTGATGGTCAGACAGCAAAGTTTCACACACATCAACACGACGCTTTTTTTTTTCCAAAAAAATGAGCGATTTTGGCACCAATCGAGACCTGACGCGTTTGAGACACAAAACATTCTTCAAAATGGTTTGGGCTGAGCCAAATGATATTCCAACACTATCAGCGAGATCCTTCGACGATTTACAAGCACCAAATCTTCGATTTTTTGGACGTGGCCCTCGAAGGTAGACGTTGATGGTCGTCCAGAGCGCGGTTCGTCTTCAACCTCTTTGAACTCGTTGTACCACTTATAAACGTTTTTTTGTGCCATAGTTTGATCACCAAAGGCCTTCCGCAACATTTTCAACGTGTCCGCACAAGAATATTCGTTCTGCAAACAAAATTTGATGCACTCTTTGCTCAACAAAATTGCAAAAATCGAAAAATTCAATTTTGGTTGTTTACAAAAACACGTGTGACACGGAGATAATTAAACCTTTTAACAAACAGACGCTTGGAAAATATTATAGGCAGTCCGACCAACCTAGGAAAAAAAAATTACCTGCCTTCCTAATACCCGGGAGTTTTAAATGACAATTTCACCTTAGTTTTTGATCACAGTGGTATATATTAGAAGCAATCGATTTGAAAGCAAAAGTATTATTTTATATAGATAGTCAAAGGTGTTATATTTTTCAGATGACATGTGAATAATATTTGGAGGTAGAATTTAGTCATTAATGTTGTCGGATGTAACTTGAAAAGCTTAGCACGTGCAGGAACAAGATAAGAGAACCGAATCAAATCTGTGACATAACTGAAAAGGAGTATTGTTTGAAATGTTTATCCTTGACTTGAAAACACTTTTAGTATCACGACGCAGCTTAAAGAGCTTATCTTGAAATGACTGTAAAAAATAGATTAATGTGTTCAGAGGATCAAGGCCAAAGTTTTGCAAGCAGTACGTCTGCATGATAGCAGATCTGTCAATATTTGGAGAGTACGAACAATGGCCTTATATCATTTCCACTCCAATGCACTAAACTGACGCCATCTGCGGAGCAGGAGGAGTCATTACTCATATACAGTATTTTAATAGCGTAAGTTAATTATAACTTTGATCAATTTTAAGGAAATAGTATATGTTTTGTTTTGTTTGATTCATTAATGAATCTTCATAATCAGAACTTAGCGATGTAAGCGAGTGAACATGTTGTTTTAGTCATAGTCTGTCTGAAAAGTGATGACACAGTCATTTGACAGTTTCGTTATGTTATGTTCGAAGAGAAAGCGATGACATTTTGAAAATAAACTAAAAGATAACTAAGTAGCTAATTATCAGAGACAATACGAGATCAATTGGGTACCACACAAGCACAAACGTGAGCAATCCTTGTTGCTTTCGTCATGTGAAGAAAATCGTAAGAACGACATTAATGAAGTGAAGACACTTTTCTAAACCAATTTGGGTTTAGGCACCATCAGAGACGGGTCGTGAGTTTTTTTTTTTAAGTATTGTAATACATCACCACAAATAACCATTTTTACACGAATAACTAAGTAAAAGAATAATACCACAACAGCGATATTGTTACAAATTTCTGACGCGACCCATAATAATCTATATTTCTAATTCCGTCTAATTAAGTTTCCAATACTGTCTAATTTTTAAAAGTAGAATAATTTATCACCAAATTGACAAACATTTCTAACACGAAAGTATTTTTCCTAATTACATATTTTAAATAAAGTTAATTTTTTGAACAAACCACGCATGATGGCAGGGTCGTGCGACAGTTTTTGAAATTCTGCCCTTTAAATGTTTCTCTCTTTAAAATAACGGTAGATTGTGATTTTTTTTTATAAAAATACTACCCAAAACGTAGGAATACTATTTTTGTTTTGAAAATATAAACTATTTGTATATAAACTCATAGTTTCTACGTTATGTCTGCTCCGTAGAACAGAAAAGAGGCAGTTTGCCGAGCATTACGGGTAGTGCAGAGGGGATGGGGAGTGAAACGGGATTACTGTGTATGCTCATTTCTTATTACAGACAGAAATCGTGTGCTACAGCCGTGAGTAGCACAGATAGTATCAGCTGGTTGGCGAGATCGATTGCGCCGAATGGCGGGCAGTTCAAAGTCTTCTATATCGAAGCAGCAATTCGCGCTGTTAAAACACAATTCTTATTAAGGTTCTTAACATTAAGAAAAATTAATGCTTTCTAAATTAATTTATGTGCTGTAGCACCGGTGGCTCAAAATCAGCATTACGCCATTGTAAACAATTTCTAGCAGTACTTTGAGACGAAACCATGTGTTACTTTTTTGGGTTACTACATTTATTTTCCAGTTTAACTTGCGTTAAATTTATAATGGAAGGAGAAATGTGTCCCATTTTTTATATAAATGTTTATAGCTACACTTGCCATAGGCCTAATCGGGTAACGTCTTCGACACTCAATATTCACGATTTAAAGGGGCTAAATAACAGCGGTTACCAAAAGGAATACTCAATTTTTCTTTCAAGGTTTAGTTTATTATTACATAGAAGCACAACAATTTTGTTTACTGTTGATTCTACTTAAGAGTTTAGGAGGCAGTTGGCCGACTATTCCAATAGAAATAGCGGACAACTCTTAGCGTATGCCCAAGGTCTGCGATCCCGGAACATACACCTATCAAAACAGGCCGAGGTGCCTCGGCATATGGGAACCTTAGTTCAAAAACCAGAGAGATGTGAAGGCATCTCCAAGGTTGGTCTCCTCTAGAGCTCGCTGGGAAGGTTCACCAACAAGAGAATGCTCTCACAGGCTTCCTTGGAACAAATATATATATATATATATATATATATATATATATATATATATATATATATATATATTAAGATATATAAGGCTATATGAAGGTAATCCACATGGTGGCAACTCCCCTTTAATAGCATAGGAAGGGATTTGAAAGGGGGGATGCGGAAGGGTAGAGGAAGGTAGCCAAGGGTTAACTAGGGCCCCCAGGCTATAGTTTAAGGATCCTACCCGTACAAGTAATGCAGGACAAACCCTAGAAAACCTGCATCAGGTATTGGGTACTTGTCCCACACCCTTCCGTTAGCGGGAGAGGAGTTTGCTGTGGGGACGCAGCATTCCCTTCTCCGTGCCTCGACCAGTTTAGGAGGCAGCTGGCCGACTGTTCCAATGGGAACAGACAACAACTCTTATTGTATGCCCAAGGTCTGTGACTCCGGAACATACACCTCTCAAAACAGGCTGAGGTGCCTTGGCTTGTGGGAACCTTAGTTCAAAAATGGAGAGAGGAAAAGGCATCCCCAAAGGTAGCCCCTTCTGTCTCTCCTACATCCCTCGCAGGATCTGGTTTGCAAATGTAAAAGCGAGAAACATTACTAATAAACAAGCTGAACTGTTTTATGTTTTGCTTATATTATTTTATCTATGATTGATATTTCTTTAATTTGTCATCATTAATTATGAATAAAAATTTGTTGCTATTTAGGATATAGATTATATATTGGCAAATACATTATTTTATATTCAGGTAACTCATGTCGACAGTATTTAATATAATTAAACTTGTTAGATTAAAAGTTTTAATTTTTTTGTCAGTATTGGGTTACTGGGAGGCGCAGTCAGACACTTGAAGCAGGCAGTTCATACTCTCATTATGACACTGCATTCAAATACTGATCAGGTCTTAGTGGAACGGATTGATGGGGAGCTCATTTTAGTAAAAGAGTGAAATGATGAGTCATGGTTATTTACGAACCATCCGGAAATCAATTGGTAATCCATGCATTGGAAAATACCATCTTGACCAAAAGCAAAAAATTCATTTACCTATAAGACATTAGAAATTCTTCGATATCGAAATGGGTTCAATATCAACTAGTTAGCAGTGGCGCCGGCAGAAGCAAAGCATTAGTTGTGCCAATAAATACAAAAATATATTAAATTTTTTTAGATCATCGCACACTCAAAAAAAAGCTGACTTAAAGCGAAACTTAATTAACAAAGAATTCCTCCTGCGTCTAAAGTCCTAACATCAAAGTGACACTACCAGAACTATCCTAGACTGTGTGCAAGTAATTAAATTTATTTTTCTAGTTAGGAAAAACTACTTGAACAGGTCATAAAAGAAAAATGGACGAATCTTGTATATGGGCAGTGTCTCATTAGTCATGCAATTTTTGGACTGTAAAAACATCAGTTCCTATTCCCCTGCACTTTCTTCCTACTTCCCAAAATGAAGGCGATGGAACATTACAAATGATTTTAGTATTTGGAAGAACGTATATAGAGGTGTGTTGACTCAATGAGGGCATACTTTGAAGGCGACCTCTAGTAATAGTAGACTACATATCTAAATAAAATTAATTTTGTTTGTAAATTGCTTAGAATCAAGTAATTTTACTTTATCTTTACATTTCTTGCATTCTATTCGTGGATACAGTCAGTTTCTAAGGCCTTGATAGCAGTCTCTCTGCATAGGTTTATTTCATCATGGAGAACTTGTGTTTGTAACTTTTCGCCAAAGACAAAGAGACATATTTTACTGCTTGAAATGAGCTCTCCATCCTGCTACATAACAGAAAACTCTAAGAAAAATACCCTAAATATTAGTACAACACTGCCAAAATTCCAATCCAAAGACATCTATCTGATGGTGTTAATTGAACAAAATAATTTTCATTACCTTTACCATGAATGATTTGTTTCTTCATATATGCACTTTGCACTGTTGATAATGTTTTATCTTTTCAGACCGTCACAAAAATGACTTTCTCTTGGTTGAATAAATCATTTTTAGAAGATGCTTTACGAAAATTCAGAGATGACGCCATGCTCTGTGTGTCATCGATTGACCTAGGACAGTATTCTACCGGGGATGGATACACCAGTGTAATGTGTAGACTTACGCTAAACTTGAAGGATAGTCAGGATAGTAAAGAACACACACATGCCCTAATATGCAAAATTCTGTCACCAAGTTGTATATTTGCAGATTCTAAGATATTAATAGGAACATTTGAGAGGGAAAGCTCAGTTTATAAAGTACTCAACCTGTTCACACAGTGCTTAGAGGTGGCAGTTCCAGGGAGGTTCAAACCATTTGGACCAAATTTTTATTTGTCTGGATCACACCCCACACCATTTCTGCTGATGGAGGACCTTAACGCATCCGGATTCAAGTTAGCAGAGAGGCACCAACGTCTGGATTTTGCACACTCCTGTTTAGTTATGAAATCTATTGCACGCTTCCATGCAACATCTTTTCTTGTGTCCAAGAAAAATGAGGGCGTGTTTGAACAATTTAATGAATGTATATTGTTCACAAAAGCTGAAGATAATATGATGCCAAAAATGGTGTCAATCTCCCTAATGAAAGTTGCAAAAATTGTAGAATCATGGGGTGATGAGTATTCCAAGCACACAGCAAAATTAATGCAATATTCAAATACATTGTTTAATGAGTTAGCTGAATTGGAACAGTTAAAGAAACACGGGAAACTACAATTGCTGCTTCATGGTGATTTGTGGCTCAACAATATGATGTTTAAATATGATAATGATGGCAGTATTTCAGATGTGAGATTTGTGGATTTCCAAGTGGCATTCACCTCTTCAACACCAGCAACTGATCTGCAGTATTTTTTACATACAAGTGTGCAAGATAATGTGCGTCTGAATTATAAAGGACAACTCATTCGTGAATACCACAAGACATTTGTTGAAACACAAAACATTCTTGGTTGTCATGAAAATTTGCTGACACTTGAACAACTCGAACAAGATATGTGTGAAACTGCACTGTATTCAGTTTACAGTTCTCTTGTTTTACTTCCTCTTATTTTATCCCAGTGTATTGGACTTGATGTTACTATGGATGAAAATGATTTATCAATTTATCATAACCCTCTTTTCATTAAATCATTGAAATTGTTATTGGTCGAATTTGAAGACAATGGATTGTTATAGAGAATATTTTTTCGAAGAAAATGGCATCTAAAAGATAAATATATGTATGCCCATCATGTATCTAACGTTGTCTTGAATAAATCATGATAAAAATTAATATTATATAGTCCTCGTAAAAGCCACAATTATTGTGAAGATATAATTTATTTCATTTCAACTTAATCTACTTAAACTAAGACAATTTGTTCAGTGACAATATATTTTACATTCTTAAAGAAGTTTGTAAAATACTCCAAATTCATCTTGTTTAACACAATTGCAAAAAAGCAAACAATGTATTGTATACTACTAGCACTTTTCTGTGATAGAACTAAATACTAGTCTGTGTAATCAACATCTACACTGATCTATTTCGGCCAAATTGTTTCACTTAATGTATGTGTGTAAATTTGTAGTAGACTGATAAATCAACTTGTGGGTGAAAGATATTGTTCGACTTTGCACTTTAATACACCTAAACAATGGGAAAATGTAAATTTTATAAAAAAAATATTTCAGACAACAAAAGTTTAAAAATGAAAAATTACTTCAACTTCACCATTCAAATAACATAAAACTATTCAATGTGGTAAATGAACTACAATAAATTTTTCAACAAACATTCAGTTTCAGTCTTTGTAGTTATTAAACTCCTATAAAAATTCCAAATATAGTTACACATTTTTTCCTCACTAATAAGGTGTTTGTATTCCTTCAAAACTTCTATGAACCTTGCGCACTTCTTCCTGGATGTTAATTAGGAAATATATTACTGAATAAGGAGGGGGGGGGGGGTAAATTAACACTCATGTTGAAAATAAAATATTAATTTTCATTTACAATAATAAATATTAATACATTTCAGCACAAAAGTACAACAAATTTAAAAACAATTAACCACATATACTTTTACAAAATATATTTAAAGGCACTATTGACGTATTGTAAAAATATTACACTATGCAAAAAAAAATATTAGATTTGTATTAAGGCACATCAGCACTAAGAAAGCATTTTTCCATATATCATGACTTTCAATTAATAAATATTTTGAATAAGTCAAGGTGAAATAACAAAAAGTACATTATACCATTTTGTGCTCAAAAAAAGTCAAACTGAGAAATGTGTATAATTTATAAAGCATTTACAAAAGACAACTGAGCACAGATATATATTTATTTTTTCAGCAGGAATATAAAATACATTGATAAAATAATTTAAAGTAACAAGGAGAATGATTCTAAAATTATATATTTCTCCGAGATACTTCATAATTGCTATAATTTAATAATTTGTAAATGACAAATAAGTTTAACAATTACATCAGACATACAAGCAAAATCTTGTTATGTAGCCTATGTCAAATATAAATTAATACATAGAATGCGATGAGTAGTTACATTATAACAAAATTATATTTAAAAATAATGGAAGTTAATAATTGTTAAAGATCTGATAATTGACCCATTAGACTGTACTTAGAAAAAATAAATGGCAGTGAAAATCTCATTCCATTTACTAGTTGATCAAAATAATTGTAGTGTAGTAGCAATGTTGAAATCTGAAACATAATAATGTCTCTGCATATGATAGAATATAGAAAACGTTTTGTATAAACAACACAACACTATGAAAGTATAACTGGTCAAATATTACTGATGCTTATGAAATTTGTATATAAATTAAATAATAGTATAGCTGAATAAAAGAAAAAATTTAAATTGTAGGCAATGGCAAATGATGTACCAATAAAATAACTTTATATCAGTTGGTTATCAGCAGTCAATTGCCATAAGGAAAACATGACTGCTTCTAATTTGCTGAGAAGATAAACTAAGAATCAAAATACAGGTTACAACATTTACACAAAAATGTATGCTTCTGACGATATTTATGATAACTACTATAATTTATTGCATATTTAGTATTACCTTTATAAATAAAGTGTATTACTTATAATGATAGGCTTTGATGACGTGAAAACTTTAAATATTAAAGAGAATTGAATTTCCCATCATTTGAGTTTATTTTGGGTTTAATTAATATTTGATAATGATTGAAGTATATGGGAAAATGATGAACAGGTAGTTATTTCTATACCTCATTGAGACACAACTGAAACTTGAAAAATATCATCCTGTTGTACAACTGTGGTAAAAATAAAGAAAGGTTAAAAGTCAATTTATTTCAACTATACAAATTCTACTTACTGGTTCAAAAACTATGAGGGTGTTTTCTTTGGAGTTTGTTCATGAGCTTTCCTTAATCGTCTCTTCAATTCTGGAGGGAATTTTTCATAGCATTTCTTGCAAACTGGCTTTAAATCAAATTCATAAAACTTGGTACGCTGAGTCATTTTTTGATCGCAGACAGAGCATGCAAAATGATGAACACACCAAGCTTTGTTCATAGCTGTGAACACTGTAATGTAAAATAACAAACAATTTATGTACAGAACTAATACAACAGTCAAGAATCTTTTATTATCAACAAAGCAGCAATAGAGCTTCAGGAAAGAAATAAATATTCAACTTGTATTAAGCCTTTTTATATATTTATAGCATGTGTCAGCATTGATGGCTTGTGGTGCAGTTTGAGGGAGCAGAGGCAGCACAGAATAAAAACATAAACCACAACTATCTAATTTGGAGAGGGGAGTGTAGAGCACTAAACTGGGTCACAACTCTAATAATTTGAATGATTAGAAAATATTATTCCATTTTAAATTATTTTCCCCACAAACAAGTATTATCCTGAATTTAGCACTTATGTGTGGTTTAAAGGTGACAAAACAAATAACTTAACCAATGCATGATAGGAACAAGAAAGATAATTCTTATTATTTAAAAGAATTTGAAAATTTTTGGGAGATTATAATAAGAAAAACTGAGGATATATAAACAAAATCAACATTAAATGAATAGGAGAATGTTTTTAAAAATATATAAAAGATTTAAGATTATTTAATATTAGAAATATATGTGACTAAACTATAATTAAATGCTTTAAAAATGTGGACACAAAATTTTAGTTACACAAAGTATTTTTCTTCCATTCTTATAAACAATATTTTCAATAATGAAATAAGGCTTACCATCACCAGCAATAACTTGATTGCACACAAAGCAGAGATTCCCAAAAAGTTGATGATAATGGATTTCACAATATGCCAAACCTTTCTTCTCATAGTGTCTGTGACCCAGAAAAGGTTTCTCACATTTAGCACAGACAAAGTGCTGTAAAAATTGAATTAATATAGAAATTTATTCATAAAAGTTAAGTCAATACAGTGTTAGTATTAGGTCATATTCCACAGACTATCAAAGAGGGATTTATTGTATTAAATCAGATGTGAATTGTAGAGATATATAACACACTATAGTATTAATTAAAAAACTATCTAAATTATTAATTACATCTTTATTATCATATAAATCTAATTGTCAATTCATCAATTAAATATGAGTGAGTATTTAAATATTTGGGCATTTTAGAATTTGAATTATCTTAATTACTCAAAGTAGTCTTGAAGTTTGTTAAATATAGTAGTAAATTAAGTCAAATTCATGTAATTTTCAGGTTCTTTTCATGGTTTTTAAAATTTGTTTGTTTCTTGTAATAAAATTGTGCAAAATTGAATTGTTTGTGAATAAAAGCTATTATTTTTTAAGAACAGCATTAATTATGGTATGTACAGAAATACTATGAACACAAGATTTCAAAAGCAATTTATCTGAACTGGACGACAATTTTTCCCTTAATTACTCATGGAAAATAGATACAGAAACTCTGAAAAGGAAAGATCTATAGCAGTTATAACACCCAGCCAACAAGCTAAAAAACTTTTTTAGTGTATTTAACATACAACACTTAAAATAATGTAATTGCAATTCAGGTATTAATAGAGAAACAGATGACAAATAAAAAGAATTTGAAGATAATTGGTACACAGCTGAAGTACATAAATGGATTAAATGGATTATTCGAAGCACAAATTATTGTAATACCTAATGCTCTCATAGAACAATTAATAATTACTTAATAGCAATATATTGCATAAAATTTACTAAATTTACTTTCATAGTAAGTTTTGACATTTTTTTTTGTTTGAAAGAAACCAACTATGAAAATAAGTTAATATCATACTAAATCATTATACATATATAAAAAAACGCTTACCTCTACATGCCAATGTTTACCCAAAGCTGTGACAACCCTCTCTTCAATTGGACGACGACATGCTCCACATATAGGAATACCCATCTTGTCATGACATCTCAAACAATATAATTCATTCTGAAAGACAAATAAATAAGACATTTACAACCACACATTACAATTACAGCAAATCCACTAATTTTTTTATATTTTTTGAGACAATTGATCTATATATAGACAAACTTATTTATTATTATAATGTTTAGAATGATCATAAAGCACATATCACATGACATGACATGTTACATGAATTAATGGTTGAAATGGTGGTAAAATTAAGATCAACAATTATTAAAAATGGAAAGGAAAACATTATTTACATTATTATAAACAACAAGCTCACCATTTCATTAGCGGTATACCCTGGACGGCTCCGAACTTCACGTGCATCAGAGTTGAGTTCCACACCACATGCGGTGCAGTTGAAGTGATAAGGATGGTACACTTCTCCCCGAAAACGAAGTGGTTTGTCATCAATTAGCCCACTAAAAATTAATGTTTTATCAATTGTGTGTGAAGTATTTAGGAAAGGATACATTGGCCAAATAACTCAATAAAGAATTTTGGTTTAATGAAATAGATTCTTTGAACCTCATTAATTTATTAACACACTTTTGTTTATTTAAATTAACCATAAACAAGAGAGACTTCTAAGCACACAACTTTATTCAGTAGCCTATTTAGGAATGTACAAGAATGCTAGAGCAAAACCACATTATTGACTTTTTAAAAATTATATTTTAATTAAATTATGTGGATTTGTCAAAGGTAAGGGTAAAAGAAAATACTAAATGAAATAAAACAGTAATTTTTAAAAAAATAAACTAATAGTGTGGATCTTTTCATATTACCATATACAACAATATAATAGGAATAAAACAAAAAAATTCACTCACAGATGTTCTTCTTATATATTTGTGTACTTGTGAAATAAGAAGTTTTCACATTGAGCTTTAATTCACAAAAATGTACTCATTGAAGTAAGCACCAAAGAAACTTCTTTAGTTGTAAAAATATTATTAAATTTCAGAATTTTCTTCCTAATGAACACAAACTTAACTTCACAGTCATTTAGTGAAGGATTCTTAGCAATATTTGATATTAATCTCTCAGAGATTAATCAAACAGACATTCTAACTAGTAAAGTAGGCTTTTGCAGAGAACATGATTATACTTCAACCTGGGCTACAAATTCTGTGGAACCCAACATTTCAACAGCTGACTCCCCTTAAATTTAGGTTGTAGTGATGGTGGAGATAGCCACCTACAACGTCAATTGAAATTTATAAACTTTATATTCATGGCCATTAACTTATTGTTAACTTTTATTTAGAGGGAAAAAAGAGGTTGGGGTCAAAAAAAATAAAAGTTAATATAATCATTTTAAATTATATCTTACTGGCATTTGTGGCAAACATATTTGCCAAGTCCCACTGCCTTAGCCTTAGCATTGCACTCATGGCAGAGAGCTCGGTTCTGGTTGCGGATGAAACCAAGATCGGCTAGTTCTTTATCACACATTTCACAGCGGAAACATCGTGGATGCCAGTTGGCATTCATGGCTTTGATGACTCTGCCAATAACAAACTCACCTAAACAATTTTAAAAAAGTAACAATGTTACTATAAATTTGTATGGAATATATACCAATAAAATTTAACTACACTCATATTTATGAAATAAACATAAGATAAATAACACCTAAAATAATTATAAAACAAGTGTAATATATACTTTTATATAAAAAAAACACCCAATGAATAGAAAATTAACCACATTAACATTACAATATAAAAAAGGTTGATTAAGAAAGACTCAAAACCAAATTTATTATTAATACTTAAATCTATAATGAACCTGAAACATTGTTACAAACATGAACAAAATCACTCTGTAAATTAATCTAAGTTGAGGGAAATGTAACCAATAGTTTCACAGAAAAATAATGTGTATTATGTATTATTTGACATATTCAAAATCTTACCACACTTTCCACAACATGGAGCAAAGAGCACATGAAAATCATGCTCACAATATTTGCGCCCCTCAAATTCATAGAAAATGCCTTCAGGAAATGGTCGGAAGCACTGAGCACACCTGTAAAGTTAGTTATTAGATACTTCAAGTTATAAATGTTACAGTTCTAATGTATGTATATGTTTTCAAAGGATGTCGAGTCCAGTTGGATGGTGGTTGGCTATGCATTTAAAGTGAGTTTTACTATAAATAGGAAACAAGACATTTTTAAGCAATTAAAATTTTTCAGTTCTTTACAACTAAGTTTTTATTCAATAGAATAGAAAATTTTAATGAAATTTAAATAACACATTGATTACTGCAGATACTACTTACACAAAACACTGAGGGTGCCACAGCTCTCCATGAGAATTCACTATCTTTTCATGTGGCTCAAATCCATCCCCACAACGGGAGCAAAACATGTTACCAAGAGACATGCTTACACTGTGGAGAGATAATTATTGATTTTAAATCAATAACACCCAACAAAATTTGCTTTCTACTGGCCTATTATACACAGACATAAAAAAGTCCAGCTATAGAATTAACAATTAAATACTTATTACCAAACCTCACAGATCAAACCTATAGGTAAACAAGATTTGCTTGTAAATGTGATTTGTACCATAGAGACCTTCCATGTAATTTTAAAACAAGATAAATAAGTGATCATTTCATTCTTATTGATAAAAATAATTACTTGCTTCAGCAAATTGTTCTCTTATATAATTATATTCCCTGCAAAATACTTTTCATTCACTTTTTTACATACCACTACTTTTTATAATATATTAACCCGTATACTTTTATTTAACTATCAACAAATGGGAACAAGTTAAAATACAAAAGTTTTAGTTCTTGGTAGTAATTATTGTAAATAACATATGAAATACCCCAATTTATAGAGCAATATATAGTATACTCCTTACCCAAATTTCTCTTGTACATTAGTTTCAGTATTATTTTGAACAGTTTCTGACATCAAAATATCAACAAAATCAGACAATTTTGGACCATTTAGTGGTTGAAAGGTAGATGCTTCTTTAGCAATGTTGATGGTTTTTGAATAGTGAGATACCTCATCAAGTTTCTCCTTCCTCCTCACATAAAGTGCACTGTGCTGCACTGGATGTATGGGAAAAGGTTTTGGTGCAATATTCTCAAAATGATTCATAATTAATGACTTGTCAAACCAAAATCAAGAAATTTTTGAACATATGAAATTTAGTGAAGTATCGTATCTGAAAGGCTTGGAAAGACTTCTTATCTGTAGCTCAGCTTTGGCTTATCATAGAGTAAACACACCTCATGTTGTAACAACTATCACTCACTTCTGATAAAGGTTTATATATAATTGAAATTATCAAAAGTGTAGTCAGTTTTCAGTCAATTCACATTGGTGCAGACAATGAGATTATAAATTTGTAAGTAATCTTAAGATTTTAAATAATACAATTTTATCTTGCACAAAAATTTATTATAAATAATAAAACTAAATTAGATGCCTCTTCATTAAGATAAAGACTGAATATAATACCAATATATATTTGATGTATGCACATGTTTACATACCCTGGCATTTATATTGTATTTTTAAAACTGTTGATGTGCTTCAATAATTGCTGTCCCTGTAAAAAAATAACTGTAGAATAAATGTTTCATTCTATTTATTGGTTGTGAAAAAATATTTGCATAAGTAAAAATATTATCTCGAATATAAAATAAATAAATACATGAACATTGTTTTGAGGCGGGAGAAAATGTGGCATCGTTTTGGAAATATATTCTCAATTATTCGGATTGTAGCATAGAATCACAGAGTAATTGTAAATATATGCTCAAAAACACGAAGCACTGAAAATGTGAACCAGTAATCAAAATGCACTTTTTAAATTAAATTATTTAAATGTATATTCTAAAAGAAATTACATCGTACAAATAGCTAACTCAACAGAAAAGGCTATTTCGATTGAAATCAAATTATTGCGACTGAAAATTGACTTATCATAATTGCTTCTGTTCTAGTTACATGCTCAGTTAAATAAAACGATATTTAACAAAATTATAACTTTCATTTCAAGGAAAATAAAATAAAATCAAACGACACACTTTAGTAAAAAAAAATATGCAGACTGTACAAGAATTCCATCAGTTATTTATAGTTTTCACCAACTTGTCTGCCTTCTTCGTTTCCCTTATTCATGTTAGTTGATCCTGATATCAATTGAAAAGTTTTTATACAAACGTCTGACACGATACGCCCACTTTTCAGGATTATATATTATATTATAAAAATTAGGATTCAGGAAATTAAAATAACTAAATATACACTGAATTTGTGTCTCAAGTATTCACAGCCACTGTTTGTTCGTCTTTACGTTACTCTAAATACGCTTTAATAAATGTTTTATGATGCAGTTTTGCGACATTCAACTACTTACACACGTCTTCTCCACCCATATCCTTTTATGGTAAAGTTCAGAGGAAAGATCAGAAAGTAACTCAGAATAAGTATCGACATCGACCGAGGGACAAAAAACCATTGTCGCCAACCACACTTCAAACGGTTGCTTTATCATGTATTTATCAACAATAACAACAATTGTAATATTTTTAAACGAACCGAACAATGTTATATGTTTACAGGAGTAAACCATACTCAAATTTTGGCCATATTTTTTCCAAGCAATCATATGGATTCACAGTTCAAATATTCCACATATCCAGTTTTTTCCTTTGTAATAAGTTATTTTTTCTGACAAAATAAGAATATTTTTCACTTTGAAACAACCTCGTTATATCAATGTACATGATACATCCAACAACCTTTATTAGAGGCCTATAAATAATAGGTTACATTGTAATATCGTTAATCTTATTACTTTCCACTACTTGAGTAGCTCTGGTGACAGACATACCAATGTCCTCGTCTTATTATCAGAATGCTCCAAATATTTCTTTAATTTCCAATATTTTCTTAAATTTTTTAAAATCATCTTCTTATTGCTTTTCTCAATTGTTTAATTAGTTTGGTTTTCATCCTACAAAAAATTAAAGAAGAAAATAAAAAACAAGGATTAAATGGAAATTTAAAAATTGAAAGTATTAAAATAAGGATAGAAAGGAATAAGATAATATTTGAAGTAATTCAGATAGCTAGTTAACTCGTGGAAGAATGAAGATCAAAGAAGGAATTATAATATGACACGAGGCAAGTTGAATTATTGAATTATTTAAGTATTACAATAAAAAATGCTCAAGTCATAGAAACTAGTTGAGGCTGTAATAATAAATAAAGAGCTAAAAGAAATATAGATAACGAGTTGTAGGTCTATGTAAACATAAATTACAGACAGTAACAAATATATCCGTAAATTCAAGTCATATTAAAATATTTGTACATAATATAGCTATATGAGGATATTTAAAGCAAAGATCGAAATGAATATCAAGCTAGAGTGGTGTGTTATAGAAGAAACTGAATGGCATTCCAATCAAACACAAGAGAACTTAAGGGAAAGTACTTTTCAGACACGTAATGACATAGCAAAATTCAGGACGAAATACGTGAGCTATTGCATGACAGTGTAAAGTATACGTGTATGCTAATATACTAAATATTAATGTATTAATCTCTGAAAAAATTGTAATAGTGGACGTTCTCCGTGAATTTGTAAACATGTAAAAATATTGGTAATCGTTATGTGGTAGAATACTTTCAGACCAAAGGTCTCAGACCAGCCAATGTCAAAGTAGAGCAAGATTCTACTACGGAGGGAGCAATAAAACGAACTGTCAAGGCGAACATCGCAGTGGTCGACCAAATTAAGTGACGAAAATGCGCCAAAATTCAATAAGTTTTCTTTTAGCTTGTGCTCTTATACTTTCAAATATTCGTCTTTTGCAAGAATTAGGTATTTATACCGCATAGCGGCCACGCTGAACACAATGATATTAACCGTAGATTGTTAACTGCTGTTGTTTAGGAGATAGTAAAAACTTTCAAATTAATATTCCGCGGTGCGAATTTTTTATTATATTAATTTATTCTCTACAAAAGTTTCTGTATATATATATATATATATATATATATATATATATATATTTCTGTAAGTTGAAAAAATATATTTTCCAACATTTTTTTTACTTGTACCGTCAACTGAAAGTGCGCGAGCTACTCAAACAAGGCATTCATTTCAAAAAGTGCTGTACATCGCATATTCACTGAAAATCTCGACATGAGAAAGCTATGTTGGACATGGGTGCCGCGTTTTCTTGCAATGGAACAAAAACTTCCGAAGAAGGCGAAGACGGTTACATTTTCTGGCAAGGTCATGGTGCCGATTTTAGGGATTCACAATTTTCATTGCTAACTTCAAAAAGGAAAAACAAGAGCAGTGAGTATTATATGAACTTATTGCAGAGTTAGAGAGATGAAATAAAAGTGAAGTGTTGTTCTTCACGTCAATCCACCAGTTCACACATCCATTATCGCGATGGCCAAAATGAGTGAGTTAAAGTTGGAATAATTTCCACACGCACCCTGTTCGTCAGATTTAGCTCCCTCGACTAATTTTCTCTTCCCATACTTGAATAAATGACTCGGTGTTAAACGATTTCCTAACAATAAAGAATTGGAGTATGCAGTTGCTGGCTATTTTGATTAACTTGATTGTTCCTATTTTAAATAGGATGTCGAAGTTATTGAACATCACTGGGAAAAGTGTATCGAGCTAAAAGGAGACTACAATTATGTAATAGCGATATTTTTTTATGTAAGGTCGGGTAGGCCTACTTGTAGAACTATCCTTGAACTGGGTGTTTATGGTATTGTTATACGGCTAGGAGAGGGTATCGGATTCTTCTGATGATATCGGATCATTTTCGTTCTTTGTGCATTTTATTTTCGATGCGGTAAGTAGATGGCTGTGTGTAATTAAAAGAAATTTTTTGAGAGGAAACTATATGTCCACGTTATCAAAAGCCTAATTGGAATTGGGATGACACTGAATATAGTAAAGATTATTATAGACTTGGAACGGAATTTGTTTTTCCTGGTGTTGTAGATTGAGTACATGGCTGTGCAACAAATACAAAGCCGATACGATAAGAGTCGGTGCTTCTGTCATTCCTTGTAGATAAATTCTTGCGGCAAAAAATATTTTTTCAGATTTGAACATTAAACTTATACAAAGAGTTATAATGAAATACTATTCAAAACGCTATTAGCTTTTCCGTAATGCCTAAACCTTTTATTTCATAAAGATTAGTCGAGACTTACTGTCAAGAACAGAGTCGTAATTAATGGGAACAATTTGATTTCAGCATCAGGATCGCGTCATTCATTGGAACACTAGTTCGGGCAACGGCCGCCAGATATCACCTCATAACAGTCATGCTCCTGGAACAACTACTCGAACGTTGTATTAACATCAATCTCCACATTTCTTTTTTTTAAAATGATTTATCCTCAAAGTTTTCATCCATAGATTTTACATTTGAGTTGATTAAATGAGTAAAAAGCATAACATGATAACTTGAAACAGCTGGAAGGTTCATTGACCGTCCTGCCCTTTATGTTCCCTGTTGTTGTAGTGTGAGGGTGTTGGGGTGGAAGGTGGGATGTGTTTTGGTTTGATATGTGAGGGGTTGGGTTGTAGATGTTACTGAGGTGCAGAAAAAACACAAGATCTTAGTGAGACACAACTGCACTAGTCAGTTAACAAAACTCAATTTTGCGCTTGAAGAAAGGAACAAAGCTTCCAGAATCGTTGTTTGGTATTTATATTATCACTTTTTTCTGTATTTGACTGTCTTTCTTGTTATTAATTTTCACAAAGACGTAATTTTTTCATTTTACACGAAAATAGCCAATTGATCCAACGTCAAAGCAGAATTACCTTATAGCAATTGCTCTTCGTAAAGTTAAGTCCGGCTCCCATTAAGAATTTAGTTTTTTTATGATTTAATTTTGGAAACTCGTGCCTGAATCAAAATATCCAAATTTAAAGAAAGCTGCTTGTCGTCTGTTTTCGATTTTTGGTATGACATATTCTGTCAATCTTTGTATAGCACAATGAAGTTTCGACCAATCAAAATCTTACCGAATTTTTGCAGGCAAGTTTAACTAATTTTACTCTAAATTTTACAAAGTTGACCAAAGATTATACTTTTAATTATAAATATATTCATTAAATTTGATTTTTGTAATGTTTAATTTTTATTATACTTGAATTTTATTACTAAAATTTTGAAATAATTATTTATTTTTTCATAATTATGTGTTGTATATGTGTTCTTATATGTGACTTGTGAAAATATTCATTTACATGAAATAAAAATTGAATTTATGTGCTACGTGTTCTTGATAAAAAAATAAAAAATCGTATTTCGATTCTCTTTGACCTCGTGTGAACCATTTATAGAATCCGTCCAAATATCTGTCCTGTAGTAAGTGGATTATTTCTTCCTCTCCTTGAGCGTTCCGATTGGCTGCTTCTCTTAAGAACTTGTTTTGTAATCATTGCAGCGTCATCCTTTGTTAGTGATGAACTTGTTTCCCTTTGTTGTTCGAATCTTTCAAGGACACGCAGTGGCTTGCATTTCGCGTTGCCGATCTTCTCATTCCGTCACGAACGTTCTTCACTGAAACCTAGTCGCAATAATGCAGTTTACTCCATATTAAGAGTATTTCAAGTCGACATACCGAGCTCGTCTTTGTCCGTAATCAGACAGTAGTACTTGTTGAAACAGGAAATTTCTCAAACCGTGACCGGGTTCTGTAGAAACCGCAAGTTTTGACATATTTTCGGAGAGTGACACGATTACGTTTTACACCAAATCATAATTTGAAGCAAACAGTTACTTCCTCAATAACGTTTCGCATTCCACATCGTTGAAGTATTTCGCAAATAAATAGGGGCCATTGCACTTGAATTCTGGTCAGGTTATTTATTTATTATTATGTGTGTATGCGTTTTTCTTTCAGAATCTAGGTTTGTAACAGTAACTTTAATTTTATTTGCTCAGGGTCTTTACAGGACCTTTGACAAACAAAATTTTATACCCATGAATCCAAACCAAGCAAATAATATGGCAGTTTTAGATTTGTTTCACCGCCCAATAAGTCCAACAGTCAATTATGGTTCTGTTTGAATTTCTTCTATGTAAACGGCAGGTTCCCGCGATCATGCTCAACAGATTAACTTCAAATTGTGTACAAGAAAGATAGCAAACTTCTTCTGCGAAAGTTATTATAAGACTTTATTGAAAGGCCTTGATGGAACTAATGTCATAGGCATAGTCGAAGTGCAAATAATGTAGCAGCATGACCTGAGGCATAGGCAAGGTGTCACAACAACCAATCAGCGTCGAGACTTTCTTAACGCAGAACTGAACTGGCCAATCAACGAAAAGACTAGTCCCACACGTATTCATCGACATGTATATAAATAGTTCTTTGGCATTGAAAGCACTAACCAAAAAATAATTGTAAATTGTAACAGAAATATTCAACTGTCGACGAAGCACACAGTCGAAATGCTGCGTATTAATAAATATTTAACACGGTGGAACCCGAGAATGTTTTCTGAGAGGGCTATTCTCTCGCAGGCAGTACCTGCGAGGGATGTTCTTTCGCAGGCAGAACCTTGTAGGACAGACACGAAGGGGCTACCTTTGGGGATACCTTTTCCTCTCCGTTTTTGAACTAAGGTTCCCACAAGCCGAGGCACCTCGGCCTGTTCTGAGAGGTGTATGTTCCGGGGTCACAGACCTTGGGCATACGGTAAGAGTTGTCTGCTATTCCCATTGGAATAGTAGGCCAGCTGCCTCCTAAACTGGTCGAGGCACGGAGAAGGGAATGCTGCGTCCCCACAGCAAACTTCTCCCGCTATCGGAAGGGCGTGGGACAAGTACCTAATGCCCGACCTACCTGATGCAGGTTTTCTAGGGTTTTATCCTGCATTACTTTTAGGCGAATGCCGGGTAGGATTCTTAAAATATAGCCCGGGGGCCCTAGTTAACCCTTGGCTACCTTCCTCTACCCTTCCAGATCCCCTCTTTCAAATCCCTTCCTATGCTATTAAAGGGGAGTTGCCACCATGTGGATTACCCTCATGTAGCCTGTTGCCCTAAAAAAGCCGAGAATGTTTTGTTCGTATTGTACTGTTAACCATATATTTTATGCGCACCACTGATAAAATATGTTGCGATCCACATTATGTGGACAACGAAAGTTTGAGTGTGACAACCAATACACAAAACATTGATTAGATGCTTTCACTGATAACCATAAGAGGAATTCAACCATCCATTTAGATCAGTGTTTCCCAACGTGGGTCCCACGAAAATGTGCTCGTTTACAATTTAAAAATCGATAGCTATAATTTACCTTATTCAAAACGAAAAATTTCTGGTATCTCAATTTGAAATAAGCATTTGGTAACTTTAGGGCTTTCCATAGAGCCACACTTGAAAGATTAGAGTAATATAAACTACGTTGTACTCGGAGAGTATATTGATTACTATGTCTAGTGAAGGATATACGTACTATATTGAACAATTGCTATGTCATGCGCTAAGTGGTTGTCTAATGCTGACTAGCGTCAACTGCGCGTGTTAAATGAAAAAAAGAATGTAATTTCATACAACAGCTCGAATGGGCAATGGGTTTAGTGTTCTCAGATTAAAATAAAGTATTACTTTGTTTATGAAGAGAATTTTACCATAGAAGAACAGTGGTACACACGTTGAAAAAAGGCTTCTTTACGAAATAATTCAATTTTTAAATGTAAAAAATATGTTGTAATAAACACTAATGATGGGGTTTTTTAAATGAAAATTAATAAAATTTACTATCAATAATTTTTATTGTGGCAATAAATCAAACAATTACAAATTTACAATATTGAAATTCTCAGGGTCTTTACTGGGTTTGATAACGGACGAATCAATAATATTTATAATCTTATCAACAACAAATTACAATTAAAATGAAAAGAAATTTACTTGTCAATTAAATTAGAACAAAATTTAATTGTGAACGAAATTAAAAGTAAAAAGATTGACTCTTATTAACAATTTTAATCAAAAAGAAGAGAACGAAATCTGACGGCTATCTTTCAATTACGTTTACATAATTTATTGTTTCGTAAATTGTTACTCACGTCTGCCCAGCATTCCAGCGTACCTTTAATTTTCGAAAACACTATTGTGGGGTTTTAGACTGCTTCTACTCACAGATTCTACACTGATTTTAAATCAATATTTTTATGGTGTCAGGAACTCGGATGATCCTCCTTCCGTCATCTATCGGTTGACCGCTCGCCTTAGGTGATTTCTGCGATTCGTCGATTGGGTAGTCTTTATTGTTCCGGACTTAAACCGAAAATTTTACTATATCTGGCCGGCTCCTCAATGTTTTAATGCAAATTGCTCCTTCAATATCTCCTGCGAACTGAACTCCTCAATATCTTAATGCAACTCAGTAACAATTTGTTCCTGCGAACTGAACTCCTCAAGATCTTAATGCAAAACAGTACTTTCGTCTCAATGTTTCTTACGAACTGAACTCCTCAAGATCTTAATGCAAAACTGTACTTTCGTCTCAATGTTTCTTACGAACTGAACTCCTCAATATCATACTGCGAACTGCTCTCTCGTCTCTAATTTTGAGCGCGCATACGCCATTTTGACGGACCTTCCGACAAAGGAACAGTGCTTGGCTACATTGTCGCTATGTTCTGGACCGCCGCTACAAAGGATTTCTTTAACAATTTAGATTTTCTATTTCACAATTAATGTCTTAATTAATTGGCATTACAATATATATGATACATTGGGGGCATTAGAAATAATCAGGTGGGGGCTTGGTAAAAAAAAGGTTGGGAAACACTGATTTCTAAAAAAGATATATGAATTTTTCTCAGTTCGACAAAAGAACTCCAGAAATAAGTAATCTGTTATCTTTAAAAATATTTTTTAACACCTTACATTTTTACGTCTCTTTATGTGAAATAGATAATGCAGTTTATCACCAATTTCTGCCCATTTATTTATTAAATTAAGAAACCGGAAGTAAATAAAAACACGTACCGAAACTTTAATAAATAAATTGTCTGAAATTAGTCACAAACTGCATTGTTAAATAACGTTATTCCTGATCAATAAACACGACTCCGTCAACGTCCTGTGGTGTAGTGGTCAGCGTCATTGCCCAGATGTCCGGGTTCAAATCTCTGCGCGAACATGGATGTTGCTTGTGTGTGTGTGTTCACATACCGAGAAACCGACACGAAATTAGTTCGCCGACTAAAATGCAAAAAGTTTACAGTCTTTAATGTTCATGTAACTAAAAATAAAAAAACACACGCCTCGGACTGACAGAAACTACGGTTATCTGGTCGCCGGATAAGTGTCAACTGCGTTGGCATTCGCTTTCTTTGTACGTATTTTGATATGTGTTCCTGAACTGAGGTCAAACGCTATTGTTCACGTCTGTATTTAATGGTAGAAAATAGCTATTAAATTGTAAACAAACTTTAAAAACTGGCGTATGTCTTCTGTACTAACCCGAGCTTACCCGATCGCCAGCCTGCATGTAACCGAATTCAAAAATTCACACTAATCACTAACTTTATTGAATAACTCCAATTAATACGACGATATTTGAACCAATATCAAAACTTCGATGCAAAATCAAATGAATGTGCAGTGACTCCTGAAACGATTGATTGAAAATTGCGGAATACTCAAAGGAATCAAGGTACGATTATACGTTAAGCTCTCATTAATGTTGTTTTTTAGTTTTATTGGTCTCATTTAATGTTAGAATAATGTACAATTCTTATAATTCTACTAAACCTATCTGTATTCCTGTAGAATAATACATTGGAGTATTAACTTTAGCTTAATCTTTATTAATAACTTAATAACTTAATCTTTATCCAAATGATAATAATGGTTCGTTAACGTCGAAGACAGTGGCCATAGACTGAAAATAGCAATCGCAATTGTCAGTTTTCTTGAAATTAATTGGATAAGGTGCTATAAGCCGGTAGCTAAGCGTAGGATGTGTTTATTACTTAACGACATTGCTGCGGGCTGAGAAAGCCGCCACGGTTGCGTCACTCGGCGCCCGACCGACATAAGTAGGCGCCTTACTACTTAATAATTGCACTTCCCTCATTTCATATTGTGCTATAATGCACAAATACTGACCTCCATTACGCAATTTAAATACAAATAAACAATTTATTTTCGATTAAAGAAGATAAATATAAAGGAAGCCGTACAACTTTAAAATCATCTTCGACGCCAACATACGCAGACGTCGTAGGAATCATCTCGCCAGGATTACATATGGGGTTAACTTGAGTGATAGATTCTGATAACAAAACGTCTGCATATTTGACATTTTCATATTTTTCTCGTATTTCAACTTCGACATTTTATGTATCTAAAAATCGTTCCCATATAAGAAACCCTGAGTTGAAATGTTCGTGTCATTTTTCTCAATATTACAGGTTAGTAATATTCAAAATTAATACTATTTGTTTAATAGTGACGGTGACGTCATGTCACTTACTAACCTGAACCAACAACGGTATTGTAATATATTGTAATGCCAATTAATTAATACATTAATTGTGAATTTGAAAATCTAAATTGTTTGAGAAATCTATTCTTGACGGCGGTACAGAACAGAACAACAATAGACAAGAAGAGCATTGTTTCTTTGTCGGAAGAAGTAATGCGCGCTCAAAATTGCGAGACGGGAATTAGTTAGCAAGAAAGCTTGGTCAGATGCAGATCGCAGGAAGATATTGAGAAGTTTAAGTCAGACATGACAGAAATTGGTCGTGTTGAAATAGACAAGACAATTTCAAATATTTAAAGTTAAGTTGCAGAGAAATATCGAGAATTACCAATCAACAGAGTTGTTTGGTCCCTGAACATTTTGCTCAAGACGAAATATTCACTCGAGCAGAACTACGAAACCTGCTAAGCACAAACAGTCTTGTGAACATAGCCGGGCAGAATTAGCAGAAGTCAACCAAGAGAGAGACGAAAGGAGGTTCATCCTGGTTCCTGAGTTTTGATCTAAAAATAGAAATTTTAGAATCTGTGCGTTTTAGAGGAAGTGCAAAAACCCGTCATAGTGCTTCGACAATTAAAGGTATCCTGGAATGCTGGGCAGCCGTGAGTAACAATATAAAAACTACTAATTATGTAAATCTGATTAAAAGATAGCCGTCAGATTTCGTTTTCTTCTTTTGATTAAAATTTGTTAATTAGAATCCATCTTTTTAGTTTAACTTCGCTGACAAGTAAATTTCGTCCTAATTAATTGACGAATAAATCTTTTCTCTTTTAAATTGGAATTTGTGTTTAAGTTTATAAATAAAATGATTCGCCATTATCAAACCCAGTGGAGACCCTGAGATATATTTTTAAATTGTGTAATTGTTTTAAAGCTTTAAAAATAAATCTATTGTTTGTAAAAGTTTATCAATTTTTTATTTAATTAACGACCTTCTTATTTGATTATTACAATATCTACTTGGATTTTAGAATTTAATGAGACAAATTTTAATATTTACCATTTATTTAATTTATGTAGTTTAATGATGATCTGCAGTTTGTGGATATCTCAGGGCAACATTTACATGGACTCTCATGTTCTCAAATGGGCGGTATTTTGGGCTCGTTTAAGTAGAGGCAACTGCTGAATACAATAACGCTTACTCATTTCTTTGCTGGTGTGGTTAACGAACTGTACTGGCAGAATAGACGGGATACAGCAGGTAAAATCCGGCGGCAGTGTTTGCCTGGCACTATGACGAAGTCGGCTGATGTGGAATTCCGTCGATTGTCGGCCACTGCTGGTGGATCACCAAACGAGAACCTTTCTCTTCTTTCTATCAAAAAGTAACTCTTTCAAACTCCGATCAGGAACTTATTTCTCCGATCTTTTTATCTATAAGTATAACGTCTCGGAGCCCGCGTTCTCGAATTTCGCATTTTCTGCCAATCATCCACTCTAGAATCCCGTGGAAAATGTTCTCGAATCTTCCTTGTCTCCACTGATAGCCACATTCTTGACGATTGCTTTTGAGAATTTGGTCGACGAGCTTGCAGTCTTGTTAACTGTTTTCTACCGTCCTTTCAGCCGCCTCAAAGCTGCATTCTGGCCGCGATAATCCTCGCCGTTAAACAAATAAATGTTCAGGCCCTACCTGTCTGACGTCGCGCCTCCCAGGCGCCGCTGACAGCGGAGGGAAAAATTTGCATGACACGCAAGATTCCCATACAAACCCCTCTCCCGCCATCGGAAGGGCGTGGGACAAGTACCAAATGCCCGACCTACCTGATGCAGGTTTTTCTAGGGTTTTCCCTGCATCACTTTGAGGCGAATTGCCGGGTAAGATCCTTAAACCATAGTCCGGGGGCCCTAGTTAACCCTTGGATACCTTCCTTTACCCTTCCGCATCCCCCCTTTCAAATCCCTTTCTATGCTACTAAAGGGGAGTTGCCACCATGTGGATTACCCTCATGTAGCCTGCTACCCTAAAAAAAATCTTGGCTACTTTGCTCTACCTTTCCGCATCCCCCCTTTCACTCCTTTCCCTATGCTATAAGAGGGGAGTTGACACTATGTGGATTACCCTTAAAACAAACTGAATAGTATAATTTATTATTTATTTGAACTTCATTT
The DNA here is from genome assembly GCA_037074705.1 of Zhengitettix transpicula. Classification (NCBI taxonomy): domain Eukaryota; kingdom Metazoa; phylum Arthropoda; class Insecta; order Orthoptera; family Tetrigidae; genus Zhengitettix; species Zhengitettix transpicula. Next base: position 83,908,731 of record CM073592.1, read on the forward strand.
TATAAATCGATTGTCACGAGCTGCTTATCTTCCAACGATATCCTGAGAAATATCATATATATTACATTCATGCGTCTCTGAAAATTGTAAATGTAATTCTTTATTTAAATGTTAATATGTATAAATAATAAAATTACTTAATCACTATAATGCGTTGTCAATTCCATAATACATACACGTCTCACTTCGGTGAACCTCCCATAAATCACCTGGAAGTTATCTATGTATAATTTGGCAAACCAGCATCTTTCAGGAAAAGGCCTCAACATCACTTTGCCCCACTCCACGCGAGTTCATTAGCCGTGGCCGCTCGGTACACGCACAACTGATTACGTCCGAAGTTTACCTCCTGACAGAAGTACTACCGTCAACAAGGCCTTCGTTTACATAATACTTCTTAAATATTTGCTCTTAATTAATTTTATTTTCTTATTTCAGACTTCGCCCAACGTATCGCTCACTACTCGGACAATGTCGAGCTGTCCTGAAGCGCTGAAAGATGTGAACACAGTGAAACTGTTATCGTCTGTTAGATTTTTACTATTACTTTATGGTACATTTTCCGATCTATCTAAAGTTTGTCTGTTAATAACAATAACGCACCTTAAATTTAATACACTAAAATGTATTTTAATATAAATAAATAAATGGCCTTGGATCAAAAGACTATTTATACATTTACAACAACGACGACGTTTCGTCCTCTTCTGGAAACTCTTCAGGTATAACAATTTTTAATAATTTTGTATACAATCCTTATTCTATTAATAATTTTGACAAAAGTAAATTTTCTACTACTACCTTTTTTTACTTTTATCACATTTATTAATACAAGAAACGATTGGATACAAAATAATTAAAAATTGTTATTCCTGAAAAGGTCCCAGAAGGGAATTTAACGTCTTCCTGTAAAGTAGAAAATTTTTGTAATAAAATATATAGTCTTTTAACTCAAGGCTATTTATTTATTTGTATTATTGTATTAAATGTAAGATGTTTTTCATTATTACTAAAGTTTATTAATAGAAATAATTTGTTCTCTCATCCATGTAATATTTTTAATTACGAGTTCTTCGCATTCATGTAACTGTGTTTATACTCGTTTAGTCTTTTCACACAGGAATTTTTCTACTTTCATGTTTCCCCATTTCCTAATTATTTATTTTATAAAAGTTCTTATATCGGAATTTATTATTTTTGTGGTTATAGACATGTTTGTATATTGTTCTTATGTGTGAGTGACTTTTATTTATTTCTCACTCATGTATTTCCGTATTTGCTTACATTGCATTTGTAATATCAATGTTATGATGCTTTGACTTGTGTTATTTTCTCACTGGATGACTAATGGAATCTAAACATTTAGACTACTTTTCAGGATGTTCCTTAGGCACTTTCTGACGTTGATGTTTTCTTTATTTCCGTGTCCAATTAGTCCTCAACTTTCGTATGTAATGTATTTCTAATTAACTGTCCAGACTTCACATGTATGTAACACATTAAATGTCGTAACTACAACTCCACGTTGGAAAACGAATAAATATGAAAAAAAAATTAAATAAATCACTTTCCACTTGTGACAATTAATCTCTGTTACTGCGACTACCTTTGAAAACTTGTCTACATAATTAGCTACATTATTTCAATTGTGCCACAATCAGTTTCCGGCAAGACTAGCGCAAACCAGGGAGAGCAGGAAGGAACTGGTAAATGTAGGGAGAAAGTCGGACAGGGTAACGAGTAAGAACATAAAGATGTGTGTGACGCTCTAGAGAGAAATTGTCGTGTTCCGAACGTGATGAAAAATACTAATTACATAAGGAAGTAGTCAATTAACAGAAAAAAATTGAATGATAAAACAAATATTACACATGTGGTGAAAAATATCGACTCAAAATGATGCGATGAATTCACGTTCATTGGCATCTTTGGATATTTGAGGACCGAGAGATGTTTTGGACAGATCTTATTTCAATACGTACTGTATTCTGGGTACTACATTACTGTCACAACATAAATAATGTGGAAGGGACTATTAATCCTTGCCTGGAGAAAATGAATAAATTGTCTGTACTGCATTTCACACGCAGTTTATTACCATTATCTAGCGAAGTAGATGACCATTCTTAAGAATTCTATCCCGTGATAAAAATTTCGGAAGTTAACAATAAGACGAAAATTGAAAATTTACGTATGATTGAAAATTAATAATAAGCAAGAAAGCCAAATACAGACAACAGAAGTGATAAATACCACACAACGTTTCTGGAAGTATCACTTCTTTCGTCTGATTTTGGCTATCTTTCTTATTATTAACAATAAGATAATATAACTGTTACATTCAAAGCAAATTGGATTATTGTGCAACACGTCAAACCTTTCAAATGTTTACCTAAGGCTGTAATTAAATTAAACTTTACAGATGGATAATTACTGATATGTTATCTAAAAATTATATAGTTATTTATATCTATTTCACACTATCTGGTTGGTAAGAAATTCACAGTATATGAAACAGATTAACTGAAATTTAAAGGAGCGTTCAGTTTACTTACTTAAAGCTACATATGACGTTTTTTCTATATTTTTTATTATAACTCCATTGTTAACAGTCTACCGAAGTGGTGATAAGTAATATTAATGTTTTCAGATTTTAATAATAATAATACAATAGTTTTGTGGAGGAAAGTTCCATTAAGCCTTTTCCATAAAATGTATATGCTTATCAGGGACAAGATTAGTTAGGATTACATTAATATACAAGAATATATCTATACAATCTTTAGTTAAAACGTGTTGGTAGGTCTGATGGCTTGAGTTTCTTTCGTCTTCTAAGTTCTTCTTCTGACGTTAGACTATGCACACGTTGGTTTCGGTGAGCACTTAGGCTTTTGATAGGAAATGAAAAACTTTATATATATATTGTGGTAATTAAAAGGCAATTAGTAATTAATAATAAAAATAAATCTTGGACTGGAATTGTTAGCGGCAAAAACACACAGATTACACACAAGAATGGAAAATAATATAACAGGTCAAAGGTATTGTAGACTGTTGGCGCGATGGGGGTAATGTGTAGGGCAGTCGTGATAGAAATTGAGCAGAGGCCAGACGTCGTCGGAACATAGTAAAATAAAAGTTGGTGAATTATTGCAGAATAAAGTCATCGTCAATGAAATACAGCAGAGAGAGGTTGATATAGAAAGAGACTAGACGTCGTCAAAGTATTGCAAATTAAAGTTGTTGAATTAAAGCAGAGTGGAGCAGTCATCCAAATATTGCAGTATAACGTTGTTAAATTATTGTGGAGTAACGTTGTCAACGAGATATAGCCAACACTTGCTAAACCAACAGTGATGTGTAGAGTCAGTGAAAAGAATGGCCTGTTTTAGAATTTTAAGTGTGTGGAAGTGTTTCTGAACGAGTTCAAAATTGCCCTGGTACCAGAGAACTGTAAGTCATATTCCCATTAAATTATTATTGTAAACCATTAATTAAAGACAAATCGTCAGATTTCGGGTTTTCAAATATCGTTAATATTTTATATTGCACTGTGAAAAATACTTTGAAGTCGAAAATAGCTTTATAAAAATTAAATTGTCAACAATATTTCTTTATTTAAATGCCCAATGAAGACCCTGAGAGAGAGAGTAAAATATCAATGGATAACTATTTGTAAATTTAAATCTTTGTGAAAGTAATAAATTAATTTGTTTGTTCATTTAAAATTTCTTATTTATTAAATATCCTTTCATTTAAAAATTAAATTGTTTAAATTGATGCATTAACACGGGCTAACTGTTACTTTTAATTGTTTAACTTGTGAATATTACAAAATTGGCTTCACCAACGTGGGTCATTGTGTTTATTTAACTTCAATTAACTAGTGATTACCACTATATATATATATATATTGTAATACCAATTAAACAGGCTATTAATTGTTTTTAATATAATTTAATTGTTGGCGGTACGGGTGCTTAAAGACGACAATCGCAGCGGGTCTTTCTTTGTTAACAATGGAGGCTGGAGACCGCGCGCTTAGAGAACTCAGTCTGCGCCGAGCCTGGGTCGAGAAAGGATACATAAAAGAGTCTGCGAGAGACACAACACAATAAAGCATGAAGCATGAATAGGGCTATCCAGGAAGTCCAAAGGCGAGATATAATAGTTTACATAAAACGGACGTAAACAGTTTGACGGAGAGACTCATAAAAATCGCACTTTTTGCTTCACAAACTGAACTTATTTTCGCATAGAGAGACTTTGAGGAGATCTACGTCCGGTAACTGGCTGAGGGTGAGCTAATCCAGGTTCCAGGATAGCAGAGATCCAGAGCAACTACCGTGTGTTCAAAATTTAATGAGTAGAATCAGTGTATAATGGCCTGTTTAGTGTGTGTTGACTTCAAGCTACAAGATTCCGAACTCGTACCAGAAGCACTGTCGTGAGTACTAAACAATTATTAATGACTGTAAACGATAATTAAAGGGCATAGTCAGATTTTGTTCGCGTTTTTCTTTTCATTCGTTTTATTTTATTTCTTATATTTAATATTGTATTCCGTTAAATTAAATGAGTTTGGATTGTTAATATTTTAGTTCATGGTATTTGTTTTTCCTATCAAACCCAGTGGTTACCCCGAGATAAAAAGAAATTCGACGTCGTTGATTGTAAAAATATAAAGCTGTATTTTCATAGAACGCCACGAATTAATAAAATAAAATTGAAATATTTGTTTGTTAAATTGATGGAATTCGGCGAGCAAAGCAGGGCATATAATGTGTAATTATCAACAATAAATTTTTAAATACATTAAAATTTAATTATTCCTATTAATTAAGACCACCTTATTAATCATTACAATATATATATATATAATAAAACGTCGGGTGGTCTACATTTTTAATTAAGTGCAATTTGGACTTCGATTATCTGATCTTATAAAGACTTCGTTCCGATTGATATTGATATTGATATTGCCCCTTAACAGTTAAAATATTCTCTATGGGTTTCGAAACTTAACAAGAATACAAAGGTAAGACAGATGTAGTGTGATAACGAAAATGGCTGTAAAAACAGCCAAAATCTAAATTTTACGGCTGTTGATGAACAACGTGATTCAGGAAGATAGTCTTCAGTAAACATGCTGCATTTACAAGTGAAAGGTTAGTAGATCTTAATTTAGACATTATTTATTATTAACAAGACACCATATAAACGGAAGTTTAGTAGTTAATTACAGATGATTTTGCAGTAAAAGAGAAAAACATGAAATAGTAGAAAGAGAAATAGAGAAAGTCGTTGTGACGATTAGATAGAAGGGACAGTTGCAAGTTTTAGGAAATTACTAATTGCACCAACGATGTATTTGTAGTCGAATCTCCCCTTCTCATTTATAACTGAAAGATGTGTAACTTCAAAATCTGATGAATCGAATCCTAAAAGGCTTTGGTTGCCTCTCCTATATTTCCTCAGTGAATGGTTTCAGTTCAGAAAACAACCCCAGATAATTCATTAATATATATAATGAGATCTATTTAATGACATATTAACATACCTTTTTATAATTCAAAAATAAATATGAAAAAATTAACAGAGTTAGGCCTACTTTTCAGTTCTTTTCGTAGTTTTGAAAAAACCTTTAAGAGCTATGGCTAATTTGTAATGAAATTATCATGTAAATAAGCTTCACAAACAGATTCAGAAGTTAAGGTGGTGATTATCAGCAAATTGTTACTGAGAATTTCTCACAAATTAAATAAACTGTTAGGGAAATCCAAGAAGCTCAAGTCAAGGACTGAGACTGGTATTAGCAGCTGGTTTGGTCTGACTGTCCAGCCAGATGTAGCAAGAGGGAGAGAGAGAGGGAAAAAAATCCGGTCAATTAACTGGGGGAACGCGTTTCCTCGCTACCTTGGACGGATTGGCGATACGACGTACCAAGAAGGTTACCTTACATTTCATTTCGTATCCGAACGCACTTTAAGTCAGTCACCTTCGATTCTGTTAATTATTCACTTCTTTGGTTATACGCTTCGCAAACACTATTAATAACAGTGATCTCTGGATAAAGTGCGACGCTTGAGTTCTAGTTCTGGATTTTTCCGGTTGGGTTCAATTATCTCAATACATTCATTTCATTTGACTTGGCTGCTCAACTCTCTGGCCGAAATGTTATGCCTAATTAATGTATTTCTTTTTTAGTAATGTATATTTTACAGCCGTCCCTATCATGGACACTTTGTTTTCTTTAGCAACTTGGTGGTTTCGTTAAGTGTAACACATATTCCAAGCTCAGTGCACTCGAAAATCAAATTTATAAATTTTCCCAAAGTTGGTCTTTTGATGTTTGAAGTCAATTTCTGATATTTATCAACTGACCGACAGTATTTTATATTCATTGGTGACACTGAATACCTCTTAAGTGTTTCCTGAATGAAGCATGTTTTCCCGTAATATTCAGTTTACAACGAAATATGAGTCCACCATTACCAACGCGGTTTGGATTTATTAAATATCCGTTGGTATAATTTGAGGTTATGTATTAGTTTTGAAAATTATATCTGAAACTGCGGTAATTTTAATTTTGTCTTTGCTTTGGCGACCCACTCGACTATCAGTTTGTCAACTCATAGAACACATTTTGGATTTGGGGCGATACAATTTACAGACAACCTCGTTAATGATAAAGTGATGTATAAATGCTACAAAACAAACACAAATTACAGTAAAGAAGATTTCGGAGCAACAGAAAACTTATCCTGCACGAAATAAGAACTTTGAACAGCCCATGTAAGTGCCGTCAACCTCGCACGAAGTAACATCAACATGTAAAACGTTTCAATCGCTCGCGATCTTGTCACAGTAACATAGCAACTCATGTACATATCTTATTTTTCACGTCACTGTCCTAATATAAATAGTGTACTTAAATGTCTATTGAAGTTAAAATTTTGCTGAAATTTTTAAATTTAGTTCTACGAGAATAAAAAAATTAACAATCCGTTGAAAATTTAACTTTATTTCTTCCATCACGACACAAATAAGTTTCTGTTTTATTTCTCAACCTTCTTTCTTTTCTTTGTGGCTATATTTTTTTACTTTGTGCTAGGATTTTCTTAGAAATCCTTTACAATTTTACCTTGAAATTGTAATATGTGACGGGCATTAATAATTACTAATATTGCAACCTGAAAGTTATTGTGCGTAAATTGTATATTTAAATTATCTATATATTTTTGAGTTCATTATTTGCAACATTCGATAAATTTGATGCACATGATGCCTCGTGAGCCAAAAGCTGCTCAATGTTTTAAATGTTATAAATTGGTGTCATTGGCACATATGCGGAAATCTACATGAGAACTAATAAAAAAATGGCTAAATTACTTCTATTTTATTATTACTCGTGTACAATTTCTTATTAATACGTTATCCATAAGCCCAACCTCTCTATACGGTCTATGCAAAATCACTCAATTGGAAAAAATAGTATTAATTATTATTCTCTAAAAATATCATTTCCAGTTCTGGAACAGTCAGTTTATAACCGCAGAGCTCGTATAAGTGTTTCTAATTCAGCGCTTCTAGATAAGGTATTTGAAAAAAAAATTAATTTCAATTTTACACATGTTATTAGTTAAAATTATATAGAGTAAAATGTACCTTGGCCGTTTATTAAAACAATACAGTTTAGAATAACAACGTTTCGGTGCCCATTTCTACCTTCTTCATGTTGTGACATGACTGAAAACTTGGGTTTGATGTTCTGTAACTGTGGAAACCAAACTAGTTTGCTTCATAGCCAGAATGAGTGACGATTATAATTTCAAGTTTCAACTAATTTTACTACATAAATTTTCATTTAAGTCACGACCTGAAGACGTTACAAATAGGTGTCAAAACGTTATTTTTGATTAAATTGCCTGTTATTGATCATAAAACACATTTATCCATTTTCATATAGTTTCGGTTGATTACGATATACATTTTTTTCGGTGGGAATGAGAGATCTTAAATACTTCATAAAAATCATAGCAGAGAATGAATTGAGCTAGCAAAGTAGACAGGCGAGAAACAAGAGAATTCGCAGCTTAGAAAATGGATGGAGAATGACAAGTGTTGGCTCGTTTCTGCTTATTATTATTACCGAAAATGTTCGCATACGGAACAAAGAAACATGGTTCCCACGAGTTTAAGAGGAAGTTCGTTGATGTTTCAGAGAAGTGTTTGGATGAGAAAGGATCCAATGCCGAAGGGTGTAAGCAGCCTTCACAGGGAACCATGACACACATTGCGAGCTGTGGCCTCTGGAATTTAGAATAATTAACAAGCAAAATTCCTCAAGTCACGCAGATGTCAAATAATTATTTACGTGAATCCTTACTGTTCAATTTAAAAACTGTTAAGCTTGCTATTACTAATAATAAAAAAATTCTTACATTTTTATTGATATCTATCGATTTTTTAATAGTGATTTTTCTTCTTGTGTATTTCTTAATAGTTACGATATAAACGTTTCCAGTTTGTTCTAACAGCTTTCTTCGTGGAACTTTCACTGATCCCAAGGAATTACCATACGACCTCGCACTACAGGCGGAAGTACTGTTTCCGTACCACGTGCTTCAAGTAGTCTACCGTCCACGGTATGTCTAATTATTTTGTAAAATATAAATTAAAAGCAATGCTTCTTGTAGCACTAACATAATCTAAAGCAGAAACTGAGATTTTTAAAACCGTTTGCATGAAAGTAAAAAGGCATAATCTGCAAAAAAAAATTATTATCTATAACATAGTAATTAACGTCTGTTAAAAACAATAACACTAAAAAAACCTTCTTACAGAAAAACTAAAAGTTTAGAAACAAAAACTAATAAATTAAAATCTAAAAGTGCCGGCGTTTCGATGCGCATTCTAACGGTGAAAACCTTAAGACTGGAAATTGAACACAGACTATAATCAAAGATTAATATACTAGGGCCAAAGCACTTAAAATGAAACATAATAACTTCTTAAGGTGATATTAACAGTCTTAGGTTGAAATGAAAATACAACGCGTCTGTTACGAAATATAATAAAAAGATAAAACAGTGAAATGACAGACAAAATCAGGTCGTGATATAAATACATCACAACGTTTCTGGAAACTTTCTTCCTTTTCTACAGGTGCTTAAAAAACGCAAGAGCCAGGAGTCACACAACCGCACAATCTTTTGAGTTTGTCAACTGTATTGTGCGGTTGTGTCACCGCCTGGTTTCTTTCGTTCTTAAGCGCCTGAAGAAAGTAACATAGTTTCCTGAAACATTGTGTCTGTCTTTTGGCTATTTTATGTTTATATTTTAGTATTAGATTGATTTTTAATATACAACTTTTCAGAAATAATATTTTCCCAATAATGTGGTTCTCTGTCAAAAATGTTGTAAAAATCGAAACTGATTAAATTTTGTGATTTTTGATAGAACTATGTTTGGTCTTAAATCTTTGACTAAGTTTACAAGTTGGCAGTTTGAAATTCGATTTGTGCTCTTTAATTCATGTATTTAAAATTCTATTTGTTTGGCCAATATAACTAAAGTCACAATTTGAACAATTAATTTTATAAACAATATTGGTAGTAGAAAACTTAATAGTATTTTGGTGTCCCTTGATGAAACAAGAAAAAGAAGATTTAGGTTAAAAATGATAAAAATTATAGTTTTTTAAACAATTATATTAGATTAAATGATAACATACCACACAAAAGTAAATCAATAAATTCATTGTACGTTTTTTCCTTATAATAAACGATTTAAAAATTATTGTTTGTTTTCCATAGGTTTTACTACTACATCTGTTAGTTTAATAAAAAAATCTTATACAATTCGATGGAAGATTTCGTGGAAGTCGGACTGACGGTAAGTCTTAATCACGATACTTTAGGTAATGCAAACCAGAAAATACAGAAAACGATTTTTTCCTGCAAACATCGTGACTTCTGGTTGGTGGAAGCATATCATCGTGCCTACTAACAGTTCACATCTCCATGATTAATATTTTGCCATTTTTATTTGAAAAGAAACTGGGTTGAAATGTCAAAATATATGTCCACAAATTTATTTAAATTAGAATATCAAATTAAAATATAAAGGTAAACTTTCTGTAGCAATAAAGTTGTCTGAACTTACTTTTCGTTTCTTTTCTGTTTTTGTTTCGAGCGCAATAGAACAAGCTTTGACAAGTTAGCTTCAATTAATTTCCTATAAATGCATTATTGCAATAGTAGAACACGAACTGTAATATAATTTTACTTATGCAGCATGGTCTTTTAAAATTAATATTTGCATTTTCTTATTTTCTACAAATATATACGCAAAAGTTATCATTAACCCCTATGAATTGATATCATCATGCCATAATGGTAATATGGTAGAATGTAAGGAACGTAGAGACCAAAACTGCTGCCAGAGGCGCCAGATTCGTTGGAACATGTTTTATTTCGCATTTTTGACGTTTGATATATGGTATATGTCTTATACAGTGAATAGAAATTTTTTAAATATGAAAAACGTTTTTGTTAAATGGAATTTTGAAAAAACAAATCCGTCAATAAATTTTATTCTTCAAACGATTTGAATCAACAGACATTCTTGTATACAATATGGTCATTCGATAAATTTACAAACACACCAGTGATTTTTTGGCGTTTAGAGAAGTTGGTTAGTAAAATTACAACCGTTTTAAATACATTTTGCTTTGCATTCGCTGGGCTAAAGAAAAAGTCCAATGGAGTTTGAGTCGAACAGAAGTTTTATAGGATAGTAAATGTTTGGGTTGTTTGAAATTTAGGGAATGTAAACCTACGGAAGTTGATAGATCATGTTAGATCCGAAATTAAAAGAATCATCAAGCTAGGATGTGGAATTGTCCGAATGAATTCTATTGTTTTTATGATGGAGATTTGCCATATTTGGGTAATCCACGTGGTGGCAACTCTCCTTGAATAGCATAGGAAGGGGATTTGAAATAGGAGATGCGGAAGAAGGTAGCCACGGGGTAACCAGGACCTCCGGGCTGTTGTTTTAAGGATCCTACCCGACTGTGGAGACACAACAATCCTTTCCCCATGTCTAGACTAGTTTACGTGGTGGATAATATTTATTTGAACTGAAGAAGAGGTTCGTACATCTGGAAAATAAAACGCCAATCACAACAGTGGATTGCAGATGCTGAATATACCAAATCTGCTTTGTCGACGTGAAAAGTAATGAAAAGGCCTTTCTTTTTTACTAACAAGATATAATTGTGATTGACCGTTGAAGAAAAAGATAACTATTGTTCAGACTTCGTAAAATTCGTTTCCATTTCTACAAATTTGTCCCGCAACATGTTACCGGCGCATGATCCGAAAATTTGTAGCAATGAAAAGTCTGCAACATGCTGAGCAACAAGTTTGGGGGACAAAAATGTCCCAAGCGATTGTGGAACACAACTTCTGTTGCAACTTGTTGCATGGACAATGTAAACAGTCTGCAAAATGTTACCATTACACGCACATGCGCAGTGCAGACAACACTCACTGTCCATGCTCTAAACCTACCCTCGAAAACGTGCTTTCCTTTTTCAAGTTGTAGTATTTTCAGTGTTGAGTCACAGTGCAAGTGTTTGTTTCATGATGTAGTGACCTAAATGTAAAGTTACAAAACTTATTGAACTGTATGAGCAGGAGACAGGGTTTTGGAATATGATAAATTCAAACCATAAGAACGCTAATAATAGAAACGATGCCAGGCCGCATTTAAGATATTATGGACTGCACGATCGAAGAAATTGGAAAGAAACTTCTCTCACTGAAGTCGCAATAACTTAAGAACAAATTAAAAGAAAAAAAAGAGTAACAAAAGCGGTGCTGGTGCAAAGGAAATTTACGTGGCTTAATTGGTTCTCGACAGTTATTGTTTAATCTCCGGCCTAACAAGGTTCAGTAAAAATTCAAAATCATTCGATGTCATTATAACAAAATTCTCGTACCCACTTTGGAGACGCAAGTCTCTCATCAAAGAGTTATGGGCTCCTTCCGAATGCCTTCTGGCTAAAAACTTGTAATCCACCGTCTTGGTCGTTTTCGCTGTTTTTTTGGAAGTTCATGTATCGCGCCTGCCTTTACCACAAAGCTAAAGTAGCTCAACTAACCTGAGAAATCAGTCAAAAAACAAACTATACAAATGGTGGAGACGTAGTATCAATGACGCGCAACGTGTCGCCGGGACTTGTTACGCGATATATCCCTGGAATTTGTCAGAATAGAAACGTACCGTTATTGAAGTTATTATTATTATCAGTGTGTTGAGAAAAAGAAGCAACCGGAAGTTATTTTTACCAAGTTTATCAATACATCTAATCAAATTATTGGCAATGTTGGATGTAATAAGAATGAATGTGTTCACACAATGGGAGAACAAGATGGAAGCCACCATTTTAACACTACTGACGACACGAAATTAAAATAACCAATGGTGTGTTTATTAAATGAAAGAACGAGAATAATTAGTTTCTATAATGGAGAGTTCTTATAAACAAAGACAGACGATATTAGTTATGTTGTTGAGACGCGTTCAGTTTATCCTAACAGGGCTAATTTCGGCCAAATTTAATTAAATGGCCGGAGGTGTGTAGTAGCATGCTGCGGCCTTGAAAGGGCAGCCTCGGAAAGGAAGGTTTGCAACATGTTCTACAACGGCAAAACCGTCATAGATCGTAAACCAACGAGGACTGCACGCCACAAATTTCAACAAACTTTCATATGATTTCATTCAACACACTCTCAAAGCTGAAAGAAAAACAATTCTATATCTGCGAGAAAATAATTATATTCATAGAGTGAATGTTAAGCGCTGCTATTGTCATTGGTAATAAACTTATTACATTTATAAGTTAGTAATAATAATAAGAAGTATGGGTTATATCTTTGAGTTTTGTATAAAAAGTTCTCGGTTATCACTCGAGAACTTTTTATACAATTACACCAGGAAAATCTTCGATCTTTTGGTTTGCTTTTCGTGTTTTTTTGTCTTTGTTTTTCTTTAGTTGTTATGGAGTTGGCGAAGCGTATTAATTATTTGAACGAGTCTCAGTTTATTTGTTGTAAAACATGCCCTGCTGTATATTCAAATGGAATGACCCTTAATGTGAAAAGTTTAATAATAATTTAAGAGTTTATTACACATTGAACGCTTAAAATACGGAATGTCCAATGTTAGAGCAATAAGAATTTTTTATTGATTTTTTATCAAGATTGTTATATTTATGTGAGTTTTTTCGTATTCGCATTTATTAAGAGAGCTTTCGACTATATTTACCATTATAAAAAGTGATTGATGTTAAGCAGTAAAAATTATATTTTATTATTTGGTTATTAATTTATATGTTCACTGTGAGATATTATTTTAAAATTCAATTGTTTTAGAAGCTTTGCAGATGTGTGGTCATTACAAAATTAACAAGGCCAAGTCAAACTATATTTTCTTCGAAAATGATAATGTCAATTTTATATTTACATATAAAATATTTTTTTATGAATAATAATGGCAAATATAGGCGAAAATACTTTCAATTAATAATAATATGAAAAACTAATTTCTTACTGTTAAACATGATTGTTGTATGTATATATATAAAAAATAATTTTTATTGAAACTAGAGACAGGTGCCGACTTTGGAGGTCGACTTGGCCTTCTTCAACTGTTTCCATAGTTCAAGGCAAACTGCAGGACAAACTACGAGGTTACTGCCATTTCTATTCAATCGGTCGTTACAATCTTTACAAAGTATATATTTTGAAGCGTTTGTACTTGTGCTGTACACTCTGATCCTTTCCATGATGGTAATAATTTAATTTAACTCTCAGTGCTTTTGCCCTGTACGAAATTCTTCGAATTATATAACCTCACGTTCGGAACTACGTTTCGATTACAGCTAAAGCTATTTTCTTCTTTCAGTTAAATCATACCAGTTATCACTTAGTGAACATTTCCTTGTATATTGCATTGAACGCAACGACGGAGATTCTGGATTCGTTTCAATCACATTATCCGGTTTATAAGTACCGTAAACACTTTGAACTTCTAGACAAAAACCTAATTCTCTCTAGTCAGATCGTTATGTCAATGTAACTAGTAAAAGTAGTTATTTTCTTTTTATTTGTCGCTTTAATCGGGCAGCGTTACCCTTCATTTGTCAATGTTCCGGAGAAGAATTAACTCAACTTGTTCCTCTTGGTCCAAACGCTTGACTGATTATTGCAGTACCAATGCATCATAACAATCGTCCGCACACTCCCAGACGTTTCTTCGTTAATTGCGTTCGTGTCTTTTGAAAATTTATTAGGACTTGTTTGAGATCTCGGTGACTTATGGGTTAATATATTTTAAAATTAAATTATTTACACAAGTCGGAAGACTATAGAACATACCATCAGATCTAATATATACAATTCTTGCAAATATTTTAAGTATAATTTTTGTTTACTATTATTAGACAACGGATTCTGTTTTACGGACATTTTCAGAGAGGGCCAAAATCTCAACCAAGATTTCCAATCGTCCATCATCACTCTTTATGAAAATTCATAACAAATTAGCCTCGTACCTCTAAAATAAGCCAAAATAATGTAATTAAATGTGCAGTTGTTCGACTACATAAAGCACCAATTGAGACTGTTGGAATTAGAAATGCATAAAGGTGATGTTTGGTAACCTAAGCCAAGTTTATCAATCTCATTGGCGCAATGAAATTGCTAATACGTCTGCTGAAATGAATCACCAGATTTTAAAAATTACAAAAAACGTAACTTTGAAAATTTTACCACACTTTCGGCAGCAAAAATCAGAAATTTAGTCATCTCAATTATTTTATTTTTGGTTTAATCTGAATGAGCGCATTTTATCTACAGGTTTACATCCTTCATATTTTGCTTCCAGGACGTATAATGAAGAACAAAGACTACTGAAATAGAGCTGATCATGTCGCGCAAAGCAATAAACATGCCCAATTTTAGCTAATTCTCAGAAGTAAAATCGAAAACATTTTCGAGATGTGTGTCTGTACCTTTCTTGTTCTATAATGATTTATGTAAATATGAACTTTGTACTTGGTTTTAAAAACGGATGGACTAGATAAGTCAATTCTGGTAGGATTAAGCAGAAAATAATGGTCAAGAATGCAAAACCAGGACAATTAGTGGTTTTCATGTCTGACCCCTTATGATGAATTGGAAATATATCCAGAATTTCAGTTTTATTACGTGATTGTTTGGTCAGTAGCCTCGATGTCGTCCACTTCAATCAGCTCATACCATTCTGCAGATATTGCATATACTCATTGAAATTTCGTTCCCGGAGTGAAATCTCATAGTCTATTACTGAAATTTTATACTCATAAAGAGTAAAGGCATAAGCTAACGAAGTACACGGAAGATAAGCCTGCGAGAGGATTTCTCGCAGGATTTCTCGCAGGTGAACCTTGCCAGAGAGCTCTGGGGATGCTCTCACATCTCTCTGGTCTTTTTGAACTAAGGTTCCCACATGCCGAGGCACCTCGGTCTGTTTTGAGAGGTGTATGTTCCGGGGTCGCAGACTTTGGGCATACGGCAAGAGTTGTCCGCTATTCCTATTGGAATAGTCGGCCAGCTGCCTCCTAAACAGGCCAAGGCATGGCGAGGGGTAAGCTGCGTCCCCACAGCAAACTCCTCTCCCGTCATCGGAAGGGCGTGGGACAAGTACCCAATGCCCGACCTACCCGATGCAGGTTTTTCTAGGGTTTTCCCTGCATTTCTTTAGGCGAATGCCGGGTAGGATCCTTAAACCATAGCCCGGGGGCCCTAGTAACCCTTGGCTACCTTCCTCTACCCTTCCGCATCCCCCATTTCTAATCCCTTCCTATGCTATTAAAGGGGAGTTGCCCAATGTGGATCACCCTCATGTAGCCTGTTGCCCTAAAAAAAAAAAAGCTAACGAAGTAAACCGTATTTTGACCTTGAAGCGAAAAAAAATTCTACTTTCGCTTCCAAAAAAACCGACGTGAATTTGTTCCCGTCTGACTCGTCCACCTGCGAGGAATAGAATCAGGTTTTACCGAGTAAAGCTTACACGTATTAATTGTTGCATTCACAATTTACTCATTATTCAAGACCGGTGAGAGAATCATGCTTTATGTAAACACTGAGGTATGTTACATGCAATCAATGGAATGCCATTAACAACTGATTCACCTACCAGGTTGCCAGCTTATTATACAGATGTCCCGTTCAAATCTCACACATTTCAAAGGCACAGGGGGAAAAAAACTACAATAGATATTATAATGTAATTGCACCATATGCTAGAGCACCACAAATAATTTATTTAATAATTATCAGTACACTTCTACACGTGAAGCATGCAGAATATAAACTCAGCACACATCTCTGGCTACTGGGTAGAATATCAAAACTTTCCCTCGATAACAAACTCCTAATATACAACACCATCTTCAAGCCCGTCTGGATGTCTGGCATCCAGCTTTGGGGAGCGGCATCATCCACCAACATAGCAATAATCGAAAGATTTCAGTAGAAATTGCTTCGAACAATCACCAACGCACCATATGACATAACGAATGCAGACATACATAGTCAACATAGCAATAATCGAAAGATTTCAGTAGAAATTGCTTCGAACAATCACCAACGCACCATATGACATAACGAATGCAGACATACATAGTCAACATAGCAATAATCGAAAGATTTCAGTAGAAATTGCTTCGAACAATCACCAACGCACCATATGACATAACGAATGCAGACATACATAGTGACCTAATAGTGAATTCAGTGAAAAGTGAAATTGTAAAAAACAGTGTAAGATACATAATAAAAATTTGAGTTACACCCCAACCAACTTGCAAATAACCTACTAGACAGTAGTAAACACAACCGCAGGCTTAAAAGAAACTACACTCTGGACCTGCCCTGCCGCTTCTAGCTGAGAACACTAACTGGAAATAACCTAAATAGTAACAACACCCAAACTGCAACAGAAGACGTAATAATGTATGCGTCTTCTATACAACCCACACTCATACACAATATTTACTTATTGCTTTTATTATCAGCAGATAGTAAATAGTTATTAATAAAATAAAATTTAAAAAAATGTTGTTCGTAACAGTACGCAAACTATGCCGACAACAATTTGCTACGGATATTCTACAGCGTATTGTTACGAACTTGGCAATAAAATTGAATACGGACTCGATATTCAGCATGCTACAAATGCTTCACGTGCAGAAGTGTACTGATAATTATTAAATAAATTATTTGTGGTGCTCTAGCATATGGTGTATGTACCTACTGTAGTTGTTTTTCCTAGTCCTTGGAAATGTGGGACGTTTGAACGGAACACTCTGTATTTGGGAAGGCACCTAGCTAGTGTTCAGATTTCCCTCGGGCTGAAATCGGTATTGAATAAGAAAGATAGCCAATTAAGACAAAAAGGTAATACAAATTCCACACAACGTTTCTGGGATCCTTGAGCCTTTCGTCAGGCGCTAAGAAGATCCTAGAACGACACAACTGCAACTGACAAGTACAGTTGTGTCTCTCAAGATGCTTATTAGCACCTGACGAAAGGAACAAGAGTCCCAGAAACGTTGTGTGGTATTTATTTTACCTTTTTGTCTGAATTGGTTATCTTTATTATTCATTATTTTCAATCAGACGTAAATATTTTCATTTTGAAATCGGTATTATTTGGTCATCCTTTAGAATACAGGAAAGATATTCATGTCATCATTTGGCATAATGTTGAAAACAGTAAAGTAAAAATGACCGAAAATAGATTTACACTTATCATTACATCTTTGTTAACAGTCCTGAGGACTCCCTGAGTGTTGAATTATCCCAGAAGAGTAGAATCAGACTTTAGAACAGTACATCCCCGGCTCTATTTATTTTTAGATTTACGTCAAGAAGACACTGGACAATTTTTTTTTGCCTCTAACTGAAGTACGCATTTTAAAATTCAAAATCATTAGTTCTCTAAGAAGCTCTCTTCAACTACTATTGAAAATCGAAATGACGTTTGCGTGATAAATTTTCAATTCACAAGCAGATGAAGTCACATATTTAGTCCTGCATCTGTATGGGAGACTCACATGGAAGACATGCTAAAACTGGGCGTAAAATTGAGCAATATGTGCTTGATCCTGAGATACTCCTTGTGTATAATGTGATCCTAAAATCACCCTGAACTTCCGACATACTATTGCGGGGGACTGCAAAAAATTGAAATATTACAGGATTTCTAAAATGAAACCTAACGTGTACTAGTGAACGAACCTCCAAGTACAGTTAAGGATCTGTGTGTGGCAACAATAACTGAATAAATTAAAATGTGTGCTGAGTGTTACACACATGCACTAGCAATCAACCTATGTTCAACTATTGTGTATCAGTAGATTGGTCTGTTACCAGGGAAATTCCCCTGACGCATCGAGGTCACGGTCACGATGTATAAGATTTTTTACTCTAAAATAAAACATTTTAGAAGCAGTTTAACTTTATTTGTGACACTGGGATCATCTCTTTCATGACATGTATTTAAACGTAGACCAAAAATGTACTTGTAGACTATCATTTTTTAGAATAATTGTACAAAAAATTATAGAAATAAAAAGTTTTTGTTGATCAGCCAATATGTTTCCTGATCTATAGACTTGAAGAGACGCCTTAAAGAAGTCGAAGAATTTTTAAGAAGATGTAATCTGTCTATTAAAGTTATAAAATATTAAGATAGTTTTGACACGTCGGAATGCCAGTCCGACGGAAGACTGCACAAACTATTGTGGTTACTGCATTTGAACTGGCCAAAAGCTTACTTTTGGAATACGAGTAGTCCATTTTAGTTTCTCAAGTACTTAATTGCCGTATAAACTAGTTATACTGATATAACCTTAAATATTTGGAACTGACAGGGAACATTTTATCTGTTTGAAAGTGGAATAATTGTGATTGTTTTATAGTCAGACCTTCAGCAGTGAAGTAGGTGACACTTAAATATGTACTTGTTACAGACGTCAAAGGAAAAACAAACTGAAAAAGGAATTGCAGCTGGTGGTCCTCCTGGGATGGACCGTCACACTAAATTTAGCACACGGATTGCAAAATAAGGACGAATGCTCAGTGTTTTCCTTATTTGTATGGGAGAGTGATATTCCCAGTATAACGAAGTTCATCTCACTTTTCAAGAAATGAATCCATTCGGGAAAAGTAACGTGATAAACCTAAAACTAGGACAAAAGATTCACGTTGAGAAAATTTCGTAGATATCCGTATTAAAGTAAACATTTCATGTATATCATTCTCAATTGTGTTTTTATGTGTTACGACTTTGTATAAAAAATTTATCATTGTGTATTATTTTTTTAAGAATACTTACCTCTTGTGCTAATTTTATGTTTGATCTTCTTTTAGTGTACGAAACGAAGGTTTTGGATTTGTAATATTTCCGTAATAGATGAGTAATAATGTAGCCCCCTCCATCTCTCCAGGAAGGTTCCACCTGCGAGAGTTGTGAACAGCTCCCACAAGCTTCATTGTGCGGATCGTTAAAATCCATTTAGAATATAAATTACAAATACATGCATAACATTAAGAAAATAAAACATACATTTTGGGACGGTAAAATTAATCCGTAATTACGTTTTTATTTACTGGTGAATTGCGGCGTATAAACAGTAACGGGAGGAACTTTCAAAGAATAAGAGTTATTGTATATGAATATTGTTAAAATAATTAAGTGGAGACTCATAGACTAATGTAACACCGTATATAACAACACGTAGCTCCGTTCTAAGTTGTTTCTTTAGCCTCTCTGATCGAAGCTCTAATATCAGAAATTGTGATTTCTACCAAGTTTTCTGAGGAAATCTGTACGGCCTGGAAACATTACTCCTACGTATTTCTCGTCAGTAAAAGCAATAAGAGGGAATGACGCATAGACGAGGGATGCTAATAGCCTTTTAGGAGAGACGGACAGGGCTACCTTCGGGGATGGCTACTTCTCTCTCTGCTTTTGAACTAAGATTCTCACGAACCTGTTTTCACAGATGTATGTTCCGGGGTCGCAGACCTTGGACATACGGTTAGAGTTGTTTTCTGTTCCCATTGGAATAGTCGACCAGCTGCCTCCTAAACTGGTCGAGGCACGGAAAATGGAATGCTGCGTCTCCACAGCAAACCGCACATGTCTGGGACATGTACCTGCTGCCCGACGTACCTGATGCAGGTATTCTAGGGTTTGTCCTACTTCACTTTTAAGCGAATGCCGGCTATAATCCTTAAATTACTGTCCGGGGGCCTTAGTTAACCCTTGTCTACCTTCCTCTACCCTTCCGCATCCCCCCCTTCAAATCCCTTCGTATGCCACCACGTGAATTACCCTCATGTCTTTTTTTAAAAAAAAGACGATGGAAGCTATGCAATCGTTAGCAGATAAATAACTATTGCCTGCAAAAAAAATGCTTTGCAATTGTTCTGGAAATCATTACTTTTTTAGTTAAAGAAATTGTTTATTCTTGCAGGTCGTGTGACTTTTCTGAAAGATGTCGTTAGGAGTTACGCAAAATTCTCATCAACGTGCGATGTAATAAGGGTGTAGATAGTTTCAGTATTATTTTCCGTCTTTTTATTTATGATATACTTCTCTATACTATTCTTAAAATTCATTTAAAGCTATTTTGTTGAAGTATTTTATAAAGTGTGATACGCGTGAATTTCATTTATTGTAATTGCTGTGAGGTGTAAATGTTCAATAACAGTAATAAACATATAATTAATTTGACACAGCGTTTCAGATAAAAGTCTGTTAAAATTAAAATAAACAGCACGTTCACTGAGGTTACCAATATTGTCATTCGATCTCTTCTACGATTAACCGATCTTTTAATCTTTTTTGCAACAACGTTGGCTTTGTCTGAGATGACTTGCACTGACCCCCCCTCCCCCAAACATACACTTCCCCTTCCTTTGGACCCGGCTATAACCACTCTTGAGAGAGCCTTCGCCTCAGTCAGTTATTTGTCCTCAGGAGTATCAACTTGGCTTAGCAGGTTAGTGTAAAAAAGGGGAACTGTGAATTTATTTAATGAGTCTAGACCAGTAGCATCTACGACGCAGGTCACGTCTAAACAACTGCAATTTGAATAAATATTTAACTTTTGCTCGATCGAATTTGACCATGAGCAGATAAAGATAAAGAGACTCTTTTTTGATTTCATCCGAACAACTGTAATTATTGTCGTGTATTTCTGACGATAGAAAATTATTTTATTTCTTTGTAATTAATTGGCAGGTGGTTATTCTTGGAGTGTCTGTAGATTTGTTTCGCAACCGTGGTGAAAGTGGCTCGGACACCTTCACTCCGATGGCTTTGATAAGTTGCAGGTTCCTGTATTGGATACAAAGAGGCCTTTATGGTTACAAAATACTTTAAGATAGAATTGAATTCCGAGGAAAGCCGAAAACGATCTCTTGAAATTGTTCACAATTTAAATGCAAAGCTCATAGACATCCCGGGAATCCATTACTCCACAACTGATTTCTTTGTAAGGACGAGAAGGGAAATCAAATAATTCCCCTTCCTATTTAGTAAGTTTCGTTATTAGATATTTTGATGAAAGGAATAAGTACCTCATATGACAGTGGATGTTGTATTCGTTAGACCTGAATAAAGGATGGGTAACGTAACGGTCGTAGACGTCCTGATGTTCTCTGGATCTACAGACGCCCATGAAACGCGGTTATAAGTCCAACTTGTAAATACTAAATATGAAATATAGAATGTGGAAGAGAAAAAACAAACTTTATAATAGGAGTTTTACTCCGGTTAAAAGCTATCTGTCGTATATTGGCGGTTCGTTTAACTAAGTGTATATTCAAATATGCTATTTAAATGTACAACTTTGTAGTTTTTGTGAATAAGCAGTTAGGTATCATGACTTGTTACGTTTAATTTAAAGTACGCGACATGAATCAATTTTGGATACGTCTTGAAAAAAAAATTTTAGATAATCGATTTTTCGTTAAATTGATCTGTTTTTCTTAAGAACCTTGCTTGATAATATTTTAACAGTGTGAATTTCTGCTTCGATTTTGAAGACTTTATACTGCCCGCGCTAATGCAGATAGGTAGCGGATATCTCCGTGCTGATCACATTTCTGTCTGGAATGAGAAATGCGCATGCGCAGTATTCCGTTTCACCCCTCTGCACTATCCGTAAAACTGCCTTCTTTCTGTGCCCTCTGCAGCTTAGTACATACAATAATACCAACATGCGTGGATTGTTTCTAAAATTAACTTAATTTAAAATATATGCGGAGTTAGTATATATGTATGTTTCGAGTTTACAAATTTGTGACACTTGGTGCAATTTTTTTACTATTTGCAAAATTACTGTTAAGTATTATGTAGACGGAATCATAAATGTAGCATATTACGGATCGGTTCGAAGTATTGGTAACACTATTGTTGTTGCATTTTACATGGTTGTACTCGTAAAAATTGTTATTGTTTGACCCTTCGAAGGGTTAAACTTTTCGAGAAACTTAGACAACGGAGAGCTAAGTTGCTTTGCAACTTGGAATTCACGGAACTTCGTTATCCTATTTGGACTTCTGCGGCACGTCGGTTTCTAAGACGGGCCAGTATGACTCTAGTCAGAGAGCGAATTCATCACGTTCGACATGAACTTGGTGTCGTAGGTCGCAAACTACTGTCGGAACACCTCCTGCTGGCAGGCCGAATGTCTAACACGATTTGGGGTCTTGTGGACAATACCATCACTGCCCAGATACAGAATTTCTCGAAGAAGACTAGTGTTAGACAAATTAGAAAGATTGTTATTGTTGTTTCGGGTGTTGTAGCACATAACTTAAAACCCACGAAGCACCACTGTGAATTTGAATATTATTTTGTAAATTATTGTGAAGACGACGACGTCCAGACTGTAAAAACCAGTCAAATGTAATCATCGGACATGCCATTTGTATGATTTAAGACACCAGAACCCACAATTCAAGAAAATTTCATATTATTCTAAGTGTTTTGAATTTGTCGAAACGTTTTGTTAACTAACGATCCTCTTATACGTCAGATAAGTTTGGCGACCACTATGCGCAGACCTGGTCTTGAGTTCCACGCACAAGTTCACTGTCTGGAATAGACTGACGATCACGTGTGTTATTTGTCTCAAACGACCACACGTCTCAAGCCCAAGTCTCCGCAGCCCGAAGAAAAGTTTTTCAATATTCAGACCTCGTCTATACAGACAGTCTTGTCTCCATACACGTCGTATTTGTCTGTAGACTTTAGTTGTGTGTGGGGTCTTAAATGTAGTTTTTTTAACCAAGAGCCTGAAAAATGATGAATGTCCGATAAAAAGTCACCATGTGCTGACTGACTTGACGAATTCAAAGATAAATTATAGTATACATGGAAAATACGGAACGTCTAGATGTTCAGCATATATGAAAACCTTTATTGTATGAGCTAGTTAAGTCACCGTTTTAACAAGATAAATGCATTATAATTGTGTCCATATTACGCATAGAAATATTTAAACTATTCATATTTCAAGGATACTGATTCCAATTTTTCATAACACTTTAAACTATTAAAGGATTTTAATACGTCATTGGCGCTGTAACCTTTTGTACAGTCACACACAATAATATTAGCCTGAGAAAGTTTTGATGGTTCTCTAACAATCTTTCAGAATTTATATAGGGTAGTTGTTTGTTATTAAAAAAACTCATTAAACCGTAATTAAGGTAGTTTTTGTTAGTGGTTTGGAATATATTTTGTTCAACTGCGTGGTATGTTTATGAACAGGCTTGCACAATGAGGTTTTTTTTCTTTATATAAAAGATGCTCTTAAAGCGTGTATTATCGAGAATTGTTTGTTGTAATCAGTAATTCAGTTGAAACGGTTTGAGTTGGATAGAATTAAAATAAGTGTTAAGCTATCACTACTGCCGTATGATTAATCTATAGACCTACTTTTGTTTTCGCCAAGCTTACTATTTCGGCATCGAGCTACGCATTTATTTAAATTCTTACATTGACCATGTTTAGAGAATAGGACAACACCTGCGATCTTAGGTGCTGAAATTATTCCTGGCTTTCCAGTTTAGTAAGTGAAATACGTTTTAAAGATTTGCGATGACCAATTTATGTGAAGGTCGATCTGGAATTCATGTATAATTACAGTATATATTCATTAATATGGACAAGAGATATAGAACACTTAAATTAAGAGTTGGTCACCACGCGGATAGTAAAGAACACACAGTCGGCTCAAGGTACGGTTCGGCTCTCTTGAGGAAGGGAAGTTAGACCCTTGAAAATTTGGCATGCTCCTTCCAACATTTTTAGGGTGTCGTCCACTCTGTATATCTTTTTCCTTTCCAATTAATTAATTAATTGAACAATGTCACACTATCCTTAGTTGCTTTATCAATGTGATGTGTTAATTAATGTTTGTTTTTAAACTCAGAATGCGTGTTTTATCGATGGTGGTGCTGTGTGTGGCGCTGGTAAGCGTGCACGCGTTCTCGACGGGCGCCCCCCAGGAGGCCTGCGGAGACATGGTGCCTCAGCACCACACCGATCCACAGAAGACTCCATCCCCTTACCTCATCACCGTGGATCGCACGAAGGCCAAAGCTGGCGAAACCGTGAAAATTACAATCAGCCCAAAGTCTGGAGACTTCTTGAAGGGTTTCTTCGTTCAGGCGCGAGTGGACAACACTCCTGTGGGGCAGTTCATAGAGTCCAAAAATGTGGCGGTCGTTTCTTGTGGCAACGGAAAAAACGTGAGTGGTAAAATGGCGTGCATTTTCAAACCGACCAAGCGTTTTGTACGCCGTATATGGATGTCTGTTTTTATAATAGTTTCCTGAGAAGGACGTATTTGAGTATTGCAAGGCCTGTTGATAGATTCCAAAATATCAATTTTTCACCGTGGAGAGGGGTAGAATTTTTTTTAGGTTTTTTTTCATAATTTGGTGGAACACATTGATACATGATGAATCCTGTGATGAAATAGTAACGTTATATATGCCTGGAAAATAAACTAGCTTAGCATTTTCAATCTTATTCCAATGTTTGAAATCATCAATCATATAACTGGTTTTAAACAAGAGAGCTCTTATCTAATATGCTCAATTGTTTTATGGTTATTCTATGAATTCTTGCATTCCCATAGTACTTAATCTGTGTGTTTTTCTTTTCCTTGTATCCTGCTGTTCATTCTAACTAACCTCATCTCATCATGATTAAATTCTCTATTTCATATGTGCATTTACAATTCTACCCACCGATTTAAAGTATTAAATTTTCTCTTTTGCAGCTTAAAATTGTCCCTATTTCATTTTAATATAATTCTATGCTCTGTATATAATTTTACAGCTAATAAATTTTAAGTCTCTGCCAATGTTTAATAGTTTTTCAGTAGGACAATTGGTTCAAAATCATTCTGTTTGTAACTTTAATTTGTTTAAATAAAAAAGTATCAAGTATCTCCTTCAGTAAATATTTTATTAGTGGCATTTATATAATCAACTAGATGAATACCTGGACTTGCCCGAGGAATTGTTTCAAACATATTAATTTGACACTAATCTCTTGGCCATTTCAAATATTTTATAACTAATCTCTTCTCACCTCACCACATACATATTGGAACTGATCATGTGATTAACAGGCACCAGGAGTGTCACTGTTCATCTCAAAAACTCTGAATCCTCAGTGTATTTGGCATTTTATAATTAACTCTTTATATCCCATAATGAAATAACTGGCATACTGAATGTTGGTATTCAACTTGGTGACCTCCAAATCAATTGGATTTAAAATTAATCTTGGTCGATTTGCATTAATTTTATCACCTCCATCAATAGGCAAGTATTCCTCCTGAGCTATTAGCATTTGAAATTAAATTAATTTTATAATTAATAATAATAATGTGACACTATTAATCTCAAAAACTATTTTACACTCTAATATTAGTCGTAATATTATTGATAAATGTCACACTCTTCTTACGGGTGTTTTCCTAGATTATAACTAATGTGTGTTCCAAGTATGATTGAAATTGCTCCATGTAAGAGAATGCAGAACATATTCACATACATCCATTTTTATACATAGAATGATGTATTAGTCCTAAAAAAGTACTAGTTTATTTAACATGTTATGATATGAACCAATATAATCAGCCCAGGTATATTTGATACACTTTCAAGAAATCTGTGTATTCTGCTCAACAATATATATACTTGATAACATATTTCACAAAATGTCAATTTATTCTAATTTAGATTTATCAAATTGTTCAGAGTTAATATTGAATTATTTTCAGAATGCTGCTACTCATCGTGACAGCAAAGACAAGCCAAATGTTGAAATTACCTGGAAATCTCCAAAGAATTTGGCAGAAAGTGTTGTATTTTGGTATGTAATTAATTTGGGCACATTTAAATATTAAACATTTCAGTCCATGTTACAAGCAATATTCTACACAAAAACTATTGTTTTATTCCAGGGTTACAACAGTGAAGAATGGGGGAACCTTCTGGGTTGGCCAGAAATCAGAACGTGTTTCCATTAATTGATAGCAGACATTTTGATTGTAAATGAATAAATGTTAAGAATGCCAATTGTAATGAAAACATCAAAATCTGTAGCTTAATGACCCAATATGTCAATCATTTAAAATTAGGACTGTTCTCTAGTTTGGAGACTAAATTGAAGTAAGATTACTCTCTACTAAATTATTAATTTTCTTACTTGAAGTTGACACCACACAAACCACTACACCAGTGTAAAAGGTTTTTCATAAAATCAAAACTTCATAGTGATTTTGTATCAATTTCAAATGAAATATTCTTTTATTCTTTAGCATTAAATTGTATTTTAGAATCTTGATAAATTTCTCATTCAAAAATATGGATTATATAAAGTACTAATCATAAAACATACTGTGCAAAGTTGTCACACAGCAGTTCATCCCCACAATAAACTTTTAGTTAAATATCAACTACAATCTGATAAGATGCACATCCATGGGCAACCACGTGATTCCTGCCTATGTCTTCTATTCATGGGAGAACAAGAACAGGACTGACTAAATTATTAAAGTTTGAAAGTTGACCTTGGTTCCAGTTCGTAGATATTTTCATATTAGGGGCCAAACTCCCAAGTCCTCAGAAGCCTAAATATCCCATCAAGTTTAATTGGAACAATTTTGCAACCATGACATACACATTAGCTCTAACCTAATTAACACATCTGCCAAAACCAAACTTAACATACAATGCCTTCACTTCACCAGTTGTCACCCAGATCACACCAAACACTACCTCCCATATAGTGTAGTGCTTGCGGAAGCTTTAATTTGTTCCACTTGGAACAATTTGGCCATCTACACCAACAGAATCCTAGATATCTTTATACATAGATTATACCAAGCTGGCACACAGTTCAGATCCACTATCCTGAAGGAGGAGACTCAGGTTCTCGAAAATTTGATTCTTATTTCTGCACAGCCCAACTGCCCCAAGTCGACTTCACTGTCTCTTTTCCTATGTAAATGTTGTTTAATTTGACTTTGTCACATTTTCCTCATATATATATATATATATAATTAGTAAGGATTTGACATTGTCAAAAATAATTGTGATATTGGCATGGAAAGGAAAAAGATATAGCTTTCGGCTTACCTGAAAGTGAAGTACGGTGTAGCCATTACAGAACCAAAGGTTGTTCTTCAAATTGTCCTGAAGAAGGAGGCTGAGAGCGTCCGAAATTTTGAAGAATAACCTTCAGTTCCCTGTGGCTACACTGTACTTCACTTTCAGGTAAGCCACAAACTATCTCTTTCCTTTCCATACCAATATCGCAATTATATATATGTATAACATCTAGATATGAAAGAGCAGACTTACCTGAAATCAACAGTTGGTCAAAATAGGCTGTGGAGAAAGAAATTTTCAAGTACCTGATCCCCCATCATCATTCTGAACTGTATACTGATCTTGTCACATTTTCCTAAATTGCTTATTTAATAAATAATATAGATTTATAAAATTGCCCATGTGTTGGCTGACCTCACAGTAATTTATTAGCGCAATCAATTATCTATTGCAAGCAGGTGCCCGCCAACTGAGGACTATTCTGTTGAACTTATACTACGGGATAAAATGGACAATTTCAGATCAAAAAGCAATGTGTGAGGATTTTTTAATACTGAAATGCTAATTCATTTTTAAACAGTAAAGAATGAAATTTTTTTGAGTCTACACTTATACAAATACTCAAGGTGTCATAATATTTCTTATATGCATTCATAATGAGGTAGTGCAGATGTCAGCCAAATGATGGTCAATATTATGTACTACATACAATGTGCATTATAAAGTTATTAAAAAAGGCACACTGTATATAAGATTTGAATGCCATGATTAATGAAGATATTTTTTATTAAAGATTGTGCAAGGTAAATACACGATGAAACAATCACAATGGTTCAGTATTATTATGTATATAACAGTGTATTTTATTCTTACTTTAAATGAAATTTAATAAGGTAATTTCTGTAATGAAAATCAAACACTTTGGATGTGATATGCCAAAACCTGTGAAAATTTGTTCTCTCGAATCTGTACACATGAGCAAACATTTCAGAGAAAAAAAACAAATTTGGACAACCAACTTGCAACAGAGAAATATTTCTAATAATAGATCTTCCTTTCTAGAAGTCGGTTTTAAGTAACTGATATATTGTTCAACTATGAAATTAAAGTTGTGTACATACATTTATATAACTGTATTACCCAACTCACCTCAAAAGTCTGTGGGATCAACAATGATATGAGGTTAGACAATATTATTACTTTGCCATCATTTGATATTCGATAGACAAAACTGTTTCACTTACATTTATGGACAAGAAATGTAAAGAAATATCCTGGTTATATAAGGAATATCATTTCCACTCAAAAATTACTATTTAAAATGTAATAGATAAACATTTTCTGTAATATATATATAAAAAAAGACATTTTCACTGATCAGCGCAACTTGATCAATGGGAATTAATGTAATTTACACATCAACTCTTGAAGAAACAGAGTTTCTAAGATACATTCCAATGAGTTTTCATCTCTGTTAATACAGGTCCAAAAATTTCCAGCAGTATGTAACAAATGATAAATTTATTTAATTTTGATCATAAAAACATTTACACAGAAAAAGTCTTTTTGTCAAACATTCATAAAGGAATATTATTCCTATCAGGTTGTATTAACTCCTGTATAAATCAACACAATGACATTACTGAATCTGAATGGTAATATATATAAGAATATTACTTTCCTGGTGATTATAATAAGAATTCATCATTATATGAACATTCATTTGGAGCAACTTGAAATAAAGTGTCTTAAAATGTATCAAAAATAGTTTGATAAAATATTAACCATTCTTGAATCATATGTTTCACATTGAACTTTATCAACATATGAGTAGGGAAAAGGAAATTATGGCAAGAATGGCAGTTCAATACACTACTTTGGTAAGTTTGCACAATGTAATTTTATCACTTAAGCTACATGATAAAAAATGTATTTGTACTTTTTCATCAATTTAACATTAAATATGAAGCAACACTTTAGCAAATTTTTAAAGACATATTCTATTTTATGAAACATAGCCATAAATCCATTACAAAGTTTGTCAATCATAGCATAAAAATCACAATCATTCCATTGATTACTTCTAACACTTTACGGTCAATGGTACATAATTTTATGACATTCCTTTAAACATAAGGTAACTTCTAAACATGAAAACACATTTTTGGTGGGCCTTATACTTTTGCAATGAGTGATAAAAATAAACATTCTCCCCAGCATTGCACAATTATATACAATTCATAAATACTACATGTTAAGCGTGAAAGCAACAAAATAAAAATATTTACTAAAATTGTTAAAATATACATAAATCTAAACACGCATCTATATTTCATATTCTATGTTACAGACAACTGAAAAAGCTCATTAAAAGAAATAATGAAAACATAAAAAAGTATCAATTATTACAAGATCTGAAAAAAAAATTGTTGTCCAAGGCATCACAAAATAATTCCTGACACAAACTAAATGAAATTGATTTTAGGGAACAATGAACATTTACCACTCACAAATGTATCCTACACACATAGCATGAAAGAGTAAATCTCTCTCAAAACCTTTTAATGATAAAAAGCTCAAAGTAGCTGCAGCATGTCAGTCAAATACAATATAATGAAATGCCTTTAATACCCAAATAACTCTGTCATATTTAGAATTTTTCAGGGACAATATTCCCATTTCAGGAAAATCATTGATTTCATAGTCAGATTTATTAACATATGAAGAGTTCATCTAGTGTAATGAGTGTACATATTGCATTGGGAGTCAATGAAATCTGTATACAACAAACTCATTCTTGTTTGTTAGCCTGAAAACTAATAAGCAGTTCTTTTCTGTTTAGTGAATGTATGTAATTTTTAACAAGACAGAAAATGATGTAAATAAAAAATACATTGTAAAAGAAGTGAGAAGATGAGCATTGTGAAATGCATAACAATTTGTGTTAACTTGTAACTTAATTATAGTTTGACTTGAAAAAAGGTTATTGTGAACACTCATTAAAAATATCATAACTGTTGTACATTACAGACATCAGAGTAGATGAAAAAAAGTAAACTGGAATATAAATAACCTTATAAATTTAATCAAAGACTATCTGGCCAATTATAGATTACTGTAGTTTTTACAATAATTACATTTTTATTCAAACAGCTAGTCAAATAATTTTTTTTATTATAATTTATACCAGCCAAAACTGCATTAAAATGTGCAAAACTGAATTTGTTCCACATAAAATCAAAAAACAAAACAAATCTGCATATTGTAGACTAAAAACACAATCAAATAACATGAAAGAACTGCTTATGTAACAAACAAATTTTATTTTTTAACACAAAAATACACATTACTCACTACAAAATAAATGTTGTAAGGAACTGTGATGCACTAAAATCTTTTGTCATTCTTAATATACAATGAAGTATATATATTCAGAAAATCATTTTTTCACTTCTTTGTTAATATTTTTGATAAAAACTTGTTTGCAGTTTCTACCCATACATGTATTACTGTAACAAATATCTGAGCGCACACCATATAATAGTATGAGCCTGTCAGAGGAAATTACTCCTCATTAACAGCTATATTTTTAATTGATGAACTATTGTTTCCAATGTGATAGACAAGTCATATATTCAGGTTGGTTATGAAAATCTTCAATTGCACTGTTATGTAAGACTCACAACAAATGTTACATAGGTAGGTAAAAACAATACATTTAAAATTACCCACTTCCCCCAAATCATTTGATATTTAGTGGGTTAAAGCATCACAGACACTAAAATTGTACCAAAAAAATAAGTAACATCAATGTTTTGATTTCAAAAATATAAATTGTCCAATTAAAAATGAATCTACTGAATCACTCAAAGAAATTGTTTAGCAAATTAATCAATTAACACTATGACATAACTGCAATTCACATGAAGAGTATGACTGTTAAATATTTTTCCAAAACAGAAGAAAATGTACTATTACTTAGTACCCTAATTAATTTGTCATACAATAACTAAGAAACAATGTCATTGGAAGAAGAACTTTTAACTATACAAAACCTAACATCTGTACTATTAATAAAAAGTAAATGTACAGCTGGTCAACTGAGTTAGCAATTTAACAAAATTTCCACCTGTTACCACACTCATTGCACAGAACAAATGTTGTCATTGGTTCATCAGCACTTCGAGTCTGCACCTGAAAATTAAATTTTGAAGTATAAATTTTTCTTGTAAACATAAAGATTGTATATTTTAGTTTATCTTAAAAACAATAAATATAAATAAAACCACAAACTAATAATGGAATGATAATTTTCAAATGACACAAGGCATGAGGCAGGGGAGTGAATGTGATTGTTTACTGAAGGAAGAAATAAAAGATGTTTCATGCAGTATACAAAACTATTTTGGTCTTCAATGCTGAAGAAGTATTAGTTTAGAACATTTATGCAAGGTAATTGCTGAAAAATAATGTAGATGAAAAGCATAGTTCATCTGAGAAGATATTGATGTGGTACCTGGTTGTAAGTACAATTTCGCTTCTTGCATTTTCCACACTTAAGCAAGTCTGTTTTAGTACCCTGCACTGTTGCCAGCTGTGCATCATCAATTGATTCTTTTAAAAATTTGTTACGAAGGCTTTTCATCTCATCACTCGCCATCTCCTGATGACAAATTTCACAAAAATATGAAAATAGTGCCTGATACATTCAAATAGTAACATACAATAACATATAAATCAAGATATTTACAATGAAAATCTAATAAAAAATAACTTATTTAAGGATGACAAATATTTAAAAGAATACCAAATTTAACAACTAAATAGACCACCAATCTACTACACACTACACACATATTAGACACAGTTTGACCAATTTATAATTTATTTTAAATCAAAGATATTACTGAAATATTACATTCTATACAGGCTCTTCTCAGCTTACCTGTAAGTTTAACCGATTTATAACAATATCGAAACCTAAGAATTTTAAAAGTCTCACCTTACTGTTTCAAATTAATCCAACAGAATTAAGATATCAGCACAGATTTTTTTAAAAATAAAGTATGTTAAAATATGTCTATAGAGATTCTAAAACTCTAAATACATACATACATACATATAACACTTAAGGAAAATGTGACAAGGTCAAATAAAATCATACATTTACATAGGAAAGAGAGACAGTGATGCCGACTTACCTGATATCAGTAATTAGTCCAGTCTGGCATAGGCAGAAGTTCAAATTTTCGAGGGCCTGTGCCCTCTTCGTCAGGAAGAAATATCTGAACCGTGTGCTGGCCAGGCACGAATTGAATTTCAAGTAAATCAGCATCACTTTCTCTCTTTCCTATCAAAGTGTGCTATTTAATTTGACTTAAGTGTTATATATATACACACACACACACATATCGAACATATGCTTTCCTTCACCATACTTCCACTCCCGTGCACATGCTTTCTTTAAAAATTGTATTCCCACCTTTCTCCTATATTTCAATCTTTCTTCACTTTCATAGGATCCATCACCAAACTCAAGTCCTTAAATTAAATGTTCGAGTGTATATATATATATATATGAACAGGAGAAAGGTGGGAATACACTTCATAGACAACGAAGTTGACTTACCTGAAATCAGTAGTTGGTCCAGTCTGGCATAAGTGGAAGTTCAAATTTTCACAGGCTTATCATCAGGTGAGTGGGTCTGAACTGCGTGCTAGCTGCGCTCAAATTCCAACTGTAATATTCTATCATCTCAGCCAGACTGGACCAACTATTTACTTTAAGTGAATGCATATGCTCGGGCATAAAATTATGTGCACAAAAGAAAATAATATGTTCTATGCATGGAGAAGAAAGGAAGAAGGAGGAAAGACAGAAAATATTCGACCAGGATGGGACTTGGAACTTTAATTTGGTGACAAAGACACATGGGATCATGGATAGGGAGGAAAGATAGAAATAAATAGGAGAAAGATTGGAATATACTTTAAGTGAAAGCTTATGCTCAGGCACATATATAGAGAATTACACACTTAGAAAAGCATATGTCCTAAGCAAGGAGAAGGAAGGAAGACAAAGGTAAGACAAATCATCCCTGGCCGGTTTCAGATCTTCCTTCCTGACGAAATGGGCTCAGGCCCTTGAACATTTGAATTTTCTCCTACGCCAGACTGCACCAACTATACGTATACATACATAAATATATATATATTGGTATGGAAAGGATAGAGAGATAGGTTGTGGCTTACCTGAAAGTGAAGGGCGGTGTCGCCATGAGGAACTGAAGGTTGTTCTTCAAATTTTCGGAGGCTCTCAGCCTCCTTCTTTAGGAAGGAGAGTTACACCATTCCGTGCACCGACCGGCTGCGGACTGGCAAAATTTGAAGAACAACCTTCAGTTCCTCATGGTGACACCGCACTTCACTTTCAGGTAAGCCACATCCTATCTATCTCTCTGTCCTTTCCATACCAATATTGCAATTATTTTTGACAATGTCACATCCTTACTATTACAATATATATATATATATATATATATATATATATATATATATATATATATAACATTAGGATAGGAAAGAGAGACAGTGATGCTGACTTACCTGAAATCAGTATTTGGTCCAATTGGTATTAGTGGAACTTCAAATTTTTGAGGGCCTTAGCCCCCTTCTTCACGAGGAAGATCTGAACTGCATGCCAGCCGGGCACGAATTGATTAATTCAAATTAAAGTGCACCAGCCTTTAGACAGTAACAATCAACTAAGTCAACAACACACACACACACTCTCTCAAGGAAAGGTCACAACAATGAAAAAGAAAATAACAGAAAAAAGCATACACACATTCCCACATTGAAATAAATGAAAGAAGTTAAAAGTAAGAGAATGATAATAGGGAAAAGATAGACCAGAACAAGTAACAGTAATCATTATAACAATTATCATAATATTATGCTGAAACAAGATTTCAACACACTGCCATAAGACAGATAAAATTAGATGATGTTGAGTCCAGGACTTTGCCTAGATTGTAAGACATGCTGGGAGGAGAGTTCCCAAAGATGGAGTTTAGCATCTGATCAGTTGGGGGATAAGACTTGGTGTGTAGCATTGGTCGAAATTGTTAAGAGTTGTGACTTTGGGCATGGACAGCTATAGGAAATTGGGTTTTGGAAAGTTTGACAGTGCTGTGGTGATTAGCAATGCATTCAGGGAGAGGATGTTTGGTTTGGCCGATATAGAAAGCAGGACAGAGTTTGAAATTAATTTGATAGATAATGTGGGAAGAGGCAGGTAATGCTTTCTTTGATTTTATAGGTAGCTATTTATGAAGGATTTTGGAGGATTGTCATAGGCTGGAGGATGGGGCACACAAGGCACCTGTTCCTCTCAACTGGCTTCATTAGAGGAGTTTTAGGGCGGGCCTGCAAGGATGGACAAGGATTTGCGGAAATTGGGAGGGTTCTGGGGCCCGATGAAACGCCCCGAGAGAAAAATAAGGCTCACATAAATTAAATAGCCACGGTAAAATTATATAAAAATTGTACAAAATAAATTTTCTGTTTCAATAAATTTTTCATATTTTATATTAATTTAATGTCAGTTTAATCATCATTTATGTCCAGTCACCAGATTAAGATTTACTATTAAAAATTGATGAATTCAAAAGCAAATTCAGAAAATTAATTGAAGGTTAAAAGATGTACCACAATATATATATATTGTGGTAATTAAAAGGCAATTAGAAATTAATAATTAAAGAAATTTTGGACTTGAATTGTTAGCAGCAAAAACACACAAATTACACACAAGAATGGACAATAATATAACAGATCTAAAGTATTGTAGATTGCTGGCGCGCTGAATGGAATGTGTAAGTCAGTCAGCGATGAAATACAGCGGAAAGCAGTTGTTATAGAAAGAGATCAGACATCGTCAAAGTATTGTAAAATAAAGTTGCTGAATTAAAGCAGAGTGTAGCATTCATCAGGATTTTGCACAGTAAACCAGCTTTTGTCAAAATATAACTGTGTAAAGTCTTTGTGGAGGAATTATTGCAGAATAAAGTTGCTGAATTATTGCAAAATAAGTCATCGTCAAGATGTAGCCAACACTTGCTAAACCAACAGTGATGTGTAGAGTCAGTGAAAAGAATGGACTGTTTTAGAATGTTAAGTGTGTGTAAGTGTTTCTGAACGACTTAAAAATTGCCCTGGTACCAGAGAACTGTAAGTCATATATCCATTTAATTATTATTGTAAATATTAATTAAAGGTAAATCGTCAGATTTCGGGTTTTTGAATATTGTTAATATTTTATATTGCATTGTAAAAATATTTTGAAGCTTTATAAAAATTCAATTATCAACAAATAGAGTTCTTTATTTAAAGGCCCAGTAAAGACCCTGAGAGAATGAGTAAAATTTGATTGTACGTGATAACTATTGTAAAAATTCAAATGGATAACTATTTGTAAATTTAAATCTTTGAGCAATAAATAAATTAATGTGGTTGTTCAGTTAAAATTTCTTATTTATTAAATATCCTTTCATTTAAAAGTTAAATTATTTAAATTGATGCATTAACTCACGCTGTTATTTTAATTGTTTATTATACCAGAATATTACAAATTGTCACCAACGTGGGGCACATTGTGACTGTGTTTCAAGTCAATTTGTCTTTCATTTGTGTTTATTACAAATTGGCTTCACCAATGTGGGTCATTATTGTATTTAATGGTTTATTCATTTTGTGTTTACCACAATACATACATACATATATATATATATAATATGGAAATGTGACAAGTCAAATTAATTAACTAATTTGGATAGGAAAGAAGGATAGAGAGCAGCTTGGTTACCCTAAATCGGCAGTTGGCATTCTCAAGATGGGAAGTAATAGCATATCTAATTTTCCTTGAGACAGTAGGACTGCACAATGTGCTGTCCTATGGGTCATAGTTACTGAGGAAGCGAGCTTATACCCAGAAATCAATTTTACATGCTACTGTTACCCATTCCAGCAACATCAACTGTTAGTATAAAGTCAGCAGCCACTATTGATCCATCTTTCCCATCCAAATGAGAATATATATATAATGATTTACTATACAAATAATTATTTGACTACTGCAACATATATATTTTCAGCGTTTTCTTGAAAAAAAAATATCAGCAACTAAAATTGTTAAATTCAAGGCCTTATATAAGGTTTAAACGTAGGAAATAATTTGTATTAATTTTAGAGGAATCAAGTGAAAAAGATTCACTGTGCCGTTGTCAAAAGCATAGTTGATCGTATTGGTGTTTTAGGGAACTAAGTTTTGTTTTACTTAATAATGATTTGACTCCTGTATTTCAAATATCATGTGTTAAGTTTCCAAATTTTCATACTGAACTTATGAATAGTTAATTTTAGAAAAGCCGTTAACACACAAAGCAAAAGTACATCAAACATGTTTTTGTAGTGAGATTTTATTTTCATAATTGAAGAAATTTTACCTCAGCTGTCATAACAGCTAATTTTTGGGCTGGTATCGCTCCGACAAGGAAGTTCATTCGTAAACTTGGGTTCTTGGCATCTTTAAGATTGGAAACCCTACTTCGAACTCTATTTTTGTACCTGTTGTCAGTGTTTCTAAATTCTTGAAATATAGCTTCTTCTAGTTCTTCAGCCAATTCTTCTGGTGAAGCACATCCCTCAGGTATCTCTGGGAAGTAACGCAGTAAATCAGTATTTTTTTTAAGCATGTTGAAAAGTAGAATGGAGAACAAAATTACCACCATCTCCACGTATTGCTCCAGCAAGAAGTTCTCGACACTTTAGCCTGACAGCATCAGTTGTGTTTGTTGATGCAGGAGGAAAAGTAGTCTGCATAGATTTCTTATCTTTATCTTTATCCTTTGGTTTATCATCATCCTTTGGCTTATCATCTCTGTCTTTCTGCTTTTTTGAACTACCTCCAGATTCTTTGGTGTTTGGAGTGTTGCTACCTGTGTGAAACATATAATTATAAAAGCGGTTTCTAAGAAACTAAATAAAATTTATAACAGAAAAATTAATAATTACCAGAAAGAAACTTTTTCCAATTTTTTATGAGATTTTTTGAAAGACTAATTACTTCATCATCAGAGCTTGATTTGCGAAGTGCATTTACAGTCATTCCAATCCTAGTTTTTGTAAGAACATCTAAATTGACTGGTAGCTTCTGAAGAACTTTTAAAAGTTCTAATGCTTGCTCCTGACTCTGCAACAAAAATTTTAAAATAAGGAATATCTATTTTTAACTTTTATGAAATATAATAATTTTCTTTTAATTAACATTTATGAAGCATATATTCAATCGTTTATTTTAGACTGACCCCCAAAAGTGTAGCATTCTTCATTATGAAACAATCCTATGACACCAAAAAATATTCTATTCATGAAAATCTGTTCTCAATAAAAACAAAAAAAATGATCCTATAATAAAAAAAGATAATTTAGTAATATATATTTGTTTCTGATGCCTCACAGCTACTATTGTAACATTAAGCGGATTGTAATGTTACAGTATTTTCAGCAATTTTGAAACAAAAATTGATGTCTTACAAATGAACCTAACATATTTAATAACACCGGATAACCTATAACATTATAAATTTCTATATCAATTCAGTTATTGACAACGTCTCTAAGAAAATTGTATGTTAAGAGTAAGCCAGTCTTACAGAAAAAAAATTATGCAGCAATCCTGTACATCATAGAATCCCAATCCCCTTCTATTAATAAAATAAATAACTTTGAAAACTCATTTGGAGAAATATCAAAAGTTGCATGGAGACTAAAAAATACCTCAAAATATTTCACAAATTCCAATTTCTTATCTCAGCTCTCAATTTCTTGAATTAACACAAGGGAAGTGAGGTGGCAAGACGTAATTTACATTTATGAACGATGAAAAGCGTCAAATAGTAGGAATCAATGTCAATAATACAACATATTTGCAATCAAGTAGTCACAAACCTTGAGTAAGTTTAAAAATAAATTGAAGGATCTTATATAGAAGCGATGACAAAGTGACACTGTCCAACGAATTCCCTCATTTTGACAGGAAAGAGGTATAGAAAGTGACTGACTTACCTTAAATTTAAGAGGTCAGCCAATAAATGAAAGAAGACATTAACAGCTCCAAAAATTTGAAGAACATTTTTTCTGTTCTGAATGGCAATATATATATATATATATATATATATATATATATATATATATATATACTTTCTCTCCTAACAAATGTGGCTCAAGCAAGCCCTTTAAAATTTGAAATATTTTCACTGGACCAATGGTTGATTTTAGGTAAGTCTACTTCACTCTCTCTTTTTCCTATCTAAATGTGTTACATATATATAAAATAGAAATGAATTAAGAAAAATAGATATTTCAAATAATGTTACATTAAATGAATAATACAGCAAAAGTTTCATTATTATTTAAGCTATGAGTTTGGTCTTTTTCTGAAGACTATTTGAAACGGTATTTTCTTCCCAAAAACAATTACCAAATTAGTGTGAACTGCAGAGGTCCAATATCATAGGCAAATAAAAACATTAATTAAACACTTGGTAACAATGTTCACAGAAATATAAATAAAGCTAGGTAACTTTTGAAATAAAATGTTAATATGGCCAGAATACCGAACAAGGAAAATAGCAACTTTGATGTTGCTTAAATATATATAATTTTACCTGTAATTTGAACATACATATTTAGTCTAAGGAAATTATTAATCCAGATTAGACTAATAATGCATTACTTTGATTAATAATCATGGATAATTTGAACAAACATTTAGTCTAAGCAAATTAATAATGCAGATTGGACTAATAATGTATTACTTTAATAGTCATGGATGACTATATTCTATTATTTACCATTTAAGGAAGTATAAAATCCTTGTAATGATAACTAGCAGTAATGTAGGAAAAAATTGTTTTGCCATTTTATATTAAACATTTGATTTGAAATATTAGTCTGTTACTAAAAATGTTACTCGCTGTGGAAAATATGTTCAAAGTGTGTATAAAATGTAGAATATTTAATTTCTATGTACATATACAAATATTTATTATAGTAATAGGTTTAACAACAACATGAAATGCAGAAACCCACACTGCCGTCTCCTGATGTCATTTTATTGAGCTTCTTTTGAATTCTTAAGACTTCTTCTTCTACGCTCATTTTGATCCTTTAATAGGAAACAATTAAAATTGAAACTGTTTTAATCAAATTTTAAGTGCAAAGCGTCTTCTCCGAGCCTCATTCCCTAGTAAATGCATTTTGGAAGGTACAATTGCCAACTTACCAGAACTTCCCGCCAAATTAACTTTTTTTACGACATATCACTATAACAATTAAATGCCCAAAATTTTATGTACCAAATATTGTACTTTGACATCTGTGTTAGCTTTCATTTTTAAATCCTATCGGCGCAATAGAATTATTCCATAAACTGTTGTAATAATAAGTACCAATGTAGACTTCTCTGCACACGCACTTCTTTGGCTTTGATGCTAAGATCCAACTGAGACCGCTCACTACATAAACATTGGGTTATTAACGTTCTGTTGTAGTGGTTAATAGTTACTAAGTAAATGTTGATTACACTTTAATTTGTCGCTATTGTATTTGTTGTGTAAAACATGCCTTTTGCAAACCAACCGTCGGTTCATATAACCGAACTTACTGAGGATAATGTTAAGTTTCAAATAGAAGACACGGAACTGAGGTAATTGTAAGCGAATTGTTCGGGAAAAAAAAGTTACACTATTTGAATTAAATATTTTTCTTACTACTTTTGAAACCACACACATTATATGAATAAACTGGAAACAGTCCGTAGATTAATTTGTTAAAAACGTAATCCCTCGAAACAAATCAATTATTTATGTATTATTTGGGATTAATCCTTTGAAATATAAAACATTTCCAATTACATTCTACATTTCCTTGTTTTAGTGTTGCTAACAGTATGAGAAGAGTTTTTATTGCAGAAACTCCAACTATGGCAATAGATTGGGTTCAACTTGAAGCCAATTCAACAGTTTTAAGTGATGAGTTTCTTGCACACAGAATAG
Source organism: Zhengitettix transpicula (assembly GCA_037074705.1). Lineage (NCBI taxonomy): Eukaryota > Metazoa > Arthropoda > Insecta > Orthoptera > Tetrigidae > Zhengitettix > Zhengitettix transpicula. Next base: position 83,949,619 of record CM073592.1, read on the forward strand.
GGCTTATACCATTAACATCAGATGAAGTTGTTGACAGAATTCATTACACAAGAGTAAGTAACATTAGAATTCAATAGTTACTAATACTCAAACTAAATTATAATGTATCATACATTATCAGAACTTTTCTAAATAAAAAGTCGCCTTCATTATTGAATTGTTTTTATTTTATTTACTGTGCATTATTGAGAAAATGGTATTACATACTGACTGTTGTGTCTCTTATATTTCAATGTATATTAGGGATTAATATATAATGTATAGTGTGAGAAACTTATATTTAGAGATAAAAAGGTCGATAAAATCTAATACTGTGTATATAATTATATGTTTACAGGACTGTATTTGTATGGATTTTTGCCCTGAGTGTAGTGTTGAATTCACTTTAGATGTTAAATGCACCGATGATCAGACAAGACACGTGACGACAGCAGACCTTAAATCTAGTGATCCTAGAGTTGTTCCTGTAACATCTCGTCATAGAGAAGATGATACTAATGAGTATGGCGAAACTGATGGCAAGTAGAGTAATTGTATTAGCTTGTTAATTTATTCATGTTATATACTAATGTTAAGTTTCTAATCTGCAGAAATACTGATAATAAAACTTCGCAAGGGACAAGAGCTTAAACTACGTGCATATGCTAAGAAAGGTTTTGGAAAAGAACATGCAAAATGGAACCCTACAGCAGGAGTTTGTTTTGAGTATGATCCTGACAATTCAATGCGCCATACTCTTTTTCCAAAACCCGATGAGTGGCCTAAAAGCGAATACTCTGAGCTTGAAGATGGTCAATGTAAGTCAATGAATATGACATAATTTGTATTTTAAAATTAAGTTTTTTCCTACCAAGTCTTACACCACCCATATTGTGGTTTGTGTTTATATAATTTTATGCGATAAAATTTTGTTTGTTATTTAAAAATGCAAGGTTCTTAGGGCTTGAATTACTGTCTTAAGTTATTCATAGTTTATATGAATGGATGGATGAAAAAACTAATTACAACACACTTAGGTGAAATGTTATTTGATCTCAAAATATATATCACAGTACTCAACTAACAAAATTGTTTCTTTAGCTGTTAGTAGTAGGTTTTTCATGTTGGTTTCGGTTGTTATAACCTTTTTTTCCCTTCAGTATTCACTTTTTTAACTAAATTGTTACAATGGAGTAAATTTCTTTTCTAACATGGTGTTGCTTGTGGTTAGTAGATACCTTTTTGTCTGAATTGGCTATCTCTCTTATTTAACATTTTGTTTAGTTATAATTTTATAAGTGGTTTTAGTAAATCATTTCTGGCTTATGGTCTATTTATGTATTGTATAATTAAAAAGTCAGATAATTATTTTGTTGGTAACCATCTGTTTTTGGGTTTGCTATGAACACTTGTGTTAACAAGTGTCCATAAAGTCAATTCCTTCTTTGACTTTGTAGATGGAATAAAGGACATATTCAGATACTGTAACAGTTTGACACCATAAATAAAAAATGATGATAGAATATTTTAAATTGTTAAATTTGACCAGTTAATTATTCAATCGAGCAATTTTACAGTACGTCAGGTTTTTTTAAATCCTTGATTATCAATTTCTTAAGCAATATTTTCTTTTCAGATGAAGCTCCTTATACCTGGGAAGCAAAACCAAACAAATTTTTCTTTAATGTTGAAAGTTCTGGAGCCTTACGACCAGAAAATATTGTAATAATGGGTGTGACTGTCCTGAAAAACAAACTGTCTAATTTACAGACACAACTTAGTCAAGAACTGAACAGTGATGCTCTTGCCATTCACATTTAAGGTTGAATTGAATTTTAAAATATTTAATATAAACTATGCAACTTGTTATTTTTGTACATTACCATTTTTTATAAATGACAAAAACTACTGCATTGAAAATTTAAATATTATTTAATTTTTAGTAGTAAGTAAAATTGTACAAAAAATTTTTTTTAATCATTTTGTCAAATTTAATTTATGCTACTATTTGTAATTTTCTGTTACAAATACACATACCAAATATAATGTTCATAACTTTATATTTATCCTATTTATGCTGATAGCTCACTTCTTTTTAGTACTCTAGTTCACAAACATTTACGTACACTTGTACTATTGCATACACTGGCTGACAAACTTCAGCTTTTATAAACAAGTTTGTGTCTCATTTTTCTCACTGACTAGAACCTAAACTTATAAAATTTCTTAAACTTTTATTTTTGCAATCCTGGCACCTCAATTGAGGGGATAGAAACACCATAATATTATAGATAATTTTTGACTGCTTCGTATTCTTTTGTAAATATATGTGAATCTAAAATAAATTTAGTTTTTCTACCAGGCCGCTATTGTGTGCTGAATTCCTGAGAGGAGTAAGCAATCCATTATTAATATTTTCTTACTCAAGAAAAGAAACAGCAAAAGTTATTTTAAATTCCATTATCTGCTTTCAACTGCTTTTCCATCTTACTAGGACTCCATACCCAGTCACAACACAAAGCAATCAATGTGGAATTACATGTTCTAATATGCAATACCTCAAAAGACCAGTTTTGCACTATAATTGCCAAGAAAATTGTGAAAACTTCAACGCCACCTCATTTTCCTTGTGAGAAATGAACACATGATGTGGTCCACAATGAGCTAATGACTTAAATTGTTTCAGCAGCATTTGTGGAGTTCAGCATCTTTCAACTTTGACGAGATTATTGTGACAATTTAAACACTCAATATCATGTAAGTGCACTTGATATAGTGACAAAAATAATTTGTTGAGAGTGAAAAGAAATAACCAAAAAGGAATTGAACAAGCCACCCTACTCCCATAAGAGGTGGTCATCAAAACCTACCCTGGCAAGTCAATGAGGAGGTTTGGTGATCTTTTTGTGAATGGAAACATTTAAGATCATAAAGACTAAGATGTAAAGAATTATTATTGTTGATTTGATTCTGTTCTGTGTTCCTATCATTGCCAAGCAGAGAGCAATTTTGTACTTTCTGTTCATGCTGAGCATGATAGTATACCTTCAGCTGCATTAGCACAATAACAGCAGAAATCAGTCACTACGAGACATCATTCAAGTTCCTGTCATCGCAGTAACTCTAGGATAACTACTTTTACTGTTCGTCACCGAATATATTACGTGCATATTCTGGTTATAAAGTTTGTTGACAATGGGGTTGAGTTAATTTTAAATATTAGGTATTCCATTCTCTAATATGGGAAATTATGAAATACTGAAGAAATTGAAAATGTTGAACAGTCAAAACTCTTACTATTCAACTGGAGAAAAAATGTTACAAATCAGAGCCCTCAGTCCCATGAAGTTTTACTTTACCAAACTTTTTTTTTAATAAGTGCAATATGATGTATGAAATACTGTGTAGTAAAGAAGGCAATACAACTAAACTACTAGTCTACTTCTATTCTTAAAATTTAAGCATAGCACCAGGAATGAAGGGATTAAACTATTAATGGCTTCCTGATTCAACTGTCATTGTCACAATTTTTTATAATGGAAGAAAGGAATAAATGTTCAACAGTGACAGCCTATGGTAAACAATAAAAAAAATCTAAGTCAGCCATTTATCATTTAAAAAAGTAATTTATATGAAAAAAATTCTAAATGACTCAGAAAACTGCTTATACACCGTCAAGTTAGGAAATGGTAAATAAATTAATTAAATATAGATATTTATTTCACAATATTACATATATTCTATACAATGATTTAAAAATAAATAATAAAAAACACAAACTAAGAAATTACAAAAGCTTGGTAACAAATATTATCTGGGATTCATGTGATAATTTAATTGAAGTTCCAAAAGCATAACAGTTAGTTTGTTCAAAGAGTAAATTGCACCCATTACGTACACATACAGATATATATATATATAATTGTGATCATTGGTTTGGAAAGGAAGGAGAGGTAGTTTGTTGGTTACATTGCTGGTGCACAGTACGGTGTAACACTATATATGCAGTCCGCAGCCAGCCAATGTACAGAATGGTGTAACACTTCTTTTCTGAAGGAGGAGGCTGAGAGCCTCCAAAAATTTGAAGAACAACCTTCAGTTCCTTATGGCGACAACACACTTCACTTTCATGTAAGCCACAACCTATCTCTCTCTCCTTTCCATACCAATATTGTGATTATATATATATATATATGGTGTGTGTATAGATACATAAGGATGTGACATAGTCACTGTAATTAAAATAATTGGTATTGAAAGGAAAGTGTGGTAGGACTATTCACTTGGTCCACTACAGGGTGCTGCTCTCTCCTGTCTAACAGAGTGACACTGGCCCTCAATTTCAGGTGAGCCATTTCTTATATTTCTTTTCTGTCCACATATATATATAATACCAATACAATGAAACAATTTTTAAAAATGGAAATGAGAGATTCAAAATGCTTCTATCAAATTTACTTGATCATCTGTAATATAATTAAAAGCAAAACATAAATAGCACATGGAGAAGCCAGATGAGAAACTTTGTGATTATTTAAAACTGAGAAATAGCCTTCATATGTTCAATACTGGTACGATGCATCAATAAAGCTATACTTTCAACAAATATTACATAGTCAGATCAAAATATTGAACATTAATGATTCTTTGTTTTGGTTTTCAAGGCTAGCATTTTTGGAATGCAAGATTTTAGTAGTATCTGCAGGATGTGTGACTTTAATAAAAGTATTTCAAATTATAATAACTTTTCTTTCATCCCTTATTTGCAAGATTCATCAACTCAAAAAATTTCTATCAGGGAGTAAACTATCTATACTAAAATGAAGTAAATCACAAAACAGAACACAAAAAGTGATGATAAAAAACAAAAAAAAGACCTATTTTAACATACAAAAGTAGTTACTTATTTAGGAGAATGGAAAATTAACCAATAAACTAACTTGGAATTTAGCTGTATAAACATTGAGAGGAGGATATTTTATTTGTTTCCTAGTTTTGTAGATTAAAATATCTATTGAACTACTTTTAGTAATGGCCAACAGCCCTGCAGTAGGTTTTTACAATAGTAAGTCAAGTGAAACAAGTGCTTAACATGCAATTATTCACTAAGTAAGAATTAAGTTTAGAATAAAGTACATATATCATCGACAAGTATGGAAGACTAATGTGCTTTCCTTCATCAATTGTAGAAACCCACTCATACAAGAATAATGAACTGACAAAAATTTCAGTGCCAATATGAGGTCAGCCGTAACTGTCTATAGTAAAAATTACAATACGAAAATTTCTTATAAATAACATTTTTCCTGGTCAGACACACAACATTTCAAAATAAAAGTTATAAAATGTGATATCAATACTGAGATCTAGGAAATATAAAATACTATAACTGGTTCTAGGATAAATTTCCAAAATATTTGTTAGAAAACACAGAAACTACATTCTTTTAAACACTTAAGATTGATGAATCTGGAACTTTATTCCAAAACTTTCTGCAAAATTTGAAAAACCATTTGGAATTTTAAAAAATATATTCCAAAACTAATTTTATAATTCATCTTGAAAGATGTGTATATTGTGGAGATGATCACCATAGTCAGTGGCTTCACTTCCAACAAATGTTTCATGGTGATCAACAATTTCTTGAAATGACAGTACATTGTCACCATCATCATCTGAAGCAGCAAATAGATGATCTACTTCCTCTTCTGCTATTTCACTAATAACAATACAGTATATTAAAATAAGAAACTAAAATACTATACATATGATTCAGTAAAATTAAATGGATCTAACTGAAAGCATTCAAAATAAACACATCAGTGTACAATTGAACTTTCTTCAGTAAAGTTAACAAACAATTTCAAATGTTGCTTTATTATTATAATAAATAATTATAAAAATAAAAACTATAATCAGATAATTTAAATGAAAATGGTAATATATTTTTGTTTAGTTTCAAATGTCAAATATAATATAATGTTGCATTAGATTACAAAAAAAAAGGGAATATTTAAAATGTTTAAAATAATCAATTTACTTACTCATTGCTGGGAACCACCCAAGATAAAATTTCTGCTCCATTCAGTTTCCCATCAGTATCTTTATCAAATTCATTGTCAAACTTTTCTTTTTCAACTAATAACCATTCCTTATCATGGTTTTTGGCTGAAGACAATATCACAATTAATAACACTAAATTAAACACAATGTTTTTAATCAGTAGTCAAACTTAAATGAGAAAGAAATTCTTTGGTTTTAAAATTAAAAATTAATGTTTTTTCAAAGAGTATTAAAAATACAGTTTTATGTACAAAAAATATATGTAGGATCCTTGTTAAAATGTAAATTGTCGAGGTGTGTTACATAAAAATAACACAAAAGCTACCTCTAGATTGGAGTCAAATTGGGGGTTATTGATGAATGACGTCTCGGGTAATGCCGGTATGATGTGTGGTATTTATATTATCACTTATTTTGTCTGTATTTGGCTATCTTTCTTATTTATTATTCAATCAGACGTAAATTTTTTCACTTCAAAATTTCATTAATTTGATTTTAATTGTTCAAAGTAAATAAGTTTAAAAGCTATCAGTTGTGTATTACATTAAATAATATATATATGAATAATCTTAGTCAACATATCAGGACATAAACATTATAGAATGGCATCCATCAGTGTAGACAAACATGACATCAACACAGGCAATATGAAGAAGGTGCAGAGTGGGACATTGTGTGCATGGGCTCTGACAGTCTAATGTCAGCTAATATATTATTAAAGAATAATTAATGATAGAAAATAAACTTTTAAGTATACAAAAGGAGTATGTGAAATACCAGAAATCAAATGAAATTGAACTGTATACAACTTACCTCTATCTCCAATATACTCTTGAAAATTAATAAATCCATCTCCATCAGTATCTTTCTCTTGAAGTGTTTGTTTTAAGATAAGTGGCAGCATGTCAGGATGTTCTTCTGGATGGGAGAACATAATGAACTCCTGCTTATTCAATGAGCCATCCTTGTTTCTATCAGCTGCTTCAAACATTAGCTTGTCATCTTTCACCAACTGCAATAGAGTAAAAAGAAAAGTTAAGCAACAAAAAGTTAAATATAACATTTGATATTTAAATAAAATATATATGGAAAGTTTCACTTGTATAACAAAGGAAAATTAATAGGAAATAACTAGGTGTGTAATCTAGTAAAAGATTTTACAGATCAATAAATATGCAGACAATGATAATTATTGAAAATATTTTTTATGTGATATTTTAAAAGTAAAACCTAATTATTAAGTATTAATTTTTGTATTAACAAAAATAATTTTTCAAAATTATTCAATTACCTTATCTTCTTCACTATTCTCATTTGAGACATCATTTTCCTCTTCATCATCACTATGAATCCCAAATGAATCAGCAACATATTCAGCCCAAGTAACTTTTGCATCTTCATTTTCATCTGCATCTTCAAAGCGATCATTTGATTCCTCTTCTGATAACATCCTTTATATATTGAAAGCAAATACAAATGATATTACACAATACAATAGCACAAAATAAACTATTGATTCTGCACACTTAATATTTCCACTACAGCTTGTAGTTATGGTCAGTAATTGTTTGTTACATGAGAAAGCACATACAGGGAAAAGTGAAGAAAATGAGGTTCCACTTACAGTAAATTGTGATTGTTAAGTGAACATGACTGAAGATTTTTTTGCCAAATCTTGACAAAATGTATGTTATGAATGTGTGGTTTCACCATTATGGAGATATATTTTAGGGACATTTTTCAGTGGCCTGCCTGCTTACCCTATTTAACTTCTAGTGATGTTTGTCTTGTGGGAAAGGAGGGGGGGGGGTTTCAAATCCAAAATGTACAATATTACTGAAGGACTCTTGCTCAAATGAAGGACAATATTCGCCAAGAAATTGGATCACTATCTATCACCAATGCGCTCGAAAACTTCCGAATTTGGGTAAATCAGTACTTTATCAATGGGAGGCACTACTACAAATATTAAAACAGCAAAAACTAAAATTTCCAATGTTGTAGAATAAGGAGAAAAAATAATTAAAACAACAACTATAACATCTTCTTTTATTGATCTTTAATTTTCATGAAAATTGTACATACCTAAGATGCAATTCAGTATCTGACAAATTATGGGGTAAGGTTGTAAGGAAGGTAAGTTTGAAATATTGGTTAAAATTTTTGGTATTTTGGCTCTTGGCATAAGCAGCTATTGGGAATCGTGGTTTTGAAAGTTTAACAAATTTAAAGGTGTTAGCAATGGATTCAGGAATAGTTTGTTTTATTTGGCTAATGTAAAATATAGGACAGAGTCTGCAAATCTGGCAAATGATAACAGGAGAGGCAGGTAATGCATTATTTGATTGTAGGTGGCTATTTGTTAAGGAGGATTGTACTATCAAAAATCTGTGCAACCTGGTTTACATAATTACTTACCATTTGAAACACTACATAAGGAATGTTGCAACACCAATATAAAACCAAAATAAGTGTACTTACATAATTTATATATGTTTAAATACTAATTTGCTTTCAGAGTGCATGTAAACTTTAATTTAAACCCTTAGAGACAAATGAGAGAAGAGAAGAGCTACTGCCCTTTAGTAATACTTTAAACTAGTTTGCTAAAAATTACAACAAATTTATGTGTTTCCTCACTTAAAAGATCTCAATATCCAGGCATGTAATTCGTTTCTATCAATATTTTCATCCTTATTAAGATCCATTTTACCCAAAAGAATGCGAAGTCTACGCTTTGCCTCTTCTGGCTCCAAGTGATCAAATTCCTCTGCTTCCTTAACACTTCCTGCAAAATAATTTTTTAAAATCAATTTCATGTTGTTTTGAGTGTGGAAAATATATATCTCAACAAGACAATCAACCTTAAACTGACTTTCCTGGGAAATATAAACTTATGAAAAAGGGCCTGCATGCCTAATAAAACAAAATACTTCAATATGATATTAACCAGACACTCAGTTTATTGTAATTAGCTATACCAAGAATTTTAATTTAATCTATATATATATATACATACACACGTCTGTCTCTCTGTGTGTATGTGTCTCCCCTATGCACTCCTAAACCATTCATTTGATTGTGATAAAACTTTGGTGAGTTTTTTACACATGCATATGAAGGTTTCTGTCAGCCATTTGAAGCATTAGGCAGCTCCCAAGGGGTGAACAGGGAAATAATTTCACCCCCTTAAAGCACCAATAAGGGAGGGGGTGGATGGGCATTACATAAAAATAATGCAAAACAACCAAGATTTGTGTCAAATCCAAGGTTATAGAAGTCAACAAATTTAATTCTCACATTCACTATGTCAGTTAAGTTGTATTTCAGCCCCTACATGTGAAGGTGGGTGATGAATTTTAAAATATGCTAAATCGGCCGTTTATAGCTTTGAATATTTAGTTTTACACAGTTCCTTAACTTAATTATTTACCGATTAATGTCAGCAGGAAATTATCCCAAATATTATGTGAAATGCACTCAATGTGTTCCTAAATGTGAAGTGTTCCATAGTAATTTTGAGTGTTACCTTTCAAGTTAGTTCCAGACTTGTAGATTTATTAAACAATTCTTTGACTAAATCAGTAACAGTTTGTAAATAGGAAAAGCCTCCTTTCTCTACTAGGTACATGTTACGCTGTTATACTTCTTACCCAGAATTGCTTCATGATCAAATTCGGAATGATGTTCTCCTCCAGCAAAATGACTGTTATCCCTGGGACTGTATCCCCCGTCTTCCTCCCTTTCTATCCCATGATGATGAGAGTGAATGTGTGGCGACGCCGGTGAAGAATCGCACGAAACATAAATAAGAAATATGAAAAGAGTTATTTTGAACAGACGAGATACAGTTAAACACATTCTGGGATCCAGGATTGTTCAAACTATATGTTCAAATGTCAGAATTCTTCTCACTTCTCGTCTATAACACCAGCATGCCAACACTTTTCAGGTATGTGCTTGTAAAGCATAAAGCAAGTCAGCACTTACAGTCTAGAAAACACCATCTTGCTTTTAGTATTTCTGCTACATTCAGCATTTATGAAGATAAATGATTTTCTAGAATAACATTGTACATAAATAGTCTATACCCCGGAAAATAGCCAACGTATGAAAATTAATACTGCATTTATAAATTACTGAAAGTAAGCAGCGACAACGTTAAGATACGGTTGAGAGGTGCAGACATTTTAAAACTTAATAGGAAATATTAATCAACCGACGAAAAATAAAATATTACATTCCATCATTATTGTCTTATTTTCATATTCTTGTCAGTGTTGGCTATATATTGACAAGTGGTACCTTCAAAGAACTTCAGTACACTGTGCTAATGAAGTTGGATTTTAAAATAAAGTCCATTATATATCTTGCAACTTAATTTCAGAATAAAGTATAATGTGGCGCAGAATTCTGTTTCAAATTGTTATAGCAATGGTATAAAATTACAGGAAAAAAAAATTAATTAATTGGGACCTATCTGTCTAATTTGAAAAATTACTTTTCTTTTAAGATCTAAAATTTATTATATGTATCACAATTACAATGACTGATATGAAGTAATGTTGAAGGTAAATATTTCACGTCTAACATTAAACTTAATACGTGAATCTGAGAAATGTCAACCAAGTAGCCAAAGTAAAGAAAGCAAAGATTATCAGAAAGAGAAATCTTTTGTGTTGGTATTAAATGTATCTGTGGAGAAGTTCTGGAGACGCAATATTTACTTCTTACTTAGGAATACAAATTTTGTATTTTGATCTTATTAAATAGAAGACTGGGCGATAATTATCATCATGGGCTGAAGGTGACGACACCCAAGACGTAAGGATTAAATTTATTCACACTAGTTCTATGAATACTTGGCGGCATTGTCATTTGTGAAAATAATTTCGATTTAATAAATATCTTAAAAATGTAAAAAGTCGACATATTTATTCTATTATTTGAAATGTTTGTTGAACGCTCGATTATGAAATAGTAATTGATGTTCATAATGTTATTATTAATTGAATGATTTAGTTCAAATATACACTTAACAGACGTTTCTAAAACAGCTGTATGTAATTAACTTATCTATTGCAATTTGAAGCATTGTTTTTCTGCCGTTCAAATATGCCAGCATTGAGCTTAATTTTACGTCTCGACCTCTATATTTCATGTGTTTTTTTGGTGCTTTAAATATAGATTCTTAATTTCAATTATCTTGAGACCTTGTTTTGAATTGTGTACGAACATATAGATATAATAATTTAATATAGTAATGTATAATTACTGTTGGTAATTTGAAAATTCAATTTTCATTGAAATCATGTTCAGTTATACTTTTAAATTAAACTTTGTTTCCAAATAATAAAATATACAAAATTACAAATAATAACAGAACTTTTATACAATTACCAATTCCACGGTTATTGGTAATCATACTTTTGTTGTTATTAAGCCAATACATATGAAGTATACATTTACATTCAAATGCCATAATCACTCAAATAAACTTGCCTGACTGTGTTTATATGTGTATATAAATGACACCTTAGCTCAGACTTATATTTCTACTTAAAAATTGTTCCCTGCCTCCATTAAACTCCTCACATCGAAAGCCCTAAGAACGCCAACCTACTTCCAACATTCCATACGCATGCCTTTCTTTAGCTGCCTACACATGCTGGCTACAACTCTCCCCCTGGTTTTCAGGTTTGGAGCATGTATTTATTGTTGAAAAACTACCTACCTTCTTCAAAGACACAGGCTGTTTCCTCTGTTGTCACAATACTTCTCTAAAGCTACTGGTAATAATTCACACAAATCTACCTTAAACCAGTGGTCTGGCTGTGCTGGAACATTTCTTTCATAGTAGTTCACTAAATACCATCCCCACAATATATATTCTGATTGCCCTAACTCAATTGGGCCTCATCAGGAATTAATATTTGTTTCTGCCATCAGATAAATAGCACATCTGTTGGCACCCAGGTGATTCCCTACTATAATGATCTATTCATGGGATTACAATAACAGGATTGCCTGAATTCCTCCTATTTGAAAGTTTACATTAGTTTTGGTTTATTGAACTCTTGAAGTATTGACCAGCTCCCAGTCTGAATTCCTTCAAAATCTCAGAATCATCTATCCAGTTATCATTATACCACTCCTCAGCAAAATCACCTTTCTTGATGTGAACATCATTCTAGTTCCCATTTGTCACCACCTTCTTGCATACTGAGAACTGCAATCTGACTGAGATTGATAAAACACGATGTTTACTCCTTTGTCACCACTTACTTGCCTGGGTTAAAGAAACTCAATCCATTCTCTACCTAGTGTAATCAGAACTGCAATCCAACTGAAATATAAAAATCATACTTTCCACAATACTCCCTTCTTGCCCAAGTTTCTCATTCAGATGTCCGCTGAACATAAACATCACCCTCCTTCACCCTTTAAAATCCCACACTTCGCCCTGCTTTCTACAACGTAAAAAAAAAACTTTCTAAAAACACAGCTATCTACCACAGCACAAGGAGCATTTAAAATTTTAAGAGTCGATAATTAATTAGTCTCTTCCTCAAGAGAGATAAACACTGCATACTGTCCAACTCCAGAGTCCATAGACTTACCTTAAATCAGTAGTTGGGAATTGTTAATATGTCTATTTTTTGAGGGCCTAAGCCCTCTTCAGGTCTTTGAATATTTAAAGTACTATTTCTTCCCAGCATGGTTACACCAACTGTTGATTTAAGGTACTTTTGCTTTGTACACAAATCCTATACCTTTGAGCTACCATTGAGATCACTGTGTAGAAAGGAAAGAGAGATAGTTTGTGAATTACCTGAAATTGAAGCTCGGTGTAGACACTCAGGAAAGAATGTTCTTTAAATTACCAGGGGCTCTCAGCTCCTTCTTCAGGAAGGAGTGTTACATTCCGTACACCAGCCGGCTGCTGACTGTGGAGATGGGCGATTAGCAGTTGCCCATAAACAATAGGCATCCCACCAGGTCACTAGCTTTCTCACTCAAGGGAAGGTCATGACATAGGAAAGCTTCTGATGGCAATCATTCTTACATAGCATTTTATACATACATATAAATACAAATATGCACGTACATATACACACCCACACATACAAATACACATATGCAAGCATAGACACATACATAAGCATATTAGTAATACTCAGATGCACTCGTGCAACTAGTGGTGGTGAGTAGGAAAGACACTATTTAATGGCTTTGCCTGGACTGTAAGATGTGTTGGACGGAGAGTTTCCACAGATGGAGTTCAACCTCTAATGAATTAATAGGAAAGGATTTAAGGGCTTTAAGGACGGTGAGTGTAAATCATTGGTCTAAATTGTTTGTGTTGTGCCTTTGGGCGTGAGCAGCTACTGGGAATTGAATTTTGGATAGTTTGACAGTGCTGCTATGTTTGGCTATTCGTTCAGGGTCTTTTCGCTTGTTGTGTATAAAATGCAGGGCACAGTCTGCAGTTAATTTGTGGGAGGAGAGGCTGGTGGTGGGCTGTAGGATAGAGCAGACATGGTACCTGTTCCTACCACAAGGTTTGCAAGCCGGCAAAGATGGGTGGGTGAGGGACGAGTAAATTGTGGAGTTTAGGTGGGTGTCTGAAGAAAACCCATGGGCAGTTGGGGAGGATGGTTTTTAGGTCAGGGTTGGATTGCAGTTCAGTGTAGGCTAGAATGGAATTGATTTCTGGTGAAGGAAGAGACTGAGAGCCTCCAAAAATGTTAGTAAAATCCTTCTGACCCGAGTGGCTACACCAAACTTTAATTTCATGTAAGCCACAAACTATGTCTCATTCGATTCCATACCAATGACTCTGTTATTTTGACAATGTCATATCCCTACTTGTCTGTGTATATATATATCTATATGTCAAATGTGATTTTGTCACTTAATAATTAATATTCTTAACATTTGCAATTATTCCTTCATTGATGTTCCAAGCTCTTCACTCCCTCTGCTCTATCCATTCCATCCTCTACTTCTAATTAGACAAATTATACAATTTGGACAATGTTGTTGTTGTGGTATTTGTCCACAGAATATCGAACCCCCTTTCCGTGGTCGTAAAACTGAAGCTTTATTATTAGACTGGTAGTGACATATACAACATGCACTATGTCAGCCACTGAGGAGAATGCTTTACATTTATTTGGACATAAAAATATATGAAGAATTTTTGGATCTGTAAGAGTGGGTGAAAGATTGAGAATAAGAAGTAATAGTGATGTAAGATACACCTGCCTCAAGGGGAGGGGGTGGTATTTAATACATACCTAAACAGTCATTATTAACTTTGAATAAAATGTTTTTGTGGTTGTTGAATTTGATAGTGTTATTCTAGAATTTTTATGTGTCAAATTCGACAACTTACTGTACAGGTGCTGATGGAAGGGGTTAACATAAAGAATAATGGAAAAAATACCAAGTTAGATGTTGGTTCTGGGGTTATAGGAGTTGCTGAGTTTAATTCTCACATCAACCATTGTGGTCAATGAAATTTTATGTTCCTCATCATGAAGGTGGACATAATTGACAAAAAGTTACCTAGAGTAGTTTTGATCGTCTTAAGGTACCGGGTGTATTTTTTATTTTCTTAGGGTACCAGCTATATTTTGATCTCTGTGTAGTTAAGGGTTGTATTTTTTACTCCTTAAAGGTGCTGGGAGTATTTTTAGACTATTAAGTTAGCGAGTATCTTTCACTTATAATTTGGCATGATTTTTAGTCCATCTAGGAGTAGGAGAATTCCCAAGTTGTTAAAGTACAGTCAGTCTGGTTTATTTGAAGTTAAATGCCAAGGAGGGGAGCATAATTGGGTAAATGTTCCAATCATCGATACTATTGATGCTGATTAAATGTACCAAGAGGTTAGCGTTAAATAAAGTCCTTCTCCAGATTAATTTCAATAAATATTTGGGCAACACCAGGCACTCAGCCAGTTTATAGATAAATTTAAGATCAGTAGCTATGGAGCAAGACTTAAAAGTAAAGATTTTTAAAATATTAGTAATAATCTTATAATCATTATTAACGAATTGATATCACAAATTTAATGTGGATGAGATTTTTCTAAAAAAAAAGTGTTGAACAGTTTATGGTCTATTATATTCAAATTAGTATATGGAGACTAAACCATTCTTCTAAAATGGCTTAATACACAGTTGATAAAGAATCTTATTTGCTGAAAAAGAATGAAAATATTAAAGTCTTCAAATAAATCTTAATAATTGAAATCACTTATTATACAATTATCAGTCAAAAACTAAATTTGTAGACAAGTATAACATCCAAGTCTTAAATGTTTTTCCAATATCTGTTGTTTTTACAAATAAAACTATTTCCAAAAATTACTTCTATTTTAGTTTTATTATTATTATTATTATTAGTATTCCATTTCAAAGCAAGAAACACTCTTTTTTCATTTAATATGTTTGTAGCTATAAATTTGGTGGTGATATTTAAAAATATATGATTAATATACATAATAAACAATAAATTTAACGTGTATACTTGTTGCAGACTGTTTCTTCAGAGGCAGTGGCCAATCTGGAAGGATGCTTATTGTTAAGTGAAGAGGGATGGTGATGGAAATAGGTGAAGCTGAAGATTCAGATGGCGATATTAATAAAACCATACCAATCTTCAGAGGTAAATTGCAGTCTGCTTGGATTTTCTTACATTCGAAATGTTTATTAATTTTGATATACACCCTTTACACATCAGATAAGTTACTTGTGTATTTCATAATATGAACATATTGTAGCCGCTCCGCTACCCTCCTTGCGCTTTTCGTTGATTATTTATAATGTTTGAGCGCCAGGTAATTTTTGGGAGAAAATCACCAAAACAACTTTTTAATATTTCATTACTTTTATTTCACAAACATGAGACATAAATTATCTGCAAGGCGTGGTTTATAAAACTATGTCTTTAGTTGTAGCACGTCCATCCTTTGTCGAGTCCAGCTTGGAACTGATCCTACATTTGTCCCCTTGGCTGGCGCCTAAAACAACAGGACGGTCCTGCACGTGCATAAACACGGCAGTCCCCCCCGCCAAGGGCCCTCGACTGTACAATGCAACAATCATGTTACAATATATATATTCTTATTTAAAACTCTGAAGTGGAGCAACAATGCACGTGCATAAACACGGCAGTCCCCCCTGCCAAGGGCCCTCGACCATACAATGCAACAATCATGTTACATTATCCCCCCTCCAAAGAACAAAAAATTGGCTGACCATAGATATCCATATAATACAGCCACATTTTCATTATTTTTTTTTCACATAATACTAACAACAACAACAACCACTAGACCACGCCCTGATATCCAATTAATACAATTACACAATTTTTACAAATACTTTTCACTAGTACAATACCTTCTTTTCATGTTTAAATGTCAAAATTACAAAGTTTCTATTAATCATCTGTGTGATCAATACTTTTTAAAACCAACACACATTTACCATAATCTTAACCTACAACCTAATTATCGTCTTCCTCCAATACAATATTTACAAGAGTTAGACACATGGATCATACACAATATTTATGTTTACTTCTAAATTAACAATAAAATTTACAAATTTCCTCTCTGAAGGAATGGGACCAAATGGATTACATTGAAAGTTTTTTGAGTGGCCCTTCCTTCCAAATTTACAATTACATAGCTGTTGATTCCTCTCCTGTTCACCACTTTATATGGTCCTTCATAAATGTTTAACAATTTGTAACTGATTTTCTTTAGAGGATTTGATACGTGTAATTATTTTACAAGTACTAATTCTCCTATTTTAAATTCTACCGGTTTTTCCTTTTGCCGCTTCCTTCTCTAATTGGCTGGACGTCCACCCACTCCTTACAATTGAATTGTTCCATCAATATTTTTCTGGGTTTTCCACACTCCTTCATATACTCCTTTACCATATTAACACAAGTTTTCACTGTAGCACTTTTAAGACCATATAATTTAACAAATTTTGAGTTCACGTCTACCATAACCAATAAGTGAATACATCCACCCTTACTTCTGGGCAATGGTCCAAATAGATCCATCGCTACCAATTCATTCACTTCAGTTTGTATGTTTGGTTGGTAAGGTCCTTCAAATTGCCAATTCCTGAATTTATTTCATTGACAATTTTCACATGTTCTGATATAATTTTTAACATCGGACATTATTCCTCTCCATGTGACCCAGCTTGCTATCATTTTAATCATTCTGTTGATTCCAAAATGCCCATTCTTGTCATGGAAATATTGCAGAAATTTTTTTCTCAATGTTGATGGTATGATTACCACCCAACCTCTCCTAGAGTTCCTACTTTTCATAAACATTATACCTTCTCACAACTGATATCTACCTCTTTCTATGTTGGCTTCATTATCCCTTAACATATCCCATTTTTGTCTCAATTTCTTTATTTCTGGATCCTTTTCTTGTTCTTCACGAATTTCCTCTAGACTAATATCCTCTTCTGCCTTTTTTATCTTCTCCACTCTCTTAGCTGCAATTACTTCTCTTGTGTCTTTGGTCTGACATCTTTCACCTTCCTTAACCCATGATAAACGACTAATAAAATCTGCAACCACATTATCTTTTCCTCTCACATATTTGATATTTAGATTGTATTCCGATAGCATAATCGCCCATATAGTTAAACAAGCATTCAAATTTTTACTGCTTCCTAAAAAAGTGAGTGCTTAATGATCAGTATATAAAATGATTTCTCTTCCTAGAATATAATTTCGAAATTTATTAACCGCATACACCACCGAAAGTAATTCTAGTTCAGTTACAGTGTATGACTTTTCATACCCAGTCACACACCTGCTCTTCATTGATACTACTCTTTCCCTTCTTTCATTGTCCACCTGACTCAAAACAACCGCAGTTGAGACTTTACTGGCATAAGTTCTTATAATATAAGGTTTATCCTCTCGAGGCTGTCCTATCATAACAGTGTTCTGAAACGCTTTCTTTATTTCTTCAAAACCTTTCTTCTGATCCTCTCCCCACTCCCATTTCACATTTTTACATAATAAGTGGTACAACGGGCTAAATAGTCTAGCATAATTAAACACAAAACTTTGATAGAATGCGCAGAATCCCATGAAACGTTGTAATTCCTTCTTATTTCGAGGAGCTGGTAGATTTTGAATCACTTTTAATCTATCTGTTAACGGCCTCACTCCCTGACTGGACACCGAATGCCCACAAATTTTATTTCTTGCTTGAAAAAATTCGTTTTCTCCAAATTGACTGTCAATCCTATTATTTTCATTCGTCTCAGCAGCTCTCGCAACTCCAGTAAATGTTCCATTTTCTTCTCATTGGCCAACACCATGTCATCTATATACAGTATAAGATTTTCATTAAATTGTCTACTAAGAACTCAGTTAATTTGCTTATTGAAAACTTGCGAACTTGTTTTCAACCCAAATGGTAGCCTCACGAATGCATATTGCTGAGTACCTACAGTGAAGGCAGTCAGCTTTCTGGATTCCTTGTCTAGAACAATTTGGTAGTATCCTTTGGTCAAGTCCATAGAAATAATCCATTTCTTTCCATGAAATCTCCTCACTAAATCTTCTATTTTCTCCGGATACCCGTGAGTGTTCTCTGTGCTCTGATTTAATTTTCTGGCATCTAAACATATCCTCATTTGCCCATTTTTCTTCGGAACAACTACAATATTATTATTATATGGACTGTTACATCTTTCTATAATCCCCATTTCCAACATTTTAACGATAGCCTTCTCTACTTCCCTTTTCTGACAATCAGGAATAGCGAACTTTTTACATTAAATGGCTGATGTTTAGTGGTTTCAATATGGTATTCATAGTCCTTTATTAAACCAGGGCTATCACAAAACACCTCATGATTTTCCATTAATATTTTCTTCAATTCTCTTTTTTCCTCCTGGCTTAGATGGGTTATATCTTGAATCACCTTATCAAATCTTTCTTCTCCAACTCTGATTTCATATCCACTTTGACATCTCTTTCTAGCAGTTGAATCCTTTCTTGATCTTCCTTTCTATTTATTCTCAGTGGCATCTCCAATTTTTCACTACCTCCCTTATAATTTTCCACTTCCATCAGTAACTTATTTTCCTGGAAATTAAGTATTACTTTGTGTTTCATGACCCAGTCTACTCCTAGTACTATGGGAATAAACAGGGATTTTATCACCATACACTGTATAAACATTTCCTGGCCTTGTAATGAAGCCCTCATCAGAATCTGCTTATTAATTTTTTCACAGTTTCTACCTAGTGACCCATACACTGTCATTCCAGTTACCGGCAATACTTCCATAATCAAATTATTGTTTCTTAACTCCTCATATAATTCTTCTGCTATGAACGTTCCCTTTCGATGACCCAATCCTTCTATATCCACAGTTACACACAATAGTCCCCCATCATCATCTACACTTATTTCTTCTTCAGACTCTTCCCTATATAAATCCCTTCCTCCTACTAGTATAGGCAGCATCAACCTCCTTTTACCGTCCCTTTCTTCCATTTCTCCACTGATGGAACTAGATCATGAAGAAGTCTTTAGTTTTCCGTCTGATTAGAACATCCTTCTCCATTCCTCGCTCCTCTTTCTTCTCGTTGATTTGACTCATACCGATTTCCATACCTTGGTCCAGCTTGGTTTCTGTATCCTTGAGCTCAACCATCTCCTGTTCTGTAATTTCTTACTTCTCCATTATTGTATTGTGTATTCATTTTAGTCATATGCACTTTTCGACTTTCCTTTCTGTCCACATCATCCAAAAATTTCAAAATCTGTAACATTTCAACTAGTCTTTTTGTTCTCTCCAATAAATTTAGTAACATCAGCTTCAAAATGGAATTTTACTTTACTTATTAGCTCTTCCTCACTCAAGGGGCTGTCCAGATATTTTTTTTTGTTCACCATATCTAAAAAATAATCTTCTCTATTTCCTTTTCCTCCTTTAATATAAATTCCGTTATGAAATGATTCTATGATATTCATTTGGCTATCTTGATCCCAAAATCTTTTTAAAAATTTCTCCTTAACTTTACAAAACTCTTCCTCTTCACTTCAACTGCATCTATCCAACTACCTATTCTTTCCCCTACACGTCTTCTCAGTATCAAGGCTTTTTGGTGTTCAGGTACTCTAACACTTCTGAAATATTCTTCTAGATCCTTGAAAAATCTTTTTGTGTTTTGATTTCCCTCATTATCATATCTTGGCAATTTTAATTCAATTCCCACCCCTTTATGCAAACCTGATACATTAAACAAATTCTCTCTCAGTTGATCCTGCAATTGTTCAATGGATTTCTCAAGGACGTGGATTTTATCACTCTCCTGTTTCACATAGGCTCCTTCAAACAACTGATATTTACTTTCTGGCTTTATCTCTAACTTAAGTAATCTATCAGCAAACTTTTCTACCTTCTGATCTAATTTTACTATATGCTCACACAATGATTGCACCATCTGATTAGTTTGACACATTACCTTAAACATCTGATCTAATTTTTCTGATTGGGTGTTTTCTCGGCCGCTATTATCTATGACTACCTCCATTCAGACTCTAATCCATCAATTACTTCCTTTCTTTGTTCTGCCATTTTTAATAAAATTAATCCCACACAAAATAATAAAAACCAACACAGCAAACAATTAAGGAAATTTTCACCAACCTTTTTTTTTTGTTCTCTTCCTGCTTGAAACACTTTACTAACACTTCTTTCGAAACTTATTTCTATGTTGTTGGTTTTTTTTTCACTTATACTCTGCTTTTTCACTCGCACTCACCAACATCTTCAGTCAGCTACTCGTACGACACTTGGCCGCTTTCCTCCGTCTAGGTCTCCTCGACGTAGATTTCTGCAACGCCTCCAGAAGTCGCTCTTTCACCAAAACCTCAGAATAAACGTTCCTGTATCTCGTTCTCCAATCTGCTTCTGCTCCCGTATGCTCCCTCTAATTAACGTTCAGGCCCCGCGTTGGCTCGCCATAATGTAGCCGCTTCGCTACCCTCCTTACGTTTTTTGTTGATTATTTATAATGTTCGAGCGCCAGGTAATTTTTGGGAGAAAATCAGCAAAACAACTTTTTAATATTTCATTACTTTTATTTCACAAACATGAGACATAAATTATCTGCAAGGCTTGGTTTATAAAACTTTGTCTTTAGTTGTAGTACGTCCGTCCTTTGTCGAGTCCAGCTTGGAACTGACCCTACATTTGTCCCCTTGGCTGGCGCCTAAAACAACAGCGCGGTCCTGCACGTGCATAAACACGGCAGTCCCCCCCCCGCCAAGGACCCTCGACCGTACAATGCAACAATCATGTTACAATATATATATTCTTATTTAAAACTTTGAAGTGGAGCAACAATTTTAAAAGAACTTAACATTATGCTTGTCACTGTATTCTATTTCAATTTTTCAATAGCAAATTTCACATGATCCGCAAATTAAGGTCTTCCAAACATACTGTCACATTCTTATGTGAACTCTATGGCAAATCTTTCAAACCACGTTCCTTTTTATATCTTTACTCCAAATTAAGTAAAAACTAGACTAAGTAAAATTTTTTCAATTTCTATAGTTTTTACAAGGCCACCTATTTCCCAGATTATTTTCCATTTTCTGTTTTATTATTACTATTCCATTTCAAAGCAGGAAACACTCCTGTTTAAACAAAGACACATATTTCGCACAATTAATTTCCATTTTTGTTGTATCCATTATAAAGCAGGAAACACTCCTATTTTATTTAATGTCAGTCAGAATGCTGTTCAGACCTACTTTTCTGAAGATGGAAGCTCAGTACATCAAAAATTTGAGAATTTTATTTAATCCCTGCTGACTCTGCCCCCTGTCAATTTAAGGTAAGTCAACAGCTCTCAGTCTCTATTTCCTATCCAAATAAGTTAATTGATGGGAACATTTTCACATATCTTTATTATATATATCTATAATTCAATATTGGTATGGAAAGGAAAGAGAGATAGGTTGTGGCTTACCTGAAAGTGAGGTGCGGTGTAGACATAAGGAACTGATGTCGTTTGTGCGCATGTCAATATTTATTTCGCATTTATCAGCTCATTGTGTACTTCAAAGTAGTTTCTAAGACATTTTAAGGTTCAAGTGACTTGTTTACTCATAAATAATTAAATTGTTTTTTTTTTTGTTTTTTTTTTTGCAAGTTATAGTCAAATGATCAGCCAAATACCAGATGAGGTACATATCCAGAATTTTATGCTTTTTGAGTTTCACAAGGGTAGTATTGCTACAAAAAACAGTTGTGATGTTTATCCAAATGCATTAGATGTTTGTAAATGCCAAATGTGGCTTTGTTCAATTTAGGTAATTTTGATCTTTTTGACTCGTATAAATCAGGAAGACCAACATCTTTAGACGGTGACATGTTATGGGCGAAGTGAAGAAAATCCTTGTCAGGCAATCGAGGAACTGTCAAAAACTCTTACCAACCTTGGTTGACCATCCAAGAACATTTGCAGCAGATTAGTAAAGTAAGCAAAGCAGGTGTTTGGTGTCCTGATTAATCTGTTTGAAGAAAATAAAGCTAACCAGTCCACCACATGAAACTGATTGCTTCAGTGGCACAATACACAACCGTTTCTTGATTGCTTGACACTGGAGATGAAAAATGAGTCCTATATGATAATCCAAAACACAAGAGGCACTGACTCTATACAAATGAATCGCCACAAAGTACACTGCCCCCAAAACATGGTTTTGTGTGTTTGTGGGAGTATTCTCAGGGTTGATCATTTTGAAGTGCCAAAACCAAGAGAAACTGTGAATGAAAACCTTTATTGTGTACAATTGTATTGAGTAAATAAATCTTTCATTGAAAAGTGTGCAACAATTGTCAACAGAAAAGTTGTTATCCTGCAACACAATAATGAAAGGTTGCACTACACAAGCTAATGTTACCTGTCTTTGTTTGGTATTTCCCCAACCACTGAATCCATTCAGACCTAAATATTCCCACAATAGTACAAGTAGCAAAAAAAAATTCAATAGCCAACTGCATTATGCATCCTATATCTTAACCCATTAACTTCACAAACCAATAACAACCTCCCCCATCAAGAAAACTAAGAAGTTTGATTATAAAAAGACCTGTAGGCTTAAAGTAAAGATTTATCACAATGATAAAACCATTCATGTAAATTTCACTGTTAAAATAACCACTATACCACAATGATAAAATCATTTAGATAATAAGTTAACTAATAAAATTTAAAAAATTATTAATCAATATTTCAGGTTTTATCTCCTGTTTATTTTACATTGGCTGGGTGCTCGGCATTGCCAGAGAATTTATTTATATTAGCCTGGAAAAGCATTTAATTTGACACTGTTCTAATCTTAAGAGAATCGAAAAGAGTTCCAGTACCGTAAGAGTGTAAATACTTGTGCCCCTGTACTCTTATTTGTACTAGGGATGTTAAGTTAATCCCATGTTTCTTCCTCGATTGTAAGTAGCATGTGGGGAAAGATTGGTAGAAATGGCACCATGTGTTTAAGATTGTATGCAGAACTTTCTTTCATTCCCTTTCACTTCCAATTTTAAGGGTTGATCTACAACTAAACGTGCATGTTAAAGGTTGGAATTAAACTTGGTAATTTCTGAAGCCTTGGATTCGACACCAATCTTGCTTGTTTTCATGCTAATTTTATGTAATTCCCCCCATGTAAGGGTGTTAACCTTGCATGCCAAAAGGGGTTGAAATTATACACAAACAGCATCAGGAGAAAAACTACCAAACTCATGAACTGCGAAAAATAATTATTCGATGTAAATATTGGTCGTTTTCGCATGGTTTAAAAATTTCACCTCTGTACACACCTGGGGAGATGTCTTCGCTTCAAGGGGTCGACAGAAACCTTTGTGGGTGTGCGCAAAACAACTCACCAATGTTTATTCACAATCAGATGAATGCTATAATAATGCATAACGGATAAAAAAACAAAGCTACATTCATTTTTTATATATTGTGGTATCCCTTTTCACCTGAGTTATTTTTTTAATTTTATCAATTTTTAATCTATTGACAGGTTTAAAAAATATGTTTAAACTGACAATTAATATAAATATGAAAAATTATCAAAATTGAAAATTTATTTTATATAATGTTTACATAGTTTTGCCATGACTATTTAATATATGTGAGACTTATTTTTCTCTCATGGCGCATCATCGGGCCTCAGAACAGTTATAGAATTAGCATGAAATATAAAATTTATAGGAAAAGCTATTCAAATCAAATTACAAATGTTATACATAAATATTCCCACAAAATACAAACAATAAATTGAATGAAATCTGAAATTTGACAGTGTAAAATAATTATTCAATGATTACAAAGTATTTACCAAATTCAAAATGAACTTTAAATACCATTTATGATTAGTCTTGAATTTCATTTGCACAGATGAATAATAACTCTTAATTAGAAAATTTAGCTGTGTTATTTCAAATGCACTTTTACAACACACAAATTAAATACTTTAGGGTGCCAGACCGATGAGTTACGCTCATGTTTCTCCATGGGAAATGTTCTACCATGGGAAATGTTGTACAATAGTGATCAAACTGTTCTTAGATCACCAAATAGTTGCATTTCTAACCACCAGATTGTTCCGAAGTTTAAAATATTTTATTAAATTTTAAGTGAGACCTAGTAGAACTCTGGACAACTTTGCCTTACAGATATTTCCCTTTTAAATGATGACGAACAGACCAGTACATTCCATTACTTTACTATCTCAATAACTTTATGCTGTTGCCAGGCCAACACAAACAAAAAGCATCTGCGAACCTCTAATTTCCACATTCTCAAGCTGTTCAAATAATCTCACAATGATATAACTCCAATCTTACACAACAGACGCAATAATTGAACAATTCTGAAATTTATATTATTATAGACATTGGTGTATGCTGCAGTATATAGATGAGGAATTCCCAAATTAGGGATTAAATGTAGTGATATATTAATTACATTGTTAATTAGTAAACCTTCTTTACTGTTCGGTCATTTTATTTATTAATTATTGTGTTGTTATAGTCTGATTAATATCAATATGAAACCTTCAAGAAGTTTGCCTTTATTAATATTAACAATCGTAACAGCAGTTCAATCAACACAATTTCCTTGGATGTAATATTTCATTTGTCTATTTTCACACATAGGTTAATAAACTTATGTTAAATGTCCTATATTTGTTTCAGAATCTTTCACCAATCAAAATAAATTATTTGCTGGATCTGAAATTAATAGTATGGACAACATGCCTGGATGTTCATATGAACCACTGAAAGACTATAGTTCTCGAATCTCACAATCTCACAGCAAAAAAGTTATCAAGCATGCTTTACGGCAGCAAGCTAGGCGCAGGCGAAAAAATACCACCATAGCTGCTGGTAATTCTGCGCCACTTCCTCGCCTAATTGTCAAATCTGTTTCTACACATGCTGAATGTAAGTTCAGGATTATAACATTAAAACTAAACACTACAAACACAAAATGTCAAGGATTGAATAATGGGAATCACTTTTCAAGATTATTTTTCATTCATTTTGTTCTTTGTAAGTGTATATGTTTTGTAAATCTAGTTATTTGATTAATAATCTGTGAATTATTATTCTTCAATATCAGATGATGTGTTTAAGGCAGAAAATAATATTATAATGTTAAGTCACTGGTCATATTACAACTAAATTATTAATGAATAATTAATTATTTAATAATAATATCTGTTTCTAATCTGCAAACCAGGTCCAACACACTTAACTAATATAATGATTCTCTTGCCTATATATATATAAAGGGGCTTAAGCCCATGAAAATTTGACTTCAATTCTTCCCAGCCTGGCGATATATATATATTTATATGTCAAATAAATCAAATTGTCTGGACCACAAAGAGGGATACAGAGTGTATGACTTACCTTAAAATCAACAGTTGGCATCACCAGGCTGGGAAGAATTTTCATGGGTTTAAGCCCCTTTCTCATGACTGTAGGACTGAACATCATCCTGGTTGGCGAGTATGACATTTATTACTACGGGCGGGCTTAGGCCCTTGAACATTAGACATTATTATTTGTCAGTCTGGTGACACCAACTGTCAATATGAGGAAATTTAGCAGCTCTTTGTCCCTCTTTTCCATTCAATAATATATATACACACACACACATATACATACATACATACACTCCTATATTAATGTGTTTCTTAATTTATGCAATTTACTTTTTTCAGCTAGGAACAATTTCAACTGCTTAGCTTCCAAGCCTTCTACAATGCGTGAAGTTCTAGCATCAATACCAGGCTTCAGCATCAAACCCAGAAAACGATCTAATAAAAAGCTCTCTGCAGCGGCACAGCTGGAACAGACAAAAGAAGGCTGTATAGATCTCGAGACTCCAGATTCTATCCTTGTCAACACAAATCTGAGAGCACTCTTGAACAAGCATACATTTTCTACACTTCCACCTCTGTATCAACATAAATTGATTCAGCTGTTGCCAGATGTTGATAGAGCAAGCACTTCAGCTCAATCTGACAATGCTTTCAGGTGATTTTAACATTGTATTTGATAACTGTATGTATGTGTATATTGTAAATATGGATATATATGAAGGGGACTCAGGTCCTAGAAAATTTGGATTCATATTTATGACCAGCCTGACTGAATCAACAACTGATTTAAGGTATGTCAGCTACCGCTTTCCTATGCATATGTGTGTGTGTGTGTGTGTGTGTATATATATATATATATATATATATATATATATATATATATATATATATAAACACACAATGTTAGGAACTAATTTGCTGATTAAGTCACATTGGATTTAGGATATTGAGGAGGGATGGAGATATGTATAGCGTATTCCTCCTATTTCTCCTATATATATATATATATATATATATATATATATATATATATATATATATATATATATAACACTTAAGGAAAATGTGATGAGTTCAAATTAAATAACTTAATTAGATAGGAAAGAGAGACACCAAAGTTGAAATCAATAGTTGGTCCAGTCGGGCAGAGACGACAGAATAACACAAATTTTCAAGGACCTGAGCCCCCTTCACCAGAAAGGTAGGTCTGAACTGCGTGCTAGCCTGGCATGATTTGACGAGTTCAAAGTAATGTGCACCAGCCATTAGACAGCAACAATCAACACCCAACAAAGTCAACAACTCTTCAGGGAAAGGTCACTAACCGTGGAAAAATAACAGAAAAATACATACATAAACACATACAAAGAAACGAATTAAAAGGAAAGGGAGTTAAAAAGTAAAATAATGAGAATGGGGAGAGGATTATTATATATATATATATATATATATATATATATATATATATATATATATATATATATATAAAATATCTAATAAATAAAGCAGAGTGTTTGTTTGTTTGTATATATATTTGTATGTTCCTTATTGAAATCTACACTGGTGAAACAAATTTTGCACACGTGTTCTTTGCGACCAGGAAACAAACACTGTTGGGGTGAGACGCGTCTACCACCCCCAGAAGTGGGGGTGGAAATATTTAAACGTACTAAACCAGTCTATATTTCAGTCGGATAAATATTTTTAGGGGTCAGAGATATTGATAGTGTTTCTACCGATGTTATCTGAATATAATATTCATCCCCTACACCCTGGGAAAAGGCCAACCTTAGGGTTTGGGGTGGAGATGATTTTACAGGAATATAAAGCGAATACAACCTATATTGAAGTCAAATCGAAGGTTATGGATGCTACTGAGTTTAGTTATGCCGAAGGTTATGGATGCCACTGAGTTTAGTTATGACATTCAACTTAGCATTTACCCCTTAGATGCAGGGTAGCGGGGGTGGAAATTTTGGAACATGCAAACACGGCAGATATTTGTGTTGAATAAATATTTTTCAGCGTTAATTATATTTATTGTATTTCTTCTGATGTTGTTTGTGTAATTTCAACACCTTTTGACATGCTAGGGGAGCACATTTATGTGTGGGTGTGGAGGAGCGTTTCGTATAATTAATGCCAAATCAACCAAGAGTCGAGTAAAATCGGGATTATGGATGTCGCTGAGACTATTTATAAGAAACTGAGAAACACACGGGAGTGGTGGGAATTGGCATTGATGAGAGGGGGTGGGCGGGGCAAGAAATTTTCAAACATGCTAACCGGCTGATTTTTGCGTCGGCTCAATATAATTTGGGAAATTCATAAAATTTCACTATATGTTATCTGTGTATAATTTCAACTTCTTTACGCATGGGAGTGGTGCACCCTTAAGGGTTGTGGGAGGAGTGGCATTACATGAAATTACGAAAAGACTTTCGAGTAAAATCCGGGGTTATATTTGTTATTATGACATTTAACTTACAGTTTAACTTCCCCAAGCGGTAATGAACAGGTGTTGAAATTTTCAAACATGTTAAGCAGTCGATATTTGTGTCAAATAAATATTTTTCTGGTTCACTAATATTTATTATATTTCTCTACATGTTCCATTTATTTTATATAACCTCTTTCGGGATTTGGAGTGGAGCACCCTTAAAGGTGGGGGTGGAGTGGATTTATATAAAAATAACGAGAACACAATCGAGATTGGACTCAAATCCAGTGTTTTGGTTGTAAGTTAGTTTAATTATGATATTGAAGTTGCCGTTTAAGTCACCCAAGCGGGGGTGGAAATCTTCAAACCAGCTAACACGGCTGATATTTGATCTGATAAATATTTTGCCGGTAAAAGTGATTAATAGTGTTTGTACCAATGTATGACAGTAAAATTTAACCATTTTACGGCATGAGAAAGGAGCACCCTAGGGGTGGCGGTGAAGGAATGTTACAAGAAAATAACTCGAATACAACCGAGACTGGAGTGAAAACCAAACTTATGGATAACACTGAGTTCAATTATGACATTAAACCAGCAATTAACCTCCCAGTGACGGGAGTGGTTGAGGGTGGAAATTGCCAAATATGTAAATCTACATATTTTTGCAACGACCTAATATTTTTTGGGATCAATCAGATTCATAAAATTTCTCTACATGTTTTTTGAGTATAACTTCAACCCCTTTTGAGCTTATCAGTAGAGCACCTTTAGGGGTGGGGTCGAGGAACGCTACAATAAAATAACGTGAATACAACTGAGATTGACGTCAAATCCCAGGTTATGGATGTCACCGAGTTCAATTATTGCATTCAATTGGCCATTTAACCTCCAGGAGCGGGAGTGGATGGGGTGGACAGGAGTAGAAATTTTCTAACATGCTAAAACAGCCAATGTTTAGGCAGTTAAATATTTTTAGGTATCCAAGACATAGTGTTTCAACCGATGTTATCTGAGATGATATTCAATTACCCATTTAATCCCCAGGGGCACGAATGGACGGGGTGGATTTTTTCAAACATGTTAAATCATCAATATTAGCATGGAATAAATAAATGCCTGGGGCATTGGCGTTGATAGTATTTCTACCCATGTTTGTAGGCATGATAGGGATTGGGTGGACGGGACTGACAAGACAATAACGCGAAAACAACCGAAATTCGAGTCAAATTGAAGGTAATGGATGTCGCTGAATTTATTTATGACAATCTGGGCAATGCACAGTTGTTGGCTGGGCGGAGGTGTATGGGGGATAGAAATTTTAAAACAAGTTGACCGGCCGTTTTCTGCGTCGATTAAATATATTTCGGGATCAATTAGATTAATAAAATTTCTCTACTTTTTGCCCGTGTATAATTTCAACATCTTTGGGGATTGGGAATGGAGCTCCCCTTAAGGTGGAGTGGAATTACATTATAGTGATGCAAAAACAATCGACATTGGAGTCAAATCCATGGTCATGGATATCAATGACTTAAATTATTACATTCAACTAACCGTTTAACTCTCCCAAGAAAGGTTGGCGGGGTTGAAAATATTTTTAAACATGTTAAACGGTGGATTTTTATAGCGAATAAATATTTGTCGGGACAATGTCATTGATAATATTTCTACCAATTCTGCTTTTAATTTCAACCCCTTGACACACGAGAAAGATCACAATTAGTGGTGGGGGTGGTGGGGTGTTTTGAGAAAATAACATGTATAAATCTCATATTGGAGATTTAGGTGAATGTATTTATGACAATGTGGGAAATGCACGGGGGTTGGTGGGGGTGTGAGGGGCTTGGTGGAGTTGGGCGGGGGAATATATTTTCAAACATGTTAACCGGCCAATTTTTACTTCAAATTCATATATTTCAGCATCAATGAGATTCATAAAATTTCTCTACATGTTCTCTGTGTATAATTTCAACTCCTTTTGAGCTTGGAAGGGGTGCTCCCTTAAGGGTGGGTGTGGTGGCATTACATAAAAAGAAAGCAGGAACTATAGAGATTGGAGCCGAATCCGGGGTTATAGTTGTCACTGAGTTTAATTACGACATTCAACTTGCCGTTTAAGTCCCCAAAGCGGGAGTGGTCGGGGATGGAAATTTTCAAACATTTTAAATGGTCGATATTTGCGTTAAATAATAATTTCCTGGGATTAATGACTTTGATAGTATTTAGACCGATATATAATTTCAACCCCTGTAGGGGAGCAAGCTTATGGGTGAGGTTGAGGTACGTTAAATAAAAATAACGCAAAAACAACTGAGATTCGAATCAATTCAGAATGTCGCTGAGTCTAATTGTGACAAGCTGGGTACTGTGACGGGTTTAGGAGGTGGTGCGTGGGGTTAGAAATTTTCAGACAATGTAATCGGCCGATAATTGCGTAGAATAAATAATTTTTGATTATTGCACATTTGTGAGGGTGGTCATCTTCTAACATGTAAAAACGACCAATATATTTGGTCAATGACTTCCACTCCCTTCGGCATGGGAGGTGAGCACATTTACGGATAGGGTTCCAGGAGCGTTACATAAAAATAGCGCAAAAGCAACCAAAATTGGAGTCATATCAGGGGTTATATAAAAATGACAGTTTGGGCAAAGCCGGGCACTCAGCTAATATATAATTTATATATGAAATATATAAATATCATATATTTTTTAATATATATTAAAATCATATAATATATATGATATATCATATAAAATCATATCATTTTATGATATGATTTTATCATATTTAATTATATTAAATATCATTAATATCATCATTAATGATCATTTTAATAGTAATAATTATAACAATTATTATAATATTGTGTTGATACAAGATTTCAAAACAAAATCATAACTACTGCCAAAATGACTACTATAATAATATTAGAGAATGTTGAGTCCTAGCCTACAAGATGTGCTGGAAGGAGAGTTCCCAAAGATGGAGTTCAGCATCCGATGGCTTTAAGGCATTGTTCAAAATTGTTGGAGTTGTGCTTTGGGCATGAACAGCTATTGGCAATTATGTTTTGGTTTGTTTGACAGTGCTACACTGGTTAGCTATGCGTTCAGGGAGGGTTCGTTTGGATTGGCCGATATATAAAGCATGACAGAGTTTGCAATTAATTTGATAGATGATATGGGAGGAAAGGTAGGTAATGTTTTATTTTTATTTTGTAGGTGGCTATTTGTGGAGGATTGTAGTGGGCTGGAGTATGGGGCTGACATGGCACCTGTTCATATCGCAGGGTTGGCAACCCAGCTTAAATAGGGGAGTTTTCGGGTGGGGCCTGCAAGGGTGTAAAAGGATATTGTGCAGATTGGGTAACCCTTCAGCTGGTTGAGAGTATTGTGGGAAGAATATTTTGAAGATCTGTGTTGGATTGCAGTCCAGTGTAGATGAGGCTGAGAATGAAGTTGAGTTTTGTAGGTTGTGGTAAGGGGTGGACTACGTTTCTTCTATTAATCAAGGATGGGTTTTGGTAGTTGGACAGTGAATAGTACACAAGATATTTGTTTATGGAGGAGGTCACCAGGGTATTTTCTGTTTATGAAATCATTGAGGATCCGGTTAGTGTAGGTGGTGAGACTGTTCCAAGTAGAACAAATACAAGCTCAGCTAAGGGCTAAACTATATGGAAGGTAGTGTTTGTTATGTTCAGGATATCAACCGGCGAACTGAAGATATTATAAGGTGTTGGTGGGTTTAATATGGACCGATGTGGTGATTAGGCCAGAATTGCGGAAGGTGATGTTGGTGGTGCAATAGTTCCAGGTAATTTGGTGTTTAGGTTATTAAGGAAATTCTAAAGGTCATCTGGTCCATAGTATGATAATATCATCTATGAATCTGAACCAGGTTAAGGGTTTCAGTAATGAGGAATTTAGGCGTTGCAGTTCCAAATTTCCCCCAAAGAGGTCGGCATAGGAGGGGACCATTTGGGTGCCCCTAGCAGTGCAGAATATTTAGTGGCAGATGTTTTGAAATTCTTGGTGTAGTTAAACTAGGTGTGGGAAATCAAAAGGTTAATGGTTGGGCGAAAATTTGGTGTCCTGCATGACAAGAAATATTCAAGTGCCAACAGGTCACTAGTATAGGGGATATTGGTATACAGGAAGACAACATCAATGGTAACCAGGAGGGAGTGCTTTTGTGAGTTCATGGAGGCAGCAAAGGAAATTTTTAGTGTCTTTAATGAAAGAAGGTAGTTTTTCTAATAATGGTGTAGGCATTCATCCTCCAGAGTGGAAATCCTTTTGGCGGGGGAGTTGTAGCAAGCAGCAATTGGGTGGACCCCAGGTTTGTTTTTGGGTATGCAGATAGAATGATAACTTGTGGCTTACCTGAAAGTGAAGTACGGTGTAGTCAAAAAGACTGCGGAGACCTCAGCCAGCTGGTGCACAGAATAGTGTAACATTCCTTCCTCAAGAAGGAGGCTGAGAGCCTCCAAAAATTTGAAGAAATACCTTCGGTTCCCTTTGGCTACACCGTACTTCACTTTCAGGTAAGCCACAAGCTATCATTCTTTCCTTTCCATATCAATATTGCATATATATGTATATGTGCCCAGCCGGCATGCAATTCAGACCTACTATATTGATGATGGGGGGGGGGCTCAGGTCCTTGAAAATTTTATTTTTATTTCTGTTCACCAACTGTCGATTTCAGGTAAGTAGGCTACCCTGTCTCTCTTTTTCCTATCCAAATGTGTTAATTAATTTGGCCTTTCCTTATGTGCTTTATGTATGAGTAATAAAATATATTTGTGTGTGTGTATTAATTGAATAACAAATTTAGCATAAATTCAAGATAAAACGAAATCACTTGCTTTGTTGTTTCCAGGTTGAATGCCTCAGGTCTTAACAATGAATTCTTTGCTCGTGCTTGTCTGGAATGGCGTGAACGATTAGCTGAGGGTGAATTTACTCCTGAAAACCAACAGAAATTAAAAGCAGAAGCTGAGAAGGAAATGAGTCGTTTAGACCCCTGGAAGGTAAATAGAGTGTTCATCATCATTATTTTTATATGAATATTCGATAGTGGTGATTATGTTAACTAGATGCAGAGTGGGGAATTAGGATAAGAAAATGATTTCTATTTTTTTATTATAAATAATGTTTGTATGTCAAGGTGTCTATCGCATTTTTCACGTATGTTTTTAAGTATTCCAAACCTATTTTAGTAGAAATTTGAATGAAAAAATCACAGAATTTGAAAGTGCCAGTGTAGATAATGGATATTTAATGTTGGAATTACAAAAATTTTACCTGTTGAAATAATTAGCTAACTGGATTATTTCTTTTAATCCCAAATCACGCTGCTTTCATTTACATTTCACATTTACACCTTTGTGGTATTGCAGAAGTATCCTTTATGCTCAGGAATATTGACAAAAATAAAGTTTTTACTTGCTTTTGTTCATTAAGATGTGAAACAGACTTATATTAAATTCAATTACTATAGAGAAACAAAAGAAAATACAACATATAGCCCACAAGTAATTAAATGATAGAGCAACAACATGCTGAGTGGAAAGTATTGTAGCCATATCCATTTAAGATATATATATATATATATATATATATATATATATATATATACTTCACTTTCAGGTGAGACACAACCTATCTCTCTTTCCTTTCCATACCAATATTGCAATTATTTTTGACAATGTCACATCCTTACTAATATCTTCTTCAGGAAGGAGTGTTACACCATTATATAAATACATAACCTATTTAAATAATTTATTAGAATAAGCAAAGGAAAATGAGTGTGACATTTCTGATATCTAAGTATCGGTATAACTCAAAAATATGGAGGTTCAAGAATTTATAGGTCCACTCTGTCAGATTTCATGACATAAAAATAAATATTCTATTTTAAAATTGTCAATTATCTAAAGCACTTATTATTTTATTTCTGTGCTTTTATCCTTATAAAGCATTAATGACAGACATAAAATGAGAACACCCTTATAATGCTTTTAAATGTGTGGACTTAATTTGAAAATGTTTTATATAAAATATAAATTAACTAAAAAATTGTATTTATTTGGTACATATTAGTAATTTATGCTTTTTATTGAACAAATGAAATATTTTTAACAATTTCCTTTCAGCTGAAACACTTTGAGCCAATTTGGGGAGAAAAGCATGAACAAAAAATTGATAACTCTAATTTAGTATTACCCAGTCCTGTTCGTCCTTCATTGAAGACAACTATAAAATTGAGACCATCAACTTCATCAGCCAGTGGACAACGTCACAATAAACCAGTTCCCACATTTGTGAGAAGATTGAGAACTGTGGGAGCAGTAACAAGGGCAATAGCTAGTTATCGTGAAGAAGTTGACAGTGCAGCCTGCAGTACTTCCACTGAAAGTATTGCAGAGAAAAGACACCTTGATATTACTGAAGAAACTCCACGGCAGTTATCAAAACGAATTAAATCACTTAGTCCCAAGGAAAACAAGAATGGTATTTATAACTAAATGCTACATTATTTGTTGTTAAATATCCTGGCCAGTGCCATTGTATCAGTATATTTCAACCAATATTGTTTTATTAATTGGTGTCTAATGTAATTTTATTTTAATATTTAAATTTTTATAACTAAAACTTCTGTTATTGTTTCTTTGTACATTTGGCTATTTATTGTGGTTCATTTTTCACCAATTATGTTTGAGTGTATGAAAATTATTAATAATATAACTTATTTAAATAATTTATTAGGAAAAGGAAAGGGGAGAGAATGCCACATATCTAATACCTTAGTAAAGAATTTTTAATAAAACTTAGAAATTACAGCAGAATCATAAATTTTATGTGATTGTTAATTTACCTCAAAATCATGATAAATCTTTGGTGAATTCTGACCAATTCCAATTTGAGTTAAAAGTGTTTTCATTATTCCATATTCATAATTTTTTGTTTTACTGCAGATCCTTCAAGTACTGAGCTGGTCAAACCTCAAGAAGTGGGTGCTACAACAAATCTTGCCAATGTTGAACAATCAAAACTAGAAAATGATGTGATTCCGAGAAAATCTGAGTATTCTTTAAGAGAAAAAGCAGATGTGCAAATTATTGAAAATGAAGTGAAAGTAGAAGAACCGTGTATAAGTGTACCTGAAACAATAGCGTTAGAGCTTAAAGTGGAAACAGAAGAAACAGTTATATGTGACAGCCAAAATTATACTGAAAATGAAATTCTAGAGACTGAAGAACAAACTGAATCAGAGATGAAGATTGATAGGTTTGACAAGGAGAGTGAGCCTTGCGACATCACCAATAACATTGTTGAATGTGACTCGAGGGAGATTGGTGAGACTGTAGTTTGTGATCAAGAAATGGACTGTGATATGCAAAGTGCTGGTGAAAGTGAAATTCAGAATTCTGATCTGTGTGAAAGCCAAGACACTGGGAAGTGTATTGTTAATGAAATATGTGACTGTGATTCTGTAAGGACCGATGAAAAAGAAATGCACCATATTGATTGTGTTTCACACAATGTTGATACTAGTGAAGATAATGCTAGAAGTAATGGTAACATAAGTATATCAAAAACTGATTCACAAAGTTTTTCCGATCATGAAGAATCGTGTGAAAGTCAGGAAAAGGTAGAGGAGTGTGATAGTCATAACATTAGTGAATTTAGGAGCAGTGATTATGCTGAGACCAAAGACGAAAAACAATTTAATTTCAATGAATGTAACTCGTATGACTCTCAGAGGCATGTGTCCAATTCAAATATAAAATTATATGATGACAACAATTCCTCGTTAGATAAATCTATTGTTGGTGAAACTTTAGAAAGCATCAAGTTGGAAACTGCAGTACCTGAAAATGATTCTGATATCAAACCTTTCATTGAAAATTTAATTTTAGAATCGGTTATGCCGGATAGGACACAATTAGAAAATCCCCATGAAGTAAAATCTGAAACAATGCTCAATCAAGATACAAATATGGTTGAAACTGTTTCTGAAGAAACAAATGCTGATAAAACTATTCAAGAAGTAGGCAACACTATTGATGCATGCGAAGTTTTGTCACATAAGATTGTTACCGAGGAAGATGTTGAAGATGTGGCAATTTTGGAACCTGCTTTAAATGAAATACACATTTTGCCAAATAATGAGGTATCATCTCTCAAACTATTACAACAAGAAAACACAAACCATGACACCTGCACTCATAGTGTTTCTACAGATCCTCCTGCAGCCTCTGATCAAGATGATAAAGCTGATGAAGAGGATGAGGATGAGGATGAAGAAGATGATGAAGAAGAAGATGAGGAGGAAGAGACAGAAAGTGTTCAAGCAGCTCTGTTTCCCAGTGTTGTACCTAGTGGTGATGGCTCTTGTTGGGATGTGGATTCAAGCACTGAAAAGTTACTTGCTGAAGTTCCCATTGTTGCATTGGAGGCAGTTCCAATGCCAGTTCCTGTTACTGTCAGAGTTGTTGATGATGGAGAATCTACAGATGAAGTAGAGGTTATACCAATGCAAGAAGAATTAGAAGTCAGGTTAGAAGAAGCAACATTTCCTGTTGCAACTGAAGATGGTTTATCGATGGATTGGCCCTATGCTGTCAAGATGGAATCATCTATTGTTGCTGTTGCTGCAGATGGAGAATTGAACAAATCATCTCAGTCTCAGTTTGCAGAATATTCAACCAGCCAGGCTGTCAAGCTTGAATTAGAAGGTAAAATATCATTACTACTAAAGACACAAAATTATAAACATTTTTAAGGTTTATTTTCTTTTAAAAGCTAATATAAAATTATGACAGTTCTGAACATGTTATATGAATTGCCTTTGGTCAACAATAGTAAAACCAAAAACTCTTAAGAATTACAATTATTAATAGTATTTTTTGACCACTAAATAAAAAAATCATAATTAAAAAAGATTATTGCTAAAAGAAATATTTAAACACTTATAAAAATACAATGGAAATTTATGTCAACTGTGAAGAAAAAAAAATAAAAATTGTTACATATATTTATTTATAAAGACACGTTTCAGTCCATATGTTGACATTCCTCAATTTGAGTATATGGATAAAAACATGTCTTCATGGATAAGAGTAACAAAATTCCTTCCTTGTCTGTTTAATTGTCATAAAATATAAGAATAAATTCAATTACAGCTGTCAATATTTAAATAAAAGATCAAATAATATTTAACTTTCCAATCCATAGCCTGCTTGTAAAGTTTTTTTATGTAAAACTTGACATAGGACAGAAAAAGTCTTTATAGATAATCGAGCTTTTAAATTACATTGGTTTAATTAACTCGTTAGCACTCAATCAAAATTTATAGAATTAAATTGTAAAAGTAATAAGTAAAAATGCAAATTTAAATCTTATTAATTGCTTTTTCTTTAATATATAGGCCATACTCATTTGCGAACACTGGTCTATTGCATATGCACTTACCAATTTAAAATTGTATGTAAAAATAACTAATTAATTCATTATTTCAAGTTTTTATTGTGGAACTTGGAAAATGTTGTATACATATTGTGACCTTACATTTATTACAAAATGTGCATGGTTTTCCAGTAACACACCATGTATAACGACATCTACAGTTCTCAATGAAATGACTTTTGTCATGTGGGGCATTAGATTTAGATGTACTTGATAGATTTGATTGTCATCTTTCGAGTATCATTTTTCCTTTACCTAATGTAAGATATGTAAGTGCTGTGTTTCTTTTCACTACTTCATAGATATTTTATCATTTTAAGTTTTTATTTATTTAATTAATAAATCAATTTTTGACCATATACAGACTCATGGATGTTACGCTCTAAATAAAAAATTATAAAGTGTCTATAAGGTCAATAATTGATTTGTTATTTTGTTATAAACAATGCAGCATTTGGGGTTGTGTGTATGCATATATATATACAATCTATTTTATATTAAGGAAAATATGCATATATATATATATATATATATATATATATATATATATATATATATATATATACACACATACAAGTACATATATACAATCTATATTATATTAAGGAAAATATGAAGAAGTCAAATTAAATAACATATTTGGATCGTAAAGAGAGACAGTGTAGTCAACTTACCTGAAATCAACTGTTTGCCCAGTCAGGCTGTGGAAAAATAAAAATAAAATTTTGACGACAAGAACCCCCTTTATTAGCAAGTCTGAACTGTGTGCAGACCGTATGTGAATTGACAAATTCAAACCATGGCACACCTGCCGTTGGCAACAATTGACACCAAACAAAGCCAATAACTCTATTAAGGAAAAGTCATGACAACAGAAACATAACGGAATAATACACAAAAGCATACATTTTATACACACGGGAGAGGAAGGTAAAGAGTAACAGAAAGGAAATTAAAAAGTGAGTTAGATCGGGAAAAGGATTAATAATAATCAATATAATTATTTTTGTTTAATATTAATACAATATTGTAATTACTGCATTATTAATTATTATTATAATATTGGAGGATGTTGAGTCCAGTACTCAGCCTTGACTGTATGATGTTTTAGAAGGATATTTCCCAAAGATTCAGCATCTGATGAGTCGGGTATATGGCTTTAAGATGGGTCAATGTGAAGCATTGGTCAATATTGTTGGTTTTGTGACTCTGGCATGAGCAGATATTGGAAATTGAGTTTTGGAGACAGTTTGGCAGTGCTGTGGTGGTTAAAAATGCATTCAGGAAGAGGTTGTTTGGTTTGGCTGATATAGAAGTCAGGACAAAGTTATCTGGGACTCAATCCTTAGATTAATATCCACTAAAAACCCAAACCCTATATGTTCCTTTACTACCTCACGGAACGGATGTCTGACATTACTTCTCAGGGTTGGTTGGAGACACATCTTCATCATGTTTGTGTGAATGCTAATTTTGGCCCAATGGCCACCCTTTCCTTTCATGCTCTTCTTGATGACCAGTATTTCAGTTCTAAACTTCTGTAGTAATTGTATATGTCCACACAGCTCCTCTTGTTTTCCTGTTTGAAGCACAGCGGAAGAAAATGTGTTCTGCATCTTCAGTTGCTAGGTCACAGAAGTGACAGGTCTCTATATCATTGAACCTTCATTGATATTGATAGGATCTGAAAAACCATGTCCTGTCAGTAATTGTGATAGTGTATATGATAATTTTAGATATCCAAATTTCCTGTTTAGCCATATGGTAAGGTCTGGAATGAGGTGATATGTTCACCTTCCTTTTGTGGATTTGTAGCATTGTTATTGCCATCTTGCCATTGTCACTAATTTCTCTTTGCATGTTACAATTGAGCAGATATGTCATAAGTTTCTGTGCTCACGATTATATATCATGTCCCTTTCATCCACCGGCAGATTAGTGGCACGTTTGCTACCACACATATGATATAGTTCAGAATGCCTGTACTCACATCTGCAGTATACAGCGGTCATCTTACATCTGTAATATTTCTTTACTGCAGCCTGCGCTCATATAGGGGCTGCGTACTGCAACCCTTTATTGGGCATAATGCAGTTGAGTGCAGTTCATATGTTCCGCCTTCATACTGATAAGTCTCAGGTGATTATCAAACCAGAACCAGGCATAAATTTGAAATCCCAGGTAAGGGATGAATCTGAACAAATCTCACTTTTTCCAACAGTGATGTTTATGGTCTCCTTCAGTTTTCTGTTCGTCACTAGTAATGCTTCAGATTTATGACCCACTAATTGTAGGTGAGATGTGAGTCAATTATGAAAAGTAGCTGTATCCCTATTCAACAACAACATGACCTCTTCCATGTATTTCCCTACTGCTACTAAGACTTAAGTCTTTCGCAAAACCATTGTATGTATGTGTGATTGCTTACGTATGTGTCCAAGGAACCTTCCCTTTGCCATGACTTACCATGACTTGAGGCAGAAGGTTAATGGCCTGGTGAGGTGTTTATTGTTTACTGGTAACAGCTAGCTGGATAGAAAGGAGCATATTAACTTTTGAAAGGGCCTAAGCCTGCTTTCTCAAGACAGGACTGCACCTAGTGCTGGCTGACCACACAGTCTGTGCAGTTGTCCGGCCCAAGGAAAATAAACATTTTTACAGTTGTTATAATTTATTTTATATTAAAGTGATTTATTATAGCTTGTGACTTAATTAGACATTAT
This sequence comes from Zhengitettix transpicula, assembly GCA_037074705.1. Classification (NCBI taxonomy): domain Eukaryota; kingdom Metazoa; phylum Arthropoda; class Insecta; order Orthoptera; family Tetrigidae; genus Zhengitettix; species Zhengitettix transpicula. The sequence goes on from CM073592.1 coordinate 83,990,302, forward strand.
TTATGCTTAGATCAGATATATACATATTATTAATGATGGTCATATTATTTTTGTTTTTGTGTTTCATATATGCATGCACATTAGAACAACTGAAAATTCATTGTAACATATTATTAATGAATCTAATCATTTCTTAATAATATTATGAGAGAAAATGGCAAAATAAAATATTTGCATCTAAGAATGAAATTGTTGTGGCATTATATGCTTATTACTGCAATTATCTTTGATAATCATATTGTTCTTTAGTCATTATACATGTATCATATTATAACAATGTGAATTATTACTTATTTCAGTTACTTTAACCCCTGAAGCTGTAACAAGTGCAGAATCTTTAGTCACAAGTTCTGTAGGTGGCTCAGCTCAGAATTCATCTTCATCTGTCACAGCACCTACTGTCTCAAAGACAAATATAGCGACTGTCATACCTCCTACAACAATTGTGTGCCTGCCATCTGTGGTTTCTACACCGAATCTCATGAATCATCACACAAATCAGTTGGCTGGTTGTGTCAGTGTTCCTTCAACCAACATTATGAACCCAGGTCTCTCAAAAACGGCTGCAGTAGCCAGTTCAAGTGCTGTGCCCTACTTGGCTTTGAGTAGCAACACCCCTATGCGAGCAGTTCCAACACAATTATCAAAAAGCCAAGTTAAGATGAAGTCTGGCCGAGATTCTTCACAGGTAGGATACTTTTCCATTTTATTATTATAACTGTTTAAATATTTGTTGTAACACTAAATGGTTTTTTATTTTTGAATTTGTTGGTAGCTATTATTAAATTTCAGATCACTTGCATAAAACTCACCTACACTATCTGATTGATCAAATTTATGAGTGAAATGTTCATTGGGTAAACCAATAAATTTAATAAAATATCAAAAATTTGATTGCCTTATGAAATAACATTTGTGTTGGGTTAATTTGGTATGTTGACATCTAATGTCTATGTATCTGGTGGATTTGTTAATGGTGCTTTTGGAAAATTAGATAGATAGTGATGAAAATAGTGAAAGTTGTATAGTTTAGATCTTATTTCCAAATCTCGAAAAAAATCAAAGCGAACTTTCTGGGCACACGGAGCAAAAATATTTTAAGGAATGTTGTACCAATCGCTAGGTAACCAGTTAATAATGATAATATAAAGCTATAAATGTCAAATGTAACCATTTCCCATGCCGTCATGCACAATAACAATTCATAAGTCAGTGAGGAACTTTTGATGAAGTTATTTATAAATATGAAAAAGTGCATTCTCAACAATTGGCATATGTTGCTTTATCAAGAGTAACATATCTCACTGGGCTTTACATTGTGACCAAATCTAAAAATAGTTAATTCTTTTGTGGATCAAGGAAATCTACATCTATCACTGACTTAAAAAATTAATTTGAAAGGTTATCACTGAATTGGTTTCAAACAATCACGTTAGTGTTAAAAAAAACCTTCATTTTCAACATAATAGGAACATTTTCATTACCTAAAATTCACCAATATTATTTTTATCAGAAGCTTGGGTGAAGAATGAAAAATCCATTAATATTCTTAGTTATCATTGTAGACCCTATTGCAGAGTAGCTAAATACCAAAAATTATAAAAATCTAGCAAACATAAGTTCACTGATGGCTATAGTTTGATTCTTAATCAGATGTTTTAAAAAGCAGTTGTTGGAGGATTTTAATGTAGTAAAATATGAAGTTGTAAATAGATTAATAATTATAAGGTTTTCTGTTTACAAATTGCCCAATCAAACAGTGAATAAAATTATCATATTTATCAATGAAAATTTGCAACAGCATGTTTTTTCCTGGGGACCCACTTAGATTACCAATGGTTGTTTAACAGAAATTTATATGTGGATTTCTATATGCTATGTCAAATCATTTAATATAATTAGTGAGAATTGACCGCAAGTAAGAAATTATTTATAAAACATTAAAATTTACACTAAAAACCTTAATGTTTCATCCCTCAGTTTAGACATTTTCCAACAACTTCCATGGACGACATTTTGGCCATGGAGGATGTTGGAGTATGTCCAAATTTTTTCTCTTAAATTGTTTTATCCAAACATATAAAATATTTCAATTTTTTGATAATATGCATCTGGCGAAGTCCCTAAACTAATGGATGAAACATTATGTATTTTAGATTATTGTGAATTTTAATGTTTTATAAATATGTAAATTCTGACTTATGGTCAATTTTAACTACTTATATTTAATACAATTCAGATTATTAACTATAATCAAATTATTTTGCTTAGTTTTGTAAATCACATTAAATTTAAAGTAGTTAAAAATAAGATCATTGCAAAGAATGGAACTGTAACTAACTTTTTTTTTTTTAAGAATTCCAATAATTGAAAGTATTTATCTCATATTTTACTTACCTCCAAGCCATTGTTTCTTTTATTGATTATAATATTGAAGAAAAATTTAGTGATAAAATAAACCACATAAGTATGTAAAGGTTACAAAAGATATACAAAAGAATCCATGTATTTGCCAGGACTGTAGGAATGTTAAGAGGTGAATTCCCAAAGGTAGACATAAGGCTTTTGGGAGGTTTAATGTGAAGCATGAGCTGCTTTTGAAATTTTCTTCTTTATTTAGAAAAGTTATACTTTGCTGTGGTTAACAATGTGTTCATGAAGATCACTCAGGCACAGAAAGCTGCCTCCTCGGCTGTTCTGAAACATATCTGTAAGGATTACAAATGAGGGTGCTTTTTGTTTGTATATTTTTTCAACTTATATATGGCATGCTTATTTGTAGTCTAACTTTATTTATATTTTTTTAAGTTCTTTCTGTTACTGAGAGTGTTGTCATTCATAATTAGCATTTTGAGTAAAACATACATTCATGAACAGATGAGGAGAGGAAAGAAGTAGTTACATAAACATGCAACCAACTCGATACTTAATGTATTTCATAGTACTATAAATTTGTTGACTGAGAAAAATAATTGATTTCAACACGAAACACATATTCCAAAACTTAGCTAAATCAATATTAAGAGCATCATTGCTATTTGGTTCAGTAACTCCATCTTCACCACATACATAACAAGAATCAAAACAATTAATTTGATGTAAAAACTATTTTCATAAATCACAGGTATGGTAACACAAATTACTTGTATATCATCAATTACTCCAGAGACATGGAAAACAGGTAAAAGGTGCTTGGAGCGAGGTTTAGGAAGGGTGGTTCATGGTGTCCCAGCGTAACTATTTCAACTGAATAGTGGTCTCTGGGCAGTATGAGGTTGCTTATTGTTGTGAGGGAAGATGACGCCCTTGGATAGGATTTCACCTTTTTCTCCTCACTTGAAGGAGCACCCTTAGGCCGACAATTCACTTCGGGCGAGGAGATTACAACTTAGCGATAACACGAACAGGACAGGATTTTTACTAGGAGGGAATATTCAAACTCTTCCCACAAAGTAACAAGTGCCTAAACTGATATAGAGATTATGTCAAGAAATTACCTATTGTATGTACTGTGGCTGTATTGGTTGTATGAAATAAAATGTACACATTTCACTGCAGGCTTTGTAACCTTGGTTTCTGATCATCCCTTGTAAATTGCAGATAATCATAAGCCCGATGTTGAAGTGTCTATTGTATATATAAAATAAGAAAATTGGGCAGTGAAAATAATTTATAGGGATTTTTGTGGTTTACCTTAGAGTGAAAAATGGCTGTCATGTAGCACAAAATATGATATCCAATTTTAAGAGGTGTTTTCCTCCTATTTGAGGATATATATGGTATGTTCCTCATTTTGACTGACTGGTCAATCACATTTATATATAGTAATTTTTGATAAACTGTAATGAAAAACTGCATTTATTAAGAACAGCAGCTATTAGTTTTAAAATATATATTTGAGAATCTTGCTTGGGTTTCAGAATAAAATTTGGCAAATTCACTCTGTGTAAGAATAATCTGTATTTTGTGAAATAAATTTCCATTACAGCTCTCATCAGGGGGATCTGGTGGTGGGCGCAGTTCAAGGGGCTCGTCCAACAAGCCACCACCTGGTGCAGTGAATTTGGAGCGTAGCTACCAAATATGCCAAGCTGTCATTCAAAACAGTCCTAATAGGGACCAACTACGATGCCAGCTTAAGCCGCCTCCTTCTCTGCTCGCCGCTAACTCAAGCGCAGCTAGCGTAGGTGTTCCAAAGAAATCTGAGAATGCTGGAGCAGGGCGAGCTGCTACTCAGTATGGTGTCGTAACATCCTCCAGGAACGGGAACAGCCACGTAAATAACACTGCTAATAATAAGCCTTTCACGCCTCCTTTACCTGCTCCTCCAAACTTCCCTCTAATACCAGGTAACAATGGTGTAAACAGTGGAATGGGTGTGGCAAAGCCACTGTCCATTAACTCAGTGGGTAACCAAAGCAAAGTGAGCAGTTCCAGAGGTGGTACCTATCAGCAAAGACAGCAATCACCTCCAGTTGTTGTTCGACACGTTTTTACATCCTCTCAAGGGATACCTGTCACGATGGCAGTTTTACCCCATACACAGGCTCCTTCGCCTCACGAGGTAAGTGGGTATAATTTATATTTATGTCGGTTTGTATGATTTTAAGTGTTAATTGTAGGTCATGTGAATTTTATATAAGTTAAATAATTTTTTACAAATTTTATTTAATGTTAACTGAAATTATCATTTTTGAGATGGTTATAAATTTTAAATTTAAATAATTGTATTCTTCTGAAATATAAAATAATAAATTACCAATTCATTGAAACTTGCTATTTTTCACTGTTAAATATTTTCTTTATGTGATACAAAAGAAGAAACTGTTTCACTTATAATATTATGTTCTATCAGTAAGGTTTACAAAAAGTTTAGGTGTTATTTTTTCCTCTGTTACCTATTGTATATCCTGTCTCTGCTTTTGTAATTATTAATGGAAGTTTATTTCTAGTATTTATTTGAATGTTAGAATTAATTGATTACATTTATATTTAATGCATGGGATGCAATTTTATTTTCTGATTTAATTGACTAGACTCAATTGCTTGGAATAAATTACCAAATATCAGAAATCAGAGTTGAGTGATAACTTGAAGTAGATATGAAAAGTGTAAGTTGGAAATGAGATTTCAAGTATTTGATGAAAGTGATTGTTTAAAAAAAAAATTAATGCTTTTTGGATTGTTGTGATCTGCTTTTAAGAAGTCTAGTATTAGAAAAGAAATTGTACAACCTCATTATATGCAGAATCAGTCATTAAGCACATTTTTTAAGTTTATTATATTAACAATCTTAATATGTAGTTTACACCTATTTTTGCTCTGCTTTAAAATAGTATACTGAACATTTATTTATAATCAATGCATTGAAAACTTTATTAACTCATGATGAAAAATGTTACACATCACAATTCCTCATTAGTTATATTGTGACTTTTATGTCAATACAACATTATGTGTGTTCAGAAATACAGTATTCCATTTTATTTATGAACATCAAAATCAAAGAAGGGAGGCAATAGTTTCAAGTTGTATACTTCTTAACTTGAGGAATTATGAGCAATTCCAAACTTTTTTAATATTCATAATGTAGCCATTTCTATAAAACTAGGTTGATAAATATTATTATGATAATATTAGTTATTTTTAATTTTACATTTTGCATGTCCATTTACCAATTATATTGTTTTTATAAGAATGTTTAGCATTAGGAATATGGGAAAAATAGATGACAAATCAATACCACTATATTGTATTCATAAAAAATATATCCTAAAGCTGTGAGTTCAATATCATGTTGCCCCATATATCCTGCATAGAATTCAGTTAATTTACTTTTGTTTCTTTTTCTGTTATATTAAGTTAAGTAACATTTGGCAATGATAAACTTGGTTTGAAATATTTTTAATAAATGATGAGTAAAGCACACATTTAATTTACAGGTTATTGAAAATCCAAATTCACAGATGGGCCATGTGAGCCAATACATTCTTGTTCAGCGACCAGGAGTAGGTGATCCATCTCAACCAGAAACTGTCCAAGTAATGCTTAACAACAGAAAAGGTGCTCCACCGAGGGCATCTAGTGCTCCACCATCAAACAACCAGGTGAGCGTTGGTGCCCAGTCTGTGCCTGGAGTAGGGAGGGGCCGCCCTGCAAGTGTGGATGTTGAGCAACAGATGACTGACACGACTCAAGGCACAGAATATGTCACGAACAATTACGGGGAGAATTTTATGGTTCAATGTCCAAACCCAGGCATGCAAGCCATCTCACGCCGTGAGAGACTGCCCGAGAATGGCAACCTGGCTTATGGTGATGTGGGATCTGACAGCATGGTCCAGAGCTATACAATTGTTGGCAGTGGCACTGAAAATATAGCTTACCCAGTGGTGGGTCAACAACAGGTGTTGGTGCAAAGTGGAAGCAACAACAGACCACAGACTTCTAAACAAACTCATAACAATCACTTGTCGGTGTCACGAAATGATACATCCCAGTGTGTGTGCAATTTGAAAGCAATGATCATGTGCAAAAAGTGTGGAGCATTCTGCCATGATGACTGTATAGGACCGTCCCGGCTCTGTGTTACATGCTTGATACGGTGAGCTGCAACTCTCGTGTGCATTTGTCATGTACTGTTTGTGGAAATCTTCAGAATGGTTCTTAGCTTCTGGTGCCCCACTGTGTAATAATCATTAGATTACAATGTTTAATTTGTAGTTTTGTTATCAATGGATGGTTATAGGGAGTGGTGTAAATTTCAACAACTCTGAAAGCCAAACATGCTGTTGACTGATTCTTTTGTACTTATTATTTGTGCAAAATGTTTTCAATACTAAATACACTTCTGTAGATATTACCCATATATGATTATCATTATTACTGTAAAAATGTGTGAAAATATTTAGCTATGAAACTTGTGTTATGTCTTCCACCCCGTTATATATGTGTCTATATGACCTTGCCTCTTTGTAATATTTTTTCTTATTTTATTTGATACAATATGGATCTACTTCTTGGTAGTTTTTAACATTTCTCCATGTAACTATTAAACAAATTAACCAACTATGTTTAGAAAAGATAAAGTCAATCTTATTTTTGTTAAAAGTTTGTATGCATTTTTGAAAATGTGGTTTAAATTCTCCATGAAATCTTCTGCTCTGGTATGTGCATGTGGTATTTCACTAACTTAAAAAAAGTTTTCAAAACTAGGTTGGCAATTAATTAGTTTTTGGAGAAAATGGGAATGTATGTGATAATTCTCTTGGTTGTAGTGACAAAGAAACATTTCATAAATATTTACATGCATGAATTCAAAATTTTGTGTTCAGCTTTTATATAAAAAATAATAGTGAGAGATAATTATATACATTACCCTGTGGTTAAACATATTTATTTGTACCCAGTGAATCATAGATATTTTTCTACCTTTAATTATTTATATACTTATGATTTGTTATTTAATTATTGAAAACAGTTATTTGATATGTTATTTAATTTTTCTTCAGGAAATTGCTATTGAAAAATACACCTCTACTTTCCTTCTTCTTCTTTTTTTTTTTGTCGTAGGTATATGTGTATAAACATATTTATTTGTACTGTGGCTAAAATATATTTATTCAAGGTTAGTATTTAATAATTTTTATATTGCAGTATAAGAGAATTGATTCTAAGAAGAAAAATATGCTTGTTAACTTTGTTTCCAAATATTAAAAGTACAATTCTTTTATAAGAGCTGTGTAACTCAGGTTCCTGGAGTGTGTATCATGCTGTGTTATTCATCAATTTTCTAAATAAATGAAGCAAGATGTGCAATACCATTAATTACTTTGCAGGAAATTTCTATAGAAAGATAACAAATTTGATACAAATTATGTCTATATTTCCTGAATGTTTTAATTGAAAATATTTATATCAGCAAGAAGGAAATCATTAAAACTTTCATTACCATATATTCTATATAATATTTTATTTCATTTCCTTGTGTTTTTTTTCTTGTTTTTTTTTCTATGTATATAATACTAAAAATATATCTCGGTATTAATCAGTTACAGCTCACATTAGTTAGAATTTATTTATTTAACACTATTTTTTATTGCATAAATTTTTGTGAATAATTTCCCCAACCACATTAAGAGTGAAATCAATAAAATTGATATTCAATAATGTAGTGAATGAATGTTTTCCTTCTGCTAACAAGATGATTTATGTCAAAGTTTGGTAATTTGATATGAAAGCTTAGTTTCTAGAACTTCTTTGTTGACTCTTGAAATGATTACTTAATTTTGCTTAGGCTTTAATGTTATTCTTCTCAGGAATGTAGAATTTTCCTTTGAGTCTCTTAGATAAAATTTATTAGCTCTTAGTTCTTAGTTGAGGAAAAGTATATGATGTATGATATCACAACACAATTTGAGGTGCTCAAATAACTTGATTTATACAGATAACAGTTTGACTTCAAAAAATACATATTATTTTACATACATCTTTATCTGGTACATTACTAATCTCTTTAGGTGGCAATTTTCTAATGAGTAGAAAGAGATTTCTAGTGATTTGTTCATGATATTCAAAGTATGTTAAAATGTATGTATTAAGTTGTACACATTTATAATATTCAAATATGTATGTGCAAGAAAATGTCAGATATTCTAGCTTTGGGTAGAAAAAATTAAATATATATTTAAATTATGCCCCTTTAACTATAAAATTTTTAAAGCACACATGAAAGCCTTTCAGAATGAACACTTTATTGTTTGTGTGTATGTGCAAGAGATGGGTTGGAACGGCTCAATGACTTCCACTCCTTGTGAAGAGTCGTTCGCAGGACTTTATTGCTTCTTGGTATGCCCTAGTCTGCACAGAATCAGATATGTATATAAGGGATATTACATATATAAGCAACATGATTAAATCAATGCATGAGAAAATTACTGGTTTTATTTTAATATTGGATTCATTTGCTAGTATATTTTCTATTACATATTGAACTACGTTGATTATTTTAATGGCCGTTGCATTGATTTCCCCCCCACACACACACACACACACACACTCACTCACTCAAATATTATTTCTAATATATCCATAGATGGGAGCACATGGATGAAATGAGTGAAAGGCAAGTTACTACATCAAAAGTAATATTGATATGTCACTGAAACATTGGTGTACAGTCTTCACCTGAGAGAGTGCAGAGTAGTTTATTTGTATGTTCAGTACACTTCTTCCCTCCCCGCTGAATGTTCTTATAAGCTGAAACGTTCCTGAGTGATCTGCCACACAGATGTGGAGGGGAAAGCAGAGCAATTAAAGTGTTTGAATGTATCGTCAAAGGAAATTGGTTTGAGTGCGAAGAAGGAACAGCTAGTAAGTAATTTGGACACTTTAAGGTACATCACCTTATTTGAATGGGCTTTAATGTAAAGTAATTAAAATGTTTATACTGATGAATCCACAACACGAAATCATTTTCGTATTTGCAAAGGAGAAGCCATATTGACCTGCTGTCTGAGTTTGTAGCAACAAACAAAAATTATTTATATGTAATTAGTTGGTAGAATTTACTATCAAACAACTGTAAAAAAGCCACTACTGTAAAAATAAAAATTATATTTACACAAAATGTTTTCGTTTTCCACAGGGAGCTGAGCTTTCTTTCTGGAATATGCAGTGTGTAGTCTTTCCCGCCAGGAAGAATATTCCTGAAAGTCTGTGTCAGAGGAAAAGCACGAGAAATGTTACTTGTAAAACTCAAGTTGTTTTTTATATTAACTTATTATTACATTCAGACCGAGACAGTACAGAGTAGACGCCGGTAAGAACGTCAAAGACAGACAGCAGAGTCTGTCGTAACCGGTGTTTATACATGTTGCTCGTGCAGCTGCAAGAAAATCCAATTCCCAGTCTTAAGTTTCCAATTAAAATATTAACAGTAGACATCAGTGGTGGCTCGTGAGTTTTTGAAGTTACGTCCTACATCACCCCAAGCAACCATTTTTACTATGATAACTATGTAAAACTACTACAGTGATAGTGTTGCCAATACTCTGACCTGGCATGTAATAACATCATTTCTAATTTGGTTTACATAATTTCCAATAGTGTATAATTTTTAAACGCTGAATAATTTACCATTTCTAATCTGAAAATATTTTAAATAAAGTTAATTTTCGAAACAAGCCGCAGAGCAGTTTTATATTCAGGGTCGTGCAGTTGATTTTCACTCTGAGAGATCTCTTAAATTTTGTTTTCTTTAAAATAACCTTATATTGTGAATTTTTTTTATTTTACCAAAATGAACGATTATTATTTTTGTTTGAAAATTTAAACTATAATAAATATAATATTTATAATTAGTGAATAGTTCGAATTTATTTCGATTTCGTTGGTTATGCGGCCGCCACCTTGTCATTGCACTGCGCTCTCAGATTTGTAGCACGAAAATCGTCTAGTTTGTGAAGCTTTACGGGTGGCGCAGGGGGGGGGGGGCTGAAAAGCTATACTGTGCATGCGCAGTTGTCAATAAAGGACGCATCCTGTGCTAGCTCTGGGATTGCACTGGCTGCATTAGAAGCGACATAAAGAGGGGCTCTTCTGGTTTCTTGTGTTGTCGGCATCGCAGTGTACAAGGCTAACAATTTGTCGAGCTTTACGGGTAGCACAGGGAGGTGAAAAGGTAAAGTACTCATGCGCAGTTGTGACTAAATCGCCGAATTCGGAGCATAACTGGAATAGCACTGGCCGTCCAGTAGGCTGCTTTAAGAGCTATGCGCCGCAATGAGGGGAGTTTAAAGTCTTCGATATCGAAGCATAGATTCACAGCATTAAAACATAACTATTATGAAGGTTCATAAAACTAAGAAAAAATATATAAATTAATTTATGTGCTGCAGCACATACGCAAGAGCCGCCACTGGTTGACATGTATAAGATAACCCCAGTAGAAACAATAGCCATACGTTAACTTGGACGAAGGGTCCTTAAAATTAAATTGGCATATATAACACACAAGTAATAGATGAGACAGGAACCACGTGTTAATTCTCAAGGAATGTTTTTTAAAAAATACTGACGGGTCACAGACGAGAGACAAACTTATTAGAGGAAGGGTCCGTATTGCATTCTGGCGCCTCTTAAGGGGCACAGCCTGGATATTAAGTCGGGTAAAATGTTTGACTGTTGTGGAAATAATTATTATATATAATACGCGCGATTGATCACGCAGACTTTACCAAGCGGTAATAAGTTTTTAAACCGTTCAGGATATGAAATTCAATAACGACTTCAAAGCCGTGGAAAAATTACTTCCACTACATCACAAGCTAGGTTAGATTTTGTGGAAGAAAATGTACCGTGACGAGAGTGCACTTCCTTCCCCGACAAATAGATTCTTAAAGTTAAATCTGTAAAGCGAAATTAAAAGAAGGAATATTTGATGATAAAAAAAAGCACTTTTCTGGGAAATTGCAAGGGTTTGTTATCATACCAAACTTCTTATTTGACTCAGATCGTCTTCCGCGAGCTACGAAAGGCAACTCACATTTGAACCGCGTAGTCTGATAAACGCTGGTATAAATTAGCTGACAAGGTACACTTCAGCCAAAGAGGGCTCGTAGCCCTATAGCGAGCGACTCCAGGATTTTAGTTGATTTCCGGTCTCTATTAATACTGGGATTCCTTGCTCGTATTTGGAGAGCTTCAAAGATAACACTGTCCCATTATGCACGGGTTCGTATTCTCGAGCCTTATTTGGTGTCCCGTGTTGATTCCCTGTTCTGCAACCGCATATTTCGAAGGATGGCCTAAACGTAGATTCCTCTTGTGTTCCTCAATCCTTTCTTCCACCGTTCTGGATGGTTGGCCGATGTATGTAGAGCCGCATTCACAGGGAATGGAGTAGACTCCTGAAGTTCTGAGCCCCAAGTTGTCCTTGATTGGGCGTAAGGAGTCTTGGATGTTATTAATCGGCCCAAACACCTGTATTTATGCCATATTTTGCTAAGTCTTCCGATTCGTGATGTAGTGTGGTCCAGGTACGGAAGAAAGGCGACTGCATCCTACCAGTCTGCGTTATCAGCATTTTTGTTCTTCCGAAGTTTGAAGGCATCGCTGATTTGGCGCCTTGAGTAACCGTTCCTAAGGAAGGACCTTTCTTAGTATCTAGACCATACGACATTACGAATCGGAAGACTTAGCCAAACACGACATAAAAACAGTGTTTTTGCCAATTAATAACATCCGAGTCTCCTTACGGTCTGGAAAAAAGCTTCAAAGAACCAGGATGTTCTGTTTAACACTTCCGTATTCTCGAAACTAATTTGGTGTCCCGTGTTGATTCCGTATTCTACAACCGAAGGTTTCCTGCCAAAACTACAGGATATGTACGATGTAAGTCGAAAAGTAAATGCTCTCATTTTTTTTGAAGCAACGTCAAAAGTAAATGCTCTCAATTTTTTGAAAAAATTCACAGTAACAATAGAAAAATTTGACTTCATTCTTCGACAAAGTCAGCTTGCTTTATAATACACTTAGTCCGTCGTCCCACAAGTTTTCCGATACGCTGTGAAGATCAGGGTTTTCGGTTGAGCAGTAATTCCCGTATACACCGTTCATAGATCGTTACCGACGGGTTCTTAAAACATCCTTAAGTGGATGAAACAGATGTTAACATGCGAGGGCGAGAGAGAGACTGTATGCAGAATTCTCTGACACATCGACGCATAGGTTCTCAAGGATATGAATGGTTTACGTCAAGATTTCTGATGGTAGAACTCGGGGTTTATATCAAATTACAGGCGCTTGTTGGAAAAATATCATTGCAGCTTTCACTGTTTATTGTTGACCCCATTTACAAGTAATGTTCCAAAATGGATCCATATGACTTAAAACTACCTCTTTCCCTACTGGGAAATGAGGTTTAAATTTCTATTCACTCGTGATTGCGGGTGTTTCTAATCTGTGCTTTAGTGTTTGCTCTCTGGTTCGAAGTGAGAAATACGAGGGTGAATCAAATATAAACAAGACTTATTTTTTAAAATATTTATTTTGATTTTAAACGCACAAACAATCATAGTTTATTTTTCTACATAATCTCCTGATTTATAAACACATTTTTCCCAGCGTATAGGTAATTTTTTAATTCCTTCCACGTAAAAAGAGTCAGGTCGTGTTTGTACCCAATTGCGCACATATGCTTCAACCTCATTATCGCTGTGGAAGTTTTGCCCTCCCAAAGCTTCCTTGAGAGGACCAAAGACATGGAAGTCGCAGGGAGATAGGTCTGGACTGTATGTCTCCCAACCCAGTTGCTCCAATTTTTGTACGGTCAGGGCTGCTGTATGGGGGCGAGCATTGTCATGGAGGAGAATCACTTTTCTCATCGGAAGGTCTCGTCTTTTGCGGCGATATGCAAGTCTGACCTCAGTCAAAATTTGGCAGTAGTATGCCGCATTAATTGTTCTGCGCTCATGCAAAAAATCAAGGTGCAGCAGGCCACGCTGGTCAAAAAAACGGTAGCCAAAACCTTGCCAGCCGATAATCGTGACTTCGCTTTCACTGGTCCGGTTTCTCCTTTCTTCCTCCACTCCATACTCGCTTGTTTCGACTCAGGGGTGTAGTGATGCACCCACGTTTCATCACAGGTGACATTGTGAGAAAGAAATGGGTCTCCTTCTTCCCGAAATCGTGCAAGAAGACGCTCACACACTTGAAAACGATTCAGTTTCTGGTCAACTGTGAGAAGGCGAGGAACCCACCTTGCGATACCCTAGCTCCTCTGAGAGTATAGAGTAAGTGCTCCCATAACTTATTCCAACCTCAATTGCAATATCCGAAGTTGTTAGACGCCTATCACCTTCAACAAGTTGACGAACACTGTCGATGTTGCCCGCTGTAATGCTGGTGGCTCTCATTTTCAACACGTTCACGGCCCTCCACGAACTGTTTATGCCAAGCAAACACACTAACTCGCGACAGCGTCTCTTCCCCGAACTGTGCAGTCAATCTTCTCAAGATTTCGGCCGGTTTTACACCTTCTGCAGCTAAAAACTTGATAACAATACGTTGCGCAATAGAGGGAGGTACCTCCTGCTCGGACATCGTAACGATGGACACTGAGCGAGTCTATGATGATGAGTCACGTGCTTCCCCCACTCCTGACAAACCAACCTAACAGCCAATAACAGCGGAACGTTCTTCCATCACTATTGCGCGCGCAGGTCCAAGTCTCGTTTATATTTGATTCACCCTCGTATATGTTTTATATCTATAGATTATTCGTTTCAAAAAAAGTTTCAGTTTAGTTAGCGTGACGGTCCGACAGGTGGTAACAAATTGTTACGCTGCTGCGCTTGTACTCTTAAGTGAGTTGATTTGGGACATTTTAGCATGTTATGGATAATTTCTTACGCAAATTATGACTAATGTGCAAATGGTTTGTCACTTGATCAAGAGACATTCATCACTTATGCAAATTAAGGACACTGCCTTGCGAATGTTTTCATCAGTAGTGGATGTGGCTGCACGTTCTGCTTTTTCCTCATCTTTCAGGCTTGCTCGACCTCAAACCCCTAACCGAGGTAAAAAAATTGTCAGCTTATTGTGCCGGGTCTTCTATGGACTCCAGCTTCTGGTACACATATCCAAATAAAAAACCCTCTTGTGTATTGCAAAGTGGTTCAGCCATGATTACTTCGCAACAGCGAACTGAAGTGATGATGCTGTAACCTTCCACAAGCGAAGACAATGGTGCCATCTATCGGCTTATCAGCGCAGAAAGCCGTAAGTCAACATGCGGATAATAGATCAAACTTTTGTATAAGAGTTGTCTCAGAACAGGAGTTTTCAGCGCACGATGGATGACAGCTTATCTAGTAGGCACTACTATAATTAGTAAAGGAAATAAATATCGTGAAAGTGTAGGTTCGTCTTTCTGACGTATACCTGATATGTCTGGGAAGACCTACAGGTAGTGTTTCTAATGAGGAAATTTCTGTGATGTCAAAAGAACACAGGAGACATTTCCTTCCAACAACATCCACTCAGTCCGCGAAAATACAAACGACAAAGATCGTAGTATATGGCCAATATATTACTATCCATTGGCTCGTGAGTTCTTTTAAGTTAAGTGTTACATAACCACAACCAACAATTTTTACAGGGATAACTATGTAAAATAACAATACATCAGCGATAATGTTGCCAAGTCAGCGCCAAATGACCCGACTCGTAATTTGCTACAATCCCAATTCTGTGTACATCCTATGCATTAATTTTTAGATAATTAAAATAATTTTTAGATAATTAAAATAATTTATAAAATTTAGCCCACATTTCTAACACGAAATTATTTTTTCTTCGTACATACTGTAAATAAAGTTAATTTAGGAACAAGTCATGCATGGTGACTGTATTGTATGTGTTTAGACGACCAGAGCTCAGAAAGGAGGCAGTTTGTAGAGCTTTACGGGGAGTGTAGGTGAAACGGAATACTGCGAATACGCATTTCTCATTCCTGGCAGCGATCCTTTGCAGATCCGTGGGTAGCAGAGGTAGCCAACTTGCTGCATTAGCGGGAGCGAGTGAGCCACTAAACAGGGAGATTAAAGTATTCGAAATCGAAGCACATGTTTACTCTGTTAATAAACAATTATTATGAAGGTACTTAAAATTAAGAAAAAATTATTCTTCCTAAATTTAATCAGGCGCTGTAGCACATGATCACATGTGCACCAGCCGCCACTGACTATTACGGTTAGAAAATAACAATAATTTTTAATTGAATCATAATCTCAATTTATCAGAAATTTTAACATTTCAAATTTTATTCCATGTGTCCCATATTTTAATTCCTATTCCTTTTCGCGTTCAATACTTAGCGCCTTGAGAATAAATCCAGCCATTGGTTTTGGCACTGACATCTATAGTACCGCTGAGAACAATATTTCTGAAAATTAATAATACATTTCTATGACGACGGAAGAAAAGATCTGATGATAATTTCGTGTCCAAGGTCTTTGTCCAATGGCAATTAATTCTTAAATTTTCTTTGCTTTGTCTGAGGAGGAACGCCGCGACACTTGCTGAAATCTGAAGAAAATAAGTGATATATCGTGTTTAAAGTTTTTTAGTTATCGTATGTATGAAGGAATCACATGTATCTATAGTGGATACGTAACACAGTCATTTTTTCGCACTTTTACTTAAAACAAAGAAATGATTTGAGTTCCTTGCTGTTAGTTTACCCTCTGGATGGGGCTACTCCAGGCTAAAACGTCCCGCTTGGAAATCATTGGCGGGAAAAAAATGTAACCAGTCTATTCATTTTCCTTTAATTACATCAATCCAAATTCTAGTGTAATCCTCGTCTGAATAATGAGCATCAGTGTTATGTGTAAGTATGAAATGTGGATATGAAGTACCGGTTTCATGATTAGGTTATGTATAAAGTCTATCTAACAGTAATATAAAAATAAAATTTATATAATCGATTACTTCTTGTCCGAAGCATAATTTTGTCTGCTAAATATAGTTTGACACTTGGGCAGAAAATTTTAATTTGAGATATGAATTATTTATTAGGATAATTACTTTTATTTCTCTTGAGTGAAGTCATATCCTTTTACACATGGTTCGTATAATACATCAATTTTATTTGATTCGTAACTTGATTTACTTTAGTATTTACAGAAAAAAATTTTGCAAAGTTAATTATTGGTTAGTGATTATAATAATTGCGTTTTGTTGTGATTGTAAAACTAAATTTCCTGCTGCAGCAGTACTATTTTTCTATAAATTTGTTATTTCTTAGACGTATAAGACACACGGCATGTTCCTTTCGAATGCGTTTACAATTTGTATAAATTACATTAGGGTTTCCAACCGGGTTCTAGAATATGTCAACGACGGTCCGATGGTTTGGAACCGCCAGTTGTTTTTCCTTTACTTGATTTATCCTTCTAACCCCTACACAAATGGTTATTTTACTTTGGAAAATAAGAAAAATGCTCCAATACTTATTTGGTTTACGTATTATGAATATCGTAATCTTGTAATGTTAAAATTGAATATTTAAATTAATAGGGCAATCAATTATTTTATTTAAACCCAATGTTTAATAAAAACTTCATTATAACAATTATTACAAATCTATCTGTATAATAAATTAAGGAAATATTCGACGCAATAATTAGAAAAAGGAAAAAATGACATTTAAACACATTAAATTCAAACGCACTTAAAAAAAATTAGGCTATTAATTATTTGTTATGTATGTATTTCAAACAGTTTCAGTGGGCGTCAATGATACTGCGGCAATATTTTATTGCAAAATACATATTCTATATATATATATATATATATATATATATATTATATATATATATATATTGTAATAATCAAATTATTTTTTTCTTTTTAATATTCCCCACATTTTCACACGCTTAAAATTCATGTCCAAAAATTGCATGCACATCCTATCAAAATACTATTTCGCACCAATACCTCAGATTTCGTTTTTTAATTATGATTCTGCCCCATTACCAAAAATCGTGCCACCACGTTGGTCCGCCAAAATGTAATAATCAAATGGAAGGCTTTTTATTAAGTGAAAAGATCAAAATTTTAACAAACAAAAGATTTATTTATTTTGTGGCAATAACTCAAAAACAATTACAATTTAAAATATGAATTTCTCAGGGCCTTCACTGGGTTTGATAATGGACACAACAAATGGATTTTAAATTCTTATTAACAAACAGTTCACATTTACCTAAACAATGTCGATAGAAATAAATTAAAAAGAAAAGAAATTAACTTTGATTGACAATTAAAAGAGAACGAAATCTGACTCTATCCTTTAATTACGTTTACAATTAATCGTTAGTTTTGGTTTTGTTACTTACGTAGTGTCCAGCTGGTACAATCATTCCTTTTGGTTTCGGAAGTACACTTTTGCAAAATTTTACACTGATTCTAAGATTCACAGATTTTACACTATTGAAATCAAATTGATAGGCTCCCAGGAACTCGGACGATCCTCTTTTTGTCAGTTATCTGAAGTCTGCTTGCCTTATACGGATCCTATGATTCGTAGATTTGTTAGTATTTTACCGCTTTGGACTTAAACTGACTTCCTTTCCTGGCTGCTACAGACGTAAAGCTGCACTCCTTTCCTGGCTGCTGATAGACGTAAAAACTGATAACTTAGCGATATTATCGGGGTAATACTTCCGTGAATGTTTTTACTTTGTCTTAAATTCACAACCTTGTTTTATAATACATTAACGATGGCTAGTCCTTGCTCTAGTACTATTCGTTCCTTCCTCTGTAAAGTCCCGCTACCAACTAACTCTTAGTGCTCTCCAGTTTTAGCGCGCATACGCCATTTTTGACATTCGGACAAAGTAACAGAGCTCGGCTCCATCGTCGCTTCGGAAGCTCCTGCCGCTACAATTAAATTTTATTAAAACCAATTAATGGCCTAATTAATTTGCATTACAATAAATATATATATTAAAATGTGAAACGTTCAGTTTAATTAATACATTCGAATAAGAAAGAGAGACATGGTAGTCAACTTTCATGTTGATTTTAGGTACCCTCCTTTCTTTTCTACAACAAATGTGTTACTTATATATACATATATATATATATATATATATATATATATGTGTGTGTGTGTGTGTGTGTGTGTCTGTGTCGATATATATTACGCTACTTCGATTTCGGTGTTGATTGGAGTTGCAAAAATTCGATAGCCTATTTAATGATGTATTGTCCGTGTCGTAACTCCGAAGTCCGATAGAAAACGAATCTTTTCTGCCTTCGTCACGCAAATAACTAAGTTTCTAGCGGCTTCCTTTTCCAAATATTTTTAACACAACCTAGATTTGTCGGTCCAACCTACAACTTCAGCCTCAAGTTCTAAACTTTCGAATGCATCTCATGCCTTTGAGGTTAACTACTACCTCGCAGTTAACTGACTCCGTAACACTACTGCTTCACATCTTTTCTCAAAACCATTTTGAAGTCACTCAATCAGCTTCGATCCTGGAATACGGTCACACCCCAGAGAAGAGTCCAAATGACATCCAGCCAAACATGTTTTTCTGCCATCTGTTGTACATCTGCTATTTTGCAGTACTAAAAGCCGCAGTTGCCCATTATACAGATTACCGGGATTTTAGTATCTGGCATGTTCTGAAATACCCAATTTTGTGATTTTTACTGCAGTTTAAACAACTGATTCACTCTTGGCCCTTCTTAAACAAGTCCTCGTGTTTAAATATTTTAAAATAATTTCCAGGAGCCCTTCATGGATTATTTTGATCACTACAAACCGCAATAACAATGGTGGATTTAATTCAGTGTTGACTGAAGCGCAGAAAGTCAAGACAGTCATTCCCCTGAACAGGACTTGACTGCATCAAGTATGACCATTCACTAAAGGGGTTCGTAAACGAGCAACAAAAATTGCACATTTCCGGCAATATCCCGCCGATACTCCGGCCACAGTGGAGCCCAAGCATTTCCCGCGTACTCGTAGTACAATAATAATGGCAGAAAATGATGTGCTTATTAGTGCAGCATTAATTGTGATAAAAAATTTAAGAAATTATAGAATAGAATAACCTGGATTTGACCTTATCTAAACAAACGAGAAACACTTCACAATCTAAGCAACGAATTAATTCTTGGCAATTACTTATTTAAAAACTTCTACAGTATGTCGAAGGGGAATTTGGAATATTTGTATATAAATTGGGCCCATGATTGGAAAAAGGAATGTTAATAGGATGATATCCATCGTTCTTTTCAAAGATACCCCATGCCCAGAGAACACTGTCGGAGGCTACCTTTGGGGATGCCTTCACATCTCTCTGGTTTTTTTGAACTAAGGTTCCCACATGCCGAGGCACCTCGGCCTGTTTTGAGAGGTGTATGTTCCGGGGTCACAGGCCTTGGGCATACGGTAAGAGTTGTCCGCTATTCCTATTGGAATAGTCGGCCAGCTGCCTCCTAAACCGTAGCCCGGAGGCCCTAGTTAACCCTTGGCTGCCTTCCTCCACCCTACCTCATCGCCCCTTTCAAATCACTTCTTATGCTATAAGAGGGGAGTTTCCACATCGTGGATTACCCTCATGTAGCCTGTTACCCTAAAATTTAAAAAAAGAAGAGAAAAAGGACACAGTGGAGAAGAATGAACTTAGCAAATAAATCGTATTTCTCACTACTACCAGTTTAGAAACTAAGAACAATATATAGAATAACAAAAATGAGGCTATATAAAACAATGATTAAGCCGATCCTATATTATGGAATTCAGGGCTGGACACTAAACAAGAAAAGAGATAGCGATTAACATCTTCGAAATATAGATCCTAAGAAGAATTTGGGGCCCAAAAAATGAAAATGGCATATGGATACACAGATATAATGACGAAATATATGACCTATATAAAGTACCAAGCATCTCAATAGCTATTAGATTAAAGCGAATGGAATGGATAGGACGCGTGCAACGCATGGGAAAGGAAAGGATGCCTTTCAAGGCATTATACAATGATATGGGAAGTAAAATAAAGGCATGAAAACCAAGGAACAAATGGATAGACGAAGTAGAGAAGGACATATAAAGGCATGAAAACCAAGGAACAAATGGATAGACGAAGTAGAGAAGGACATATAAAGGATGATGAATTCGAGGAACTGGACAAGAATAGCTTTAGACAGAGAAGTTTGGAGGAAGCTACTACTGGAGGTCGAGGTCCGATATCGGGCTGTGGAACCATAGAAGAAGAAGAAGATCAGGAAAGAAATACCGATCACATTGGCAGGCACCCTTCGATTCTTCGACAGGAGACTCCTAGAAATCTTTCAAGTATTTAATCAGAGTACCCAATTGTTCAATTTCGCACATCGTTCGAGAAGTATGGGTAGGATTAGTGGAAGGATTAAATTAATTTATTAAAGCATATACAGGGTAGACCTCTTTATTGGCGACCTTCGTCGATAAATTCAATAGTTTTCTCGTTTGACCAATTCATAATTGGAATACTGATAAAATTTACGCAGAGGACCAAGCGTAATATGAATTGATAACACAGCTGATCGACTACGGAGACCTCCAGGTAAGGTCTGGGAACTATTGTGGCCCGGCAATGTTTTCGTATTTTCGACACAGGGCCGATATCACCGGAACCACGCCGGCAAATACTTAAAATACTGGCAATATTGCCGAAAATGTTGCTAGATGTAGGGCAATACTGCCCGGCCAGTATTGTCGGCCACATATTGCAGTAAAAAGTTGCTCGTTTACAGGCCCCTTAAGGGTTACTGGTGTCGTGCGTACGCTTTTCTTTCATTTCATCAGTCCCCGAAGACAAAAATGTTCGAAATGTAGTTCAATCGCTGGCACCAATATTTTTCTCGTTTTTCCACTCCACGGTTATTTCCTCCCTGCCTAAAATCACTTCAAAATTCACATTTTGCATGATTAAATTACCAAATTAAACATATCCTCGCAATTCCAATAAACGAAACAAACTTCTTTGTTAGATTTGGATTCAAGAATAAATCTGTAATATCCTCGTACAAATTATACGGATATAAATCTGTCACTGCTAATTAGAAGTATTTTTCTTAGAGTTAGAGGCTGTACGAGGGTAATCCACATGGTGGCAACTACCCTTAAATATCATGGGAAGGGATTTAAAAGGAGGGAAGCGGAAGTGTAGAGGAAGGTAGCCAAAGATTAACTAGGGCCCCCGGGCTATGGTTTCGCGTGAAAGTGATGTAGGACACCCTGGAAAACCTGCACCAGGTAGATCGGACGCTTGGTACTTGTTCCAGGGTTTGGTGCATTCCCTCCTGCGTGCCTCGACCAGTTTTCGAGGCAGCTGGCCGGCTTCCAGTGGGAACAGGAAACAACTCTTACCGTATGCCAAAGTTCTGCGACCCCGTAACATACACCTCTGCCTCGGCTTGTGGGAACCTTAGTTCAAAATCGGAGAGAGGAAAAGCCATTCCCAAAGGTAGCCGTCTCTCCATAAAGGTTCACCTATGAGAGAACAGCTCTCATAGGCTTATGGTAGAAGTAATTTTTCTTTTTATGGTAACAGGCTGCATGAGGGTAATCCACATAGTGGCAACTCCTCTTTAATAGCATAGGAAGGGATTTGAAAGGGGGATGCGGAAGGGTAGAGGAAGGTAGCCAAGGGTTAACTAGGCCCCCCGGGCTATAGTTTAAGGATCCTACCCGGAATTTGCCTAAAAGTAATGCAGGGAAAACCCTAGAAAAACCTGCATCAGGTAGGTCGGGTATTGGGTACTTGTCCCACGCCCTTCCGATAGCGGGAGAGGAGTTTGCTGTGGGGACGCAGCATTCCCTTCTCCGTGCCTCGACCAGTTCAGGAGGCAGCTGGCTGACTATTCCAATGGGAATAGCGGACAACTCTTACCGTATGCCCAAGGTCTGTGACCCCGGAACATACACCTCTCAGAACAGGCCGAGGTGCCTCGGCTTGTGGGAACCTTAGTTCAAAAACGGAGAGGAAAAGGCATACCCAAAGGTAGCCCCTTCGTATCTCTCCTAAAAGGTTCTGCCTCCGAGAGAACATCCCTCGCAGGTTACCTGCGAGTTTAGTCGCAATGGTTATATAAACTCAATTCCGAATCGTTCGACTGCGTGTATTGTCGCTAATGTCCTATAACGGAAGTTTTTGCCAGCAGTGCTACTTCATCTAGTCTTGGAGTTGCTATGCAGCGACTGTTCCGCGAGCTATTCAGGCACTATAGTGAGGTCCTGCGACGGCCAGGTGAGAGGCGTCCCGTTGACCTCATGGAAGAACCGCACGTTCTCGGCCTACCGGGGGATTCCGTACGCCATGCCTCCGGTGGGGGCGCGACGCTTCCGCAGTCCTCTGCCCCCGGACCCGTGGACCACGGTGCGCGAGGCGGATAAGGACGGCCCTCAGTGTCCGCAGATGGAACGCGGACAGGTCGTCGGCAACGAAGACTGCCTCTACCTCAACGTCTACACACACGTGAGAACAAAAAAATATTAAAGTAAAATTAGTCACTCGGCAAACCGTTACTGGAATTAATACTGGAGGGCGCGAAACCTTTTTGATCGTTTCATTGGTCGTGAAACAGAATTATCCTAGATTATTTATTTGGACATTTTAGATTAAAGCTACAATATAACTATATTTAGCTTACACTATTTTTTATCACTAACAATATTTTTTTAAATACATTTAAACTATTTGTATCTTAACTGCTACTGGTAACTAATATAATATATGTTGCATGGTCACTCGACCTGAGCTGTCGAAATGGTCATTATTATTTCCTGATCCTGGTGCCACAACTGCATCCAACTACTACTGTCCCATGCTTTCCTCTTTATATTTTTGTAATCCTCTAACTTAATTGTATCATTCAACTTCAATCTTCTTCTTCTCTTTTTCACTCCTTCCACTGATGCTTCTAAATCTGTAAGAAAACTTCCAGCACCTCTCACCACATGTGCCAACCAGTTTTCTTTTCATAATATTTTTTTTAACAAATTCCTTTCCCCTTCTCAGTGCCTCTACATTCTTCAATCTATCTACCCAGTCCTCATTTACCTCCATATCCACATCTCTACTGCCTCTGTCCTTTCTCTCTTCCCCATTGTATATTTTTAACATGTTTACATAACGACACTCAAGCATAGCGCATAGCTCTATCCAGATTTATATTTCTTGCTCAATGCTCATCTCTGTTGACCCCTTCATATCTTCAGCCAACAACGTACCTAAGTATTGAAACTGCTATACTTTATCAATTCTTCTTTCATTTGTCCTTATTCTGTTTCCCTCATTTTTATTTACTTCCACAATTTTAGTTTTTCCACCACTTTTCATACGCATAATCCTTCATTCCCTTTTCTAATCTTGTCAACATTTTCTGAAGCATCTTATTCTCATTATTCTCATATAGCCTGCAGAACTTATCATCTTTCACCTACATTTACACCGTTATTTATCTCCTAAAGTTTTTATTTAATCCTGAATATATATATTAAATAAGTTTGGTAAATTCACCCGGTCGGAAGGGTCGAGCAAGTTAGCCAAGGGTAAACTACATAAGGTAGTTGAATAGAAGTCTCCTAACCTTATACAGCCCCCGGGCTGTAGTTTAAGAATCCTACCCGACATTCGCCTAAAAGTGATGTAGGAAAACCCCTAAAAACCTTGCATCAGATAGTTCGTTCACTTGGTACTTGTCCCACGCTCTTCCGATCGCGGGAGACTTTTTTTTTTTTTGGATGTAGACAGGCTACATGAGGTTAATCCACATAGTGGCAACTCCCCTCTTATAGCATAGGAAAGGGATTTGAAAGGGAGGATGCGGAAGGGTGGAGGAAGGTAGCCAAGGGTAACTAGGGCCCCCGGGCTATGGTTTAAGGATCCTACCCGGCATTCGCCTAAAGAAATGCAGGACAAACCCTAGAAAAACCTGCATCAGGTAGGTCGGGCATTGGGTACTTGTCCCACGCCCTTCCGATAGCGGGAGAGGAGTTTGCTGTGGGGACGCAGCATTCCCATCTCCGTGCCTCGACCAGTTTAGGAGGCAGCTGGCCGACTATTCCAATGGGGATAGCGGACACCTCTTACCGTATGGCCTGTGACCCCGGAACATACACCTCTCAAAACAGGCCGAGGTGCCTCGGCTTGTGGGAACCTTAGTTCAAAAACGGAGAGGAAAAGGCATCCCCAAAGGTAGCCCCTTCGTATCTCTCCTACAAGGTTCTACCTGCGAGAGAATACCTCTCGCAGGTACTGCCTGCGAGAGAATATCCCTCGCAGGCCTTGTCATGTCGCGGGAGACTTATCAATCTTCTATTTAGGACTCTAAATTAGCTGCATGCTGTATCAAACTGTTCGATATTCTGAGAATTTTTTCGTTCCAGCTTTCTTTGGGATTGGTATCATTACTGACTTTACAAGGTCATCAGGCCATTCCCCTGTTACATATATGTTATTATACAGTTCTACTATTTCCTTCCACTTCTTCCATATTTAAACATTCTTATAAATCCATTGATAAATCATCTATTGTGTTTGTCCTACCATTTCTCATTTCTTTTATTTCTTGCTCAACACCTCACTTCAGTAATGACTGCCGTCTTCCTTCTTTTGTTAAAATATAAACTGTCATTCTAAATTAAAATACCAATAATGTTGATGAGCAGAAAAAACCAAAAACAGTCTCCAAGTTTTTAATTTTATTAAATAACTAGGTAGGTGCCCGGCGTTGCTCGTGTACTTATTTATATAAACTCGAAAAAGTATTTAATTGATACTTAATACTTAAATATATTCCTCGAGTATTTCAGGATATAATCGTCACTCAGTCTTCATACATTACGAAATATTACATTGATGAAATTGTTAGCTAGACTCACAACTAATACAGCGCGAAAATTAACTTACATTTTCCCCAATGATGGTAAAGTAATTCGTATTCTTCTTTATTATCATTCGATGGAATATTGCTGTATAAAATTATACTTTTTATTAAAAAAAATATTTCTGCTTTATTTTATTCCTAATAAAGGAGATATTTCCTTTGTTCGTTGCGTAGTAACGTCTTTCTCTCGCGTGACGTCATTGTCTCTTAGCGCGCAGTAATTTAATATTTAATGATCACGGTTTTTAATTATAATTCTTTCCACATGTATGCTAGGCGTTTCTCACCCTCACAGTATCGTTTCTCGTGTTTTGAAGAATTTGTGTACCAATTTTTGTTGCAATCTATCCACGCTTTTAAATTTGTATAGAAATTAACGTAAATACATACATACATACATACATACAAATATACATCCTTTTTTATTATATAGATGAGTTGGAAGCTTTCAACTCTTTTGTTATAATCATCCTTCTTGTCCTATAATCACAATAACTTTAAAAAATATTAGTAAGGTATTTAGTCGCTAATATAAATCTATGTTGTTTATTCAACAAGATCTGTTCTTAAACTCTTAACTTCCAATTATTTAATAAAATTAAAAACTTGCAGACCGTTTTTGTCTTTTTCTGCTCGTCAACGTCAACAGTCCTTTTACCATAATCTCAATAATAAAAATTTATCTTTTGAAAATTATAAATGAGAAAATTTAATTTCATGTATACAACTACCTACATACCATTCATTCGCCAAGCTGAGTAATCGACGGAATCTTTTATATCCATCGATGAAATATTTACAATTAAAATTTATATTTCAATTCGACATTTCCGTATCCGAGTGATTTGCTATTGTCAGCAATAGTCTGTTGACTGGCGTTGCATTAGTACGTAATATATATTGTAATAATTATAAACTAATATTATGAATGTGGCGTTTTTAAATGAAAGAACTTAAGTGATTACTATTAAACAAGATTTATTAACAATTTTAAAACAAGTATAAAATACACAAAATAATTCGGATCTCAGGGTCTTGAACTGGGTTTGATAAATGGCAGAATTTATATAATCAAAATTACTTTTACTTTTTATGGAAATCAATGCGTCTGAACATAGACGAAATTTGTTGCGGAAGAAATAATACTAAAGATTGAATTTAAACAATTTTAATTTGATCAAGAATTAAGGATCTCATTTTATCGATAATTAAATAATTAAAGAACAATCTGACTTTTATCTTTTAAACACGGTTTACAAATGATTTTAAAGTTTTTCTCTACTTACGGCCGCCCAGGTCTCTTTTTAGCTTTTCGTGCACAATTTTCGGGACATCACTGATTCTAAGTACTCACAGACTCTAAATGTTCACAGGCTCTAATTGGCGTTGTTTGTTAGTTGGTTTAACACAAATTGGTTGGTTCTCGATGCTTTACTGCAACCTGGATTTGTAGATCTCATGACTTTAGTTGAAAATGGACTTCATTGGTTTGTCTATGGCCAGCATGATGAATCTACGCTCGACCACCAAATACACACTAGTTGCTCTGTCTCCTTCCCGACTGAATATTGCTTTACGTTTTAATATTTGAAAGCATGTTTGTGACTGGACCACATTCTTTCGTTCTGACTGCCGACTGTAAAACTTTTCGTCTGATCTATTCGCTGTCTGCTGCCCGACTGAACATTCGTCTCGTAAATTTTGAGCGCGTAGAACCTTCTCGACTGATCAACAATGTTTTCTTTGCCTTGCCGGTTTGTTGCGGCGTCCGCTCTATATCCACTAATAATGAGTCCTCTACAATTCAACTTCTCAATTAGAACAATGCCTTAATTACCAATTACTACAATATATATATATATATATTGTGGTAATGAAAAGGCCATTATTAATTAATAATTAGAAAATTTTGAATCGAATTGTTAGCGGCAGAAAACACACAAGTTGCACACAAGAATGGACAATAATGCCACCGGTTTAAGGTATTGCAGGCTGTTGGTTCGCTGGACGCATGGTGTAGTCTTCGTCTTCGTCTTCGTCGAAATATAGCAGAGAGCAGTTGTTATAGAAAGATTGCTGTGGACGGATAAAATGTAACATTTTCAGAAAGAGTCCAGATACCGGTATTAGAAAAGTTTTGTTATAAGTTGCAGTCTGCGAGAGAAATAGACAAATATTCATCGATAAACATTTTGTATGCTGAAGTATAATCTATACTATTGTCAGATTAGACCATTATTTTGATGTTGGGAGACCAAATAATTGCATCCGACGTTTAATAGTCTTCAGAATGATCGAACTACATTTCCTTAACGAACGGAGAATAAAACTTTTGCCAAACCAACAGTGATAATTAGAGTCAGTGTTACAAAAATGGCCTGTTATAAAGTGTAATGTGTGTGTAAGTGAATGAACGAGCCTAATTGCCCTGATATTCAGGAACTGTAAGTTACAATCTCACTATATTCATATTTGTAAACCATTAGGTGAAGGTAATTATCGTCAGATTTCGATTTTCAAATATCGCTTATAATTAAAAGTTAACATTTATGTTTGCATTGTAAATAATAAATTGAAAATTGGATTGTTAACAAATATTTTTCTTTATTTAAAGACCCAGTAAAGACCCTGAGAGAGAGAGAGAGAGAGAGAGAGAGAGAGAGAGAGAGAGTAAATTTTGATTGTAAAACACTAATAAATAATATAAATTGAAAGTTAATTACGTGATAACTTGTAAAATTCATTGGATAACATTTGTAAGTTTAACTATTTGTGCATTAATAAATCATTTTGTTTGTTTATTTAAAAATCTTTAATTATTATTAAAGCATCCTTTCATTTAATATTTAAATTAATACAAATTTTTGCTCCAGCGTAGGGATTATTTTAATGTCACTAACTGATTACCACAAATTGGCACCTGAATGTGAGGCTAGCTATTTTATGTAATTAACTGTCATTGTTTTAAAATTCCTTTCATTTGCATTCATTAAAAATTGGCGCCTCAAAGTGAGCTGTCGGTCATTTTATCATTCTTTAATTTGTATATATTACAATATATATATATTGTAATACCCAGTTAAGAAGGACATAAATTTTGTTCTTATTTCATCAGATTTGTTTACCAACTCAGACTGGGGATTCTTGAGTGGTTTGTATAAAAAAAAGATAATAATAAGATGATGGATAAGCGGCTCTTAGGGAAGGGGAGGACTATAATTGGACGTTTAGCGGCTCTTAGAGCTAATGGTTTTGACAGACAACCGGACGAAACCCTAAAGACATAATGGCAGAAGTTTTGTGGACATCCAATTATATTAAAACGAAATGTTTATTTTAATTGTATTGAGTGGCTCTCGGAGCGAGAGAAAGCCAACAGTTGGTGTTTGTTTGGCGAACGTGGAAACTCAAAAACTGTGAAAAAAAGGGGGGAAGCAGATAAAAGTTAGTTGGACTGGAGACCTCAAAGGAGATGGACGTGGAGTCAGATGCCAGAGCGCAAGAGGGAAGGATGTAAAGAGTGTGAGTCAGAGTTGAGAGGAGATGGACGTAGGAGTTGAAATGTAGACAGCAAAGGAGGAGGACGTGGAATGGTGGCCGTGCCTAAAAATAAAATAAACATTTTAGTCCATGCAAGCTGTCAGGAGTCGGGATATCAAAAAGGATAAAGTGAACGTGTCTGTGAAGCGTGTGTAAAAGTCCGTGCACAGAAGGGCATTTAAGATTAAAGTGCATTCCTGAAAAATCCAAATAAAATTGTAAGTAGACATTCAGTAATAAATTTCTGTAAATTGTTAAATAAGGGTAATCAGTCAGATTTCGTTTTCATTTTATTTAATTGCATTGTTTAAATTGTAAATTTTAGTTTTCCGTTTCCTTATTAACCCAGTAAAGACCCTGGGGTACAGAGTCTGATTTATAAAATGTAACTGGATTATTAGTGTAATTTAATTGTTGAGGTAAAAGGATATAAAAAATATACAGAGATTTTCTTGAGTTGTATTCTATATTAATAAAATTGTTTTGTTTAAGAAAATTTAATAACTTGTTTAATCTAAGTAATTCCTATATATATATATATATATATATATATATATATATTGTAATAATTAAATATAATATGAATGTGGCGTTTCTAAATGAAAGAACTTAAGTGAAAACTATTAAACAAGATTTATTAACAATTTTAAAACAAGTCTAAAATACACAAAATATTTTGGATCTCAGGGTCTTGAACTGGGTTTGATAAATGGCAGAATTTATATAATCAAAATTACATTTACTTTTTATAGAAATTAATGCGTCTGAACATTGACGAAATTTGTTGCGGAAGAAATAATACTTAAGATTGAATTTAAACAATTTTAATTTTATCAAGAATTAAGGATCTCATTTTATCGATAATTAAATAATTAAAGAACGATCTGACTTTTATCTTTTAAACACGGTTTACAAATGATTTTAAAGTTTTTCTCTACTTACGGCCGCCCAGGTCTCTTTTTAGCTTTTCGTGCACAATTTTGGGGACATCACTGATTCTAAGTACTCACAGACTCTAAATGTTCACAGGCTCTAATTGGCGTTGTTTGTTAGTTGCTTTAACACAAATTGGTTGGTTCTCGATGCTTTACTGCAACCTGGATTTGTAGATCTCATGACTTTAGTTGAAAATGGACTTCATTGGTTTGTATGGCCAGCATGATGAATCTACGCTCGACCACCGAATACACACTAGTTGCTCTGTCTCCTTCCCGACTGAATATTGCTTTACTTTTTAATATTTGAAAGCATGTTTGTGACTGGACCACATTCTTTCGTTCTGACTGCCGACTGTAAAACTTTTCGTCTGGTCTATTCGCTGTCTGCTGCCCCACTGAATTCTTCGTCTCGTAAATTTTGAGCGCGTAAAAACCTTCCCAACCGATCAACAATGTTTTCTTTGCCTTGCCGGTTTGTTGCGGCGTCCGCTCTATATCCACAAATAATGTGTCCTCTACAATTCAACTTCTCAATTAGAACAATGCCTTAATTACCAATTACTACATTATATATATATATATTGTTGAGACCACCAATGTGTAATGAAATGTTATTTTTATTATTTATTTAATATTTGTATTGTCGGCTTAATAATTATGGCCCAGGTATTATTAACAACAGTCAGCGTTGCGTAAGCATGCGGAATGCTGGAGAGACGTGTTACTGTCGGCGTATTTTGAGGTTGGAAGCTTGGTCGAGAGAACAAAGCAATCCTTAACGGAAGCCAGCCGATGGTGGTCATGGAGTCCATAATGGAAGACAGCCTGTAGTGGTTGTGTTCAGCCTGCGTATTAAATGAAACAGTAAAGTGTTGAGCCTGCGTATTAAATTAAACAGTTAAGTGTCGAGTCAGTATTAATATCCAGGACAGTAAAGTAGAATCGTCAGTTATCATTAATATCCAGGCCAGCAAAGTTCAGTCGGCTGATAGATGTAGGATGAAAAAGTTCTAGAACATGTTGGAGACATGTCCGGTGGTCAGTTGGCCGGAAAGTTAGCAAAGTGAAACTAAAGTTATGGAATAAGGTTTTAAAAACGGGTTCCTTGTCAATGAGAGAGATATAATTCAGCGATTTATAAAAATTGATCAACATCCTATAGGACTTCATTATCTGTGGTTATTTTACTGATTTATGTTGTGAACAGTGAATTACCATGGCCTATTAAATAAAATCCTTTTAAATTACCAGTGAAGTGTATAAGCAATGTTTTATGAGAGCAGATCTGATGATTTGGTATGTATTAAATTTCCATTGTAACCCTTATATTAATTGCGTACCGTCAGATTTCCTTAGATGTCAGATTTCTTTAGATTTCAGTTTTTCTTGAAAATTTAATCAATTAATTTTGTAACATTTTGCGAATTACTGTAACTATTAGAGGCCCAATAAGCGGCTTTGAAGAATTAATAATTTCACTAAAATCTGTGGTATTTGTGTAAAAGTTTATGTACAGAATCCAAACTAAATTTGTATTAAATGTTTTATATTTAAAAGTTAATTGTTTAAATTCATTTGTAAATAATTAATTTCTCACATTAATTATCAAAATTGTGTTTTGTTTCCTATTACTGTTAGAGGTACTATTACTATCATTAAATTGTTATTACATTATTTGACGTGAGGCTTATTATAAATCATTAATTAGTATATTATAATATATATTGTTAAGAGTCTCTTGTTCGTCAATTTTCGTGACACCTGAAAACTGAAAGTTTTGTATCAAACGAAATAGCTGTAATATTTAAAGTCTACTGTATATTTTATTCAAGTTGTTAGTATTATACAGTCAAACATCATTGAATCTTTCTCAGTCAGCACATACTTTCAATAACTGAAATATTTTTCTATTTCTTCTGCTTCTGCGCTTCCATTTTCCAAATGACGACAATCAGCCTGGAGCAAGCAAGTTTCCTGTACTAGTCTGGTTTCACCGTGGAAGTTTCTGCTATGGTGACAAGGGCCCGTGTGTCCTGGGCCCACACTACCTTATGGAAAATGACATGGTTCTAGTGTTTCCGGCGTACCGCATCGGAGCTTTGGGATTCCTCAGCACCGGCGACGGCGTTATGACTGGTAATTACGGCCTCAAGGACCAAGTCGAAGTTCTCAGGTAGGCTAACTCGAAATAATCGGTTCCATTAGAACTTGATTTTAGTGGACTCCAGGTGTTCAACCGAATTATCTTTTCTCTGAATTTCTAAATTATTATATATACAAAAATTACCTATGCGCACCCCGAAATCAAGAACGTCTGTTCTAATTTGTGTTTCTCCACGTTCATGAAATTGCTTCACATTAAAAGTAAATAATTGTATAGGAAATTTTTCTATCCTTATCCGTTAAAACAGAACTACTTAAAAAATCCTAGAAAACAGAAATTGGACTTGACATAGAAACCTGGCATGAATCACTATTTACTCTAAACGAGATTTCAGCTACTATAATTAGTATGGAATTTATTAAATACTACCTGGGTGCTCGGCGTTGCCCGGGTTGTCGTATATCCATAACCCCCGATTTGACTCCACTCTCGACTGTTTTACGTTATTTTGATGAAATGACACTGTTCCCTTACCAATAACGAAAGGAGTTAAAATTTTGCACAGAAAACATGCACAGAATTTTTTTGAATATCATTGATCCCGAAAAATATTTATTCGACACAAATATTGGCGGTGTGTGCATGTTTCAAAATTTCCACCCCCGCCGGCCCTTGGTGTTAAATGGAAAGTTGAATGTTATAATTATACTCAGCGACATCCATAATCCTGGATTTTACCCCAATCTCGCTATATATGCGTTATTTTCTTGTAAGCCCCAACCTCTAAGGATGCTCCTTTCCCATGATGTAAGGGGGTTGAAGTTATACAAAGATAACATCGGTAGAAACACTATCAATCTCTTTGATCCCGAAAAGTATTTATCCGAATCAAATATCGGCCGTTTTAGCACGCATGAACATTTCCATCCCCGTCCTCTGGGGACGGTAGGCGTGTGTCTCACCCCATCCCCCAGAGTTTTGCTTACCTGTCGTAAAGAACACGTGTACGAAATTTGGTGAAATTTGCTCTACGGGTGTAGATTTGTATGCGGAACATACACATACTTACTTAGTCAATTTTATTTAATAGAAGATTAAATAAAATAGATTTAACATAATAGTGGAGAAGAGTCTGCGAGGGCTACTCTCTCGCAGGCAATACCTGCGAGGGATGTTCTCTCGCAGGCCGAACCTTTTAGGAGAGATACGAAGGGGCTAACTTTGGGGATGCCTTTTCCTCTACGTTTTTGAACTAAGGTTCCTTCAAGCCGAGGCACATCGGCCTGTTCTGAGAGGTGTATGTACCGGGGTCACAGGCCTTGGGCATACGGTAAGAGTTGTCCGCTATTCCCATTGGAATAGTCCGTCAGCTGCCTCCTAAACTGGTCGAGGCACGGAGAAGGGAATGCTGCGTCCCCACAGCAAACTCCTCTCCCGCTATCGGAAGGGCGTGGGATAAGGACCCAATGCCCGACCTACCTGATGCAGGTTTTTCTAGGGTTTTCCCTGCATTTCTTTTGGCGAATGCCGGGTAGGATCCTTAAAATATAGCCCGGGGGCCCTAGTTAACCCTTGGCTACCTTTCTCTACCCTTCCGCATCCCCCCTTTCAAATCCCTTCCTATGCTATTGAAGGGCAGTTGCCCAACGTGGATTACCCTCATGTAGCCTGTTGCCCTAAAAAGAAAATATTAGTGGAACAATGTGCAAACATATTTATCATTGGTTGTAATAGTTTTACTTTCAATGGTGGTATTGAAACTTACGGTCAAAAATTGGTTACGTCTAGAAGGCTCATGCAGAAATTAAATTCAATCTAAAACAGTTCTACTTCAAAATAATTATTTTCCAATATCTTTCAATTGATCTTATAAACGCGGTTCTATCTATTTCGAAGCGTAGATTTCTGGAATCTATTTGTGATTGTACCATACGGTTTGTATCTATGTTTATTTAATAAATTGTACTGCGTAGAACTATGTTTCTTTTTTCTATTATTTTTACCGAATTGTTTCAGAGACTTCCTTTTATCGTGAGCCGGGCTAAGACTGACATCTTTTACTGCTCCCCTTTGAACTTACTTCTACGTGACATTTCGGGTACAGGTCCCACCATGCGGTACAGTGTCACGAAATGGGACGCAGTCGTGTCTTCAAGGCTAGTTTGCAAGTTCTTCGACTACAATATTCCGATGACCAAATGTAACGAGTTCCATCCACGACTTTATACATACATAGTCGATATGAATTTCCCGCCCCAATTATCGTTTTAAACCGCTGTTATTTGCAGCTCTCGCTTGGGATATGAATTCCTCGTATATAGCCTATTTTTAGTTTAACAGCAACACACCTTCTTAATATAATGAGTAGCCTTTCTTTTGTTACAATTTATATTCAGCCTGTTTCGAATAGCCCATTGAATTGACTTTTTCTAGTGCTATAAGCTACAAATTAGAAGCAAAGAGTCCAACGCTAGGAGCATTGTTGAGAGGTAAATCATTTAATATAAATTGAAAACACCGATCACTAAGGAGTCTCGTCACGTGACCGAACAGCCTGTTATCGATATTGAGTTTCAATAATGACAGATAATGAGGAATTATATCGAAAGCCTTGGAGAAGACTTATCCATTACAATCGTGTCTATTATGCCGCCACTATGAATCTCGCCTGAGAAGTTTCTGTGATAGCGTAATAATTTGACTATATCACAATTCTTTGCGTATGAAGTTCACAGTAGAATGTTTCATCATTCTATCGACGTAAGACTTATTTATGTCAGTTTTGTCTCCACATTCTTGAACGTTAAGAAGATTTATTTAGTAGCGGATCATTACAGCACGTTCCTCGTTAATTTCTGCCTAATTGTTCAGGTCCTCTTGACTTCATGTCGGCAAACGTAATCTGAGAGGCTGAGCAGATATTTCGAATTGACTGTTATTATTTTAAGATTTGAGTTACTATCGAAAACTGTTGTTATCTGTTTTAGAAAGTATTCATTTGTTGTGAAAGGCCGAAGAACCTCGACTTTTAGAGAACAGATATTAATACCGGAATATTTCTAATCGATCGTTACATTGTCAACTAGGGGTCCATATTTCAAGGATTTGTACAAGTATATTTTTAGTCCAAAAGATGGATTAACACGTGTACACTGACAATCGTCAAAGAAATAACCTAAGATAAAAGGAAAAACCATAGAATGGGCAATTTAGCACAAAGATTAAAAAAATAATGAAATATAATCGTTTATCGAACGTGAATTACAAAAGAAACCTGGTGTTAAATCAAGTCGGATTAAACAAAAAGATTTAAGGTTTACTTCGAGGTAGTCGATACTGTTTGTTGTCTTAATCTTATATATTTAAGTTTTGTGGATTTGGGACGGAGGTATTTTGAAAAAGAAGAGAGAAGAAATTTGAGCTGCCTAACGGAAAATTGTAATATAATTCCACGTTGTTTGTCTGTTGTTGCAGGTGGGTGCAGCGCAACATCGCTTCATTCGGAGGCGACCCTAACGCAGTTACTATCGGTGGGAGCGGTGCGGGGGCGGTGTCCGCTCTTTTGCACCTTATGTCGCCGCTTTCCAAAGGGCTCTTCCACGGAGTCATTTCTTTCGGTGGATCGCCCCTCAATTTCTGGGCCCTGAACCGGAACCCAAAGGAACAGATCATCCGTATTGCCGAGAAATTGAAGTGTGCCACCGATAGTTCAATAGTAAGATATCAATATTTAATTACTTTGAATGAGTACATACATGCATGTATATAGCATATAGTGTCTCTCTTATGTTATATAAAATTTTATATATGTGTAAATGAGGTGTTATAAATTCTCTAATGCGGGTTTCTTAAACTGCTCTCTATGACTTATTCAAGCTTGTATTTTCTCTATGCAGGCCATCCGAACCTGCCTGGTCGAAGTGCCCGCCGCAGACCTGGCAGCTTTATGCGAAGACTGCACACAGTCCGCGCTACCCATCAACACACCGTTTGCCCCCATCATCGAAAACGTGCCCACTTCTTGCGCACCACCATTTCTCAACGAGGATCCAATCATTCTTCTCAAAGAAGGAGCATTTGACGTATCGGTGCCTCTGCTCATGGGAATCACGTCGGACGAAGGTCTCCCTCTGGCACAGATGGTGATGGATGACGAGGACCTGAAGGAAAAATTGAGTTGTGATTGTCAAGGCTTGTTGGCTTCATTGTTGGACAACCCTCCCTACTCCGACGAGCAGTTTCAAGCTATACGGGACTGCTACGTTTGTCCAGAAGGCACGCCAACACTGGAAGAGTTATCTGATCTGATTTCTGACATCAGGTACTTTTATCCCATGTTCATGACTGCGTCGGAGATAGTTCGTCACGGTAAACCCCGTTTATTCTTCATGGTATTTGCTTACCAAGGTCGGGTGAGCGACGCCACCACACACTGTTTCCCGCGCTCGAAGCGGAACGCTTCACACGCCGACGACGCTATCTACCTATTTAGAAATCGTTTGACATCGTTTCCTGGAGATATGTTGGAGGATGAAGTTCTTACTATCGAGAGAATGACCTCAATAGTCTTCAATTTTGTAAAAACTAGAGATCTGCGTGAGTCGAACTGCGATGCAGCAGATACCGCCTGCCAGATGCTGAGGCCGAGGTCTTGGACGCCGGCGGACAAATGCTGCTTCCGGTACTTACTAATGGCGAATGATGTCATTTTAGTCACAGAGGAACCTTTTCTTGAAAGAGTTCAATGTTTAAATAAAATAATGGCAGATGAAGCGAGTAAACAGCCGTCTCCGTGTGCTAAAAAAGTTGAGCAATGCGGATCTGAGGAAGATGAAAAAGTCCCGACATGCAAACTGTCTGGAGGATCATCGCAAGAAAATACTGAACGATCGTACGATAAGAGTCAATCGAATAATGAAGATTCTCAAACTCCCAACAGCCCTCCAACCAAAAATACGGAAAATGAATCAACAGACCAAGACCCTCAGTTGAATGATGCAGAAAGTAAACCATGTCAAAACCGTCGAAGTGAAAATGCACGTCGCTGTCCGCTTTCTAAGGGAAAAAATCCTAAATCAGGTTCTTGTGGATGTCGATTGGGAAAGCCACCAGAACATGCTGCTGACTGATTCAGCAAGATCTGGCTTCGATTGTAATTGAATTGCTTGTAATTTTTAAGTAGGCGTGTTTCCATCAGTCAAGTAAATAATATGTGGTTTTGTCATTTACAATAAATTATTGGTTATATTTATTAAGTGTTAGTGGATTTCTTGTAGACTAATATTTAGTGTTTCTCCTTATATAATGTTTTTGAGCAGCAATCAATACATTGCTGACGATTCATTCTTAGTGTTCATATTGTTAATATTTAGAACCAACCAATAAAACTTTATAATTTAATATAATCTAATTTCAACATTATTAATTGTACATCATTTGCCTTTTAGTTCATCACCCATAACTATGAGTTGCATTTGAAATGTCTTCAAGGAATTTGAATTGAATACCAGTAAGAATACTGCTCTTGTATTAGTTTTATATAATAACAATCCGCATTCTTTTTAAAAAGTAAATTCTGCCAGTGGGATACACTTGACCTTCTCAAGTATGACCTACAAAAAAATATACTGACCAGCAGGATGCCAAAAACGTAACCACAAAGTAAGGGGCGATGGATTCTATTTAATGTATTCGTGTCACTTTGTATATCCTGATCGTCATTAGAAATTATCTGTATAGGGTCTGCCGATTGGCAGAAGAAACGTAAGTTTACTAGGGTTTTGGTTAAAATATTATATTATTGGCCGTTTTCACGTTCATATAAACGAAGCAGGAATTAATATTGTTTCTTTTTTCGAAATTGAACTAAACAAGTAAAACGTATTACGCCAGTTTCTTGAGACGAATTCTAAAATTTTGTTTTTCAACTAGTAAACTAATAAATTTAAATATCTTATATAGCGATTATCTGAATTTTAGGGTCACAAAATTTTTAAGGGAGACATGCAGAAAACAGCCGGTGTATGATCCATTAGAAAAAAGAGTATCCGTAATCTGTTGCTATGCTTTCAGTTGCCGATCCAAAGTAATGAGTGCATCCTGTTGCTAATATTGTTTTCCTATTTTACTTTAAGGCCTGTTTTACGAGACACTCACTGTAAATGGGGTGAATATTGTTGTGTGTATTTAATCTATTAAATTGTCGAAGGAAATGTTCTCAGATTACTAGCCGAGTGACTGCTGTTACAAGTTGTGAATTGATGACCGGGAACGATCAGACGCCTACCTTAGGGTCATTCCATGCCAAGTGACCAAATCGCGTTTTGGGTACCACCTTGGGTTTTGATGAAATTTGGTGATAGTATTGAATAAAGCTTCAAGTGATGTTGTGCAAAATCTAAGATTCACTAGTAGTACAGAGGGGGCGCCAGGGCCTCCTGAAAAAAGTCACCTGTGCAATTCAACCCTGCGCGTGAATAGATTGTGAAGTTTGAAGTACTACTGTTGTGGAACTGTAGCAGCTAGCTTCCTGAAAAATGGTAACTACAGACAACTTTTTATGCTCTACACGATGGTTGCATTTTCAAAGTTTAAAAAGTTTTAGTTTTATTGCTGTTGTATCACAAAGTTGCTCAAAAAAACCGTCACGTCAATTTGAGGCAAATTTTTCGTGCTTATAACTTTGAAACAAGACGTTCTACAAACTTAAGCTTTGGTGAACTAACCAAACCCATTACTGATTTTAAGCTGCCAAAGTATCATTTTCAATCTCACTTTGTTGTCGAGATATGTGTTAGTTTATATGAGGTTCAAATTTTGTGTATTTTCTGGCAGAGCTGTCTCAGATAGAAAGCTTTTTTAAGTCTTTGGCCTAGAATCCAAAAAATAAGTCGGATTTGCTGAACGATGATAACATTCACTTCAAAACCAGCAAAGAACACTTAGACGACTAACGGTACACGGTCTTCAGCAATTATGAGACCTTTTTAAAGTGAACATATTGGAATTCTCTGATGTTAAGACATAATGAACAGTGCCATTTTCTGTCCTCAAGAGCCTTGATACAGATCAGGTCAAGTGCAGGCTTCAAGAATCGTTGCCATTAAAAAACTATGC
The DNA here is from genome assembly GCA_037074705.1 of Zhengitettix transpicula. Classification (NCBI taxonomy): domain Eukaryota; kingdom Metazoa; phylum Arthropoda; class Insecta; order Orthoptera; family Tetrigidae; genus Zhengitettix; species Zhengitettix transpicula. Next base: position 84,029,461 of record CM073592.1, read on the forward strand.
AAAGCACAAGGTTATTTTACTATTTTATCAATATTCTGTAATTATGAATGGATAGCGGTGTGTATAATTCTAAAGCGTGCTGCCAAAATCTCAAATACGTTCTCAATAATTCGTCGTGATCTAGATAATCGGTAGTTGAATTCTTTTCTACAGTTTAAAATACTCTGTGCGGTTTTAATATTCCAGTACTCAAAGGAATAGCGTCTGTAACGAAAACATACGGCAGTTTGCGTGAACTATTTGCGACTTATTTTTCTCTAGGAATGTTAAGTGAATTACCTTGCAAGCTCCAAAAAAATTCTTTATTCTGACGAACACCTTCATCTGATACTCTGCCATTCGAAATAAAACAAAAAAAATCTATAGTTTTTAAATCTATTTTCTGCAATCGTAACTAGCATTGTACTGTGTCTGTAGGAATGGAGGAATAATCTCGATATACTTCCCATCCAACCAGCGAAGGTAATGTGAAAAATTATAACTATTTTCTAAATCCCTCCCTACGGTGATCCAAATATAAACATTACATCACAAATATTATCTAAAAACAATGGAACACAATGTAAAAACATTCCAAGTATTGTTTATATATATCCATGTATATATTTCAATTTTATTAATAATCTGTTTGTCTCAATTTTCCATCAAATAGCAGAACATATTATAGAAACTAATTAATTCAGAAAGCAAAAGAATTTTATTCTTATCGGCATTGTTATAAATTAATCTGTGTCTCATTAATAATGTAGCAGTCCCTCCAAGGAAGCCTGCGAGAGGATTCTCTCGCAGGTGAACCTTCCCAGAGAGCTCTGGCGGAGGCTACCTTTGGGGATGCCTTCACATCTCTCTGGTTAATTTTTGAACTAAGGTTCCCATATGCCGAGGCACCTCGGCCTGTTTTGAGAGGTGTATGTTCCGGGGTCGCAGACCTTGGGCATACGGTAAGAGTTGTCCGCTATTCCCATTGGAATTGTCGGCCAGCTGCCTCCTAAACTGGTCAAGGCACGGAGAAGGGAATTCTGCGTCCCCACAGCAAACTCCTCTCCCGCTATCGGAAGGGCGTGGGACAAGTACCCAATGCCCGACCTACCTGATGCAGGTTTTCGTAGGGTTTGTCCTGCATTTCTTTTAGGCGAATGCCGGGTAGGATCCTTAAACCATAGCCCAAGGGCCCTAGTTACCCTTCGCTACCTTCCTCCACCCTTCCGCATCCCCCATTTCAAATCCCTTTCCTATGCTATAAGATGGGAGTTGCCACTATGTGGATTACCCTGTACATAGCCTGCCTACACAAAAAAAAAAAAAAATTAATAATGTATCGTATGTTGCATCGTTCCTTTACGTTTGCTAGTACAAGCAAGCACTTTCTTGGTACACGTTCCGTTTTTGCGTGCACGAGCACTGAGTTTGAATGACAAATTAAATCAAGCATCAGCTTGTACAAGCAAAATGCTTGCGCAAAATTATCCTACCGACGCTGTAGCATTTTTGTACAAAAAGATTGATCATGCATGCTTTTTAAGTTTGCTTGAACGTGTGTTGTGGATTACGTACGTACACTGCAGACGAATGATAATTAATTTATTTATATTATAATTTATTACAAATTTATACTATAGCAGAAGTGTGATTTAATAAAATCAATCGCATTATCAGGGTAACAATCAACAACTGCCGTTGGAACGAAGCCACAAAGATATTGTCGTTTATATATTGTAATAATTTATGCATTTAGCTTGCATCTTTTGACAATAATTCATGATATGAATTATGTGGCGTTTTTAAATGAAAAGAACTATTACGTGAAAACTATTAAACAAGATTTATTAACAATTTTAAAACAAGTATTCAAATCACAAAATATTTGGGATCTCAGGGTCTTGAACTGGGTTTGATAATGGCAGAATTTATATAATCAAAATCACAAAAATTACATTTGGTTTATATGAGAATAAATGCGTCTGAACATAGACGAAATTTGTTGCTGAAGAAATAATACCAAAGATTGAATTTAAACAATTTCGATTTTTATCAAGAAATAAAGAATGATCTGAATAATTAAGGATCTCATTTTATCGATAATTAAAGAACGATCTGACGTTTATCTTTTAATCGTGGTTTACAATGATTTTAAAGTTTTCTTTCTACTTACGGCAGCCCAGGTCTCATTTTAACTTTTCGTGCACAATTTTGGGGATATCACTGATTCTAAGTACTCACAGACTCTAAATGTTCACAGACTCTAATTAGTGTAGTTCGTTAGTTGGTTTAAAATAAATTTGTCGATTCTCGATGATTTACTGCAACCTGGATTTGTAGATCTCGTGGATTTTTGTTGAAAATGCACCTCATTGGTTTTGTCTGTTGACTGAAGACTAGTTCAGTTTCTGCATTTTCGATATAACAGCGTACTGGTTAGTGGAACACTTTCTCGTCCTTTAAATTAGACCTTTCAGTCTTCACTGCTGACTGACAAAGATTGTTCAAGTTTTCGTGAATTAGAATTTCATGGTCTTTACATGTCGCCGTTTACTGCCCAACTGTTCGTTCTTTTTCTGTGTTCTACTTGCTGTCTGATGCCCAACTCTTCGTTCGTCTCGTAAATTTTGAGCGCGTAAAACCTTCTCGACCGATCAACAATACTTTCCTTGCATTGCCGGTTTGTTGCGGCGTCAGCTATATCCACCAATAATGAGTCCTCTACAATTCAACTTTTCAATTAGAACAATGCCTTAATTACCAATTACTACAATATCTTTGCGTGATGTCGTGCACACCTCTCTGCCGAACGATAGATTTAATTAATCCTCGCTGCCACGTCGCACAGGCTCCATCAAATTTTGTCGGCGTTGTAGTTTGTCATATTTAATTTTTTTTCCTAATACAACATTTGTTACTCATGAATATTGCATTAATGTGATAAAAATTCATTCAATGTGATTCTCATGTTCATGACGTAAGTTATTTTTTTTGAGTGAAATTCAATGTTACATTAATGAGTTTTGTCTCAAAATAATAGCTGTCAATTACAAATTGGCCGTAAAACACGAAGAACAGACGTACCTAAAGTAATTTTAGATTACTCCGTTTAATATTCTTAACGCCATGCTCACGGCAACACACGTTTTCGTCCGCGTTAACGCCATACCAAATTTACTTGTTTATAAAAAAAAGTACAAACATTTCAAACTCCACGGTGAGCACAGGTCCGTGCCGTGCTACACAACACAATAAAGGGTAATAGAAATACCACATAACGTTTCTGACGAAAGGGACAAGAATCCCAGAAATTTTTTCATTATAACTAATATATTGTAATAAACACAACAGGGTATAAATAAAAAATATATATAATTTTGATTTTAACAAACAAATTTATTAACACAAGAAGAAATTAAAATTGATTTAATATTTTACCATTATAATAAGAAACTCTTGCTCTCATGGGTCTTTACTGGGTTTGACAGCGGACAGAATCGAACTATTAAAAAGACCCAACATTTAAGTTTTAAATTAAAAAAAAGTATTTGCTATATTTATTAATGAACTTAACCTATAGATTGCTTCTAACTTTATTATCAAAAGAAGAGAACGACATCTGACTGTTATCCTTTAATAACGTTTACTTCTGTTAATATTATGCATTCCAACATACGGTTTCTCAGGTTTACTTCGACTCGTTCTTAAGACACTCACTTTATAGCCTTGACATTCACTCACTGACTCTAACACAATATCACTGGTTCGCCGTGACACTTCTTGACGTCGTTTGCTGCATCCAGGTCGCCTACCATCGAAGACAGGTCAAATTCTCCTACTCATACAGATAGAGCTTCTGTATTTTAAAAATGTTTATAGCTGTTATGGTTTTGCTGACTGATGCTGACTGTCGCTGACTGACTAACTGTCGAGGTTCACCGAACACCTCTCCTACGCTGATTCTCGCTGACCGTCTCTCGTTCCTCTCCCACGCTAACTGTGTCTGTCTCCTGTCCCACGTTAACTCCAACTGTCCAACTGTCTCTTCGCTGCGCCCTCCGCCGCTCTCCCACGCTAACTGTTAACTGTCCCTTCGATGCGTCCTCCACCTAGCTCCCACGCTAACTGTGTCTGTCTCCTCTCCCACGTTAACTCCAACTGTCGAACTGTCTACACAATAGGTTATTTCCCCTATATATACCACCAGCTTCTTTATTTTTCTCTTGATGCAAAGTTTCGTCGCAACGGCGCGGTGACAGAATCCCATTACTGAAATTTACGTCCCGGCCACTGGATTCCTTCCGCCTTCCGAAACCCGACAATCGCGACAGGTCCAATTTGTCTTTGGACCTCTCCGCTCACAAGTGCGCGATACTAATTTCTCCAGATCCTAAGTCAACAAGTGCCTGGACCCTCATCATCCCAAGTAATTGCGCCATTTGACATGCTTGCAATTTGCAGTATTTCGCCCCCGCAATTACTCAGGACTTGTCGGCTGCTCTCTTTTGTCCGACTCGCACAAGATCTTTTCTTGCAAGTCCCAAGCAACTGCGCCACTTGTCAGGTCATTCGTCAGAGACAATAGCCTGCTCTAACATAGCCACTTTAGGAACATCTGATCGCCCACGTTCTGCGTTACGAATTCTTCACACCGTTCCCCAAATCAATAAGTTACTGGACTCGCAATCACTCTTTAGACCTAATTGCCGCACCGTCACCAGCACTCATTGTAGATAAATGTCTTACCGCTCCGTCTTGTCACCTCGTGACAGGACCCGCGGTTCCTTTTCCCTCGCATTCTCTTTACGACATGTGCGCTGTTTTTAATCCAATGCATTATATTAAATGCATTACAATATATATAAAACGTTCTTAAGGGGTCATTCCATTCCAAGTGACCAAATTTTCAAATAAGAAGAAAAATTAAATTAACATGAAAAAAAGTAGTTTTGTCAATTGACGAGTGCAGTTGTGTCACTCTATGTTATTCTTAACAACTGAAGAGAGGAACAAGATCCAAGAAATGTTGTGTGGTATTTATATTATCACTTATTTTATCTGTATTTGGCTATCTTTCTTGTTATTGAAATTAAATTAAATTTGAACCCATCAGTAATTTGAAATATAATTTTTAATTAGTTTATATTTTCAAAACATAAATATTATTCGAAAATTTTTGTGTAATATTTTTGGAAAATTCCTAACCAAAGTTTATTTTAAAGAAAAAAACATTTAAGGGACTGCATTTGCGTCATAATGAGCATCGTCCTGGAATACTACGATCCAAAAAGTAACTCTTTTTAAAATATATACGATGGAAAATTCTTTCGTGTTAGAAATGCGTGTCAGCTCGGTGCAAACTTATTCGGTTTTTAATAAATAGACTACTAGAAACTATGTAGACGAAATTTGAAATGTAGCGTATTATGGGTTGGGGCATCAGAGTATTGGTAATACTATCGCTATTGGTTGTATTATTATTATTTTATTGTTATCGTCGTAAGTATTGTGTGGTATGATGTAGCACATAACTTAAAAAATCACGCGCCGCCACTAACAACTATGATAACTGAACAGTTGTCATAATAAGCTTCAGCGTGCTACCAGAAACACCCTGGCGAGCCACCGTTTGTTCTACATCAAATGCATACAATCAAAAAATATCGGTATAAAAACATTTCACTAAAATCGATCTGTACTTGATGAAAGTCGAAAGTATTGTTATATCGATAGTCGAGTATTTACGACGATAATTTAAAATATGACAAATCCGTAACTTGTATATTGTCAATATTAGGATGGCTGCGTTGACTTCGTGGACGCCAAATAAGAAGCACAGTGACCGTGAAAGGTAGGTAATTACACATTCATAGGGATTTTTCATAAATTAGTTCCATAAATTTATTTTTTGTTGTATTTATCTAGAAATGGCTGATATGCTACAGTACAATACATGAACATATGTTGATATGCATTTTAAAATTCAAACATACAAATTATATTTGGGTAACTAAAAGTTTTATAAACTGCATTTCTTTACAAGATATCTCCCTCTACCTTGATGAGACACGGTAAAGTTTATAAAGGTTCTTAGCAAGTATGTGATTTAAGCATGGTGTAAACATTGGTGATATTCATTTCTCTTGCATTCCAATGTTTTGTTTGGAATAAATGCTTTTCAACACATAATATTCTTGTTCCATGGCTTTCTGCTGCTAACATTCCCGCAAGTATTGTCCATAACACTTAATCCATATTATTTTGCATTCCATTTTAGATTCTACAATAATTTATTCTTGTTGTTGTTAATGATTTAGTTGATGTCCTGTCACCTTGTATGTTTATTGAGCTTTAAATCCCATGTATTTTCCTACTGTTTTACTCTTACTTACTTGTATTCTCTAATCTTCAGCAATATGTGAAGGACGGATAAATATTTTATTGGTATTTACCCCCACTGACTTCAGGTTATATTGTACTTCTCTTTACTACCCAATGATATTTGTTATATTAACTTTTTCTGTATATGGTCTTATGTGAAATATTTTGATGGTGTAAGACATGACGTAGAGCTGTTGCTACCAAACTCTACCTGTTTCTAATTGACTAAGCAACTTTTTTCCACATTTAAAAAATTATTATTACATCTCAAGATGTAACATGTTTTACACAATCCATACAGACTGTAATATTGACTAGAATTATTATTATAGATTTACTATTTAATGATCACTCTTTAAGATTATTTTATAATGAAAAATAATTTTATGTACTAGATTCCCCATTTCATATATACAGTTTTTACTGTTTCATTATTATCTTTAGATAAATTCTGTTTACTTTTTAAAATCTTTTTCATGCAGGAAGTTCAGAATATTTCATTAATTTTCAAATCATTTTTAGTAACACAGTGTCTTTAACACAGTTTAAAATGGATTATAAAAGTTTGAATTTTCACACAATGGTTTTTAACTTAAAATTTAATATATACCTTTTACAAAGTTGTGTTTACAAATATGTATGTTTCAATAAATAGTTCTTGGTATTCACATGGGTTTTGCATATTTATATTTTAAATGAAACGTTTCGATGACTAAAAGCTCTGTCGCCATCTTTTAGGTGAAGTGAATACCGAGAACTATTTCTTGAACAACTACAACGGGAAAGACTTCAATCTTTGATGTATGTTTTCATTTTTTAGGTGGATATGTATCTATCCTGCTTATATTAACAGCAAGAAAACAATTGCTGAAGGAAGGAGAATTGCCAAAGAAAAGGAAAAGTATCCAATTAAGTTCTCTGAAATATTAGTGAAATGGTTCCAAAATACTTCTTTGTTGATTTGAAGTTCATGGCCTCATGTAATTTGAACTCAGTTATTTAGCACAAACAGTGAACATCTGCTAATATTATGCTTTTATACTGATGAATATCTTAATTATTTATTATCAACACAGTTCTTACAGTTTAGTAAAATCTCTCTGTTAAATTCAATCAACATGTTTTAGCATATTCTATTATTTTTTACACATAATTAATTTGAGGAAACTTGATTATTTTCAATATGTGCAATAATTTGCTTCCTTAACACTGAAAAAGTAATTTACCACAGATGTGCATTAACAAAGGAATGTTGAGGCTGTCTGATTGCATTGTTTTCTTATCTGATAATAAATTGGCTCTCTTTTTGTGTGAATGGAATTCAAAATACTAATTTGACTGTATAAGTATTTATAAAAAAAAATTACAATTATTTGGAATTTGGTAGTTTACTTTGATTGTAGCTGCAATGTAATATGGTGTTAAATTACTTAAGCTTTCATTAGATGTCATTCGTAAATTCGAGTTGTAGCCACATACATATAGTTATTTCAAGTTGAATATTTATATTCTTCTATTCTATTTATTAATGAACAAAATTCATTAATGGAGATAATGAAGAAATTTTAACATTATCATAAATTGAATTTTACAATAATGACTTGTGGTCTGCTTATTATATTGATTGAATTTGCTTGTGCAGGCAGTGGAAAACCCAACTCATCAAGAGATTCGTGATGTTCTGTCTGCTGCTGGATTAAAAATTGGAGTAGAGAATAAGTTTTACAGCAGAGAAAGTAGTAAAGAAATGCTATACAGAGGGAGAATTCGTGTTCAGTTAAGGAACGATGACGGCACTCCATTTAATCCCAACTTTCCCACCAGTGAGTAAACTAGATTGCATTGAAAGTTATTTTTTATGCTTGAATTATTAAAAAACCATACTTTAAAAATGAGAATATTTTGAAAAGATAAGAGATTTAAAAAATTATGATTGTTTCATTCTCTTAATTGCTAGATAAGTTAAATTCCCCAATAATCACTATAAAAAAACTTATTTTGAAATTAAAATGATAAATTCAGTTGCTGGATTATATTTTAATTAAAATTTTAATGAAACATGGGGAAAACATTTGGTTGTTTTAATAGAGTTTATAAACAAATTGATATGTAGTACAAAAAATCACAACCAACATTGAATTTCTTACTCAATCAGATTAATTATTAATTGAATATCAATTTGGAAACAATCTAATAATAATTTTGATAAGGAATTTGTGTAAAAATTCTAGGGAAGGAATGGAATGTGCACTATAAAAATATGTATAAACCTTTTTTCAATAATAACCTTGGATGAAATTTTGTTGTAGCCAGCACAATTTCTTGAAGCAACAATGTTTTTATTGTTGTCTATATTTATTTACTTCATTTACTATAATATAATACATATATATTTTAATTTATAGGGGATTCCATTTTCCTGCATTTGGGGGAAACTATTCCAAAACTAAAATCACGTTCTGGTAAACAAGTAGGTGGAGATTCAGGACAGTCTCAGAGTTCTAGTGGTGCAAAGAAGAAGTCAAAGGGTAGACGATAATTGTATTATTTTTCTGGTGTTTATATAAAAGCTCTAATTTTTATTACAAAATTATATTTGTTAAAGATTACTGTTTTAATGCAATAAAGTATGCTTTTATGTAATTCATTGATTCTTTCCTGTATTTCATTTTGTTTTATTTGTAACTATTTAGTTGTTTGACTTGTAAAACTGCTTCTACTATGATAATTGGAAGTTGATGATTACTATGATTTAGTTACGTTACTTAAATCTCATTTATGTCTTATCACAATCAGTTCATCTTTTGGAGCAAAATAGGAATATCTATCTATTTTTTAAAAAAGGTATTTTTATCAGTTAATAAATGCTCTTCACTGTATTGAAAAACTTTTATGTGCAATGCTGCAACACCAAACTGGTATGGTGTGACAATAGAGAAAATTATTTTTTATTTTTCAAGTGTTTTAGAAAAAAATCAGAAAAGTCATGTTGTTATCAAGGTTTGTACCATTTATGTTGGCTGATTAATATTTATTTGTGGTGAACAAATATAATTGATATATTATCATAAGAAACAAATAGAATTAATTTTACTTTGAAATACAGGTGATACTTTCAAAATAAAATGGTCATATTTATGTAGGTATTTTATTTATTTACTATATTTCTTGAAAATTGTACATATTAGCTGGCTTATATATATTTCTAAATTTTTATAGTTTCTTCAATTAGCATGGATGTGATATATTGCAAATTAGATATTTCTAATACAGCTGAATAGCTATACTTATTTAATTTGTAAAAAAATCTAAAAATTGCTCTATTCAATTCAATCTTTAATGATATGCCATGATTCTTTGTGATACATAAAAAAATTTATATACGAATGTGGAAAGTTGAGAGAAAGTCAGGAGCCCTTGTAATCACATGTTCAAACTCCATGAAGGATAGTCGGCCATCTCCGTCTACATCTGACTCTTCCACCACTTTTTCACAAACTTGGGCTACTTCTTCTGGTGAAAGTTCATTGCAGGTTAAGAGCCGTAATGTGTGTTGCAAGTCTGATGGGCCAAGATGTTGGTCTCCATCAAAGTCTGTAAGAATAATACTTTGTTTTGTATTGTACTCTTTTGGTCAAGTGTAAGCTCAAACTGACTTAGCATATATAAATAGTATTACAAGTTTTTATAAAATAACATCCTTTTACTCTCACTTCATCTTCCAGATAAATTGCAGCTTCTATCCTGCATTCTACACAGGCCAAACAAAAATACTTCCTCCTGTGTGAATATGTATGTATATTTCCATTCTTTCTCACAATTTTTACATTTTTTTTAACTTCCTTTGAGAGAGAGAGAGATTGTTGGGCCCTCTGTACAACTAATTTCAAAATCCAAATTCGTTTTTAACAAAATTTCAAGTTTTAATTAAGTACTATTGTATAAACATAATTTTAACCTTTCATTCTTCTCTTTAAAAAAAATACTTATTTTGTTACATTATATTGATGCTTGATACCCAGGCAATTATTTTATTTATTTTTCGTTAAGTAATATAATCTCTAACTCATGGGCATCTATGGGAAAATTAGTCAATTGTAATACATGCACATGCAGGACAGTCTTAACCTCTGCAAAATCATCATCTACTTATGTAGATGTCACACTGCCTGATAAAACAGGTTGCAACTTTGTGGTAGTAATAGGTGGCACATATGTCCTATACTTCATTCTGTAACCAATCACAAAAAGCTGCTTACAAAATTAAGAAAACATAGCATTCTCCAAGACAATTATTGCAACCTGTTTGTCTACTCTCTGATTTTCAGGGACCTAGTCCATAAAAACAGTCCTCTTAGTTTCAAAAACAAAACATGACACAAAGTATGTTCTTCTAAAAAATTTTATTTTATTTTGGAATTTCAATTGTTAATGTGCATTTACGTCAATTCAGGAGCCTTTGATACATCTTCAATCACATTGTTACAGAATTTTACAGGCCAGTCTCTATTTCATTTTGGAACTGACAGTCAAAAAGCACTTGCTCCACTTTCATACTGAATGTTAGTAATTTTTTGCAGTTGAGTAAGCAATAGTTAATGAACCGTCATCTTCATTGGTTACATGGGAAACATGAATTTTGAACAAGCATCACATCTTACAATGAAGGAAAGCTTATTAAATGTAACAAATTGCATAATTTAATCTAGGGGTTGAAATCAAATCTGGAAAATACATACCATATATTTTAAAGGCATAAAAAACTTTAATATCCCTTGGTGCCTGTTCACTGAAAACTGACAAAAGATCAAGAAAGTCTTCAAATGTCAGATTTCCTTTCCTATCTCTGGAAAATACCTCACAAATACGCTGACGGAATGGATTTTCCTGAAACAGTAAAATAACCACAAATTGAAGGAAGTGTATTTAAAGAAGTAATGATATTTTATAAATAAATTCAATTTTAAGTCAGAAAAAAATTATTAATTAAATTAACATTTCATTGCTTAACCTAATCAGGTTCAAGTTAATTTTTTTTATGGATAGGTCTTTCTATGCTGACTGCCATTTCCGAAAATTATAAGAGAATAATAGAGTCTATGTTCCATGACGGTATACTGTAATTACCTATGATGAGGTCACAAATTAAAAGATGAAACGTTTATTTAATTAATAAATTCTTTTTTTTCTTACTTATAATTGGCTGATGTTTATTTATTTATTAGTTTTCTCAATAGTCAGAATATATATTTATGTGTAATGACATTTTGTTATAGAATAAACCAGTAATTATAATTGTGCCCTTTAATATAATTAAAGAATTTGATGTTTTTATTCAGTGTGTAATACCTGATTAGTAACTATTTTATTCTTTTACTGTTAAATTATTATGTCCACTGTATTTATTATATTAGCCTTTAGAACTCGGTGGTTATTTCAGTATACCATCATGGAACTTAGACTATTATTCTCTTATTTGCGAGTTCTATGTAGTAATTTTGGTACGGAGTTTAGGATGCTCAGATATGTGGTGGTAGTTCAGTACACAATTCATTCAACAATACGTGAGACTTTTTTAAATTGATTTGTTTTAAAATTATTAATAAATTGATTGTTTAATTTACTTATAATTATTATTTCAAAATCTTTTAATTAACATACCAAGAAAATGTACAGTATCATATGTAACTTGTATAAAGTTTTTGAACTAAACATTTATTAGTAGGATTTGCTTTTGAATGTATTAAGAAATAACTTTGTGGATTTTAAATGGCTACTCTCAAAAAACATGGACAGGAATTTGAACTACAAAATATTAAAAACACAGACAAAATGATTATCAGGCATAATTTGCTAGAGATTCCTTTACTTTATATCTGTTGGGTGACTGTAAGAACATAGGCAACACTGATCCTTTTGGGTGTATTCTCTTGCTGAAACCTGATGAAGATCTATAGATGTCTAGGCAAACCTAGAATAGTTATGTTCATACTCTGGCACACTCCAATCTCCTTCAATGCAGTAGATTTTCCTGGAGGGAATATTAATGCATTTTTGATTCAATATTTAATATTCCTGGTTTAGTACAAAACTCTGTATCTACCCAAGCAAATTTGTCTTATTACACCTGCTCATCAATCGTAAACATATCTCTCAAGAATCAAATTGTTCATTAACAATGTTTCTCTGAAAGATTCATAATCACTACAATATGTCAAGAAGGTTGCGGAATCATGCCTTTCTTTATATTCCAACTTTTTTCTTTTTATAACTGTTTAGAGATAATGTGGTGTAGGAGATAACAACTGAGAAAAACTAATTTACATGCAAATCAATTCTGAAGGTTTTGTTTCTCAATTTCTCTAGATGGTTTGCCAAACAATATTGCGTAAAGGTCATTTGTGATAATATTTCCACGTCTTCCCCCTTCAATGTCTTCCTTAACATTAGTTTCATAAATCTTCGGTTCAGTCATATGTTGTCACAATAAGATTCACCTTTAAAGGTAAACTGGATTAAATTTTACAATTGATCACATGGAAGATGTGAGCAGTTTGCATCTTCATAAGCCTCTGGATGAGCTTTTTGACTTATAGTTTTGCAACCAAAATTTTTCTTATATAATTTAGAATGTTGACACAGGCCAATTGTTATCACAGTTCTGTTGAGAACCTGATGTATTGGAGTTAGATCTTTGGAATATTTATCATGTGGGATGTAACGAAATTGAACAAGTGCTGAGAGGTTATGGCCTAACTGTCCTTATTACTTAATACTCAATTGCTTTTGCAATATTAGCTCTACCTGTATTTTGCCTTGCCTCACAAATAGAATGGGTACTTTATCGCAGCCTTCAATGCAAATTTGTGGCAACAAGTTTGTTTGATGAACATTTAGAGATGTTTTAGTATTGAAAATATAATATCTTAGCCTTCAACATAGTGCATGTTAGATGTCTAGGTTTAGTAGGTGAAATGTGTGATAGATTCGTACTCCATGCTTGATTCATCTATCATAATTTATACCTGGATATGAATTTTGAGCTTTGCGCAGTGAGGAACAAGTTTTCTACCTGTTTAGATGTTAGAGAGTGGTTTTACAAAATGAAAGGCAGTGCAGTGTTTGGAAACTTACATTGATGGCAACAACCACTTGGATTTGGGAATTGTTAGTGCCTTATATTAACAAATATAATAATATTACATCATCAAAGATTAAGTCTTTCCCGGTGAAGTTGCTCAATAAATAGTTCTCGGAATTCACACGGGTTTTGCATATTTATATTTACACAGCGTGTAAATTTATTGAATAATGTTCCAGGTTGCCGGTATGGTCTTGTAAGCAAATAGTTTATTCTCAGTGATTAAAATTTAGATGATTGAGATAAGTCAGTCATTCGTGTTTTAATTAATTTTGTTAGACAGTTTCTAAGCTCTGGAAATTGCATGGCATCAAGCCAGAATAGGAGCTGGGATAACGTAACATTTAGGCAGTCATGGAATTTAAAATATAATAAATATCAGGGGTTGTTGACGGTTTTATTTATCTTTATAATACGTATTTAAATTTAATATCGTATAGTAAATTAAACACTGAGATTATGAAGCAAATATTAATAATAGTTTTAATTAATTTAATATTCAAAATATAAATTGAGAACTATTTTTTATTAAGGTACCGGCTGTATTCTATTGAATAACAGGTTGCAATTGTTTTTTTTTAATTTAATATGGTGTCAGATAAGACATTAACTTCGAAATTTCGTTTACTGCGTAGCCTAGTTGAGTGTCTTCCCAGTGTGCAACTAATCAGCTTCAATAATCGCCTAGAACCTGACCGCATTAGGTCGTTGTCGTGTATTTATACCGCGCTCGTGTCGTGCCAACGTCAGAATATCCTCCCTTCCCTCAATATGCGGCACCCGTCATCGCTCGTGACTACTGCTACAGCGTCATGTGTGTCAGATCTTTCCTAAAGACCTTCGTGCATTGATATTTTCCTTATCTTATTTTTTACGTATGGTACATTAATATACAACACATATTTAGGCTTACTTTTAATCACGAATATTTTATGGTATAAATAGAATAAAAATTAAATGAGATACACAGGTTTACCCGCAACTCAGGCAATTTCTCCATATTCTCCAGAGGAACTCGTACAGACACGGGTTCGTCGCCAGTCATACTTTTCGGGACCAGATCCGGGCTGATTTCCCGAAAACGCTTATGAACTCTGAAATATTCAATGAGAATAAATATTGTGAGAACTATAGATCATCAATAATGAAAGTAAAATATAAATTATCATGTTCCGTGATTTAAATTTTGCAATATAATATCGCTTACAACGCTTTACTGTCACTTAATGTACGTTTCCAGGGACATGTTGCGCGTCATTGATTTTACTGGTTCCACTATACTGTGACTTCTGCAACATTATTTGTATATAGTTTGTACTGTTAATCAGATAGTGTTTCTTGAGTGATTTTACGGTTAGTTGAGCGAATATGGACAACTCAGCTTTTGTGGTAGAGGAACTTTTTTTTGAGCAAGAAGACGTTCGGAAGGAGCCTATAAATCATTGATCAGAGAGGGTACGAGAATTTTGTTAGAATAACAGCAAGTGATTTTGAATTTTTACTAAATCTTGTCAGGTCGGAGATTAAACAGGAAATGTCGAGAACCAATATAGTCACGTCAATTTCCTTTGACCCGGCACCGCTTTTCTTACTCTTTTTTTATTTTAATTTGTTCTCTGAGGTATTGCGACTTCAGTGAGCGCAGTTTCTTCTCAACTTCTTTGAAGGTGCGTTCCATAATATCATAAATGCGTTGCTGGGCATAGTTTCTATGGTTGTTATGGTTTTAATTTGTCATATTCCACAACTCAGTCTCCTGTTCATACAGTTCTACAGGTTTCGCCACTTTACGTTTAGGCCATTTCATCATAAAACAAACACTGACGCAACACTGAAAATATTACAACCTGGACGGCGAGTGTTGTCTGCACTACGCATACGCGTGTAATGGTAACATGTTGGAGTCCGTTTCCATTGTCCATGCAACAAGTTGAGCCCCCCCCCCCCCCCCCACTCCCCTAACATTAAAGATAATACACAGGAAATGAATTTTTTATTAAGTCACTGTTTGAATAACAACTTAGGCGTCTAGATTAGTGTCCAAATTTGTTAATCGCCTTGTCAATGAATTCATTGTCCTCTTTTCTTGTAAGCATGCAGCAGTGCTACATGTTGTCGCTGATTGTCGCGCATATCGCTAAGTAAAAAGCTTGAATCAATTCTTTAAAAGAATAGATAAAATTTTTCAGATTTTCCCCTTGCCTTTTGCTGTTACAGAACTTAGTGCAATGTCGTTGTCTTTGAGAGATAACAGTATTTCATTTTCGTCGATGGGTGTTCTTGTAGAATCACTTATATTATTATCACCTTCCTTTAGAATGTTTTCAAAGAATATATTTTTATCCGTTTCAAGATTTTTGGATCATGAAAGAAAATGCGTTAGAAAGTTTAATTTCTAACTTCTTCAGACGTGCTGGTTTAAAACAAACTTTTCAGAGGATTCGATCCTTTATTACAAATTTTCTCCATGAAAACAGACGAACAGATTGGGCTGATGTAGTAGTTTAAGTTCTGTTATGTTCAGAACAGTATTTCTGTATACATTAATCTAAATTAATTTATCCTATATTTTATACTTTTAATAAAAAATTACATTGCATGATTAATTAATAATTTAACCTTTGTTGGTCCTAGAAGATGTGAACGGTGGGGGTCGTCGAAACGGCGTGTTTTACCAATGCCAACTAGGTGGAAACCCTATAACATTTATAACAATATATTCCGGGAAATCGTACAGAAATTAATTTCTTTTTATTTTCCCAGAACCTTAGATAATTGATATCGTCTATTTCCGAAACGTGTATTTACAGATAGGCTGTTCTCGCATTGTACCTTTACTTCCTCGAGTGAAAGTATGTTTTGTGATTCCCAGAAATACCTTAAAATTCGAGTCAATTTCTGATGGACAAACAAGGAAAACGTTAAGGGCGATTATTTATGGTTGTCTGACTAACTACCTGAGTCAACCCTTCATCCAAAACTGGCTTGTTTACAAGATATTGCTTTACGGAATTCCCCAAAGTAACTTGTTAATCTACACGCTAACTTTCAGTTTCCATCTTTCCTGTCCATATTAATTAATCATTTTTCATTGTCAAATAATTCTCAGTTGCTTATATAAATATTTAATTTATATATTTACAAGAATAAACTATAATAAATTTAATTTAATATTTTTTTATTCCTCTTAAGAGAAATGTTGATCTATACATTTTAGATATTGATATGATTGCTTCGATTCAGTGGTAACAATAATAACATAAATGCATTTTATAGTATATTATCTTTCAAAAATTATATTCCTGTTGGAATACGAATATTAACCAATTCTTTATATCAATAAGTCGTTATTATAACGGGAATTTATTATTAGTCTTCTCTTATGCAAATCAATCACCTGTAAAAAATCAGATATCGTTTTGATGGGAGACAGCTCTATATTGATGAGAAAATAAAGTTAATTAAATTACATCAATGTAATTATATTTGACGCCACAGGCGTAGTGTGGGTTTCAGCCGCCTGGGGCGTGGGCCAAATTCGCCGCCCCCTATTTAGGTGTTTTAATCCAAAATTTACAAAAATTCTGATATTCTGTCGCCCTCAAAAAGTGTCTCCCGGAGAAGCTCGCCCCCGCCACACTACGTCAAATTTGTCTATCTTTCCTATTATTAATCAAATAAATTCATTGGAAATCATCAATCTTTATCTTTTAATTCTACAATTGTAGCAGTGCCTATATCAAAAGAGGAAATATTGAATTCCCTTACTTCGGCTCTAAAAATGAATGAATAATAATAATAACTGTAGAGCCGTTTTTATCATCTCCGGATTCCTTAACACTTTTAAGAATTCATAACTTTTTCTTTACGAAATCTGCTGTCTTGTAATAGTTAATGATGACATTATTTTATGGGTATTGGTCAGCTTCGTTTTGAAACGTGTTTCCTCCCCCGCCCCCTTTCTCTGCGTCCATCTGTGTCTGTCTGTTTCTCTAAGTCATTACTAGTGCGAGTAAATTTCCTTCCACAGAAAGAAACTTTTCTATTATTTCAATTAGTTCTGGGTGATTGGGCAGAATTTGGATTCTTTTGCTAAGAAATATGCGATATAAAGGTCTTAAAATTAGACTAACTTAGCCACCGTAGTCGAAAAATATTGTTTAATTTTCGGTTTCGAATGAAGTAGAACTAAATAATACAAATTATTTTTTATTCTCAAGGCTCCTGTAACACCGACTAAGACAGATATTTTGGAGTTTCATAATCGTCAGTGAGTCCATTATTATGAGAATATACTTTCAAATTCAGTGTGTAAATTGCCATCGTTAGGTTAGTTTAACATGAATCAGGCGCATCATAGCGAGACTAAATAAGCCATTCCTCGTTGTACTTACCGCAGGATTTCCTTTCTTGTGAAGAATGTACAGTCCTGAAAATATTGATAATCAAGTATTAATAAAAATTGTCTTTATTCGTTCATGTCATATGCTCCTGAGTAATTCAGGTCAGTAAAGTGCGGACGTTAGGATAATTGGGACCAAAATGAATCACACTCGCTTTGTTTAAACCTATATAATTGTTACGCGATACTTGTTCTTATAATCTTGCTAGCAAGTACGGATACACCAGATGTTATTTGTGCAGTAGATGGCCGTTCAGAAAATTCATCTCAGACATGAATTTGACAGGAGAAATGTCCTCCCAAGGATGCGTGTGAAATTATCAGCTAGATCCTTCGAAAAGCAACTCGGAATTTTGAGCAACGCTGATGGAGGCAGCCACAAGTGGTGGTGAGGGCGTTAGTTCTGAAGATTGCGAATGAGTAAGTGCAAATCAACAGCTCTATTTTAATTACGGCTGAACTGTTTTACACATTAATTAAATTATGTGGATGTACCCACTGATTTCTCCTCTTTCCAATTTTTTTGACATACCAATAACTCGCAATAACTTCATCCTCACTCGACGACGAACTCATGATTACTAAGCTCCTGCTGCTACATTTTTCCCCGGCTCATGGCTTCGGTATGAACCTCACTTATTTTACGATGAAAATCGTGTATCTAACGTTTCTGCGATAAATATCTTACCGCTCTGGGGAGAACCCGGCTTAATTATTATTCGTAAAGTTCTGGCGAAATGATGACAGTCGTCGGCACGTCGTGTGTTTTCGAAGAACTTACCCGGCTGAAGTCTCAAGAGAATATCATTCAGTATCTAAATCGGGAAAACCTTCGATCTACAAAAAATACTCTGTTTAAGAAAACTGTCTCGTAGTATGAAATGTTTAGCCTCCTTCGAGTAAATCCAACGGTCTACTCAGAACTTTAAGACCTGGGTTCAAACCAGAATTCGTGAGTAGTTAGCCGAGGAAACATAAATCTAATCCAAAAGAAACCAGTGAATTTCTTCATAAAAGCTAGAATCGCTGTTAATTTAGATGTGTTCAACAATTAATTACAAATTTCGTGTCAAAGTCGGAGAGAATGTATTGGCGATGTTTATTGAGATATTTTCAGTGGCATCCATTATAGACATTTACTATGATGGCATTAGTTGGAAACATATCGTAATTTCCCAATTGTGGATCGAAGGTGAGCTCTTGTGTTGGTAATCATGATTATGACGTGAAAATGAAACAAACATTTGACAATAACGATTCATAAGAATTTTCCAAACATTAGAAATGTGTAGTAATTATTGAAAGCGGTCAAAGATCAAAGGCTTTTCCGGTGTATTTGTTGAAGAAAAAGTTCTCGGGTTTCCACCCGGGTAACAATGCGATTGTAACGCGACGTTTCGACGGACAAATACACTGCCGTCATCTTCTAGGCGAAGTTTTTCTTCATTGAAAGCGGTGTCCGTATGCATTGAGGTTAGAATCTGGCCCACGCTCTTCACACAGAGGATGCTGAAGGGCGAAGGATGGGGAACGTACAGCCAAACAAAAACGTAATTCTTTACAACAGCATTCGTGTGTATTTCTTTTACGTACAGATATCGTGTAGTTCCAACCTGACCATGTAGCTTGTCTGCAGAATTATGTGAACAATCTTATTTCGGCCCTGAGCAGTATCAGAGGAGCAAAACTTTTTTTGATTATAATGAAAAAACATATTAAAATTAAAACTTATAACTGTAATTTATTCAAAAATTAAACTTTTTTCGTTCGCTGGACAAGATTATTGATTTCTGGTAGTTTCATGACGACAGATATGAGAATAGCGTTGTCATTCATTTAAACTGTCCCATAATGTATCGTTCGGGATAAGAAGACATATTAGGTGCCAAATAAATGCTTCAAATTATTGTCAATTTTTAACCACAGGAAACAAATGCTAATAAGCGTCCAAGTTCCAAGATGGCTGCAAGGATAATACAACCGAATAATTTAAAAGGAGTTACTAAATAAGCAATTAAATACGCTTAAGAAGAAATGTAGAACCTGATGGGAAGAACGAATGACATCGGGAAGTCCATAACAGGTAAAAATAGTAAGAATTGTTGGAAAATAGCCACGCAAAATCCTGCTCGACTTCTCACGTTAAGTAATGATGTTTATCTAATGATGATCCCTAGAGATCATCGCCTTTACTACCCAGTTATCTTTATACTGAAATATAAAATAATTGCTATTGTTATTAAATATTACCTGGTAGTTTTCTAACTGGTCTTCAGTAAAGGTGACCACCTTGTTCCCCATGGCGAACCCCGTCAGCACTACGACTCACTCCAATACGGGATACGCCCCGCTCAAGCTTGGGCGTGGCGTCCATCACCACCACATTAATCGATATAAAATTCTTCCTAATTTGTAATCATGCTTATTACGATGGTTGGCCACATCATTTGTTGTTATGTTTTGCATTTCGCCAGTCATCAACAAGCATTTGCAAGCTTGAGTAAGTATAAAGCAGTTCCGCGGGAGGTTTGATAGCTTCTCGTCTAGACTTAGCCTATTAGAATATTTACAAATTTTTCACATCACAACGTTTCACAATGCGTTCCTATATATACTGTAATATACAATAATTGATAATTTAATTTTCCCCACGTTGTGGAAGCCAAAATGTAATTAAACAATAATGGAAGTTTTATTAATTTAATTAATTTGCCTCACGTTGAACCGCCATTTATGTAATAATCAAATAGTAGGTAATTTATTAAATGACATAATAATCAAAAATTAACAAACAAAATAATTATTTATTTTGTGGCAATAAAGATAATTACAACAAAATTTGAGATCTTTCTTTCTCTCAGGGCCTTTACTGGGTTTGATAATGGACACAACAAATTGATTTAAAAATCTTATTAACAAACCGTTCACAATTTACCTAAACAATATGTCGATAGAAAGAAATTTAAAAGTAAAGAAATTAACTCTGATTGACAATTAAAAGAGAACGAAATCTGACTTTATCCTTTAATTAAAGTTTACAATTAATCATTAGTTTTGGTTTTGTTGCTTACGTAGTGTCCAGCTGGTACCAGCATTCTTTTTGGCTTCGGAAATACACTATTGCAAACTTTTACACTGATTCTAAACATCGACTCACAGATTTTACACTATTGAAGTCAAAATTGATAGGCTCCCAGGAACTCGGATGAGCCTCCTGAATGTCAGCTATCTGATGTCTGCTTGCCTTACAGGAATCCTATGATTCGTAGATTTATTAGTCTTTTACTGATTTGTACATAAACTGCAACGTAGCTCCTTTAAGATTTATTTTAACTGTTTATTCTTTCGGAGTGAACTACCTTTTCTTTAGCTCCTTGCTGTAGACTTAAACTGCTCTTACTTTCCAATATTTACGCTGCAATACTTGCGGCGTGAATGTTTTCTTCGTATTAATTTACAACTTTAACTAGTTATACATTGACGATGTCTAGTCTCTGCTAACAGTTATATTACTTGTTCTGATCCTCACGATGTTTTTCCGCCAACTGACTACTAGTTCTCTCGAGTTTTAGCGCGCGTACGCCATTTTTGACTTTTCGACAAAGCAAAGTGAGCTCGCTTCTCTCATTGTTGCTTTGTTCGATCAGACCGCTATAATGGATTTCTCAAACAACTCAAATTTTATGTACAAACAATTAATGGCCTAATTAATTGGCATTATAATACATTAGAATATTACCTTGTCTTTTCTAGACTGCTTCTGAGAAATTATAATTGATAATTCAATATTTTGTAATAATTAGACAGCACAAGACCTCAGCTAAAATTAACATAGATACTAGAAGTAAATGTCTTGTCTCACAATGTTTCTTCCTAATGTTATGTATAAGAAGTTTGTTTGAAATTGTTCCATGCGTTTAAGAGAGTATGCGGAACATACATTAATGCACATAATTATATCTACAGACTGTTTTTCCGGAGTTGTCTGGCTACTTCTATTTTTTGGTACGTTGAAATGAAATATTTCTGCGTAAATCTTGGGATTCCAGCCAGCTACGTCGTTTCAATTGCGAACACTGGCATCGATATTAAGTGATGGCAGTGATTACCATTGAAAAGCTGTGGTCTAAGTCTTCTCTTAATCCGTTGGAAGCCTAAGAGTTAATAAAGCGGAAAAAGCTTCGCTCTTTGATAGGAGTTAATTTCTAGAATTATATTCTACAGTTCGAACTACTTGTTAACTTTTTACGAAACATTATTATAATCAAGTGACAAAAATATACTTTCGAAGCAGTGCCACATAACATCCAATTAATTACGAAATAATTGACGATCAAAGTTGTTTTATAAGTAAAGGGATGTTAATGGCCTAATAGCTGAAGAAAAAAACGGCTTCCGATTAATTTTTCCGCAAGATAAACAAAATGGTTGTTAGTTATTCAGAATTAAATTTTCTGAGTGAAATTGAATAATCCACAAGAATACTTTCATTATCGATGTACCTATAGCACGAGTCAGGAACGAAGGCGGGTGACGGAGATTAAGGAAGTGGAAACAAGTCCGACGTTGCCACAATGCGTTCGGAATAGCCACAACGATATAACGAGGTCAAGCTCTAGGCACTTTCTCATCCTATTTGGTTGTGCACCGGGACGGAGTTACCAACCTGCATCGAAGAAAACCCAAATCGGCCATTATCATATATATCTCTCGCTATAATATTTAAAAGGCTTTGTACATAAAATCTCCCTAGTGTAAGAATTAGATTGAAAAAACTATTTTAATAAAATTGTAGAATGTTTCTATTTTCATATAAAAAAGTTGAAATAGCTTTGTCAGAGTCTAATTATTTTTCATTCACAATTAAATGGAAACTAATAACCGCATACAGATTGTGATATTAATTAAGATTGTGATATTATTAAGATGATGAAACATTTATGTCTAATTTTATTGTCCACCTCTTCGCTAATATTTACTTAGCACGAAATTTTAACAATCTTCATTTCGATGAAAGATTGTTTATTTTTACGCCATATAATTTGTAATCAATCAATGATTTTTACTTGTTATAGATGGTGAAAGATTATATATTTTCAGTAATTACCACTAGGGTCTAACCAACATAATTTATTTTGATGTTAGTAAATGAAGAAATAGTATTCCCGTTAATAGATATTTCCCACAAACAGGAGTTTTTTTCCCGACATATTTCAGTTGTCTAATCTGTTTCATAACATAGTATAGACCAAGGTTATTTCCAAAGAACTTTAGGAGTAATCGTCATCGTACTATGAACGTCATTTCTTGTTTAGAAAATGGCCGATACCAAGTTGTACGATGTATTAGGTGTCAGCAAAACTGCTACTGATAGTGAATTGAAGAAGGTAAGGCCATTGATAATTTTATTTATATATTTCACACCTTAGTGTTTTCTGTTATATTACATTTGTGGAACTTAAGTTATCTAACCCACGGTATTAGGAATTTTCGCAAGTCTAAACCATTGCCAATATATTGCACATTATATCATGTGTATACTGAGTGCTTTGTTTGATCTTTTGTGAAATATAACCTTGTATTTATTGGAATCGCTCAAATCATTCTTGAGTTGCTTGATTGGGATGCTAGTCTATTCCATGCTAAAACGCGTAAAGTTCTTTGTTCTTTAGGTACACGGATAACAGAAAATTAATAGTGCTTTAGTGTTATATAAAATTTCAATAATATAATTTTTATTAATTCCAATTTGTTGCTTAAGCCGTGTATTTGTCGTTATTCCACGTTATGATGAAGTGGTAATTCACACGTGACACTATTTGAACCATGATACTAAATTTACTTGCATTTAGAGTTTAATATTCTCGTTTGCTATTACGTTCATTTAATTGACTAATTTTTCGAGGAAATTGATTTTACCACTGTCTTCATGTAGAATTTATTTTAATCGGAGCCCACTGATGTAAGAGCTTTCTCATTATTTAAAATTCTCACTTATATGAGTGCGCGATTTTAAGAGAAGAATTAGTATCTTAATTATGGCGAAGTACTCGTGTATCCATAGTGTTGTGTTAATGAGTAATACATCTCACCCACTCCCATTAAATATGCATTTTAAATCATGTGACATAGACAAATTTATATTGAAAATGTTGCCCAAATTTCTAAAGTAGTTTTTTTTGATTATTGTCTTACGTAATGTTACATCAATTTTCAAAATTCAGTTTGGTGCAGTATATGTAGATAACTGATCAGCTCTTTGGCAAATTATTTTTATGTGCTTTATCATATATAACATTCACTTTCCCTTGTAAATTGTCTTACCTTTAGCTAGTAAATGTTAGAAACATCATTTGAAACCTATTCTGTTTCTTTGGGATATGTATATGTATAAGAGAAATTTACCAGGTCATGATTACATATTTTTATGTAGGATTCAAGGTTGTCTTTTTTTATGTAGTTTTAACCATACCTTGTACAAAAGAACCAGAATTGACCATCAGACTGCTTGACCAAAGAAGTATGTGCCTACATTTGTGTACACATATTACACATTATAAGCCTTATTTTAAGAATGAAGATAAAGTTTGGATATCTTCATTACAGGGAAAGCAGTAAAATACAAATTAATTGTATAAGAAATAATGTAAAGTAAGGAAAATGAGTTATTTTAATATAAAATGTGATATTTCCCCAGAAGTAATATAAGATTCTAAGTTTAAATATGATGAAATGACTCAACATTTTTTATCTCTGGACATATTGGAAGCATTTATGTGCCATGGATATAAACTTACATTTAATTATAGGGAAACTGGTGGTCTTCAAATCAAAACAAGAATTTAAAGTATTTTGTCCTAGTAGACAAGGTTAGGTTGATTGAAACATTTTAATTTCAGTATATATGTTTATAAGCATTAATGCATTTAATTTGGAAAATATTTATAAATCTAATTTCAATGGATTACAGGCTTATCGTAAGTTAGCTAAAGAGTTCCATCCAGACAAGAACCCAAATGCAGGTGATAAGTTCAAAGAAATATCATTTGCTTATGAAGTTCTTTCTGACCCAAATAAACGTGCAAGTTATGACAGATTGGGTTTGAAAGGACTGCAAGAGAGACAGGATGAATATGATTATGTTCCTGGTGCTTTTTTCTCCAATCTTTTTGGAGGAGGATTGTTTGGAATGGGCGGTGGCATGGGTGGAATGCGATCTAGACGTGCACGAGGTGAAGATACTGTTCACACACTAAAGTAAGTTATCCTTATATTCGGTTATTATCTTTGTCTTTTATAGCAGGTATGACTTTTCTCCTGGACAGTATCGTATTCTCACATGATCATTGAAGTATGATGATAGTTCTGACAGGTCTTTTCTACAAAAAAATGTTGCCCTCTTTCTCCAATGCAAAATCCTGGCTATGCATGGTTCATAATTGTATGTTTATTTCCTCTGTGCATAACTGTTTAAACTGGATTTTTTTGGTATTTTTATCATTGACATAATAATTTGAGAGAGGGGAAAATTCCCATTGATCAATGAAACCCTAATTGGTTTTATATTACTTATTTTAATCAATTGGCTACCTACAATGTCATGTGATATTCATGTCATAGGATGAAGTGGAATAGTTCATGAAAAAGGTAATGTATCCTGTTACTCAATTTACTTTCTCACAAATCAGTGTGTCACTGGATTTGGACTTGAATTAGAATTTATAGTGCTTATTATCTCTTAAATTAATTTAAAATTGTTGTGCTCAGAGTATAAGAATGATAAATATTTATTTGTTTGGTTCAACACATCCATATATCTGTGTTGGGTTGTTTGGTTGAAAAGTAGAAGTATCTTTAATATTTTAAGAGAATTGATGATGGAAACAATAAAAATAAATTTAGGGTACCTATATGGTCAATTATGAAATTAATTAGTGAAATTATGGAACTCTGCAGATAATTGTGTTCAATTGAAGAAAACTTGATAGGGGGCCAAGTAGGATAAGTTTTAAAATAGAGGTAATTTTATTACAACACAAGTGGTGGATTCAAATGTCATGACATACTGAAATATCAAGTTCCAAGATCAGTAAATAAAATTAGAAACGAAAAGTATTTCATAATTCTTTTATGGAAATAGATGGATTATGTAACAAACACTGACTTGAAGGTTAACACATGTTCTTTACCCTATAGCGTATGAACATGGCTTGTGGTGATGTAAGATGCATGTGGCTTTTATCAACCACATAGATAAATATTGCAGACAATGATCATCAAAAGATCTGGATTTGAACAAACTTTAGAACCGTGGATAAACTTAAATGAGAAATATGAAATTATTTATCAAGATAGACAAATCAATGGATAAAAAAGGAGAGAAATATGTTGTATGTCAAGGTTAACAGTTAATAGTAAACCAAGCTTCAATGAGTAATGCAAAATTGATATCAGATGTAGCAAAACTGGAATTAAAGCACTAATAAAACTGTCTACCAGAGCAAAACACACATAGTATGTAATAGAACATATGTGGAGACAAACTGGATAACACAAGTCTGAAAATGTTATGTCTTTTGAAAGAAGTTATCAACATAAAACAGCTGTTATACTTTGGTAGAATATTTCAACTACTAAATTATTTAAAGTATAAATTAAAAATACCAAGTTACTGAAAGACAAAGTTAATACCAGAATATGTTACAGTTCTTATCTACTTTTCCAAAAGCGTTTACTTGTATATCCAGACTTACTTTCTAACAATTAAATTTCAACTTGTACCATTATTTTTGTATATCATTTAATTTCCCTGAAACTTAAGTTTTCATTTGTTTGAATTATTATTTCAGGGTCACCCTAGAAGATCTATACAATGGGAAGACTGCTAAATTGCAGCTGAATAAAAATGTTATTTGTTCAACTTGTGATGGGTATGTTCATTCAAATTAAATTTGTCAGTATTTAGTTTGCTTGCATATTAATTAAAATTTTCTTGCAGCAAAGGAGGGCGGACTGGAGTGACACACACTTGCCGGACTTGTGGGGGTTCCGGTATCAAAGTTCAGTACAGGCAGCTGGGTCCTGTGATGACTCATCAAATACAATCAAAATGTTCATCTTGTAATGGGGAAGGTACATCTTACCAAATACTTTTCTTTAGTAATATTTTACAGAATTTTATATTTTGTTGAACTGCAGGTACACATGATTTTATAAATAAATAATGAATGTAATTGTGCATTGAGGATGTCATTGTACCAAACAATAATAAATTATTTTGCTATTACTTGTTTTATATCATGAATATATTACATCAATTAGTGATCAATGGATGAGCTGGAAAAGCAGTTCCAAGGTTTTTGTATCTATAGTACAATATATGCATTAAGAAATATATATTACATACCTGCAAAAACATTTTAGGTGAATATATCAGTGAGAAAGATCGTTGCAGTAATTGTCATGGCAAAAAGGTTGTTAAAGAGACAAAAATCCTAGAGGTGCATGTTGACAAAGGAATGCATGAACAACAAAAGATTTATTTCAGAGGAGAAGGTGATCAACAGGTTAGTTACTTTGATGTTTCAGTTGGCCATAGATAATGTATGATCTTATCTAAAACTGCATAACATGTTTTGTTTAGCCGGACGTTGAGGCTGGAGATGTTGTCATTATTTTGCAAGAGAAACCTCATGAAAAATTCACTCGCACTGGAGATGATCTGATGTTAAATCACACAGTCACTCTTACTGAGGCTTTGTGTGGCTTCAATATGAATCTGAAACATCTTGATGGCAGGGATATTATAATTAAGCATCCTCCTGGGCAGGTAGTTAAACCAGGTATGTGTTTCTTTTTTCCCCTGCATTTATTTTAATTTTAAAAACGTCAAAAATATTAATTAGCTGTTAATTATAAGTACAGAAATATCACGAGTTTCACTGTTTTCTTTATTATAAAATGTTTCAGGTGTTGTAAGGGGAGTTATGGGTGAAGGAATGCCTCATTACAAGAATCCTTTTGAGAAAGGACATCTTTTCATTAAATTTGATGTTACATTTCCACCTAATCAATTTACCAATGAAGTCAATCTAAAGGTATGAAAATTCTCAGAGCACAATTGTTCTGCTTTAATATGATTGTAGTTGCTTTTTTTACTATTTTATTTTTTAATGTAAACCAGAAACTTCATCTAATATTAAAGAATATGTATGTATATACAATATTCGCAGAATCCATTAAGGAATAGGAACTAATATGGTGACATTTTCACATTCAAAATTGGATAGTGAGGAAGGATAGAAATAAATGGGAGAAATAGGAGGATTACGCTATGTGTGAATTCATATGCTCAGACATAGAATCACACACATAGAAAAGTATGTGTTCAAAAAAGGGAGAAGGGAGGAAGAAGAACGAATGACTGAAAATATTTGACCCAGTCAGGATTTGAACCTGCATGATCTGCTCAGTACATACACACACACACACACGAGACTTCCTTTATTTTTATTAGTTTCATAAACTCATTGTAAAGTGATTTTCAATACTTTTGGTGGTTGAATGTAGCCACCTAAATTGTTGAGTATTTTTCATATTAATATTATTTTATGGATTCAAATATTTTTGGAATTCTTATAACTTTGGGAGTTTTAGCATGTGCTCATTTAATTTTAGTTTTCATGGGAAATTGTCTTATTTCAGTTACTTGAAGGGCTCCTTCCACCAAGGCCAACATTTATTATGCCTCAAGGAGAGCAGGTGGAAGAGGTGGACTTGCACGACTATGATCCAAACAGCCGTAGTGGGAGCTCAGGACGTCAAGAAGCATATGCAAGTGATGATGATGAACACCATCATGGCGGTGGTATCCAGTGTGCTTCACAATGATGGATTAGTATTAAATTACTTTGGCCAGATTGCCGATCAAGTTACGTTGCCTACATGAAGAGGACATTTCACTCTGTTAAATCATTTAGTAAGGTGATGTCTATCAGACTTGAATTTATTTATGTGCGTGTACTATCAGTAATCAGATGGCTGTTTATGTAGAACTTCATTTGAAAAAAATATTATGTAACTGTCATTAGTATTGGTAAAGCAATTTCAAAAATGCTTATGACAAATTTTAGAGGTACATTTTATTTATTTCAAACAAATGGTGAATGATATTTATTGTAAACTTTTGTAAGTATTTTAATGGAATGTATCTAAAAAGACAGTTCAATTTCTTTTCCCCAATAATGACCATTTTTCCCTTTTCAAAGCACTTGTGTCCAGGAAAACATAAATTGTTTATTCAAATCTCCTGTTTCTATGTAATGAACCCATTAGAATAACTATTTTCTGCTTCTAAATATTTTTGTTCTTATAAATCACTTGAGTTTGTGGTTTCTTAATCAGACATTTGCATTCTTCTAAGTAACCTGTATATTTTACAATAAGATTAGACTGTGACTTGTGATAGATACTGCTGTATTAAAATCAGAGCAGGAATAATATTTGTACAATTTAAAAATCATTCCACTTAACACAAAGGTGGATGTTTAGCCTGTTACATTTATTGTGAAGGTTGTTTAAATTGTTATTATTTTCCTTTTGTAGACATTGTTTTGATTTTATAAGCTTAGGCATATAATTATATATAGTATTATCAGATGAAACTTCATTTTTTTGGTTAAAAGAATACTTCATGTCTCTCTCTTAAAATAATAAAGGTGTATAAAATATTCTGTTGGAAGGACCTGAAATATTTTGATTGATTTAATTCATTTAATTAAAACTTTAAAGGTATTGATAAATTAATACTTTTGTTTTGATCTTCTATATAATTTTGGAGTTAACTTTCACCTTGTGTATACCAATCTGATTCTGTAATTTGTATTCTTACCTGAAAAAAAGCACATGTATATCCTGAAGAATATGTATTAGGAAGATATTTGTAATTGAATTTTCTTCCTTTTTCATATGTAATAAACCTATAGCTACTCCAAAATTTTTATCGGTTAACATGGTACATTCTTTTGATATTTTATGTAAAAGCTATTAGTGTTCAGGTAAGTGTGTGCATGTGTTCTAACATGTTAAACATTTCAGGTTACATTAAGTAATTTTTACACTGAGTGATTTCAATTTGATTAAATTTAGAATGTAACCATTTTTATTAATGTTTGTGAATTAAGAAAAGATTAAGAGTTGCCTTTTGAATTATGTTATGTAATTTATCTGAAAATTGTTCAAAAGTACAATAAAATTATTTGACTTTTGTTATTCAGCCTTCATTTACATTTGCTTCAAGTCTGTACACATGAATTTAAAACTTTTAAAAATTTCCATTTGTTTAATTAAATATTTTATCAATTAACCAATCACTTTATTTTAAGATTTCTTGCTTTGAATGTTTTGTACACACAATTTGAAAAGATATCAATCTTGGTTGAAAGGTAAATTTGAGATATTAAGTGAAAAACTAAATGTCTGAGATAAGTCATAGAACATTCAGATGTAGTGAAAAGTTTAGCATTTATGAACCAGTGGCTTAATATCCTCAGGGTGGGATACAACACTGGAAATGTTGATGCAATAAGTGAGAAATGAATGGTTGCATGGCTGTAATGTAATTCTGAACAAAATTGGAACATTATCATCCAGCATATGATAAATCAAAATAATTTAAAGACAATTGTTTTTAGCAGAATCTTGGGGTAACAAAGTTCTGTATTACCAAGTGTAGGAACATTTATTTTTTGTGAAGTTTTTTCAGGTGTGAAAGTGTTGCTTACTTTTAACTGTGTGTAGAGATTTTTGAGAGGGTTAGATATTCTTGTGAAAAGTGATCAGTTTTTCAGGCTTATGTTCAGTTTATAGGCATGTTTGTGAGTTATTTTTGTTGGGTGAATTGTATTCTCTGCATTAAAAATCGAAATTGTAGATAGCCAATAACCTTTACACAACTTTAAACACTATCCTTCAATTCAATCAGAATTCTATACATCTGAAATTTGTCGCACAACTTCAGTCTGTACAGACAATACTTAACACTGAATCTTTTGATTAAAAATCATACCTTTAAATGCCAAATCTTGATATATGGGAATGTCATTTGATCTAGACCAAAAAGTTAACATTCCTTTATAATTTTAAAATATGTTTGACAGTCTTCATGTATGTATATTTTCAACTTGTATATTCTAAACTGATACAGGTATGTGTATTTTGTAACTGTCAACATTGTTAAAAATTGAGTATGCTGACCATGCAGCATTAAATTTACAACAGTTTTTTTGATTGTGATAACCTTGTCCACAATAATTCTAGGAACTAATGAATATATCAGTTGATATAATCAATTATAATGTGCCTAGAACACCTAAGAAAACAGATCAATGGAATAATTGAACCCTGGTGGAATGCATTTGAAATAAAGTTAATGGTTCATTAGAACTTGTGACTCATTGAAAGAATGTGTTTATTATTGTATAAATCAGAAACTGGTTATTCAATTCATTGAAGAGTGGAAGTTGCACAAATTATTGTGTAGTGCGAGTTCTTAAAGAAAACAAAAAGTGATCATGTGAATAATGAATTGATTATGGAAGGAAGAACTGAAATAAGTAAATGGATATTAAGAGAAAAATTATGTGGAATTGTGTAAAAATCATCTCTTGAATTGAGAAGAATAATTGACTACAAGTTAACAATTTTTGATGAACTGCAACAATTTCAAAAAGTTTATAATAAGAATTTTCTTTTTGTCAGACAGTCACAGATGTAATAGAACTACTGAAAACATTCATATGAACAAATGTGATAGAAATAGAGTTGTATGAATTTAAATGGTCAAATTCTAGGCTGCGACAAATAAATTGTTCAGTTTTGACCAAAATACACAATGTGCCTGTAATATGGAACTATATATCAATATGAGAAAGGTAAAAATGAAAAGTGTGTACCAGGACAATTTTGATTACTGTAATGATTAAGTTAATGAGAAAGTAAAGAAAAGAATTAAAAATATTGTACATCAATATTTATGAAATGATTTGGAAACTTCAGTGTCTAATCTCCAGGGAAAACCACTAGTTTTATACAAGTAAAAAAAAACAGTTTGATATCCAATCAGATGATCCATATGTTCTAAGTTATTCACATCAACACTTTAATAATTATTTGCATATTTCTTCTACAGTCCATATGTCTTCCAACTGGGCAGTAGTGATTCAATGTTGAGGAATGGCAAGAACCAACTCTCATACAAGGCAAGGCTTTGATAAAATAAAAAAAATATATACTTACAGGCACTCATTGTAGATGATTTGGGAGTACACTATAGAGTTAATGAATGTGTGGAGTCTAATATAATGTTACTAAAGAAAATTAAGAGAGGGATAAAAATGTTTGTCAAATTTATTGGTCTTATCAAGAGTACACCATTGTGCTTAGATATAGGACATGTCAAGATAAACATATACAGACATTTAAACAAAATTGACATTACACGTTAACACTTACAAAGTAATTTAAGAAAATATGCAACGAACCAACATTGAAGATTATGAAATGATATGCTTTATAGACATAAATTCTTATACATAATAGAAGTTCCTCACTAGGAATTTTTTGAGTAGTTTTTAAATTTGGCGGGAGTTTATTGTATAGAATAGAGCCCAAGTTTAACACACCTCTAATGTTAGCTGAGGTTCTACTGAAATTTCTGTGGTCAAATGGTTGATATAAGGTAGTCAAGAATTCAAAAGATTAACAAAATGAGTATATGGGATGATAAAGTACTGAGGTGACAAACAAATAAGGTATGTATGTAAACATTGTATTGCATTACAAAACAATTTAAGTACATTGACACTTAAATTGTTAAAAATACACCTCAAATAAGAAATGAATTTAGGTGAAATACACGGGCACTTAAATTAATTATTGGTTTACTATTACATGTATTCCTCTTTGATATTTCAATAAGAGTAAGGAAATGTAATCTTTTAATATCATATTCAATAAATTTAATAAAATTATACAAATGTACACAGTAGTTTGTTGCAAACTTCATTTTAAATGTTTTCAATCTTTATAACTGATGTACTCCACAGACCTTCATTGCTATGTAACTTAATTAAAACATAATACACATTGCCTCATATGAACCATGATTTTTTTACTGAAAATGTCTTATTCTTTCCAATAAATTTAGAAAATGTTAAATTATTTGATTGATATACTTCTAACAATTTAATTTCAAACTTTTATTCTACATATAGTGAATTAAATAATATTCCATTTTGTTATTTTTCAATTCACTCTTTCTGGTGTAACAAACAATTACAAAACAATAATTAGGGTTCCAAGCACAGTTAGATAACACAATATGTGGTAGTGCAGCCCCCTAGAATATAACAAGAATAAAATGAATGTAAGTTAGTCATGTGATAGTTGTTGCTGTTGCATGCTCAAGAGTATTGTAGAGGGAGCAGTCCCTGAAGCAGCTGGCCTAATTACTAAAAAATACCCTCTATTTTGTTACTAATGAGTTACGCTGTTGGCAATTACAAAGGAAAGTTATAAAATAAATTTACATATGTTTCACAATATATTTTTTCACCAATTACGTGGTCCATCTACTTTATCTCTATACTGTTTTGTTCCCAATGTGTTCTGTCGTTACTTCTGCCATGCTGGTAACGACTCAAATTTGCACTGCCCTCTATGGGTCACCTCTCTTTTTATAATCAGTCCATTACTAAAACTGACCTTTTCATACTTCTTTGTGTGAGTTTTATTTTGTGCATAATTGTTTAACTGATATTCCAATTCTTTCCCATTTACATAAATATGTAAGATGAAAATAATCTGACTTGCATGTGCATAAAATACTATGAAATAATTGACAAATATTTAGACATGATGCAAAAATAATTAAATCCTATTGTTCAATGTTTAAATTATATTATGTACACAGCAAAATTTTAATATTACTAATTTGAATGTACTGCATCGAGTATGATTAATATGAGTTGGTTACAGTAAAGTTTGAGATGCCTTCAATATTCTATGTATTGTCAGGGTGTTTTTCTTTTTAAAGTAAAAGATGTATTTATTTAATTCATAATTTAACAAACTGTACACAAAGTTCTTAATCCAGTTTATGAGCAATTTCAGACAATTTATATATTAAATTAAATAAATAAAAAACATTTCTGTACATGTTTGTATCTTCTTCAGGTCTTTTCTATTTATGACTAAATGTAAAATAAACTATTTGACACTATATTTTAAAATTTCAATAAATTTTGGAAGTTCTTTCAAGGTATTTCTTAACACACAAATGTGGTTGTTTAAGAAATACGCAAAGTATTAAGGTGAATATAATATCCATACAAAGATAAGATAAAATAATTTTTTATAAAGAATTGCAGTATGTGTTAGAAAAAGGATAAATTATGAAAAGAACATTCTACCCTAGAGACTAGTAACAACGTTCACTGGTAAATGAAATGGAACTTTTTGACTTGAATACCCATGTAAAGAAGAGAAGTGCAAAACGTAATAATAAGAAATAAGTGTTGCAAGGGTATAAAATAGCTTCATTATTTGAAAATGAATAATTGATCAAACAAGAAACTATTCTTTTTAAACATATCTTTGTTAAAACATTTTGTTATACAAAATATATTTATGTCTAATAATCCCTTGATTAAATAAGCATGCTCTTAAACTTTATTATAAAGATTTATCAGGAACTTGAACAATTATAGTAATATAATGATAAAGAAACACTAAAGAAAATTTAAGAATGTGCAACAAAATAAATACAGTAGATGATGTTATATCTAAAAGGAAAAATTTGAAATTTAATTATTAAAAACAAAAAGTATTCACCTTAATATATATGTATGTATAGAGGAATAATGGACAGTATACCTTAAGTAAAAAAATAAAAAGATGAGGTACTAGATAACATTTTAGAATACTTTTGAGTAATGTGATTGAGATAAAAGTAACTTACATTCCTGTAATTACAAAATAAGGATTTCTACAGCATTTTTCTGACAAGTGTTTTAATTTTATT
This sequence comes from Zhengitettix transpicula, assembly GCA_037074705.1. Lineage (NCBI taxonomy): Eukaryota > Metazoa > Arthropoda > Insecta > Orthoptera > Tetrigidae > Zhengitettix > Zhengitettix transpicula. The sequence continues at coordinate 84,064,444 of CM073592.1, forward strand.
CATGCATATTTTACCTCTTAACTGATATAACTTCAACTATTAAAATTATTGTTTTCATAAACTGATGAATTTTTACATTAAAAAAAGAATATATCAACATGTTTTGCTATTTGTACATGTGCTTTGAATTTAGTTAATCTTATTCTAAAAATGTATACTGGGTTTTTAGTAGTTTGGTATTACTTTGTATGCAAAGTATTTTTTTCATATTCAAGTTGGTTAAAAATTTATTATTAACATGAATGTTCTTGAGAATGATATATTCTCAAAAAATTCAATTCAATTCCTCTGGTAGGCTATATGAAGAACCTCCAGTTATTCCCTTCATGCTGTTGGAAGTTGGTAAAGGAGTTTCCATATAAATATTAAAATTTTAGAAGTAGTATCAAAATATTTACACACAAATTAAAATGGAAATAGTTTAGCTTGTGTTAAACTACTATCAATTTGTTTTGTTTATGTTGTTGGTTACTCCATGTGGTAAATCTTCTGAAATAACTATGTTGAGGTGAGATTGTCCTTAAATATTACATTGAATCTGAGGAATGAAAAAAAAATTAATAACCTTTTAATGAAGCAATGCTTATGTTTAAGAAAACGCGTTGAAGTGTTTTATTATAACAATAAAACTGCATGTAGTGTTACAATGATGGCTTTGGCATCAAATAGCTGTCAAATTTATTTTTAATTACTATCCATAGCTGACAGTTTTGAATTTTGATCTTTGAACATTATTAGATATTATTAAAAATTGTTGTTATATGCATTTGGAGTAATTGCGGGAGCAGGAGATAGTTTCACGAAGAATAGACTTTTTCGAATGAATTTACTTCGATGAACATACTATATTCAATTTATTAATTAAATGTTTTTGACACGTATTTAGTTAGCCAATGATTTAAAACTAAACTGAAAGTTAACGACAAGAATAAATGAAACCGCTTGCTACTGAATGTTTGTTCTTAGATGCAGCGTACGTATATTTGGCATTCAATTAAGTTCTTCGTTTACCCCTGCCTCATAAGTTGTAAAGTGAGAGCAAATGCTAACATTGTGTTACGATAATACAACTTTATTTGAATAAGTTCTTTGCTGTAATTGTTCCGGAAATATTCAATCTTTTGTGGACCGCGGACGACGTGCATAGGTTATGTGGTTGGTGTTGGTGACGCGGTAATCACGAGATAAGACAAACGACACAGGCCTGCTCGAGGAGTATGCCGCGAGCCATCTTAGATTCAACTGTGAAAACTCTTTAACCTAATGGTACGACGAATATCTGTAATAAGTTCATAGTTATCCAGTAGCCGCAATGGGTAGTAGTAGACTCTTAAGCGAAAAGTCACAGTAATTTGATATGCCAAAATATCTCGCAACCGTTTCCTTAGCAGACTTTTCGAACTGTTTCTTTTAGTGTCTTTGTTTACAGGAGGAAACCCTTCTGACGAAGAGTTGTTTAAACGACTAGAAAAGAAAGCCCAAGCTGCGTTTATTTCGTTCGCCGCGAGTAAACCTCCAGCGGCATCGATCGCCGAGGTGAAGTTGTTGCAAGCGACGGATATTCCTGTGCCCCACGTAGCCGGAAGTCCCATTACGTCACTAGTGGTGCTGGCTGTCATCTGGCAACTGAGAGCCAGCAGCACTGGCGGCCTGCAGAGCCAGACTTGCGGCCATCAAATCTGGAGCAGCGGTGGGCGTGTTGCTGACGTGAGGTGAGTCCTCCTTTTAAAACCACCAATTAACGACGGAGAAAGATAAATTTAATTCCTCTTAATAATTGAGCCGTTTTACCGAGGAGGGCGTGATTCAAAGGAAGTCAATTATTACTGCATTCATGAAATTGGTACCATACAATTTGACATTATTTCATCATACAATTACGACACACTTTTTAATAACATAGAAAAATGTTCTGCAAAGTGGCGCGTGTCGGAGTCCGAGGAGGATTCAATTGGAAAACTAAGAAAAGGTTTGGTGTATTTGTTAAACATCTGGAGTCATTCAGAGATGAACGGAAATGTACTTCACTCCTTCGCATTTATAGCTAGTACCTTCTGTCTTAATAGTTACAGGATTATTTCGTAGAGACTGATTAGGGCCTGTTGATGCCGCTAATTATTTTCGCCATATATGTTTACGCCAACTATATTTTCTGTCTGAAAAAAAATAAAACGAGGCATGAAATTAATAAACTGTACAATGAGCGGAATGAGATTAGCTTCATCGACTTTCATCAAGTTCTATGAAAATGAAACGCTGCTTATAGATTATCAGTGACTCGATGTCATTGTTGGCATCGAATTCGAGATGTCTTCGTCTGCAGATTCTTTGCTAATATTGTCGACAATTAGATGTCAGTCGTGACTGGATGATGGAGGAAGGGTGAGTAGAAGGCCCACGTGCGCCCTGGGACTACCGAAGGCCCGCTGACCCTGTCATTGATTTTTGCTACGGCCTTGTGGCTTCACCACGCGCAATCTCCGTGCAGCTTTCAAACCCAATCAACTCAAAGCTCTTGGACATTGTTCACATTTCCGCTTGGTACCCTCCACAAAGACTTTGCGGACGACCATAAGATTTCGCCATAATAGTGCACATAAATAACACTACCTTAAACAAATCCTTTTTGCTTAGGAGTCAAAGTAATTCGGAGAATGAAATTTAGTGAATTTGCCGTTTGAATTATTGGATGCATAAGTAACTTTAGTTAAACTATATATTTTAACTCTGATATCTTGTCACTACTTGTTGCTATTTACTATATTGTAACGTAATTAAAACCCGTAAAATTTTATATTTACTAGAGTTGAAATAATAACTAGGTTACGAAGACTTCATGTTCAACAAGCTGAGAATGTTTCTGGAAACATTGGAGGAATAGATTTCGTAACGTATTCTTTCGCGATTCGGGCAGCTTCGGAGGTTCAAGATGGCTGCGAGAAGGTTAATACATTTGCCACCGTCGCGTCGCGTCCCAGAGGCTAGGCGCCCGCCGCGTAATATCAGTTACTCAAACTTAAACTCTCGGATGTCAGGAATAGTTTCGTCTAGACTATTATTTCCCACTCTTTACGTACAATTTGATTTTGTCCACATCCTCGGCCCCGTGTGCAAAAATAACGGCATGACTTGACAGATTTTTAGCGCAGCTAGGCTTACATATTTATTTATGAAACCAATTATCCTAGCAATGTATGATTGAAATCAGCAAACATTAGGAAATCTTATTTTAAAATATTTCATGTCCCTTTACTGCATCTTAATTTCCTCTTGTAATGTTCAAAAATTCACGAAAACTATGTCTCGCTAAATATTTGCCGTTAAATTGTAGAAATAAAATTTATTATATATTAAGGAAACGTAAATTTTTAATATTTAGTCTGATTTGTTTACATCTTTTTCTCTTATTTACTAGGTAGCGATTGATTTAAGCCAACTGAAGATCTGAAGTCAAGAAAATATTTAAAATGACTGTTTCTGCTATGAAAGCGGTTTGCACACTTTGAAAAGTATGTACAAATTCAATTCACTGCACATTAATATTGCAAGTGTAGTAATATTAATAGTTTTAAATTGCGTTTCCTGTACTGTTGTTTAACTTAATTTGGTTTACGGGTTCTCAGGTTGAATAATATTCTCAACTGCAAACTCGGACGAAATTTCAAAATGTACCGAATTATTGTGACAACTAAAATTAAAATTATATTTACTTAGTATAGTCGATTTAGCTTTCTAATGTTGAGATCTTGGTTGTGTTTGAGTGCGGACAATGGCTGACCGAGGCGACTTCCAGTCAGCCAATGGATGGGGGACGACAGCTGTTAACTCGGTTATAAAGGCCGGTCCGTCTTAGGAACTAGTTCCTCGCCATCGGATGCAGTTGAAAGATATAGGGGCATGAAAGAAAGCTTTAACGCAAATTTTGGAGGGGTCTTGGTTGAGGACTGAACTGCGAAGCTGCAGATATCACGGTGACTTTAATTGCCCCTGAAGTACCACGAGCGTCGTCGACCCGTTGTTTATTGAATCTCTCGCATCGACCATTATGCGAATTCATGTCCTATAGCTTTACTGAATATTGTCGTTTCTGCTGGCGGCATCTTCATTCCAACACTCCTTTTTAGATTAAAATTTTTTTATGACTTGGGAATATCAACGCGTAGAGGTAATGAAGCAATCTTGTCCTAGGTTTGACGTAGCAATAATAAAGCAAAGGATACTCAATTTGTTTCTTTTTCATCAAACTGTAAAGCGTTACGAAAACAAATTTTTATCGTATGAAAAAATGTAGATTTAAATTTTCGATGCGAAAACAGTTTATGTTCGGCAGGTCTACTCGTTTTTTTCACTTACTTGATGACCAAAACGTGATAAAAGTTTCCATAAAGCCAAGGTAGCTGGAGAAAGCTGATAAACTTTATAATGCCTACTGTTAATGTAGTGTAGCCACAAAAATCACGAAATTAAACGTCACTAAATGTTCGTAGGCAGTTATTAGTCAATAAATATATTTTCTTATAAACATAATTTTTCGGTTGATTCGGAAGTTGGCTATTATATTAGTGTGGGCTAAATTATGTAATTTTTGTTGGAATTTTCACAAGCCGCCAATATTGAAACGCAATCATTTATATCTAATACAAACGAAATCTCGCTGTTTTATTGTGTAATAATGTAAAGGTTAAAGCTTTTTAAGTATCCCTTTATAATGAAAAGTGAATTTTCTACAGAAAAACGTACACAAACGCCTTCATTGTACTTCAGTATTAGTTTACATAAAAACATTTTATACATAATGGATGCATAGAATTGAAAATATTCAATCTGATGAGGGAAATTTCTGAACAAGTTGAGGTCGTTTTGACAACTGATTGAACGGTTTCATATTTAACTAAAGGCTTGTTCATGTTCATCAAATTTAATTTAATTAACCAATTGTAGTTAATAACGAAAGTTAAATATGATTTCAATCATTTTTTCTTCTCACATTTCAACGGGAACTATTGAACAGAGTTTGTTAAGTTATTTACCATTCTTTTGGAAAAATTACTGCAGTTCGTTGAAATTATTAAACAGTTCATATAGAGTGGTAACTATTCAAATTCTATCACACGGGCATTATTATGTATAAAGAAATGAAAAACTGACAGATATGCAATATTTGGAATTTTAAATGAAATAGGCCTTGTCATAATCTTAATATAGACGAACATGTTTATAGAGCAGTTAATATGTACAGAAGTACACGAAGAAAGGCTTACACGGACAGCGAAACAACTGGATGAATGTCCTAAAATAACAGCTTTGCGCGGAACAAAGAGGAATAGATTGAGAAGAATGGTGTTTTTCGTGATTTACCAATCATTTGAATGGCAAAACCTGCATCGGATATGCTTGGGCTTGAGGTAAAAAACCTAATTGTCACACTGGGGAATTAAACGGAGGATTGTATATTATTCTTAGAAGTGACAGGAGTACTGATAGATTCAGAGATTAATGTACCCATAGTCAACTAAAATTTACATCGTGGTTTATGGCGATGTTGTTAATCTGGCAATCATTTCTTGAAACAAAATTTAAAAAATTAAAAATTTACGTCTGATTGAAAATTAATAATAAGAAGCCAAAAACAGACCAAAGAAGTGATAATATAAATACCACACCACGTTTCTGGGATCCTTGTTCCAAAACTAGTACAGTTGTGTTCCTGTAGGCTCTTATTATCATCTGAAGATTTATTAAAAATTTTAAAAAAATGTATATTTATATATACTATATACTTACAATAATGAAGCACGTTCTGCAGCCATTGTTGGCGCGCAACACTGATCTGTTTACTGTAAATCACTGTAATCACTGAGTGTTGAAAATTTCCGTCGTAATCCATGCTTAGGCAGCGGCTCCCCCTTCTGTCCTCAGTCCTCCCCAAGAGCTCGTCCCCCATGCACGTGACTTTGTTTCTATTCCACGTTTCTCGTTGCAAGTCCCAAGTGTCGTCGTGATACAAGGACTCTGTACTGTAATTTGATTGGCTATATTTTCACATATGACACCTGACTGCGAAATTTTCGAGATGGAAACAATTCTCCAATGGTAGTGCTTGGCCCGAAGAGAGTTACTGTCGACTCATGGGAATATTTGTTAACCTCAAGCTGTAGTGAAATTGACGGAATAAGGGTGATTATACCCAGTGTAGTCGTTTGGTGCCAGATAGTTTAATTCTATAGTGTGGCATTGTGACCAGAGGCGCTGACTAATATACGTCAACCAATACTTTAGAAATGTCTGACGAATTAGCTGATTACACCAATTTGATAGTCACTTTAGACTCAGGCGAAAGGAGTTTTTTTTCAATCACTCAAGATGGGGTGAAGCGAAACGTGTGAAAACTGAGTCCGATCACGAAATGCTTGATACGAATTTGCTGAAGCTTATAGTAAAATCTAATAGAAAATTCGTTAGCAATTTACAAACAGAAATGGCAGTCTTGGATTGGTTTTCTGGGCAAATGACCTTCCTTTTTGTAAGCCATAAAAGCGAAATGCTCGCAGTGAAGCAAATTTTATTGGACATCAGTGACGATGGAAAATAAAAATTAGGAAAAAATTGTCAAATTATTCGTATTGGTAGCTTAAGCTGGAGTAGGCGTTAAAATGTTCAGTTAGCCCTATACTGCCATCTGAAATTCAGAGGTAAGCAAATGCAACACAAAGTAATCAATCGTTGTATTAGATATTCACGTATTCACATCCTGTACTTACATTTGAATCATTCATTGATAAGGTAGAAACCTTGCAATTATTTAGATCATTGATTTTGATCATATTGTTATATTCTCTTAGTTGACCACTCATTTTGCAAAAAGGCTATCATTTCCTCTTTCTTCTGGTACTGCCTGCGTTAATGAGATGCAGCAAATTTACTTTATAAAGTACAAACTTTTATTTACTAATCCGTTTTTAGTTACAATTATCGTTTAAATGCATAAGATGGAATGAAAATTTCGCTTCTGTTTCCTCCATTATACAATTTCGATGTTCTTCCGGAATGACAACGATTTCTTATTATTCACATCCCACAGTTAACGTTTCCGGTCCATGTAGCTGAGATAGTTTGAAAAAAAAAATTGTTTGCTGTTCTATCTTGCTTTGCATAGTTAATTTTACTTCCCGATGAAGAGTAATGCCTCTCCTCTAGACTATTTTCTTTGGACTCTGCCATCGATTTTGATTCGTCTGGTGTCACCAAGTAAGTTGTAGACGGTTTACGTTTCTGATATCTGACGCGGGAGACAAGTGATTTTAACTTGGTTTGAAGAACTCCCATCTAGCTACTGATGTAAAAAATGGGACTGAGTTGGCATTTCCTCGTCTCTATATGCGTCATTTCAGAACACTTCCTGAGGACGGGAAGCAGGAAACGGCAAAGCTCTGAGGGCTGTCCCTTCTTCTCAAAAAGTTGCTAATGATAGGGTACTTTTATCGGTAACAGTATTGGTTACATTGCACTGAGAGAGAATAAGGCTTGTTCAGGAATATAAATACAAACTAATTTAATGGTTTCCGAATGTCGTGGCCAGGCATTTGTGTGCGAACCACAACCCCAGTCTTTTATCTGGAGTTATATTCCTTGAATTTGAGCAGAAAAAAACCTGTAACGATTTTGAACAGCATCTTGGTTGGATAACAAAGCATTAAGTAAGCCGCGTATTATGCGAGATTTTTATAAATGATGGAATTGGTTTAAGTCTACTTGGGTTGCCAGCATTGGAGGCTATGGTCTGTTATCAACTTTCCTGGTCGGAACAAGGCCGCCATTCTACTTCGTTTCCCACCGCCGTCTGAAGGAAATCAGACCCTATACTATTCCACTTACATCCATAATCCAGTTTACTTAACATATTAGTCCTGCGCTTCTCACGAATCAAGTTTCGGTTATAGTTTATCAACGAAAATTTAATGACTCCAATCAGTTTTTACCAGTTTTTCCGACATGAATCAGTATAAAAATAGAGTCTAATTAAGCTTCTTTCTTTCCGGTGCCTAAATAAACACTGGAAGTCTTATAATAAGGAAGTCAGGTATTTGTATTACAGTTCACTTGAGAAACAATCTGTTCTTGGAGTTGACTTCATTATCACTAGAGTAATTATGAAGTCCAACATTTACGGCGTCGTTTTTGACTGGTGATTATTCCGGTTTTAGAATTTTGGAATTTATATTTTCTGTCAAATCTAACAATTTCCTCTGGCGGTAACACCGCTCGGGTTATACTTTCAATAATAATAAGTCGTATGGTTAGATATTTATTCGTCGGTAGTGATGTTACTTTCTTCTCATGTCTTTTATTTGTCGAGAAGACTTCCCGTGTTCCTAAACATTTCATTGTTGTGGCTTTCGTTTAACATTTGATACTGATCTACCATTTAGACCGAAATCAAGCCCTTTCGACGCTAATCGTCGTTTTGAGAAAAAAATACTTATCGATATGGCATAGTGTTAACCATCATCGACCATCAGAATTACCAATTTAGGTCTTTTCTGGTGATACTGCGAAACCTTTGAGAAACAAAGTTGACGTCAATGGGGCAATCAGAAGTCAACGTGTAATATTAACATTCCATTACTTATTAATGTCTCCTGTAGCACAGTTATCATAAAACGATTTTTTTCTTGAACAACATATTCAGCATCCCCCCTTTCTATCCCATTTTAAGCAATTAAAGGTAAGAGCTCACCACACGGCTGACCCTTATATAAATTATTACTATAAGAAAGGATTAATTACTTCTTAGTATAATATATACTGTACATATAGTTATAGAAAACGATTGAAAATATTACTTTATATCCTATTTTTACTACTTCTATATCTCGAAGGAAATGTATTAGCATATTGCATAAACCATCGAATACTGTTGTAGAAATATCTGTAGTGATTTAGAGTAGTTTTAAATTTCTAAAATTTGTTCTTTCGTTCACACAAGATGACCATACATAAATTATCTTTCCTACTCCCATCGCAGGTCTCCTAATGAGACCATCAGATATCTGAAAAACATTATATATGCATTAAATTTCAAAACAAAAATAAGCTTAATATTCGCCATATTTGTAAATAAGTATGGTCTTTCTCATCAGCGTCATTTGCACATTTCCCAAATTGTGGTGCATTTTCACCGTTGCGATGACGAAGACAACTTGATGGCCGAAGGTCACGATACGCGGACGCCATGTTGGGCGTCACGCTAGACGTTATTCTCTGAGTTATTCCGAGTTTAGAATCTAAAACTGTCAGTTATAATCATGTTCGCCATTAACGATAAAAACCGTTTTGAGTACGAAGAAGAAGAGGGGAATTTGGGACAAATGTTCATTGGTATTCTTCTTCGCGGTCGCTTCATACAAACAAACGTATTGATGTAGCAAAAAGCTCGTCACCTTATTTTCCTTGCGTCGTTTCCTTTTAAAATTCTATTTCGTTTCTCGATTTTGTCCGAGGTCAGGTGAGCCTTATTCGAATTAATTCGGCGTAGAGAAGTGGCGGAGTGTTGAAAGTATGAGGTTCCGAAGGCGACAACGTACTCCACGCCTATGAGGAGCTGAGATTATTCCGTCGCCTGGGCTTCTGTCGGTCCAGCATCCGCGGCGGACAGCGTCTTTGGCAACGGTGCGCGACGTCTATTCTGGGGCGGCCTCTGCAGCGTCAATAACACGGCCGCGGCCTCGCGCGCACGCACTCGCGCACGCAGCACGCAGCGCCAGCGCCAGCTCCGTACCAGCCTGGCCAAGGCCGCGGCCATATTGATTCGGGTACCACCGCCGCGCCGTAGCCCGACGCGACGCCTTCTCGTGTCGGGACGTTCGCTTTAAATGGCATCCGTTGTCGTAGTTGAAGGCGGACGCTTGTGACGCAGTAGCCGCTGGCGGAGGGGGCCGACCCTCCGGTTCTTTTTGTTGCGCTGCGCTGAGGTGTGGGGGCCCCAGCTCCGGCCCCCGGGGAGCAGCTGCGTCTTGCTCCTTGTGGGATCGCAATCTACGAGTCTTATACTCTTACTCACGACGGCAAGGAAACGAAACACGAGGAATTGTTCGCTGTCTCCATTACCAATGCGATTCCATGTATTGTAATTCGATAATTTGTGCAAATTTTACGAGTGGAAATTATTATAGATGGAAAGAAATAGCTTACGCTTCGATCATCTTGGATCTGAATTTTGACAATGATGTATCAATATTTAGAGAATTGATCTCGGGTTTTCCATTGTCTAAGGGGAAGAAAGAGTTCAACGTTTCAAACACAATAGTTTATTCGTCTTCAAGGAATAAGAATAGCCATCAGAGCTGAACACACGAGTCTGATCACTTCTTAAAGAAATAAACCTACTAAATTAAGTATCGTGCAGATACGGCAATCGAGGACTAATGGTCCAAGTATACGTTTAATAGTTTTAAGCATTTGACACTTAATGTAGTCTATGCTAATCAAAGGAGACAATTACCCAACCGTGACATATAGCAGCCACATAATAATGTTTCCTTTCAGTATTGCTCAGATCCGCCGCCTTAAATTGTAACTCTGCGATAATTGCGGTGTTGTCCCTCTTGACACTGTTACCAGGCATTTTGTCATACAACTCTGACGTTAATGATGCGTGGTAAATAAATTCATTGAAATAAAAACAATTTCCAGAAACAGAAAAGCAGGGTCGCCGACCTAAATCCTAAATGAATATTATACTCCTGTCTGCCACATGAATACTCGGAATGGGAAAGCTACTTGCGTTCTTTATAGATCGAAATAATTTTTCTCGTAATTTTATTTATATTCCTTCAGACACCTGTAAGCAACGTAACTACCAGAAAAATTTTCTCAGTATGTAAGATTCTTTCTATTAGATTTTATTAAGTGTTTCTTTCTATGCAATGTGTGAGTTGATTAATTTCCTTAACCAAAGGCGACAACTCCGGTAGTTCTTTTCGAACAAACTTCGAAATGAAAGTAAAGTGCTTCGTGAATATATAATTATAGATCGTAATTATTAATTTCGCTATTTTCTGTTTCATGTCATAGACTTGTTGGTAAACGATTATTTATTACTTGGAAATGTAAACTTTAAAGTCGGTATCCAATGTTTTTCCAGCAGCAAAGAACTGTTTCAGATCCTATTATCTGAAAAGGTGATTAAGTGGAGAAATTATTTTTAGAGTTTCAAAATGTGTAAGTAAATTGTGATTTCCTTCTTCCGTTCAATCAAATGGATAATGAAAAACTTGGAATAAATTAATAATAATAAGTAGAGGTCCTAAAGTGTGCGTTTCTCATTATGCAATCGGAAATTTGATCCAAATACCTAACCCTGGTTCTTTGCTTTGCTTGCGACATCATCTTCACAAAAACCTGTGGGTTAGAGCATCGAACTGACCGCAAGTGTTGTAAGTATTCAAGTAATGTAACATATCACAGCATTCGGCTAATACCGGGAGATTATTTCCATGTATATTTCAAATGTTACCTCAAATTTCCCAGTTTTCTGGAGTTATTTTTTTGACTGAACATCGTTAAATTAACATCTGGACATTATGTAGAGTTTCGTTAAAATCGTTTTTTTAATTGACGATGTAATACTAAAAGTATTAATCAAATTCAACTTGAAGACATGGCATGAAAGTGATTTATACCTTGAGTTTCTCTGCCTGCAAGTGCCTGCCCGTCGCTTTTGTACCACCTCACTTTGGAGAATCAAGAAAACCAGTGTTCTTAAGGAAAACCTAAATCGAACGTAACTCACCCTGAATCGCCTTCGGGCATTCTCCTAAATTTCTTCCGTCACAGTTGTTGGTTCACTTCTCTTTCAAGCTTTGAAGAACGAATGTTTTCTTAATGACATCGGAGATAAGGAAGTAGGGAAGTCGTAGATAGCTGCAACACACCGAAACTATAAGAAACATTTTGTATTGCATTTCTCTTTTCTTTATAGTAATTACGATTTATATTTTAATATAATAATTATTAATAGAATTATAGTTCATTGATACCCTGTTCCCAAGTTTTCATCCGTTTCCTTCTATTTGCTTTGTCATCTTTAAGGGAACAAACTAAGAGTGGAGAAGGAAGAAAGTTTCTAACACACAAATAATTTATTCTATTATAGACAACGGAGTACGGTATAACATATTTTCAATATGTTTCAACAACCATTGTCAACAATTTTCGCAACCTATTTGCTTACCAATCGTCGACGGGTTTTCGTCATTATGAAACTTGTATGGCCTTATTGTTTTATAAGAAATTATTTATGACTTATTAAATATACTGCAAAGAAAGCATTCTATGGAGTCTTTGCGTTTTGCTGAAGCGTTCCTCTACTTGTAAAGTACGTTCTTGCTTTCCTACCAGTAACTTTACGTTATTTCTTTTACTGAAACCTTGACATTTTATGTTCCCACTCTCTCGCTTTAGTTAAAGAACTGTTTGGATTCTTGTACCTTGAAATTGATCGTTCTTGAATGGTTCTTAAAAATAATTTTGGAGTATTTTAATTGTGTAAAATCTAAAATTTGTCGTATACTTATCCAAGCTAGAAGCTCAAATGAAAAGAAGTGTGTTGTATAATGTTTACAACTAAACGGTTGATAGTAACGTTTATAGTATCGGTTTGTATAAAAATAATTTTGAGAAATATTCTTCAGTATTTATTCGTCATGAATTGAAGAGATTCATTGGTGTTTCCTTTTGCCGTCGTCAATCTGGAAAGCCGGGGTTATTCCTAGTTAGATATATGATGGGTGAACTGAAAAGCAAAAACAATTGTCCAAATATATCTCAGTTTTCTTAACCGTCTATCATATAGGTAAATTGCAACCTGTCGAGTGCCAACATATACTAGCAAAAGAGCTCCTAGGAAATCGTTTCCTCTAATACCACATGGAAATATCAGGCCAAGTATAAAACCGTCCGCACATTCCAAACTGTTTTTTCATCATATTAAGTCTAACAATTATTACTTCTGCGCTCAAATCCTATTTGATTCCATATTGACATCTAGTGTATTGTTTGCTAGTTAAGTGCAAGATGTACACATATTGTTCTGAATTTTCGAACTTATGTCATAAAATGAAGATTTTCTTCATCATATAGCAAATAGTCATGTAGTATAAATTTTCTCCAGGTTGATTGTTATATTAGTTAACTTTCATGACAAATTCTTTCTTATATATGTAACTGCGTCTTCAATACGTAATGTATATTTTTTTGACTCCAGTGATTCTGAAACGAATTTGTTTAATGCACTTCGAATTTCGAGGTTTATAAACAAATTAATTATCGGACGCAGAATTGGATTAACAAGAATTGTTTCGTGATATTATTATTATTATTTGAATTGATGAACTCTTCTTGAGGACGTACTGTTTATTGCTGTTGAAGTGTCAGTCTGTCAGCTTTATCACTACTAAACCTTATTTCTATTTTCTCTCCCCTCCAAGGATAATCTTTTACTTATTACTTTTCTTCCTGTCGACTGTAATCAATTTCGCTTCCCCTTTTTATATGTACTTCAGAAGTATTTTCCCCCTTAAATCTAACGCAGACCACACAAATGGTTTCTTCAGTTGAAACGCACCATTTTTGTTAGTTCCAGGCCAGTTACGTATATACGTGTATACTGCTACATGATATATGAAACACTTCGTGTATGCTTTGATGTGAATGTTGCAACTATAGACTCATTTCACTGGTTCTGAAGTTTGTTGAATAGTTTGTAAGCAGTTGTGTGTTGTCATCCATGTGACGTTTATGGTCTGTTCCTTAATTGTGTTATAGAAACTCAGTTCTGGTCGTAAAATAAATTATAACTCTTTCGAAGAAAAGACTCCGCGTGTACGTCACTATAAATTTCGGTAGATGTGATCGTATTTAGCGAAAGATTAGAACCTTGCCTATTCCCTTCGATTCACTTAAAAAGTTTCACAATAAACAGTCTTCCTACCTCGAATAAATCTCACTAAATCGATGAGGCATCCTGATTTTTAGACGACTCATGATGACGTCTTTGGTTTGATGAAAACAACTGGTAATCGAGATCGGAGACTCTCAAGATATCCACCAAAGGGTAGTGAAGCTGAGATGAGCCTGTGGAGAGGCGATCGTTAACGGGCAAGAAAGACAGGGAGGGGTAAGAAGTTCCGAGACACGGAAGAATTGGCCCTCTACAGCCCCCGTACTACTCGGAGAGGTCTGTGTTCACTATGATATTTTGAGAGCCCAATTATACTCTGGGGAGAAAACTACAGGACAAGGTCCAATAATCATCACAACATCGCACAGAAGATTCTCAACGTCACCTAGTATGGTGGTTTGATCGGAGTACTGGATTGACCTAGAAACACCACTGCAAAGGCTGAATATGAAGATCTAGACGTGTTTATATTTTATGGCTGTACTAACCTACAGATAGTTTATCCTGATTTATTTCCAATGAGTTTATTGTTGCCGTTCAGAGATTTCGTATTACACATCTTACTGTAGAATTTATGAAATATGGGAAAATAAGGATATTAGACTGATGGGTTTGCCTGATGATACAAATCTCGTGGCACGCTTTAGGACGTTCCAGTACGCGATCACTCACTGGAAAGTGAGCGTCAGTTGAAGAAGAAAGTGTAGGAGAGTACCTTCAGATTCTGAAACAGAAAATCTAAATCTAGCGAATATGGTGCATGTGGAAGCAATTTGCATCGCCATTCGTTGAGCTCAACTGCAACAACTGACGACTCTTGTACGGCTGCATTGTCACGTTGAAAAATAACTTTTTTCCACTGCCAAATGCGAATGCTTGATATTAACGGCTTGCTTCAGTCGCTCAAATAATTCTGTGTATTATTCTCCAGCGATATTTTACATTTTTCTAGATAGTTTACCATTATCCCAAACCACAGTGGTCATGACTTTCTCGCCTTGTTTGTAGCACTTGAAACATTCAAGTCACTGGTTGTTACTTGAACTCTATGGGATGTACTAGTGAATCTACTTTTCATCAACACGAATGAAATGACGCAAAATTACAATTGAATTGTTTAAAAAACTGATGAGAAAAAGAAAATATAAAAATGTCCGTATTAGAAGACTGCTGAGAAATGTTCATTCGAATGTGTTCCTGATTAGCTTTTAAGATACGCGGTAAGAGTCGCTGATAGTGTTTTCATACCAAATTATATCAATACCTTTTCATACCGACAAAAAAAGGGTAATATAAATACCACACGTTTGTGGGATCCTTGTTTCTTTCGTCAGGTGCTAAAAGCCTAGAGAAACACAAATGCACTGGTCAGTTTATAACACTCAATTTTTTTTTCATTTTAACAGTAAATATTATTCCCAAATTAATTTTACAAAATATTTGATGTCTTGTTAAGAGAACTTGATTTTATGGCTGAAATTTATTTTTATCAATCAGATTCCATTCTGTGACATTACACAACTATTTACATTGTTACAATTATTAACGTAATATATATCATATCTAAATATTTTTTAGAAACATTTGCTAATAGGAAATTTCTGAACATGGTTATTTTTAAAATGTTAGGAATAATTTGATGAAAAACCAAAATATATTTTTATATATTAATAAGTTTCGAAATTTTAATAATCGATCTCTTGTTGGTTCATATCAAAGTATGTTGGAAACAAATGTCATTAACTAAATTAAAAATAGAAAAGTCGGTAAAATGTTTTGCTATATTATTCATCTGTTTTCTTTATTTGAAGTATTTTAGACTGTGGTGTTTAAAATGTTTATTTATTTGGATAATACAAGAGTACAAATAACACTTTATGCAGGTTATAAAAATAAACTTAATACTTTGAACTAGGACAGAAACTTAATGGTGAAGAATGTGAAATTGAAGCCATAGTAAATGTTAACAAAATTGAATCAGAATTGAAAATTACTTGTGTTAATAACAACATTAGTCACAATAATTCTTGGAGTAAGCATAGCTGTTGATTAAAGCTAATAACGTGTTAACAATACTTAACAACGTTTAGTGTCAATGTCAAGACTGGAAACATGGGTTGGAATACAATATAAGTCAATATTTTTCTTATTACCTTTTGTTAGTTTGTATAGGTTATGGAAATAATTATTTGTGCCTATTAGTAGGAAATTTTTTCAGTGATTACTATACGTCAAGATCACAACACACGTGTTTTATATTTAATTGATACTTAATGTAGTTGTTCATCCAACAACTTTTATCCCCTGGTACTTGTTCCTGTGACATTTTTATTCTTTTATTAGTATTTGAAGTATATTTTAGAATGTGAGTTATTTCAAAAGAACGTGCGTAAGTAGATTGTATTTTGTAATTTGAATAGCACTCGCTTACAGCCCTTTGTAGTTGTGCTCTCATCATACACGCCAATGGAATCGAACTTAAGATTCCCATATCGACTGACTGAATAATGACGGAGGTTCGAGGATGCTCTTGTGCTGCCACCACGTTTCCATGGCAATAAACTCGCTGCTCAGACATAAAATATTCCAGAAGCTATCGGTCAGCTAGGAACAAGGCCGTTCTAAGCTCAGACCCTGACCAGCGATCGCTTCATATCTTTTACAATTGGATTTTTAATTTATGATTTTAATGTCTAGATCAATTTGAAAACAGACACATTTTTTATGTAACGAATATCAATATCCATCGTCTAACTACCCGTCAGCTCAAATGAACATAAACGCTGTTTTAAATTTGTTGAAAATTATTTTATAACGACAATAGTTTGTTTTTTAAAAATGACCTATTTTTTATCTGAGTAATTTTAAATCTTTTTCAAGTACATGTATTTTATGTTTAAATTGCTCACCTAAAGTTTAAGACAATTTTGGTGGCCTCTTTATGTCTCAGCTTCTTAAAAAGAAATTGAAAAAAACTACAGCTGTTTCTTGTTAATTAAAACCATTTTTCAAATGCAGGGCCGTTAACAGCCTTTCTAAACTATAACATGATAAAAACCTTCCCTTCTTTCCGGTGTAATAATCTTTTGAGTTATTGGAAAAATTTGCTCAACGATCCATTATGTTAATCAAGTTTTCCAATGACCAATAAGAAATTATAGTTACATTGATTTGGCTTTGGTTGACTTTTGAAACTATGTATTACTAAAGTGGCATTCTGACTAGTGGCCAAATAAATTACTTTCCTTTCTTATATTTATCTCAGATTCAATGCTCAGGCAGACCACGAACTCTTACCTCACATATTCCACCGAGTTAGATTTTTTAAGAAGCTTCTAAATGTTTTTTTTCACTTATATTAAATATTGATATCATGGCGTAAAACAGATGCAAAATTACCTGGCTTGAAGATGTAACAGTTGAGAGAAATTTGATCTATGTCGAGGCAAAAGGTAATTCTTGAAATGGAACAGCAAAGAGTAGAGAAGTGTATTTACAGCGAGAGGCAAAAAATGTAATGTTCTTTGTGCATGAGACATCATTTATTTAATTTTTTTTTGTTACTGAAGTCCAGGAACTGTATGTAGAGTTCCTATTTCAGGAGTTAGTATTACCAGTCTTCATTACACCGGAAAACACTAAGTTATTTTCATTTTGCATAATTTTATACTTCAAATTTAACGATTGTTCCAAAATACTCTTACTGCAGGTACAAAATGTGGATACTTTATTTAAAAGTTTTCTTATTTACTGTAGTTTCATAATTTTTACTGTCATTCTACTCCTAATGAAATCATCATACGATATTTTCTGAGACTTGATTCATGTGAACCGGCACTCTCTAGCTGTCCAGTATTCGAAAAGAAATAGAGAAAGGGAACGATAAATAGCATCGTCTATAACACGCTTCAATTACATTCGTACGATCGTTGAAAAAGTATTTGTTGGAACAAATTCAAAGTTTTGCTTATAATCATATGTAGAAACTTTAATCCAACAGCACTCGTTCGATACAAATTAACGAAGTCTAGAATAATACATACAAGACAGACTAACGGTTTTTTTAAAAAATCGGAATGACTCAAGTAGACAGCTCAGACAGGTAAACTGTGCATCCCGCCAGGCGAGCTGCTTCGGGCTATATTTGGATAACTCTCGATTGTTTATGCCGTGGTGCAAGATTCCACTTTTCTCTAAGTGCAATAGTGATTCGCTTACATTATTTAAGAGTAAGAAAATGTAACATTGCCGCGAATTGTCATTGGAATTGTAATATTCTCTTTTAGCAGATATGAGTTCTGTAATGTTGTTTCCAATTTAACATACCATAATACTCTCTGTAAGTTTTAAGAAACGGTGGACAAGCCTCTACTCAGTTTATACAATATTTTTCCTTGTAATTTCTGTTCGTTCAGAGAACGTAAATTAAAGTTACTCATTTCGTTAGTATTCAGCAGCAGAAAAAAATGTATAAAAAAGGAAAAATAACCACGATACTATTCAGTGATCTTCGACAATGTTTTGCGTGTTCTTTGTTTCAGGACATTTGGTGCAAACTGAACGTTAGTCAAAATATTATGAATATTTACCTTTAAGTAAAAATCATTATTGCTAAGCGCATGAAGTCTATTTTTTACCTGTAAAAGGTACGCGCCCATTTGTGTCGAGGGCAAGCTCAGGTTAGGCTCAAGAGGTGGCCCGCGTTAACATAACAACGGCGTTCTTATTCCTGGCTCTGCTTCATCCTATATAACCTGGCAAAGTGATTATGGTTGAAGAAGTGACTTGCTTCCAACTTTAGAAGACCGCGCTGGAAGTGCTGAAAAATTTGTTCCAAACGACTGGTAAAAATGGAAAACTCTATGAAGAATCTAAATGAAATAGAAAATAATTCATATAATGGGAATCGATAAATCAAGAGAAGAAGAGCTACATTTTGAAAACTGGAAAACAAAACTATAATTCTGTAAACTAGAAATGTTCAGGGCATCATTTGTGAGTACAGTCATACAGGCGTGAACCTACTTGGGTTTGGACCGCATCTATAAAGAGAACAGGATCATACAGGTTGCGTTCTACGGTCTGGGTCACACAGTATTAGACAAGGAAGTTCGATGTAGTTGTTATTATGTCAGAAAATTATATGTAATCCTTAACGTGGAGAGTTGTTTAATAACCTGAGTTCTGTGTATTGTTTCATATTTTCTTACGGTCTCGTGGCGAGTATTTCAATTTCTTAAAAGGAAAAAGCAGTGGCCACTGTTCCAAGTACCCTCCAATAATTCTGCCAATCAGACATTGATAATAAAATGTTTACTAAATTCGCACCATAAATTAAAATTCAGATATCGCTCCATAGGTCATTCATTTCTAAAATTACCAAATGTCTCTCTTGAATGTACATCCTCTCTACGAAAATAATTTTTGTTGTACTTACTAATGTATCTATCTTCAACTTCACTTATTGGAAACGTATCCTCGTTTGCATTTTTAATTTTGTTTGAAGGACAGAGACAAGTGTTGAGTCCATTGTAAAAATTTCCACTTCTTGAGTTGATATTCCATTGTATACCGAGTTATGATGCAAACCGTTTTACGCACATCTCATTAAAGTTAAAAGCGCTCCATTGTGGGACAAATTAAAGTCCGTGCTTGTAATACGTACCATACACTTAGACCTTAAAAGACACGCACGCGGACGATGCAAGTCCTGACAAAATATTCGATTAAAGTTAAATGAACTTAAAGAAACGCTTTGTTCTAAATCCCGCTCCTAGTATTCCTTCTTTTTTCATTATTTTTTCCATCTTCTTTTCGCCAAATAATGTTTAAAAAGTCTTTGAATTTGAGCTTTTGTAAGAGTCTTTGTTGTGTACTGTTCCTTGAACGTTCTCTTCAAGTTGTTGTTAATAGCTATAAAATTTAACTAATCTGGTGATCCTTTTGTTGAGGGATGGCGTGTGTATATCACTGCAGTACCTCTATTTTCACTAAATGCATATTAATAGCATGCTGTTTAATATATTTATTATCTTCTTTAATGCTTGTACAATAATAATTAATATCTTGATAAATAAGTAATGTGGGTAAATATTTCCATTCGTCTCATTAAAAAAAAATTAATTCAAATATGCTTGCGTCGAAATGATATTTTCACAGTTCCTGTTGTGCTGTTTGGTTGTTCAGGCATCACGAATCCGCGTATCCATTCTCCAGCAACTTATGAACCTCTTCATTCCGCGTCCATCCAGGGTGGAACTTTAATACACAGACCGTAAACAGAATTTATGAAAATTTACTACCTCTATCAAGTTCCAGTGAACATAAAATGCAGATCACATCGCCGCAGACTGTACTAAAATATTAGGATACCTGGATAACGACAGATTCATGTTTTGGTTGGAGCTTTTCCAACAATTTTTTGACTCGTGTTGAAGTAAGATACTATCCTGTGTCATCTCGAGAAATTTACGTCGGTAAATTAAATAAATGTGCAGCAAATTTTGATGCTACTATTTTAGAAATCGAAGAACCCGTCAGATATGTCCATGACAGAACCAAGGGAAATACGTGACTGCATATGTGTTATCATATTCTTCCACTGACAATGTAAGCAATGCTATTTCTAAGAATAAACGGCCAACTGAAGAGAGAGGACTGACCACTGAAGCATATCTGATGATTGAAAGCGAGTGTAATCTGCTGTAGATCCGATATGCACGAACATTGAGAACTAACTGATCCACAGAAATTTATCTTCGACACTAATTTATTTGTTGCTGTTAATAAAACTATGAATCGGAAAAATATACTGACAATTCCCGTAACTACATTAAACGAGAAAGCTGTTTTTCGACAAAGGAAAGTAAATTTTGAGAAGCAACATGACAGGTTAAATGTGATTGCATTTGTTTTAACGCAGAAAAATTCGGTGAGTAGAATTTCATTTTTAAATTAATGAATTCAAGGGCAGGGATTTTTGACAATATTTTCAAATGATTATCATCATTATGGTTGTGAGTTTTTAATTGCCTTTTTAGTCCGATTCTCTTGTATATGAATTCTGTCGGGCGGGAAAATTTCATGAGTAAATGAAAAATAATTTATTTGCTCAGTTTTTTATGGGTGTATATTTTTTTCTCTGTGTTGGGTTTTCTATCAATCCTTCATAATCTGCCTCAGTTTTCAAAGAGGGTCGTATGTCTGAGCTGAAGAAAGTTACAGAAAAGTACTTTGGATCCGGCTTTAACTGTTTTTGGAGTTTTTGTGCTAGTCCGAGTCGTGGTTTTGGAACTGACACCTACGTCCCATTTAAGCTAAAAATAGTTGTAGATGGGACTTGAGCGAAATTCCTGGATTGTATCATCCACGCTCGAACCATTTAAAGAGATCAAAAGCCCTGACAAGTCTCTTGCTATTTTGAGACCTGACTGTAGACCGTGCAATTTATTCGTACCGGCTTGTGCTTGTTTCCTAGTATCTTCCATATTACATTCACGCAGAGTTATTAATAATGTCGTCTGAGGGAACCATTTGAACAATTGAGGATTTGTACGACGGTGACCTAGCTGTTGCGTTTATTTTTGCAGTGACCTTTCTAGGAGGAGTATCGTAGCCTTGCAATGTTTCGCTCTCGGTAATATATCCAGCAGAAGCGCAATTTAGGTGGGAACTTGGGAGTGTTGTCCGTCGAGTACAGCTCCCTTCGCCCCCTGTGGTTGATGTAGAAAGTGAAAGGCGCGGTATGTCTGTCTGTGATGTGCAGATTCGGCTGGTTTTGAGAGCAGGCCAAGCAGCGTCTTAGGATGCCAAGGCCAGCGAGCTAGACACACGACGCAACACATTTCTTCCTTTCTCAACCATCACATCAAGTTATCTTTGCCTTTGGAATGATCGCCGCCTGTTCGGCCATACTGGTTTCCATTTTCCCAGATACTTTCACAGGACCCGAAAGCTTTTCTATAATACTCATACTGCAATCATATATCTATGTACTTACATAAGGGTTGTCTGTGTTGTGTATGTGAAGATTTGATGTTGATCGAGAGACTTTTAAACTTTTCCGTGGGTACTTAAAGATAATAGTGAATTAAGTAAACGTTTTGCGATAAGCAGTTACAATTGGCATTACCTTCCGAGTAACTCTACAGTTCTTTATTGACGATTCAAACTCTTACATGAGACTACAGACAATTTAGATATCATTCCTTTATAAAAAATGTGTATCCATGTAAAAAGGTGTTCCGTGTGCATTTGCTGGATAAGTAGGGTTTCTTATCTAAAAATGTGTTTGGATTGTACTGCCTCCTGCAATTATCTAAATTAATTTCCCTTTAGAGTAGATTGTGATATTGAAAACAATAGAGATTTCTATTACACAATAAACCATTATAAAACTAGGCACCGGTTGTAACGGTTCCTTTCGAAAACAGTGTATGGAATTGAGCATAAATGAAGCATCAACTCTAGAAAAGTCGAAAATAGTAGAGGAATATTGGAAAATTCGTAATGGCGGCGTTGGGAATTAGCACACAAAATGAGGAATTATTTAACAAATATTTTGTAAATTAATAGCTAGAATATGTCCACTTTCTGTATTCCGATAAGAACTCACTGGATATTTACTGAGTTAGCCACAATGGACGATTATGAATGTCCAGGAAGGCTGTACTAATCTAAGACAGTTGGCTCTGATAGTGTCCGAACAAGTTTGATTCTGAAAAGTAAAATCTTACTAGGTTGCCAAATCCCACTGCTCTGCGGTTTCTCAAAATTATATTAGTAAAGTGAGTGGCGGGTTACCTCCCAGGGGTTTATTCAGCGACTTGATGCATTCATTCGGTGGCTCTTGCGTCTTTAACGGACCGCTTGAGCCAAAAATTAAAGAAAAAATTCCACAATTTGCCAAGACAAAGCAGATCCTTTGGCTAATATTATTGAACTGTTGCCACATCCACCGTATTCACCAGATTTGGCTGTCTGTGACATTTATTTTCCTAATTTGGAAGAATGAGTCGCCAAATTAAAAAATTCACGTTGGAGCCAGTAGATCCACGCGAAACTATAACGTTTTGGAAGGCTCGGAAAAGTTACAGAAACACTGAAAAGAGATATTGTTGAACAATAGAAATGAAACCGTGCAAAATAATGTTTTAATTGTGTTATTAGCACCTACCCTTGTATATTAATCAAGTGTTGGTTGCAGTGATTAAGGCTAAAGAATGCCAGAACGTATATAATTGTTCTGACCGGTGAGCATAAAATTTTTGAGAAGGAATTAGCTTGTTAGTTGTATTTCTGATTTGCTTTGGGGCTATTGCTGACGCCAGGGAATAGACTCTCCCTCTCCTGGGAATTTTTGTCTGCTCGCGCCTATAAATGGTGCATTTGCGTGTAATGACAGAGCAAGTCCAGGTAAATTTGTCATCACTCGAACGCTGCTCGCTAATGACTGATCCATTTTGAATGGAACCACAGACTGTGGTATTTGCAACTGGGGCTTATATTTTTCTGTTCTTGCGTTTCAACATGGTGCGACTTTTGTTTGGTTGAAACTTTTTTCTCCTCACAGAGCATTCCAGGTTTTGTTGTAGCACTCGAATGTTGCTACTGATCCTCCGCGTCGTCTTTATACGGACATGAAGTCCACTTGTTATACACGGCAACTTTAAAGATTTTTGGAATGTATTTCAGTTATTGGGTTGAGGTGGCCCACAGGTAATAATTTTCGGCGAAGCTCCAGTTCACCGAGGCTATTTCGAGCTGCAGCGCCTCTCCTCTAATCACATTCCTGCGGCGGTTCCCTCGACTTCCATGGCGTCTATCTTCTACTTAGTAGCTTGGAAACTCCTAAACACATACAAATCTTAAACATAATATTGTTAATTTTAATCATATTTTCATATCTTATTTAATGCTGCCCGTTTTACTGAATAGTTGTGTAAGAAAGTGAAAGACAACGTTAGTATGGGGTCAATTTTTGCAAGGCACCAATAAATGTCTTTAACATTGTGATTAACGATCTTATAAAGTATGTTATAACGTAAATTTGTGGCTATTCGTGGACTTTTTGAGGATTGACTATACTTTTTAATTTGCTAGTACCATATTCGGAGCAATTTTCCTGAGTAAACCCAATGGATGAAAGTAAGGTGTCTCACGTTTATCATATCTTTAATCGAAGTTAATGGCATTGTTCCAATGTCGGTTTGTAGAGCGACGGTAATGAGATTTTTTTTCTTCTCAGTGTGAAACACTCATTTAGTGAGTCGCATTAATAAAAATTTTGTTCGAGGATTAAAAAAGTTCCAAACTAAGCGTAATATAAATATAATAATTTATTCTATGCATCATCATGTAATCAATTAAATGAATACGTTTTAATAAATCAGTTTTAACAGTTTCCTCTGGACCTGAAATAATTAGTCTTACGTTTTTCGATTCTCATGTATTCTATTTTTACTTATGTAAATTAATTTTATTGTCGTTTGTTATTTCTGTGCTACATCGTCTACTACTACCTTTGTGAAACATTTAATTGCTTTACTGAGTGTTTCTATTGTATTGAAATTAAGTGAAACTACAATAAAAAAATTAAATTATTATATTTTAAAATTATCCTATTTTCAATAAAATATTATTTCGTCTTTCTCGGTTCTAAAAGCTTTACTCATAGTATCGCAGCGTGAATTATTATTTGAAACCAATTAGCACGTTTTACTCCACTATCACTGTTATGAATAAATTTTGATAAATGTTACTCATTGCCATCACGCAACCCACAACTCTTCAACAATAAACTAATTCACAAAGGACAAACTGTATCATGTTTCTTGGGGTATTCTGCTATTATTATATTTACTACTTCTTTCAACTAATGTTTTTTGTCCGTAGAATTTCCCTAAGAACTCAGTTATTTACCGGTTTGCTATTTATACAAAGTTTCCTTTGCAATACTGATATCATTTTTATTTTCAATGTATTTATTGGTTGTCATATATTTTGAATTAACGCAATCATAGATGAACCAAAAACACCAATACTATTACAGCCTTCAGACTATTTGGTTGGTAATCAATTGTATTTACGTTCTGCAAAATTATTGAAGTGAAAGAACTAATAGAAATGAACTGTGTTCGTTTTCATCACGTAATAATTAAGAAAATGAACGACACATTTAAAGAAAAACGTCTTGGCTACTTCGTTACTTTCGGATCTGCACCTGGATGTGTTAGCACTTCTGTTTGAACACTCAAAGTATAATGTTTTCTATTGTGCTTTTTATACCTGCAAAAACGAGGACAATATATCCTATTGTTGGGTGACATTTCTACTCCTTGCAGTTACGCTGGTTACCATTCCATTGATAGACCGATATTGGCCTGTTGATTACGTTTTGTGTGTGCGCTCGTAACCAATGACTTACGAAATCTTTCAAGGTTTGTTACTTACTAAATGTTCCAATTCGGCAAGATTTCCTATTTTAACCTCTATTATTTGCAAATTATTAGAGCTGAATTGTAGTTAAACGTAATTTTAAAGTGTTGTCTGCAGTAGTTTATGAGGCAGTTTAGTGAACGAATTACATTCCCAATAGGTAACTATCAATTAACCATTCACAAAGGGGTGAATAAATTTTTGACAAAGTGTTGTCTAAATGTGATACAGGAGTGAATAGCTACAAGCTAGACTTCATCATGGATCAATGACCTGGCTCAAGTATTCGGAATTTCCAGGCTGATAAGGTGAATGCAGTTGTGGGCTTTTTCTTTGTTGAGGTGCTACACTGGCCAGGTCGCTGCTTACCACATCATTGCGTTGGATGCTCTGCACATGTCTTGCAAATATTCTGATCTGATGATTTTTCTGAATACGTTGGCCTATGTACTTGGGGATTTATACGTATGTTAGTCTTAAAGTAAAAAGGTTTATAGGTGATATGGAACTATTTTACACCATATGTATTATTATATTTATTATATAGTTTGTATAATTTTATTGTATGTGTTTTAAACATTGTCAGCGGGCTTATCCCAATAAAGTTAAGTAATCTATCTGTGAATAATTACAAAAAGAAAATATGTATGACCCCTAGAAATCTGTCGAATATTATTACAAAGATCAAATTTTTATTTAATTATTACAGTAAAACATGTGATTGAAGATGTTTTATTTCTTCTGATATATTAGATCTAGTTCAACTTCGACATTTTCCATTCTTGATCTATTTTTATTTTTCATCTTAGTGAAACTCTTACTACGACGTATAATTTTTATTTATTCATACCTTATATAATTTGAATATTCATCTGTCACAGAAACTCTTTTTAAAATTTCGCTGAACACTTGGAAAAATTTCCGGTTCACCGTTGAGAAACAGTACGTACACCATCCCACGTCTTCAACAGGGCCTTGATTGTAGTCTTGTACTGTACACAGGCCCCCTCAAAATCTTTTTTTGGCTGGCAAACTACACGAGGGTCATCCATTGCCGGGGACCACGAGTTAAGTGTAATGATCCTACCCGGTAGTGGTCTAAATGTTATTCATGGAAAACCCTAGGAAACCAGCATCAGGTAGTTTGCGCTCTTGCTACTTGTCCCACGCCATTCCGATGACTGGAGACGGGGTTTGCTGTGAGAACGAAGCATACCAGACTCGGTGCCTAGACCAAATTTGAAGGCAGTTGGCCGACTGCTCCATTGAGAACAGGTAGCAACTCTACCGTTTACCCAACATCTGCTACTCCGCAACATACATCCGTACAACCCGACCTAGGTGTCACGAATTATGCGAACCTTGACCATGGATTAATACCTTAGTTCCCCCATTCCGGCCACAAAGTTACTACATCACTAAAAACGAGTCTATCTGTAGAAGAACAATCAAAGACCATCGTGGTGGTTACACATCTGGAACGTCACTTAAAAATATTACCAATGTTATTTTGATATTAATTTATTTTATGTAATCATAAAAGGGCTTTACGACAGGTTATTTTTTGTCCCTTCGTCCGTAGTTCACGCATAACAATGTTTTTCACACCAGTTTTATGAAATCAAGTAATCTGATTTGAATACCCCAGGTTTGTCATGAACAGATAAAACTACACAACTCGAAATGCATAAGCTAAGACCAGATTACGTTGCGAAATCCACACATGTTACTAAAAATCTGTTTAAATAGTTGAAAACTGGAAAATGTCAACCAAAATACACGCATTGTTTTGACCGCGTTTCGTATGTGTTTGTAATTCAAAACCGTGAAAGTATTCTTCAAGAAAAGAAACCTTGGAATGGAATGTGGAAATTTTTGAAACTCAAATGTGAATCGAGGTTTGCACGTGTAGTAGAGGGGGAGTGATTGATATATAAGGAAACAGGTAATAAGCAAGATTTATTAAAAAGTAAAATTCTACATTGGTGTCTCATTCTTACTTGAAGAACAAATTAGTTACAATTGAAACTACTTATTCAACGGATAATTAATTTGTTAGTACTACAAGAAAATTTGCTCGGCGAAACAACTGATCTCTTTGTCTCAAGTTAGCCCTAGAAGAGGATACCACCCTCTAGGCACACCAAGGATTGTGAAAACGTGGAAGATGCGGTTCGGTGGAGGCGTTTTCATAAATTTTATCGATAGGTTCTGTAATTCCTGAGACGCCTCAACATCGCCGACCACTTTTCAACTTCGCCAAAGACTTGGTCAACGACATCCTTACTCGGCAATTGTTAAAATTAATAATTTATCTCAATTCTCTCTTAGCTGACCTAGAATTTTCATACGTCCAACAATTCACGAAGTTGATAAAAATTTTGACATCTGGAACGTGATCTTTCTTCACCGAGACTTTGGAAAATCTCGAATTTATCTCTGGAATACAGGATCATCAAACCTTGCGTTTTATGGCTGTAATTTTATCTTTGTCATGATGTACGAAAGTGGTCTGAAAAGTTTCCGACAATTATTTTGCAGAGAGTACTTTTTGAACGGGTTACAGAGATGGGAGCATCGCTGGGAGAAGTGTGTAGAGTTACAAGGAAACTTATGTTGAAAAATAAAAAAAAAATAAAAAATTCAAAAAAAATATATTCTATCATGTTGGGTCGGAAACTTTTCAGACCACCCTCGTAAGTACATCGACTTATTGGTACCTCCGAAAGCACTCATAGCCTCGAAAACCTCTCAACATATTATCAGACCTCAATCTAACCAAATTTTCTATCTACATGGAAATAAATCTGGAATATTTTTCAAAATGTCACAGTGAAAGAATGCAGAAGACTGACAAAATAAGAAATGAGAAATCAGAACCATTCTGTTTAGGAACATTCTGAGGCTGTAAGTACCAGACGCCACTGAAGGTTCTATAGCGGATAAAAACAGTTGAAGACAGTTACAACAACGCATTCATCTGATAGTAAATTATATGACATGAACCAAGTACTGCTACGTGTAAAATTTGGAGCTGGAGAGAACAAAATGAACATCTGCATTAAACCACTCCTGGCTAATGCGTAATAAAAACTAATTAAAAAGAGACATGTACGAGCACACTGGGTACATTTCGGACGCCAAATCATGACAAATATGGTACGGTAATATAAGGAGTATTTTACGGAGTGCCATATTCCTTGGCACAGTCAGATTTTCGCTTTAGATTTAATGTCGATCATGATGCATTTTAATGTCACAAGAGCTTAATTCATTCCTCAATACAACTTTTCATAATATTACGCACGCTTATTCAAATTCAAATTAAATCGTACATTTTTATCTCAAATAATATAAATGTAAATAATAATTATTTAATAAGATATAGCAAACAGTGACAGTACACACAACTTTACAGTCTGCTGGAAAGGAATACAGATTTCTCATACGCAAAAAACAACAACAAGAAAAACGTATAAATCCCCAAGTACAGAGACCAACGTATTCAGAAAAATCATCAGATCAGAATATTTGCAAGACATGTGCATAGCATCCAATGCAACGATGCGGTAAGCAACGACCTGGCCAGTGTAGACCCTCAACAAAGAAAAAGCCCACAACTTCATTCACTGTTCATTAAGACTATTCAAATATTTTTATATTTTATTTTGGTTTTAAGCATTTGTAGCATATTACAACTATTACGTAACTATGATTAAAAATGTTTACATTATTTTAAGTTTTATTTATGGTATTTATAATTTTCTTCTTCGTAGATGTGTCAAAGTAAAAAGTATCTATGTACTCTGGTGTACGTGATGATGGTATCCAGGCGTGCAATGGAACCAATTGTTCCTGTCGCCCAAGCCAACTATTGGCGCACTGTGCAATAAGTATCGTTATAGGTTTTGAAATTTCAACATCCAATTTCTCTATTAAAGTTAGCGACGCTCGCTGCTGACGGTGCAAACCTGTCTTGCGAAACTTCTTAAAGGATGTCTATGCATAGGCGCTTTCTACGCGTAATTCATTTCGACCTCAAAATGACAACTTAATGTACGTATTTTTATAAATGTGACTGATAACTGCTATCAAGATGCCAGTTCTGTGCGTCTGTTCGGGTTATTACCTCTTTGAGCTGTATATCTGTATCTAGGCTGTTCCGTTTCCTTCTAGCGTGACGGTTCTTCTCAATGTCCTCTGGTGGCATTGCGGAGCCGCAACGGGCCGATTCATTTGGAATGCAAATGGCCGGGGTCATCGAAAACGCGTAACAGAAATGACAAGACAGTTTTCTC
The DNA here is from genome assembly GCA_037074705.1 of Zhengitettix transpicula. NCBI lineage: Eukaryota > Metazoa > Arthropoda > Insecta > Orthoptera > Tetrigidae > Zhengitettix > Zhengitettix transpicula. Next base: position 84,094,138 of record CM073592.1, read on the forward strand.
TTTGTTCTCAGAGTACGCTGTGGCAGACGCTCCAAGATCGTTACTTTTGGAACCTAGGAAACGGGGACATAAACAGTGAGTTTTTTATACAAATTTACATATATATTTTTTTGCTAATCGGCAATCATTTATAAATTATAACTAAGCCCGTACTGCTCTATATGCTATATGCTAGTTTATAGATACAATTACTTTGTTACACTCTATTTTTTATCTAGTCAACCCTTGCTGAAGACTAGAGAATACAGATTGTATGTTAGCACAGTTTGAGGATGGATCAGCTCCTAACGATCCGTAGCTTTACATATGAAATTATTCAGATTAAGATTAGTATGAAAGTGAATAACTTTTTGGAAAAATGTAAGTCTGTGATTTAACGTAAATTGTCTGAGCGAATATTGATTTACGGATTGTCAGAAAATGAATGTCAAATAAAATGTTCCGAAGGTTGTCCGTTTTGTGATATTCCTTTTGATTCATTACATCGCCTTTTACGGGGAGAATGCCATTGTCGAATGCAGCGAAGAAAAGTAATTCATTGTTTCAAAGAGTAATTCAGCATTTTCAGGAGCGCCATTGAGCTTCTATCCGTAAGTGCAATAATACTATTACCATGAGACATTTTTTTCCATAGAGAAGGAGCAAAATCAGGAATGTTACTGAACGCTTAAGTTAAAGGAACTAAAGTCAGGGGACGTTGACTTCTGATTCTTTCCTTTCTTGTTCCTCTTTGATCACGAACAACATCGACCATTACTTTGACCAGATAGTTTGGTACTGCTGACGAAAAATGGTGGCTTTATGTCAAGCATAACCACGTACAGTGGTTTCTGAGCATTTGCAGATGATGATTTTTTGGATTGGTGTGCTAAAGAAGCTATGTAGAAGTACGAATTGCTCTCTTCCATACATATTTACATGTATTATCAACAAATAAGATGCCGCTTATCAAGAAGAACTACTAAGAAGACTGCAGGAAGTGCTCATTCTACACGATCAAGATCGATCTCATGCATGTAATATGACGAAATAACCTATCCTGCTTTGATGGCAGGTTAACTACATACACCCTTATATTCTCCTGATCTTGCGGCTTTAGAGTTCCATATTTTCTGTTTCATACAATATTCCAGGAAATACCTTCGACAGTAGAGATAATTTATTAACTTGGCTTGACGACTTCAAATCCAAACCAGAAATGACGTGGATTTGAGAAACTACTCCAACTTTGCCGTAGAATCATAGAAAACTGACAATAATGTTACTGAGTTTTTTTTAGTAAGTTAATAAAAAGAAACCAATATATAGGTACATGAGGCAAAAGTTCAATAATTGCATATTTTATCTTACAAAGAGTAGCTACGTAATTTTTTCTAATTCAAACAGTTGACTAAGAAAACTGTTCTTATTTATATTCAAGACATAATATTTTGGTAATTATAAATTTTAAAACTCAAATCTAGTCTCAATTCCAAAAGATTATCCTACAGCAATCGGCTGAGATTAGTGCCACGATACTTCAAAATTTTATATTCCGGTTACCATAGCCCTTTTTGAACCAGGTAGTTGTACATACAATTAATGATAGAGCGAACTAATCTTTTGAATGACTCCGCATTGTACATATTCAATAATTTCTAATTCCAACAAATTTGCTTAATTCTTGCGCGAGTGTTGAAGCTTTTTGTAATCATGGAAACATCGTTTGGAGGGAAATTAGTAGCCAGAAACACAAAGGAAGCGTACAGTAAAAAGGCAACTTTAAGTGTAAACAATAATATGAATTGAAATAAACAAATACAAGGCGTTATGTCAGACACGTTTGTTTATTAACAAAACATAAACGACGTTTCATCCTTTTTGGGACCTCTTCAGGTTTAATAATTTTGCATATAAATCATGCAAAAAACATTAGAGGCAAGGCAGCAAAAACCTTGCCTCTAATTGTTTTGCATGATTATATACTAAATTATTTAACCTGAAGAGGTCCTTAAAAAGCAGGGAATGTAGTTTATTTCATGTTTTGTTTTTATTTCATGTTTTCTGACGAGGCCATGTATTTGTTTATTTATATTATAGGAATGGTAGATACACACAGAGCGAGAATGTTACTGTAGTTGAACTCAAAAAATTCCATAACATTTCTTAAGCGAAAAAATCTTTGACCTTAACTTTTGAACCACTCGTGGGCTTTTCCTGAGTATCTACGAGAAAGTCGGTTTTTTCGGAAATTGTTTCTTGAATTTTTTTATTTTTCGAGTAACAGGCTACGTGAGGGTAATCATCGTGATGGCAACTCCCCTTTAATAGAATAGGAAAGGATTTGAAAGGTGGGATGCAGAAAGGTAGAGGAAGGTACCCAAGGGTTAACTAGGTCCCCCTTGCTATGGTTTTTGCATCTTACCCGACATTCGCCTAATACTGATGCAGGAAGACCCTAGGATTTAGGAGGCTGATGGCCGACTCTTCCAATAGGAATAGCAGACAACTCTTACCGTATGCCCAAGGTCTGCGACCCCGAAACATACACCTCTCAAAACAGGGGGTGAAAGAGAATTTTGAAGAGGTCCTTAACATATTTATAACAACAAAAAGGAAGACAATTTTGGGGTGCGGACGTTTCCAAAACAAAGCTTTAAATCACGTAACTAGTTATCGTTCTGATGTGTGTTTATCAAGATTAGAAAAGAAGTCTATTGTATACTTCAGTTGTACAGTAAAGCTGCAATCAGAAAATTACCTTGCTCTTAAGAGAAATGTGTTTTAAGTGTTGTAACTGTAGATGTTCATAGAATTGCCACTGTTTGGAATTTACTCCTAACGCCAACAGTAAGTCCCCTTTAATTTACGTTTATATTTGTTCAAACATGCGTTAGTGAGAAACGTAAGGTATGGGCGTGTGAAAGAAGACATCACAAGTAATGTACTACGCGTTGAGCAAGCGTCCTTCAGTAGTGGAGTTTGTTAGAAGTTTCTAAAACTTGGTTTGTGTTAAAGTGAAGCCTTAGTTACTGGAAATCTAGAAAGGAAAATACTTAGAAAGTGTTAAAATTGCGAGGTGTATAAGAATTATGAAGATGACTTGGACAGACAAAATTACTAATGTGAAATTTTTATAATTTCTCGACGATTAAACATGGATCATCGCGAAAATAAGATGAATCTTTTTAATAAGTAAAAATAGCAGAGGAACACAGTGATCGCGGTATATCAATTATATGTAAAATGTCGCAAGTATTTTTGAGTACTCCAAAAGAAAATATAAGTGTAACTACGTATATACATAAACAGCGAGTTAAAATATAATTTTCTCCCCTTTGAATTTTATATACATATATAGGATGTTTCAGTAATACTCTTACAAACTTAAGGAGGGCGGTCCTCACACAACATGGAAGAAATACTTCCAAACGTGTGTTCGACAGTCCGTTTTAAAGTTATTAATGAAAGAACATATAGAAAAAATATGAGGTTGTCATTACGTCTTGCAAATCTCACCAACTCCGAGTCTCATAACAAATGCGCATAATGGCCTCTGCTTGCTTCTTCATACGCATGGGTCCATTGACAGTCGTGCCCTTTCAGTACTCCAACACGCTGTAAAACAGTTTATCAGGCGTACAAAAGCCCAGGACGAAGAGCCTCTTCATTAAGAATTTCAGCTGCATAAATCAATCGTAAAGAACGTAGAGCTAGTCCTTGTCTACTTATTCATCTGTAATTGTACACATCAGCCAGAACATATCGAGTCCCATCATTCTTAAACCACACACTTATTAGCAAAGGCACATCCTGTAGCAGGTCTTGAGTGTGTGGTAAAAAAATATACCCAGTAGGCAACTCCTGTAAAATGTTCTGCGAAAAAATGCTATTTTATAAATAACTTAAAAAACAAGTCCGTGCCATTCATGACGGCCCTTTTCTTCTGATGAACCCGTCCCAAAGTTTGTAAAACCTATATTGAAACAACCTTATATGAGCTGTCCTCCATTCCGCTGATGGCTCAATTCTTCCTCGTACAATATAGTTAAAGTGAGCAATATCAACGCTTAATTTGTCATAGTTAAGTCACAAGAAATCATCTGCCGATGTGAATATCTGTTTTCACATAGTGTAACAACATAATTTTCACTGTAAAACGATTACTCTGTCTCCACATCTCATCCATTTTAGCAAATAGTTAATATTACAAGAATCTAATATCACTTTCATGTTCTGTTAGTGCACACAAGAGTTACACCAGCACGTAGACTTGATGTGAAACCTAACTTAAATATTATCAACCGGATAACATGTATTTTATTTGGCAGGGATAGTGAAGAACCTCATTTCTTAATGAAAGAACGGTTTTTATAGTTTTTGATTCCATTATAAACGGTAACTTATGATTTGGAGACATGTTGACAGAAGTCAGTTGGAGTGTATACTAGTTTCCGAAGGCATTAACGAGATGCGTGCGCAATGCGGCACAATCCTCAGCCACAGGTGCGTTTCTCGTCACGCATCTTCGCTGGGAAACCGCCGCACCGGCAGATCGGACATATTCCATCACCAGGCGATGTTCCCTTGTCTGTCGCTGAACACCGGGGACAAAGGAAAGCTCTCTACCTCGTGGAATTGTATTTTACAGCTGTAGCTTATACCTGAGTGACCAGTCACTCCGTCTTTACAGTCCCACTCTTACGAATTTTCCTTATTTGTATCTTATGTTCTGAGTGTTTGAAAACAACGGACAGGCATGGGTATTGAAGAATTTTCCGGAAAATTTCCGCTCTCTTTGTCGTGCTTACGATTTTAATTGTTGAACCCTTGCCCCCCGGATACAGATATTTACTTTGTCTTGGGAACGTCGGCCGATTCGTCTCTTACTCCTTTCTCCTAAACCCCCGGCTTTGTCCGTTTCTTACAGATTCTCATCTCATTTTCTACAGTTTATCTCATTCCTTTCCTTTCTCGTTTTATATGTATTACATTGTCTACGTACTTCAGACATTTTTCTTTTCCTTTAACTCGGCCAATGGAACACCACATAAATCTCTTTTCGCAAAAAAAAATATGGCGCCCCAGTATGTTGTTGTAGGTTGAGCATGGCTATGTTTGCGGCTGTAGAGGCTTTCGAAGTGGAAGACCTGTTGGGCCGTATTGATCCGGTCCTCAGGCTCCCGGCAGCGGCCGCCCTCGCCCGCTCCTGCTCCTGCTGACTGTGTGACATTTGCGCCTAGGTACACTCCCTTCAGGTGACGCCTGTCCCTTTCCTTCCTCTGTCAAACCACGGAACCTCATGAGAAATGATACATCTTCACCCCAAAGTTCATCTATCGCATTTATCGAAACATTAACGTAAATTTCAGGCTCATAAATGACTCGCGGAAGGAAAGTTCGATTGCACAAAAGTCCCACCTTTAATATTTGTAATGTAGTATATTAACATCCATTTTTTTTAATAATGGAGATGGGCTGTAAAACAACTAAATAATTTGCTAATGGCAAAAAAATGGCCTTATGATTAAACGCCAAAGGATTAAAATATGGGAATACGGAATGAACTCTCATTCATTTATTGCTATTTTTTAATCATCATACTTATATGTTGAATGTCATTATTTGACAAACTATGTTGTTATGTTACAAGTTCAAAAAGTAATCTTACGCTTATCGAACTAATAGTATCGCATTTTGTCTCCTGTTTTCTGTAAAAAACCATTCTATTAATGTTACCGTTAACTTCCAACAGCATATTTTAAAAAGTACGAAAATTTTGCATTGAAAAATAACGCAATAAATATTGATCGGAAGGGGCACTGCCTCAAATATCAAAAAAGTTGATATCTTGTTGAACTTTATAGGACGAGACTCCAGTTGAGTTGGCATATATATAATGAGCTGCGATAATATTAACAAATTAAAAGTTTGGGATCCTTCACTTATCATTGGTTGCTTCTATTTTAATTAAAATTGTTACACGAGAACATATTAAGTATATTTTGTTTTGGAGTTATATGGTGTAATGTTAAGCATTACGTCGACTTATTGCCCATAAATAATTCCAGTGGCGAGGAATATCAGGCCTATCATCCTTATTAGCTGTACATATTTTTCTTCTTGATAGTATTTGTGGTATTAGACAGCTAGGATTCGGTCTATCAGCCGCGATGTCTATCATGCTTCGTTTAATTAACGCATAGGTCGTACGAAGACAACTATTATTTGTTTCAACCCTGGCCTGAGCATGATTCAAACCACCGAACTTGTTCTTCAGAAGCCACTCTTGCGAACTACGGAAACACGGGGTCCGGCAACTATAGAAATAGTTTATGGAAGTTTATAAGGAAAGGTACGAAGGGAGCAAAGAATTTGTTTCCTTTCTGCTTCCGCCCTCTTATCAGGTTTCTTTCACCTCAACTTCGTTTCCTATCGCCCTTATCTCCTTTCATTCCTTTTTTCGTCTCATGACTACTTATACCACCTTCATTTCATTCATACAACAAACACAGCATCCGGAGTAAACTAAATAAAAGTCAAATTGAAATTGAATGGAAGTATTTGGGGAGGATATATTGAAACTAAATAGGCAACGGGGAAATATTCGACGATTGAAATAACTGTTAGTGTTGTTGCGAACGTTTTTAACTTTAGTTCGGCTTTTATTTGTAGTAACAACAAAACTTTCTACTAGAAATAATGTTGAGATAATGTCTGCATGAAATATATTGTCATTCTTTAGCCTTTATAAAACGAAATAAATATTAGGACTAAGGTATGAATATGGCAAGCGTATGAGTAATTCTTCCCTGTTTCTGATAATGTTACATTGCTTGAAACGAAACAAAGAAGATATTTACACGATGTTCTAGAGTATTTTCTGTGTCAGGTGGATAATATATAAGGAACAACCTTCACTATACCCTGAAATTGCTTCAGTTATAATTATTTTATGATGGCAGACAGATCGCATTACTAATACCGATTTGGCAGAATACAGAAAACTAGTTAGTTTTTAGTTTGCGATGATAATGTAAATAAACATTGTTTTTCTTTTCATGTCTCATTTTTTGTTTTCGCGCTTCAACGCATTTACTTCCCACAAAACATTCCTATATAAAATGTATGTTTTAGTACCACACCTCAAAGTTTGTTCCATGACCGTAGAATCCCCCTGTATATATCTATACTTTAACGGTATTTCGGAAGCCCATGGAGGACATCGCAAGCACGAGACTGGTTGTGTCAGTTTGAAACATTCTGGTTTAATTGCCTGTGCAGTAATTAATGATTGATGGTTTAGTGGCCAATATATAGATACAAAAATTGAATTTATTTATTTTCTTTTTTATGTTTGTCTATTGGTAGTCAATCTTTCATTATGGAACATTGTGGCCGGCTTTCCAATCCATATTCAGCCAATCATGTCGTTGGCTTTGTTTTCTATTTAAATGAATTTGGGTATAAATGTAGGAGGTTTGATATTAGGAGACACAGATTACCAAAATGGAAGAATTATATAAAATATCGAAAGCATAATAGTGTAACAATGGATTACAGGATTTTATGGTTGTGAAACGCAGACAATTTGAAAGTCTGAAAGAGGTTGACTGTGCTGATACACAACAATATTGAAGCGGAAATTTACTGTTGAACGAGAAAGTATCGGAAGCGAAAGTTGAAAAAGTATTGTAATAATAAGAAGAGGCAAGTAGTTTGGGATCACACATATTCATGTTTAGTTAAATCAGTGGAGGACAAGAATGGTAGTGGAATGCCGCTGACAACAGTACATAGATGATACTACAAGGGGAGTCTGATGTGATCTGAAGAAACTGGCCCAAGGCATTGCAAGACCAGCAATACCAAAAACGGGGGGCAATCGATACTGATCCAGTATAAGAATACTTGGGAAGGTGAGAGAAAATGCCATCAGGGTGGTCAGAAACTGCAGACTCCAATACTTTCCATTACTAGTCAGCTAACACAACTCAGAGAGTATCTTGATGATTTAAATATTGACATTAAATAAGTTGCAAATTATTTAATATCTTCAGAGAATTTAATTTCAGACGAAAAAATTTTTTGGGAGCTATTCTTATGAAAAAATGTAAATAATAAAAAAATAAAGTCAGGAATGTAGGAACTGTACGCAGCTCATTAATAAAAGGTGAGCTTATTTGAAGGCTTTATAAGTGGAAACTATTTACAGAAGGAAGACTGATTCAAGGGATGTAATATTTGCATTGTGGGACGAAAAGTAAAAAAGAGATTTATGATTCAGAATCGACATTACGAATTGTTTTTGTTGCCACTACAATTTTTTTTAATTTGAACATTGCAGAAATATTTATTACATTCATTGAGTGGCAGAATTTGTACCGTAGTTCTATTATGAATGTATTGTTTTGTGAGAATAAAATTTGTGAGTTATGAGTTATGGCATCCTTTTGTGTGCTGTATGGTAATAAAGTTGAAGTAATATTTATGGGTTTAATCGCACTCCAAAATGAAGTGGAACTTTTTCGTAGCGCAAATGCGACTGTAGATGCTTCCAGTGGTAGATGTGACTGCGCTGTAAGCTCAAGGAAGTGCAGATTTGTTCGCTGGAGATCGTAGGAACACCTTAGCTTATCTGGAAGGCGTTCTTTGGGTCGAACCAGCGATAAGATAGCACACGACTCGCACTTCCATGGCTTCATGGAAACTGCCCGTGGACAAAGAATGAGGACAGAACAGTAATTCCAGTATTAGGCAAGAGCATGGTTATGCGTGTTGAAATTAAATATAACTTAATTTCTACTTATTTATAATTTTCTAGTAGTTTGCATTATCTAATAATCTACATTTTCCAGTGTCAAACAATGTTATATGTTATACGACTAACATATAACAAACTAAACTGCATCCGTGGTGGATTGGTATGTAGAGATGTAACTTTAAAGGTTCCAAAATGTATGGGTATTTTATAATTGATCCATGCACATCCGCAACACTGATTTAAGTCATTAGCCTGCTTTTTTTAATTTTGGTTTGATATTTTGATTGTTTTTAGTTGTGATCTGCATACGCGCCTTCCCATCTCAAGACTCTTGAAGTAGACGTACAATACATAACGTTAAACTATTTTTGCAGTGGTATGGAATTTTAAATAATCTGAATGAATATGGAAATATTTCTTACATCGTTTCTATTAAAAATCGCTGTTAAGTACCAACAAGTTCGGTGGCTTATCTGAGTTTATCCTCTATCATTTCCCACTGCAGAAAAAACAAATTCTGCCTGAATACTGAAAGTTCTACAGTTTTTCTTTTGGTTGTATGGATTGCGTAGTGAACAAACAATGTCCCTCTGAAGAGTCTATTGTTAGCTCCATGAGGTCGGCAACCTATAAATTGGCAGAATACCTCACCAAGCAACCTAACATCCTCGTTTACCTGAATTCCACAGGCTAACTCATACAGTGGTTCTGAAGATGTCAATATATTGGGGATTTCTTAGATCATAGTAGCCAGAAGAGACAGACCTCGTATCAATACCCAAGTGCTCAACGTAGAAAACATAGACTGAGATACTTTCCTGACGTAATTATGTCAATACTAAATGGAGCATAAAATCCTCTTTCTGGTTTTGCATACGACGACGTCCAAATGACACGTACATGTGCGAGTTCATGGGTGCAGTGCGAGTATTCTTCAGTATCCACCTCGGCGTTTATTTTAATCTAACAGGAAAACGGCATGGTATGTCAAGTCTTGGATATTCTACCTTGAAATATTAATATCACGCTCCGGGTGTGATCGTCACGCAGCAATACATACGGCTCAAGTCTTTTTTTTAACAGTTTGGCATGATCTCACATAAAGCCCGCATGATGCTGCCCCGTTCCTTGAGAAGACAAAGAACATTTTTTACATTACTCACGCACCGAATGAACAGCTTCGGCATCTTACTTCACTTCGTAACATAGGCTCCAAGAAGCTCGCATGTTTTCGATAACTCATAAACCTTTTCAATAGACAAATTTCTGCTGTCTATTAGGTTGTGATGGTAATGTTACAGTACCAATCCGTTGATCTTTCATGCTGTATAGATATAAAATTAAATTTTCGTCATCAGCTTAGTAGTACCTTCCGGATTTATTCAATGTTACAGAATCAGTTGACAATTAATTACAGTTCTTAAACAGAGGCAATTTGGTATCAGATTATCTGGTGTTATGAGGTTGTCTATCAAAATGGAAATATTTTCTGGCATTACCTATTGTAAATTCTGCGTCTGTATTGGTAGAACAGACCGAAGTAAAATGAGAACTATGAAAAACAGGTTGCTGAACTGATAAGTCAAGTAAAGAAGGTATTAAACTAGCTATGAGCCCGACCTTCATGCAGGGAATGAAGTCATTGTTAGTGCTTGGATTAACTTTTAGCACAAATATTTGTCTACGACTTATAACTATTGATAGGATAGAGTTTGGATCTAGTTTTTTTCTGTAACGAGGCACTTCTACTCTTAGTACAAGTATCAACCTTATTTTATTTCATAATTTTTGCTATTTCTTAGATAGATCTACAAGATTATCTCCTTGCCTACTCTTGACAATAGAGATTTCGTTAACCTACAAATAAACGCCTTTTAGAAACTATAGAAACTTGGGAAAACTAAAATTTTTGTATGGCGGATGGCAGCTTTCTATGACTAAAAATCTTCTTGCCATTCTGTATAAAGTTTAATATAAACCTGTTGGACCGTTTTTTATGTGAACAAGATTAAAATCAAGGTTATGGGATGTTTGCCATTGTCTACAATAGGAGGTCAGTTTGATAACGCCAAGAACCTTGTTTTACGTCTTAAAAAAACACAACAACATTATAAAGTTTTATCGTCTTCGGTTCGACCGTTTTCTTATGAATAGCGAACAACGTAAGTGTGGCTGACATAAATTTCGATAAAACCCGTTCCGGCAAGAAACTTAAGATATTCTAAAATCAGTAAATTCCATGATCAATGCTTTATTTATATAGATAACATTTCTGAAAAAACAAATTAATTCCCCGATATAATCTCCATTCAGCTAACCCAATATCCCTTGATATTCCAGTTTTTTCCTTCAGACAATAAATGTTTCAAACCATGTGAAATATTCGTTACGCGTATCCCTTATAGGCGAAGGATCTGAATTTAAAAGTTGAGGCAACTTAGTAATTCAAAACATATTATTGAACAAACACATTCATACCTTAACGCCAGTCATTGCAAATCTGAAGTGAGTTGTTCCTAGAAGCTTTTTTTAGTTGAAATCTAATAAAGATGGTGATATCACGTACTATGCGCGACAAACTTAACGCGATTTTTTTTATATAACGGCGAAGCAATGCTCACATTATTCGTGATATAGCTGGAAGACTACAGCTGGATTTGTCATCAACTCCTTGCAAACGCTACTTTGGACGGTTTCGATAGCAACAAGAATTCATTTTAAGTAGTTTCATCCTGGGGAAAAAATCACTCAGGTGAATGGGGGAGGGGCTGAAAACCGCTGTACTGCAAACACTTTATTCACTAAAAAATTAGTTGTTAATTAAATCTTGTGACACGGGTCGTTGTCATTGTGGAATATTTGTGTCCGAAATGCCCAGATTGAGCCGAAGCATCATTCTCTAAGCATTACAAGTAACTATTTAGAAAAATTAAATTTATAGTTTGTCCTTACGCTATTCAAAACAATCAGCATGGACTTGATTTTCCATTCTTGGGTTTGCCATTTTTGATGCTGAATCGCTCGCGAAAATCCATTATCCTTCACTCTTGAATACACGATTGAAGAAAACTTGGGTCATTATCGATTTTGTCAAGAATACCAATGCTTGCATTATTGTAATTTTATTTGTTTTTGTTTTTTGGCACCAACTTGTCCATCACCTTTCTCATGTCAAAATTATGAGTTATCACGTCAGAAGAGTCCTCACAGTTTCCAAATTTTTCTCTTTATGATATTAAAGATCTCCCAGAGTAGTTTAGTCTTCCACTACTTTCCGGTCCTCTCAAAAATGCTTGTCAAGAAATTGTGATGTGAAGGAATTATTCTCGTTGGCTTTATGCAACTTTCTGAAGGTAAAAATTCACCAAGTTTAACTTGCTCTAAATGGCCCTGTCCCATTTTTTAAAGACACTACGAAATAAAACTTCACTCATCACTCTCTAAAGGGTTACGCAGGTTCTGCAGGAGGTTGAAACTTTCACTGAGAGTCTGTGACTTTGACTTTATGAAAGGGGAGCCTGCGCCGCTGCGACATCGCCGTCAGTATTGACAGTCTCGTTACTGTCCTTCCAAGAATGGATTTTAATCATGAATTAACAACGGGATATAACTTCCCAAAGCTATGGCAACAGCTCTGCAGGGACCTCAAAAAGCATAATGATCACTTAATAAATTAAACTAAATAGATTCAATATTGTGCTCTGTGAGTCATTCATCGAATTTCATGTATAATTTTATCTTCATATAAATGGAATATTTAAAAGACTTACAGTTGAGAAGTACTAAAATTGAAAATCATTAATCATGTATCGAAGATTGTGTAGCTATATTATCGTAATTTTACATATGTTGATTGAATCCTGAAAACGTCGTTCGCAGTGTATGAATAACGTGACAAAACCTCATAGAATACAGTTTTAAACAAATAAACGTATCGTAACTAGCGAATTAATTTCATAATTTAAAGTTGGACAATGGTAGTATATTACCAATTGCTAACACTAGTTCAGTCGTAAATAATGTGTACATAATTAATATAGTACTTTCGCTGATCATAAGAACCCAGCAGAGAAGAAAACCTTCACCTTTATTTTCGTTTTTGCTTCTGAATTTTGTAAATATTCTCTCCGGTAAAGAAATATTGCTAAATATGGATGCACGTATATTATATTTAACGCAGAAAAATGTCATACTGAAATGACGAGCTAGGCTAATAAAACTCGCCAGTATCCTCGGTGTAGTCTGAATATGGCTTTTTAATTTATTAATACTTGGGACGCTTTGTCTGAAATATAAAAAGACCGAATTCAAAAATTGTGAATAATTCGTAAGCCATTTACTGATTAATCCGCGCTAGGAAGAAGCATGAACTCAATGATTGACATCAATAACGTAATGCTGTTGAAAATTCGTCTCTGTGTAGGAGGCAAGATGAAATAACTGTAAATCAAGGATATAATCTGGATAGTAATAGAGTTACATTTAGTTACGAAAATTTAATAAAGAGGAAGCTCCGAAAGATGTGATCTTGTGTCTAAATCTCGTGCGTACTCTATTAGAAAGTATGGATCAATTTGCTGGAATCTGTTCAGAAAATATCAGGTTGAGACCTTGGGAAGAGTTCAAAGGGGAACGGAAACATTTGTTTAGCGCTGTTATGGTCACGGACATGAAGCTCAACAATTATGTTGTAGAATTTTGGAAAAACGACAACAAAATTCACGACTCAGGGCTCTCTTCAAATCATATTAAGGGATCCTGGGAGGATATTGCATCAAGGTTGGCAGATGCTAATTATTACAGCAGTTAGGAACATCATAGTAAAATGTGGCAGATTAGCTGATCTCAAAAAATAAGTGATTGGAACAACTTTTCGAGACATTTCCTCGTAAATGTGAAATTTTCCAAGGAACTATAAGGAAGTGCGCATGTTAGTGAAGTGAGTGTGTATTGCAACATCAAAATAATTAAGCAAACAATATAATCGTCATTCACGTCCAACCATCCGCTGATTCCAAAATGGAAAACGCTCTGTTCTGGTTCTCTAATCATGGATTAGTTGCAGTTTTCGACGCACTATAGGGATAGAAGGTATTGTGGGACTTAGAGAAATCAGTTTTAAATTAGAGGCTATTGGAGTTTTCATTTGGAAATGATATTTTTAAATTAAGCACTTTATTTAGGATATTTTTTCTAAATATCAAAGAAAAATGTTACTTATCTTTTTTAATACATACTAAACACTTTTAAAAATATGTTATGAACTGACAACATATCCTCCCTCCACGCACCATTTACCATATAGAAAACTGCAACATATTTTAAATTAAGGTAGTTTCAATTTTACTCGAACCATACATGTTACCAACATTTACGTAGAGATTCGAAAACTGAACCACACCGTGTGCAGTGATTACGATGCGTTATATTTTTAATTAATGTCGTCGAGGGCATTCCCATTAATACTTCACCAGGAACTTTCAAGGAAATGTAGTATACGACAATGAAAAGCAATTGTCTGGTATGCACCGGAATCAACATTGGTTTGTCTTCTCCTACCTGCTTTCTGTTCCTCGGAGGTGAAGAGAAACGGGGGAGATGATGTTTTTTTGGCTGTGCCCTCCCACGCTTCCTGTTCGACGCAAGTACAGGTTCTTCGCAGAGTTCACAACCGCTCCAGCCGTTAATCAAATAAATTAATATTCAGTCCAGTACAATATCAAGACGCTCCTCGCCAGATTTCTCATTTTCAGGTTATGAATATGAAGAACCACATGTAACGACTAATAACTATTCGCAAAAGTAAGCTTTAAAGGCATAAGATAGTTTCAGTTACGGTTAACCCACACGGAAATCGAAATCACCAACCTCATTTCCGTACGCTTACAACTGTAATGAAATATTAACCACCAGAGCAGAGTCCTGCGTCTATCTGATGGACGATAAAATATGCAGCAGTTTGGAGATTAGCATACAGTATGTGAAAAACGCATGCGACATAGGATTGAAAAGTGTGTCAGGAGATTACGACAGGATGGGACGAACTAAACTCACGTAGAGCTGCCACGCAAACGCCATTTTATCTCCGCACCTACCTTATCAGTCCGCTTATTTCAAACCGTTTTCCATAACCCTTTCACAAACCTAAAATATTTTATTGTTTACTTACGAACAATAGCGTCATCCAGTCAAGCAAATTGTTTTGCAATTATCTGGCATCAGAAATACCTTTGCTTCGAATAATTCGCTCCGGCTCAACCCTTAAATAATTTTGGTTACCGTGTTTATGAAGGAAACCTTGTTGTCATTACAGATAAATAATTACAACTACACTCACATTACACCTTGTCTATGCTAATTAACATTTAACTAATACAATAATTTGGCAACATACGATACCCAAATAACATTTTTACTTTAGTTTATGTCTTGATGAATAAATAAATACGGAATAGACAGGATGGACATATCTGTTATTTGAAATTTCAATAGTTTAATAATTATCTTTTATGCAATCAGAATCCTAATCTCTTTAAAAGTTACAATGAAAATAATTTAATGTAAAATTGACTATTATGTCAATAATGCGGGAAATTTGGCTTGGATTTACTATCCTCTCCGATTATTTGTTAACTGGAAAATCCGAAGTTGTTACCATTTTTTGCTTAAGCTAATATGCACCGAAGTAAGTCAATATAATTGTAAACATGTCATTACAGTGAAAAGGTTCGTAAAATATTTAAAAGTGAATAAAAAGATATGGCTAAGTAACATACGGCAGAAAATGTAAGTATATTAAAATACGAAATTTGTTTTTGATATATGTAAATATATTGCGTAAATTACGGGCAGTTCTAGTGAAAAGTATATGATGTTAAACAATATTTAATATTGAATATAATATGATAATTATTTATCAAATATAGTTGGGGGAAAATTTCTAATTAGTCACGAACATAATTCAAAATTATAAAATTATAACTTTAGTAACCAAAAGAGAGAATTTTTTTATTAAGCTTTTGGCATATATTAAATAACCCCTGCTGTTAAATAATTTATTTAAATATGAAAAATCATGAAAAATCTATATTTAATGCCTATTATTAATTTAGCATATAATAGTGCAACTCAGAAATAATAGAAAAAAATTCAAATCAGTTAAAATGTTCATGAGATAAAGTTCATGATAGGTTAAATACTTTTTTTTTTTTTTTTTTTAGGGTAACAGGCTACATGAGGGTGATCCACATTGGGCAACTCCCCTTTAATAGCATAGGAAGGGATTAGAAAGGGGGGATGCGGAAGGGTAGAGGAAGGTAGCCAAGGGTTAACTAGGGCCCCCGGGCTATATTTTAAGGATCCTACCCGGCATTCGCCTAAAGGAATGCAGGGAAAACCTTAGAAAAACCTGCATCGGGTAGGTCGGGCATTGGGTACTTGTCCCACGCCCTTCCGATAGCGGGAGAGAAGTTTGCTGTGGGGACGCAGCTTACCCCTCGCCATGCCTTGGCCTGTTTAGGAGGCAGCTGGCCGACTATTCCAATAGGAATAGCGGACAACTCTTGCCGTATGCCCAAGGTCTGCGACCCCGGAACATACACCTCTCAAAACAGACCGAGGTGCCTCGGCATGTGGGAACCTTAGTTCAAAAAAACCAGAGAGATGTGAGAGCATCCCAAAAGGTAGCCCCCGCCAGAGCTCTCTCAGGTTAAATACTCTTATCATGATAGGTTAAATACTCTTATCATGATATACTAAATATGAGTAACTTATTAAAAATGTAACTGGAAACATCCCGCATCCCTAATTCCTGGTTTCAGGACTTGGTGCGATTTATTATTAATACCCTTTAGTTTCTTCGGGTCTTTTTTGTTTCGTTATATTCATAAGATTCTCTCTTGTTCAATTTCGCGCTGATTGAGTCATTTCATTTTCTTTGCAACAATATTTTCCTTTCCCCTTCTTCCAGATTTTCAAAAGGCTCAAATGAGTTATGAAATCTGTAACGAAACTTCAATTTATCAATTTCAAACGATTGACTTTATTATTAAATACATGACTTTAACATACAAACTATTCATTGAATCACTCAAAATATAATTATTGATTAGTTTTGAAACTAGAAACCACCCTGTGAACACGACTAAAAGACAAGAAAACACGCGATGAGGATGGACGATAAACCTTTCAAAGTCAGAAAGACATAAGATGGGTATAAATGGCGTGATACAGACTAAAAATAATAATAAAAAACTTATTACAATTTACACTTGTTTTGTCAATTGTAATCCAATGATAATGTGTTTCTTGATTAATCAGTCCTCTTCTTTCCTGTGCGTACACATCACAATTTTTTTCTACGTTTACTTGCATATGTCCCACAACGTCTGTTTAGTAACATGTAATAAAAATCTAGTTTTCACATAATCTGTCTCATAATCCGATCTATTGTTGACTCTGTCAATAAATTTTCAACGACATAAATTTGAACCGCCTTTTTACATGTTAGCTTCATCTCTTCGTAAGAAAATCTCGGAGGCTGGCTGTCGTTCGTTGCCTACACTGAATCAAATTAGCGCTCGTTCATAAGATTATATAAACTCTTAGTAGGTTGTCTAATTTATTGTTCCGCCCGGAAGAACAAAGTTCTCTTCTGCTATTGGAACCATGGATTTGCGTTACCATTTACGACTGTAATTCCGTTTCATGTTCACTGTAGGACTTTCCTATTCTTCCTGTCAGAGAATGGAAAGCACGATTTCAGATATTCTAACAGAATGATTATGTAATATACTCTGTGATGAAATCTTCTATTTGGTTATTTGGCGAAACAGTACGTTCTTATTTAATTTACTCGTGTCTCAGGATGTGAATCATGATTTTGATAAAATTTCTTACATGAACGAATTTATTCAACTTCTTAGTTCCGGTGGCAATATACAAAATTACTAACATAAATCTTTAGATTATTGAAAAGCGATATTGATGTAGCGATAATCAAATGTCCAATATAAATAAATAGTGAAAGTCCGCTTTCCTTCTCGTACATACCTCCTCTAACACTCCCACATGCTTACATTTAAACAGAATCTTAGTACAGTAACAGAAAATTTGTCAAAAAAATGCTACTGGTAATCTATTCCAATATGATATCGTGCTGTTTACGATAGAAAATGTACTGTACTCCAATCTCTTATTTTGTTAAAATTATTTTATTAAATGTCCCTTTTGAGATTTTCTAGAATTACATATACATCTATCGATGATCTTCGTCCCGTATATGCTTTGATAATGGTACAAAGCCTAATTTTCTTACCTCTCGTCTGTAACGACTCACAATTAAATTCCCAAACTCTCATGTCCATGCTCAGGGCCTCCCAAATTTTTCCTGTGATTTTTCTAGACTGTATATGGATTACAACATGCTGCTCCCTATTCGAGTATGGTTCACATAAAGGAATTAATTTCAATTCCGGAGTTACATTTGTACCGTTTCAGAAATTACTCATTCCGAAATACAGCGAGTTAGACAACATGGTATACTTGTGTTTTCCAGCCCAGATTACTGTTTATCCCTAGAGAAATCTATAGCAATTATTCTCCGGAATATCGATTGATACCGAGTACTCTTTCTTCCAATTTCCTGCAAATGCTATTAGATTACTTTTTTCAGCTACTCTCACATGTATGCCGCTTATAGGTCGTTTTCGTTGGGGCAATATTTTATTTTTGGACAGATAGCTTCGTCACCGTCAAGGAGCACTACATTTTACTTGATTTCGTGAAGCCAGTCGTTGATATAAGTTAGGAAAAATATTTTAGCAATCACAAAGCCTTGTGGAGCGCCGGAGACCTATGTATTATAATATTATTATTCCGAAGAGAAATTGTCTAGATTTTTGTCCTTTAAATAGGTCATTTCGTTAATTCTGTGGGTAAACTGATTGTTGACTTGACGATGTGAATATGATTGGGTTTTTAGGCTAATATGAATGTGCAGCGCATATGCCCCGTGGATCTGTCCTTCAGACAGGAGGAATGCGGTGGGGGCGTACCAGCAGCTGCACACTTTGCAGTAACTAACTCATATACAGAGTACTGCTGGGAGGGTGATAAAACAATATTATATTAAAGAAGGTGGTTCTTTGGCCATGTCAAATACGATTACTCTTTTGCCATTTAATATAATAGTTGGACTAAGTGTGAAAATGTTGTATTATATTACTGTTAAAGAGCAAAGCGCCTCAACGGACCAGGAGCTAATAACTTCACAAAGGAATATGATTGCACGTATAATAAGAAACAAGTTTGGGAGAAAAACAACTTAGCGCGTTCTTGGTAAATGTATATAAATATTTGGGGTATGGTTCGACCTTTAAAATAAATATAATGAATAAGTCGATGTGTGATACAGTATTGTTGTACAGGAGCAGGGTTTCTTCTAGGGCAACCAAGGAGGAAAAAATGCTCTAATAAATTAGTTACCTGTGAAATGTCGGTCGTGATAAATAAATTACGTATCCTTGTATTTTGTACTTTCAAGAAGATGGTTTTGATATGTATGTGTATTTACAGCCAATTATTGGTTATATAGTCCAAATCAACATTTATAATAAATTTAATAAACGTATTGATCATAATTACTCGTCCTTCAATTAAACGCAAAACTAAGTCTAATGGGTACTATTTATAATTATTTTATCTTTATAAGAAATATAAAACTTTTCTTCACTGTCTAATTTTGCTTGTCTCAAAACCTTCAGGAATATTCCCCTAAAGTATACCCTCACATAACTCTTATCGATTTGATAATATTGAGAATTGGTTGTGCCATTGCAATGACTGTTTTTATTTAAATACTTTTTCTCACTCGGAACCGTACGTATTTCCGTGCTATACGCTATCCAATTTGCTGTATCTTGCCCGACTGGGGTCCCGTATCACAAATTTTCCCGCCCATCTCTGCTGTTTTTATCATTTCTATACATGATGCTGTGTAAAAGGATCTAAACCAACAGAACTATATTCGTATGTGGAACGAACAAGCATGTCGTGAGCTATTAACTGACGCTTCCAATTCTTAAAAATTTCGTATATCTGGTAATCGAGGGACTTTAACGCTTTCCAATGTTGGCTTGCTGTTTTCACTTTAAAATTTCCTTACATATCGTCCTGCGAATTTAAAGATGAATAATGGGGTAAACATAAGAGGAACGTTGGGATAGAATGCTGCATTTTAAACTATTGGAATGTGCCTAGAGAAGTAAATGTTTTATATATATAGTCAGAATTAAAACAATTGATTACGATCGTTGCAGTTCAAACGATATTAAAACGAGGTTGACACAGAACAGATTATGGAGATATAATTCATGAACGTCCTTAAACATAATATAACATAAATAAAGTAGCGTTGTTATAATTAATTTTGTTCAGAGACATTAAAATAAAACGTTCTTTTTTAAAAAAAAACATTAGTAATAAACTACAAAATCTAAGACAGAAATCAATACTAAAAATATGTAACTCAGGAGAGATGAATTAGAATTTTTTTTAAAAAAATGCAATTGGCAATAAATTAATAATTTAACTGCATAATTTCAATACATATTTATGAAAAATAAATTATTCTTATCTTATCATTATTTGAAATTGTGTAGTTAAATTCTTGATGTTTTTTTGTAATTAAACAATACTATGTTTTTGATAAAAATAATAATCATAACTAAACATTATTTTCATGAAGAATGTTTTAGTTAAGAAATATTTATCATCATTCTTTTCTGTCTTTTTCTGATCGCAAATACTAATAACGTTATACGGAAAAACCTTTCACCAACGGCGGGCAGCTATTTTTCGAAATGTCCTGTCATCTTATACAGGCCTTAGCAAATAACCAAGAATAACTTCGGGAATAAAGATGTTAATATTATTAATAAATATCTTAGAGTAGGAATGAAGATGATAACAATATTGTCAAAGATTTCACTGAGCGTAGCGAATCTAACCACCAAATCGTCTCAACCGCCTTCCCATCCAGCTTGGAAAAATCATAGTGACGTGGGACTTATATTTAGAAATAATTTGAAAGAGCAACTATTGTGAATTGTACAAAATTTTGTCTTAGATATACACGTTCTTCAATTTTGTCCCTACCGTAATGACTTGGCTCCTCGTGCGGCCATACTTCTCGAGGGTTTTCCGTGGTATCTTTCATCCCGCAACCCACTTTTCCTCTGCGCAATTCCCAGCCTCACTTTCCTAACAGTCATCTTACTAACAGAAAATTTGTATTACTTTTCCTTCTGGAAAACTGTTCATCCTTCATGAGTCATGTCAACAAAAAATATAATCTCACTAGCTCTTTTCAGGTGTTGCCCGGCTATTTAATTAAATTAGCACAGAGAAGGAATTGGTTCGAAACTAACCTGCTAGTAAACATTTAATTTAACAAGCATCAATAGGTTCACTGTTTGGAACATTTACCCATCCCCTACCTTTCCCCAGGCTTCAAATAAACCAAAATGATGACTGATGGTACTTTAACAACTCAGGAATTCCTCTAATACGTAAAATAAGAGTGTTTAACATACACACCGAATTAAAAGAGTGTAAAATATTTGCTAACTTAATAAATCTTTAACTAAATAGATATCAAAAATAAACCTGGTATCATAAAAAAATCATAAGTACATCCGTAACTTAAGAGGGTTAAAAATACTCCGAGTAGCTTTTTGTCAACGACGCCCACCTCCACGTCGAGAACCATAAATTTTCATTTACCGCCATGGCTAATGAGAGACTCGTATAACCCCGGAATCGACACCAATCTTGGTTTTTTGTTGTTACAATTTTTGTGTAAAGCTTTTTCACTACTTTGCCTTATGCAGGTGAAATGAGACACCTAAAATTTATAGAATGGCACTATGAAATTCAGTAACCCCGGAAACGTTTTAGTCGATGCTAATAATGGACGTTTACGAATGTTTTTTTAAATGCCACCCCATTCACCCCCATAGAGGTGGTAGCTGTGTCTTAACCCTTGGTGTTTGTTCCTGGATCGTAAGTAACGTGTCTAAAGTTTGATAGTATTGGTCTACGCGTTTAAGATTGTACGCGGGGCAATTTGTTTCACCCCCACAACTTAACTAACATTGTGAATGTTTGAATTAAACTCACTGACTTCTATAACCCTGGATTTGACACCAATCACACAATCTCGGTTGTTTCTCGTTACTTTCATGTAACGCTTCCCCCCCTCCCTCCCTCGTCCTACTGGTGCTGACTTCCTATGCTGTAAGGGGTTGAAATTATGCACAAAAAACATCCAGAAAGAAACTATTTATCTCACCAATCCCGAAAACTAAAAGTATTTTCTTTTATATATATATATATATATATATATATATATATATATATATATATATATATATACGAGCGTATATTAGAAATCTCAGATTTTCACCCGAGTCTGAACCGTAGCTTCTTTCAACGTTTCTATGGCTTATAGTCGACGCATTATACCTCATTGAGGACTGAAAAGTTATGTCGAGTATCTACATAGTTCTCATTGGAAACTCCCAGGTGATAGAAACCACGGGCAATATTCTTGTTAAAGGCGCTACATGTTCCTCCGCCTTGCTCCCGATGCTCAACAAGCGTCTTCTTTATATTTGTGTGTCGTGAGGGAGTAGGGATATTTAGTACGGACTGGAAAGTAAATATTGTCGGTATTGTTTTTCAGCAGCACGCGTGTTGCGACGGAGAACTAACAGTCAGCGGTCGATTGAGGAGGCTGGATGATTCACGCTGGCACACCTCCGCTTCATCTAGTCTTCTCGACTCTCGGAAAACATTGCGAGTATTTGCTGCAATTATCTGCCAGAAGGTCGCTTTGCCAACCCAGTTTCACGATAACACATGGGCGCGTCTTTCCTGTGAGACGTCAACGCGAAATTCGGCATTATGGTTACGTTTATTTCACTTCATCAGTATAAATTTCCGGCCCTACCTAAAAATTGAACATCCTATTCTGAATAGTTGATTTTAGAAGAATACTGATTGTAACGAAATACCTACAAATATAATACAAACTACCACGGACGCATTACGTTCTGATTTGATTAATTTGTTTCGTTGGTTATCTATTGGGCAAACATACAAAAACATTATTTAAATAAACAGAGAAAATTTAATTAAAAAATTATGATTAGAAAAATCACAAATATGAATATTTTACTCATAAATGCTTAAATATATAATAAAGAGAAAAAAGGAATGGATATACACGAGAAAATAAACTATCTAACTTTGGTAAAAAAATTATGAATTGCAGAATATTTGAATGATAAAACTATAGAAATCGGAAAATACATAAGTATGACTCTGATTAAAAAATTACGTTTAATTCTGCACGAGATCTTCAGGTGGTAAATGCGGACTGCTGCTCCAGCCTACTTTCAGTTTGTTTTAGTATTCTTGCAGATTAGAATAACATTCCACGACTATTGTTCCGGCCGCTTCCAGTTAATGAATAAAACTTCCTTGGTATCCATAACACCACCAAAACATGACCGTCACGGTTTATGGGACGGTAGTTACTTTCTTTGACCTTGAACGGCCAGGATTTTCCCTCTTTTTTGGCTGTTGCATCCTTAACAATGCATGATAACAAGTTTCTTCATTAAAAAATTGATGCCGAACTCTGTTTCTCACTTCTATAATTCTTTATATCCAGTTAAGGCATAGTCGTATAAATTTGTTTCAAATGAATTTTATTTTGTAGAATTTGGTCACTAAACGACGCTCATTTTTATCAATTTTGAAGTGGGGCAATTTCAATTCAGCATCTGTGTATGTCTATATTATCTTTTAAATTTGTCTCTCAAGGTTTTAAGTACTAACACCTCAAAAGTTTATTACTTGAGGACGGAAATACTTTCCGGATGATGCGGCAATTTAGTTGACAGATGCTAGTTTCCGACCACGGGCCTCGAACTGGGTGTCGGCTAGGCACAAGTTAATCGATCGAGCTACCAGAGGAGGGCAAAGCACGGCACGGCGTAGTCGCCGCCTCTGCCTCTGCTGCGTAAGTACCAACAGGTCTGGCTTCTATTCAAGAACAGTTTCTCTTTCACTGTGACTCGGTGACAAGATTCTTCTTCGACCAAGATTCTCAAATTTTTATTTTGACTGACTTTAAAAGATGGTTTTATATGATACAATTTTGCATGTGTTTCGGCTGCGTTTTGTAATTGTTTTGATGAAATTACGTTTCATCTATTCTTTTTTTTTCAAACTGTTTTTGAAAATATACGAACCCACTGGTTTCACATTGCGGTGTAATTATAAATAATTCTTATTTTGCGTATTGAGCGCCCGCAACTGTAATTTTATACTCGAAACAATTTTAAACCGCGCCTTTTCTATCAACCCCTCTTATAATCATTTAAATCCAGAATTTTTTGTTTTCCATCGTCTATATTGTTTATCAAATTAATTAATTGTTCATTGCTAATATTTAAGTTAATAGCGTTTGTTGTTTCGTTTCGTATGTATTATGGCCATTATATGAAATTATAGCGAATAGATTCATTTTCGCTGCTTATTTTCTTTACAATATTTTTTTCATTGGTGATCATATATGAATTTTGAAGTATTTGTAGACATCACGTCAGTCCCAGTTCGTTTACCCAGACGAAAGCGCCTTTGACGCATTACGATACCGGGGATGAAAGATCTCGCCGGAGGAACGGATGAGTAAGGATTTGGCAGGCGTCGCCATCTATTGACATAAGCAGATGTTATAGGAGCTACGGATACGAAGAACGGCCCACTTGCACCCGTAGAAGCGAGCAGAACGAAGTCCACTCCTGCGTGAGCGTACATGCTACGTCCCGAAAGGACATTTCTCCCAACTTACGACTCGGAGAATCCTGTAATTTACCACGAAATATATTTCATCTTTATTCCTGTATTAAATTCCTACTGCAGGTTTAAATATCGGAACAGTGACGTTTCGGCAGTATATTTGAAGAATATGACAACACTTCCAGGCAAACACGGATCGCGTGCGTTAGGAAAGCTCAGATGCCTGAATAATAATAATGACGCCTACATTTCTGCCATCTTTTTCCCACTACTAATTTCATATAGGTTGATGTTTTAAATCCTCGTACTCTGAAATTAATGTTCCTCCTCCACAATATTGTGGTTACGTCATTGACGTTATCTTCAATCAAACTTAGGATGACCATTCTTGGCCAAATTCTAATAGTAACCGGAAATTGACCCGATACCTACATTGTAAGTGTAACACTTCGCGGAAGGTCAGGGTTAATTAGCGACCCGTCCGTTGAGGATCGTCTTCGATGACCCAGTTGCTGGTGTTGCAGGAGGACTGGCGCAAGATGGCGGCGGCAGCGGCAGTGACGTGTCCTCGGGAGGCCGAGAGCGAGAGCGACGGGCGTGGGCTGGGGCCAGTCGATAGCGAGGCGGCGGACGCGGCGGCTGTATCCGTGCCGAGGTAAGAGCTAGTGCGCGTGCGCGGCCGGGGGGCTACGACGCTACGGTTAGGGCGAGGGCTACCACCTGTTGCGGCCCACGTGTGCCGCCGGTATGGCCGCCTAATGATCCCTCCCCGCGCCTGCGCCGTGGCTGAGCGATCCGCTTTTGTTTCTGCGTCCCGGCGATAGCGATGCGATGAGTCGACGAGCTGGCAGTCTGATAGGCGCGGGTAGGATATACCGGGAGGCGACGCCAGGGGGATTGAACCAGTATCTGTCTTACGAGTACCGCGTAACAAGAATGACGATGAAGTGAAATAGACGGGAGTCTATAGCGCCGCGGCGGCCGTACTTGATGGCGGAGGTCTCTCTGGGAGACACGAATCTCAGTGAAAGTTTCGGTTTGAGGCGAAGCTCCGTTCTTTGAAGAGATAGCCTGCTATTCCCTTTCCCGTCCCCGCGGCGCAGACAGCGTGAAGGCCTGTTCGTGCAGGCGGGACCCTCGTCTGCTAAACCTGTCCTGGAAGAAAGGTACATCCTCCGCTCCCGCCGCGGAGCTTACGCCATTCTCCTCATGTCCTTCCCCGAAATTTGCGGTGTTTTCCCTTTACCGCTGTATAAATTTATTATGCGTAATAGTGTGTAATAGGGTGACGCGTTTAGATTTCTAGATAACACACGGAGCTGAATTCTTGACTTCAATTAAAGAACGGTGGTTTTATATTCGTAGTCAGATTAAATCCAGAAAAGAAAAGCATCAACGTCTCAACAGTTGTTTCTACACGAATAGGGAACCAGAAATATAGTAATTCGTAATTATCATTTCAAAAAACCTAGGCCTATTGATTATACTTTCACACACACACACACACGTGTGAGTATATATATATTATATATATATATATACATATATGTGTGTGTGTGTGTGTCAGAGAGAGTGTATACGTATATCAATACAAATGTAAAGTAAGGACTTCGTGGCAAGCAGCTGCGATGTCGAGGACTCGTCCGAAGGTCAGTCCAGTGGTGAGCCATGACCAGGTTCTGCGAAGGTGATGCAAGATGCAGCCATCAGCAACGCTCTTGTCCGTGAAGTTCAGGGTATCTGCTTCCTTAGTATCATTTTTATTTTAGTTAAATATTGAACTGTTTCTAGTTCATATATTTAGCCAGTCTTTTTCTGTTTATTGAACAAGTGTGGCTGAACGAAAAATAGGAATCATGTGAAGGCTATATTTTTTTTAATGTTTAATACATTAAATTATGCACGAAGTTCAACAGTGTTAACTGTAAGGTTATTAAATTTTGTTTAAATGTTCGTATGATTATGATTTCGTCACGTTATTCTGCATGCATTATTTGAAATGTTACTGAAATTGGGACTGCATTTATTGTCGTGTCAAGCCTTAGATAATGCTGGAGCAGTGGAGATTATATTTTCATTGTAAAAACCCTACGGAAAATGTTAAACGGACAAGCACGGGCTAGTGCGAGTCGTCACTCGTCTTCTGATTAGAATAACTAATGGTGGTTCTTCCATTGAAACATTATATATTTACCAATCCGATGAGTCTTTTATTACGCTAGCTAAATATCAGGTGCGTGAAACCTTTCAGAAGTATCCATACACATCAGTAAAGAAAGGGAGTACATTTACATTGCGTCAAGTACTCTCCAAACTTTTCTTCTGTTTCGGTAACGAAGAGTGAATAATTTGTTGGTCCAATTTAATACAGAAACGTACATGACAACATAAATTCGACGATCTACTATCCTGGATCCCATTTCCAAATTATTTATCTTCTTGGTTGCAGGTCGAGCATGACATCGCCCTCACCGTCTACGGCCCTCAGCGTCGCGAGCGACGACGCGCTTTTGCAAAACGGCGCTGGAACGGGCGCCGACGAGGACGAGGAGGAAGAGGGCAGTCTGCCGCAGTGTAAAATCAAGCGCAACTACACTTGTTCTCATTGCAACTACTTCACTCAGAACCCCCGCAACTTCCTCTACCATCTGCGTGGCGTCCACAAAGAGAAACTGCGTATCTACGAATGTCCCAGCTGCCTGTATGCTTCCAAGCACAGTCAGAAGCTACAGCGGCACGTGCACATGGTCCACGTCATGGGCAAGGGTCGTAAGAAGGCCACGAATCCGAAACCTCCGAAACCCCCTAAGCCTAAGAAGGAACCCAGCCCCACGCCGGAAGACTTTTCGTGGGACGCCAAGGAGGACGAAGATGAGGAGGGCGAGGAAGAGGAGGAGTTCGTGACAGAGGCGCGCTGTTCGCAGTGTCCGTTCACGGATAAAAGCAAAGCGCTGGTGGCGAGACACGAGCAGGCAGCTCACTTACGAAAAAAGTTCTATCGCTGCGCCAAGTGCAACTACATGACGCACTTGCGTGCGCGTTATACCAAGCACGTAAAGTACCACTCAATGCCCATGATAAAGTGCGCGATGTGTGACTTTCGGACGCCCTACAAATGGAACCTTGACCGCCATTATAAGAATCACACTGGCGACGGCGCTTTCCGTTGCTCCTTGTGCAACTTTACGGCGGACATAAAGCAGAGCCTCACGGTTCACGAGATGAACCACCACGTCCCCCCCGCAGCGGGTCTTGCGCCCTTGCCACGACGCCGGAACAAGGTCGGCGCCAGCGACTGCGATGCCCAGCTCGACGTGGATGTGGACGCAGATGCCGATGACATACAGTGCAAGGTATACAAAACAGTTATTCAGTGATGTGGTTTTTCTTCGCTATCCCACTTATGTACCAACACCCCCACTGTTTATCACGTGTGTCCGCTAGTTGTTCTTAACCTCCATTGATATCAATTTCAGTCATCACAAGCCGTTGGAAGCTCGGTATATGTCCAATAACTTGTCTTTTCCTAATAATTCAATGTTCCAAATAGGCTCTTTCGGCGATATTTCCTATATCTTATTTTGCCTCTATATTTAATCCTCAATATTCATCTGTGTCAGAACATTTCAGTAGCCTCAGACCCAATCTTTGGCATTTTCGAACTGTCCTCAATTCAATTGAAGAATAATCCCTTACATAATGCAAACCTATTTCAAATGTCTTCTTTACTGTTTCCATTCTCTGATAATAAAAATTGTTTGTAGAATGAAATACTTCAAATTGGTTTTCATTATTTATTATTATTATTATTATGTTATGATATGTTCCCATTTTGTAATAGTCTTGTTTTAAAAAACATCGTCGGTCACATAATTAATCAATTTATTGTCTGTATAAAAAATTTACAAAACATTTTTCTGGATATTCACGAATCTTACTAGTGATTTTTAGGAAATTTATTTAATTGTTTAGTGTACAATATGCTCCATTAAGTAATTTAGTAAGTCATGTAATCCACAAACTATTTTGTGGCTTACCTGAAATTGAAGCTCAGTGTAGGCACATGGGTCGTGGATGTTCTATAAATTTTTGGAGCCAACACTCCTTCTAATGATCTCAGTTAGTTTGACAATGTCATATCCTTTCTCATATATATATAATTGCAATATTTGTATGGAAACGAAAGAAAGATAGGTTATGGCTTACCTGAAAGTGAAGTGAAGTGAAGCGTTACACCATTTCGTCCGTGCAGTCCACAACCAGCCGGTGCGTGGAATGGTGTAACACTCCTTCCTGAAGAAGCAGGCTGAAACCTCTGACAATTTGAAGAACAACCTTCAGTTCCTTATGGTGACACCGCACTTCTTTTTCTGGTAAGACACAACCTATCTCTCTTTCCTTTCCATACCAATATTGCAATTATATATGTGTATATATGTGTATATATATATATACTGGCTCATAATTTAAACATAATTAAATTCATAATTTCAAACCCCCGCCTTATCTCCTGTTTTGTGCAAGAAAACCCCCCAGTGTTACCATTTCAGAGTTTTGAATTGTGCATGTCTCTCATCCATACAACACTTATAGTTTTATAAAATCTTACTTGTGTTTTGGTTTCAATTTTACACTGTGTCTTATTTAAATTTTTGAGAGAAATACATGTGATAGCATGTTACATATAGCAGTTATTTAATTTGTTGTCAGTTATATTTTCCATTAATTAATTATCTTCTAATGCATTATTTACAGTTTCAACAAATAATTCTTGTGAAATAAATATCATAACATCCAATTTTTCAAAAATAAAACATACTTAAATTTATATTGTAAATTTTGTAATGATTTCAGATTCCTAATTTCAAACCAAAACTGGAAACACCACCTGGTTTACCAGTTTCCATTCTACAATCAAGCATTGTAAGTGACAATTCAAATAGTGATAGTGCATTTGTTCCTCTTATAAAGAAATCACCAAAAATTAAGATAACTCCAAGAAAAATTAAGGTGCCCTCAACACAGGAACAAAATGAACGACACAATTTTGAGACTGATTTCATTCACCCGGATGATA
The DNA here is from genome assembly GCA_037074705.1 of Zhengitettix transpicula. Lineage (NCBI taxonomy): Eukaryota > Metazoa > Arthropoda > Insecta > Orthoptera > Tetrigidae > Zhengitettix > Zhengitettix transpicula. The sequence continues at coordinate 84,123,828 of CM073592.1, forward strand.
TTATTCATCACAAGAATGGCAATGTGTACATAAAGAACTTAAAGTGCAAAAAGTGCAATTTCAAGTCAGCTTGGGAAGGTGAAATGGCAAGACATGAGACCAAAGTTCATGGCATGAGTCGAAGTTTAATCAAACCTCCTCTGAAGAAAATTCCTCGTCCAATTCCAAACTTAATACCAATTCAGAATAAGTTAGCTGTTAGTACACATCCCTCAACTCTACCAATATTGAAAATTCCTACCATACGGGCTCGTGTTAATGTAAATTCAGGTTGTAGTTTACTGAAACCTCAAGTTCCTCAATCCCCTGAAACTTGCTTAAGTGAGAAGGATTTGAATGAAATCTGTGCTAAATCATGTCCAAACAGTTCTCTTAGAGATTTTGCTTCTTTGATTGGTGATGAAAATGCTTTCAAAATGTTAGATGATGATAAAAGCATTATCCAGAAACAGGATTTAAATACCATAAAAAATTGCTCTGTTGAGCCTCCTGACCCTTACTTTGAATCAAAGTGTGATATTTCAACATCCGCATTTACTTTAAAGAAAAAGAATGCATCATTTTTTGATCAGTTGAAGGAAAAACTACTTATAGGACCAGGTGATCCTTCCAATTTAGTATGTTCATGTTGTGGACATGAGTCAAAGTGCTTATCAGAATCTCTAAGACATGAAAAATTACACACTAGTGAACCAGTAAGTGAGAAGGGTGCCCTGCCAGTTAATACATGTATACAAAGTATTCCTAGTGGTGCAGAGCTTTCATCGACTAGGTGTCAGCGATGTCGTCAACGTTGCAAGACTAGTGCAGATCTAGTTGTTCATTTACAAACATGTCTTGAACGAAGCAAAAGCCCTAGTCATACTGAAATTGCATCAGATGTAAAAATTGAGATGGACTTACAAGAAAACAATGATGAGGAATCTAAAGTAAATGATTCTCACCCAATGGTAAACAAAGTATTTGTTTGGAATGATATCCAACCAAGCTTGGAATCAGAATTGGAATTAAATGAAACAGATATGAATGGGGAATCATACAGCACATCTGAACTGTCCATAAGTATTACACAAGATGATATGGATGAATCAGAGCACAGCAATTCTCCCAACAGTGAGAGCAGTTTGGTGGGTGTTGAAACTGCTCCTGGCTATGGGGCAGTTATGGGAACTCCTGATGCTGAAGGTCAATCTCAGGAACTGGAAGCCAACATTTCTACAATAACTACAAATAATGGAACACTTGCAGTCAAAAAGGTAAACATATTAGCATCTTTCAATGTTTAAAGAACTTTCCATGTCAACCATTCAAACTGTATGAACTTATTAGGTAGTGAAATTATTGTGTACAGAAGTAATTTGTAAACTTTTTCCTGCCTGTATAACAGTATAAATTACATCAATGTCTCAGATTCGGTGTATGTAGTCTACACGAGAAATTATACATATTTTACCATAAGTTTCATGTTTACAAATTTGTATAGGCTTATTAATGCCATCAACAGGTGAAAGCGTTAAATTAATTATTACATTTAATGACACATTTAAAATTCCTGACAATTATATTTATTCAAAAAATATATGTAAAACTAGCCTTTCTTGAAAAAATATGCATGAAAATAGAACTGTTACATGATTATGTAGGAATATTCATTGTGATTATGATGAAAATTTTAATTATTAGGTGTTTTTCAAAATTTTATTGTTTCCTTTCCATGATGAAAATTGCATTAACTTCATTTATTTAAATTTTTGCATTTGTTAATTTTAGTCTCACAACTACAGTCTACAAAAATTTTCTATTGTGTGTGAAAATGTGTTATAATATAGAGAATCTCATATTTGATACTTGATGTGACTCAGTCTGTAGCATAGTATGGGTTTCAGCCACCCAGTGTGGAAGTAAAATTTGCTATCACCTTGTTTAGGATATTAATAAGAAATGCACCAAAATGTACAGAAATTCTCAAATTCTACTGCCCCAAAAAGTGCTGTCCAGGGCATGGTGTCCCCACCATGCTACACATCAGGATTCAGTCAGTGTAACTTTTGTAAATGATCACTGAAATATACTTCTTGAGTTATGGAATGGAATGTTAAATTTGTCGTCATAATGTTATACATATAAAAATTTTCTTTTTTACGTGTTTAATGGTGAGTTCATTTTTCTAATCAAATGGACAGAAGAAAACCTATGGTTCACATCTTTGCAGTATGTTAGTTTTTGTATGATAGTAAAAGGGAAATTTATTCTGGTTAGGCACTATTTCCAGGGTATTGTTACTATCAAGGTTTGAGGTCTTCAATAGTGAACTGCCTGAATGAATTTCTCTCAGATTTCCAACCGGATTGTACATGTGATCAGTGATGATTTGATGACTAGCATTGTCATCTTCTTCTGACTGAAGTAGTGGTTTTAGATGTGGTGGTCCCATAATTTAGACTGCTATTTCCATGTGAAGAAAATGATGGTTTTAGTCATCGAAATGTCACTGATATCATGTACAAACTGGTTGGAAACCCAAATTAAATTCATTCATGTATTGTTACTATTTTTCCTTTAACTTTAAGCAAAATCAATAAGCATTTCATTATTCTTTTAAAAATATATATAAAAACTTGATATTTCATCCATTGTGATGCATTATTTTATGAGTGTTACCAGACCTAATTATTTCCCCTTTAATTATAGTTTTCTCTGTGAGCCATAATGAAGATTATGTTCACTTAAACAATTACATTTTTTCCCTGTTATTCCAGGTTTTCAAGTGCCCCCATTGTTCTTTCTGGGCTTCAACAGCTTCACGTTTCCATGTTCACATTGTAGGACACTTGAATAAAAAACCATTTGAATGTTCTCTTTGTGCTTATCGCTCTAATTGGAGATGGGATATCACTAAACATATAAAGCTCAAGTCTATTCGAGATGAGAACCATGAAAAGGCTAAGGTGTTGATGACAGATGAGACTGGTCGGAGAAATTATAGTAAATATAATAAGTACCTTACAGTGATGCGTGTGCAAGAACCTCTGAACACACAAACTCAACAAATGTTGCCTGCACCACCACAACTCACCAGAGCACCAGATCGACCTAGTGGAAATCTGGAGCCTCAGTCAGTCTCGGGAACTCTGAGACCCCCACCACCTCTCAGAGCTGCACACCACATAGTATTTCCTGGACCACCGGCTCTCCATCAACATGTTAACTTTAAAAAAATTCAGAAGCGGCCAGCGAGAATATTATTTGATGATGAAGATCAGCCACCTTCAAAGAAACCTGTTACAGAGACCAAAAAAACTCTTTGGAAGTGTAAGAAATGTAATTTTCGGTAAGTTAAACAATATCTATTAATTAAATTTTAATAATTTTATGCTCTAAGTAATCTCTATGCTATATCTTAACTCTTTTATTGTGTTAATCTTATTTTAACTAATTGGTTAAATTAATGTCAATTATTTCCCTCGTTCATTTTGGTTCATAATTAACAATCAGTAATGGAAATAAGGAACTATTTTTTAAGCAAATTAACATATAATCTTGGTTAAAATATGTTATTCCTTTTATAAATTAAAATATATAATTATGTAATAACTGGTCAAATATGTAATTACAGTATTTATTTAATCCTATTGAATTTAACTTTGGCATTAATTTTAAAAATCTTTTGTACTAGGGATTTGAGTAGGGCTCAGGTGCTGGCACATGTAAAGGAACATTATCAGCAGCGATTACTGATTCAGCCTGCAGGCACATCAGAGGCAAGTGTTGAACGTGGCTCTGCCCCTTTCAAGTGTGGTCATTGCCACCAGGTATCAAATTGGAAACATGTAATTCAGGTATTACTAACGATTTCCATTCCAAAACTAATACGCACCTTCCAAAGGCTTCCCATTCACTTTTAGCTGCTGAAATCATTGCTTTGTTACCAGAATACAGGAAGAAAATATTTCAGACAATTAACAGTAGTAGATTTTTCAATGTGCTAGTGTTTATAAATGAGAGGGAAAAATAGATTGCTAACATACAAGAATGATTTAAAATTTTAAAGACACTTGTCATGACTGGAATTGTTTACTTATAATAGTTATGAGCTATACTAATTTAAAAAATTATTTTCCTCTAGTATTGTATAAAGTTATTGGACATTTGTATATGTTAAATTAGTTCCAAATATGAGGTTAAATTTAAACAATTTTATTTGCCAGCATTTAATAAATTCCAAGGACAGAAGTTAAAATTCAGTTTTTTTTGTCCTTTTATTACGGAATCTTATAAGACTTGTTCAAATTTTTTGGAGGAGCTATTCCAAGATATTTTAATAGATTAGTACCAATTTATACTTGTTCAAGCCATAATAGGGAATATTGATCATTTGTGAGATGAAGTAGAATTCATTAACTGGTACTATCTTTGACTTTTACTATTAGTGATGTGGAACTATTTTGCAAATAATGTAATGTACAGTAATTTTACCTTTATTTGTAGGATTACTTGAAGTAACTTTGCGCAGTATCTGCTATGGACATTGATGTCACAATACTTATCACAAATTTAAGTTCATATTTATATTTCGTAGTATGAATAAAGTATTGTGTTAATCTACTTCCTTAGCAATCCTTTAACTTGCCTAATAATCCAATAACTTGCCTACAACCCTCAGGCTTTGTTTCTTATTTTCTGTAATATTAAAAGGTAGAATATCTATTATTTCATAATATTTTTGTGTGCTTTATCACAATACTATGTTTTTTGAGAATTTTCATTAAAATTAAACTTATACAAATTCTAGAATAACACTGTCAAATTTAGCTATCAAGAAAATGTTTTATTTGCCGCTAATAGTGGCTATTCAGGAATGTTTTTAAATGTCACTTCCATATATCTAGAGGCGGTAGGTGTCTTAATCCCTCAAGATTTCTTCCTGGATCATAAGTAACATGTGAACAAAGTTTGGTAGAAATGGCTCTACACGTTTAAGATTGTACACAGAAGTTTGTTTTGCCTTGTTCCACACCCACTCCTAGGGATTGAACTACATCATAAGTATGGTAAATATAAGAAATAAAGTCAGTGACTTCAATAACTCCAGATTCAAGACCAATATTGGTTGTGTATGTATAAATTTGTTTCGTGCTCTTCTCCCCCACAGTAGGAGCTGAACTGTAAAGTCTCCAGACTATAAGTTTCATTACCAATAAAAAAAACTCAATTTTTTGTTTTAAAACAGGTTGATTATTGTGGTTTTGGGAGTAAAAGTTCAAAAACTACACTTTTCATAACTTACTTTACTATATAAGAATATATTTGTTCCAGTATAGTATTTTTGTATGAACATGTTTCCTAATGCAAGGATAAATCTCAAAAAAACATAGTATTGTGTTTAATTAAAAGGCAAGGGTTGTAAGACTGCTGTGGTAAGGGTTGTGGTGGAAGAGTCTGTAAAAAAAAAATGATTTTTTATTGCCTTATACCTGTAACAATTAATTATTTTATTGTCTCTTAACTATGCAGAATTGTAAAAGTATCAAATCAAAATATTTCAGCGTCATTGTCGTTTGAAACACAGTGGAGATGTCCGTGTAGTAACTGACTCTAAAGAAGAAGGCCATGATGAAAAGTCATCCGGAGAAGACAACAGTAATGATTTAGATGCCAATGAAACACAAATAGAAGGTATTGATATAATAATTATATTATTGATAAAAAATTGACAAATTGTTTATTCCATGTTGGGCGACACCTACTGCCTATTTACGGTATGTAGGCATCTCTCTCTCTCTCTCTCTCTCTCTCTCTCTATATATATATATATATATATATATATATATATATATATGTATATATGTATAGTTAGGAAGGATAGAAAGAAATAGGAGGATTATGCTTTATGTGAATTCATATGCTCAGGCATAGAATCATGCACATAGAAAAGTGTATGTTCAAAGCAGATACACACACAATGTAAGGAACTTTTTTAATTTGGGTGACAAAGTCAGGGAGGAAACAGAAATAAATAGGAGAAAGGTTGAAATACGCTTTATGTGAAAGCATATGCTGAGGCATAGAATTATGCACTTAGAAAACATATGTGCTAAGCAAGGAAAAGGAAGTATATATATATATATATATATATATATATATATATATATATATATATATATATATACAACTAAGAATAATGTGATTATGGACAGGAAAGAGAGACAGATGATGGCTAACAAAATTGAAAGTTTGCAATGTGGTCCTCCAATTGCTAAGAGACTCAAGAGCTAACCATCTGAAATATGCTGAATTTTGTATGTGTATCTCGTACTTGTTTGCCTCAGTTCTGGCTCTTTAGCCTTTCATTTCCCTGAAGATGAGCAAAGTGTTTTGATATTCAAGATTTTGGAACTGTTTTCCCTTTCTTCCGTTTGTATTAACTCTTATGTTTCATCTCTCTACTTTTCTATTTCCTAATATAGACAATGAAATACCTTAATAATATATACCAATACCAATTTCAGCACACCATTGTCAACAAAATTTAAATTCTGAGTAATGGAAGAAATATGGTAAATATGAAATTAGGAGAGACTTCACCTTGGGCTGAAATAAATAAGCACTTTGCTCAAGCATTATAAATGATTGCTTATGTTTAAGACTTTATTTGTTGTTTTACCATCCCTCATTTTCATTATTATTTTTAACAGTATATTTTATAATTGTTGAAAAGTAATTCAATTTTATTCTTTTTTATTTAAATGGTCATGGTAGAATGTGCATAACTTTAATGAACCTCAGTGAATAAGTATTTTGAAGTTCTGAAACAATCATAGATTTCTTTGTAATTATAAGTGCTGTTTTGTTCATTATATCTATAATTAATTAATTTAAATAACAATTTCTTTTTTGTTTCTTATATTCATACTGAACTAACTTAAGTAACAATTTTTTTTTGTTTCAGATAATTTTAACAGTTGTACAATGTGCCCATTTGTAGCAAATACAGATACTGACATGAAGGAGCATTTGCAACACCATTCACCTCACCCTGATGCCATATTTAAATGCTTCAGCTGCCCTTACTTTGTGTTTGTCAAGAGGTACTTTTTGAAATTATATGAATCATATAATAATGAATCAGCTTTAGTACTTTGTTGCATTATCATTTCTTGGGACTAGATTCTAAATGCCATGGCAAACTTGAATATGCAAGCAACTGTAATAATTCTTTTATAGCCAATAGCTCACATATATAGGTTGTAATCATTATTCTAAGGATTTTACAGGGAATTAGTATATATTGGTTTTATAAGGAACTCTTGTCCAGAAATTGCCACTTGGATGCAAAATAAGTTTGATTATTATCTCTGGAGACAATGAGTTCTTATCTGTGTGTACTACAAGTGTGGTTCCACATGGTGACCCTGTTGTTCATTGCACAGGCATGTTTTCAATGACTTGGTATGTGTTGAATAATTGTTACTGCTGCCAGAACTTATGCGCAGATCTTCCTCCAAATCTACATGTATCACACAAACAAGGTTCTTCATGTGGCTCCACAGGAAAAAGCTAAGAGAAGTTAAATCTGGTGACTGTGTTGGCCAAGAAGTTTGAACACATTCACGTTTCCACCTTTCCCTGAATGTTTGTTGGAGATGTTTGTGGACAGCAAGTGAAATGTTTGTGGGTGTGCTGTCATTTTGGAGTTACATTTGCTGATATAGTAGGCCATGTAAAATTGTTCTAAGAACTCCACCAGCAAATCTTGCAAGAAAGTCAAGTACCTGGGACCTGTTCATTGGTACGAAAGAACATACAGCTCAATCAGATGAAACCAGCCCATACATTGATACTGAACTTTTCCTAAAATCTTAAACTTGTTTAACAATCTTTATGCAATTTTCAGCAGTGAACAATTTTGAAAGTTTCTCATTTGCATCTAAATATTTGTCCTGCTCATTATGTTTTATCATGATACTTGGGTCAACACTATTCCTTTTGTTTTCATCCTTTAGTCTTACTGTTTTCACATGTACATCTCAGCATGAAGATTTGAACTCGTACCATATTTTCCATCTTCATTTGATTAATTAAAATGTTGAAGTTTTTAAGTGAAATCCTTTTTCACTATAATCTGAATTTTCTTAGTGGTTAATTAATTGGATTTTGCAATAGTTTTTGTTGTTAATAATAATTATCAATATATTGGTATTCCATGTTGCAGGTTTTTGCAATCAATTATTTGTATGAAATTTGATATTATTTAGAAAACTAAATTCCTCCTGTATGTTTCAGTGACTTACTGGAACACATGAAGTTACATGGTGTTAATGAAACAGATGACTCTATTGAAGCAATACAAGAAAAGATGTCTGCACAAATTCATTCATTGATTGATCATGACAAGAATATGGTAATCGTCTTTTACTTTTGGTATTTTTTACAACCATCCCATTTTTAATGTAACATGTATTGTAGTTGCTTACCCACTCCTTTGGATCATTTATTGACAAATTCAGAATTAATTTCTTTTAAGGCAATAGGTTAGCATACAATTTGGTATCTCTGCTTTTTCACCAAAAAGTCACTATTATTCTCTCTTGACTTTCTCAGGACGTAAGACTAACACGTCAAAGTGTCCTTCAGAACAAGAGACAAGTATTTTTCACTCTTTGGGTACTGGCACTATTTTTGACAACCTTAAGACGAGATTAGTGTCTAATTAACTACTTTTCTGGGCTAATATAAATAATACCTGGGTAATTCATGGCACATAGTGAGTATGTATATATATATATATATATATATATATATATATATATATATATTAGTAAGGATATGACATTATAACAAATAATTGTAATATTGGTATGGAAAGGAAAGAGATGTTGTTCAACCTTCAGTTCTTTATGGCGACACCACACTTCAATTTCAGGTAAGCTACAACCTATCTCTCTTTCCTTTCCATACCAATATATATATCAGGCAACACATGGACATTCAGAGGAGCAGAAACTCATTTGAATGATTCTTTGGAAGGAGCTGTAGTCGTAGAGCTAGCTCCCATCATGGAGCAGCTCTGACACACCTCTAATATATACTTATAGGTGAAATAATAAAAATGTTTAATGCTTCAAAACAATTTTGTTTATAGTTTTGTCATTTTATGGAAGTAATGAGCAAAATCTTTTTCAGAAATCTCAACAGACTGTGGGTAATGATGGAAGCCCAAATAAACGTTACAAGTGTGTGAACTGCCCTTACGTCAGTAATAGTAAAAGCCAGTTTCTCTACCACAAACAGTTTCATCGTCCTCGTGGAGCACCTTTTAAGTGTGGTCTCTGTTCATATAATGTTAGTCGTCGCCATCTACTTCATCAACACCTGAGAGTTCATGGTATTCTTATACCTCCCCAAAAAAGTCCTAGCAAATGTGGGAAAGAAAATGTAGAAGGAGTTGAAGATGTTGAAGAAATTTCCACGGATCAAAGTTCACAAGTTCAAACACCAATTGATACTCATGATTTGCCACATATCCCTCTAGTCTGGGTTTCTCGAAGTTCCAAGTTTTTTAAAATGTACAAATGTCGTTTTTGTCCTCATGTAAATATGCGCAAGGCCAATATTCAGGAACATGAAAAAATGCATCAAGTTCGAAACAAAGTTATAACAACTCAAGAAGCTGACGGAAGTTTCAAAACCAAAGAACATACACAAACACAGCATCGCTGCCCAGACTGTAATTATGTATGTAACAATGCTGGGGTTCTGTCTTCGCACGCAAAAGTGCATCAAGGAGTTTATGGAATAGTGTATGCATTGGTTGATTCTTCTAGAAGTGATGAATCTCAACTACAAGAATTAACTGCTTCTCTTAAGTTGCCTGTAGAGTCTCCACAAGTTGCTGATGAAAGTAATGTTAGCTTTATTTCTGAAAGTGATCCAGAAATAGCAGTTGAGGTAAATTTAAATAATTCTGCCACATCTATAGACACTTCAAATGTTGAAACAGATATTCTTTCTGCAGTCACTAACACTGGTAATTCAGCTAATAATATTGATGAACCTCACATTCTGCACTTTTGTTCTCACTGCCCAGCAAGATTTATGTTTGAAAAAGAAATTAAAATTCACAGCAGATTTCATGAACTAAACCTGGCACATCAATGTGAATCATGCACATACACATCAAGGCAACGTCCCTATCTTTTGGCTCATCAGAAAGTGCATACAAGTGACTATCAGGAGAAAAGTAATACTCTGTGCAATATCTACCAAATATCATCACAATATCCAAGACCCAAAACTGCACTTATTGTTGAAGGTCCAGGGGTTTCTGGATCAGTGTGGATAGTGGTGGATACCCAAAAACATTCAATACAATTAAATAAAAAAAAAATACACTGTGGTCCAAAACAAGTTGAAAAACATTATTTGTGCACCTTATGTCCAGCAAAATTTATTAAAAGTGTTGCTCTTCAATATCACATATCACTTCATGGTGGTGGAGGTATGTATAAGTGTAAGTACTGTGATTATGCTGTAAAAACATATGGTAATTTGGTCAAGCATGAAATGATTCATGAAAATGTGCCTTCTCAGACATCAGACAATACTCTTTCATCCCCAGAAAGAAATGTTAAAGATAAACTTTTATCTGAAAATGTTCCTTTATCAGGAACAGATTTATTTCAACAGAAGTCTGAGGCAAATAAGCTTATGACTGAAGATAAACTGAATAATCTCAAAGACAATCAACGTTTGCATGTTGACCCTCAATTTGGTATATTTATGCATGGAAGTCCAGAGTTTATTTATCCAACATATTTAAAGAATGGTAGAATGAAGGAAAAGAGGTACAAATGTCACAAGTGTCCTTCAGCATTTGAAAAACGTGAGCAATATAAAACACACCTTTCTCTTCATGGAGCAAAACAGAGATACAAATGTGAAAAATGTGATTATTCTGTTAAGTATTATGCAAATTACATTCAGCACATGAGAAAACACAAAAATAATGATGAAGCTCAAGCAGCACGGAAACTAGAAATCCCACAAATTGACTCAGCTTCTCATTATGTGCCCGAAGAAAAAGAAGAAGAAATTGAAAATGAAATTTTAGTCACTGATACAAAAGACCCTCCCATGCAGCATTCAGTAAAATCAATTGGAAACTCTCTTAAAAAGCCAGGACCCATTCAGATGTCTGTTGCTGATCGACAAATGTTGATGCTTATGCAGTTGAAACGCTCTGATGAACCTATACCAAAAACTGAAACATTTGAGGAACAAAAAAAACAAAAGGTTTGGTGTCCTCACTGCCCATATTCTAATAATCATCCAGATGCTTTGGATATCCATGTAAAACGGCATATTTCTGTCTCGGCTATTCAGTCAAATTTTGTTTGTAATTTTTGTGATTATTCTGTTCCACAGCTGCATTTATTAAGGGAACACAACAAGCTACACTTCTCTGCTCAAATAAGGTTTACTCCAGAATGTTACATGAAGTGCAAAGAGATTAAAATTTGGACTCATCAAGATGATAAAGAAAATACATTAACAACAACAAATAAAATACAAGTATTTTCAGCAAAAAAGTTGTCAAGTATGGATAGCAAAAATATTTTATTCCAAGATAAAGGTAAAAAATTATCAGAATTTGACAGGTTTTATCCGTCATTATTGCCGAAAAAGATTATTGATAATGATGACAAAGAAAAAATATTTATTGATATTGATACCAGTGAACCTTTAGATATGAATTACTCTGATGATGCTAATGTTCATAATGAAGATACACAAAACATAAATCATCCTGAACCTATATCTAGCCAAAGTACTGAAGAAACCAATGAACAACAGGAGGAAAATAATGATGAATTATTCAATGGGGAAGTAGATGAGGAAGAACGAGTGGATTGTTTAGTTAAAAATAAATTAATTGATGAACAGGAAACTACTTTTGTAGTAAAAGAAACATTTACTGAAAATTCAGAATACTCTGAGCAAGATACATATTTAAATGATAACAGTAATAGATCAGATACAAGTGCAGTTAGTTATAATGATGACACTTATGATTATACAAATCATGACATTGGCAAGCAGCCTAATTCAACAGTAATTGAAGACAAATCTGAACATCGTCATTCAGAAACAAAGACTGATAGAACTAGAGAATCAGATTAAATATAAGTAATTGTAGTGTGCTGCTTTATTTTGTAAAGTTTGTAGTGAGTTACTCTTAATTCCAAAGATTTTAGTTTTAAATGTTTACAGAACCAATAATAAAAGTGATTGTCATAAAGTGAGCCAAAGTTTTCAATCACATTGCGATCAGTATTTATTATTTATTAATATTTTACTACTATGTACATATAATTATGTGGTAAATGTGTTGAAAAAAATTGTTACCAGATTAATATTTTGTAGTTATATATAAATGCTACATGTATTAAGTATTGTTAGTGTTTGAAATTAATTTTGTAACATATCAAACAAAAGAATGCTAGTAAATACCTCGCATGTCGTGAAAGTTCAAAAATAAAAAAATAATTGTATTTTCAATCTAAACCAAGAAAGAAACTTTTATCTTGAAATAAAATATTTATTTTTCCACAAATTCCTTCCTTTACCAATAATTCAGATTTTAAAAACTGACATTTTCCAATAATGTTTCTTACTATATTACTGTAGTTATTAAATTTCAGGTGTTTTTCCTAGTGCAACCAAATAATTTGGTTTCTTTAACTGATGTCACAATTGAACATTCCCTTTATAAAATTTTAGGTCTTGCAGAGTAGATTATGTTCTGAATATGAACCCATGTCCATAAACAAACCATTTTTGTGCTACAATTATTTCGAAATGGTCATGTGATTGGGCCACACATTCTTCCACACAAGCTAATTGGTCCCATGTACTTAATATTCATATAAGTCATACCTATTGGGTGTGTATGCTGTACTATTGAACATCTGTCCTTCAGCATGACATATCCCTCCTCTTTTCTCTTAATATTTGTGGAACATCTGGATCTATGACTAAAAGATGTATAGACCTAGGTGGTCCAATGATGCCTCCATGATAACACGATTTACTCCATTGAAATTTGTTCTGTGGGGTCATATGAATAGTTTGATTTACCAAATTACTGTAGAAACAGGTAGATATTGTGGGAAGTGTTGTAGTTGCTGCACAACAGATTGAAAAATCACCAGGTTAATGCTTATCAGAACATCATATATTGATTCAATGATGGTGACTGTCACATTGAACCAGAGCTCTAGTGGATCCTTGGAAGAAGACAAAAACAGATTGGCCAAATGCATACAAACAAAATTATGATATAAATATCACACAACATATCTAGCAACGTTATTTATTTCTTCATGTGCCAAAAACAAATTCCTTTTGATTGCTTGGTATTATTACCCAATGAGTTGAATTGGAAAAAGTCATACCTAATTAAATTACTTTTGCACAATATATCAGATTATTTTCTATTATTTGACCATATTCTTTCCCATATAATATATTAGGCTATCATAGGTATTCAATTTGTAATAAGTCACTAATGTCTTTACAACTTGCTCTATGGTTTTTTTAATGTTTAATTAGGTGATGTCATACATACCTAGAAATAAGTTATACATAAATTTAAAAAATCACACAATGAGAAATAAAGTTAGTAAACCTCCTATGAAGTAGAGTAACATGAGATGATATGCCACATTATCCTTATTTTCTTTATATGTCAAAAATATCAGCTATATCAACCTTGTTGGAAGTGAGTGTATTGTATTATATTTATTTAATCCAGAATATTGTTTTTCAAGAATAATATTATAATAATTATTGTGATAAATTAATAGCAAAGTATATTAAAAATAATATAGAAAATATGAAACTATAAAAAAAAGTAGAATAAAAGCACAAAATAATTATAAAACATACAGTTAGGTAAAGTCATACAAAGTTAATGGAAGTTAGCATTCAGATACATTGTCTCACCACTGCCAATTTTTCTTTGCTGATGAAACAAACTTTCTCTTCCATGCCAACTCTACAGAGATCTTCTAGTTTATAAAATGAAACTACTAAACTGGTATTAGATTAATTTTTTATTGGTCCTTTTAAATCATTAGTACATAGAAATGTTCTTAGATATAGGACAAGTCAATTAACATATACAGTACAATAAACATATTCTCACTCGCACACATAGCATACAGGAATTTTAAAAAATACAAAATGACAACAATAATACCATTTATGGTTCCATTTCTAAAAATTTGCTCGCTCAATCGAAAGAGTTCCTCACTATGAAAATTTACAGGTTCTTTTTAAATTTGTTCAATTTTTAATGCTTTATTTATACTGGAAGTTTATTGTGTGCCCAAATTTAAAACACTTTTCAAATGGATTGTAGTTCTGGTATAGTTCCTGTTCATATGTAGCCATTGTCATGTATTATATGTATGTATTTTTTTATTTGGTTATTGGTTTTAATGTGATCTTTGGCTTTCAGATGGGTAGACTCATGATGCCCATTTTGCTGAAGTATGGTTTTCAATATTTATTTGGCTTCAGATTGTTCATAATACTAATTTCTCTCGTGTGAATCTACATTGTGGGTAATTTACCTAAAATATTACTCCACACCATAAAAAGGGAGAGAAAACAAGCATAACTGTGGATTTGTTTGTCTCCATGTGGTGGTTTCTAAGGTGAAAACATATTGAGGCTAACTTACTGCAAAGTTTTTTATTTGGACATTCCACTTTAGGTTTAATTGAATATATAGATCCGGAAACTTTGTATCTTCAACACATTTTATTAGGCTTTAATTATATATAACTTTCTACTGAATGCAGACAAAAAACATACATATACATTTTAAACCTTCAGCCTTTTACATTTGAAAATATTTCAAATAATAATTTAGGAACACAGCTCTGGAAATAATGTTCCTTCAAAATTAATTTAGCTATGTAATGTGGCAATATTGAGGGCTGCCTCTTCAACCAATTTAAAAATTTCAACTGAATGTTCTTGCTTAATTTTATTTTTCTCAATATTTTTTTTACTTATCTTTTTCTTGCATCCTTTGCTTGTATTAATAATATGAGGAATTTTAGTAATTAAGGACATGATCTGAATTCTACTCCAAGATTATAAGAAACTGAAGTGAATTCTTAATGTTAATAAAAGCAGAGTATGGTGGTTTTTAGTAAGAGTAAAATGACATTGAGAGGACTAAGTGGAAAGAAGAGGACAACTTCTAGCGAGAAGACATGGTTAGCAATAGGAGGATTACAGAAAGTATTTCTATGACAATCAGTTAAGAAAAAGTTATATTAATTTTATTATTCTAGATTTTGTTAATGTCACTAAATTTAATTTTGCCAAAATAAACTCATCACGATAATTTCCCCATAAAGATGGGGACAATGTTTTTTGTACCTAAAAGTTTTAACTCTTTTTAATTAAAAATTTGATTTTTTATTTCATGATAAAGACTCAACTGATTCACTTGGAGAGTACTTGATACACTCCGACTCTCACGCTCTTTAATTGAGTGACTCAGTTGGGATCAAAAGCAAGAGAGGTAAGCCCGCTTTATTGGAGTGGGGAGACATGAACAGTTTTACTCTTCAATTGAAAATTTAGTTGGGATCAGAAGATCTACTGCTCTTCTCTGCTGAGTCGCAGTTCACTCCACTACACGGAGAGAACTAACTAGTTGAAACTCTTATTTGATGGCAGATGTTAATCATGTTTGTATGTGTCTTGTGGAAGTTACCTAATATCTTCAGACCATTTATTAAAGGCCTGAACACTACTATGTTGAAAGCTATTGAATGTGTTTTTCAGTCTGCACTTCAGTTCATTCTGCTCCTTGGAAAAAGTTCATGTTGTATAATCTGCAAGATATTTCTTTACATACAGAAAACAGAAGAGACAAATATTCACTACAGACATAACTTAATAGTTATGTATGTAATTATGAAAATAAGGATCTCCATGATTCTTGAGATATTTTTCAAGTATTATTCTCTTTTGTATCTTTTGTGCTACAAGACATGAACAGAGTGACATCATAAATGAATGCTATATGTTATGAAGCACTGTAAAAAGACAAAATACACATTCCTTAGTTTTGATAATGACAGACAGCTTTTTAATTTCCTTATTATCCGGATGTATACTTAAAAATTTTACATTCTAATTTGGTTATTCACTCGAATATTTAATCCAAAACTATATCTTAGTGTTTTGGACAACACAAAATAATTTTGAATATCAACTTCAAGTTGGAATATTATTGTTATCTGAAGGCATATAATACTGTTTCTACATGAATATTAGAGGCAAAATTATTAACTTAAATAATAGATAAGAAAGATCCTAGTATTAACTGTTTCCATGGATGCTCTCACCATGTAAGCTGTGGGACCACATTTCTCTCATGTTCATCCAATGCCTTTTCAGTTCTGAATGCAGAAAGTATACATTTCCATGTAGTACCTGGGCTTGTCATTTCACAATTTGGCGATCTATCGATTACTGTATTATTTTTGTGGGGTGATCTGAAATAAAGAGACTAAGTGAATAAGCCCTGCTCAATTGATGAACTGAAAATTTCCATTTGTCAAGAAATTGAAGCTGTGACAAATGATTTGTTATAAAAAAATCATACAGAAATTTGTGCAGATGATCCAAATTTGTGTCTGACAGAAGGACTTTATCTTAGTGACATTTAAGTTTAAAGATATTACCAGGTTTTTATCTAAATGTGATAAAAAAATCCTAGAACAAACTGTATCAGGACAGGTAAGTCAGCTTGTTATCCTATTGATTATTGGGTATAGAGTTTGCTGAGGGGATGCAACATTCACATCTGCATATGTTTACTAGGTTTGGAGGTCTCTGGCAAACTGCTCCAATGGGAATTTTTAGAAACACAACTTTTCTT
This sequence comes from Zhengitettix transpicula, assembly GCA_037074705.1. Taxonomy (NCBI): domain Eukaryota; kingdom Metazoa; phylum Arthropoda; class Insecta; order Orthoptera; family Tetrigidae; genus Zhengitettix; species Zhengitettix transpicula. The sequence goes on from CM073592.1 coordinate 84,140,797, forward strand.
GACGAAGCCCAAGTACACTGTCCTTTTCTTCCCACACATTACTGCACTGCTCCAATTTCTAGCGTTTTCTGCCGACAATAAATCAAACATAATTAAACATAACTAATAATCAACACGAACCGATTGTCATGTTACAATCTATAGGCCTATAAAGGTGCCAGCGGAGTAGCGTGGGATTCAGCCGCTCGGGGAGTAGGCCAAATTCGTCGCACACTAATTGAGGTATTTAAATCCGCCACGCTACAGGGCCGCTGGGAGCGGGCGTGCAACGCACGTGTGTTGTGATAACAAGAATCGGAAAATGTTTCTAGAAAACTCTTAATAATACTTGATTAGGGAGGCCAAATTTGGCAAATAATTGGCGCAACACTGTTATGGAATATCTGGTTGCTGTGTTCGAGACTTGTTGAACTTCTATCTATTTACTTGTAGAATCCGTGACTATCATGAAGTACGGGCCTGCATGTGCATCCTTGACGAGTCTATATCTCGACACAAGACATCAACTTACTACGACTGATAGCTCAGCTCGGCGTGCTTTAATGGTGCCAATTCGACGGACACGTTTTGCGACCAGGTGTTGATTGACATGCAGGTGAGGATGTGTCTAGTGACATGCTTGTCCACCGTCCAAGATTTGATTATCTCTTCTGTTCGGGGAAATGTCTTCCGAAAAAAGCAATATCTGTTGTGTGGAATCTTAAACTTCCAATTCGTTTGCTTCGAGTGGGAGACGAGTAAGCATGTCAGCGTTTAAATGCCTTGGTCCGCTTCGATAATGCAATTCATAGCAATACGCTAAAAGCATGAGAGACCAACGCAGAACTGTAGAGAGGACATTTCTTTGACGAGTCTCCCCCTATCGAATAAACTCAACAAAGGCTTGTGATTCGTATATATGTGGAACTTGCCTCCGAAACTTGTTGATATTATGGTCAGACCCGCGCGATCAATTTGTGAATATCTGCGTTCGGTTTCGGTCAGCGTTCTGGAAGCAAACGCTATAGGTTGTTCTGACTTGTCCTACATCTGATGTGCTAGAACTGCATCAACGCTATATGATGAGGCGGTGAAAGAAGAAATATTTTTCGGTTCAAAACGAGGCCGTACAATCTGTCAGTATGAACATTCGTAGTGCTCAACCAAATGAAGTGACCACGGCATAAATTGTGAAGAAAAACGGCAAATTGGTATTAGATTATTGTCGACTGAAAGTGGGCGAACTAGCAGACAAGGCAGGAATTGCTATTAATCGCATATTGATTGAAAATGGTGGCGCGTTTATTTCCAATGGCACGGAAACGGCGTGGATAAAGTTTTTCAATCACGGGTTGGCGATGTTTCACTGCAATAAAGACGAATTTATGCATCGATTCATATCCACGGATGAAACATGGGTACATCACTTCACACGGTGAAGAAGTGGAGTCTGTGGCTGATGGCTATTTTAAGGGAATCGATAGTTGTTACTTTAAACAGGCTATCAAAGCTATTGAACATAGCTGGGAAAAGTGTATCGAACTAAAAAGAGACTACGTTGTGAAATAAATATTTTGATTTCCAAATGTTTTATATTTTCTATGTTAAGTCGAGTATTTCAGCGAGTTAGGTTGTGACATTATCAGAATTAAAATAATTGGTGTGGAAATTAAAGAGATTACCCGAAATTGTAGTTTGGCGTCGCCATTCTTGACAAGAATTCAAATTTTCGGAGGAGTTAGAAGAAAGATGACTCACCAATAGTATTAGCGGTGCCACCACTGCAGAGTAGTACTGTAATACTAGATATTTTCGAGAAACGAGAATAGCTTATCAAAGAGCGTATTAAGCTTCATTAAATATATATTATTGAAGCTTGATTACCAACCAACAACGTGAAATAAACTGTATCAGTTATTCACAGTAACGACTTCAACTGCTATTCTTCAGACTACTTATGATACTAAATTCATTTAAGTTCTTTAGCTTCAATATCAGAATTGCACAGCCGTATTCGGTCCCCTGTCTCCTAATTTCCTCCAACTGCTACAAAACGCAAGCGTGAGCAACTCATTATTACGTCTCGTGACTTTCGGCCCCCTTGACAATTTATTGAATTCATGTAATACAATGATTATTGTATTAAATGGTTGATTTTTAATGTTAATATAAAATAAAACAATTTTCGACAAAATTAAACAAGAATTATATCTCCAATAAAAATGGATTAATAGGTTGGTAGATTATAATTAAAATTCCTCAATTGCTAAATATTTCATGCAGATAATATTATTGGTTAAATTAAAGTATTATTAAAAAGAAAATGAAAATATTTTTTGTCTATTTTGAGGAAATCGAATTTTACCAAAGATATTTATTGAAGTACTTATTACATCTTTGTTTGGAACTTCTAAGATTCTTGATTAATATATTCATTACATCGTAACTAGTTTCTTTTCTGCAACCGTTTATTATTTCAGTATTTTTAACTCTGTATAATGAAACCGTTTTATGATTTGTCTATTATAAACTCTGACACCACTAAACCACTTTTTAAGCAGATTTTTTCTACACTTTATGAGTGTAAGTCCCATGTTATATTTCGTCTGTATTCGTTGTGATTAATAATTGTATATAACAAAATATATACTAAAGATATAATCTATGTATATTTCAAGAATATTTTTTAAAAAATGCCAGTCTAGACTGTGAATAATTCAAATGAAGGTCACTATAATTTAATATGATAAAAACAAGATCCTGGCAGTTTCACACATTGAAATTAAAATTCTAAAAAAATGTCTGCGTTTGAAGGTGAACCAAAAATAAAAAAAACAGGTCCAATTACAGTAGCTAGTTAAAGAAAATGTAAATAAGTAAAGGATTTTAGTATGTAAATATATACGGATGTGTGTGTGTATATATATATATATATATGTGCAGGCAATTCTTAAAATGATATATATTGCCCAATGAGTTTTTTTTAAAAAATAGACCATTACTAAGCAATTTAATAAAATGGTAATGACATAAGATATGAAGGTAATTTAAAATATAATTAAAGCTAATTGGGTTTGTTTTAAGTAAATGGGTTGCCAAGTATAATGTAATTACATCATATTGATAGAGAACACACTTCTCATGAGTTATTGACATAAAATTACAAGTTACAGTGTATTATAATTAATTTCAGTGGGATACAAAACAGCTGCAATAAATACAATAGTGGAAGAGAAAGCATCATCTAACAAAAATAAGAAAAGGAAAAAAGGAGACGTCCGTGAGTCTGTAGATTTTGTTCCTGAACCTATTGATATAGAAGATCTTAAAAAAGTGAGTTCTAAGAATGTTACTATTTATAGCTGACTAATACTGTGGGACGATTTGTATGCATGGTATATAGTATTTAAAGTAATATATATCTATCCTGGGCAAACTGTCCATTTGTAGATAAAATCAAGAATTGCATTCTTTATTTGAGAGAGAGGGATTTTCCATGCAATTTGTTGAAAATATAATTCTTGGGTTTTAATACGAGCCATAGTTAACCTAATGATGATGGCAGAGTTTACAGCCAAAATGTTAAATAAAAACATTGGCCTGGTTCAAACATAAGAATGATATTTGCAACTTTCTTTATTCTAAATGTTTGATCATTTATTCTGTTTAGTGACTTGTATGCAACATTTCTATCCATTCACAGAATTTTCTTTGTATATATTTTCTTAATTTTATAAACTGGCATAAAGTATTAATGAATGAGTGAGTGTATTGCTAGTAATATAAGAAGCAAACTAAACAATTATAAGCTATCCTGTTTCTATGTTTGACTGACACAGGATGCAATTTGATTCATTCCTGAGTAAGGAAGGGGTCTAAGGCTGCTTGCACACTTGCTTTTGCTAGGAATCCATTAGCTTATTTTAATCCTAAGCTTCCTTGTTCCCCCAGTATGTTTTACCTGGTAGTCTTGAGTAGCGGTTGATTGTTTATTTATATAAGATATTAGTAAGAATATGACATTGTCAAAAATAATTGTAATATTGGTATGGAAAGGAAAGAGAGATAGGTTGTGGCTTACCTGAAAGTGAAGGGCGGTGCAGCCATAAGGAACCATAGGTTGTTCTTCAAATTTTCGTAGGCTGAAGAATAACCTTTGGATCCCTATGGCTACACCGCACTTCACTTTCAAATATATATATTGTAATACCTCATACATAAAAATATAACGGTACCAAATTAAACCAACAATTATAATTTATTAAGCCACAATTTTCAATTACACAAAACTGATGAAATTTTATAAATCAAAACAATTTTATTTACCTAGAATACATTTTAAATAATTGGACTCGGTACCCTCAAGGTCTTTACTGGGTTGATAAGGAAACGGAACAAAATGTTACAATTAAACAAATACAGTTACAATGAATGAAAAACGAAATAATTGAAATGATTGAAACAAGTAAAACAAATGAAATGATTGAAACAAAATCTGACATTTTACCCTTTTTTAACCATTTACAATTATGAATTCAGAAAAATAAACTTACAAGGTCTCTGGTCCACACACTCACTTCATCCAGGCATAAAAGGCACCAGGTTGCGCTCACACGCTGCTTTCACAGCCACCTCTTCTTGACGATGTTACCCTCACGACTAATTTTAACACCTCTGCTGGCAGACAGACTTCCACGATGAAACTCCCACCGACTGTTGACGACTGATGTCCAACTAATTACTCTCGACCACGTAGCTTGGCCTAGCATCTGATGATCTCTCCTTTTTGCAAACTCCCAACTGTTTTAACAATTGTTTCAGACACATTAACTTGGGCCCTCGTCCGCCCTGCGGACCTGCACCAACGATCTCTCCCCGCTGACACGTCCGTCTCCTCTCCAACACGAAATGATAAAGAAGCTCCTCAACTGTCCAACTGCCCTCTTATTTATATCCTGGCTCCAGAATATTCCCTTGTTTTTCACAGTTTTTGCATTTCCACTTCTGCCAAACAAACACCATCTGTGGCCGTTCTCCCGCTCCGAGAGCCACTCAATCAATTAAATTAAACGTTTCCTTTTAATATAATTACATCGTCCAAACAACCTTCTGTCATTTATGCCATTAGAATGCCATCATCCAGATGTTGCTCTCAACCAATTAGCCCTAAGAGTTGCAAAACGCCCCAATTATTAGCCCTTCCCCTCTATAAAAGTCACTTATCCTACATTTTATCAATATATATATATATATACTAAGCAGAATACGTGGGTTCAAGTCCCGCCTGGGTCAAATATTTTCAGTCTTTCCTTCTTCTTCCATCCTTCTCTCTGCTTTGAACATATGCTTTTCTATGTGCGTAATTCTTCGCCCGAGCATATGAATTCAAATAAAGCGCAATCCTCCTATTTCTCCTATTTATTTCTATCCTTCCTCACTATCCAAGTTTGAATGTGAATTAATTCCTTAAATGGATTCTCCTAATATTGTATATATATATATATATATATCTGCAGCCGGTCGGTGCATGGATTGGTGTAACACTCATTCCTGAAGGAGGTAGCTTTGAGAGCCTCTGAAAATTTAACTACTTTTTTCAGTTCCCTGCGTCTATACCATACCACAAACTATCTTTCTTTCCTTTCCATACCAATATCACATATATATATATATATATATATATATATATATATATATATATATATATATACACACAATATATTAGGAAAATCCATTAAGGAATTGGAACTAATTTGGTGACAAAGTCATATTCGAACTTGGATATTGTGGAAGGATAGAAATAAATATGAGAAATAGGAGCATTACACTTTATGCGAATTCATATGCTCAGGTGTAGAGTCACACACATAGAAAAGCATATGTTCAAGGCAGGGAGAAGGATGGAAGAAGAAGAGAAGATTGAAAATATTTGACCCAGGCAGGACTTGAACCTGTGTGATCTGCTCAGTACACTGCTCTGTTATTGGCTGTTTTATCATCAAATTTATCTACACACATGTAAAACTTTATATATTCTTTTGCTTAAGTTTCACTCTGTCGTTGATCATTTCTTTTTCTCAAATTGAACTTAGATTAATCTCAACAATCATGACTATCTGAATTATTTGAAGTTAATAACAAAATTAGCAGCCTTTCAGTCAGAAAAAACATTTCATATTCACATTATAAACAGGTTATTTTGTCCCTGATTGGGATCGCTTCAGCTGTATGAATTTTACAATTATAAAAAATATTTAACTTTATGAAAATTTGTTTATAATTGTAACATCAATGCACCTGAAGAGGTCACAATCAGAAATGTCACGTTAATAATTTGAATATTAATTTTTTTTCTGACTAAAAGGCTGTTGCTAATTTTATAATTCAGTCTAATCTTGAATTTTTCCTGCGTCCTTGTTGATGTTTCATTTTAGTTTTCTTATTTAGATAATGGTAATTAATTTCACTGAACATATCTTCTACTAGTTTTTCAGATACTTTATAGAACGCATTTAATTATGTAACTTATTTTATGATTCATGTTTTAAAGAACATTATTTTGATTTATACTTTTCATATTAAGTTTAATGTAATTCAAAGTTGTTATAATTTCAGGAATTTTGTGGGAAATTGGAGATATTGCAGAGGTTAACATTTCATTTTTCTGACCAACATCAGTTACCTTTAATTGTAAGTAACCATTCATGATTTGACTATTACTTACAGTACTTCAAAAATTAAGTTATTCTGATTTCAATTTCAGAATCAATCAAAAAATATAAAAAAATATAATCTTTTGGCTGTAATACCCACCAAAACTGACTGTTTTCAGGTATGTTATTTACAAAAATTATGTATATTAATAATTAAATACATCAAAAGTTAATTGAAAAGTTGTTAATTTAATAAATCTTAAACATACAAAAATTTCAATACCCTTTTTTCAATGTTTTCCTGTAGTTTCGGCACCCTCAAGTTATTTATCAAATTCTTTTCAGTATCTAGCATAGTACCCAGCAAGTAAGGCCATAGTGTATAAAATTAAAATTTCTCACTTTGAATAAATTTTTCCCCCTACCACATCCCTCTCTATGTATGATGGAAGAATGTTTATGTACATTGAATTAGACCGTTTGCAGTTCCCTTGATGTTGACATAATTACGTTTAACTATGAACATCGATCTCCAATTCAATTGAACCGCAAGATGTACAACATGGCTACTGAGAGAGGAATATTTTTTGAGTTAATGTATGCACCTGCTATAAGGGACTCAACTGCTAGGAAAAATATCATACGCATGGGACACTTGTACCATTCATACGGAAAGTCAAAAGTAAGTTTTAAGGTTAACTGTTAATTTACCACTTTTTCATTATAATTAAATTAATCAGTTTTAATATTGTACTGTTATGTTTTGTAAAGCTAATATTTTACATAACAGTGGCTTAAAAATTGCTTATATTTGGTTGCGAATAGAAATATTTTACAAACCATTTTCACACTTATTAATCTAGCAAATAATTAAAATGATCAATTGTTAACCTATATATTTTATACTGAGAAAATATTAAGGGTAATAGATCTAAGGGTTTCTTGGTTCAGTTGCTGTAGAAATATCTTGGATTACCTCATGGTTTGAACAGTCTTGAAGATGCAAGTTTCAACGACCAACACAGCTCTGTCATCTTATGGACTGTTATAACCTGAGATCTCTTTCAACAATATTTGTATTTACTGTAATCTTTTATTGAAATGTCTAGAAATAAATAATATGCAATAACAATACTTGGGATATAAAATTTCATTCAAAAATAAAATTTTTATGTCCACCAGAGTATTGTTTTAATAAATTCTGCCCAGAATTCATAGGCAAGTCATGCTCCACCTAGTCTTTCCATCCTCAAGTGCATGGGACATTGTCAAAATAATTACAATAATTTGTATGGAAATGAAAGGGCGAAAGGGGTTGGCTTACCCGAAATTGGAGCTCCGTGTTGTGACTCAAGACAGGAGTAAGTTCTTCAAATTTTTGGAGGTGTTAGTAGTCTCCTTCATTACGAGAGAGAAAAGTTTGTGCTGGCCCATGATTTAATTTTGGTACATCGGATGTACTGTCCTGCAGAAGGACTCAGGTCCTTGAAAATTTGATAATTATTTATTCCCAGCTTAGCTACACCACCTTTGATTCAAGGTAAGTCAGCTGCTTTCCTTTCGATTTAATGTCAGCTGCTCTATCCCTATCCTACCCAATTAAATTTATCAGTCAATGTATAACCAAATAATATTACTAATGAATTTATTTGGCAAAAAAAATGCTTAGTTCTACATTCTTCACTTTTTCACAAATTTACATTTTGTAAACTTTGGTGTTTGAATAAACTATTCTTAATTTATTAATAGAATTACATTGCCTAATTTGTATTGGCAACTGGTTACATGCTTTAATTCCTTTAATAAATATACTGTTTGGTTTTAAATCTAATCTAGCCATAGTTGTATCCAATTCTACCTTCTAACATTGTACTGGTTCCTATAATACTTATATGATAAATAATTATTGAAATAGGATGGCAACAAATTGTTTATACATTCATAGAAAAATATCATGGTATGAAACTTGACAAAATCACTGAAAAACAGCCAATTCATTTCTCTTAATATTGCTGTTACACTAAATCTTTTATTCCTACATAAAATAATTCCTAATGCCCAACATTGCAACTTTTTAAGTCTGTCAATGCATTTATTAGATTCACTATACAACACAGAACAACAATAATTGAAGAGTGGAAGTATAATACAATTATAAATTACAATTTTATATTATTTGGTTAACATTTTCCTACTATATATATATATATATATATATATATATATATATATATATATATATATATATATATATATATTGGTTAAGGTGTCTGTACTGAGCAGAATACATGGGTTCAAATCCTGCCTGGGTCAAATATTTTCAGTCTTTCCTTCTTCCATCCTTCTCTCTGCTTTGTACATATGCTTTTCTGTGTGTGTAATTCTTCGCCTGAGGATATGAATTCACATAAAGCGTAATCCTCCTATTTTGCCTATTTATTTCTATCCTTCCTCACTATACAAGTTTGAATGTGGCTTTGTCACCATATTAGTTCCAATTCCTTAATGGATTCTCCTAATATTGTGTGTGTGTGTATATATATATATTTCTACCTACAAAATCTATATAACATTATATTTTCAAATTTTGATCCAAAATAACTCCTAAATATTAAAATTTGTAACTATCATATTATTGCCTATAACTAGTTCATAGCTATTGTCTAATCTACTACAGCTGACATTTGTGCAAGTATACATAAATTATTATTAACTAAGATTGTAAAGAATATACTGAATGTCCAATGCAAGGTTTTGAAAATATCACAATTTGTTCTTTTCAGAATATAATAATCACTAGCGGAGCACTCGATGAAAAACAGTTAAGAGGGCCTTATGACGTCATTAACTTGTATCTTTTTAAAACTTTAATACCTACTTGTTCTTCATAAACTGTTTAGTAATTAATCTCTGTTTTTAAGTAGGATCCTTGCCATTCAAATGTTTATAATTAATTATTTTCTTTTCATAGCCTAACAATTTTGTTGGTTATTTAAGTATTCAAAGCTTCTAATTTTTCTAATTACAGAAGGTTTCTTGGGTGTTGTGGTTTTTTGATTGACAAACACTTGTTTTGTATTATTTGGGAGATGTGTGTGACAGTACACTGCTGAAAATGTTAATTAGTTTTGCATATCTATACCAATATACATACATACATACATATATATATATATATACACACACACACAACCACATACATCTGAAATTTTAATGGTCTTGAGTCATAAAAGTAATTATAATGTTTATTGCAAAAGAAAATGTTAAATTCATGACTATTTTTCATCCCCCCCTTTTTTTTGCAATTATCATTGTAAATACTTTTTCCTGGTTATCATCCAAAATATTAATTGATATAAGAGAGGCAGAACTTTCCCAATTCAAATTATGAATATAACATTCTACAACTGGTTTATGTATTTATTAATATACAATGTTTCCATGGCACACCCTGTCATCAGCTGAATTTGTAATTATTTGTGTATAAGTTAGTACAAGTAATCACAATTCACCTGACGACAATGACAGATAATGCCACAGAATCTTGTATTCATAAATAATTAGGTTGGAAACAATGTTCCTACATACTCATGGGCATGTAAAATGTTTTGATAGAGCTCTTGCTGGATAATATATTGGAATTTTGCTAACAATTTGTGAACACTTAACAAGTAATCAGAGGCATATTATTAGGTTTGAGTGAAGAAAAAGCTAAATGCAGCATTACCAATGAAAGCAGAACTTTGTTGTTAAGAGCAGGTAACTTTTTTAAAAAAGACCAATTTGATTAAAATTGCTTTAACAACCATATTATTTTTTAATGGAGCACATTATTTAATTACAGAATCTCGTCGCTGTGGTAAAATTCTCATTTACATTGAAAAGGAAGGTTCCAATGAAACATTTGTGGAAGAGGAAATTGAAGATGAACCTGCAACCAAAATGGTGTGTGTGTGATAAGTTTAACATTTTCCTTTTGAGGATAAATAAGAGAATTGTGATATTCCTTGTTACAACCCTAGTGCAGAAATTCACTATATTTGTACAAAAACTGACTTCATAAAAGATAATAAATATCTTGATGAGTTAATATAATTTTTATTTGATAAAAATTTCCCTTAAAAATAATGGAATTTCAAGTAAACAGCAATTCATCCATATCAATAAGATAGTACAGTGTTAAAAAATCAATCCAAATCTAATGTCACCTGAATTCCAGTCTGCCCCGTTGGCTTTCTTCACTTTTCACTAGAAAATGGTATAATTTATTTTGATTGCAGTGCCATTTAGAAGTGTAACAAGATTTTAAAGCATAATTGAACTGCCCTTACTACAAATATGATTTTAACACCACAGAACTTTTTGAAGTGGTAAATAACTTTTAAGGCTATATATTAAATTGTACCTCATCATTTTAACAAAATTAAAAGTTCAGTCTGCCCAATTTACTCTCAAAGAAACTTGAACAGGATCCAAGTTGTATTCTACCCATATTATATTATAGACAAATCTTTGTGACAAAAGTTAACCCTAACATGAAACTGTATGTAATATAAAAAATATTTGTAATAATATAAAGGATATCTGTTGCTGTATGTTATCATAGTGAGAAAATTAATGAATGGTGAGGATTGTATGTTAGATATCAATTCAATATAGTGAACTATGAATATAAAAGATACTGACAATTTTCTTACTGTTTCAGTCAATAAATCATTTTCTTTATGTATAGGTATGCTGGTTATGCCTTTAGATATTTTGAAATATGTATTGAAGTAATATAAATTATGGAATATATATTTAATTTAATATGATTGGGATATTTCTGTATGAAAACTACCTGGTACATATATACCCAAGAAACTGTGAAGACAGAGAACTAATGCAGCATAAGCATATGCATTATCCTTATTCACAGGTTTTATTTGAAGTGATCTAACTACTAATTCTGATACCTAATTCATCTGAAACACAGTTGTTGTAGTTGTTACAATAAGGAACAAAATTACTGTAGGGGATCTGCAAACATTAAAAGAATGCTGCAACCACTATTTGGGTCTGATAATTCATGTACTTCATGGGAAAAGAAGTATATTATAATAATTCTACCAATTGTGAAAACAAAATATGACAACTAATTTTCATACATATATACAGTGCCCGAAAATACACTGGGCACCTATAAAGGAATGGGGTACTTTTATGGGTGGCTTGTGTGGTAGATCTTTAATTTTACAAATTATCAATTTATTTAATAAACAATTAATTTCGTAACATATCTTCATGCTGAACTAACGAAGTCACTATACCGCTGCAATCCCACAGTTCTTGCTCGTCGATACTGGTGTATAACCATTTTTTTTTAAAAATACGTAAGTTGCAAATTTAGTAATTAAATATTTTGATTGGATCAAGAACAATTATCGAGTTGTCCCCGTTTTCCTTGATGGAAAACTGGATAAAATAGTCTAAAAGTCTTTATAAAGAAGTACACTTAGTAAAAATAAACACTTGCATAAAAAACCATACGTTTTTTTATGTACCACCCTAACCATATTGAACTGCTTACAAACTACACGTAACTTTATAAAAGCATATCTCTTTAAATCCCGACCAATACTGTTCTCTGAACTACAAATCAATTTCAAACCGCATAATACCCTCTGAAAATACACCTTTTGATATATTAAAGAAACTAAGATACGTCTATTTATGCGTGTTCCCAGATAAACTACAAATATTAAATTTAAAATATCAGTTGTGCCAATTTTACGCATTAGTATTTAAATGTGAAAAACCACGAACGCTTTGGGCGACAGATATTATATACCGTAGATACAATAGTAATTTATAGGTTTTTGTTCGGTAGCATTTGGGAACAAAGAACACAGTTGTAAACAGATCTTAAAATTTTGGGTAACATGGCGGTCAAATAATTTGTGCGTATTTTCGTCATGTATCAATTTTTAATATTGTTAAATAGATATTTTAAGTTCTATTATTTTTATAATTGGCTACCATCCTAATTCAATTCGGAACTTTTTTTCGCCAACGTTAAGGATGTTAGATGAGCTATATTGTGATAAACGTCTTTAACTAAACCATTCTCAATATTCAGAAAGTAACGTCTATCATGTAACGGAGGGAACTTTGCCGATTATGAAAATAGAGTAAAATAATGTATTTAAAAATGAAAAAATACATTAATAATGGGGTAATTTCAATAAGTAGCATATAATTTTTTGTTATCCATCAGTGAAGTGATTTTACACACACTATGGCTAATAATATAATAAGGTTTTTTCTTCATACTGGAGTTAGAACACATTAAATTATTTATATATTTTTTTCACCTGCTTTAGTTCGTATACCCTCCTGGAGAGGTCACGGTTGTATAGTTCCAGAAATCGTCGCATGGCAGTGCTGTCGCCAGTGATGTGATGGGAGAAGTGAATTGATTACTTTCTCCTACCTACTAAACTAAGATTTTTTTGGGAAACCGGGAGTTTATAATTTATGAAAAGGTCAAATAAGTTCATTTTATAATCTTTGATAACCATTTTTGTATCACATTGACGGAAAGATGCCTGCTTTCTACGGGAAACTTCAGTCTGATGAGTGAGTATAATTACATCATTTTACAGTCGTTTCAGACCACAAATTTTGATATTTAGAAACGTCTACGGAACTATTAATTTCATTTCCTTGTTAGGAATGAACTATATTACTGGCATTGACGTTCTTATATTAAAAAGAAATGTTATACGGGTACTTAACTAAATGCTAGTACGCCATTGGTTCCCCGAGAATCCACATTTCTAATGACGCCATATAAGATACCACCTGATTGGTTGCATTTTCACGACAAGTAAGGATAGAGGGTATTATTCTAACCAATTAGATCACAGGTCTTAAAACCAATTCCCACAATTTTACACGATACTGGACGATATGTGGAAGGAAGGTACGATATCGGAAGTCTGTTTACGAAGACTTCAAACACGAATATGATACGAGTGGGCATATATTTCAGTCTGATAGCAAAATCTAACATGTACGTAGTCACACCAGGGGCAGGAATCAATCTACCTTTCATCTGAGATGGATTTGTAGTACAGGAAGTATTGAGCGTATCAAGGCACCCAAGCCGAAAGAGGACACTCCGAATGGCGTTCACGAAGTTCATTGTTCTCAGTCACGGTGTTGGTAGTGTAGTGTGAATAGTGTGCTATAATTTAATTATATTGTGCACAGTGTGGCAACAGTAGATTGTTTTTGTTTTTCTCATTGAAGTTTCTCGTTTGTAAATACTAAATTAGAGCTGAGGTCGTCTGTCACCAGTTGCGAATTGAATTGCTATACATATGAATGACATTACCAATACATTTTTGTACCACCACAGATTTTTGCGACTCCATTTTCGCTGATTACTGAAAATAACGCTGTGACCGTATTTCATAATCGAGTGTATTTATTTCGTTCCATTGACATATTTAGGGTATTGTAAGGAATTAGTATGTTTGACATTAATGCTCTAAAAGCTGGCTTGTAAAGAAATATTACCGTTCGTTGTGATTGATTTTAAGTACTTGAATTCTTGTGCCTTGGTGATTTTCACGTATGCTTTGTTGCAATCATTTTTGCTACAGAGTTTACCAAAGTTTTATTTAGTAAATAATCTTGCATATCAATTTTTAGACTATTAAAATATTGTTGATTAAAAATTGAAATACAACCTTCTAAAAAATCTGAATTTAATGAAATGCTGACGTCAATCCAGATATTCAGTTTTGTGAATTGATGTATAAATTTTTATTTCAAAACATTTTGCACATGAATTTAAAATTGTTACTTTTACCAAGTACCTTCTATAAAAATATTCAGTGTCGTTTTTAGGAGTTTCATTATTACACAATATGAGAAAACATTTTTACATTTTCTCCATTTTATTTTGCCTTTGATAAATATGGTTAGTATATAATGTTGGTAAAATTTAGTATATTATTTTTGACATTTATAACTATTCTAATCGAAATTTTAATTTATATTTTACCAAATTCCATTTTTATTACATCCAATAGCTTTAGTTTTGTTGATTTTGCTTTGCTCAAAGCTGCCTTATGATAACAACTTGTCAGTTTTTGCATGAATCCTACATAAATTTGATGTTTTTTGCCTTTGTTTTTTCTCTATGTCAAGTCCAGAATTATTAGCATAGTATGTTCCGTTCATTTTCCAAAAAATTTAAATTTGACTTAGGCTGTCATTTGAAATGATAACTATACAATGTGCCATGATTTCTGTGGTGCATTTACATTTATCTTACTTTGATTTAATTTATGATTTTTTAAAAATTAGAATGGTGTATACATTCTTTGTAGTCTTTCTTTAGATATTTAGTTTTGAGCCTCTAATGTAGTATGTGTTGTACCACAGTTAATAACTGATATTTGTACTCAATATTAAGTTGTTTGAACAGATGTAGAAGCAGTCTTTCTTGTCCTTGTGATTGTCTCCTAACTCACATTTCTACTTATATTTCATGTTAATTAACCTATGTTGTCATCAGTTGATCATTTTGTTAAATGGTTTCTAACTATAAGTATGTTTAACAAGTTACAGTGCAAGGTTTGTTTGCATATATAATGAGTAAATGCAAATTTTTTGTGAAGATATGTGCCACAGCATGATGAGTTTAGACATATCTCAAATTACATAGTTTTGTTTAAAATGGTTGGGACTGTTCCAGAGAAAAAAAAATTCTAATTTCGTCAAGTCAGTACTTTGGCATGAAATATTAAAATGCATTTAATCTTCACATTCAAGCTTATTCTAGAAAGAATTTTGCAGCTCAACAAATTGTTTATAAATATAATTTTCATTATTGTTTAAAAATTAAAAGCAAATTCTCTGTACTTCTAGTGATTATATTAGTGTTTTACACATTTTTTTTTATATAATTTAGTTACAATTTTTAATGAGATACTTTACCCATTTAAAAGTAGTTAATTAAATTTCTTCATTAAATACCATGTGGTTTTTGACAAATGGCTTATTAATAAAGCAACAATTTTAACAAAGGGAAGAACTCTACTTATTTGATGAATAATACTGAATCATAATCCATGATCAAGGAAAAAATATCAATGTTTTTATTATGTATGTTTTAGATAGTCTTTGTTGATTTATATCTAGTATTAATACTAGAATAGCTCCCATTACTTTCCTCAGTGTTATAATTTTTTTTTATTGTTTCATGATTGCATCAGTACATACTTCACAAAGATTAAGGAAGCAGTATAGATTATGCCTGAATGTGTCTCTTTATTACTAGATATGATTGACTGTTTGAAGTGCTAATGATATAATTTTGATCCCTGGGATGACCATCAATGATGCATTGTTTTATAATGCTTGTTCAACTTTATCGCAGTAGATCTATTTCAGTCTTCATCACTGAAAAAAGTTTATTAATATTTATTTTCATGTATGAATTCCTAAGGTATACAAGTTTTTCTGAGTTGTACTTAGCTGATACATGGTTGAATTTTGAATTTTACTTCTGTCTGTTTATCATCATTTGTTTTTCCCCCCATAAATTTCATTGACATGACTGGATTTTGATTTCACTGAAGGATGTGAACCTTATCATGTAACTCGTTTGATCAGATTGTATATGCTTTTCTTAATTAAAAAGACTTATCTTGCTTAATTTTTTGTAGGAAATTTTTCCAAAATATTTTGATTTATTAATGTGATTGTTAATTGTGTACTTCAGTTAAGTTTAATGGCTGATTTCCCATTTAAGGATGTTATAAATAGACCAAAATATTTTACTTTTAATGCATGCAAGTGGAAGTTATAAGCTTTATAACATTCATTTTTATCTAATTTCAGAACCTTATATACAAACGAAGGCATATGGAAGGCTTGCAATATATGAGATTTCTAATATTAGTTAAGGTGAGTAAACAGGATTCAAATTTAAATGAATGTGAGGTTTTATTCATCTCTGATTACTTATCCATTTCTTTTCTATTTTTATGTGTATTGAGGATAATGAATAAGATCTTAATGTTATTTTACACGTTTAAAAAATTCAAAATAAATGTTTTTACACTTTTATTTGTCTAGAGATTGTTTTGATCTGTATTAGTTTTGTAGTGAGTATTTTTGAGAAATAAATGTTGCTACACTATTTAAAATAATTTTTTAATTGTTTACACACAAGAAGTCCTAATATTTTAATTTTTTAATGATGTAATATTTATTTCCTTTCTTTTTCCTAAGGAAAATTTAATTTTAACATATGGGAAACTGAAGAGAATATTATATTGGGAATATTTTATTATTTGTTGGGTTTTAGGAATGAGTTATAACAAAATGCTTTTAAGTTTATATAAGCTTTTGACCATAAGCAGTACAAAAATTTATCATGCTTTTACATTATTGACTAATTCAAATTTGTGTTCTTCAGTTATCCAATTCACGTGTACTTCACTTTTATCCCTAACAGTGGTAAAGAAGAATGAAGATGGCATTGACTGGATGCAGCGGGAGAAGCTATAGCGATTATGTTTTCATTTAGCCATAAGCGTATAGCTTTTCCCCTTTCATCCAGTTCCTCAATCAACTTTTTTTATTATCTTATTCTACTTTATGTTTAGTAATTTTTAGCTATTTTCTTCGTTTCTGAATGATAGAATAATTTGTGGCAAATTTGAGTATCAATAAAAAATTTGCTTTTTTTTCAGACAATTTTCCTTGAATTCTTTGGAAAAGACCGACAATGGCACCCACATCAAGTGAACATGAAAGAGGTGTGAAAGTCTATTTGACTGGCAAAATAATGATTGGCGAAGTGTAGAGTAGTTAACTTAATTAGAATGGATTCATATGATTTGTTTGGGGAGGATGTTGGGGGAAGTATGTTGGATGGCTTGGCCGATCTGGGTGCAGATAATTTTGATCCCACCCCCTCATCTGTGACAGGCTCAACGCGTGATGCACCTGGGTCTGGGGCAGGTTATGTGCAGCCCACATATGGTCATCAGATGCCAAGCCTGCAGCAAGAATCACCCCTCCAAAAGTTGGCATCTTTTGGAGGAGAATTTGCACCCACAAATCATTTGGATCCATCATCTCAGACTTTATTTCACCAGAATCAAGGTGGATATGATGGCTCCTCAAGACCCATGTGCCCATCTAATGCTGTTGGAAGTTATCAAAGCCATGCTAGAACATTGGGACCTCAACTTGACATGAGACGTCCTCCTCACCCTCAGGCCCCACCTTCAAGCCAATATGGACCATACTGTCCTCCTGATAACCTTTACAGCATGGATCAGCAACCAGGTATAGGGGGCCCAAATATGAACATAAGTGACAGTGGAATGCAAGGTTGGACAAATACACCTGGAGCGTATCCTGGTGGTATTAGGCATTATAATCAAATAAACCAAGGTGGGTACAGGCATGTCAACTATCCCCATCAACAAGACAACTTAGGACAACAAAAATTGGCACAACAGCAGCAGTATTCATCTAATCAACAGGGAATAATCGGTTCCATGATGCAGTCACACCAAGGTATTCCTGCTGGAAATTATCCAATGACACAACAGCAACGAATGCAATCTAGTGTAAATATGACTCAGCAGCAGCAGCAGCAGTGTTATCCGCAAGGTTCACAAAGTTTAGTGTATCCTGGTTCAACAACAGCTAACCCAATGACACAGTCATATACTGGATACAATCCACTACAGCATCAACAGTCTAATCGGATGCCTCATCATGTACAGTATCCACAGAATCAACCAATTCAGTCTCAAATGGAAATTGGGTCCACTCAAAATCCACAAGCCTCGTATAACCATTTGCAACAGCACAACCAGTCTTTACCAAGTGGTCAGTCACAGATGGGTCATCCAGGTGTTCCAAGTTATGGGCAACATGGGCAGCCTTCAAATCCTATGAGTCACCAGATACCAAGGCCTATTGGTATTGAAGTTAATTCGGGATCTTCAACATCACAGTACAATGTTGGTTCCCAAAAGCAGCATAATCAAGCTTTGGGTGGTGCTAGCCCTCAATACAGAGCACCTTATCCTCAACTTTCTCCCCAAATATCTCCAAGACCTCAAATGTCCCCTAGACCAACTCCTCAGCAGCAAATGTCTCCACGACCTGTAATGTCGCCGGCAAAGCCGAGTACACTTTCCCCTCACCCACATAATCAACAAACTACACTTTCACCTCGCCCTGCAACAGCTCTTACTCCAAAGTCTTCTACATCATCTCCTGCTCCAATGGCTGTGCCACCATTTTCTCAACAAAGTACATTGCAACAGTTGGAGCAAATGGTAATGCCCCCTGTTACTGGTAACTCAACTGATTACCCACCTTATCAACCCCGGGTTTCCCATCCTCCATCACAGCAAACTGCACCTATATCACCTGCATTAGGACCTAGAATGCCAGTTTCTCCCCAACAGTGGCCTCATCAATCACTCAGGCCTCCTCCAAGTGTTAATGGTGGGATGGGACTGATTGACCCTCAGCCAACTGCACAAGGTATGTCTCCATATGTTCCTCACTCCACTACTGAATCAAGAGTAATAGAACCATCAAAGACTCTTCCTTCTTCAGCGAGTGCTGCAAGTCATGAAACTAGTATTTCTTCTCTTTCAAATGCCACTCCTGGTTCTGCCGATGGCAATAACTCTGTTGCACCATTATCACAGACTGAATTCAGCGCAGCTCAATCTCAAATTTTAAGTGAAAAGTTTCAAGACGGTGATAGGACTCAAAATGTTAATAGTGGTGAAAGTAGCAATGTCAATTCCAATGTTCCTGGACCTCTTCCTACTCAACCTGCTGTTAAGCCAGATGTTGAGGCTACAAAATCTGTACCTGCATTAGAATCTGATGTGCAGAATGCTCCTCCTATTGATGGAAAAGGAACCACCAATAATATGTTGCCTTCAAATCCTAGTGTTGGACATTCAATGCCTTCCACTCAACAAGATTCTTCAGTACCTGCTCAAACACCAATGCCTCCAAATTTTGTCGATTACAGTGCGAGTGGAAGTTTACCGTATCAAAGTAATCCTGGTATGGATGATATGATTCACCCAGGAAATGGGCCACACTTCAATCCAACAATTGAGAATGGCCCTCCTGTTATTCCTGATCCATCATCTGGAGTTATGATGGGCCAGACACCCAATATATATGACCCTGGGATGGGGCACACAAGTATGCTGGGACATGGACCACCTCTGCCACCTCATGTTTTACCAATAGGACATGACCTCTCGTCTATATACCAGACCCCGGTGAGTCACCAACAAGAAATGGCAGCGTTACAACAGCAACTTCAAGAACTGTACTGTATGCCTCCTGCACCTCAAGTTCAAGAAAAGGCAAGTATCAGTAAATTCTAAATATTTTTGAATACTGTATTTATTAATTGTGACATTTACAATTCTTGATAATTTTTGTGTTAATTTACTTACTGTAAGTTAGTTGCTTAAAACATGGATTTGGTTTGCGGATCAGTGGAGTTTAAAAGCTAAATTCAGTTTATTTTAGACTAATATTAAATACACAATAGTATTTGATTAGTAGCTTTTATGTGTTCTTAGTTTCAAGACAAATTTAATATGGGAAAGAATTAGTCAGAAAATAATTTAAACATAGTGAGACATTTTGACGCTACTTTATGTACTTTTTAACAGCATTTGGAATGATAAGTGTAAACAGAAAACTAAAACCCTTTTAGGTCTTTGTTTATACTTATCATTCTGTTAAAATGTTGTTAAAGAAAGACTCGAAGTAGCCTCAAAACATCCAACTATATTTAAATTATTTTCTGTCTAATTGTTTTTTATATTAAATTTTCCTGGAAATGAACTCTGTATGAACTTTTATTAATTGAATAATTAAATATATGTATTAGTAGCTATTACACTTAAAAATAATTCTTTTTTACTTCTAGATTGCTATTCTTCAAGAAAGATTGGATGTTGTTCGAAGACATGAAGCTACTGGCCAGTGTATAGGAGGTCCCCATTGCATCCTTCAAGAACATATGTTTGGTAGTGGTATAATGGATAATTCACAGGTATTTAAAATCTGTAACTTATAACATTTCACATTGCTGCTAACATTAACTAATAATTATTTTTCACATGAGTTAACCTCTATAAGACCTTCAAGCTTAACTTAGTAGTGAATTAAGGAAAAATGGAAATTTTTATGTATAACGAAGGTAAGATATAGGCAGGAAAGAGAACCATAAAATCAATAGCTCACTTGAAATTTTTGGCTAGTGTTGCCATTTCGAATAGAAAATTATTCAAAGCATTAAGAGGTGTTAGTATCATTCCTCAGGTTTCAGGTCAGTTCTTAATCCCAGCTAATGCCTCTGCACACTTTTTTTGTGATTTGTTGTCTGATATGGTGATGGACTCTGAATTTCAGCTGAGCCATTGTTTTACTCTCTTTTGTGTCTGTATCATATATACACAGGTAAAAGAATTAATGGTTCATCTGTAATTAAGGATGCATTTTGTGATATTGCACTGGAAAATTTTTGGATGCACAGTCTCTTTTTTTTTCAGGAGGTAGGACTCTAACTTTTATAATTAATATGAATAGAAAAATATATATAATCCCGACCATTTTGGGGGGAAAATATGTTGCCGAATCTGAGAGTAACATGATTGGTCCATCTATATACTGAATAAGGTGGTAACACCTTTGAAAATGTGAAAAATGTAATTTGACCAGCACAGTGACAGATCTTTATTCTAACTCAGCCCAAACTAATCCACTGTCTTTCCTGTTGCCAGTTATACATACTATGTCATATTCTTATTTTCTTTATATTTTTTCAATTGAGAAACTTAGTTACAGGTTTTTTACATTTATGTTTTTTCCTTATACTTTTTGTATGTTTTTATTTTTGTTCACATGTAGGTTTTGTTCCAGGAAAGTGAAAAGGTCTTTTTATTTGAATCTGGCAATAGAATCTTCTGCAAAATGTTTTTTGGAGTAGCCAGTGATGTTAATTTACATTCAGTTTGCCTGTAGTTATTTAAGTGTGGGTTTGGTTATCATAAATTAATCCTGAAATAAAACTGGATTTGAGTGCCATCTATGATGAATTGAAAAAAAGTTTTGAATAAAAATTGCATTTTTTTGTATAGAAAAATTGAATCTGTAAGTTTAAAAAACTAAAAAAATTATTTTAACTATGTCACATCAGCTTTACTTGATCTGTATGTCAAAAGATATTATTTATACCATCAAAACCTCAATGTTTTTCAGATGTTTAAGGGGCTGAACTGCCTGTACAAGTGAGAAAAATGCAGAACTGAAATAAAATTTTGAGCTTTATTAAGTACAAAATATTACATTCTACAATTAAATACAAATTTTGAACCAAATTGTAAATTACCTACTCAAAATTTGATATTTGGTTAAAGTACCATTTTATTGAACTTATTTGTTTTCAATGCATCTGTTGGGCTAGTAAATTTTACTATTCTTTGACCAAAATGTTGGTCAGTTTCTTTGCCAGGTCAATTTATAAAGCTTTAGTGAATTTCTAATTTTGTTGACGTTCCAGAAATTGTTATTTTAGTCTCTTGGACAGTATCCTACAATCCACTGGATTTAAATTGTCTGCTTTCTCCATAAGGATTTTAACACATATTTCTTTGCAGAGGAGGCATTAAAGTCTTCAATGAACAGCATATTTGCCAACTCCATTACCTTTTCACTTATAAATGGACCATCAACATTAATTTTCAATAGACTGCTGAAACTACTGTTGGAGCCTCTTCCAAGAGCATGAGTTTCTGCGTTTGAAAAAGTGTTGTCCACAATTTCTTAACCTAATCATTTTAAATTTTTGTTATATCGACACTTATTCCTTATATCCATACTGCATGATAATTTCACCAACATTGTTCTGAAAGTTTGGTTGAGACCTGTAATATCCTAAGAACTAAAAGTATGTCATCACTGTGATGGCAGCACTTTGTGGGTCTTGGTCTTCTGAAGAAGTGCTGAACTCCTCCAATTGGTAATCTTAAGGACCTTAACACCCTCTTTCCAACTTTCCTATTTCCTTTTGGAGTTGCATTAAGTGTCCTGATTTAACATCCTGTCATCAACACACAGTACATGTCCCGTCCATTCTAGCCCTCTTATCTTTTATACATCTGACAATGTTCATTGTATAGGTTATACAATTCATAATTAAATTTTATTGTGCAGACACCAGTTTCTTCCACTGGTTCATGTATCTCAAGATCCTTCCCTCAAATTTGCGTAATTGTCTTTCATCTTATTTAGACAGTGTCCCGGTCTTTACACTATATATTAATGCTTGCCTCACCAAAACTTTGTACTTTGTTGTCCTGAACAACAACTTTGACTTCAGATGTTTTCCGACACCATGATACCACATATTTGCAGAATGTATCCTCTTCTGTCTTTATAGGCTTACATTGTTCTTGCAATTAACCTGTGATCCAATTTATAACTCTTTAGAACTGCACACTCTTAATCAAATCAACTATTTTCATGGCTCTATCTGCTCTGCCTAAAATTTCACCAGCACCTTAACTAAGAGTACATTTTAGGCTTTTCCAAGTTTCATCAATGCTCTTACTGTTGGTAGATCAATCAGGGTTTTAGTCAGTAGGGTAATTTCAGGAACCTTCAACCTTCCACTATTAAATTTTCGTGCATGGGATCATTATCCATATACCTTCTATGCATTAGATATTCAACTTCTAAGTTTCTACAACAAGGTAATTGTTTGAGTAATATTTGCACCCATATAGCTCCAAACATCCATCAAATTTGACATACGTCTTGAATCTATCAGGTGGTGGTCAATTTCATTAAAAATATTTCCATCTGGGGACTTTCATGTCGTTTTGTGTGTGGTTCTTGTGGTCCAAAATTGTACTACCTACTTTAATATTCCTTGCGGGGGCAAAATGCACAAGGCATTTGAATTCTTATGAAGGTTGTATTTTCTAATGCAAGGTTGGTATTCATCTTCATTTACTATCTTGGCATTCATAGCACCAAAAATTAATTTTACAGTCACTTCTAGGTCGCTTGTTTAATATTTCATCCTACTCATCATAAAATTAATATTTATCTTCATCACTCTTTTTCTTCATTTGGAGCATGAGCACTGATAAGACTGTAATTGAACTTCCCTCTGATTCCAAGTCTACACAATGTGTAGAATCTAGCTTGAATCCATTTTAAAGTGTCCAGAAACTCTCTTTTCTACTTCTACATCACACAAAGTGTACTTGTTGCCCGGGACCCTTGATGTGGACATTCATGCATTGGACCTTGCAGGAATAGGTAGCAATTACTGTGTTTTATTAGTACACTTCCATCAACAGGGAGTGCACCTACAGGACCACATACTACACCTTCATGCTCCACTATAATTATGTACAAATAAATATTTGCTTTAAGAGGAAAAAATGAGATATTATAAATGAGGAAAATGTTAAAATGAGAAACATAACTAAAGTATTTCAACTGGAATAAGATGGGATTTTCACTCTGAAGAAAAAGGTATAAGTGGTGACAACTCATAAATGTGAATAGCTATAAGTGACAGTTGTATTAACGTTTTGCATCTGGTCTGCTTTACCAATTGAAAAGTATTTACTATGAATGAGATATTTGCCAGGAAATATTTTTCATTTCTATGATGTTAAAAAGTCAACATTAGTATTTTATACATTGGGCTAATGCAGCATTTAAACTTCAGACTATGTCTGAAATGCTCATTAATAATTTTCATTTAAGGTTTCCAGCACAACAGGCAAAAGTCGAAGCAAAGGAACACCCCGTAGTAAGAAGGCGAGGAAAAAGGCAGATGATAATGTAATGGGACTTGCACCTTTGGAATGTAATGATCTAGGAGATTTCAATGAAATTCAAGATTCAAGTGATCCAGTACAAAACCCATTGCTTGAGCCAAAGGCTAAGAAACCAAAATCACCCAGGTACTACATATTATTATATACAATTGGATAGGAAAGACAGACATAGAGCGACTGACTTACCATTAAGATGTACTGTCCTGAAGAAGGTGACTCAGTTCCTTTAAATTTGAACTTCCATCTTTATCAGACTGGACCAACTACTGATTTCAGATAAGTCGACATCGCTGTCTCTTTCCTATCCTAATGTGTGTATGTGTAAATACATATATAACACATATGAAAAATGTGATGTGGTCAAATTAAATAACACAATTATATAGGAAAAAGAGAAAGTGAAGTCAACTTATCTGAAATCAATAGTTGGTGCAGTTGGTCTGAGGAGTGAAAATATTGCAAATTTTTGAGGGCCTGAGCCCTCTTTGCCAGGAAGGAAGGTCTGAACTGTGAACCAACCAACATGCAGTTGAGACCTTCTCTCCTGGTGATAAGGGCTCAAGCCTTCGAAAATTTGACATTTTACGGATTCTCAGCCTGGTAACTCCAACTTTCGATTTAAGGTAACTCGATCCAACTGGACCAACTATTGATTTCAGGTAAGTCGACTTTACAGTCTCTCTTTCCTAGCTAATGTGTTATAATATATATATATATACATACATACATACATACATACATACATACATACACACACATGTATGTATATGTACACACACACATACACACAACATGTATATATATGTACACACACATACGTACACACACACATACGTACACACATACGTACACACACACGTACACACACACACATACGTACACACACACACGTACACACACACATACACACATATACATACGTACACACACATGTACACACACACGTACACACACACATACATGTACACACACACATACTCACGTACATACACACTCACTCACTTCACTATCTCACTCACTCACTTCACTCTCTCACTCACTCACTTCACTCTCTCACTCACTCACTTCACTCTCTCACTCACTCACTCACTTCACTCTCTCACTCACTCACTCACTTCACTCTCTCACTCACTCACTTCACTCTCTCACTCACTCACTTCACTCTCTCACTCACTCACTTCACTCTCTCACTCACTCACTTCACTCTCTCACTCACTCACTTCACTCTCTCACTCACTCACTCACTCACTCACTCACTCACTCACTCACTTCACTCTCTCACTCACTCACTTCACTCTCTCACTCACTCACTTCACTCTCTCACTCTCTCACTTCACTCTCTCACTCTCTCACTTCACTCTCTCACTCTCTCACTTCACTCTCTCACTCTCTCACTTCACTCTCTCACTTCACTCTCTCACTTCACTCTCTCACTTCACTCTCTCACTTCACTCTCTCACTTCACTCTCTCACTCACTCACTTCACTCACTTCACTCACTTCACTCACTCACTTCACTCTCTCACTCACTCACTTCACTCACTCACTTCACTCACTCACTTCACTCACTCACTTCACTCACTCACTTCACTCACTCACTTCACTCACTCACTTCACTCACTCACTCACTTCACTCACTCACTTCACTCACTCACTTCACTCACTCACTTCACCCACTCACTTCACTCACTCACTTCACCCACTCACTCACTTCATTCACTTCACTCCACTCACTTCACTCACTCACTTCACTCACTCACTCACTCACTTCACTCACTCACTTCACTCACTCACTAATAATGCACATGTTTTGCCCAGGAAACCACGTGAGCCTAAAAAACCAAAAGAACCAAAACCTCCAAAGGAACCGAAGCCTCCCAAGGAGCCTAAGCCACCAAAAGAACCCAAGCCACCAAAAACTCCTAAAGAACCTAAGAAAAAGAAAGAACCAAAAGCTCCTGGTGAAGGCAAACCATCAAAACCAAGAAGGTACTTTTGATAACATTGTTTTCATTTATATTTATTGCATGTCTTTGCTGAACTCAAAAGTTACTGGATTTTTCTTAGGAAACCATCTAAGAAGAAAAACGATCCATCTAGTGGTGAAACTACCATTACGTCTGTTGAAAATGGTTCAGAGGAATTGTTAAGAAATGTGAATGCACCTGAGCCTGAAATAATTCATTCTGAAAAACCAGAAAGTGGGAGTGAAGTTGGTGCTCCAGATGATCCTGCTAGTCCTACGAAAAGTCTGTCTGAATCCTCAACTAAAGCCACACCATCTCCTAAAAAGCCAAAGAGAGATAGAAAATCAAAATCTAAATCTGCATTTCCTACAAAGAAGAGTTCAAAGTAAGTCTAGTTCTTGTAATCAATTAGTAAGCACAACTATTGCTTTAAATAGTGGTTGGCAGTACTTATGCCCATAGTATACATATTGTAGCCAACATGATTAGTCTAAATTATTTATTGCATTATATTGTGTATACCTTCATTTGTAGAGATGTTACACTAAAGATGATTGTTAATTCTTTGTAGATGCACAATGTGGAGACAGTCAATATTTTCTTTTTTAAATATTTCTCTACAGATTTCCTGATTTTGTAATTTATCCATTGCTCTTATACATCTCTTTTGCAAGTTTAAAACTATTAATGTGGGTGTGTATAGCACCCAGATCTCAATTGCATATAATAAATGTGGGAACACAATACTATAATAAGTAGTTTGTATAACATTTATAGGTTGATAAGAACTAGGTTTTTATCGATTGTATCACCTTGCTGCTGTTATTTAATAAATGATAAGTATGGTATTTTCATGATAGATGCTTATCAACCAAAGTACAATGTTGTTCAAGCTTCTTCATTAGTAGTCAATGCTGCACAAAGTCAAACGTCTTAGAAAGGTCTAGAAAAGCTCCATTCAATTTTTTCCCTTTGTCCATTATCAATTTTGTATATAGCGTTATGCACGAAATCTATTACAGTGGTGAAGTTTTCTGTAAGCCATGTTGAAATGAATTTAATAAGTAATTGAAATTTAATAAGGAATAATGGTAAGGAATTTCTTTGTGTGATTTGAGAATAAATATGTGTAATACATAATTGATAAATATATTAAATTAGATTTTTGTAATAGAGGAAAGCTAATTCACAAAGAGGATGGAGTTGACAGTTGGCTGGGCTGTGCTTGGCTAGGATGAATAGAATAGTTTAATGTCTGTAAGGACCTACACTTGTGTGTTGTTGCTCTTATGTACATTCCTCCCTGAGTTGTTTACTGTTCAGAACATTGCCATGTAATTCCTAGTAATGTACCTCCTAAACTGAATTTGAAGATGTGGAATGCAATTTGTGTTCAAATAAAATTAAAGCTTTAAACTCATTGTAGTTTTTATTTAATTGATTTTGTATGAAAATAAGTAGAAGTTTGAATTAAGAATTACAATAAAAATTGCCCACATTATTTGTTTGTAAAAAAAACTTAAGATATACAAATCATAACAACAGCCAACTTGGATTAAAATATAGGATTATATTCATATATTCAGTAGAGATAGAAAATGCAAAAATTTCAATAATAAAGTTATGTTATATTCATTTGTAATATGTGATTAGAATAGATAAGAGAAATATAATGTTTGACATGTGGTGAAGGTGCCTTTCACAAAATTAGATGTTTATGGGGAAACTTATATCCTTTCTACAGCAGTCTGTCCTATAACTACTAAGAGGTAAATCAAAATGAAGTTCTCAAATTATAGATTAAAATATAAAATATCTGCATCAAAAGTATTCTAATTAGATAAAGAAGTAGTCAAATAACACAAAATTAAATGATAAGTTAATTACCACAAAATATTTTTTGTTTGGCATCTGATTTGTGCGGTGCCTTTTTTTGTAGCTCTTGTGTTTTTGAAATGCCTGATAAAATCAATAATGATTGCAGAAAAGTAGTGTGGTATTTATTTTATTACTTAATTTTGTCTGTTATTCACCTACTTTATTCTAATTAGTATAAAATTATAGATATTTTTGTTCGTACTTGTTATTACAAATTTTTGTTTGTTAGAGCTGTATTCCCAAAGAAGAAGAAAAATAAATTGGTGTCAGGTGAAGAATCTGAAGTTGAAGACATGCTTGCAACTCCACCACCTTCACCAGATGATGATTCTGATCCATCAAAAAGTGTGAGTATCAATAGATGTAGTATAAAGCATGTTGCAGTAATATGCTTTGTGCAAGTTTCATTAATAGCTTCTTTAAATGGTAGCAAACCTAAATTGTAAAGGTGACTTGAACTTTGTTTTATCTGCTATTAAATGTTAAAAACACCAACCTAAAAGTCAGAAAATTTATCTAAAAAAATGTTTGTTTTAATTTTTTTTAGATAACTGAATTGAATTGTAACTGCATACCTGAAGATGTCCCAATCACAGATGAAACAATGTGTTCTGTTAAATATTATGTTTTAAATTAAATGATAAATTTACTGACTAATAGGCTGATGTTAATGACATTTATTTAAAAAGAAGTCTGATTACTATAATTGGACCACATTTCAAATCTATATGTATTAATTACTTTATTATTAACAGTCAAGTTTTTATTTATACCAAAACCTGTAGTATCTGAATACTAATTAATAATCATCATAATCTTATGTTCTCAGAAGCGGCGATCTGCAAGAAACACCCAACGTAAGAAATATGTTGATGATATTATGTTGAGCATATCTGATGATGATTCTCCAAAATCTTCTTCAGCAATAACACCAAGACATGATATAACTAAACCTGTGTTGGATGAATCAGCAGATCCTGCTGTCAAGCCAAACTTTGTATATATAGTGAGTATAAAATTACTGGATTTTGGTGTATGCTATGTATTCTACATGCAACTTCTATAAGTTTATAAAACATATTTGTACATCTAAACTTTTTTATTTGTTGGTATCAAATCAGTATAACTATAGAAATGAAAAAATCAAATATGTTATCACATCATTTGTGCACGTTAATTATATTCTTAAAACTAGAAAAACAATTATCATTAAACATTTATTATTTTATACCTACACACATACATACATGTATATACATCCAAATATACACACAAAATATATGCAAGTATACACACCCATACATGCATAAGCATACTTGTACATACTCACATGCACTTGTACGGGTGGAAAGTAGGAAAGGCACTATTTAAAGGTTGTTAAGTCAAAGGCTATGCTTGGACTGTATGATATGTTGTTCCCACTTTTGGAGTTCAGCACCTGATGAATTGGTAGAGGGTAGGGTTTTAAGGATGGTGAGTGCAAAGCATTGGTCAAAATTGTTCCACGTTAAAGAACGTAAAAATTTCATTAACCACCATGGTTAATGTTAATGTAAGAATGAAACTCATTGACTCCTATAACTATGGAATTGACACTAATATCTGTCTTTTCTGCATAGGTTTTTATGTAAACCCCTTCCACCACCTGTACGGTAGGGGTGCTTCCCTTGGTTGCCATTTTAAGTTGTGATACAAATTGGTCTACGGATTTAAGATAGTAAACAGAAATCTGTATCTCCCCATTCCACCTCACTCCTTAGGGGCTGAACTACATCTTAACCAGTACGGTAAATGTCACAATTTAACTTGTTGACATCTATAACCCTGGATTTGATACAAATCTCTGTTGACGTGCGTTATTTTTATGTAACGCCCCTCCACTCTGTCCTTTATTGGTGCTTTAAAGGGTTGAAATTATACACTTAATGCATCTGTATAGAAACTATTAATCACATAGACCTAAAAAAGTAATTAATGCCAATATTTTAGCTTGTTTTTAAATTTAGCCCCTGTTCTTGCCTTTGGAGTTTCCTAACACATCAAAAGGCCGACAGAAACCTTTGCTGGTGTGCACAAAAGAACTCGCCAAAGTTTCATCACAATCACATGAATGGTTTTAATATAAATAGAGATATATATATTGCAGTTTTTCAAACATTTGATTATTTGCTATTAATTTTACTTCCAAATTATATATATTAGCTGATTAAAACAGGCTTGAGCCTGTGTGTTAAATGTGTTTTATTTATAAGTACTTATCTGTTTTATTTCACTAATTCAAGTAGTCCAAATATCTGTTTATGAAAGACAAAGGTTTTAAATGTTATTTTACCTTGACTGTTGCAGAACACAACAGATGAAGATTCAATGGTTGTACAGTACATACTAGCTGTGAGGAAAGGTCGACGTGAAGTGAAGTCTGATTCTATTCTTGGAGAAAACAAAGAAAACAAAAATGAAGACCCAACCCTTGAGAAGTTAGAGAAGGAACAAAGTAGTAACTTGGGCCAACAAGATATCAAACATAATTCTGACATAACTGACTCAAATTCTGTAGCTATGAAAGATTTAAGAATTTATAGTGAATGTAAAAATACAGAATCAAATGTAGAAAAGTCTGAAGTACCTATAAGCATTTACAATTTCAGTGAAGATATAGAACAACCTGTTCTGCGTAATAATTTAAGTTTAAAATCAGAACGCTATGATTGTGCAAGCAAAATTGATCAACGGGTCAAAGAGATGGAAAAAATTCAATGTGATACTGTTGCTCCAGTTTTGAATGCAATGGAAGCAACATCTAAGGAAAGATTAGAAATGAAAACCAAACACGATACAATTTCTAACAAAGCAGATGTTAAATATATGGAAGTGGAAGAATATTTTGTTAAATATCGCAATTTTTCATATTTACACTGTGAATGGAAAACTGAAGATGAATTGTTCAAGGGAGATAAACGAATATCTGCTAAGCTAAAACGATTTAAACAGAAGATGGCTCACCATGCAAATATATTTGAAAATGTGAGTATGTCATCTGCTACACTGTAACAAAATTACTTATTAGCTGCTTTTTTTATTTGTAGTTATTTTTATTGTATATACTTGTGTACTTCCTCCATTTTGTGTACAATTTATGTATGAGGGTTAAAAAATATTTTATATAAATATAATGTATTTGGTACAATTTTAATTTTAAACGTGTACAAAAATTAATATACCAAAAAGCAGTACAAAAGGTGAGGTATTTGTGTCTTGTCATGTGCAGTGAAGAAATTAATCCTGCTGTAAGTTTTTCTCCATAAAAATAAATAAATAAAAAAAAAAAAAAAAAATACTACTACTACTTACTGTAGTATGTTGTAATGCTGGAACTGTATCACTTTCTCTTTGTAGATTAAATTCTGAGCTATTGTTTTCCAGGAAGAGAAATGTTTATTAAAAAAGTTTATCAATTCATTTCTGCATTTTAAAGTTCTTGGTTGACTTACAATTGTTTTGTGATTCCTATTTATTCTGAAGACACTAACTGTTCATATTCTACATGTAATATTCATTTACACTCTTCCTTACAGCTCAGGATACTCTGAAAACCCTTTGAATTTTGAGGTCAGTTCTCTTGCTGTAAAAGATATCCTTTCTTAACAGAATAGTAATAGTAAAATAAACAGGATTAACCATATCCCAGTTGCCTGTCGCCAATGTTACGACCCTAGAAAATTTTAAAAAAGAAAGAATAAATAATTGTCCCTTCTCGAAAACAGCAATATAAATTGTCTTTGTACATTCCAATTATGTTTGAATTTCGGGAACTGGTGTTTGGAATTCGGTGTAAATACAGAATTTGTGAAGTTACATTCAAATATGCTTTGGTAATTTTTCATTGTTATAACTTTTCTAGCTTGAAGATGAACCATTTAACCCAGATTATGTGGAAGTGGATAGGGTTTTAGATGTTGCTGAACATACAGATCCGAACACTGGCAAGACAATCAAACACTATTTAGTGAAATGGAGATCAATGCAATATGAAGATAGTACCTGGGAACTGGAAGAAGATGTAGATCCAATAAAGATAGAACATTTCCTCATTGTCAATAAGAAACCTCCCAAAGACAAATGGAAGGTATGTTTAAGAGTAAAAAATTAAAGATTTTTAGTTCACACGAGATGGTCACAACTTTTTACCATTCTGTTAAAAGAATGTAGAAAGTGCTTTTATTTCTCACTCATATATATTTAATTTTGGAGAGAGAAACATAGTTAATATTTGTTTTAGTTAGGTTTTTTCATTATTTTTATAGGAGAATCTGCAAGATGTCCATTAAGGTACTTTTCCCCAATTTAAGATGACGATACTTAAATTATCATAGAGAGTTGATTTGTCAGCTCCAGAAACTTTTTTAATGTCTTAGTTCATTTTAACATTTGTTCTTCTGGTAGTATGCATGTGCAGTGCCTAAGTCCTATTAAAGCTTTATCAATCATGCTGTACAATATCCCAGTTGTGAATTCAGCATACATTATTCTCAGTAGCTCTGTTTTTGTAACATGAGATTGTTACAATTCCTAAAACCATAATCTGTACTACAATGTCATTTATCCCAATATCAAACCATGGGATAGTTCTATCAGAAAATTTTACACTTCCCAGTTTCAATTTGTTTGTAAACAATCTTGTTCAAGTGTCATCTAATGAGGTAAAATGTACTGTTACAATTAATGTTAATTTATAGCAATAACCATTCAGCACCACCTTCCCAGAGAAAATGTTTGTATTTTATGTTAATTTACTTTTATATGTACAAAAGCTAATTCTACAAAATTTAACATTGACTAAGAAATTTTATTAAAGTATTTAGCCTGAAAAGAATGTCTCCAGTAAATTGGTTGTGTTACCTGGTTAAACTACTTGTAATATAGAATTATATTCTTATGCACACTCTGCACCCCCCTGGTTATAAACAATTTATTATATTATTTGTTAGTGAATTGGAGGCAAACTTAATAATTTGGGTAACTTAGTTTTTTAGGTACTCTTGAAATGATAATAAATTTCATTCTGAATAAGAATGAACTGTAAATGGGAGAGAGAGAGATTTGATTTATTATGAACATTTACTTAATGTTACTAATAGTATTACTGTGTTGTAGCCAAAAAAGAAACCTGCCCCAGAATCTTGGGTTAAGTTGGAGGAATCACCACTCTATAACAATGGAAATAGTCTCAGAGCATATCAGCTTGAGGGATTAAATTGGCTCTTGTTTTCATGGTATAATAGGTAAGTTGCAGTTTTACTTATATTTTTAAATATTTTATCAGCAACTGTGTGCCTTTCATTAAAACTAGTCTTTTAAGACTAACCATTAGTTTTCTTCTAAAAATCTTAAACTACATACTTAAAGACTAGTCTATTCATGGTTGTCTTCTAGATATTTTTGGCCTGTGCACACTAAACTCACACATTGTGCTCTGCTTTATATACAGCAAATTACTTTAGATAAACAGTTTTCTTTTCAGTCTTTTCTGGTATGGTGTTGATTTTCCAGAAATTGTTGTACCACTGGGTTGATGTGGAAGTCTGGCATCACCCAGTATTCATTCTTATTTCTTTTATGGTTGGAATCAGGATATTCCTATGTATTTAGGATATACTAAGAGCATTCTAATGTTTCTTAAAATTTTATTTTGAGAAGTTTGTATGTTCTTATGTTTGTGCCTGAGACTCAGCCCCTAAGCTGAATACTGTAGAGCTATGATGGTTTCAATATTTGATTGTAAATCATTAGTTTGTTGGAAATTGAAAGTTTGGAGTTTCTTCTCGTTAGTAGTG
Source organism: Zhengitettix transpicula (assembly GCA_037074705.1). Classification (NCBI taxonomy): domain Eukaryota; kingdom Metazoa; phylum Arthropoda; class Insecta; order Orthoptera; family Tetrigidae; genus Zhengitettix; species Zhengitettix transpicula. The sequence continues at coordinate 84,175,037 of CM073592.1, forward strand.
TATATTTTTTATGCTTAATTCAGATTTTTTTTCTTAACATGCTCTTTCCACCTACATTTTGTGTCTAGTATCATGACTAGATACTTGGCATTGTTCTCATAGGGCGCAACAGTGCCATTTATATTCACTGATGGTGGGTCTTATAATTTTTTATTTGAGAATATGAAATGGATATATTTCTGCTCCTTTAATTTTATTCTCCATTGTTTGGTCCAGTCAGCTATTGCATTGCTGGCTTCTTGCAGTATTCTGGATGACAGGTTTTGGTCTTTCTCTACTGCAAGTAACATGGTGTCATCTGCATATGTTCCTTCCAATTTTGGGATATTACTAGTGTGTAACATGTGGAGGATAGGATACAGGACACTCGATTGGGGCACTCTGGCTCTTACCTCTTTCAGATTAGAATATTCATCATGTTTATTTCTAAATAATCTGTCTTCAATATATAATGTTAATATCTCTACATATTGCTTTGGGAGCATTTTATTTAGTTTATGTATCAAGCCTTTGTGCCATATTTTGTCAAAGTCTTGTGAAACCTCTAAGGAGACTTCAGAGCAAACTTGTTTTTCTTCCAGTGCATGTTCAATAATCTTGGTTATTATATGCACTTTTTGTCTAAATCTGAATTGGAAACCTGGTATTAGTTTATTACTTTCTATTGTTGGATGCATCCTCTTGAGCAGTAGTTTCTCAAATAGTTTTTATTGGTAGTAGAGAAATCTTGTCTAATAGATTTGACATCATTAGGTTATTTTCCTGGTTTCTGTAGCATGATCATTTCCACTGCTTTCCAGCATGCAGGATCATGTTTCAATCTGAATGTTGCATTAAATAGGTAGGTGAACATTACTATACCATTCCTAGGCAGATGCATTAATATCTTTCCTATGATTAGACCAAATCCTATTGCTTTCTTATGGTTCAGATTTGTTTTAATTTAATTAACTGCTTCTCTTGGTGTAACTGGTGTGATTTTTCTGATCTTACACTGTGATTGTTGATCATGGGACTATTATTTCTTTGGTTGGGTGAGAATACATCTGCCAATAGGAGGAATATGGAGTCTATGGGTCTCTTAATCTTCTTGGTGACCTAGAGCGAGTAATCCCTGTCTTCATAGGCAGTAATTATTGTAGATAGGAGTTTATCTTTAACTAGACTGGTGTGCTTCAGTTCACCTGGCAGGTTTTCCATGTCTGCAATTGTCTGGGCTCTATAGATTAACAGTTTTAGTATGGTTTCCTCTGTGAAGCATGGTTGAAGATATTGGCATTGTGTGAGTTCCCTGTAGACCACATGCCCCAAACTTCAGGCTTACTTGTGGAAAATTAGTATGTCCATGTCCAGGAATTGTAAAGTCGCTTTGTGATATATCTCTTATTGTGGATATATTTTTATATATATTGTGTGTATTATTAATGTTCGTAAAAAAGTAATTCAAAATATTGGTGCAATTTCGCCAAATGACAAAGGTTACATATGTGTAAAAGCAGCTCTGTTTCAAGTGGGATGCTATCTAGTGCTTTGTCTTATAAATGCTGTTGGTAATAGCTGGTGAAAGTTGTGACACTATCCAATTATTTTCAAAATGTGCAGAGGTTGGTGTTCTTTGCCTGGATTCTGTTGGTTGTAGAAACAATTTAATCATTGTTGTACCCAAGTGGAAATCTGAGAACTTTTTCTGCAGCAACTAAACCGAGAAATCCTTTGATTTGATTCCAGATGTTAATTACCTCCTAAAATCGGAGGAAACTACTCAGCTTTGATTACTTTCCTATAGATCTGTACTATTCAAAAAAATTGTATAATATGATTCTCTGTCGTTCTGAAGTCTATGTATTTTGTTCATTATTTATATTGCTCAAAAATATAGACAAAGTATAAACTGAAATAGTTGTCCTACACAGACCTTCTGTAACAATTAGTTTTCTTTATACCTTCCAATTAACATGTTAATGAAGAAAGGAAAGAATTAATGAAAAACATTGTTATATTTGTAGCCTGAAGTATTACATTATATGAATTTTTAGGTGATTATTAAGGATTTCAATAGAATTCTTATTTGATATTTCCTATGCTGTAATCAAATGATATCATTTATATTAGTTGCTTTAATTTTTATTAAGTTTAGTTAACTTGCGTATTTTCTATTTCTTGCAGTCGAAATTGTATATTGGCAGATGAAATGGGACTTGGAAAAACAATCCAGTCATTAACATTTATTCATGCAGTTCATGAATATGGTATTAGAGGCCCATTTCTAGTTATTGCTCCATTGTCTACTATACCTAATTGGCAAAGAGAATTTGAAGCTTGGACCGATATGAATGTTGTTGTTTATCATGGATCGTAAGTATAAACTTTTAATATGGATGTTTTATATTCAAATTTTTATATAGATGTTTATTTTTCCACATGAGAACCTCTTTATAAATGTTAATATTTACATTGATTTTTATATACTGTTGACATTGTAGAATATATTAGCAGCAATATTGGATATTTTAATCAAAATATGAATATTTTTTTATAAATGTAAGAACACAGCCAAATTAGTTAGAAATAATTTATTAACAGAAAAATAACAATTGTAAGTTAAATCTATTCAATATAATTTGAAATATTTTTCTGTCAAATTAGTAAATATAAATTGATTTTGTTTCGAACTCAATTTTCTGGTTTTATTAAAATTTAGGACTGCTAGTAGAAATATGGTCCAGGAGTATGAAATGTATTTTAAGAATGAGAAAGGAAATCCTATTAAGGAAATACAGAAATTCAATGTTTTAATTACTACATTTGAAATAATCATTACTGATTGTATGGAGCTAAAAGAGTTTAATTGGAGATTATGTGTGATTGATGAAGCTCATAGACTGAAAAATAGAAATTGCAAGCTTTTAGAAGGACTCCGTTTACTTAATTTGGTAAGTGTGTGCATTTCTATACTTAATGTTGCTGTACGTATCAAATAAAATTTGGAACTTATTTCACCTTTAATTTTAGGAACATCGTGTTTTGCTTTCTGGTACACCTCTTCAAAACAATGTCAACGAATTGTTCTCATTATTGAATTTTTTAGAACCAACTCAATTTTCTAGTAGTGAAGCATTTTTACAAGAATTTGGCGCTCTCAAAACTGAGACTGAAGTACAAAAATTGCAACTTATTTTGAAGCCCATGATGCTGCGAAGATTGAAAGAAGATGTGGAAAAGTCTATAGCTCCAAAAGAGGAAACAGTCGTTGAGGTACATTGAAATTTCCCTTACATAATGCAATTTATTCTCAAGGTTCAGCAAAGGTCTATTTGAAATATTTTCACCTTCTGCCTCACCACTACAGCTTTAGAAAATGTTATCTCTTCTAGTTGATGTTTGTAGTATAATCTAGAAATGGTAACAGACCAAATATTAGTGAAAATTTTACCCAAAGTTGGTCAGACAGGGTTTCTGAACAATATTTCAGTTCCTTTAAATTGTTATTTATAAATAGTGGAAACTATTTTTGAACTATATTAATTATATATAAAAAGGTTTTTCCTGTCATTGTACTAAATGGGTAACAGGAATCAGATTATTTGATTCCTTATAAACAGATTGGAAGCACATATGAATAATTATCCAGGAGTTTTTGTGTGTTGTAAGTGACTCAAATTTATACTTGAGTGGATTAGAATGTTTTAAGTGTTTTGCTACTGTTTTCTCTTAATGTCATTCCACTCAAGAAATACTTGATCAAGAACCTGACATTTAGTGCATGGGACTTTTAGGGAAGTGGAGGTTTTTTATACATTTGTATTACCATTTACATCATCAATTTTGAATTTTGTTGAACAGCTTTGAATTTATATATAGTGAGCATTTCTTAATGTTCATATGAAAGAAACCAGTGATATACAATAATCGTATTATTTAATTTTCTAGGTTGAATTGACTAACATACAAAAAAAATATTATCGTGGAATATTGGAAAGAAATTTTTCATTTCTATCAAAAGGCACAACATCAGCAAATGTTCCAAACTTGATGAACACAATGATGGAACTGAGAAAATGCTGTATTCACCCTTACCTTTTAAATGGTCAAGTAGCAAGTTTATTTGTAAATATGAATAAATTTTAACAGTTGAAAATTAATTTTTTAAATTTATATTATAGGTGCTGAAGAACAAATCCAGTTTGATTACAGACAGACTAAGCAGCTGAATACAGATGACCCTGATGGTTATTTCCAAGCCTTAATAAACTCTTCGGGTAAAATGGTTTTGATCGATAAGTTGCTTCCTAAATTAAAGGCAAATGGTCACAGGGTTTTGATATTCAGCCAGATGGTTCGTTGTCTGGACATTCTTGAAGACTATCTGGTTTACAGGAAGTATGTATTTAATTTACATAATACTTCATGTAATTATAATCTGTTTTAATCTAGAAGTCTCCTGGCATATCCATGTGATGCCACATATGACACATGACTTGTTCTGCTCACTGCAAACAGTAGAAAAACACTTCTACTGTCTGGCAACGCTGATTTATTTCAAGTCTTGTGATTGGTTGATTCAAGGTCACACATGTTGTGGGAACTAACCGCCATTGGTCTTCTAATTTAAAACAGACTGTAGTTATAATTAATTATATATCTAATTCATATTTGCAATATATTCAACCTAATATTTATTTATATTTGATGGTAATAAAAAAACTTATTTGTAGTCATCTGTTGTCACTTCTAAATTTGTATTTCCTTCTTACTGTCTCCATTTATATTATATTATGTGAAGCAAACATTTAACTAATACAGTGTGCTAATTAAAAGTGCTGGCTAAAAATACTTCCATATCATTTTACCTCTTTATATTCAGCATCAAACAGGTCAGCTCCAATCCTTAAGTCATCAAATTTTTCCCTCATCCTGAACATTCCAATTTCTCTTTGACACAAGCCATTCAGCAATTTTTAACTTTGTAGTACCGTATTTTAATGACTACCATATCAAATATTTTTTTCTTCTTCGTCCACATACTCTTATTGCTGACTAATATTTCCTTACCACCAGTTTATCATCAAAATGACTGTTAGGTCTTAACAAATAAATCCCTGAAGAGATTATGTCAAGCTGATGTCTGGCGAGTTCAATTGAATGTATCTTCCCTTTCACCTAGTTACATTTAAAAAATTTTAATAAATCCAATGTTGTTATATATTTTTACAGGTATCCATTTGAAAGGATAGATGGTCGTATTAGAGGTAATTTAAGGCAAGCTGCTATAGATAGGTTCAGTAAACCAGATTCTGATAGATTTGTATTTTTGCTTTGCACCAAGGCTGGTGGCCTTGGAATCAATTTGACAGCTGCTGATACTGTGATTATATATGACAGTGACTGGAATCCTCAAAATGATTTACAAGTAAGTTCAGTTGCATTAGAAGTTATCATTTTTGTCTTCTTGCAGGATAATTACTTATAAACATTCTTTAGGCTCAAGCTCGATGTCATCGAATTGGTCAACAGAAAATGGTCAAAGTATACAGACTTTTATGCAGAAATACTTATGAAAGGGAAATGTTTGACAAGGCTTCTTTAAAGTTGGGTCTTGATAAAGCTCTACTTCAAAGTATGAATACTTCTCAAGGGGGCAAAGACCCAAACAATAAACAACTTTCAAAGAAAGAAATAGAAGATTTACTGAAGAAAGGTATGCAAAGAAAAATTATTTTGTTCACTCACAATTCCTGTAATAGGAAAACATTAAAAATAATGTGTGTAGTCATTTTGGGTTTCATTGAAGTTTTACAATGTTTCAATGGCTGTCACTGCTATAGTCGTCAGGTATGAGTGTTTATGACCAACTTACCTGGCTGGTATCCATAGAGAATTTCTTCCACTACGTTAACACTTTAAATACTACTTGATCACTTATAGCATTTGTAGTAAAAGTTTCATTCATATGATAATTGATGAATAAATGTAATTTGGTAATCAGGTGCGTATGGTGCCATAATGGATGAAGATAGTGCTGGTGATAAGTTTTGTGAGGAAGATATTGATCAGATATTGGAGCGTCGTACTCAAGTCATAACTTTGGAGTCTGAGAAAGGTTCCACTTTTTCCAAAGCCAGCTTTGCATCATCAGGCATCCGTTCAGATATTGATATAGATGATCCAGATTTTTGGAAGAAATGGGCAAAGAAAGCAGAAATCGATACATCAGAAAAACCGGACAAGGTTGGTATTTTGCTGGGAAGTATTTGTTTTAAAAGACCATTTATCCAAGAGTTTATCCAGAAATTATATCATTATAATTGTCTCTTCAATGTATTTCTTAGAAATAACTTTCACGTTAGAAGCTTCTAAACTTCATTTCATTCTAGAGGTTATAATTATACATACATTTGGATCAATAAATAGCAGACAAAAGATAAGTGTTTAAGTAAATACAGCACAATTCTTTTACAATCCTTATTAAGTTTAAGGGATTGTAGCTGTCATTGAGTTGCTTTTTCATTGTCTTTGCATTTAACTTTTGAGTTAGTCATCTGGTTTGTGCAGTGTGTTGTTCTTTCTGTGTTGCGTTTTTTGTGATTCACCTGACAGAAGCAACAAGGTTTGCAGAAGTGTAGTATTTAATTTAGGACTTATTTGGCTGTTTATTTATCTAATTATTATACTTCTATGCAGACATTTTATATTTTAGAAATATGTTTCTTACATTGTTACAGAACCAGCTTGTTATCTCAGAGCCTCGTCGACGTACTCAGATTAAGAGGTATGGCCATGATGAGTCAGTTGTTGACATGTCAGAGTTGGACAGTTCATCAGAAAGTGACGAGGACCCTGCCATTGGTGTTGGAAGAGGTAGAGGTAATTGTATGGCTATCATGTAATATTAAGTTGATATACATGGGTTTTGATTTAATTTTTTTGTGTATATTTGGTTGTATCTCTGATTACAAATAAATTAACGTCTGTTGAAAATAATAATACTAAAAATTACCTTTATACAGACAAACTTTAAAAAAAGAAACAAACTAAGTAAATTTGAATTTAAAAATGCCGGACATTTCGGCACGGATTAGAGTCTTTTTCTAACAGCGAATAACTCAAGACTGGAAATTGAGCAAGGAACTATAATCAAAGATAAACATATAAGAGCCAAATAACTTAAAATAAAACATTATATAACTTTTTGAGCCTTTCTGTGTCATGCTTAATATGAACAGTATTTGTTTGATTTTTAATATACTGCATTTCAGAAATTAATCTTTTTGAATAATAATGTGGTTCTCTGTCTATCTATGACTGTGTTGTCAAAGTCGAAACTGATTAAATTTTATACAATGTCTGGTGTTCAGACAATTTGAATTTAGATTTATGTTCTTTAATTCTAGTATTTAAAATTCTTTTTGTTTGACTGTTATAACAAAAGTCACCATATAAACAATTTTATAAACAGTATTGGTAGTAGAAAACTTATTAATAGGATCTTTGTGTCCTTTGATAAAACCAGCAAAAAAATAGAATTAAAAATACAGAAAATTGTAGATAATCTAATATTTATGTACTTAAGAATAAATTCAATAGGGTAGAGGTTATCGAGTAAAAATATTTGACATAGTTGAGGTTTTCAAAACGATGAACAGGATTTTTTTGTCAAAGTATAAACAATAGCACGTTTCTGTGTAACAGGATGGTCAGACAAAAAATTTAGAACACATCATGAAAAAGTTGGTTTGGGTAACAATTAAACCTTAACTTATGATGGAAACTGGGAAAAAGATGCCTTTAAGAAACTGATAGTGTAATTTTATTCACACTCCATAGTGAAATGTAAATGTGGATTGTATCCATTAAGAATAGAATAGTTTATATATCAAAACAGTTATAAGGAATAATGCAAAAACTATCATCAACATAATTGTGATAGTAGACTTGGAAAATTATTGTTGAGGAAAACTTAATTTCAAATCTATTACTTATCACAGATATGTTATTGGTATTTTTTCTCTGGGTCTGCATTCAGTACAGTATCAAATAATTCAAATTTTTGGAGACCTTTACTTCTTTCAGGAGAGAGATTGCATCTGTAGTCCTGTCCATATCAATTTTAAAAATGCACTTAGATATATACATTATAGTAATTTAGTTTCTTTATTTTCAGGTCGCAGACACAAGAAACATGGCAAAAGATCCAAGTTAAGATTCCCAAATGATGACTACATTCCTCGGGATGGTGAAATAGTCTATGGCAGTTGGGCAAGAAGTGAATGTTTTAAGATAGAAAGAGGGTTGTTAACATTTGGGTCAGTAAATTTTATTGTATTTACCTGAAAATTGCATTGGATCCTTTATTTTAATGTTAAACATTAGTCTGTTTTAAATTTTATTATTTATTTATCATTCCATCAGCTACACAGGTCATTATTGACTTTGTACTCTCTTGAATTTTTCTTGTATGAAATCTAATTGTCAGCGTTTCTCGGTATGGATACACACAAAAATAAATCTATGCCCTTGTCGGGATTCAAACCTCTGTAATGCGATGCAATAATGCTGACCACTACACCAAAAGAAGCTGACTTTAAATTTTTATGCGCTGTAATTTCATGGAATATTGTAAATATTTTGTCATCTAGGAAGCAATAAAATAATTCCATAGTTTCCTAGAAACTTTACAGCTTCTATGGAAATTTAAATTTTTTATTGTAACTGTGGCTAAATATTTTATCATTTAATACATCAAATCTATCCTGTTACACTCATTTTTTAAACACTACACAATACAATTCATTACATTTAAAGATATATATTAACACCATTTTTGCAACTTTATGTATGTTGTTACAGAGATATGTACACTCAAAACTGTCCCATTTATAGTATATTTCCAATAAATTATATATACAGGCTGTTCGGAAAGTTACTGTGCAGTTCCACCATATGGTGAAATGTTTTCCATGGACGGCGATGAAAGACTGAGCTTAATTTTATTGAATACTTTCTGCAGATTTGAAAAGTGAAATGCTTTTCAAGTACAATTATTTCAGTGGGTGATTACGATACATTAAAGATTTTGGTGCACCTCAAAGAAAAATATCTGGTTAGTGACTTTCTGAACACACTGTATGTATGTGCGTGCACGTGCACACACACACACACACACACACAAATGTTCAGGATTTTAATTATTAAGTGAAACAGTAATATTCGATAATTGGATAGTGAGGAAAGATAGAAATATGGGAGGAAGGTTGGAAATATGCTTAAAGGAAAGAATGCACTTGGCATATTAATATACTTAAAGGGAAGAATGTACTTGGCATATTAATATGCTTAAAGGAAAGAATGTACTTGGCATATTAATATGCTTAAAGGAAAGAATGTACTTGGCATATTAATATGCTTAAACGAAAGCACATGTTCAAGCATAGTAATATGCTTAAATGAAAGCACATGTTCAAGCACAGTAATATGCTTAAAGAAGAGCACATGTTCAAGGCGTAAAAAGAAAGAAAGGAAGAAGAAGGAAAGACTAAAAATATTCAGCAGGCCTGGGAATTGAACCCTGGTACTTTTGCTCTTTACGCAAACCCTCTTTGTGTACAGAGCAAAAGTACCTCATACAGTTCTAAACCTTGAAGTAATTTTTAAAATATCTATTGGATGATTTGACCAGCAATGTAAAATGTAAATTCTTGAGTGCATTTAAATTGATCATTATTAAGTATGGTTTACTTACAATTTCTTTAGATGGGGCCGTTGGACTGAAATATTAACTCACAGTCATTTTCGAAGAGGATGGCGTGAGAGTGATATAGAAGATTGTGCTCGTGTTATTGTAAGTTTTTTTTTAAAAAAAATTTTGTATTTATATATTTCTCTATTTTTGGAACATAACTTTGAAAATCTTATGTACTATATTGAAAATATAATGTGTTTCTTATGATTTAAAAATTATTTAGAAATTGAAACACGTTGAAACTACCTGAAGTGATTTGTTATTAAATAAATTGAATGTTACAGTTCCTAAGTTAAATTTGAGAAAAGAGAGATGTTTCGTTTGAATTATTATAAGCTTAATCCAATCAAATAATTCAATATTTAGGAAACCAAAAATAGCTAATAGTGTGGAGTTAATGTGTATAATATAAAATATTGTGAATTTATAAATCATATCAAAAAGTAAATATTTATGAATGACCTAATTTATTATTATAAATAATTTGATATTTTTACTGAGTAACTTTATATTTGAAAACGTAATGTTATGAATTTATGTTATTGCAAAAGTGCTATATTGCTTTATATATTGTTAGATAATAATTATTTTAATAATTACTAAAATGTCCGTAAATTAAATATATATAAAAGATATTTTTTTAGTTATGTTTAAAATTACATTGTTAATTGACAACATACACCATTATTAGGAAGTAATATTATATTGAAATAGAGAAAGTGTGAGAATGCATATGTTCCCCCTCCCCAGTGGGTATATGAAAATCTTCTAAAGACATTGAACAGCAGTCCACACTACCCAATAGTACTCACAAAAAACACCACATTTTCTTCACTGTACTCTATATATGCTTCCTATGGAACTGCAATTAAGTATTACTTCGTAAGAAGTGATCTTATCTGTGGCTTTTCCTATATTATGAACTAATCTCCTTATCAACTTTCTTTAGCTCCTTTATAACTGTGTGTTTGTTGATAGTCATCCAATTGTCTGCTGACTCCAGCATCACAGACACCATATTTGCAGGTGTTATTTCAGTGTTTACTTTATCTCTAAGAATATTTATTAGATTTTCAGGATCAGGGCATTTGAAAACAGCATGTTAGACATCTTCCTCCTCCCTACCACTATCAGGCACTCAAGGCTTTCTCTATCTTGAAATGATATAGAGATATAATTGTGTTTGTCCATATGGGAGCATCATAGAGCATTATCTACCTCACCTTGTGAGCTAGTAATAGCTATTGATTTTGTCTGGGTCCACCAATGTTCGGCATTATCTTCATGATGGCCAGCATAGACTTTTGCCACTTTTTCACACTCTTTTTTTGACTATTCAGTTCCACGGCCAGATAGTGTGTCAGTGGTTGTGACCAGCAAGCTGGAGACCTATGAACGACATCCATAATATTGTACTCACTGTCCTGTTGCAAGTTTGGGCCACCTGGGCTAGGTGTTCGGTGTCCACAGCCACTAAAAACCCCACGGTCTTAAATGTCTGTGACATGTGGAGTCTGAGAACCCCATCGTACATCACATTCCAAAGGATGGGACATAGGACTGAGCCCTATGGTACTCATCCTGTAATGTGATATCTACGACCTTCTTCAGTGTCTTAGATTAAACCTTTGCACTTGAGACCTTTTTCGCATGGACGAACCAGCATCTCCAGGTGATTTCACCTATATTAAATAATAGTTTAAAGGTACTTTTAAATAATTTTATACTCAAACAAATGTATACAAATAATAAAATTTCACCATTTATTTATTTTTACAGAGAATACAACAAAAGTTGTTATATATTACTCTCTGTAATTAGTTTCACAAAATAATGCATCATGGCTCTATGGAACTTGCTCGTTCAAAGTTGAAAAATTGGCTGAACTTTGATCTTCAACCATATTTATAGGGCTCAAAAACTTTTAAAGTGCTATTCTCAATAGTCAAGACTGCCTCAGGCGAATGCTAAGCTGAGACTAAGCTAATAATTGGCTAAGGACACAGGCCGAGCCTGGTTCACAAAAGTAATTGTGATAAGAATATCTTATCACACATTGGAAATAGATATATAGAGTTCCAAACCACATGGGTGCCATTGCTACTCCACTTGAGTGGATGCATTAAACAATCCGGGCAATGCAACAGCTCCACTCGAGTGCAAAGGGCTAAGGTCCTATTGGTGAGGTAGTCCACAACAATTCTTGACTCAATAGATGAGGCACTGGTGAAAGCTCCTACTGTAGCGCTCGGACACCTCCTACTAGAAGCCCTTACATGCAAGACCAGCGCTGACAAATATAATGTCTATAACTGACTCCACAACTGCTCAGCAGATGGTTTGTTTTCCTTCTGTATTTGCCAGTACTTGGCCTCTCGTATGGGTCCCTAGGGAGCCCTATTTCACTGCACAGGCATTAAAATCTCTGGTTATTATCATGGGGTTCCTTCTGCTGGAGGCTGCCACAATGCTGTCGAGGAATGTTGGGAGTACTGCAGCGGTATATTGCAATTATATATTGCGATGCCATCCTACTTGACTGATGCATCCATCACAGGTGGAGATGTTTCCTGGAACGTTTTTCTCTCACAAACCCAGGTCGCCGCCCTGCTTGATCGGTCGTGGACCCAGTCTTTTCTCTCTGGATTCCTGTATGGCTCACTCAAGACTGCCATGTATATGTGCAGTTCCTGTATGGAGTGTTCTGTGTGAATTGTGTGTGAGGTGTAACACTTGTTTTGAAACATTTTTAGAGTTCAAATCTAAAATGTACTTAAATGTCATTTGCCATTTTTATCATTGTATTGCAGTATTATGATGACTTGCCATGCTAATACTGAAAGATGTTTTTGTCTTTTTGAGTTAACTTTTAAGTAACTGAATATAACATGTTTCTGTATATTCATTAATTATTTGTCCGAAAGTCACAACTCTTCTCATACTTTCAGCTACTCTTTTGCTTGAGATACTACAGAGGAGATGATAAAATTCGAAGTTTTATTTGGGATCTGATCACGCCATCTGAAAATGGAGAAAGTCGGATACAAAGAAATCATATGGGTAAGATATTTAAAGCAATGAAAAACTTTTCATTGTTAAAATAATTGTTGTGGATGGATGTGAAAGAGAATAGATGGTGGCTTACTTGAAGTTGAGGACTGATGTCACTATGTTGGACAGGAAACCTTTCAGATTTTTGGGGGAACTAATAATATTACATTTTGTCACTGTTTTAATATTTGTGCATATTTATTTATTGTTGTAGAGAATTTACAGTCAATTAGCCTCATACTTTCACTCACAGCAGTCATGTAAAATTATTCCCTAATTTTCATATAGCTTGATCAACCTGGTGGGAAAATTAAATCAAGGTTAAACTGTTATTTTTTAATACCTAGCAATTGTCATTAAGTAGCTGTGTCTGATTTACTATGTAGATATAGTTGCCACCTTTAACCATTATAAATTTGAAAAACCAAATTGCCTTATAAAAATTGCAAAGCTTATTATGTTAACCCTTTAGTGCATAGTGTAGCTCAAAATGCAACATAACTTTTAGGCAACCAGAGGCACCTGTTGGTTTCTAAAAGAGCAAATTTGTGATGCACATATGAAACGTGCACTTAAGGAAATTTGAAATTTTTGCTATCCATGGACATGTTAAAACATGCCAGTACTAGTTTTCTGTGAGTCAGACTAACAGGCCTGATTTTTCTACCCTCCAGACAACTTCAGAATATTTATTTTCTTGGAGTTTTATTTGTTGTTGTTTTTTTCAAGAAAGAAAATTTAAGCATTACTCAGGGCTTTCTAATTGCACAAAAATAATAATTAATGTGAATTATTGATAAATCAGACCTAATTATATTTATGTTGGATATGTGTAAGTCAAATTGACTTAATTTTTTGGTTATTTTTACAGTTTTGTATTACAAAAATATTTCTTAATAAATTATTTTTAAAAAAAACAATCGTGCACTAAAGGGTTAACTAATGGAAATTTACAAAACCTAGATGCTTATTAACAATTGGAAATTTACAAAATCTAGGTCCTTAGAGAAAGAAACATCTTTCATATATGTTGATTCATCAATTGCAGATTGTCATTCATGGTTTTAACCGTTCAAAGTGATAATGAAATTCTAATTTGTCCATTAGTGCATTAGAAACGGTACATAATGACATTCCCAATGAGATTTTGACCAGTTGAACAATAGCAATATTCTGCCTACTGACAAGTTGTGGGACTTGGGTCCATAAATTTCCTTCTCCACTTAGCCCTGTCCTTAGCTTTGTGTTTCATTATTTCATCTTTCTTCCTTCAATTTGTCCAGCAGCTGCAATCTTACTTTCACAATCTGAAACTATCCATGTGTCCTTCAATGACCATGTACAGTAAACAATTTCTCTTTAGAATGTGTCTGATCAAGTTTTCTTTTTAGATCTGTTCATTTTTTACCAAGTCTGTCCGCTTAAGCATTTCAGTTATTCTCCAACATCACATTTCAAAGCTTTTAAGGTATTTCTTTTCACTCTTTCTTAATGTCCAAGTTTCTGGTCCATACATAGTCCTGCTCCAGTTATAGCACTTTTACAGGTCCTTCTGATATTCTAGGTTCAATTTGCTTGCCAGTAAGGCTGTTTTTCTGGTGATGCTGTCTTGGCCATTGCAATATGTGACATTATTTTCCACATATTTTGTCAAAAGACTCTTAACTTGAACTGAACAATGTTTTGTAATTGTTTTCCAAAAATCTATATAAGGATTCTGATTTATTAGATATTTTCATCACTGTCAAAAGTGCAGACAGTAAAAATTTCACTTATTTGATGTGGTTTGATTATTTGTGCAGGTGTGCAAGTTTTGTATCTATGAATTTGTATTTACTTGTTCATTTCAGTAATTCTATTTTTTTCCCACTGGGTCTGTTGTAAAATGTTAATCCACATATAATAACTATAAGGTGCAATAAAGATGTAATGAAAATCTGTTTATAATTATATAGGTTTAAATACACCAGTACCACGAGGAAGAAAGACGAAAAAGTTCTTCAAAAAAGAGTCACGATCTTTGTCCCAAAGTGAATTGATGGAGTTGAACGATTGGAGTAGACATGAGAAGTATGATGGTGACATATTTCTTGAAAATAATTATAAAAAGCATTTAAGTAGGCATTCTAACAAGTAAGTAGTTTCCACTTGTGTATTTTTTTACTGGTTTATTAATTTCAATTATAGTCCTGTATATAATATATTGCTTGTTTAGTACAGACTTATTCATAAAAGGTGGAACGTTACTTTAAAACTGAATTACTAACTTATCTCAATAAAAATAAATTTAACAATGGTTATAAATGTAATGAAATAATATATTTTGTATTTCAATATGCATAGTTCTCTGTCTGAGTAGTTAGATAGCATATGATTATTCGTGAATGAATGCTTTCCTGACAAATTTGTCAGTTCTTTTGTGCCATCCAGGGTATTCTGAGATAACTGTTAAAAACTTGTTCTTTTGACATCCAATAAAATTTAATTTTTATTCTTTCTTTGTACCTTGTTTTAATTTCCATGTCTCACTGGCAGTGTGAAAGACCTAGATTTTATCTCTTCTTTTGTTGGTTGGTTTTCCATATGTCAAAAGTATTAATAAATTCAAATACTATTTTATTCTGTTTATAAAAATTAGTAGAATTTCTCAGATATAAAATTAGACCTTATTGACATATGTTTTTTCAAAAGTGCTATTCAATGTACAGGATGGTCTGCTTGAATATCCCCAATTTCAATTTATGTGATGGGTAAACAGTTGAAGATAGCTTCTTCTGTGACCAACTGCACCAAAAATTCAAACTGGGACTATCGTGAACGTGTTCTTGTGTACTGTGAGGATTCTGTGATTCCCAGATCCACACATGATGTGGGTTTACCTTCCCTGTTATATGGGAAGTGCTTCATCTGAAAAGAACATCCTGGACATGAATTCAGCATCAGCACTGAGACGGTAGAGCATCGTTTGAGCCTGTCATTTGGCACAAGATGTTGTAGCAAACTGCACTTTCTATGTGTACAGTTTGAAGCTTGTTTTTTTTGTGCAATGTTGATTTCGGTATTTTAAGTTTCTGCGAAGCTATTCTTCATGACTTCCAGATGCTTTGCTCGTAAGTGGCTTGAACATTTTTAACCATTTCATCGAATGTTTTGCGACCACCACCATGCTGCTTTAACAAAGTTCCAGTAGCTAAAAGTGTGTTGTGCCTCTTCTTTATGTTTTTAGCAGTTTGACCTTCATGGTTTAAGACTTTCTGAAACTCCCTTTGAACTCTAATAATTGATTTAAACTCCATATACCACAAAACAGTTTGCACTTTCATCTGCGGTGTTGTATTTTGATAAATGAATGACGAAACTGTGTCTTTGACTGTTTTCTAAACTTGTTAGTTAACATAAACTTTATTGTAAGTTTCTATCTTCAACTGTTAATCATATAATTGAAATTGGGTACATTCAAGCAGACCATCCTGCATATTAAATGTCTATTAACGACAAAGTATAATAAATATGAATTTTTATTTTATTTAAGTAATAATATATTATCTGTAGAATGACTTCAATTCTCATTACACCTTTTATAAAACCTTTCATTATTAGCCTGAAATTATTTTCCTTTCAGAATACTTTTACGTGTGAGAATGCTTTACTACATTAAACACGAGATTATTGGTGATCTTGTGCAACATATTACTGATGGTGTGCATGTAAGGTGAGTCACTTGGTTATTCATTTGATATTCTATTTATGAAAACATATTTTGCATTTATCTTTTTATATTCTGATTGTCTACTCAAACTTTTCAACCAAATACTTACTAAATGTGCTTGTTACTAAGTTTGCATGATCCCATGTTCATATTGTTAATATTATAGTGAAAATTTTAATCCAGTACATACTTGTGAATGAAGCACAACTTAATACATTCACCCATAAGAGATTTAGGAATTTTTGCATAAATGAAGCATTAATAGCAACATTTTAATGATTTTATTTCTAATCTACTATAACTACTATATGGATCACTAATATATCATTTATGCTTAAATTTTCTAGTCTCCAATCCTCACTAATGTTTTGCATGACTAAAAAACTCAAATCTTTGCTTCAAGATGCTATGCACTTTCAGAATAGTTATTGATGTTATCCTGCTTTCCAATGTTTTTGGGCTGTCCTGTCTCATTAAAGTGTGTGTAATGGGATTTGTCAAATGGTTTTAACAATAGGAAAATAATTGTTTGTAATAAATTTTTTGATGTAAGAATAGGGAATTGGAATTTTTAAATAATGTTCAAATATTGATCTACATGAAGTTTTATCCAAATTATTAGTGAAGCCACTAAATTTTGTCAGTACATAGAATCTTTTGAATGTCTTGCAGTCTACTCTATTCCCAACCAAATCAATTAACTATGTGAATAAGACATTCTCAGGTTTCCAACCAGGCTAAATATTTATTATATTATACAAGGTTTCCATAGCATGATGTGGCATCATCGACAAATGAATATATGGTATAGGTCATGAGAAATAGAATGGCTTGTAAGATGTACTGTAGGAGAAGGGAATATTGTTAACCAGTGGAAACTCCCTCTTGGAACAACCACTATCATTCTTAAAAACAATAATTATATTCTTCTGAACGGGATATACATACAATAGCAGTCTTTCTATCTCATCTGGTACTTGTAGTATGTTAACTTTTACAGTTTGATATCTGACTAACAACAATATATTTCCTTGTGTCAATATTTTCATAGTTTTTACACTACCAAGTTGCTGTGACAAAGATTTGTGTTAAACTGAGCTCAGGCCTACCTCCACTACAATTACAGAACAGTGAACTACTGTGCATCTTATCTGGATACGACTAGCTATTTCCCTCCAGCTATACATGTGTTAATGTTAACAACTATTTATAATTTACACTGAGAAAGTCTTCAATCTCTTAATATTATTTTTGACTTGTGAAAAGTATTGCATTAATTGAATACATATATGATCATTTTTCTTGTATACACCTGTTAAAAGTAAAATAAAGTTATAGGTTACATTTTTTTTGTAAAATAAAGAATCTAAACTTATCATAATTTTTAATTTAAACATTAATTGCTTTTAAAATATCTTTTTTGGTAAAGTTCAATTATTACAAATAATTAATAATATGAAAAATAGCAAAATACTGATAAAAGAAGTGATAATATTAATACCACACAGTGTTTCTTGAAGCATCTTCCTTTCTTCAGGAGCAGAAAATGCAAGAGCCTAGAGACACAACTGTACAAGCCAAGCTATTGCATTTTTCCTGCACCTGAAGAAAGTGACCCAGGTTCCAGAAATGTGGGGTTGTATTTATATTATCACTTATCTGTATTTGGTTTTTTTTTATTATTATTTCAATTGGTTGTAAATTTTTCTTTTTTTGTTAAAAATAATTTTTTAATTAATATCTTGAAGGAAGTATACTGATTGTACTTATCCATGAAGTAAATTTATACCATATTTTCTGAGTAGTTAATTTCTTTTTTGCAATGTTGTTATCTAATAGGCAGTCAGTGGAATTCTATTATCATTTCAGTCCTATATTATTTTCTAGTTAATTTTGTGATTTGAAATTTCAAGGCATTCCATTAGCTTATTTCAGCCCTTTATTTGCTTTAGGATCATTGTGATACTGCTCATCTGATCTTATTCATTATATATTTTGCCATTTTGTCATCTTTAAGCGTTTTCATGATCCTTAGTGACAATAACATGATGCTCTTTTCTGATCCACCAATTTGTGTCAATCTTAATTTATATTACATCTTATTTCTTCATGGAAAAACCTAATGTTTGCAAATTAACTAAATTAGCTACTGGAATGGAAACATTCCTAAATATAGAAATTATAATATAAATATAATTATATAAATTTATTCATTACACATCTTCTATTGGTTCACTTTTGCTCAATAGAAAAATGATGGTGGCTTCAAATATTTTTATTTTAGGAAATTTTGATAAATCATTTATTACAAAAAACTATATTACCATTTGACTTATCTCGCAATGTAATTTAGTTCTCTATGTCTGAATTGGAATACTTCTATTCCTAAATAAAGTAACATTATGTTCAACAAATTTTTGTTTAAATTGGTATGATATACCTGTGCTTCTGAAAGAATATTAGTGTTAATAAAAATATGGTTGTCTGAGTGCACGGAGGGAGAGTGAATCTAATCTATCTCATGGAGTCTGTGTGAATGAAGACCTGTAAACATAATTATAAATGAAATTATTACTTTCACTATTTGACTCCAACTTTGATGCTATTTAATTGAACCAATTTTGTTTATGCTTCTGATAACAATGATCATTTATCATCCATTTTTCTAATTAATAGTAAGAAATTATGTGCTTAATAAGTCAATTGCTTTGCATGCTGTTAAATAAGTCATTTTTTTTTAAAAAAAACTTTCTCTTGAAGTATAATTTCATTGACCATAATTTTGAGTTATAAATTTTTAAATCTCTACAAAACTTTCCAGATTTTTAATGTTTGGTATTCTTAGTTTTCAAAGTGTTTTGAAAACTTTAAAATTTATTTGTACAGTCTTCTTTACAACATCTCAACAATGGCACGGGAAAATTATTAAATCTAAAATACTGCTAATAGTCTTCCATGGTTCTGAATATGTGGTAATATGGACACAGTGTGAAATCCAAGAACTTTTTATCCAATAATTACACTGGGAAAGTCTTCAATCTTTGAATATGGACACAGTTTGAGAGCTCAAGAAACCTTTTCTGGTCATATATTTTTGTGCATAATGAAACACAAATTACCATGGGTTTTACATTGAATTATGTTCAAACATGGTTTTTATATTAGTTAAATTTTATAACATAGACAAGTATCTCATAGGCTTTCAGAGTCTCACTAATTAACTTGGCCAATATAGTGTTTTGTGAGTGATTGAATTGTAATGGGTTTATCATTAAAAAAAAAACTCAAAATGATTGTTCTACCCTGTTTCCTACTATTTAAATTATAACAAAGTTGCTATTACTCTTCAGGCACAGTTGTATCTCACCAATAACTTTACAGAATTTCATGGTTTTACTGTAGAAGAATTCAATTCAGACCAAGCTTGAAAGCTTTAAATTTCCCTTGACACTGCTATGTGGCATGGCATTGCTAGCACCTATTGACAGGCACCCGTGTGTGTTCCCCTGGACTTGATGTTCACAGTGCCTTGCCGATATACCCACCCTATTGTGATCAGCCCCCTGTCCCTTGGTGGGACTCTGAAGCAGATAAATCCCTTCTGGTGGGTACCTACAAACACGGTTATGAATGCTACCCTGCTATGAGAAACGATCCAGCACTTGGTTTCCTCGCACGCTGTGGTCCCGATGTTGGCTCTGCTATGCTGATGCTTGGCAATGCTGATAATAACCCTCAAGTGTAAGTATCATGGCATGCATGGCCCATCTTACTTGACTATATAGTTTTAAATGCTTTTGTGTGTGTGCTAATTTAGTTCCATGTGCTTGAAGCATAAATATTAATTTTCTATATGCTTCTGAAAAACATCAAAACCAAGGTTTTTCTTTATTTGGTTTAAGTAACTTTTATAGTCAACACATTTGTTTTTATTATGAAGTGGGTTTTGGATATAATTTTTTCATACTAATTTTATAATACATTATCAATTAAACAAAAAAATCTATCTTGGAGTTTTTCAATTTTGTTTTAATTTGAATATATTGTACTAATAATTTTTGTTGGACTTTTGTAGTACAAAATTCAAATAGTATACTTTCTGTTACTTAGATTATTGTTCTTTATTTACATTTATTTGTTAAATATACTTTTTATTCTGTTACTCTTCAAGATCAGAATGCTCTCAACTCTATTTTGAAGCCAGTACATACAAAAAATAATTATATTGATAGTTAACTGCAGAATATTAATCTTTTTCTGTAGTATGGATGAAGATCCTAGCAAACTAACAGATGATGAGGAAACTGGAGATGGTGATGGGTCTCCAGGAATGAAAGAAAGTTTAGGTGATACCATGCTACCAGAATGCTCTCAAGAAACTAATTCCATTGCAACTCCAGACCAAACAGAATCTGCATCATCATCAGCAGAGCACACAGCTCAAGGTTCTAGAGAAGAAGACAAGTTACTTGCAGATGATGATCCTAATAAGGCTCCTTGGCCTTCTATGGTGGATCTTAATAACAGACTTCGTAGAGTCATAACATCATATCAGCGAAACTACAAAAAAGAGGAAATGAAAATGGCCCAAAAAGCTAAGGTTTGTGTTTCACTATGAAATCACATTAACTAATTCAAAATTTCATTTCTAAAGAAAAATTTTGTATTTCATCTTTGTATAAATTATTGTGAGAAATTAACTCCCTTTTCCCTTTCATGCATTATGATTATTTGTACAAACAAAAATATTTTTCAAAGGTTGATTCCTTTTTATTAATGAAAAAAATTAATTGGAATATCCAATCTATTGTTACTCTTCAATATCTAAAAATGTTGTTAAAAATCTAGCTTATTTGGTATTGCATTGTAGATGAAGGTTTTTCATATACAAAAAAAGCTCTTTGATAATTACAGCTTCATCGAAAAGAATTGTCTACCTAAGTAGTTTAACAGTAGCAGTGTTTTCTATTTTCAGCCACAAGAAGGTGCTGATATTGGCATTAATACTTGAAATGAGTTCATTTAGAACTTTTTATATTCCACTTATTTGTTATCACTCCATTTTTTCCAAGCTGCCTAACTTACTTGAGAATACAGCTACGAATTACTTTCGTATGCATCATCAGATTTTCATGATTACACTTTCTTAAATAAAGTCTACCATGTATTTTATTTTTATGAATTTATCACTTCCTTCAGGTCTAGTCATTTCATAAAATCTTGAAAGTAAAAGAAAATCTAGGAAAATGTCTAAAAATGTTATAATTTATACTTTTCCCCCTCACGTTTTTTAATTTATTAAACGGACTGGAAAAAATTGTTCTACATTCAAAGTATTAATTTTAAAATTTTTACTTTTAAATTGTTGTAATAGACTGTGAGCTTACATTTGCTTGTGGACAATGCCAATGTAATTTAAATAATGAAAACAATTTTTGCACTAACTTCTCGTTATGAATGTCTTATAATTTTTAACTTATTTTGACAACATTGAACACAAATTTCCTTTAATTTCAAAATTTTTTGTCCCTATTGTCAACTTTTATTTTACAACAGTGCAATTATTAGAGTAATTTCAAATAAGGTTATAACATAAAAAAAGAAATTATGTATGTGTGGTTTAACAATCCCCTTTCTTACCAGTTTTTTTTTATTATATAATGCTTCACTTTTTTCCAACTCACAATAACCCAGTTTCCTAGTTTTACTTAAAACATTATTTTGAGTTTCTGTACAGCTTGAAACAAAACATATTCATTAGTTACAGAAACTTTTCTTTTTTGTTTCATGCACATATTTCGTTCCAAACTGGGGTATGAAGTATATACTGTAACTTGTTCCTAACTGGGGAATGAAGTATATACTGTAACTTGTTCCTAACTGGGGAATGAAGTATATACTGTAACTTGTTCCTAACTGGGGAATGAAGGGTGTATATTGTAACTTGTTCCTAACTGGGGAATGAAGGGTGTATATTGTAACTTATTATTACTATATTTGATGAAAATCTGTATTACACTGACCCTTCTAAATGTTGATAAATTTTTCTTATTATAACATTTCTGTTGGCCCAAATTAGCAATTGAGCCACAATTTTTTTAATTAGAAAAATTTAAATTCATGAAATTGATTTTTTAAGTTAACTGATAAAATTACTATATCTTCTAAATAGCTTTTGGTATTATACTTTTAATTGATGCTAATGATGTAAGAATGGAAAAAAATAAAATTTAAGTATGTTATGATTGCCTTTACTTTGTTGAAAAAAGGTTTATAAAAGTTTTAGTAATCTGCTAATGTTAAATGTGATATACAATAAGCATGGGTGTAATTTGTTAATTTTAAATGGTGTAGAAGTAATGCTTTTGCCAGTAGTGTTGTGACCATGTGTGCCTGTATGTGTTTATCACAGGGTATAGAAGCAGACCAGCATGCAGTTATCAGAGATGTACTGAACACTCAAGGATGGGATTTACAACAGCTTGCCATGTATTTGTGGGTAATGTATTGTCCTTGTTTCAATTGTTTTGGCTTTATTCCTATTTGTATCCTTAATTGTCAGTTGTGGTTATGATTGATTTATACATTCTTTACCTACTTATATTCATGGTTAAAATAGTTATAATTTATAACCGTAGTACACATAATTTTAAGCAGTTTTTCAAGTTAAAATTAATTGTGTACACATGTAAAATGTACTTATAGTATTTTTTGGGAGAACTTAGTTTGAACTTGAAATAAACCTTTTAAAAATGTAACACATTTGGGTTTATATAATTCTTTCTGTCAACAAATATTTAGCTGGCACTGCTCTGCAGATCCTCTGTATATGAATATTGACAGATCTGCAGACTTTTGCAAATTGCATGGATGTGAAAGAGAGATTGATGCTGGAACAGTAGTGCCAGTATAGAGAGCCACGGGGATACATGTTTGGGAGGGATATATGTGAATTGAAATTAGTATTTGATGTAAATAATGGATTGTGTTGTTACGTGAATATAATTTGACAGACGAAATCCATTTGAATTAAACTTAGAAGTTGTGAGTAAATTTCACCTCTATTACATAAAATTTATGGTGAAGTAGCTGCTCAGCATTATTAAATTACTTCTCCATTATTTCAAATGTTTGTCATCTTTTCAACAATTGTTAGCATATGTGTTCAGACATTTGGAAAGAAATGCTACCAGGTATCCCATTGTCTTTCTGAACTGATTAATGAATCATGTTTACAAACAGCTTGAAATATAAATTTTAAATTCTTATGTTGTTGCACTAGTTAGTGTTAAAAGGTAGCTCATAATTATGTGAATTCAATATTTATTTTATTTCATTGTTGTACAGTTCATATAATGTGCATCAATAAGTTTTCTCAACTGTATGCACTTTCCAAAGGAATTCTATTTTTTTTATCTATGTAATAAAATTAATTCAGAATGTTAAAACAAAATACCTTAATTTTTTAATGATTCAGATTAAATGAACTATTACAGTATATAAAATCTCTCTCTTTTCTATCTATATTAATTAAGTTGTCAATTTCACAAACGTTTTAGTTGCATACACACACACAGTGAAAGGAACTTTAATTTGTGGACAAACTGACAGTGGATAGTGGACATTGGATAGTGAGGAAGGATACCTAAAGCATATTCCCACCTTTCTTCTATTTATTTCTATTCTTCGTCTCTGTCCAGTATCCAATGTGACTTAACCAAATTAAAGTTCATTCAATTATTCCTTAATGGGTGCAGGACCATTTCTTCACTCCCTCTACTGTATCCATTCCTCCTCTTCACCTAACCAACACTGTCTATATTCACCCAATTTAATATTTGGCTTGGTAGCCTAAGTGGTTAAAGTGTCTGTATACTGAGCAGAATTTGCGGGTTTAAGTCCAGTCCCATCCTGTCCTGGCCAAATATTTTCAGTCTTTTCTTCTTTTTCATTCCACCTCCATGAATTGAAAATATGCTTTTCTTTGTGCATAATTCTACACCCAAGCATATTAATTCATGTTGAAGCATATTCATTCATATTAAAGCATATTCCTACATTACTATATATGTTGTAGTAATGACATTTATTAATTTAAATTAAATCCCACGTTGAGGCACAAAAGTAATGAACACAATTTTTATGAGATTTTCTATAAGCAAATTAAAATTTAAAATGATAGGGTATTAAATGAAAATCAGACTTCAGAATATAAAACAAAGTTAATTTATTAAAACAAATTATCATCACAATTGAAAACTATGTTACAAATGCCACGGCTTGATTTCAGGGCTGACTATCGGGCCTCCAATAAAGAGAGTTACGAGAAAACAATTAAAAATTTACAAAGTGAAAAATTCTTAACTTAAACAATTAGTTAAATATGAAATTGACGATAAAATGTTATTTACATTAGGTTTACAGATAATATATTTTCTTTAGTTTACATAACCATTTTGCTGTGTGAAAGGGGGGCTAGACCTCACTTGATTATTGTTTAACACTTCACACACAGGCCATGTTTCACTGAATTTAATGTGGTTATTATTTCCACACACAACACTTCCTACTCTTTATAATTGATGACAATGTTTTAAATCCTCGATACTTGCATAAATATTGCCAATGGGCAAATATTTCAGATTGTTGCCTCGTAATTTATAAACCCGGGGCTTAACTATATTACGTCTCTGCTGCCTTCTAGAACAAACTCTTCATTTCAAGTTCTCTTTCCGCCAGTTCCCAACACTCACTCAAGCTTTTTAGATTTATTCTCCTCTCTCCACTGACTCCCAAAACACACTCTTACAATGTTATCATTTCAGCTCCCAAACCACACTCTTACAGTGTTATCATTTCAGTTCCCAAACCACACTCTTACAGTGTTATCATTTCAGCTCCCAAACCACACTCTTACAGTGTTATCATTTCAGCTCCCAAACCACACTCTTACAGTGTTATCATTTCAGCTCCCAAACCACACTCTTACAGTGTTATCATTTCAGTTCCCAAACCACACTCTTACAGTGTTATCATTTCAGTTCCCAAACCACACTCTTACAGTGTTATCATTTCAGTTCCCAAACCACACTCTTACAGTGTTATCATTTCAGTTCCCAAACCACACTCTTACAGTGTTATCATTTCAGTTCCCAAACCACACTCTTACAGTGTTATCATTTCAGCTCCCAAACCACACTCTTACAGTGTTATCATTTCAGTTCCCAAACCACACTCTTACAGTGTTATCATTTCAGCTCCCAAACCACACTCTTACAGTGTTATCATTTCAGCTCCCAAACCACACTCTTACAGTGTTATCATTTCAGCTCCCAAACCACACTCTTACAGTGTTATCATTTCAGTTCCCAAACCACACTCTTACAGTGTTATCATTTCAGTTCCCAAACCACACTCTTACAGTGTTATCATTTCAGTTCCCAAACCACACTCTTACAGTGTTATCATTTCAGTTCCCAAACCACACTCTTACAGTGTTATCATTTCAGTTCCCAAACCACACTCTTACAGTGTTATCATTTCAGTTCCCAAACCACACTCTTATAGTGTTATCATTTCAGTTCCCAAACCACACTCTTATAGTGTTATCATTTCAGTTCCCAAACCACACTGAAGTTCCGCGCATCCAGCCATGCTTTCGCAGCAATGCACACAGCAAGCAGGCATTATAGCCCAATATTATTGTACACAATTCTTTTATTTACGCTGTCGACAATGAAAGTCGTAAAATTTTGTACATTAAATAATTACATGGTTTTTTAATTACCACATTATATATATAATTGCAATATTGGTATGGAAAGGAAAGAGAGATAGGTTGTGGCTTACCTGCAAGTGAATACCGGTCTCGCCATAAGGAACTGAAGGTTGTGGCTTACCTGCAAGTGAATACCGGTGTCGCCATAAGGAACTGAAGGTTGTGGCTTACCTGCAAGTGAATACCGGTGTCGCCATAAGGAACTGAAGGTTGTGACTTACCTGCAAGTGAATACCGGTGTCGCCGTAAGGAACTGAAGGTTGTGGCTTACCTGCAAGTGAATACTGGTGTCGCCATAAGGAACTGAAGGTTGTGGCTTACCTGCAAGTGAATACCGGTGTCGCCATAAGGAACTGAAGGTTGTGGCTTACCTGCAAGTGAATACCGGTGTCGCCATAAGGAACTGAAGGTTGTGGCTTACCTGCAAGTGAATACCGGTGTCGCCATAAGGAACTGAAGGTTGTGGCTTACCTGCAAGTGAATACCGGTGTCGCCATAAGGAACTAAAGGTTGTTCTTCAAATTTTTGGAGGCTCTCAGCCTCCTCCTTCAGGAAGGAGTGTTACACCATTCCGTGCACTGACGGGCTGTGGAGTTTTGATCAACGCGTGGCTGGTAGCCCGTAAACAATTACCACTTCACCAGGCCACTAACTTTCTCTATCAAGGGAACGTCGTGGCATAGGAAAGTTTCAGATAGTGATCATTCATACAAAGCACCCTATGTATACATGTATGCTTAAACATACATATACACATTAACATGCACAGTCACACACACATACATACATGAGCATGCTCACATGGTCCCCTGGTTGGGGGAGTGGTTCCAGGTGAACTTAACGGGGTGTTTGGAATTCAGGGTGTTAAGAAATTTGAACAGGGAGTCTGGTCTGTGGGTCCATAGCATGAAGATGTTATCTATGAACTTTAACCAGTCCAGGGGTTTTAATGGGGAGGAATTTAGGCGGGCCTGTTCCAAGCATCCCATGAACAGGTTGACGTAGGAGGGGGCCATCTGGGTGCCCATGGCTGTGCCACTTATTTGATGAACCAAAGTCAATTTCCTAGACGTTGATGTACACTTGAGCTCTTGCATGATCAACACAACTGTCCACATAAAACCTACAAACACACTCCAATATTTGCACTTCACTAGTTGCCACCCACACCACACAAAACACTCCCTCCCATACAGTCTAGCCCTCAGGGTAGCACGTATTTGCTGCACCTGGAATACCATGGACTCTTACACAAACTGGATCATTAACACCTTCATCAATAGAAACTATCCCAGCGACCTCCTCCAAAAACAGATAACCCGTGCCCTATCAAACCTCCAAACACCCACACCCACTCTGGACCAAAACAAAAAAAGTATTCCACTCCTCACTACAATCTACTTCCCTAGAGTACAAAAAATCTATTCCATTCCATTCTCCGCCTAGCATACACTGGACTGCAATCCAACCCTGCACTAAAGACCATCCTCCCCACCTGCCCACGGTTTGCCTTCAGACGCCCAGCCAACCTCCAAAATTTACTTGTCGACCTGTGCAAAACCCACCCGCCCACCCTTGCTGGGTTGCAAACCTTGTGGTAGGAACAGAGGCCATGTCTGCCCTATCTTACAGCCAACCACAACCTTTCAGAATCACGTAAAAACATTCAAAATCACATAAAGACATTCTAAATCACATAAAGACATTCTAAATCACATAAAACATTCTAAATCACATAAAACATTCTAAATCACATAAAACATTCTAAATCACATAAAACATTCAAAATCACATAAAACATTCAAAATCACATAAAACATTCAAAATCACATAAAACATTCAAAATCACATAAAACATTCAAAATCACATAAAACATTCAAAATCACATAAAACATTCAAAATCACAAAACATTCTAAATCACATAAAACATTCTAAATCACATAAAAACATTCAAAATCACATAAAATATCATCTGCCTCTCCTCCTACACCATCTACCAAATTAATTGCAGACTCTGCCCTGCATTCTATATAGGCCAAACCAAAAGACCCCTCCCTGAACGAATAGCCAACCACCGCAGCACAGTCAATCTATCTGAAATTCAATTTCCAGTAGCTGCTCACGCCCAAAGCCACAATATAAACAATTTCGACCAATGCTTCACATTCACCATCCTTAAAGCTCTACCCCCCGATTCATCAGAGGCAGAACTCCATCTGTGGGAACTCTCTTTACACATGTATTGCATTCGAGGCAAAGCCCTGGACTCAACATCCTGTAAATAGTGCCCTTCCTACCTGCCATCCCCACTTTAGCGAGACCATGTGAGTATGTATGAGGTTGCTCATGTATGTGTGTGTATGCATACATGTGTGTGCGTGTCTGTGCATGTTTGTGTGTATATGTATGTTTAAGCATACATTTATACATAGGGTGCTTTGTATTAATTATCACTATCCAAACCTTTCCTATGCCACGACCTTCCCTTGAGAGCGAAAGTTAGTGGCCTGGTGGGGTGTTAATTGTTTATGGGCTACCAACTATGCGACGGCCAAAACTCTGCAGCCGGCCAGTGCACAGAATGGTGTAACACTCGTTTGTGAATTGAATAAGGAGGCTGAGTGCCTCCGAAAATTTGAAGAACAACCTTCAGTTCCTTATGGCGACACTGCACTTTACTTTCAGTTCAACCTATCTCTGTTTCCTTTCCATACCAATATTGCAATTATATATATATATATATATATATATATATATATATATATATATATATATATATATGACTACGTACATATTACACTTATTTTTCTGTTCATTGCTTTAACCATGTGTTAATAAATTATATGTTTTAATATGGAAACACTTGAACGCTAAGAATCAAAATAGAAGTTTTGGTATACCTCCTTTTAGCTCAGTAATTATCTTATTTTATGTATACAAGGTATGTGTTCTTAGTTTTCATCCATTACTAAATTTTTTGTATTTCAGTTTATGTGTTTTATAGTACATTTCTTTTTCATGCATATTATGTAGATACCAATTGAATATTGCCTAATTTGATAATGTGTGGCTGACTTCTACAACTGTAAATATGTCTTTCTCAATTTATATCTCAGCATATATGTCACACATTGTATTCTTTTTATGTTCTAACTGCAAATATATTATTCCATTTTTAACAAGTTATGGCCAGTACAAATTTGATCTTTTACAGTAGTGATGTTGCTAGTTAGGGTTCTGTAATGGCACAACTCCTTCCCACTATAATAATTGAACTTAACTGATTTTCAATCTGGGAAAAGCTTGACTGATAAGATTTCTGGTGTGGGATAAACTTTGCCAAACCCATATTTGACAATAATTTTCTCACCTATCTATTTTTATGGATTTATAGTGAAAGTTTTTTTTGGGGGGGGGGGGGACTGAGACTAGTGTGCAAGTAAGAGCATCAGATTTGCGTTTATAACTAGTTACATACTTTGGATAGTTGATTTGTGTGTTTCTTTAGTTTAAATATTTTTTTAAATTACTTTAAATTGTATATTTGTAATATTATTTTTTCTAATATATAATTCTATATGATAAAATTTTCTTGCATCAATTATGTGATCTACTATCTATATATAAGTATTGTGATATATGGTAAGAATATACCGTGAATAAAACAAATGCTTACATTTTTAGGTTTCACGGAATATGGCTCCTACCTCCCTCCTGCCACCTGAAAATAGTGTAAATGTAAGTTGATATACACACTATTTGAACTATATTTAGTCAAATTATGATTAATGTAAACTGCTGTAGTTTTGTACTTTAATACTATTTGACCAGATTTTTATTACCTCTTGGTACAGTTCAGGTACCCCTTACCTCAGTTCATATTAGTGCATAATTATACTAGAAATACTGAGAGAGTATTGTCTTTGCATTTAATGTCTGCATTTTCTTTATATACTGAAGATGCAACTGAATCCCTCTTATTTAAGTCAGATTGTATGATGAATATTAATCAAAGATTGAAGTCTTTTCTGGTATAGTTGTTCAATAAATAGTTCTCGGTATTCACACGGGATTTGCATATTTATATTTAAACACAACGTTTCGACGTTGAATATGACTACAGAGCTTTTAGTCGTCGAAATGTTGCGTTAATTATAAATACGCAAATCCCGTGTGAATACCATGAACTATTTATTTAACCGAATATTACTCGATCTTAAGAATTATGCAGGAGTTGTTCGACTATTAAGGTACATTAAAAAATTGGCTAATATTTTCTTACATGATAATTAACCTACATTAAGAAGCTTTTATATATTTAAATTATTTTAATGGTGATATAAACAACATTATGTTGTGTGTGTGTGAGAGAGAGAATATTTATAATTGGTATGTGAAGGATACAGAGAAGAAGCGTAACTTACCATAAAAATTGAAGTTTGGCAGTCCCATTCAGGACAGGAGGAAGTTCTTCAAATTTTCAGAGGCATAGGCCTTCTTCCTCAGGAGAAGAGAGAACACTCCACATTCAGCACATGGAATGGTGTAACACTCCTTCCTGAAGAAGGAAACTGAGATACCTCCGAAAATTTGAAGAACAACCTTCTGTTTCTTATGGCGACACCGCACTTCACTTTCAGGTAAGCCACAATCTATCTCTCTTTCCTGTCCATACCAATATTGCAAATATATATATATATATATATATATATATATATATATATATATATATATATATATATATATATATATTGTAATGATTTGCCTTTTTATTACTTAATATTAAAAAAATAAACTTTATTACATTGAAACTACAAAAAATACATTAAAAAAATATTGTTGGGCGCCAGCAGATATACATTGGTCTGCATAAAATTAAAATTAGCTCTGGCTTGATTAAAAAGTTCTCCTTCTCAACAGGGTTATGTGGGCAGTTCGGTGGCTATTCAAAAACAGAGTCTATCTCCGCACTGTGTAAAAGAATTCCACTTTTGAATGTACTTTACATATATTGTGATGCTTACTTAACTTGTGGCGTCAGCACACGATCTCCTTCTTCGGCCTCCCTGCGATGGACGTCCCTCAAAACCTCTGCGTCTCTCTGTCTGCCTCCCGTCTGCTTTTTTGCCTCATGGGTTCGGAGTATTTATATCTACTCCGCCCCCACAAACGATGTAAAAAAAAAAGGGACGCAAACCCGCAATTTCTTTTGGCCTTCTTAGGCAGAAACATGGGCACGCCTAATGTATTCATACTCAGGCCCGCGGTGGACACAAGGGCGGCCACTTAAGGTCGTCATTCACTACAATATATATATATATATATATAAGCTTAGAGATGTCATTAAATAAGGAGAATGGTTAATAATTAAACATAGTGTTGTATTTGGTCATTTCATCTAATTATTATATGTTATACAGACATATTATGTTCTCATTTCAAGGAAGGATAAGATTCTATGGAACCAAGTATAAAATGCAGGACCATTGCACAGTACAAAAGTGAACATTTTATAATATTCCTATTAAAGCTTACATTGAAATTTTTATATGTAGACAACTTGCTAATAATTTAATTTTAAATATATAAATGTTGTTGTAAGAGCAATTTATTATTTAAGTTGACTTTAAATATTTAATTAAATGATTATGTTGGTTTCTTTCTAAATTCGCAATTTTGTGAATATGTTAGTGCACTTAATAAACTTTTATAATTTCAACTTTATTGGTATGAATTTTTTCCTTAATTAAATTACTGTGATTACAACTATATTTTTTCAATATTCTTCACAGAAAATAGAGAGAAGAGATAAAATGGATCAAATTGTCAGAGAACGTGAACGTCAGAGGCTAGAAGTTCATCAACGAAGATGGTCACGCCGTGAGGAAGCTGATTTCTTCAGAGCTATTTCTACATTTGGTGTGGAATATGACAGGTGACATTATTTTGGTCCCATTAAGTCCCATTAATTCAAATGCATTATTTGTGTCAGTTAATGTATTAGTATAAAGTACATTAGATTGAAGGATAGGCAGTGAAGGCATCGGTTATTACTGCATGATGCGCAACACAAGTTTTGGGGGAATTGTGAATGTGGCATTTATAGGAATGAAGTGAATATTGCAGAAGCTGGGAGGATGTTTTTTTTATATATATAAAACGGTTGTATTGCAATCCAATGAAAATTTGAAGAACTTCCTCGTGTTCTCCATGGTGTGCCGAACCTTAACTTCAGTCAAGACCTTCACTTTCTTTTATTTCCATATGGTTTATTTTAATTAATTTGACAGTCACATTTTATGTATTTTGATATATTTCTGATTGTTGTGATATTGCCTAAGTAATTAATTTATGTGTACAGGTAAGAGAGAAATGGAGTGGCTGACTTACCTTAAATTGAGTGTTGGTGTTTCTGTGCCAGATAGTAAGGGCATTTCAAATTTTCAACAGCCTAAGCCCTCTTCCTCAAGACAGGACTGCACTTTATGCCAGCCAACTGCAAAGTCTTCACAGAATTTCAGTGTGTCATGGTCAAAGGTGTCTGTGCAGGGGAAAATGAGGGCCTTATCTAGCACTCAAATCTCATCTTCAGATGCCACTAGCTAGCAATGCGTGAACAGAAATTTCTCATGAGCCGAAATCACATACATAATTGCAGGCTTTCTGTTGCCCACTTACTAACAGACCGCATCCGTCAAAACTTTTTGTATTATCTCTGTAAGCAGTCGAAAGCAACAGATTTTTTATAATATATCTGCAGGCCTGAGCTTTTATACATGTTAGAAAGGCCACGGGTTTCAGTGTTGTCTTCTTGTATAAACAGAGATCTTCTCTTATGCTGCACAAGTCATGTTCAATATTTTTTCATAAATTTAATTTACATATATTTTAAAAATTGTTTAATCACTCATAAACTACAATAAATTGAAGTATTTGTAAAATGTGATATTATAATAATATGTAAGATTTCAGTGAGTGCTAGTAGATAAAAAATATTTTTTATCACCATAAGTTCAGCTTGTAAAGGTCATCAATTCCTGTACCACTTATTTCAGAAGCCTCCAACTTTTCCATTTCTTTTCGGTAAATAGACTTAAGTTCTGCAATTTAGCAAATATAATAATCTGACTTGCTACTTTACTTAAATAATAAAAATAGCAGCCTATTAGTCAGCAAAAATTTTAATTATTCAATTTAAAACATATGAAATATCAAACACAATGTTTCGTCCCTATTGGGACTTCTGTATGTGTATACCTGTTATATTCTGTTACCTAAACAAATCAATTGAGAAATAAAGTCATGCATACATGATAATTTAAAAATTCAATTATGTATAAATATATTAATTAGAGTTTACTTACAATTTATTATAAGAAAATTTAAGCTGCCAAAATTTCTAGTATGCGGTTTGCAACCTGCATGACTGTTTTGGCACAACTGTTACAAGTATTATGTTAATGAGTTGTGTAGGTTGAGGGTTTCAGTCAAGTATGCCTGGCCATGCTGAGTGGAGGAACTTCGTTTGGATGTGGATTTGCACTTTATCCCTTGCAGTCAATTAGGATGTGAAATTTGCACATTATAGCCTTGTGTGGAAATGTGCAGAATTTTTTTTGCAAGTTGGAGTTGGAGGATGTTGGTTGTTTATAACCAAAGTTGGGAAGGGACAGATATCGTTGTGAATTTGAAAAATAATGTTGGTTGTCTATGCAATGTTAAAATATATTAATGGGTAAGATAGATTTTTACTTTAAGTGTAACCTACAATCTCTCCTAAAGTAGTGGGATAAGAGCCCTAAAATTTATATTCCAGATTCTATTATTTATTCTAATTGTGATATACCAAAGTAAAATGCAAATTTAATATCGCTTTATATTCATGAAACTTACTGAAATTTCTTTTAGAAAACGAGGAAGATATGATTGGTCAAAATTCAAATCCATCTCTCGCTTAGAAAAGAAGCATGATGACAGCATTACAGAATACTACAAGGCATTTGTTGCAATGTGCAAGAGAGTATGTGGATTAAAACTTTCTGATGAGGAAGGTAAATTAAAATAATTTGTTTTATATTAATGCAGCCAACTTCTGCTGCACTTATTCAGAATGTGTTAAATGAGATATACTTAAAAGTACTCTCATATGTAAAACTTATTTTTAATCTGAATAAATAGCAGCTGCAACAAAAAGACATGATATTTAGATGGTATTTCGTGCTAATAATTTCATTTGAAGTATTTTAGACTGGTTAAAGAAAACTGTTACTGTAAAAACTATTGATTACGCTAAATCTGAAAAATATTTCTTTTTTGCAAGTATTATCCATTTTTATATTAGTTAAAAACGTTTCAATAAGCTTGTTAATAGTTGTCTGTATGTAAATATTATTATGTTCTTCAGTTACTCTTATTTATTTTCAGTGCAGTAATATGATAATGAATTATATTAAACTATAATTGTTTTTATTATATATTTAATGTCTAGTTTTAAATTGTAAGGAGGTGGACCTTGATTACAGTGTGATTAGTATCTAATATTTAGAGGGATTTCTTCTGTCACCATATCTTTAGTGTAATTGCCACCCCTCCAATTGCATAGTTGATATTTGGTCTGTTTTTTTTGTAGTAATGGTATCCTTTTATTTTGTCATTGCTATTTATTGTCTTTGAAATTTGTTTCCTGTAAACATATAATGTTAAGTTGGTATGCAACCTTGAGGATGTGTGGGTTTTACAGTCTGGGTTTAAAACCATTGAGGTTTCATTGTAGGATTTTCATGATTATTTCTGTTTTTATAGCATTGCTGTTGCTTCTGGTGTTTATTGTGTGGAACCTGACACTTGAGTCTTAATAGTTTGTGACTTTTTATTTTATTTTTAATCTGGTGGTTCAGACTTCAGTAGATTTTCTGTGATATGAAGGTGCATTTTAGTTAACATGTCTAAAAGAGATTCTATGTTTTTTGTGAAATCTTATATTTTATTTAGAAAAATAATAGATAAAGTGTTTGTGTTGAAAACTTTTTCTAATATAGCTCCTATACTGTCAGAGTGGATTGAGTGCCATGATGTATAGGGGCTGTTAACATCTCCAACTATTATAAATGTTGGACCAAGTTGTTTGATTAGATTTTCTATATAAAGTAGAGTAAATTGTCTTCTGTTGTTGATATATATGTTGCAGTTGATACATATGTTGCTGTTGATACTTTTCTTTGGAGTTAATATTTCAATTGTAACCACTTCAGTTGAATCTTAGCTGTTGGAACAAGTTGTTGTGTGAATCTAGCTACACCACTACTGGCATGTAAGGTGTTTTCTCTTTTATATGCAAATCACTGGAGTAGTTGTTCTTAAAATTGGTTTTCTGTATACATAGGAATACAGTAGAATAGATTAATATTTGTATATTGAGTTTCTGTACTAGAAAATCCATTTAGGTTCTACTGTGCAATTCTCATCTTGATGTCTTAGTTCAAATTTAAGTTGAGAGATCTGGGTCTGATATATTTTGGTTTAGTAATGCTTTAACCTTATTTTTTAGTGTCATTAATTTAGTTTATATTTCGTTGTCTGTTGGACGAGGGTACAGATTTGATCAATCTGGCAGTGTCACTAGAGTAGTTGTAGGTGATTTCTATTTTTGCGATTGAAGCCATTAACAAAAAGGTTTTTGGTCTGCTCTGTATCAAGGGGAAAGGCTTTTTTGTGCTAATGTAGGCTGTGCGGGTGTCAAGAACTTCTTCATGGTTAGGTAATCTTGTTTAGTTTAGTTTAGGTTATTTTTTGAGGTTTTGTTCGTAATGTTCCTTCTGTGATCGCCATTGTATTGGTTGATTTGTTTTTTGTAAATGAATGATCCATATGAGGATTGTTTGTTTGTAGGAAGTATTGGTAACACCTCTGACATTGTCGAATCTTGGTTGAGATCTTTTAAGTTGACTGTTGTCAAAAAAAGGAAATAGGGTATCCATAGTTAAAAAATACAATATTGTGTATCATTGAAATGTATGAGTATTAAGTCTGGGCTGATTTGGTTGTGGTCAGGATTTTCATAGAATTGTCTTTTGAAACTTAAATATATGTGCAAATGTGGGGTCTTGTGAACCTAGTTTGAAGTTGTAATAATGTTACGTTTGGCAAGTTAGGTTCCTATGGTCTGATGCGGGTTTCTTTGAAACTATTTAAAATAAGTATGGATACTATAAAATCATTTCTAAAGTGTTTTTCTGGAACGTGGAATTGTATAGTGATGCAGAACAGAAGTCTTTGAATTTTCTGCTACAGATAATGGGTATATTGAGTCACAAATAGGTAGTTTTGAATAGAATTGGTGAAGAGAGCACTGTGGACTGACGACTACTAACGGCATATTTTTAATACCAATAATTTTTTTGTTGTAGAATACATTGACATGCCTGTAGAACCTTTGCATGAGGATAAAGCCCGAAGAACTTTGGAGCGCATAGAACTATTGAGCAAAATCCGTGAGGAGATAATCTTCCACCCTCAATTAGATGAACGTTTGAAACTTTGTCAGACATCTGCTGATGTACCAGAGTGGTGGATCCCAGGAAAACATGATAAAGACCTACTCATTGGTGCTGCAAAGTAAGAATTATTGAAGTATGAATACAATTGTACATATTTGAAGAATACATTTACTAATCTTTATTTGTTTCTCAACAGGCATGGTTTGGGGCGAACAGACTTCTTTATTTTGAATGATCCTGAACTGGCTTTCTTGGATGTTTTAAGAAAACATTTAGCAATAGATCAGCCTGTTTCAGCCAACCGGGATCAGAATAAAACACAGGATGATATAAAATTTGAAAGACCCGAAGATATACTTAGAACAGACAAAAATGAAATAATTGTGAAATTAGAGAAAGGAGAAGGCACATTAAAAATTGAGAAAATAGGAGTAAAGAAAGATGTTAAAGTAGAGGAAGAAAGAGGTTCCGGAAAACAAGATGGAGAAAACATGGTGAAGGAAGAGAAAAATGTTGTTGAATTAACATTGATAAAAAATTCAATAAAAGCTGATGTTGGTGATGATGCTGATAGTGAAGTTTGCAAAGAAAAGGAAAATGATAACAAAAGTGATGTGGATCAGGATAAGGCTGAAAATCTAACCCAGATGATCCCAGTTGCAAATGAAAATGAAAATGCAAACAAAAACTCTGATTCAGATAATACTATTGTGGAGAAAATAATTAAAGTTGAAGAAAGTGTAGACCAGATAGATTCTGATATTTCTAAAGAAGTTAATGTGAATGACCAAAATCAATTAAATGATTTAGAAGAAAAAAATTGTGAAAGCCCTAATACTGATATTTTTGAAAAAATTAATGTTCCATCAGATTTATCAGTGTCGGCAGTAGAAAATGTTGAGACAAATTTCCAGATGGCAACTGATGAAAATTTAGAAATAAATGAAACAATTGTGAAAGATGAAATAAAACAGGAGAAAATTGCTGAAACTGCAGTCTTGGGTGAAGATATTAAAAGTAAGCCTTCAAATGAACAAATGACTGAGGAAAACCAGGACAAAAATGTTAAAATTGCTGAAGTTTCTGAGAAAACCGTATCTCCATCTCCAATTACTATTAAAACTGATGATGAAGGAAGTGCCTGTAAGCAAGAAGTATCTGAGGTATCAGCTGTTGATAAAAAGCAAAATGGTGCTCAGACACCGGACTTGAAAACCATGTTTCCCGATCTGGAAGTTATTCACCCACTATCACGTTTGGCTGAAATAGATACGTTTGTACTGGCAAGTAAACAGGCTAATAGTGGAAGTGGGACACCAGATTTGTCAGAACCAACCGTTGCCCAATTGCTCGCACAAAGTTATCAAAATCCCATTAAATGGCCAAAGGTAGTTAAATCTAATATTTCATTTTATATTGTGCACACTATTCAAATTTTTATAGATACATATTTTTCTTATTTCTACTTTACTCTAATTATTTGTGGAATACAATCTCTGGTTTTATTACAAACAAATTTTCATAAAAAATGTGTTTTTCTATAATTTGCAATTGTTTACCATTCCTGGAAATGCATACAAATGTAAAATGCACTAAAATGATTATTTCTTATATTGTCTTACTATCATGAATGTTTGTTTTAGGATCATATATTGCAGACACGGCTCCAACATATTGTACATGTTGTAGAGCATAAGGAATGGCCTGTACCACGAAATTTTTCTTCTAATAGCAGTATTGCAAATGCAGGAGGAAGTGGTGAACTTGATTTAAGCTGTCATGATACTCCTGATGTAACTCCTAAAAGGGAGACATCTACACCAATGTCTATATCAGAAGGTTCTGAAGTTATTACCATAACAACTGATCATGGTACATCAAGAATTCCAACATCTAAGAAACGAAAGCGGCATATTGCAATAGATGTTGAGACAGAAAGAGGTAAGAATTCAGTTTCATGTTTATTATTTATATGGCATTTTCTGAATTGGATCAATAAATTAACTATGTAAATTTTAAGAATTGCAACTTGAATTTAGGTTTGAAGAATGTTAAAAATTGGTTTGAACCGTGCAAAAGACTTATATTTCAACAGTATTAAGTCACTTTTCTTTGTTTAATACTAGTATTAAAAACATCTTCAAAACAGAAGTATCAGACCTGATGTATAGATATTGAAAAACAAAAGTGGTTTAAAATACCAACCTTATAAAAAAAGCTTTATTTTGAAGGCTCTACATTGTGTTAGTGATTCTTTTACAGCCACCAGTAGGGCACACACACGACGAATTTGGTAGAGTTTAAACACGACTGTGTGAGCTGCCTAAACAAAGATTACTGTGGCCAACCAAAAGAAGTAATCATGCTGGAAATTGTGACGAAAATGCAGCCAATGGTATTGACCAATGATTGATTGTGTGATCTAGCAGACAAAGTAGACATTTCAAAAAGTGCTGTACATAGCATATTCACTGAAAATTTGGACATGAGAAATTTGTGTGCTAGATGGTTCCATCTGCTGTCAAGGTTATGGCATAAGATTTTTTTTGTGTGTGTGGAATAAATTTTAATTTATTACTTTAAAAAATAGAAACAATCAGCAGCAAGTAGTATGCTTACCTATTGCAGTATTTGATTGATGAAAGCAAGAAAAATGTGACACATTTGGTGAAGAAGAAAGTGGTGTTTAATTATGACAATGCACCAGTTCATACTTCAATTACTGTGATGGCCAAAATCAATTTCAAATGTTTTCCTCATTTGTTAGATTTAGCACACTCAGTTTATTTTTTTTCCAAAATGACTCTGTAAAAGATTTGTGGTAGATGGCTATTTTGAGGACCCTAATGCATCTCCTTCAGATCTCAAAGGTATTAAACATCACTGGGAAAAGTTTATTGAGCATAAAGGAGACTACTATGTTAAATAAAGATTCCCCCCCTCCCCCCCCTTCCCCCAAATCTTCTTTTGTAGATAGTGTTCTTCTGGTGTCCACCCTCTTACATGCCATTTTATAGTAGTAATGTCTATATTATTCATATCATACTAGCACAATTGACTTCATGACACAAATAGTAAATACAGATGTATAAAGAATTTTAAGATATTCTTAAAATATGTCTTGTAGCTTACTTAGCTTACTTTCTCAAATCTGGACAGGTTGAAATCTTTAACTTGTGGATCAGTTAACTTTCTAATGGAAGGAATTTTTGATTATTCATATTCCGAGAAATGCATTATGAGAATCTGTATTAAAATTATTTAAATATTTGAAATCTCATGATTTTTGTTTTCCATAAACATTTATTATAATTTTAAATATTTAATACATTTCAGCTAAACTCCATGCCTTGTTGAATAACAGCAGTACCACTCAACAGCAATCATTATCTAAATCATTACTGCATTGGGAAACAAATGATGAATCGCTTTCTGAAGAGTCTCGGTAAGTGTTTCTGTATTGAATAAGTATCATATTCACCTAAACGTACTACACATTTGGCTAACCAATTGGAAAATCAAAAGCAAAGAAATTCAAAATATTTGGGCAAGGAAAAAACACCTCTTAACGAAGTGTAAACAACTGGGAATGAAATGTACTGAATGATCGGAAGAAAATCACGGTTAACAACTCAAAAAAAGTTATTATTGTACAATGTAATTCTGAAACCAATTTGACATAGAGATACAGTTGTGGGGCACATCAAGTTACTCGAATTTGGAAATGCTCCAGCACTTCCAGAACAAAATGCCTCTATGTATGTTCCAAACGATGTATTGCACCAGAGATATGCATATTCTGTTGATCAAAGAATGATATTAAACTGCTTAGTTTAGAATAAAGGAGTGGCTTCATAAGAGGCACCTTCTCCAACTTGTAGTCTTTATTCAATAGTTATAATGAATTACTTATTGTCCTTATAGAACATATTCCAAACAAAAGGAGTTAATACAAAAATAAAAATCCTTCGTTATAACCAATAACTGTTTATATATAATTGCTCTGCCTGCTTTAAATACAATTTATCAAAAGAGGTAAAAGAAAGTGCACACATTTTTTTTTTGAGTATCTTGTAGTAAATGATCACTTGTTCAAGGTTCGAATATAGAATTTCTTAAATGGTCCAAGTTAGCGATTTGATCAACATGTGGCTTGGAAAAGTACTATTGGTGGTCGTCTGTTATGTGTGAAGTCAATTAAGTTTTAATACAAATTATATAATATTTAGTATAAAGTAGAAATGTGGATGTGTTGTTCCAATTAAGCATTAGTTGTCTTGTTGCAGCCATGGGCAATTAGTGCTAAAATGTAAAAGTTCCATAATAATAATATACAATAATAATAAATGTCTCCAATTTTTTCCTTAATATTTAAAACTACTGTTTTTTATTGGTTGTGAAATATTGCAAAATAATTTTTTGGTATTGTGCAACGTACATATTTGTAAATGGGTATTGTGTTATTGTTTTGTACAACTAAGAAATTTCTTTTGGAATTTTAAAGACCTGTGTACTGTGTAACCACTGAGAAAAGTGTTATTTGTTATAAAATCTTTATATCTATTTTATTATGCCTTCTTTTACAGTAATTTAGATGAGCATCTTGTTATAGATTTGTTAATGATGGGTTTTCAATGGATCTCCCCTTTTTTTGGCTAATTTGTTTTATAATATTTACTATTTATCACCGACCCTTCAATCCCTTGAATACTTCCATTTACCCCCTAGGGGTTCACCTTTGCCCTGTAATCTACACCAACAAATTCCTTTCTGGAGTCAAAAAACATATACATTCTGGATAGTGTGTTTAATTTCATTCTTCTATGATTTCATCTTCAAGATTGTAGATTGTTGTCTCAGTTGAAAACCTGTTATAAATCCAGATTGGAGGAATGTTCTATTTTAAAGTTTGTTTGGTGCTAGCTACTTATTTTCTTGAACTTTCTCTGCCATAATTAGAAATATTTTATTTATTAATTTGACTGTTTCAGATTTACTTATGAATATTAGTGATGAATTTTCTTTAATTGTTTTCTTTGTAATTATTTTCCAATTTTTTTTCCATAGAGTTCTCAATAAATTTCTATGATGCATATCTTTCAAGCTTTTATTACTTTAATAAGCTTTTAATACTTTACCGTATATTTTATCGTATAACTATTTTTGTCTATCAAAATAAATTTCTCTTTTGTGTCTGTCAATATGGTTCTTTAGTTTCCTTAGTTAACCATATGGTAATTTTTTTTTACATTGTGGGACTTTGGGAAGAATGGCTCAAAATGTAGTTAAGAGAAATTAATTCAATTTATTGCTGCTTCTGAATACATAATATAAATCCTCCAATCATTTTTGTTTTAGTGCTGGCTAAACTTACACAGAAGTTTAATTTATTTTCCTTTCAAAACTTATTCTTCATAGGTAATATATCCTTAATTAAAATTAAAAATTTACGTCTTGAAAATTAATAAGAAAGGTAGCCAAATACAGACAAAAAATAATAATATAAATACCACACAACATCTCTGGAAGTCTTGTTACATTCTTCAAGTGCAGGAAACACACCATAGCTTTACTTGTGCAGTTGTGTTTCTCTAGGCCCTTGCATTTTTCTGCACCTGAAGAAAGGTTCAAGGCTTCCAGAAACTGAGTGTGGTATTTATATTATCACCATTTTTGTCTATTTAGCTACCTTTCTTATTATATTCTTAATTTTTATAGTTGAACATCAGGATCTTACAGACCATTTATGACTAGCTTATAATTGTAAATTTCATTATGTGATATATCCATAAATACATTGTCTACAGACATCTATTTCTAGTTTTGTATTTGGGTTGGAAGATTCACAGCTTATAAGTTGAAAATGGTAGTTTTCAAACTGTCTCCCACTTTTGACATAATCTAATTGGAAATTATCTTAAACATCACCACCTATGATTATTTTGAATGTCATTTTATACAGTTTATTTAATAGTAGCTAATTATTTTTTTCAAAAAGGGTTTCTATTTCAAATTATTTTGTTAAGTAGACATAATTATTAAATAAAAGTTATATATATATATATATATATATATATATATATATATATATATATTCATTCTTTAATATTTATTTACAGGAGGTCAACTCCTGTTGCTCCAGTTACTCTTCAACCACCCCCAGCTCATCAGCAGAATCCACGAGTATTATCAATTCCATTTGATTTGAAATATTCCAACACAAAAAACATGGGTTCCACTATTATTCCTGGAACTTCAAGCACCCTTACCCCAATAGATTTATCATCAGGCCTGCCAAAAGTAAATGTATCAGATGTGAGTAAGAATAAAGAAATGTTAAATGAAGTTCAAGACTTCTCTATGCCCTCAAAGAGTAAACAAAAGAGCAAACTTGATGATATGCTTGGAAAACTTATGAAGAAAAATAATTGTGTAAGTATTAATAAATAGCAATTTAAGTAAATATTGTTTTTGAATTCATATTAAAATATGCCTCCCATTTTCGGTTCAATGCATAATGTAAATTTATTTTCATAGATTGTGTCTTAAGTTAATTAATTAGGTTTTCTAGATTCAAATCATTTAAATATTTCAAGCAGACATTAAAGTTTTGTTTATATTTTTCAGCCAGCTGAAGAGCCTGTGGTAGGAAAAGAAAAGAAGCGTCGTAAATTGGATGAAATAGTTTTGGGTTTGTCAGCTGCAAAGGAACAGAAAGTTGTGTTTTCTGATGCCAAAAAACCCCAAACAGTTCCTTCAATAAGCCCAAGTGTTACTGTAACTCCAACATCTGTCAATTCATCTGCTTCAAATCCTACATCTAGTTCAACTTCTTCTAAACCTTTCACTATTACTGTAACTTCTGTCCCTTCCCCAGCTCCTTCCAGGAGTTGTACAGGGTCTGTTTCTTCTCTTCCAACTCCAAAAGAAAGCTTTTCATCATTTCTAGCTCATGCAGAACAGCAAAATCTGTTGTTAAAGAAACAGCAACAGCAGCAACAACAAGCAGCTGCAGCCTTGTCACATTCCAATCAACAAAGAAAAACATATGAATCAATGATAGCTGATTTAAGTAAGATGGCAGATTTTTCATCAAAAATCAGCTCGTATTCCCATGAAGCAAAGGTGAGAAAAAGTTCAAATCTTTACTTTTTGTTGAGAGCTGAGGTTATTAGATATAATTAAATATTTATTTCAACGTAATTTACTTTAATAACTCATGCTCTAATTGAATCATGTAATTAGGCAACTTTGTTGTTCAAGGCACAATTTTGTGCTTTATTTCTTCAGGAATGAAACTTGTTGAAATTGTGTGCCCTTGTGTTTTGAAGTGCTTAATAGCACAGTATGTATTTGTATTTATGCACAGACAATATAAATATTGACTTATGGTGTTAAAAATATAAGTTGGCATTTTATTTTCCCCATGGGTCAAAATAGTTGCTTGCTTAGATTCTGTAAAAAAAAAAAAAAAGGATTGAACTTCATGGAGAGGTATTGCCTGAATTACAATTTTCAAAAAAGCATATGCACATAAAATACAATATACCCTCCCTCTTAAGTCCAGTATGTATGAATGTCTTTCCTCATTGAATCAGTTTTTTACTTGGAAAATGAATAATTAAAATAATAAAATAGTTAATGAACTTATACAGACATTTTTTCTTTTAAAGTGTTATGACGGTGTGATAGTGTTCTTTATCTTCTTCAGGTATTAATAAATGGACTAATTACACAACGTAAACAAAGACAAACTAAAGTAAACAACAACAACAAATAAAGAACTTAAGTCCAATTGGCGGCCCAAAATGGTTAATTTCATCAAAGTTTAGTCTATGTCGTAATGCTATAAATAAAATGTAGTGTGTCTGTATAAGGTCATTAAATGATTAAATAATTCAAAAACAGACATAAAATAAAAACTAATTAAATTATTTATTAACTCAGGTGCTTGAGAAATGTGTGTGCAGTTTTATTATTTATCTCTGCAAAGACTAGATTGTATAGAATGTCTGATAGAATATGTAATTCAAAGTGTTGGAAGTTGTCTCATCATTAATTTTTTATGTGCATTGCTGTTCATTGCTGCATATTTATTGTAATTCAGTAACACACAACACTTGCAATAGTGTCAATGACTTTTCAAATGTTGCTTATTGTTATTGACAATAAAATGTATTGTTGTACTCATCCTGGTACAATAAATAA
The DNA here is from genome assembly GCA_037074705.1 of Zhengitettix transpicula. Classification (NCBI taxonomy): domain Eukaryota; kingdom Metazoa; phylum Arthropoda; class Insecta; order Orthoptera; family Tetrigidae; genus Zhengitettix; species Zhengitettix transpicula. The sequence goes on from CM073592.1 coordinate 84,220,020, forward strand.
TATTGTGTACCGACAGACAAAATGAATGTAATACTCCTTAAGTAAGTAAAAACAGTTGAAGGAAACTGAAGATAATTAAATGGCAAACAATCTGCGTAAACATTTTACATGTTACAAGTTACAATTTTCAAATCCTATCATATGGACCATGCTGATTTTGTACATTGGTATTGTTGTTATCTTTGATCAAATTTAGATAAATAAATTAAAAAAGAAATTGAGATACAGTAAGTTAGAATTTCTGCTGATAAATGATGTAGTTCAATTTTCTGATTAAGTTCTTTTTATTGTATGGTGGTCTTGAAGAAATATGCAAATATGACTTAAGATATACCATTGTATATTTTTTTAAAAGGGGAAGGCACTGGAGATGAAGTGATGGTCTGTGAATGACAAAATATGAAGAAAGGATTTAGAATGTTTCCAACATTTCAACCAATTAAAAAGCTCTACAGGGAAAGAACCGTTAAGAACCAGAGCTGGGCACAGTACTTTGAGCACTCCACGAAATAATCTGCTAAATGTAGTCTGATGGCAATCAACTCAGAAATTTCGTATTTACCTTAATTTTTTCCTATTGGAGTATGGAATATGTGAATAAAGTTTACAAATTTCAAATCCAGATTATACAGTTGAATTGATGCAGCTCAATCAACTAAAATTGCTAATATTTACTTTTTAACCACAATTGGCAACAATTTTTTATAAAATGACTCCACATGAAAAATTGGAAAACTTTACTAGATGATATAAATACCACACAATGTTTCTGGAAACCAGTTCTTTTCTTCAGGAGCCAAGAAAACACAAGAACAAAGAGTGACTCAACCGCACACTACAGTTGACAAACTCAAAAGCTAAGCAAAACACGACAATGGGAAAGTAGATTGGTTAGCATAACAACCTGTCTACTTTCCCATTGTTCTTGTGTTTTGCTTAACTTTTGAGTTTGTCAACTGTAGTGTGTGGTTGTGTCACACTTGTGTTTTCTTGGTACCCGAAGAAAGGAACTAGGTTTCCAGAAACTGTTTACCATCTTTAGGTACGGATGGCAGTGAATATCTACATCAGGTGCTTCTTTTGTCTATTTGGCTATTTTATCTTATTATTAATTTTAAAAATGTGTTATATTTTCATTAAGTATTATGATCTGCAGAAATATTAGTTGTCTATAAATCTCAAGTTCCTTTTATTTAATAATCCCATTCATTTGCTGGTTTAAAAATAGTATGTATACATTCAGTATAAATTTGGTTTATTGAAACCTTCTATTGTAACAGGTCAACAAGTGGTTGGCTGAGCAAACATCTTTGATTCCCGACCAACCTTTAGCTTCTGATTATTTGTCTGCTCCAAGGCGTAGGAGGCCTCGAGTGGATCCATCTTTATTAGACTGGAAGAAGCTGACTGGGGATGAAAATGTATCAGTTATTAACAGATTAACTGGGAAAAAGGTATCTGATTACACTCGATCATGCATGCTTGATTTCTTAAATGTCTAAAGTTTTTATAAAATTACTTCATAATAATAATAAGAAAGAAAGATAGTGTAGATTATATCATTAACATGAACATATAATTTTTAAATTTAGTTGTTAATTGTACTTGATACTTTACTTTTAGATGACTGGCAGCAAAGCTCCTCAACTTAAAAGGCTAGCTCAATGGTTACTGGAAAACCCTATGTTTGATGTGGATCCTAAGTGGGCTGAACTTGTTAAGGAACGAGGAAATTTACCTCATGATCTTCAAAAACGGTTACCCCCAAGTGAAAGGAAGAAAGGCCCAGGCCGCCCACCATTATTGTCTAGTCCCCCTGGACAACAGCCAGCTGTAAGCCAAGCTAATTTGGCAACTTCCTTGGCATCAACTCTTCCATTTCCCTCTTTAGCAAATGCTGGGCTAGGTGGTCTGTCAGCTGCTGGTTTGAATCCAAGTAGTCTTTTGTCAGGTTTGTCATTAGGAGGCTTTGATCCCAAAAATAACCCATTGTTGCTCCCATTTAGTGGTATGCCAAACATGAACACATTAGGTGGTATGAGTGGACTTGGCAATTTGAATAATATGAGCCTTACAAACTCATTGTTTGCAAATTTAGCAGGATTGGGTTTACCATCTTTAGGTATGGATGGCAATGATATATCTACATCAGGTGCCAATTCTACTAACAAAATAAAAAACAGAAAGCCAAATGAAAGTGAGAGATCACACAACACTAGTGGTGGTAGCAGCAGCAGCAATAAGCCACCTCCTGTGTCATCTGCATCATCAAGCATTCCTTCTTCAGCTTTACCATTCTTCTTCCCAAATCCAAGTCTTCTTTACACTCCACTTGGTCTTGGAGGACTAAATCCATTCTCAATGCAACCAGGCTCAATGTCTTCAGCATATGATAGCTTGGCCCAGCAGTGTGGTTTACTCAATGGAAGCCTGAATGTTAGTGGAGCACAAACCTCAACATCTCAGTCTACTCCAACAAGAACAGCAAGTCACAAAGCACAAAGTAGTTCCAGGGCTGCAACTATAACCTCTTCATCTTCTACTTCATCAACTACTGCAAACCATAGGCATCAGCGATCAGGCAGAGAAGCTTTAGATAGAGCACAGCAGCAGCAACTCCAACAGTTACTTTTACCTCATGATACTCATTTACTAGAGAGTCTCAGCCGAGCTCATACAATGGAAGCTGCACTTAGAAATGAAAAACGGGTTAGAGATGTTGACCGGAAGGATTCCACAGATATTTCTAGAGCAGAGAAAAGACCTCGAGAGACTGAAAAAAAGGAATCTGTAGAAAATCTAAGTAGAAATCCTTTATCAGATTTTTCAAGTCAGCCAGAGGAAAGTCAGTCCAAGAGGATGAAGTCTGAACCTGACAAGAAAGATCCTTTAGTGGAGAATCTCAGCCAGAATTTAGCACTAAACATAGCATCTAATAATGAGGAATGGTTAAAAAAATCTCAAAATATAGATGATGATGAAAGTGCAGAGAACTTAAGTAAGCCTTTATCTGAAAGTAGGTGTAACAAACAAATGAGAGAAGTATGTCAAAATGAAGCAGTTGAAATTCCTTCAGAACCTCCCATATCCCCTAACGAAATTTCACAGTCTGAAGAAAGATCTAAAATATTAAATGATCCCAAGAATGAATGTATTTCTGAAGTGTCTAGTGAAAATAGACTTTCCACCAGTCAGTTGAACATAAGCAGTGCTGTTGATATTGATATGCCGTCAACACCCTCCAATGATCCTAAAGTTGAAGTAATTTCTCTAGGTATGCACAAAGACGAGAGTGATTTTGTTGAAACCTTGCCTCCAAACTTGAATATTAAAGAACAATCCACGTGTGATACAACTGAAAATCAACTTGATGGTGAGCAGGTGGATGGTGTATCAGTTGAGGAAAAGGAATCCAGTTCACTACCTGTAGCTGAGCCTATGGACAGTGGCAAGCAGCTGAAATCAGCTAGTGGAACTAACAGTAATCGGAGGTCCCGAGGTGGTAAGAAAACTAGGGAACTGGGGGATGTGCCTGTGGTTGAGCGTAAAGTGTTGCGTAGCAGTGCGGGCCGTGCAGCTGCAGCGGCGGCTGCCAGAGCAGCTGCCGCAGCGCGGGTGGCTAGTCAGCAGGATGACACCAAAGAAAAGACAGCAAGCAAATCTGCCAGCAATGAGGACGAAACAATTTCTGGCAACTGTAGTGAGGCGTAGCACTAATAACGTTTATACATATTGCTACACCAGTTGTGTATTTTTGGTTGTTTTATTTAGTTTTATTGTAATTATTATTAATTATTGACTGTGCATTCTGTGATAGCCTTTTCCAGTAATACAATTAATATCTATATACTGTATTGAGCATGTGATGTTCTCAAGAGTTAAAAAAGTGGGTTGTTGCCCTCCCTTTTATTTAGAGAGCTTTTGGTCATTGTAATGTTTATTTCCAACAATTTTTATATACATATTTATAAATATATATATTTAATCCACAAGTTGATTCCACTGTTATGTTTCTTTTGTTTAGAACTCTGTACACTGCTTTTAGTTGACTGCCATTTGTATTATTTTATACTGTATACATATAAAATATATTTATGAAATAGTATTATAATTAATATGAATTTAAGAGAACAACAATGTTGTGAAATGGTTGTAATAAACCAGTGTAAGTAATAAAAGGAGAATTGCAGTATTGAAATAAAGTATGTTTAATAGCACTGTAAGATATTTTGGTGCTGTATATTTGTTTATGTTTAATTTTTTATGTAATGCAGTGAACTTACTTGCATTGATTTGTCTTGTGTAAAAATGTATATTCATTAGTATGGTTTCAAACAATCATTTTCCAACATTTTTGCTTGAAAAGAAGCCATTGTTTTTATATATCATGTTATTTCGCTAAAAGTAACACTAAATGAAATGTGTCACTGTATATATTTATATGATGTGTAAGCTGAGAATGTGCTCGAATTAAAGTAAAAGTGTAAAGGTTGTAAAGGGAATAATTGAGTGACTGATGTTTTATTTAACCGTAAAGATATTTATGTAGTAAAAGGAAACTTATTGTTACTTAGTGTTAGCAAGTAATTTATAATAAGATACTTTTCCTAGGAAATGGAAAGTTTCTTGTGCACTATTTATTTTTTAAATTAATCTAAATTGCATTTATTAAAATGGGTCATGCTCCTTCACACGTGTGTTTTTAAAACATAAGCAGGACTCAAAGGTACCTAAGCATCACAAATGCAGACAGTTGGACTGATCGTCGGATCCAATCGTAATCAATTGCTCTGGCAGCTGTCATTGTGTTAAGATGAAAAGGACATTGTGTTACTTTTAAACAAATTTATCTCCCCGCCACTCCACGACATAATCGAATGTCGCCCATTTTCACACCCTCTTGGTTCAAGGCTATAAACAAAGTTTTGTATACAGTGGTCAGAGGCGAAGCTTCAGTTGTAATTTGGTGTCAAATATTTACCACCACAGGTGAGTAAGTGTTATAATAAAAACATAAATAAATACTCCAATAGTATGATGTCTCTTGATGAAGTTCCCAATCTCCTTTCTATTCCAGTACTAACCTTTTATTTGAATGTCCAAGTAATACTAAGAGATTTTTTCCTTGCACATGTTAGGTGACTGTGGTCAAGAACTTTTATTGTTCAATGATTTTACTTGGAAAACATTTTTACTTAAGAAATAATTACAGAGATAGAAGGTAAAACAGTAATTACATAGTTCTCTCAATTAAAAATGATGATGCAGTGAAATCAGCTAATATTCACAATTAAAGAGTTCAAAATTGACAAATTTACAATGATCTTTTTCTTACTGCAGGATCGCAAACAAGAAGTATTCTGTTCATAATCATAGTCGTTTGGTTGTCATTTATTAGCAATTGCTATTTACAATTTTTCTTAGTCTAATTGATAAGTAGATCACGAAGTTTAATAATAATGGTTGTGTAAGTTTATTCCCTGAAATACCTTCATTATTGCAGTTTTTTTCAATGCATCACTAAAATTATTATTTACAATTTATATTATTTTTGGGTGAAACTTTTATTTTGACAAAGGTTACCAAATAATGTATTTAGGTCAAATATAGTTGCGCATCCTGCATCACAAATTTTTGAACTAGTAATTATTAGAGTGAAGTTGGAACACTGAAATTAAGTACAACTGTTTAAATGTGAGCTTTAAAAATGGGAAGTGTAAAAAGATATCCACATTAAGCTATTCATTGGAAAAGCTCTGCTCGGATGTTTCCCAAAAGGCTGATATAGTTGAGGAAAATTTAATTTTTGTTAATTAATTTGGAGAGGTGTACAAAGTTCACACAGTGACGACAGTGGAGAGGTCAGTCCTGTTACATCACAATTGTTCTATTATCTAGCTATTGCATTTACCAAATTTGAGTATAAACGTAGCACCAGAACTATCGGAATGAGGAGTTTGGGTAATTAAATCACTTAATGAAAGATTTAAGAGATCAAAATTTTATATTGTGTACAGCCTTTAAAATATGGTTCCAAAAAACATGGAAATCTTTGTGTGGTAGAATTTCTGAGTATAATACATATGTCACCCTTAAATTTTTATAAATGATATAAACTACTCAATTTTATCTGTTATTTATGTATATTTATTTATTTACGGTCACATTAACAACTCTTGTTATTAGCAACTCGATATGGGAACGCATTTTTCTTTGTCAGGGGACTGACTTGACAATAATTTCTCTCACCAGGATTTGAACCCCGGACTTCTGTGATGTATGGCAGTCACGCTGACCCCTACACCACAGGTATGTTTTATCCTTGTGATATCAGCAAATTAGTTAATTAGGGATGTGTAGTCTTGAGTTCAGTCAATGTAAGATTCAATACAAATGAATTAAAAATATTTTCAATTTTTGTTTCACTTATTCTTAAGATGCAGTTTTGACAGAATCTTTTCTGTTAAGACAGAATTTGGATACAAGGTAAGTTATTTTGGCACATAATTTATCATATTCAACAATGAAAATAGGTAGTCTCAAAATAGCCAGAGAGTAATGACACACAGTGGTCTTGAAATGTCGCATGCTATTGTGATGAGTTCCCCTGGCTTAGAATCCAATTGTCTTACAAAACCTTTCCATACAGACTAGGAAAGATCACGTGACCTAATGTCATTTATATGGATAATTTTCAACACCAACCTAATGGATAGGGCATTTTAAATATGTATAACTGGAGAGAAATAGCTACTTGTATACTATTAGTACACTAAACAGAGGTAATGGAAGTAGCCTGGTACTCATTTTGAACACAAAAAATTGGTAGTGTAAAAAGGAATCTGAAAATATTTGATACATTGAAATATATTGTCTTCAGTTCAGGCAATGTTTGTTAAAAACTCGTCCATAAAGTTAAATGCAGGGTGTGAGACTAAGATTTTGCCAGTGTCCCTTTTATCTCCACTAACCGCTAATTCCTACCCCAATTTTGAGGTGGCTGTACTTTTATCCAGCCAGAATTTGGAGTACATCTGCTGGTTAAGAGTTGAAAATACACAATATGTAAAAATTAGTCCTGGTACTTGAAAGGTAAAGATTTTCCTACTACCTTAAGGATGCCCACATTCCTGAAGTCAGAAATTCCAACGGTACCTAAAGGGGGCCCAAATCAATGTCGGTACATTAATGGGGCGGTGAAAAATACACCCAAAAGTTAAGGAGAAAAATAGACTTATTCTCCTATGTTCGACATCTATTTGACGCGCTTTACCTTATCTCATGTTGGTAATTAACGGCAATTTCCACACGATCATATCCGGGTTATTAATTTTTCAACATGGAAATAATATAAACCGATATACATACATACACATATGTATATATAGGAGAAGGATGGGATCACTTTACTTAAGCAAAGTTCATGTTCAAACCACAGAGATGGAAAGAAAGATTGAAAACAATCTGCCAGGCCAAAATAATTTTATTTGTAATTAATAAATTTCTCGAGCCTTCAAACATTTAGCATCTGAAGGGCGTGGTTATTTATGACATTTTTACATCATACCACTTGGACCACCGTCCCCTGACGAGTCCTATCCGGAACTGACGACTTGCCTTCCCACGTCTCTGAGCGCGCCTTACAACAACAATACTCTACAATATGCGACCCGGGAAACTGACATCGACAATGCAACATAAACATAATATATATGTTGTAGTGAATAACTTTTGGCTGTGGAAGCAGCGCGTTGTCACCTTTGTCCTTAATTTAGGAAATATAAACCATAAAACTTTCAGCATGTGTGACGTCACCACCGCGTAGATTGAAGCAGCGCCATCTACCGGTACATCCGAGAGAAACAAGGCCTGGATTGGGAAAAGAATCTGACATTACTCCTTAGAGGCAGAAGCAAGGAGCACGTACTTCACTCCTGTCGTTGCAGTAGCTGGTGCACGTGGATATTACACACGATTTGTGGCATAATTACTGATTTGCTTAGGATGTTTACAATTAAGGATGGAAAGCTCAGAAAAGAAACATTCATAAACAAGCTTAATTTGCCAGTGAAAATTTAATAAAAATTCAAACTTTCAGTGTTTTTAATTTGGTTATTTATTTACTTCAGTTCTCTGAAATGTAAGTGATTCACACGTGTAAATATGTTTATTGTGGAATATTTTTCTTATGTATAAATGACTAATTTTACATATTATTTTCAGGATTATTCACCATGCCATACAAATGAAACTATGATGCTGATAATAAAGTACATATATTTGCTTTTCCTTCTGATCCTGAGAAAATGTCAGCTTGGTTAAAAGCAATTCCCTGAAAGGATTTTACTTTTACAAATAATGCAAGCTTAAGTTTAAAAATATTTAAAAAGTTCCTAGTTGAAGTAATTCTTGGGAGTCTCACAATTGTACCTTTAATTATTTTTGTTTTCTTAAAAAAATTATTAAACATTCTACTTAATACTTCAAAATATTAGTTGTTGCAATTATAAATTATCAGAAGAAAGTTCTGAAGTTGATAATTAAAATTTGATTTTGTAGTATAATACCAAAAATTGACTTTATCTGTTCTAAATTTTTATATGAAAATCCATTTGTCGTTTTCCATCTTTTTAATAACATTATTTTACAACATTTATAAAATTTGTACTTTTACACATATGTGAGAAACATTTCAAACCAGAAAACATTGAATGGAAGACTTCTGCCTTTGATGAAAAGACTGGCTGCATTCTTTCTGCACAGTTGACAAGGCCACGCTTAAAGGGAAGTGCTGTGCCACAGATATTTCCTAACTGTCCACAGTATCTGTCAAAAGACACAACTTTGAGAGAAAGTCCAAGCAAGAAGAAACTCTGTCTTGAGCATTTTCCAAAGGCTCTTGAGGCAAGTGGAAAATCTAAATAAGAATATGATTTAACAAGAAAGGTTAACAGCTTTAATGAGGTAGTATTGAGCTTTGAAGCACACAAATGTTCTCCTTTTTGGACTAAGATAGTAAAACACGATATACTTATGTGTTTAGATATAAAACATTTAACCAGCAATGTAATTGTGAATTATGCTCTGTGTGTGTGTGTGTGGATGCAGTTTTAAAATTAACCGTGTCTTTAAGAGGGGAATGTATCAATAATGCTTTGTGGATGTGTGGATGCAGTTTTAAAATTAACTGTGCCTTTAAGAGGGGAATGTACAATAATGCTTTAAAAACACCTTGCAATGTAGAAAATATTACTCAAGTCCTAAATATACTTGAAGTTGAAAAATTGACCTCAGTAGGAAGTAGCCAAAACACAACTCATTTAATTGCCTAAGCAGAAAAGCCCCACTCACCCTCAGCACAAAATGCTTAGTATATCTCTCCATAATACAACCTATACATATGGGGAGCTACAGCCGAAATAATAATAAAAAAATCCTTCGCAACATTACTAACTCTCCCTGGTACCTCAGAAAATCCATTATCCACCAAGACATTAAGCTTCCCAAAGTCAACTCCTTAATCACATATCACAAAAGCACCTTCAATTATCCTAATTTCAACAATTCCATAGCAACCCTCCCTCACCATTACACCCTTCTAGACAATGGTAGTTGTCACTCTAGGCTCTTCTTTGCTCCTGAGGAAAGGGACAAGGATCCCAGAAACATTGTTTGGTATTTATATATCACTTTTTTGTCTGAATTGGCTTTCTTCCTATTCATTATTTTCAATCAGATTTATATTATTTCAATTTGCTCATTTTTATTGTGTCGTCCATATTCATTGTGTTTGGGTACTTTTTATATGTATGTTCCATTTTTATAATTTGGATCAACATCTAACACCTCAACATTATCCCAATTAAATTCGTGATTTTTCTGTAATCTATGTTACGTTACTACATTGTTATTGGCCATTTTGTAATTGTTCTTATGCACTTTGAGTCTTGATCCTAATGCACGTTTGGTCTGACCGATATAGGTTTTTCCACAATTAGGTTCACTACAATTAATTTTATAAGATGCATTGATTTGAGAATTTTTGTGAGTTTTGTCTATACCTTTTTTAATGAATTTGTAAAGCTTATTGTTTATTCTAAATGTGACTGAAAGTCAAAATTTGTTAGATTTTTTATTTATTCACTTATTAACCCATAATAACTACCCTTTATGTAAATCCTCAAAGCTTCAGGCTTACTACAATCTTGTTAGCATTAAGTGAATTGTGTGCCTCGGACCCTCTTTCAAAACTGTGTGAATTTAATAACTTGTTAATTGTTTTGTTGTGCTAATTTATTATATTAATTTGGTAAGTTATGTATTGTAATCAACACTAATAAATTTTTGGTTAATGAAATTTGCCCCACGTTGTGGTAGCCATTTTATGTAATACCTCAAATAAATAAAATTACCAATTTAAACCAACAATTATCATTTATTAAGCCACAATTTACAATTACACAAATCTGATGAAATTTTTATAAATCAAAACAATTTTATTTACCTAAAATACATTTTAAATAGTTGGACTCGGTACCCTCAAGGTCTTTACTGGGTTGATAAGGAAACGGAACAAAAATGTTACAATTAAACAAATACAGTTACAATGAATGAAAAACGAAATAATTGAAATGATTGAAACAAGTAAAACAAATGAAATGATTGAAACGAAATCTGACATTTTACCCTTTTTTAACCATTTACAATTATTAATTCAGAAAAATAAACTTACAAGGTCTCTGGTCCACACACTCACTTCATACAGGCATAAAAGGCACCAGGTTGCGCTCACACGCTGCTTTCACAGTCTTGATGATGTTACCCTCACGACGAATTTTAACACCTCTGCTGGCAGACAGACCTCCACGATGAAACTCCCACCGACTGTTGACGACTGATGTCCAACTAATTACTCTTGGCCACCTAGCTTGGCCTAGCATCCGATGATCTCTCCTTTTTGTAAACTCCCAACTGTTCATAACAATTGTTTCGGACACATTAACTTGGGCCCTCGTCCGCCCTGCGGACCTGCACCAACGATCTCTCCCCGCTGACACGTCCGTCTCCTCTCCAACATGAAATGATAAAGAAGCTCCTCAACTGTCCAACTGCCCTCTTATTTATATCCCAGCTCCCGGATATTCCCTTGTTTTCACAGTTGTTTTGAAATTACATGTTCGCCAAAACAAACACCATCTGTTAGCTTTCCCCCGCTCTGAGAGCCACTTAATCAATTACAATAAGCATCTCCTTTGAGTATAATTGCCTCGTCCATCTATTATGATGCCTTTCAGGGTTCTGTCGGTTACACAATTTGCCCTAAGAGCTGCCAAAATGCCTCAATTATTTGTCCTTCCCTCCTCTCTAAAAGTCCACTTATCCTTCATTTTATCATTATTTTTCATTTGTACCAACCACTCAAGGATCCCCAGTCTCAGTTCGTAAACAAATCTGACAAAAATAAGAACAGACTTCATGTCTTTCTGAGCTGGTTATTACAATATATTTTTTACTTTGCTTCGCTTTTGTTTACTTTGTACAATTAGAGTATAAATCTAATCATCTGTAAATACCTCCCGTAGAAACGTTGTTACAATATAAATTAAGTGTCTGTATAAGGTAAGAAATTGTTTTACTTTACTAGAGATGGTTAATCTGACTTAATAATATGAGATGCAACAGACTTTCTTACACATATTGACACCCAACAGTGGAACTTGAATAGTGGGGAGTGCAGGTTCCTGTAATTCAGTTAAAATATTACAAAACGATATTATGGAGAAGCAAATATTATCAGAGCACTTTGAGGAAATTCAGAAGTGTATTACCATGAACAATTGTTTCGGTTTAATAATGAATAAAATGGAATCTCTGCAGAGTGATTATGAAGGATTAAGCAAATATAAATTGTTGAGTTGAGAAACAAATACAATAAAGTGAATAAAAGAATATAATTTTAGATAAGTAAGTGGAGGCATATCTGAAAAAGCAAGAAGATAACCTGATAAGATTAGAGAAGAGAATGGATGAATCTGAGAAATTGCTGTTGGCAGAAAGGAAGATGGAGGATATAGATAGAAGTATGGTAAAATCGATGGAAACTGTGAAGGAACGAAGAAAGGGATTCATAAGAAGAGGACTGGGATTTATTTTGGGACAAGTATTATGCTCGTTTTATGGGCACAAATTTGGATATATTAGTGGAAAATCAATTGCTCAATATTTTGCAATATAAGTGGTACAGAATAAATTTTTGGAGACATATTGGTGGAAGTATTACACACATTTTAATAAAGAAATTGCAAGAAATATGTTGGCATCCAGATGTGGTTCGATACAGAAGCTGTGGAGTTGTTGGAAGGATGTGACAGATTATATATTCAATGGGATAGAAGTGGAAGAGAAAGTAACTGATAGAATGGAAATGATCGAGACACAAGAAACACTAACGACAATATGCTGTTGGTTGAACATGATTATGAGATGAGAAATACAAATGAAGGAAAGCAAAGAAGAAATTTTTTTACTAAGTGCAGGCCTAATTGCTAGTGAAAGAAACAAAAGTGAAAAGAGTGGGTATGTAGGAGCAATGAAGGCAGTGTATGATTTATTAGTTGATCAAGAAAATTTGGAAGAGGATCATTACAAGAATGAAGATGATTGGAAGACTGGGTCATTATTGCCAGTGAAGATTGATGTGGAAATTGGGGAACAAAAAGTGTCAACTTTAGTAGACACAGTGTATAACTTAATCAAAGAATCTTATTTAGGAATTAAAGGGAAAAGGGATGGTAATGTAATTGTTACCTGTGACTGGATTGTAATTGTTTGTTGCTATTGACTGAAAAAGTGAAAGAGTTGGATATATTGGGGCTTCAGGAGTGATGGCTGCAAAGAGTTATGCAATAAAAGGATTATTTGTGGAAATGATATTAGTCATTGACTTTTTTGAATCATATGGAGTAATGATAGATTTTAATGAGGGAATCTTAAATTGAGTAATTGTGAAAGAAAATGGAGGTGAGATGAAATGGGAATGGAAAATGAGAAGAGAGCAAGAGATTCAAAGAGGACAGGATAATAATATAGCTCTTTTGAAGAATAATTGGAATGAAAAAGAATGAAAAGAAGTTGGTATGGAATCACTTAGGAGACAGATTTGATGGATTGACAATAGAAACAAAACAACAAATTATGAAGGTGACGGTGAAGCATCGAAATGTATTCACCGATTGTCCGGGGTTACTAAGGGATTATTCACATAAAATTGAGGTTATACCATTTTAAGAGTCTATCATAACCATATTAATTAAGAGAAAAAGTAGTGTTAAAAATTGAATAATAGGACATCACAGAGAGAGTGTATAGCCCTTACAATACAGTTTATATGTGGTTACACAGAAAGATGGATCTTTGAGAATTTGTTTAGACACCCGAAGAGTAAATAAGATATTGGAGGTTGTCTGTGAAAAACCAATACCAGTAGAAGAAGCACTTCAAAGAGAAATAAAAAAAAATGGCTGTCCAGTATTGATTTGGCCAAGGTTTATTACCAGATTAGACTTAAAAGGGATTCATGCAAATTAACTGCTTTTTAGGTGAATGGTAGGTAGTAGCAGTTTACAAGAAACCAAAGTTTGGTTTGAAGATTAGTGGTCAAGTTTTCATAAGAAAATCGGCCAGTATTAAATATGGGGAATAGTGATGTATGTGGATGGTGGATGATTTAGTAATTGCCACTGAAACTTTTGAAGAACACCTACAGCATTTGAAACATACTTTTAAGATAATCTATGAAAAATGCTTGAAATTGTACTTTAAGAAGACAGTGTTGTGTAAAAAGGAGTTACAATTTTGGGACATATGGTCAGCGGAGAGGGAATGATGACAGTGTCCAAAGAGACAAGATCAAATTCAAGATTTCAAAAATCCCTTAAATTTAAAATAGGAAATTATTCTGATTTTTAAATTATTGTAGAAGTTTCATACTATGCTTCACCATCCAAGTTGCTGGGAAATATAAGAAATTTAAATGGGGAATGGAGCAAGAAGCAGTGATGGAAACATTAAAAGGACATTCAAGAGGAGTGTGATGGTGAAGAATTCATAATTTATTGTGACATGTGTAAGACTGGAATTGCAGCTCTCTTTTGTCAAATTGATAAGAATTGAGAGGAAATTATTACCAAGGTTAGCAGAAGTTTAAGGAAACATTAAAAGTTATTATTCAGTATTAATTAACGGTTCCAAAATTAAAACCCATCTTTTAATTCATGCATTTCCATGATCACAATTTTGCAAAAATGATATTGCTTGATGGTCCGTGAATACTGTTACTTTCATTCCAAATATAATCAGTCTAAATCTCTGTATCACAAAAATTATACTTGATAATTGTCTGATCTGATTCCCTCCTGGTGTTCTTCCAATACGTTGGTGCTTCACAGTTTTCATAACTACTTCGAGCAATGGCTCGGTGACCTGTGGCTCCACATTCGTGCATACTTGTCTCTCACCTGTCTAATGCCCATGTTTTACATTTAACAATTCTTTGAGATACTCTGTCCAGAACTTTCTTTTCCTCTCCAATCACTTTTTCATCCTAGTCTTTACACGAGTTCATCTGTGGCTGATATTTATTTTGTAGTAATATTTCACACAGAATATCAGAATAAATTCATATATGGTTTACTTCCTTTTTATTTATTACACCACCAACAATACAATGATAAAATTGGTTACACATTTCTTTTAGAAACTTTATTTCAATACCACAGAAAACAAAGATCATCACCATTCTGAACAATTCCACAGATACTGTGCTTCTTCTGTTTCTCTGGCTGCAGATACAACTTCCTACTTTCATTCTGTGCTCATTTAAATTATTTCCATTTGCCTTCTTAATATGTTCTTTTCTTCTTTTTCAGCATTCTGTTTGACTTCTCCTACTCTCTTTATATCTCTCACAATTGTGCCTAGTCTCCCTCTGAATCATAATCATATCTGCATTTTTCTGCTCTATGTATGTTCTTCATTCATCAACAAACCATTCCTCATTCCTATTTATCTTCCTTTCACCTCATTTCTATTCCAGCTTCTTCCACTGCTTGCTTTATTCCAGCCCATCTCCACTCTAACAATTCTTGTAATCTCTTCTAGTGTACTATTATACTGCACAGTATGTTGTGGCTGTTGAAACTACTCTGCATCCCATTCTGCCTTTTGTTGCATCCTATATTTGCAAATATCTCCACAAACAGAACTTTCACCAAAAAGTTATCTTAATCACATTTAGCCTCCTGCTGACCTGACGTCAATTAATGAAAATGCATGCCTTCTTGATACCAATTTATGTTCTCTTTAACCACTCCAGTACCTGGCATTTTCCGTGTTCCTTTGAGTATATTCTTTAGCTTAAAATAAGTACTTTTGAATATCTTTTGTTACTTTCCGCATTTTGGCGTAACATATTTCACTTTTTGTTAGAAGTATGTAAAGTATGTTTTCCTGATATGTGCTGTAAAAATACCTCTCTCTCTATTTTTGCATTGAAGTCTCCCACATTATTTTTAGATGTATCCAGTTGGTCAGAGTATGTGTTGTTATATTCTTCGCTTTTGCCTTTAGTAGGTGCATAAGCTGTTATAAGGGCTGGGTTTCTAAATGGCCCCGTCAACCTTTGATTTACACATTCTGGGTTCAAAACCAAGATAACTTTTTTTAACTTAGAGCTCATTATAAAGCCAGTTCCATCCTGTGCAGCTCTTTTTTCAGGACAACTTAGAACATGCAGTAATCCCTCTTGTCTGCCATGGTTCCTACCTGTAGCATGGTTTACACTTTCCGTGTTTTCATTGTCAACGTCATATAATTTTTTTGAGCCCTTAAACATTTTCCAGGTTTGTCGTCATTGTATCCAAGGCATCTTCGAGAGTCATTTTTTTTTTATAGTACACACAACCCCCAACTTGGAGAACCAATGTTGTCACTCTTTGTTTGGTTTGTCATTTGTGCGACCTGTCCATCTTGGGAGATTCTACCAACAGCATGTGCTCCCACTGGTATGTTACAACTTTACCTGTTTTTAAGTAATTTTTTGTCTGTTATTCACATCTTTAGGAACCGTTTTGGTCTCCTCAACAATCAACACATCCTAATGACCTCTATATTGTCATGCTTGAATTTGTCTTTAATTGAGACTTATATATGAACGTTGAGATGAAAAATTTTAAAAACTTGAGTTTTGTCAACTGATGAGTGCAGTTGTGTCAGTCTAGGCTCCTCTTCGCACTTGAGGAAAGGCATGAGGATTCCAGAAACATTGTGTGGTATTTATATTATCACTTTTTTGTCTGAATTGGCTATCTTTCTTATTAATTATATATGAATGTTCACTTGACATGACCAGCCTTCTGGTGAATATTGCTGCACTCAACCTATTTCACAAACAAGTAGACTTGCAGGACTCTTCATATTTATAAATTGCTACCAGTGGCATTATTATGCTTTGCTTTGTTGGTCCATGTAAAAATGTGTTTAATTTAAAAAAATAAATAATTATGCCATTCTGCACAATTACATCTTATGAGCCCTCTTATTTTGAGAAAAGTAACTAACTGTCAAGAAAAGGATGATAATGTGAAGATACCTATTTTTGTATATACAGCATATTGAATGTCATGGTATTTTTAAGTAAAGTTCGCTCTCGGGAACTGAGCTCTGTGAGGTCTGCAGACTGTTGGTCATTCTAATGCTCTGAACTGATACCTCCTTTTCCCTTGAAGAGAAATAGTTATTTTCTGTTCAAACTTGTCTGCCATTCTTTGATCTCTAGTCTATTAATCTATATTTATTTCAAATTTGTTTAAAACAGCACAATAAAAATTGTTGAAAGAGTTTTTAGGTTTCCAACCGGGTGGTGAAGTCAAGAACTCGGTCAACAACTTGATTACCGGGAAAACCTACGCAAGTTAAGCACAATAAAAATTATTTCATCTGCCAACATAATCATCCACTTCTAAACTTGGATAACTTTTGATGTGTGTCCCTGGATATTTATATAGATCAGTTTTCTGGAGGAAACCCAGAGTACACATTTTAAAAATTTTCCCGTATTTTATTGTCAGAGTGTCTGCTATGAGAATACTTGACCCGTGATACACAAATTGATTTCTATTTGACTTACATTTCTGAGTTATTTCAATATTATTTTATGAATGATTTGAAGTTATATCTTAAGAAGCAACTCCTTACTGTGTGTCAATTTTGACGAATGTGTCAGTTCAAATACAAAATTTAGTTTTTGTTAATTCTACTCTTTGAATCTATAATAATCTCGTGTGCCACTTCAGCCTTAGTCCTATTTTTAAAACAATAAGGATTTCTAATATGGACTGATTCATGCTAACAAATTTGCCACAAACTGTGAGGAGAAAAACTATCCAATATTCTAAAGAAACCAGTCTCATTTCAAATAAATGTAGTTTGATGTGGTATTGGGAAATCCAGTAATAAACAATCTCCAATGTTTTATATATATATATATATATATATATATATATATATAATTATTATTATTATTTTTTTTTTTTTTGGTGTGTGTGTGTGTGTGTGTGTAGGCTGGGGCTTTTTAACCCTTGGTCCACTCCTCAAAATGCTGTACTGGGAAGCTGCAGAAGCTGAAAAGTCTCGATGCTGAACAGAAAAACTTTCTTTTGTGGAAAACATTGTGTTGGAATCGGGGCAGTTTTTTGATGTTGTGGCAGCTGCTGGGGGTATTAAAGTGGCTCCAAGGACCAGTTACCATCTTTTTTTTAAAATCCATTTTTTTTAAAAAAAAATTAATAAAATTACATTGATTTATATTAAAGTTTATTATTTACTAAACATTCTGAAGTAGAAGTTCACAACAAGGTTAGCAATGACTCATACATTTCATTTCAACAGTTTTATAAAATTTGTTTACCAACATTAATCAAAATATAGAATGGGAACAAATATAAACTTCTTATAACTCCAGGAACAATGGTCCACATCCTGGAACAAAACAGAGAATAAAATTAGAACACTTCATCTAAGGTAATAAAAATTGGAGTGGTCTCAAAAACCTCACCAATATTCATGAAATCAATGCAATCTTCAAAGATTGAAGTGTTTCCCGGTGAAGTTGTTCAAGACGCAATGTGTGAATTCCGAGAACTATTTATTGATCAATGCAATCTTGTATAAAGGATCCTGTGATATCCGTCAAGATAATGATCAAATAGGATTTCATGTATTGTGTGTTAAAAGTATGAAGGCTTCATGGATTGCTTTCAAAAGTTGCTGTAGCTCCTATTTTCTTTTAATTATTTTTAAAAATATTTTCTTGTTTTATAATTGTTAGAAGTTTTAGTTAGCATTACAATAGCATCTGTAGAAATATGGTAAATTACGTAAAATTAAGTAAAATGTGAATTATATTGACCTGAATACAGTTTGTGTTGCACCCCCTTTGGAAAGAGTTAATTGAAATTTGCTCACTTATTCCATGTTAAATCAAATATTTCATTGTACAACATGTATATGTTGTTCATTTTATTGAGGTAAATAGTTTTTGACTAGCGTCCCGTGCCACAGATGTACATGGAATTTTATTATTGTAAGTTAGTTTTGTTTGTGTTCAAGCAACATAGTCTGGTGTGCATTATGTTCAATAAATATCATATTTTTTTCCAAGTGAGTTTCTTGATAAATGATATGTACTCTTAGTAATTAATTTTTTGTACACTTCTGTTATGTTTTGATTTTAAATATTAAATGCACAGTGTACAAGTGTGTAATAAAGAGTATGAGTAAGACATTTAGAGTTTTAATTACCTGGTCAATAATTTCATATTTCTATAAATATAAGTTTATTTCAATATTTGGTTATTGCAAATGATTCAGTATAATGGTTTACAGCTCTATCACCTGGTGTTTCAATAAGTTGCCAATTACTGTACTGTTTTCTTGTCACTGTTTATTTTCTTCAACTAATACTTTGATTAGAGAATTTTAATTATCAAAAAAGGTTTTCAATTAGAATTGGTCATCTTGGGTTATTAATCACTAATTTTACAAATATATAATCAACACAACACAAAAGACTATTGTTAGCATTTGTCCAAGGTTTTAGCTTTGTTGCATATCTGACTAGCAGTTTGCCAAATGTCATTAGTGACAGAAAATAAATTCAGTAGCAAACAGGAAGTGATGATGAAGCACTTACAGAATCTTCTCAGCTCTACACCACTTCGTACCTGTGGCTGGGGAATCTTCAGAGTTCAGACTGTTGGAGGTTTGCTTTTTCTCACAACATACTCGTAGTTTTGGAATCGCTCAATGTTCTGTGTGCCCTTCGACAAATTGAATTGTCAAATATTACAAAAGCAAGTGTCGTAAATTTTGTTCAAATTGATAACATTTTTATATGATCTGATATATAGCATTTTGAGAAGTAGTTTGTTTCTTCATCCGAAATTGATGTGTTACACCAATCTATTTTATGATTCTTTAAGTAAATATGTTTTGACAAAACAATTTTGAGTTGTTTTTATGTCCTTTTAACACTCATTACAATTTTGGCAAATAAAGGTGATGAAGGATTTCCCATAGAGGAGCCATTGACATGATGATAAATTAAGTTGTTAAATGTGATAAAAGTACCATTCAGAATCAGATGAAGTAATCCAAGAATGAAATAATTCTGAAAAAATGTAAACTGATTTTTTTTTAAACTTTCTCAAATTAGGTTAATGGGTAATGAATTGAAATCTAAAGAAATTAAAATGTGGTCATTTTGTACTATGATATTATTTAAATCATCAATCAATTGTAATGAATTACGAACAGAATAATGTGTTTCAGAATTTAAACTTTTTAAAAAAAATATGTTAAAACAGCTGGAATTCAATGGATGAGACTATTAATAGAAGCACCAATTAATCTGAAAGACAAATAGGGTTATGTCTTTTAGGACGAGCATAAGCTCTTGCTAAATTAGCATAAGTTAAAAACAGTGAAAAAATATGATTATTATATTTTAGTTTTTTAATATTTTATTTAAATTTATCAGTAGTTGAATTAACTATTTTTATGTTATTATAATGTTTATATAAAGAACTGACAGATTTATGGTGTACACATGATTTATATAACCAGCTTTTGTGAAAATAATTCCTCCTTGAACCTTTCAGGAAAGATGGATACGGCTACCTTTGGGGACGCCTCTTCCTCTCTCTGTTTTTGGACTAAAGTTCCCACAAGCTGAGACACCTCGGCCTGTTTCGAGAGGTGTACATTCAGGCGTACAATAAGAGTCGTTCTCTGTTCCCTTCGGTACAGTCGGCCTGCTGCCTCCTAAACTGGTCGAGGCACAGAGAATGGAACACTGCGTCCCCACAGCAAACCCTTCTCCTGCCATCAGAAGGGTGTGGGACAAGTACCCAATGCCCGGCCTACCAGATGCAGGTTTTCTAGGATTTTTCCTGCATCACTTTTAGGTGAGTGCATGGCAGGATCCTTAAACTGTAGCCCTTGCTACCTTCCTCTACCCTTCTGCATCCCCATTTCAAATCCCTTCCTATGTTATTAAAGGGGAGTTGCCACTATGTGGATTCTCCTCATGTAGCCTGTTACTCTAAAAAACATGAATTTCTAATTTTTTTTAAAAAAAATTATTTGTGATAACTATTGTTTTTTAATTGGTTTAGGAAGCATTGTTTTTTGTGTCTAAATTTTTATGTTTGATTCCTAGTAACATATGAGTGATTTTAATTTTAATATTATTTTGTTCATCGTTGCTAAAAATTTGAATATAAGGTTCAAAATGTTTGAGAAAATGATAATATTTTTAGTAAACTTGAAATTAGATAAATGAAACAATTTATTACCTAAAGATACCAAATTAATTACTTCTCTGGGAATAATTTTGTTACTCAACTTGTACATAATCTAATAATGCCAGAAGATGAAGAACCTAGAAGACCTTTCAGTTTGGTTTCAGGAAAGGCCACGGCACGACGCAGCAGATGTTGAGAGAGTCTCTTGCCTTGAACAGGGGCCAGCACTGTGGTGTTGGGCTCCTTGACGTCGCGAAAGCCTTCGACTCCGTCTGGCAGTTGGCGCGGTCCGCCGTGCGCACCATAGGCCACTACTTGCAGATGCGAACCTTCTCAGTAAGCGTGGGCGAGGCTCTGTCATCCTGGCAGCGTCCTCGGGCCTGTCCTGTACAACAACTGGAGGGTGAAGATGGAGAAGACGAGCGCTGCATCTCCGACGCCTGAAGTTGGGGCCTGGCAGGAATGGACAACCTGTGGGAGCGGATCCTAGATCACCTCCGTGAGGTTCTACCGTAGGGTCCACGCATCTGGCAATGAGCTGGTCTCGTCGCTACGACTCTGAAGGAAAGGTAAACAGGGACCGATCTCTTATTTTTCACCATATTAATTTATTCATTATACTTACGCCCCTTTACAGCTTGCGCACTACTGTGATATATTTATATATACTGTAATAAGTGAGTTTTAACATTTATACTATTTGTCTTGTCGTGGGAATGTTGGAGGTAACATTTGCACACGGCCGGTTTTTGGGACCAAGTTACGTTAACAGGAAGTGGGTTTTGCGAGGGACGCCTGGTCAGGTCATTTTCTGACCGTAGGGGTGAATGTGCTCGGACAAAGGTGACCGTGGCTGGTCACAGCTGTGGCGGATATAGAAAAGGGAAGTCGGGTCCTGGACGTCGAGGGAGAAGCTGTGGGCCAGGAGACGGGACAGTTGTTACCCAACATTCGGCTTGTTGGCAAGCAGAGCCGACGTCTCTGACCGGAGTGGGGTGGTGGAGACGAGTCGCGTCCTGGAAGGCAGGAGAGCGGACGTCGTCAGTTCAAGGGACGAACGCGTTGGAGATTCTGGTGCGGAGGTTCTTGGAGGAGAGGACCGGGAGTTTCGGAGCAAGCGTGGGCCGTCACGCCTGTGTGGTTTTAGCCGCTTTTCTGTTTGCGGTCGGGCACCTGAACCTGACCCTGGACATCATCAGAAGACGACGCGTCGCAGCACAGTAAGCAAACTTCCCTCCCTTTCCCTGAATCGTGTGAAGTTACTGCGAATTGAGAGTTGTGGGTCCAATGACCGGCTGTGTTTTTAAAAGAACATATTGAATTAGATAAATTAGGCCAAAATAGTAAATTTACAGAGAATTGTTAGATGTAAGTTTATCAATAAGAGTGGCAACATTTAGCGATTGAGGAGTCGTGCCGAGTGTTTGTAGTAACCCTAATTTGTTTATTAAACTGAATTTTATGTTCATATTTTGTTTTATTCAGTGAATCCTTCCTTTACGGAATTGATCAAAGCCAGGACCCCTGAGATACAGTTATTGAGAGTCTCATGATCGACTCAAGTACTCACGAGTCCTGGCAAATCGTTTATCGGCTCCCTGGTGTGGATCGCGCGGATCGCGAATGTTACTTAATGAGACGATTGTCGTTAACATAATTTAAAATAAAACTTTCTGCACATGCAGTGGCGCCCGGGTTGGCAGTAGTCCATTATAAGGATGCGAGGGAGCGGGTAGGCGATTACAATACCTACAAATGATCTTATATTTATCTATTATAACCCAACATGTTATGGAGGAAGTGTTTGGGACTTGCTGTTAAATGTTTAGGGTTCTGGGGTGAAGTGACAGGCTTTGCTGGGACGGAACGAATCGCAGACTTACGAAGGTCCTTTAACTTTCCTTTCAAGTTAATTAAGTTCTAGATCAACTACACGGAATATATGAAAGTTTAATTTACGATTAAATTCACGTGCATAATTTTGACTTCTCAGTTGCACGTTGTTCTTGCGTCGACGTGTCTTGCTGCTTCACCGAAAGCTTCTGATTTTCGTTCATGTTTTGAAAATGTATCGTAATCGTAGGCAACTACGCAAATAGCTGTAAAATAAAACATTTACCGAACCGGAGCGTTGGCGCAGAGTCGAGGAACGGTCTTGTTTATTTTTATTACATTTTTAATATTCAATAATCGTTAGAAACCACGAGATCAGTTTGCACAATCGTCAACTTCTCTTATCTAAATTAAACTTAATTCGAAGTAAGCTGATTGGATCCGTATGTAACGTAATTAACAATCCACTTGTTAGCTGCAGACGTGAACAATGCGACCGTCCTTGTTATGGTTTCTTCTTCGCTAAGAAATCAATTAAATGTTACAAACGTTACGAAAATTTAGATTGTTTGGATGTGGAAATGAGGAGAAGCAACCCCGTGGATCTGTTGCGTGAAGAAATAGAAATAAAAATGTGTTTCTCATCAAAGATATAATCCAACATCAAACGAACGGTAAAGAGGCGGCCTCCTTAATTCAAACGCAGAATTAATTACTCTCACAATTTTGCAACCTCCTCCTTCCATTTCGTATCTTCACTCACTTATTCACCTGCTACGAACATTATTCCTTTTCCTTATTCATTTCCACGTCATAGAAAATGAAATACTCGATTAATATCTTTACAATCTTTATTCCACCACCGTCAAATCACTTTAATTCTCAAGTTTCAGATAATCCGTAAAATTTAAGAGCTGATAAGTCCAGGGTGCTTGTTTATCAAAGATGGTCTCCCCCACTTCGTAATGCTGGACCTCTGCAACTGTAGGAATGTTACACGTTGACTGCCGACTACGAGAAAACTTCGAGTCATCTCGTCATCTTTTACTTGCCATTTTTGTGCAGCTGCGATTAAACTCGGAATATATCAGCGGTAATATCGGTAGATGGCTTCTGGGAAAACAACAAAAAAATCAATGCTGTCTTCCACGAACAGAAAATTTATTAAAAACGAACAAAAAATGTTGTTATAAAAATTAATTCAAATTAAATAAATAAATAATATTTTATTGTTTGTGGAACTTGTTAAAACAATCTTCCACAGGCTGGACAGAAATAACGGTTGGGTCCACATACGACATGGCTTCGTCGGTAGCTGGCAGACTCTCTACGTAATGCAGGTCTTGCAATGTAATTTTTACCGAATCTCTTCTCCAATCAACGCGGCGACGAATTCTTCTCTGAACTTTATCAGTTTTATTTTAGTTACTTTGTGTGTATATATATTTCTATAATATGTAGTGCCATAATATGTAGAGACGAGTCGTACGAAAGCGTTTGATCATAGAAATTTCTCCATTGTGCGTGGGCGCCTCTACCATTGCCACAGCGTGCATGTTTGCAATGCCAAGGACACCACCTCGTTTGCATTTTGCTGCCAAATACACTCCTCGTTTTTCAGTTTACAATTCACCGCATCTGTGGGGTTTCCTTTTCTGTTATTTCGTAGGGTTCCACAGACAGTTTTTCGTGTATTTAGCAGTTTTTTAAGAGTAACAGAATTATAAAAATTATCCACGTAACCCGTGTATCCTTTACTTTTGACGAATATGGACGCGCATTCATGATTCAGCTTTAGCGAAGCGACAGGTCGACGCGTGTCTGCGTGCGAATTAACTCGTAGTTGGCTTCCGCGAAGAGATTTCTGTTACAGAAGCCAACCACGAGATAATTAATAAGACCTTGTTTTTAAAACACACATTTTTATGCTTTTTGATGATAACTATGCACTAGAATTAGAATTTTTACTAATATGTTGTCATTTCAGGCGAGATTTCTGAGAGTTGCCGTGGCAGTCAACGTGAATCGTCATCGCGGAGCAGATTCCACGAGGACCTCCACTTACCACGCTGCTAGAAGACCGAAGATTGTACAGATATATTCTTGTATATTGATGTAATATTGTCCCTGATAAGTGGAGCTTTCCTCCACAAAACTATTGTATAATATTGCCTCTTGGCGAGATTGTAATCAAATGAAGGTTTAATAAATAAAAAGATTCTAAACCAATTGCTTTAAATTATTATGTAGCGCCTAGAAGACCTATAAAATAAGGTATACATGAATGTAATTATCATAAGAAGGCTTGTATGATGGCCGTAAGAAAGACGTCTCTAATATATCGAGTGACCTTGAACTCAAGGTCACTGCTAAAAGTGCGGCGCAAAATATCGGGTGACCTTGAACTCAAGGTCATTGCTAAATACGCGGCGCAAAATATAGAGTGACCTTGAACCCAAGGACACTCGCAAAAATGCTGTGCAAAATATCGAGTGACCTTGAGCCCAAGTACAACCCAAGGTCACTCGCCAAAAGTGCACCTCAATTTTTTTTGCATCAAGGTCATTTCAAGGTCATCCAAGGTGACTTAGAGGGCACCCCCAAGGTCACTCGCTAAAAGATCGCGCGTGGCTTTGAAAATTTACAGACACCAGGCCTTTCACGTTTGTGCCACTTACGTAATTGCATTTTAATTAAACATTTGATTACTCTCTACTCTTGGTCACTGGGTTTTACAATAATAAATACCAATCATATTAAATGCGTTTTTATTTATTCTGCAACTATACAGCAAGTTAATCACAATTACAAACAGACAGACACACAACTTGCAAGTGTCTTCCTGGTCCAGCAGCATCCAACTGCCTCGTCTTCTAGTGGTCGCACTTTCTTCCTCTCTTCCTCGTGGAATCTGCTCCGCGGCGACGAAAATCATGCCTGTAACAAAGTCGTCATTACTCAACTGTCATCATTTGGATTACACACACGTTCACACGTAACAATTGTAAACGCCTAACTACTGCATTCACTCGCACTATTCTGCCGGCCGACGCTCTCCCTTCTTTACAACTTTTCGGATTAGGAGGGGGGCGGGGTTGTAGGGTTTTAATAAAAAAATAAATATAGTTATTATATGTAAGTGACATTTGTAAATATATGAAATGTGAGTGTTTCATCACAATAACGTAGAAGGCCTCATACGTTTACCTATTTGTTATTAATTTATTATTCCTGACATCAAAATGTCTGAATAATGAATGGATTTATTATGTTCAATTTCAAAAGTAAACTTTAAATCATCATGGAAAGTATTAAAGTTATCGATTAATTTAGTAATTGGAGTAATGCAAAGAATGTCAACACACGTAAAATAACATACTGGTTTGAAGCCTAATTTGGAAATGCATAAAGCTTCTAAATCTCATTACAATGTTTGCAAAGAAAAGTGATGAAGGATTTCCCCTGGAGGAGCAATTGACTTCATGATGAATGAAGTATTTCATGTAAAGGGATAATTATGAAAAAATGTAAACCCATCTTTTTTTGAACCTTTATAAAATTAGATTAATGGGTAATGAATTGAAGTCTAAAGAAATTAAAATGATATTATTTAAATCATCAATCAATTTTAAAGAATTATTAACAGAATAATGTGTTGCAGAATTTAAGCTTTGAAAAAAAAAAGTTAAACAGCAGAGATTCAATGGAGGCGACTATTAATAGATGCAACAATTGATCTGAAAGACAAAATAGGTTTACGCATTTCAGGACGAGCTCTTGATAAATTAGCACAAGTTAAAAACTATGAAAAATATTAATATGATTATATTTTATTTCTTTTAATTTATCAATAGTGTAATTAACTATTTTTATGTTATTATAATGTTTATATGAACAACTGAAAGATTTATGGTGTTAACATGTTTTAAATAACCAGCTTTTCTGAAACTAATTTCTCATTGTACATTTCAGGAGGGGGCCACCTTTGGGGACGCCTCCTCCTCTCTCTGTTTTTTAACTAAGGTTCCCGCAACCTGAGACACCTCGGCCTATGTTGAGAGGTGTACGGTAAGAATTGTTCTCTGTTCCCATGGATACAGTCGGCCGGCTTCCTCGTAATGTTTTCCGAGGCACGGATGCTGCGTCCCCACAGGAAACCCCCCTCTCCCGCCATAGGAAGGGCGCGGGACAGGTACCCAATTATTCTCAGGAAATAATTTTGTTTCTCAACTTGTACATAATCTAATAATGTGAGACTGGTTTCGGGAAAGGCCACGACACGATCACGAGGGTCTGTGGTGTGACGTCACTACCTGCAGGTGCAGCAAGGAACATCCTGTACAGCTGGAGAGGTTTCACTCGTCCTTTACGCTTAGGTTGTAGTGGGGGCGAACACGATCCTTGCTCTGGAAACTTCGTGCTGTTGGAACTATTCTAAAAACATTGACGCAAGGAAATATTGTTCCAGGCTGCTATGGAGTAAGTGTGTGGGACAGGTGACAGGCTGCTATGGAGTAAGTGTGTGGGACTTGCTCCTGGGGTGAGCGACAGGCTGCGTTCACTCAGGTCCTGAACATAAACACTGCAGCAGCCTCGCTGGTCGGCGTCTTTAACTTTCCTTTTAAATAAATTAGGTTCTACATCAAGTGCACGGAATACATGAGAATTGAATTCACGTGCATAATGGGATAATTTTGATTTCGAAGTTGCACATTGTTTTTGTGCTCGTTAATTCTTATGTCGACGTGTCTCGTTGCTTCACCCAAAGCTTCTGATTTTCCTTCATGTTTTGAAGATGTTTCGTAAATAGCAAACAGCTGTAGAGTAAAACATGAACAGGAGCGTTGGCGCAGGTCTTGCTTATTTCTAATATTCGTAAACCACGAGATTATCTGAAGTAAGCTCCTTGGATCCGTGCAACAATCAACAACGCTTCTTCTTCGTTGTGGCGTTGCTCTGGGTGAAGCTGAAGAATCAATTAAATGTTACAAACGTTGCAAACATTTAGAAGAGAAGCAACGCCGTGGATCTGTTGCATGGGAAAGTATCAAAGACATTAAACGAACGGTAAAGAGGCGGCCTCCTTAATTAACACGCACAAGTTGTTACTCTTACAACTTGCTCCTTCCATTTCGTGTCTTCAGTCACTTATTCATTTGCACTTAATATGAAATGAAATACTCGGTTAATATCTTTACACCACCGTCAAATCACTTTAATTCTCAAGTTTAAGATAATCCGAGGAGCTGCCAAGTGCCGTGTCGCAACGCCAACCACACGTCGTCCCGAGGCTGGCGAACTGGAGCCGACATCGCGTCATCGTGGGAGCGTCGAAGACCGCACATACGATCCTTTGGACCACGAAGCTATCTAGGGGTAACACGGTAATGATGCACATAGGAAGGGAACAGTTACTCGTAGCCAATTTCTTTAATTCCAGTTCGAAGCTGGCTCTTAATATCCTGGAAGACGCCTCAGCCGTGTGGAGAAGATCTGAAGCCATCAGACCTCACATGTATAGATATATCAATGTAATAAAAACTAATTCTACTCTTCAAAAAGTTACCCCAGGTGTTCCCCAAGACTAGGTCCAGTACTGATAATTTTATACATAAATTACTATGAACATGTATATAAACACTTCTTGGTCTTTTACACACAAGAGATATGTCTCTAGTATGTTGGGCAACACTAAAAAAACTATGTTCAAATTGAACAAGGATGGAAGACTTCCAATTATTTTGTCTGTAACAGACTACAAATCAGTTTGAATGTATTTAGATACTACAGATCATCAGAATAACTATCTGCTAAATATTAATGTAAATATTGCTTTAGTTTCAAATTTAATGTACAAAATGTTAAAAACATCCAGATAAACCAATCACACAGTAAAATTAGCAATGCTCTCTCCTATGCCAGTATCCTCAAAAATACCCTGTATCCACAAGTACAACACCCTACATAATCAACCCAACAAACTTAGAATGGAGAAACAAAAACTATTAAATTCAAATTTAAGTGTCAGACATTTGAACGTGGATTGCAGTATTTTTCTAATGGTGAAAAACTTGTTTTTGTTAGAAAAAGACACCAATCCATTTTGAAATGTTCAGCACTTTTAAATTTGAATGTAATAGTTTTTTTTTCTTCTCTATTTTAAGAATTCTGTAAGGACATTTTTTAGTGGCTTTAGTTTGATATTATGAGGAATATAATAGATTCCAAAACTTAAGTTTGACTTCCATATTGGAATTCTCCTACTTATAAACTTGACTAAGCATGTATTTACAGATATAGTGTTGAAGGCTTATTATGGGATTATGTGTCCTTCAATGTCATGGCTTAGAAATATGGGGAGAAACTTATACAAAAGAGACCTTTAGGGGTATTCTATGAAATAGGAAATACAAAGATGTGATTTTATAGATAATTAAAACGGGATAGTATGGTTTGTATGTATTTGAAGTTCTCCTTGTTTTGAAGACTGTCCACATCACATGCTATTGCAGAGTACATGGCTGGAATCCCAAGTGTTTATAATTTTTTTGATGAAGTAGTTAATAGTTCTGCCCACATTTACAACTAGAATAAATGAAGCTATACATTGGCTACATAAGTCTTCACTTTACCAACAAAAGTCCTTGTATTAGTGGATAAATTTGGCACAATAAATTGCCGGAAGACATCGAGTTGAATGGGGACAGTTTCAAGTCTGCCATCAAAAGGCATTAATAAATGTTTGTACTCATTTGAAAACTTCTAAACCCTGTTCGTTGATATACAAGTTGTGTAATCTATAATGTAACTAAAAGTTTAATAATAATAATACTTAATTATACAAGCACATTTCATTTGAATACTTTGTATATATTAAGGAACAAATGGATTATAATCCATTCATAATTGATATCACCTTCCCCCTAAATCACTCCGGAATTGCCTAACTCTATTAATGGATTATAATCCATTTGTAATAAGTATGATTAGATTATAAGCAAATTTTACTGTGCCTCATAACAAAATTTTTTGGGCAATAAATATTACTGTTATAATAATAAGAATTACAGCTGTTCCACTAGAATAGGTGAAAGTCTCAAACCAGAAAGCATTTGAGTTATTATTGCTGATGAGGTTGCATCATAAGACACAATTGGCTGCTGATGGATTCTTGGATATGTAGAAAGAGCCCTTGAGGTATTTGAGCCAAAAACATTAAAAACTGACAGCAATCTGCATGATGTAGAAGATTGGCAAATGCCTCATTAAGTAAAAAATCATTAAGAGGAAATCAAAATACCAGTACTACAAAGTAAAGAAGTTCTTGAGGAACAAACATTCATACTTACAAACGAACATTGAGAAGTGGACCGCTATTATTACGCAGGTAGAAATTAATTTGGAAATTCTAAGCAAAAAAACTTGGAGCATTCTGATACAAAGAGAGTCACTCTTTACCTTTATCATAGTGCAAAATAGTTATTCAATAACCTTGTTTAAGGTTTCAATTAAAACTATAAAAAATTCACTACCACTACAACTCTCATCAAAGTTTCAAATTTGTGAAAAAGTTAAAAATGGGTCATTGTTAAAAGCTAAATGTTCCATTTGTCCATTATTTTCAGCAAAATAGATCAAACAGAACACAGGAAAGAGATTGGGATGGCCATTTAATATATTTGCATATGAAATCTCAAGTCAAAGCTACATGAATATAATTTGAACATTGTGTTATTTACATGTTTAAGTCCTGAGTAAATAGGCACAATCTTGGTTTCTACTGGTCCAGAAACTTTCGTGTATGGGTTTTGTCTTCTTAATTAACATGGCACCTAAAAATAAAATTATATAAAAAAATTTAAAAATTAACAAGCAGAATTGTTTTGGTGTAAGTAAAGCAACCCAAGCATATTAATATGCATTACTAATCTTTTTGAGCGTGGATAATAAATACACCACGTGATGGAATAGTAACAATATAGCATGAGAAAGTTAGATTTCATCAAGATAACAGGGTAATGAAATTGAATTAGCAAAGGACCTGGGTACTATTCCTGGTCCAGAATATGTTTCTAGCTTAATCTGCTAATTCTGAATATGTGATTTATTTAAAAGGGAATATCAAACACACATTCAAATAAATATTGGAATAAATTAGTCCATTACAATTATTTATATATTTATTACTTTTTCTGTTAAAATGAGCAGAGATTTAGGACAAAATGAAGGGATGAATAATAAAGATAGCCAATACAGACATATCCAATTGGAATCTATTATTTTCCTCATAATCTGAAACTAACACCACTAATAGACCACTTTCTTATTAATTGTTTTCAATCAGATGTAATTTTTTTCTTTTTAAAATTAAGGGATGTATCTTATAGTTGTTTTGCAGTTAAATCCTCATTACGCCCAGAAATAAAATAATTCTTTTGACAGAAATACTAACACTATTCTCAATTGGAATCCGACGTTCCATTACAATCATGAAGAAAAGATGGAAGCATCACCTCAAATATTCACAAATTTGATGTAAAAATCTAACACCAAACAAGAGCCTACATTATCTCATACAAAATAAAATTTCATAATCTGATAAAAAAACAAATCATTTAATAAATTAACACTTCAAATCATAAATATATGGCGTGATCTTGCAGTTGAGAGGTTGATTGAAAAGTTTGGCAGTAATAAAAAAAGTGCACAAGAAATATCAAAACTTGTTGAATTAATGAGCTTTTAACATGACAATAAGAAAGTTCCGCTTTCAAAGAAATTAAAAATATATTCAATAGATCAATTAAATGAGTTGTTTTTTGGCTACTTCCTACTGAGGTCAATTTTTCAACTTCAAGTATATTTAGGACTTGAGTAATATTTTCTACATTGCAAGTTATTTTTAAAGCATTATTGATACATTCCCCTCTTAAAGACACAGTTAATTTTAAAACTGCATCCACACACACAGAGTATAATTCACAATTACATTGCTGGTTAAATGTTTTTTCTATCTAATTACACAAGTATATCGTGTTTTACTATCTTAGTCCAAAAAGGAGAACATTTGTGTGCTTCAAAGTTCAATACTAGCTCATCAAAGCTGTTAACCTTTCTCGTTAAATCATATACTTATTTAGATTTTCCACTTGCCTCAAGAGCCTTTTAAAAATGCTCAAGACAGAGTTTCTTCTTGCTTGGACTTTCTCTCAAAGTTGTGTCTTTTGACAGATACTGTGGACAGTTAGGAAATATCTGTGGCACAGCACTTGCCTTTAAGCGTGGCCTTGTCAACTGTGCAGAAAGAATGCAGCCAGTCTTTTCATCAAAGGCAGAAGTCTTCATTTCAATATTTTCTGGTTTGAAATGTTTCTCACATACGTGTAAAAGTACAAATTTTATAAACGTTGTAAAATAATGTTATTAAAAAGATGGAAAACGACAAATGGATTTTCATATCAAAATTTAGAACAGATCAAGTCAATTTTTGGAAGTATGTTTCACATGAAATTATACTACAAAATCAAATTTTAATTATCATCTTCAGAACTTTCTTCTGATAATTTATAATTACAACAACTAATATTTTGAAGTATTAAGTAGAATGTTTAATAATTTTTTTAAGAAAACAAAAATAATTAAAGGTACAATTGTGAGACTCCCAAGAATTACTTCAACTAGGAACTTTTTAAATATTTTTAAACTTAAGCTTGCATTATTTGTAAAAGTAAAATCCTTTCAGGGAATTGCTTTTAACCAAGCTGACATTTTCTCAGGATCAGAAGGAAAAGCAAATATATGTACTTTATTATCAGCATCATAGTTTCATTTGTATGGCATGGTGAATAATCCTGAAAATAATATGTAAAATTAGTCATTTATACATAAGAAAAATATTCCACAATAAACATATTTAAAAGTGTGAATCACTTATATTTTAGAGAACAGAAGTAAATAAATAACCAAATTAACAATTCTGAAAGTTTGAATTTTTATTAAATTTTTAATGTCAAATTAAGCTTGTTTAAGAATGTTTATTTTTCTGAGCTTTACATCCTTAATTGTAAACCATGGTTATGAAGACTCGTGATATAGAGGTTTCTTGAAAACCTACGATAATGAGCGATAAATACTATAAAGAATCAATTCGAAAACAATACTTCGGACTAAATAATTAACACTTGCCTAAGCAAATCAGTAATTATGCCACAAATCGTGCGTAATATCCTCGTGCACCAGCTACTGCAACGACAGTAGTGAAGAACTTGCTCCTTGCTTCTGCCTCTAAGGCGTACTGTCAGGTTCTTTTCCCTATCCAGGCCTTGTTTCTCTCGGAGGGACCGGTAGATGGCGCTGCTTCAATCTGCGCGGTGGTGACGTCACATATGCTGAAAGTTTAATTGCTTATATTTCCTAAATTAAGAAAGGTCAGTCAAAAATTCTTTCAAAAGGGGTATTAGAATTTCGTATATTATCCAGAAAACTCGCGAAATTTTTTTCGAAGACGTTAGGCATAAAATTCAATAGATCTCTTTTTCGACAGGGTAAAGTGCGCGGCTTCAGTATTCATTCAGTAACAGAGCTTTCCGTCGTCTGTACAAAATTTTCACGAACGAAAGCACTTTACAAAACAATAATTTGCTGATACTCGGTTGTTTGTTATCAAACATCTGTCCTCTAGTGGATCAGTGTCTAAGCACTTTACAATTCCTCGTGCTGGTTCACAGGGTTGCAAATTCTTCAGCCTCTTGTCTCTAGTGCGGAGTATGTAACTCTACTCCGCCCCCACCAGACGATGCAAAAAAAAATGGAAGGGTACCCTTGGCATCTTGGATAGTTCTGGCGCACGTGCTCAAATATCATATAGCTCGTTCAGCCGGCTCAGAGTTCTTTCAGTTAGTTCCGCCGAGACGCTCTGAGGCCGAAGGACAAAAGGTGACAACGCGGTGCTTCCATAGCCAAAAGTTATTCACTACAATATATATATATATATATTGTAACATGTTTATGTTGCATTGTCGATTTATTGCCGTAGTCGGTGTCCGTTTGCCGCGCCGCATATTGCAAAGTATTGTTCTTGTAAGGCGCGCGCAGAGATTATTTGCAGACTAAATCTGCTGGCGCTCAAACCATTTTTTTTATTTATAGTAATAAAATGTTGTATGTGTGTATTATAAGAGACTATAATATATATATATATATATATATATATATATGTATATATATATATATATATATATATATATATTGTAATAAACAACCGGACGTCAAAATAAAAAAAATAATATTTATAAACAACAATTTTTTATTTATCAGAATTTACAATTATAAATTTAATATTATAAAAAGATCTCTTTCTCTCTTTACTGGGTTTGATAACGGACAGAACACTTAAATAATCAAAGAACCCAACATTCATCTTTAAATTAAACAGAAATATTTAATCGTCTAGACATCGACGAAACTTATTAACGAACTTAGAATTACCAGATTGATTCTAAATTTAAAAGAGTTTATTTTATTAACAAAAAGAAGAGAACGATATCTGACTGTATCTTTTAATTCCGTTTACACATATTAAAACCATAAATTTCAACTCACGATTACTCAGGAACATTTGGCTCGTTCATTACACACACACTTTATAGACTGGACGTTTACACACTGACTCTAACACATATTTTTACTGGTTCGACGATGGCTGATTCTCCATACTCGGTGAAGGACATCCCACTTGCTCGTGCTGAAACTACTCGATGCTGGATGCTGTATCCTGGTCTCCTACCATCGAAGACAGTGGTCAAATTTTGATATTACTACAGATTGAACTTCTGCATACAAAAATGTTTATCGTTGACATAAATTTGCTATTTCTCTCGCAGGCTGCAAAATATCTCCATACTCGGTGCTCGCCGTACGCTTCCACAGCCAACACTCAACTCCAAGACTCAACTTTTCACCTCCTAGCTCCACACTCAACTAACTTCCAAAATCTTATCTTCCCTTTATAAATATGACCGTCCCTTCTCTCTTCTTTTGTCCCTAAAACCACGTTGCAACTGCTCGTTGACAGTTTCTCCATTACTGAGATTTACATTCTGCAGCTGCTGTTCCTTAGCTAGCAAAATATCTAGCCGCTCTGTCTTGTCACATCGAGACAGGACCCGTAATTACTTTGCACTTGTATCCTCATCCCCCCGCATTCCCACGTGCGCTGTTCTAAAATTCTTCAGACCGCCCAACTGCCCCTTGATCCTAAGTCAACACGCCGATGGTCCAGCCCATTAATCAGACACAATGCCTTTCCTAAACAGATTTATCTTGCGACAGACCAGTCGCGCATGTGCCTTGCTCTGACTCCTTCATACTGATCCTAAGTACACATTGCCACTTCCTGTGACGGCCAAGACCATTAATCCGAAACAATGCATTCCCTCAATGTATTACAATATAATAAATGTAATAAACGCTATTATATTGAATATTTCAATAAGCACCACGTTGTTCGCCAATTTGTAGTAAAAACATTAGTTCTAATATTAAAATTTACATGCCTCACGTTGGAGTGCCAAATTATGTAGTGAACAAAATAGTTACAATTGAAATAAGCCACCACTGGGGTGTCAGTAAACGTACTAATTTCTTTTAAGTGAAAAATTATGGAATTTAAATTTAACAATTATTTACAAAGATAACAATTTAATTTATTTTACAAAATTTCGTTTTATTTGAATTTACGATTTTTAATATTATTCTACCTCGGCTTTCGTGAGAACTCACTTTCAAGGCCGCCTATCGGGGTATCTAATAAAGATTATAAAAAAATGAAATTTAATTTACAATAATAGAAACTATTCTTAATCTAAAAGTTATATCACCCACCGCTCGCTAACAAATCGCTGTTTACTGTTCAAGTTCTGAATAACTGTATTAATACGCCTGATTCTGTGCTCTCTGCCAATCATTCAGAACTTGCAATGAAAAACTGGCGATTTCTACCACAAAACCATCAGCACACTGCAGCTTTCCAGAACATACTCTGCTCTCTCACCGCCGACTCACAACACACACTAAAGTTTGACAATCGCCTTGTAGCGAACATTATTGGTTCCGTATTCTCCTCAACAATACTGTAAGTCACAATGAAATGGCCTCAGAACCCTTTCTTTTTGTCTCGAGAATGATGAAATAAACAAAATTTATTAATTAATTACATATATATATATATATATTGTAATAATTGGTAATTAAGGCATTGTTCTAATTGAAAAGTTTAATTGTAGAGGACTCATTATTAGTGGATATAGAGCGGACGCCGCAACAAACCGGCAAGGCAAAGAAAGCATTGTTGATCGGTCGAGAGGGTTTTTACGCGCTCAAAATTTACGAGACGAACAGTTCAGTCGGGCAGCAGACAGCGAATAGATCAGACGAAAAGTTTTACAGTCGGCAGTCAGAACGAAAGAATGTGGTCCAGTCACAAACATGCTTTCAAATATTAAAAAGTAAAGCAATATTCAGTCGGGAAGGAGACAGAGCAACTAGTGTGTATTCGGTGGTCGAGCGTAGATTCATCATGCTGGCCATAGACAAACCAATGAAGTCCATTTTCAACTAAAGTCACGAGATCTACAAATCCAGGTTGCAGTAAAGCATCGAGAACCAACCAATTTGTGTTAAACCAACTAACAAACAACGCCAATTAGAGCCTGTGAACATTTAGAGTCTGTGAGAACTTAGAATCAGTGATGTCCCCAAAATTGTGCACGAAAAGCTAAAAAGAGACCTGGGCGGCCGTAAGTAGAGAAAAACTTTAAAATCATTTGTAAACCGTATTTAAAAGATAAAAGTCAGATCGTTCTTTAATTATTTAATTATCGATAAAATGAGATCCTTAATTCTTGATAAAATTTAAAATTGTTTAAATTCAATCTTTAGTATTATTTCTTCCGCAACAAATTTCATCTATGTTCAGACGCATTGATTTCCATAAAAAGTAAATGTAATTTTGATTATATAAATTCTGCCATTTATCAAACCCAGTTCAAGACCCTGAGATCCCAAATAGTTTGTGTATTTTATACTTGTTTTAAAATTGTTAATAAATCTTGTTTAATAGTTTTCACTTAAGTTCTTTCATTTAGAAACGCCACAGCCATATTATTTTTAATTATTACAATATATTGTAGCAACGCCGCTACCCTCCTCGCTTTTCTCGATTATTTATATATTTGGGCGCCAGGTAATTTTTAGGAAAAAATCACCTAAACAACTTTTTCATAATTAATTACTTTATTTGTCGAGCTTGAGCAATAAGTTGTCGTCAGGGCGTGGTTTGTTAAAGTTTTTTCTGTTGAGCCCTCGGAGCTCCACACCGTCCTTCGTAGAGTCCAGATTGGAACTGCCTGCGTCTTACATTGTCCGTCTCAGCCGATGCCTTAGCTCAACAATGCTGTCGCGCGGCGAAGAGACGTCGACAATGAATAGCAACCAACAATGTAACCCAGTCATGTTACAATATATATACTCCACTGTCCGCAGCCTGAAGGAGACCGTGAGCCTCCAAAAATTTGAAGTCTTCCTTCAGTTCCCTGTGCCTCACTTTCAGGTCAGCCACAAACTATATATTTTTCCTTTCCATACAAATGTTCACTCATATATAATTGTAATATTGGTATGGAAAGGAAAGAGAAAGAACTTGTGGCATACCTGAAAGTGAATTACGGTGTAGCTATAGGGAACCGAAGGTTGTTCTTTAAATTTTCTTTCTACAGGAAGAACGTTGAGAGCCTCCGAAAATTTCCATATGGCTACACTGTACTTCACTTTCAGGGTAAGCCACAAGCTATCTCTCTTTCCTTTCCATACCAAAACCGCAAATCTTTACTAATATTATATAAAATCAGTAGTTGGTCCAGTCTGGAATAGTAAGAAGTTGACATTATTGAGGGCCTGAGCCCCCTTGGTCAGGAAGATCGGAACTGTGTGCCGGCCGGGCACGAATTCATGAATGACGAATGGGGTTCAGGCCATTGAAAATTTGAACTTCCACCTATGCCAGAATGTACCAACTACTGATTTCAGATAAGCCAGAATTCTTGTCTCTCTTTCCTATCGAAATTTGTTATTTAATTTGACCTCGTCACATTTTTCTTAAGTGCGTCATATATATTGTAATAAACAAATAAGAGACTCCTATCTTTGTCCACCGTTGTTGTAGCCAAAATGTAATAACCACAAAGTAGGGTCGAAATAAAAGAATAATTTTTATGAACAACAAATAAATTTATTAACATGAAAAGAATTTACAAATGAATTTACTATTTTACCATTATAATATGAAACTCTTGCTCTCCTGGGTCTCTACTGGGTTTGACAACGGACAGAATCAAACTATTAAAAAGACCCAACATTTATGTTTTTAAATTAAACAAAAGAACCTACTAAATTTATTTATAAACTTAACCTATAGCTTGCTTCTAACTTTATTATCAAAAGAAGGGAACGAGATCTGACTGGTATCCCTTAATAACGTTTACATCTGTTAATATTGTACATTCCAACTTACGGTTTCTCAGGTTTACTTCGACTCGTTCTTTAGACACACACTTTATAGCCTTGACATTCACTCACTGACTCTAACACAATATCACTGGTTCGCCGATATCTGGTTCTCCATATCCAGTGAAATATTCGTTGTTCCACTCCTTGACGTCGTTTGCTGCATGCAGGTCGCCTACCATCGAAGACAGGTCAAATTCTCGTACTCATACAGATAGAGCTTCTGTATGTTAAAAATGTTCATAGCTGTTTTAGTTTTGCTGACTGTTTCTATCTCCTCTCCCACGCTAATTGTCTCTATCTTCTCTCCCGTGCTAACTGCCAACTGTCTAACTGTCCAACTCTTCGCTGCGTCCTCCGTCTTTCTCCCGTGCTAACTGCCAACTGCTGACTGTCTGTACAATAGGTGATTTCCCCTATATATACCCCTAGGCTCCCTGTTTTTCTCTTGCTGCAAAATTACGTCGCAAAGGCGTGGTGACAGAATCCCATTACTCTAATTTACGTTCCGGCCACTGGGGTCCTTCCGCCGGCTGCCCGAAACCCGACACTCGCGACAGGTCCAATTTGTCTTTGGACCTCTCCGCTCACAAGTGCGCGATACTAATTTCTCCAGATCCCAAGTCAACAAGTGCCTGGACCCTCATCATCCCAAGCAATTGCGCCATTCGACACGCTCGCAGCTGTACTATTTCGCCCCCGCAATTACTCATGACTTGTCGGCTGCTCTCTTTGTCCGACTCGCACAAAATCTTTTCTTGCAAGTCCCAAGCACTTGTCAGGTCATTCGTCAGAGACAATAGCCTGCTCTAACATAGCCACTTTGGGAACATCTGCTCGCCCACGTTCTGCCTTACGAATTCTTCACGTCGTTTCCCAAATCAATAGGCTACTGGACCCGCAATCACTCTTTAGACCTAATTGTTGCATCGTCACACTCTGTCTACAAATTACGGCTTCCTCTCTGCCGCTCACCAGCACTCATCCCAGATAAATGTCTTACCGCTCCGTCTTGTCACCTCGTGACAGGACCCGCGGTTCCTTTTCCCTCGCATTCTCTCCACGACATGTGCGCTGTTTTTAATCCAATGCTATATATTATATGCATTACAATATATATATTGTAGCCGCTCCGCTACCCTCCTTGCGTTTTTTCGTTGATTCTTCCTGTTTGGGCGCCAGGTAATTTTTGGGATAAATCACCAAAACAACTTTTTAATCTTTCATAATTTTATTTAATCGAACATGAGACGTAGGTCACTTTCAAGGCGTGGTTTATCAATCTTTGTAATCTATTTGGAGCACGTCCATCCTCGGTAGAGTCCAGCCTGGAACTGACTATTACGATTCTCCCCTTGGCCGGCCTAAAATAACATCGCATTTCTGGCGCCTGCATAAACACAACCACTGCAGTCACCCCCGCCAAGGGCGCTCGACCGTACCTCGCAACAATCATGTTACAATATATATATATATATATTGTACCATACATCAACTGGAAGCAGTTTACTGTAGGGATATGAATGGGAATAAAATAAACGATAATTCCTGATATTAATATATATATTGTAATAATCAAATAATGTTCTCATTCTCTCAAAGGTCTTAACTGGGTTTGATAACGGCAGAACATTTAAACATAATCAAAGAAACAAAAATTTACATTTAATTTAAAAGAAATATTTATTCGTCTAGTCATAGACGAACTTAATTATCGACGAACTTATTCTACAAGATTGACTGTTTAAATTTAAAGAGTTTATTTTATCAACACAAAAGAAAATAACAATATCTGACTTTATCTTTTAATACGGTTTACATCTATGAATACCATGAAATTTTAACTTACGATTACTCAGGAAAATTTGGCTCGTTCTTACACACACACTTTACATACTGGCCGTTTTAAACACTGATTCTAACACACACTGTTGGTTTGACAAAAGTTGGTTCTCCGTTCATGAAGGACATATCATTTGCTCGTTCTGAAGATTACTAGACGCTGGATGCAGTGTCCTGGTCTCCTACAATCGAAGACAGTGGTCTAATTTTGAGATTAGACTTCAGCATACAAAATGTTTATCGATGAATATTTGGCTGTTTCTCTCGCAGACTGCAACTTATAACACATTCTCCTCCCTTAAACTATGTCTCTCTTAGTCATAGTCTCCAGCTTCGGTGATCACAACAGGATTAACTTCTTAAACACATTCACCATCTTCGGTGGTTGCAGAATAACTCCTATACACACATTCACCATCTTCGGTGATCGCCTCACGACTAACTTCTCTAACTCCCCTCTCTCAAAAGCTTATCTCCCGCTTATATACCCCCAGTCTTTTCTTTTTTCCATTGTTCCAAAATGTGTTTGCAAATGCCCGTTGACAGTTTCTTCCATTATCCCGAGATTTATATTATGCAGATGCAGTTCCGTAGTCAACAAATGGCTAACTACTCTGTCATGTCAAAAGCCGACAATCGAGACACGACCCTCAATTACTTTGGACTTGTCTTCTCACCCCCACACGCACGTGCACGGTTTCGAAATGTCAAGACCACCCAAACTACACCCTCAAGACCTAAATAAATACGTTACAAAAATTGCCCCTCCCACAGTCCAGATTATCCATCCGAAACAATGCCTCACTTAACAGGCATTACAATATATTTATTTAGAATTTTTTTTAAAATGAAATGTCCTAAACCAGGGGCTAGGTGGGCTTAACAGTGAATTGATATTTAGTAGCAGGAAATTGCATGAATTAATTTTTCGAGTTCCTTTCATATATATATATATATATATATATATATATATATATATATATATATATATATATATATATACCCTTGGTTGAAATATACGTCGCACAAGTCTGGGTTCCCTTCCGTATACCTCAGACGCGATGGCAATTCTCTTTTTCGCTCTCGCTTGCAAAGCCAACTGACTTGTCCGTCCTGCTCACACCCTCAACCACATCTGGCGTTGTCTGGCCAAGACGTGAGGATCCATCCCCGCATATTATTGTAGAGCACTGACCACGTAGTCAAGTCGCCCAGCAACGCTAAGCCATCGCGACACGGCCGGTCTCACAACCCTAACTAAAATGTTCGTTACAACATATATGGAAAGGAAAGAAAGATAATTTGTATGTTACCTAAAATTTGATGTGGTTCAATTTGTATTTTTATTGTGCTACCCTAGGCCTCTATGAATGCCGTTAACTTTTGTAATTAAATGTGTTTGACTGTTTGCAAGAATATACAGTTGACTCTCACAACATACACAACTCATTTTTGAATTACGTCCTAACTGCCAAGGTGGTGTTCAGGGGCAATGTCGATTAATATATTGACTTGTTTTAGTTCATTTCCTATTACTGTAAGATATTAACTTATTTAAAAAACTTGTGCATGTGACAAAAGTTAAACATCATTCTGTCATTTTACCTATTAACTGCCAATTTTTTTTGTTGGTGAAATTTTTGGAAAAAATTGTGTAATTATATTCAAATTAATTTTGTTTAGAAAATATTTGATATTTTTGAAAAAGTCCATGATAGGGATTGTGACAGGTTGCATGAATGAAAATTATTTTTTGTATTATATACGTTATCTTATACATACAAAAATAGCAGTTATTTATGCCATTTTTCCACACAGTCTACATGTAACCTGACGTTATATATACCACTTGTTTTCTTACATTTATTTTGCCCACTGTGTATTTTCTTTGTTTTCCTTCAAGAGTTCTTACTAAGTAATGTCCTATTCGGTTTGTCCTTATGATTTCAGGAATACGTTTTGAATCTTGCTTTTGTAGAGAAGGTCTACCACGATTTTTAGGATGAGATGCTCACTGCAAATATGCTCAGGTGATATTTCATTGAAATTTCAAGAGAAGCATGACTTTATTAGCATGGCAAGACAGTATGTAGGTATTTACAACTGGTGTGTCAATTATGTTTGTAAATATAGGAGAGCCTCCGAAAATTTGGAGAACTTCCTTTAGTTCCCTGTGCTTCAATTTCAAGTATATAATGAACGTTTGTTAACATTCCAGTCCAGTTTGTTAACACCTTCCATAAACTGTTATAATTACTTATGCATGATCTATTTTGAATTTTTTCTGTGGCTTGGAGCATCTAGTTTAACGGTTTTATACCTTGATGATTTGACAAGACTTTCACACTGTTGTTGTCTTTTCACACTACACAAAATATTTCATTAGTCATATCAAATTTGTAATCTAAATTGCTACCAAGTTCATCCTTGAATCATAGTATTATTTTATAAATTTGATTGAATTGTTCCCATAGCTAATGTTTTTCTCCTTTAATGTTTTTTATAACCTCTAAATTACATATTTATGTATGGTATTACATTGTAATATAAAAACCAAAAATATAATGCTTCAGATATGACTATTCTGTTCCATTCGAATTTGTTTGCTTTTTGTAAAGAAATGAAGCATAGAATAATCACTTTCTGCTACACACAATATTAACTGATATATATATATAATGAAATTAAAATATCAGGCATGTCAAATATATTTTTTGTGCTGAGTGGAGTATGTAAAATGCCAAAATACCCAAATGGGGATTGTGGCAGCGAATGGGTTAAAATAAATTGTTTTCTGGGGCAGTAGAGGGAAAAGGTCTGATATTCATCAAATAACTATTCATTAGCTTCAAAATACATGTAAATTTGAGGTGGGGACACTGTTGAGATGGAAATAATATATTGAAAGTCTATAAATAGAGTTAGAGTTTAAGATGTGTATTATATGTGCAGTACCAGAAAAAATTAGAGTAATGTGATTATTTAACAATAAACTTTATTTCACATGCATTCAAAAAATTAACATCAATAATATACAGAACAACCACTTGTTTCTGTCTGTCACATTGATGTACATTTATTTACATTTCATGTTTATAGAATTTTTTACATAAAAAAGAATAAATAACGAACTAACTGATACAGCTTACGCTATTACCATTTGGAACTTGGCAGAAATTGGCTACCTTGATAAAATTCAAATCCAAATACCATAGTTCTGCATTATGAACTATTTTTAAAAAGATATCTTAATAAGAATTGCACGATCAATTAAACACATTTATATAAACTTCTTCAAGGAGATAACTCTCCAGTAACCACATCAGGAAACAG
Source organism: Zhengitettix transpicula (assembly GCA_037074705.1). Lineage (NCBI taxonomy): Eukaryota > Metazoa > Arthropoda > Insecta > Orthoptera > Tetrigidae > Zhengitettix > Zhengitettix transpicula. The sequence continues at coordinate 84,263,450 of CM073592.1, forward strand.
TTCAACAGCTACAATATCCAGAAGGTAATATGACAGCTGGAACAGAAGAAAACTTTATTCCCAAGTAATGAAGAGAGATTAATTTCTTTCTTAAATTTGAGTACCTGTTTGTTCAAAAGTGGATTCTGTATGCAAGAGAAGAGAGTAGATACTCCATTTCCATATTTCTTTCCAAGCCATGGTGATAATATACTGGGTAACAAATCCTGTAGCTCTTTTAATGTTTTCTCAGCACGTAACTCGAGCTCTAAGACACTAAGTGTTTTACTCTTTGGGCCAAATACAGCACCTACAATAAAGAAGTAATATTAATTTTTGGTTTGATTTGCAAATATTAGCACCATATATTTCATAGCCTCCTTCAGTTATCTCATGGTGACACCACACCAGAAATGGCATTTCAAAGAGTGCTTTACATCAAATAGTGACTGGAAATTTGGGCATGAGAAAGCTGTGCATAAGATGTGTGCCACGTTTGTTTACAATGTGACAGGAAAAAATGTCATGAGGAAGTTTCACAACAATAAATCAGAGCTCTACTGTTGATTCATAACCATACACGAAACATGGCTACTTCACTTCACACCTGAGACGAATGAACAGTAAAAACATAGACTTCAAAGAAGGTGAAGACATTTCCTTCTGCTAGCAAGTTCACGGCATCACTTTTTTTTGGGATGTGCATGCAATAATTTTCATTTAATAACTTCAAAAAGAAAAAAATCAATGGTGAGTATATGCCAACTTACTAGGGTGGTATGAAAAGATACTGACATTAACATGCAGATGGTAGCACTCATGTTTTTGTATGTCATGAAAGGTACTCACCAATATTTCAGCCATTTTGGACATGCCGTTTTGTTTGACAATCATTTGAGTGTAAAAATGGGGGGGGGGGGGGAGTATCGAGGCGTCATTATATATTTGTTGCTTTTGAAAGGCAATATGGCTATGCAAATTGAAGATGAGTTGGATGCTGTGTACAGGTACTCTACAGCATCATTTTACCACTGTTACATTTCAGGCAGCTGAATTTAAATGAGGTTGTACCAGCTTGGGGGATGTTGAACATTCAGGATGTCCAAAATCTGCAACCACTAATGATAATATGGCTCTAGTTCACAAATGGTTCTAGACAACTGTTGAATTAAAGAGAAAGAGATAGCAGAGACTATGAATATTTCAAAAGAACATGTTTGTCATATTGAATCAAGATTTAGGCATGAGAAAGCTGTCTGTGCGTTGTGTGCCACATGCACACGTTAGACAAAAAATGTATTCGAATGAACATTTGCAACGCTCTTTAGGCATCAATTAATTACTGTAGATGAAACTTGGATACATCATTATACCCCAGAAAGAAAAATACAGTCAAAGCAGTGGATGGTGAAGTGGAAATAGGCTCCTAACAAGCAAAAAATGTATTTATGGCTGGAAAAGTGATGGTGACTGTTTTTTGAGATAGTCATGGAGTTATCTTAATTGATTATCTTAAAAATGGATGTATCATTACTTGACAAGCTGAAGACTGAAATTGTGGAAAAATGACCACATATGCAGAAAAAAAATTGTTTCACCAAGACAATGTGCCGTCTCACACCTCACTGCATGGTATGGCGAAAATCCATAACTTACGGTTTGAACTGCTTGACCATGCTCCTTATTCACCAGCTAGCCCCAAGCAACTCTCGCATTAGCTTCAGAAGAAAGTGATGTTTCATCATAACAATAATGTAAATGATGACAACCCACCAGTTCACACATCTATGATCACTCTGGCCAAAATAAATCATTTACGTTAAGATCTAATTGCATCCTCACACACCCTATTTGCCAGATTATTTTCTTTCCAAACTTGAAAAAGTGGCTCAGTGCTAACAATGAATAAGTGTAGTCTGTGATTGATTACTATTTTGAGGAGCTCAATGGTTCTCACTTTAAACAGGATATCGAAGCGTTTGAACGTCGCTGGGAAAAGTGTATCAAACTAAAAGGAGACTATGTTGATAATTAATAAATTTTCTTTGTTGGCTACACATTTTGAGCCTACCCTCGTACATATGTGAGAGGGAGATATTTTAAAATATCTAATTTGTTGAATGTTTTTAATTTGGATGTAAAAAATGAGTAATAAAATGCTGTCAACAATTATCAAGATTGAAATGGAATAAATAGTATGTGAAATAAATGGTTTGAAAGCTAGTTCAAGCATCAGTTATCACACACGAACATTGGAAGGTTGTGCATTTTTCAAATGTAATAGCCCATTAATACATACACAGACAGCAAGTGAAATATTACTTAAATACAAACTGTAATTTAATGCATCTAATAAGTTAAGAATACTGTGCCTAATAATTATAAGAATACTTTTCGAATAACTTTACCATGGCCAGCAATGTGTACAGGAATACAACAATCTACACTAACAGATTTTAAACCATGTATCATTTTAGTTTCCCAGTTCTAGATTAATTCTATATAAAAATATACATCTACAATTACGATCATTGCAATGATTTATAATTTCTTTTATTGTAGTGTGTAACTTAACTTTAAAAAGAAAATTGAAATTTGTACCTTGCAGGAGTTTTATTAAGTGCGCAACTCTCTGGGGCACCAGTAGTTGCTTCAGTTTAAAATTGAGGTACTTGCATGATACTACAGTTAATATATTGTGAAACATTGTTTGCAGTGTTAGACCCAATTGTAAGACAGATTTACTGGCTCCGAACACTCTTACAGCTGAAAAAATCCAATACAGAATCAGAAATTTGACTGTGTTATTTACTATACTAAAAAAATATGAAACACATTTAGAGGTTTAACAGAAAAACACACATTCCATTTTCTATTTCAAATTGTTACAAAACTTTAGTACATGATAGTGAAGTTCATTTTGTATTTAAGCCACTTATGCTGCATGTTAGCAGAGATAAGAGAGTTGCATTTTATATAATGTTCATAATTTAGAGTACATTCTTTGGTGACCACTTTTGAAATCCAGTTACAACAACTAAGCATAAATACAATGAATCTGTTGACAATAGTACAATATTGAAATCAATCTCTCAGAGAAAACTCATATGATGACAACAACATTTGTGGAATTTGGATTCTTTAGTGAATGGTGACAGTAGAAAGTGAATAGAAAAGATTCATGAAAGGTTCTCTGGCACTTTTTGCTCAATTCCAAATTCAAGTGTTTTTATATTGAATGTTCAAGAGTCTTTGTTAAGCAATTCAATGTGCTTTAATACTCGAACACAGAAACAATAATCCAAATAACAGAATTTAAATATGAATAATCCAGTAGCATTCTAAATAAAGGTAAGAAACTTCTGGTTTTATTAGAAGAGATTGGTTTCAGAAGGTAACCAGTACATACTACGTAGAATTAAATATGAACTGGTGAGAAATGGCTGATCCCTAAGTAAAATACATAATAAACATCTTAAAATGGGTTAAATGTTAGCAAAGAATTGGATCATAGTGGGAACTGCATAGTAATAATTATGAAGACATAAGCAAAAAGGTTTTTTGTAGTTGAAAATTAACTTTAGTTTTAACATTACCTGTATGAAGAGAGAATATATTCCCAAAATTGAAATTGAAAAAGTACTTCTAATAAAGCCTTTTAAACTCATTAGAATTTTATTAACCCTAAGGTTGTTTTTATTTGTGAAGTTAAGGGGTGGAATTTCTGGTTCATATTAGTTTGTAAGTTTTTGTAATAAGGACAACCTCTGTAATTGGATGGATGTGGGCCTTGGCAGTTTGGACAAGAGTGTGGCATTTATATTTATTTGGGAAGAGGGCATGTGTTAGAAGAATGAGTTGCTTGGAATCGGATGCATTGGGGGGGGGGGGGGGGGTTGCAGTAATTGCGAGTGTGACCGAAGTCCTGACAGTTATGACACTGAACTATATATCTTTTTGTTTTGGGGGATTCAACCTGGATTTTTGAGAAGTATAGTGATTTTAGGTTATAGATAGGATAGTTGGGTTGATTGGGTTAGGGGAAAGGTCTATGAAAAATAGGGGAAGATTGGCTTTTGTAACTGGATGGATTATTGGGGTTATTGACACTGGACAGTATCCTAGGACAATGAGTTCTTCTTTAATGCTATTCTTATCTGATGAGTGGTGAAGACCTCTTACTACTACTCTGAAGTTTTTTTCACTTTTAATTTGATATGTATGAAACATATATTTTTTTCTATTAGATATAATCTTCAGGTGTTTGTAGATTAAGTTTAATTTTTTTCCCTCAGCATGGTAGGAGAATGAGGAGGAAAATATTGATTTGAGGTTTTTTATGGATGGTGTTAGTGATGTATATAGGAGGAGGTTTAATGTTTGGAATTTGGTGAGTTGGAATGGGAGGTTCTGATCTTGTTTCCATGTCCTGTAGTAGTACGAATCTGTTAGGTGAGGAAAATGGGGAAAGGGATTCACTATAGTCACTGTTGTTGCATATAGTGGTTGAATGTTTTACTGAACCGTTTCTTTTTCCACCTGATGTGCTGAGATACTAGTTTGGGGAGGAAATGTAAATGGGGATGTTATTAGTGCACTTTTTTCACTATTGTTATTATTAATGACTGGAGGAAACATTTTGCGACATTTGTGAATGGAGGATTGTAGAACAGGTGAAGCAGAAATGTCTTGGTCACTATGTGTCATTGGAGATGAGGTTATGGTAGGATCACTTTTGTTTTCACATGGTTGAGCACATGATTGTTGATTAACACTTATAACTTTGGAAGTTGGTTGAGCTTGAGAGCTGAATGTCACAAAGTTTTCATTGTTAATCTCATGTAGCTGGTGGTGAGAAGTGATGATGCTGATTCTTGACAGATAGATTTGATGATTTCTTTGAAATTTAACTACGAGTTGACAGTTTTCAACCCTTATTGCGAGTCATAGACGATCTGAGCAAAGCGTGTATTTACTTTAGTCCGTATACAACTGCGGCTCGTGAGTGAATGAGACCAAGTGTTGATTTCATGTAAATCAGCTTCGCTTTCATTCCTATCCAAATGTATTATTTAATTTGACCTCATCACATTTTCCTAACATGTTATATATTAATAATAATGAAGAAATAATATTACATTTATATGTAAATATAGGCCTACAGCCTTAGTCTGAAAATTATGTTTATTAACCAAAATTACTGCTCATTTCTCCTGAACATATAATTGGTTCAACAATTTGAGCAGTCATAATATTAGAGATGAAGTACTTAATGTAGTTTCTTTATGAAATAAAATTTGTTTACCCACATTGAATTTGAATAAATATATAATTAGTAATTATTTAAAGAAACTTAGAAGCAATTTCCTAATTTACAACATAACTTAATCAAAACTAGAATATCCAATATTTTATTACAAAATAATATTGTTATAACCAAAAAATTATTAGAAAAGATCAGGACATAATCTTCACTAAATCAGATTAAGGAACAGTAATTTTTCTTAACAAACATAATTTTCTGACTCAATATTTATCAATATATATAAAAAAAATGCAACACTGTCTACGAGTCCCTTATGTGTTTATACACTATTCATCCAAGTATGATGAAACTTACGTGAGTTGTTGTCCTCATTTATGATTTATTTTGGTCTTTTGAAATGTTAGGCAACTCCCAAGAGGTGAAATTTTAAAACATGTTAAACCAGCTGATATTAGAGTAGAATAATTGGTTTTTGGGGGCTACGAGATAATTTCTCTCCAGATGTGTTTAGTGATCATTTCAGCCCTTTAAAGCATGAGAAGTTGGCACCACTAAAGGAGGGGAGGGGATGAAAAAAAGTGAAACAAGGAAGATGGGTGTCAAATCTAAGGTAATAAAGTCAATGAGTTTATTTCTGACATTTACTATACTGGTTTAAAAAGTAGTTCAGCCCTTATCAGTGGACGTGAAAGGCTTTAAACAAATTTCCATGTACAATCTTAAATGCACAGAGATATTTTTACAGAACTTTATACATGTAGCTTATGATTGAGGAACAAAAACCAAGAGGTTAAGACACGGGGCAATTGAAAATCATTTGTAAATGACCATTATTAGTGTGGAATAAAATGTTTTCTAGGTTGCTGAATTTGTTAGTTTTATTCTAGAACTTTAAAAGGATTAATTTCAACTCCATAAAGGAAGGGAGGGAAGCATCTGTATGGGTGACAGTGGAAGGGTTTTACATAAAAAATAATGAAAAGCAACAACAGATTAGCGTGAATTTGGGGGTTATAGGAGTTTGTGAGTTTAATTCTCACATTAACTATGATGGTTAAGGAAATTGTATGTTCCTTGACATGAAGGTGGATGTAGTGGTTGCCTGGAGTAATTTTTACCCTTACTTACTCGTATTTATGATTAAATATGTCATATTTAGTTAAAGGTTGTATTTTAGACTTTATTAAGTTCACGAATATTTTTCACTCTACTAATTCAGCATGGTTATTAGAAACTTTTATTTTATATAGTACAGAATGTAAATAGGTAAATGTTCCAAATAGTGACACTATTGATGCTGGTTAAATGAAATATTTACTAATTAGTTTGTATCAAATCAATTCCTTCTCCAGGCTAATTTAAATCAGTTCCTGGGAAACGCCAGGCACTCAGCTAGTTTATTTGAATAAAACTGAATGCATGTTTGTTGTCCTATTTTTTGTTAATCACAAGTTTTTCACTGGTTGTATAAAATTTTTTGGCACTTTTCATTGAAAGGCCAAGAAATCAGCTCCTTCTAGATCATCATTTTTATAGTATGTGCACCTTTGTATTTCATTTAATGGGATAACAGAAAGTGGGAAAGTTTCTGAATTAAGACACACGCAGAATTCTAATTTTCCTTTCACCGATACTTCTACAAGGTTTATGTATAACCAATTAAGTATAAAATACCTAATATTCTTCTACATTAATAGTGTCATACAATTTTCTCTTTGATTTTTTTTTATAAATAAATGGTCATGCTGTGCATAAGATACATTTTATATACTCTACAATAGCAACAGAAATCTTGTCATTTACTTTGTCATAATTTATTTGCAAAATGTGAGAATAGCTTTCAATATAGTTTTACTATTCTTGCTTATTTTCTCCTGGCATTTTTGGCTTTGTAAACTGTTGGTTTTTTAAAGAAGAACTCAATTGTGTACTCTGTACATCTTTAACTTGGGGTTAATCAATTCACATACATTACGTTGCCAGCTATTATATAATGTTGTTTCTTCTGTTTTGCTTGTAACTTTTTCCAAATAGTTTTTTATAAATGTTGCACAAAATATGTGGCTTCCATCTGGATGTTCTTTCTGAGGGACAAACTGCTACACTAAATGAATGAAGAATTACCTCAGGTGAACTTTTTTGAATCAAATAGATTCTTTTTCCATACATCATGATGAAAAGCAAAGCTGCAAGTATGTGGAGTTATATATTTAACATTAATGAAGGTATGTGGATGGAAAAATGTCGACCTATAATTAATAACTTGATATGCATATAAATCATGTATAATAATATAATATAATAATAATATAACATATTATCAAATTATTAAAATTAAATTTGTACAGCATAAAATCAATATAATAAGTATATTTCCTCTAAAAATATTTCAATAATTAAAAACTAACTTTACACTTAGTATTAAGATTCTACTATATATAAAAACTGTTGTAAGGAGTGACAGAGAAGAAATCACTTTCGAATGCAACTGTTGTCTTTCTTAATACTTTCCTGTTACCAGGATGTTTATTAAAAATTGTAATCCCAATATATTCATTTTGTGCACCTGACAGACTCATCACCATTCAATGAGTAAATTAATTTATCTAAGATAGTATACCTAATTTCTTCTGCATTAAGTCCTAGAATTTATCTAACACATTATTCTAAATACACCCTTTTTGACTACAAAGGATTTATCTTTACCTGTGAAGTTACCCCAAATACAAAGTTGCACCCATTTACATTACAACATAGATTCAAATTGGCTGCCTTTTTTATTAATGCATGCATGATGTTGGTTTACCATGTTTGTGGCCACTTTGTGGAGTGTGCATACACTGATATTGTTAATCACCTATTCTTATAAATCTTTCCTTCAAGGTAACCCCATAGGAAAAAATCGGGAGCCATTAAACCGGGAGAACGTGGGGGTGAAATCATTTGAATATTAGTGGCTTGCATAAAAAACTCATATAATAATAAATGCATTGCTTCATTGGATGCATGAGATGTGGCACCATCCTACTGCAACCAACAACTATGTTTATCAATTTCAACTGTATAATGATGTCTTGGTACACAACACTGTTCATTGTAGTTTGAAAGAAAATAGGACCCACTTTTTGATGACATTATACAGCACAACGCACTCCAATTTTCTGAAAGTGTAATGGGTTTTCATGAAAGACACGAGGATTTTCAGTTGACCAAATTCTTGAATTTTGACTATTCACATATCCACTAAGGTGAAACCAAGTCTCATCACTAAATAAAAAAATTAAGTGTTGTTGATAAATTACCATGTACAGTACAGTAGGTGCTTTTATTTATCTGGCTCTTTCAATTCCTCCATACTACAAACATGATATGAACACAATTGTAACTTCTTAACTTTCTGAGCACTTTGAATATGTTGATAATCTTTGCAAGCTTTTCAAAGTGAAAGCAGCAACACATTTATAACCTCTGCCAGTCAAAATGGACAGCCTTCCAGTTCTCTTCTTCTCTGGAACTGATGTGGTTTCACAGAAATGGTCGATTTAACTGGTTATGATCAAATTGTTAGGCACTGTTGCATACAGAAATTGGTTTACAACAAATGCATATGAACAAGTGGCAAAATAATATTCAACATTGAAACACTTGTTGCTTTTGGGAAAATATGTTTATAAAACTTTTAAACACCACAATACTACAGATGTACACATTTCAATGGCTTCTACATTTTTTCAGTAATACCAGTGGTTCTGTTTTGAGGCAGTTGATGAAAATAATTAAAAAATACCACTATTTACAGACACATTTATTTCAATGAGAGTGACTTTTCAATCTTTGGTATACTTATTCAGAATAATAGTGGACATAAATAGGACCTTGTAGAACTCCAATCATTATATTTCTCCAGTTTGCACTAAATGTTTACCCATATGAGTTTTTCAGTGTTACTCAGTGTTGATAAATAAGAACTAAACCATGTGTAAACATGAAGTTTAATCTTGATTAAAAATGATTACAACACAAAACACCTGCACACACATATTAATTAATTGAAAGATGTCCTGGTAATTAAAATATTTTGATTTCTTAATTTGAAAAATTGAATCAGGAATAAAATACATACAACTCACCTAAATACAGTATGCAATCAAAAATGCCCTGTATTCTGAGAGCACTGCCTCCTGCACCCATACCCATATGTACAAATGAAGGCTGATTAAACAAAACACCAAAATTATCACGGAAAACTGTTTGAGTGAGTAAACGTGTTTTGCAAGTTTTTGTAGCATTAATGTCTTTCCATTCATATTTGCTGAAACATGAAACAAACATTTTCATTAACTCAGAAATGCTTATAAAATTGTTAACAGCATATTAAGATTAACAGAATATAGTGAAGGAATTTCTCAAATAGAGACATTTAAATTGACATTCTTACCAAGGAGCAACAAGGATTGCACACAGATAAGTAATTGTGCACAATAGATTTGGCCCTGCAAATGAATGACAAAAGTGTGCTGACTCAGTGGGTTTCAGAAAAGAACACCAGTGTAAAGACAAATCTCATACACATTTACAGATGAAATCATGTAGGATTATCAGCTTGCAAGTGAAAGGTTTTGTATGATTTTGTTGTGAACTCGTAAGATAATATTTTTCATGCAACTGCAATTATTGTCACTATACTTAAACTAATACAATCTGAAAGATGTATGAAATAATATAAATCAAGTTTTCAGAATCTAACCTTGACTAATATACTATGTGACAACAACCTGGAAGACATCATATATTTCTTGAGCAGTTCACCTTCCAGCATCTTACTTACAATAGTAAAATCCAAAAGCGGAAAACAAGATACCAATGAAAAAAAGAGTATCATTGCTAAAGAACATCTTACAGCTAATCTCAGATTTGTGAAATTTGAAACTTACTTTTATTAATCTTAATTATTGTTTACAATTTACAGACTAAAAAAAAAGGGTTTGGAATTTTGCTGACTGAAAATAAACTAATTATGTACTGGAATATGAGTACATTTCACTATGAACATTGAATTAACACTCACAGAATTTGGTATTTGTTCTTAATTGGTTCAACAATCCCACCCTGAATGATACTACTAATCCATAACTCAAAGTCAGCTATTTTGAGATTAAATAATTTTACTTTGTGACTTAGTTTTAGAAGTTTGTGTGTTTTACAATAAATACATAATATACAAAATTCTCTCAATTTTAGATAAATAGGTAAATCAAACAGAATACTGAATAACGAGGCCTCTCTTTTTCAGATGGTATTAGGTAAACCATTACAAAACTATAAATTATATAAAATTTTGATATTGAAATACTGCACATAATTCAATAGGCAAAAAAAGTTTCCCCTAAAGGAAATTGATTAATAATGAAGAATTAAATGCATATATTTATGATAAACAAATAAGTATAATTATGGTTTATTACATCAAGTGCAGATAATACAAACACCCATCAAGACAAACATTCTGGTTTCAAAGTTTGTTGCCAATGGTGTTCAGACTTTTGGTGAATAAGTTATCAGGAATTCAATCAAGAATATTATCAAGGAGTGAAAAAAGATGGTAAAAATTCTAAATGTTGATCACTGAAAAATGTTTGTCATTATAGAAAATGGTAAGAATAAGAAATGGTCACTCAAGTCGAAGCACTCCTAAAGATATAAACATATTAAATTCAATTTAATTTAAGAGTCTGCTACTGAAGCTTTCACATCTCACTGAGAAGTTTGATAGATTTTTGAGTGAAATTAATGGTTAGTATAATAGTTTTTGTTAGAACAAATTTGGAACTTTTAGATGTTGGAGATATTAACACATAGTTGAGACATCCTTGTTTGAATTTGTGTAGACAGCTTCCTTAAATTTACTTAAAAATGTATGGGGTTTAAAGATGAATATCTTCTCTGTAAAAATGTTGGTTTTCAGCTCTATGGTCAAAATTTGAGAGGGGTACAACGAACAGTGTGGCCGGCGTATAGATAAAGCCGATCTATACTATATTTGATGTGGTCAAATTACAGTTAAATTACTTTGTCAGAATAGATATGGTTCACTCCACACTCAAAAAGAAGATTTTGAGTGTTGTCGACTGACCAGAGCAATTGTGTTTCTCTAGGCTCTTTTAGCACCTGACAAAAGGGACAAGGATCCCAGAAACATTGTGTGGTATTCATATTATTTCTTATTCAAAACTTTAAAATATACAAACATTTTGGGTTGTCATAGACAAGAAAAATTATTTGACAATTTATTGTTAATATTTTGTTACAATAATGCAGGCTGTTTTTGAAACAAAGATATCAAGTGTTTAAATAAAGAAAAGATCACTTTCCTAAATCATTCAGGTAGCAAACTAATTATTTTGACTTACTTATGGCAAATTTTACTTTACGTTTCTGTTCTCTCACTATTAGAAGGAAGAGGAACATCAGTTAATTTTTCATTGAATAAAATTTCATGTTTTATTATAAGTTACTGTCCAGCATGCTATTTCAAGAGCTTATCATTATATTAACACTTCTCAAAAAAATATCACAAACCAACACATGATTCTGATACCAGTCACTGATAGGCTCCACAGAACTGATTCAATGTGACACAGATGATGCACAAAACTCAAATTTCCTCCCCAACATCCAGAACTAACGGCTTACCAGCCATATGCAAAGACAACCTCAGCCTTCTTATACTGTTTGGGTATTGTTAAAACAATTTTTTCTTAATATCACAATTGCCAGGTACATAATTTACTTAGTATGTTAAATTCAATTCTTTGGACATGCTTTAGTTCAGCCCACATTTTTGTATTTTATGAACCCTGAGAAATATGAGTTGTATTGCACAATAAGGCTGTGCTCGCATAATAAATGTTAATTTAGATGGTATATACAGTGTATATTATTTATGAATAGATACTATTTGAATTTATACTTAAAATTTTTCTTCTGTGGTAAAAGCTATTAAATTTTATACATATATTTTAAAGCTAATTTAAAGAAGCTATCTTGTCAGCTTTAAACAATAATGTCTTACAATTAATTACTTATGTCGTGAACATCTGGAAGTCCCTAATTTGTTCCAACAACAGCTACTGTACGAACAGTATTTGGTACTTTCACTCACAACTCAACAAATTTTCTTGGTTAGATGTAAAAGATATAATATCAGACTGTGGAAATAAACTGCTTGTGCACACTTTCTCTTGAAGACAAGCAAAGCATTTTACTGTCTTAAATGTAGCAATTTTTCTTCCTTCTTTCACTATATCACTGTTTCCTATATTACATAAAATGGAATACTTTAGCAAAGGTAGCATTATACTTGTATTTTGAATCACTAGTGTAATTTATTAAATTAGTTACTATTACATTATATACTAATATTCTGAAATGGTACCTTACTCATAATTGCCAAAATTGAACATTATAACTAAGTAAGAACAGAGTAAATAAAATCTGAAATGTTGACGGTGAAAATTGGGACTCACGAGGCAAGAAAAGTAATGAACAAATACTGCTGCATTGAGGGGTGCTTTGATTAATATTTCTCACCTATCAAAGTAAATCATTTTAAAATGCATTTATACACAGAACTTTATGGATGGTATCAAAAATACAACAGAGTATTTGAGCTAGAGGAGAGATATAAAGTCATTGAGGCTTCTAAAAATAGCTCTTTCACCAATTATTACTGGATATTTGATTATGTATAAGATACATAATTAATTACCAAGGCCTACTAAATTATACAAACGGACTTAACAAGATGTATCATATTTCTCTATACAAAATCAAATTCACTACAAATCAAAAATTAAATAAGAAAAATATATGCTCAACTTTTAGACTTATTTTTTTTAAGGTTCAAATGTATAATTAAAACAAAATTTAATCAACTTAATTTTTAAAGATAAATAATTAACAAATCCTATTCTTTCATACCTTGAACGGGTTTTTCCCATTTCAGTTGAGGTCATATACGTGGTAAGGAAAGTATCAAGATGCTGACCACGCTCCTTGCGCAATCTTATTGGTACGGATCGTCTAATCATCCGACCTAAGCCCTCAGGGACACCCACTGAAGCAGGAACAAATTCGGTGGGTGATTGTAAAAATGAATGTAGTAAATCACTTCCTCGCAAATTCGGCTTTTGCAACAGTTTTTGTAAAAAATCTTCAAATACCTGATTTAAAAATGTTGTAATTGATACATAGTTTATGGAACCAACAAAGTTTAGTTATAAGAGAAATTGACAATTATTTAATCAAACTCTGAAAGAAAGGTAAAAATATAAATGATATACTCACGTGTCTCTTCGATTCCATAAATTCAACACTTCTAGGCCCAAAAAGAATTCTTTTTGGAGGTAGATGCAAATCCGAAAATTCACCATGAAACTCAGTTAGCTTTGATTCAAGCAAATAAAAATCATTGTATCTTCTGTCAACTGACCAGTGGCATAGGCTTGGATCATCTAAAATTACGTATGTTAGTGACACAATTAAATTCTAAGCAGATAAAGAAGTAAATATACTTTGATCTAATATATATATATATATATATATATATATATATATATATATATATATATATATATATATATTGTAACATGATTGTTGCGAGGTACGGTCGAGACCCTAAAGGGGACCCCTGTGTTTATGCAGGTGCCGAAAAGGCGAAGTGCGGAATCGGAGGGTGAGCGCACGTGTGGGACACCAATGTTGTTTTAGGCGAAAGCCGAGGGGAGAAACGTAGGGTCAGTTCCAGACTGGACTCGACCGAGGATGGGCGTGCTCCAAATAATTTACAAAGTTTTACAAACCAAGCTCTGTAGTTAAATTGTATCTCATGTTCGATTAAATAAAATTATGAAATATTAAAAAAGTGTTTTGGTGATTTTATCCAAAAAATTACCTGGCGCCCAAACCATAATAATCACGAAAAAACGCGAGGAGGGTAGCGGAGCGGCTACATTATGGCGAGCCAACGCTGGGCCTGAACGGTAATTACATGGAGCACGCGGGAGCAGGGAGCAGAATTGGAGAACGAGGTTGCTGAGTACACGCGGGATCGAAGTTCTGGAGCATACGAGGACGAGATCTGATACGCGAGGAAAAAAAAGAAAAAAACTGGGTTCTTCATCGTCGGAAGAAAAGTGAGTGAAAGTGTTTGTGAAGTGCTGCAATAAGCGAACAAAAAAAAAAAAACAGGTTGGTGACAATCTAATTAATTTTTTGGTGTTGTGGGGTCATTTATAGTTCTAATAGCAATGGCAGAACGAAATAATGAGTCAGAATCGGATATGTGGGATAAATGCTTAAAATTATTAAATGTAAATCTTGAGCTATTAAACGGATGTGTTGGTGTAGTAAGTGGAATAAGTAGAAAGTTTGATGTAATAAACGAAAGAATGGATGAATTAATTGATGGAAATGTCGACAAGGTCGACAAGGTAGAGGAAGATTTAAATGAAAAATGTGATGACTTCAGAGATAAGGTTAATGTTGAGGGTGCGAAGCCGGAAGTTGAAGAAAATATTTTGCAGGATCAAATAGTGATTCAAAATGGAAAATCGGAGGAAGGGAATAATAAATTAAATGTAGGAGGTAAAGAGAATTTGGTTCAGAAACAGCTGATTAACGATAGTGAATTGCATAAACTTGCTAATAATGTAAAAGAGAAAACGGTAGAAAATGGGGAAATTGTGAAACCCATTAATGAGGAAAAAAGTAGTGGATGTTTATCAAAGAACATCAATGTAACGAAAGGTAAAATTACAAGAAATAAATCCAAGTGTGTAATCTTTAAGGAGTATTATAGATTAAGTCCGAAAAAGAAAATTTTTGTGTGTAAAGAAGGTTTGATTTTTATCACTCCACACAGAAAAAAGATGTGTATATTTGAGGAATGTATGAATAAAGGAAGTGATAATTGGTATAGTGTGGCTGACAGAAGAGTGAAAAATGTAATTCAAACACCTGTCAATTTGGGTTATACAAATAACCGAAAACTAAATGTAGATGATGATTATTTGATGAATGTATGGAAGGATATAAAAATAGATAAAGACTGTGAAATGTTGCAAAGAAAGTGGAAGTATTTGGTGAAATATTTTTGTGTGGGAATTCCCTGGAAGCCAGGAGGAGGCAACAGTTATTATAATATGGCGAACATTCTCAGGGTAAATATTGTATCTGAGGATGATGTTAATTATGGTTTATATAAAAAAAAAATAGAGTAAATTTTTGTTGGTTTTGGATGGTATTGGTCAATCAGCTGATTAATAAAAACATTGTAAATTTGACATCTAAACAGCTGATGAAAAAAGGATTATTGTATAAGGAATAGTTTGGAAAAATTATTGTCAAAAAGAATGTATGAGTACTATGTTCCAAACAGATATAAATTTTGTATTTTTAAACATGAAAAGAAGGTATTGTACTAGTGAAAAGTAGTTGTAAAAATTGTGTAATTGTATTAATTGGTTATCAGGGCGTGGTCAAGTGGTTATTTATGTTAGTATTATGGGGAAAAAAAAAAAATGAAAATGTGGCTGTATTTTATGGATATCTACAGTCAGCCAATTTTTGTTCTTTGGAGGGGGGATAATGTAACATGATTGTTGCGAGGTACGGTCGAGACCCTAAAGGGGACCCCTGTGTTTATGCAGGTGCCGAAAAGGCGAAGTGCGGAATCGGAGGGTGAGCGCACGTGTGGGACACCAATGTTGTTTTAGGCGAAAGCCGAGGGGAGAAACGTAGGGTCAGTTCCAGACTGGACTCGACCGAGGATGGGCGTGCTCCAAATAATTTACAAAGTTTTACGAACCACGCTCTGTAGTTAAATTGTATCTCATGTTCGATTAAATAAAATTATGAAATATTAAAAAAGTGTTTTGGTGATTTTATCCAAAAAATTACCTGGCGCCCAAACCATAATAATCACGAAAAAACGCGAGGAGGGTAGCGGAGCGGCTACAATATATATATATATATATATATATATATATATATATATATATATATATATATATAGTAATACTAATTAAAGGCCATTAATGATTTTAATAATTGGATAGTTATGGTTGATTGTTAGCGGTACCAATTTTCAAAGACAACAATGTATAGGCGAGCTTTGTTGTGGGCTGTGGGCACTTTCTGAAACAGCCGGTCTGGTGTTGAAGTCGGGTGTGGAAGTCAAAATTTCAGAGGGGTACAACGAACAGCGTGGCCAGCGTATAGATCAAGCCAAAAAGGTTACAAGTTTTAGAATTTGAGTATAAAGTTTTGGACAGTGAAATACATTGTACATCTGCAAAGAGTAATCTAATAATTAGCGCCACATTAAAATTTCTACAAGTACCGAGACCATCATCAGTTCTACATAGAGACAATTTTGTAACAATCTGTCTAACTAATAATCTGGACAGAGCAGCAGTTCCAGTTCCCAGAGGAGAAACTCGAAAGCTACGACCATGTTTTGTACAATCAAGTGTAGAGTCAGTGATTTCATGACCTGTTAGTGTGAATTGTGAGCTCTAGCCCAGGAGAGTTAAGTCTGGTACCAGCCAAATATTTTGTAAGTACAAACAAATTTAATTAAGTTTTTGTAAACGATAATTAAAGGTAAAGTCGTCAGATTTCGCTTTCTCGTTTTTGTTTTGATTGTTTAACTTCTTAGTTTGTAAATTCTATGATTGTGTAATGTAAATATAAAGATTGTTTCTTTACTTAGCAGGCCCAGATAAATGACCCTGAGAAAAGAGTTAAAAAATCTCTAAACATTGAAAACTTTAAATGTAATTAATCTCATATAAAATGTTATAAATTTCTACTGAATAAAAGTAAATTGTAGTGTAAAGTTTAAAGAATGTTGTAATTATTTCGCTGTCCACTTTAAAATAAAATAAATTAATTGTTTCATTAACAAAGTAATTGATTTAAATTCATGGAAATAATTTTGTTTAGATCAATTCATTTAATTAATAATCTTTTAATCATTACAAATTGGTGTGCCAACACAGGGCAAAATAATTATCAGTTCATAGATTTAATAAAAAATGCAAATTAATTGTTGAATAAATCATTCAATTTTGTTTAATTAATTGTTATTTGTGATCATTACAATATATTACATATATTCTCCAGGAAGAATATATATATATATATATATATATTCTTCAGGAAGAAGGTGGCTGAAAATTTTAAGTACAACCTTTGGTTCCCTATGGCTGCACCGCGCTTCATTTTCAGGTGGGCCGCAACCTGTCTCTCTTTTATTTCCATACCAGTATCGCAATTATATATATATAGTCCGCAACTGGCCGGTGCACGGAATGGTGTAACTTTCAGGTAAGCCACAACCTCTCTCTCTCTCTCTCTCTCTCTCTCTCTCTCTAAGCTTGTGACTTACCTGAAAGTGAAGACCTTACAAATATTATATGTATATGTGTGTGTGTGTGTGTTTATTTATATATATATATTTGATATTTTGTTCATTTATTTTTAGCATTCTTCTCTATTTTATATATTTAAACAATTGAGTATAAGTAAAAATATTCAATAAATTTTCATAAAACTTATCAACTTCCACGCATGTGTACAACAAACAGTTGAGCCTTTCTTGTGTGTGTCCCTTCAATTTCTCAAACAATTTATGTCACACTAAAATTTAAAACATTAATAATTGATCATACCTTCAGTTTTCACATCAATCCTTTGCACAGAAATGCGAAAAACTGGATATGGCTTGTTGTTGATATCTAACTGACTCTCCACAGATGGTATAGACACTCTCCAAGCACTTAGGTCTCGGTTGGTTGATGATTCAGTTAGATGTAAATCTTCAGCCTTTATTAAATTCAAATTTTTACATTTTTTAAAATATTTATCTGATAGTTTAATGAACATAAATTTGTAATAATTTCACATTGTTTCATAACAATAAACATTATTCAAAACCACTCCCACATTCCACTAAGATATATTTTTATGCTCAACAATAGTCAAAACTGCTTGAAAGACATATTAACAGATTTTTATTCTTGTAACAGGGTCATTCCATGCCAAGTGACCAAACCGCCTTTTGGGTACCACCTTTGATGAAATTTGGTGATAGTGTTGAATAAAGCTTCAAGTGATGTTGAGCAAAATCTAAGATTCACTAGTAGTATAGAGGGGGAGCCAGGGCCTCCTGAAAAAAGGTTACCTGTACAATTCAACCTTGCACGTGAATAGATTATGAAGTTTGAAGTACTACTGTTGTGGAACTGTAGCAGCTAGCTTCCTGAAAAATAGCAACCAGAGACAACTATATATGCTGTACACGATGGTTGCAGTTCCAAGGTTTGAAAAGTTTTAGTTTTATTGCCGTTATCTCACAAAGTTGCTCAAAACAACCATCACGTCAATTTAGAGCATATTTTACATTGCTTACAACTTTGCAACAAAACCTTCCAGAAACTTATGCTTTGGTGAACTAACCAAACCCATTATTTATTTTAAGATGCCAAAGATGTGCATCAATATTACATTTGGCACCTCAGTATAAGGTTGATTTTTGTTAAGACTAGTTGTAAATATCATATTCACTGTTTTTTTTTATTTTTTCTTTTCTTTTTAGTGTGGAGGTCACCTGAGTCCCTAAATCCTTTCCTCACTACTAGCAATCGTCTACATTTGTATGGCAACATCTAAAAAATTTCTCTACCATTTAGTAAAATTTAACCAAAACTCATAATTTAAAACATATAGCCATAATAATAATATATAGCATTAGTATATGCAATATGCATTTAAAAGAGTAATTTATTCAAAATGGACAAGTGGGACAATGAAATTAATAATTTATCTGTGTGAGAAGTATGCAACTAGATAAATAACGAGCCAAATAACAGAAAAAAATAAGTGGTAAATAAATAACACCCAATATTTCTGCAATCTTTGTTGCTTTTCTCAGGCGATTCAAACAAAGAAAGAGCTAAGAATACAACTCACTGCACAATCCAGATGAAGAACTCAAATTGCAAAGCTAAAAAGTAGTCAACCTCAACAAGACTGTAAAACCAAAGAGGGATTATCATACTAATAAGGGATAATAGTTAATGTTCAGTTTCATACTATCAGTTTCTATATTAACTTCAGTGATGTTAAATTTAATATAAAGCATAATAAGTTTAATATATACCAATTGGGATTTTAAAGTATGGTCAGAACATGAATAATTTGACAATACTCTCTGTTTCTTTCTATTTGAATATTTGAATCAGGAATAAAATGTTTTATTAGCCCAATAGTACAGAAATTTTTTTAACAATTTGTGTTTACGGTTCAGACGGTGTGAACTGTGTTCACTCAAACATTTCGTAGAATACTGGCAACAATACAATTATTTTCCTACTTTAAGATTACTAATCTAAAAATGTATTGTCAAACCAAAATAAAAATGCTCTCGGAATTACCGATCATATAATTTATAAAGAATAGTATAGTATTTGATCATATACCATAGAACCTGCAGAGAAAAAAAGGGGACTCAGGTCCTTGAAAATTTGAGCTTACACCTATGCCAGACTGGACCAACTACTGATTTCATGTACGTCAGCATCGCTGCCTCTCTTTCCTATCCTAATGTGATATATATATATAATTGTGATATTGGTATGGAAAGGAAAGAGAGATCTCAGCCTCTGATGAATCGGGGGTAGAGCTTTAAGGATGGTGAGTGTAAAGTATTGGTCAAAATTGTTAGTATTGCGGCTTTGAGCGTGAGGAGCTACTGGGAATTGAATTTTCAAAAGTTTGACAGTGCTGCGGTGGTTGGCTATTCGTTCAGGGAGGGGTCTTTTGGTTTTGCCTATATAAAATGCAAGGCAGAGTCTACAGTAAATTTGGTAGATTGTGTGGGAGGAGAGGCAGATGATGTTTTCTTTGATTTTGTATGTCTGTGTGGTTCTGGAAGATTGTGGTGGGCTTAAGATAGAGCAGACATGGCATCTGTTCCAACCACAAGGTTTTGCAACCCGGCATAGGTGGGCGGGTGGGTTTTGCAGGGATGGACAAGTTAATTACAGAGTTTTGATGGGTGTCTGAAGGCAACCCCCAGGCAGGTGAGGAGTATAGCGGGGAGGATGGTTTTTAGATCAGAGTTGCAGACGAGTGTAAGCTAGGTGGAGAATGGATTGATTGATAGGTTGTTGTGAGGGGTGGACTATTTTCTTGTTTTAGTCTAGAATGGGTGTGGGTGTTTGGAGATTTGGTAGGGTACAGGTTATGTTTTTGGAGGAAGACTCTGGGATAGTTTCTCCACAGTCCACAGCCAGCCAGTGCACGGAATGGTATAACACTCCTTCCTGAAGAAGGAGGCTAAGAGCCTCTGAAAATTTCAAGAACAACCTTCGGTTCCCTGTGGCTTCAATTTCAGGTAAGCCACATACCATACCAATATCGCAATTATGTTTGACAATGCCTTATAACCAATGACTGATTTTGGCATCGCTGTCTCTCTTTCTTATCCTCAAGGCTCATTTAATTTGACCTTGTCACAATTTCCTTAAATGATACACACAATGTTAAGGATGTATATATTAGATACTGAGTCACATTCAATAATTGGATAGTGAGGAAAGATAGAAATATGGGAATACACTCTAAAGAAAGCATATGCTCAGGTGTAGAAATATACTCCAACTGAAACATTACAGTATGAAAATATAGCTTTGACATAAAAAATAATGAATTATGAAGTTGGGATGTTTGAGAATCTGGAATAAACTTTCAATTCAAACTATGTTTAATACTTTGTAGAAATTTAAAATGTGAATCAGGAAACTAACCTGTAATCTCTTCAAAACTCTGACAGGAGAAGTAAATAAGATTTACAAATTTTTACAATAGAATTTCAAGGAAATAGAATGTGGAAAAAAAAGTACTAAAACAAGTTTTTTATAGCTATGCAACAATTTATTAGTTATTATTTTTACCTTAGACATTTATTTGGTTATATTTGGCAATTGCCAGTTAGGCGTTTGTCTCAAGCACACCTGACAATTATGATAAAAATTAAAAAATATAATTAAAAATCATAATTTCATTAATACTTTAGTACAGCTAATTCTGGTTTCTCTTTACATAGAAGTAATTGACAATTGCTTATTTTATTAAAATATCATTTGTATATCATGATTATATAGTATATATTCATTGTTAAAATTCATTTTACAGAAACTAATACACAACATAATTTTTTTTTGTAAAAGGAGAGAAAAATACACAGTCAATACTTACAAATTCTGTCTCACCAAGATCTAAAGTGGTCTCGTTTTCAAAAGTGTGCCCCTCCACTGGTTGTGCTCTTAGAGCCCCTTTTATCTTGTGTAACCTACTGCTAAGTTTTGCCACAGCACCACTTTCATTCCACTTCTTGTTCAATCTAGAATATATTAAACAAGTTAGTTCATAATTCTTAAATTATATTTTCTGTTAAAGTAAATAATTATTTGATGTTTACATTATATAATAATTATAGGAACTATAAAGATAAGTTAAACTACTATGTGACCTCTAGTCTGTCAGATTATGAAGTGACAAAATTATTTCAATGACTTGACGAGTTGTGATAAATATTTACAAACAAAACAGGCCGTGGAAAAATCTTATAGGTACAGATGCACATCATGTAGAATATTTTACTCATTACCTTCCTTTGGCAGGGGACCCCTGCTGCTGTGGAGAACTGTATCCAAAGGATTGATTGCATGTGTTAATAAAGTGCAAATTAAATTAGAATCATATTCTTAGAAATATTACAATAAGCACTTATTAGTAGACATTGGATGTTTAGGAAAATGCATATATTATTCTATTGAAAATATTTATTGGTTTTGAGTATCTGTGCACCAATTATGAAAAATGAAACATCCTGAAGTAGTTTTAATTTGAATTTTTGGACGGAAATGACTTTTTAGACATATTTATATGCCTTTTTGCCTGAAATTTATAATATATTTTTCTAGTATTTTTTTAAAATAAGCGTTTTTAATTTTCTTCTCAAAATAATAAAAACAGTCACATGGTGGGGCCTTGGGTGAGTGTTAGACTCAGGTTGTTGCTGATGCACCAAAACACTTGCAACTCGGAGGACAAGTTGATAATCACAATTTCCATACATTGATATCATATACATCTGAATGGGCAAAATGCTTCAATGCTGTCAACAATACAATGGGTTAATATTTATTTTTAAAATGAAATTTGGACAGTATAGGCCGATAGGGTCTAGATCTTTGCCGGTTTGTCCTATGAGTTGTGTACCTCGTAGTGCCTCTAGAGTTCAATTGTTTAAACATACGATGATAATAAAATTTTAACCCGTAAAGGTGACTTTTTACTGACAATGGATAGAGGAATTTCTCTCTTTCAATAATAAAAAAAGACTGTACGCATGTTTGTGTATGTATGTCCCACATACATAGAAGAAAATTTGACCAAATTTCATACATGTATTCCTTTTGCACCAACACTGTGGAGGTAAGGCATATTTTTAATCAATTTAAAATGGCCGATATTTGCCTCAGATAAACATTTTTTGGGGTCAATGATTGTTTCTCCTGATGTTTTTTGTGTATAATTTCAACCTGTTTCAGCATGGGAGGGAAGCACCCTTAGAGTTGGGTGTGTTGCAAAAAATAATGTGAAAACGTCTGAGATTAGAGTTGATGGATATTATTAATTAATGACAATTATTGATTTAATATAATGTTAAAATAATAACTATGTTTTTCTTTTCAGTGCATGAATGCTCTCAATAATAGTTTTTATATTCTTTTTACAAGATAAAACAGCATGTTAAAACCAATGTTGGTTAGTCAGTTTTTGAAGTTATGTGCTACATCACCACAAGAAACCATTTTTTTTTATGAGGGTAACTAAGTAAAATAATAATACTACAACAGCAATAGTGATACCAATACTCTGACCCGGCACATAATATGCTACATTTCTGTCTACATAGTTTCTAATTTTTAAAAGTGGACTAATTTAGCACCCGCATTACTAACATGAAATTTTAATATATTTAATTTTTAGAACAAATCACGCACGATTGCAGTATTGTATTGTATTCTCACACTATGATGCCCCTTAAATGTTTTTTGTTTAAATTAAACTCTGATTGTGATTATTTAAAATAAGATTTTTAATTAATGAATGGTTCAAATTTATTTAGATTTCTTTTCTTATGCCACCAGATGTGGAATTGCACAGCACGGCATTGTTACATGTTCTGTTTTCTTGGTAGCACCAGTTGGTAGTTTGTTGAGCTTTATGAAAGTACAGGTTAAACAGAATTCGGCGTATGTGCATTTGTCATTCTAGAGAGACGTCCTGAGCTCAACCAATCATGGTGCAACTGGCTACATTAGCAGGAACAAGTGCACAGCAAGACCAGCAGTTACGTCTTAGATATTAATGCAAAAATTTGCATCGTTAAAATAAATTATTATAAGGTTCTTAAATTTAAGAAAAATTAATTGTCTAAATAAATTTATGTGCTGTATCACACCAGCCACCACTGATTAGAACATAATTAGGAATGATTTCAACATTGTAAATTGAAAAAATGGGAAATAAATCACATTAAACAACTTTAGATAAAATTTGTTACCATTTTGAGGTACTGGAATTGACATTTTATTTTTCTTCTTGGTACATTGACCCAGAAAAGAAATACCATCTCTCAGTACAAAAAATTGCCATTAGTCAGGGAAAGCATAAACTCAAGCAAACTCACAGACAGGCACTTTTAACCGATTCTTGTACTTTGAGAAAACAAAAAAATTACTATATGAGTTATGCATTTGCTAGTGCTGGAATCACTGGAAATGTTGAGTAAACCTCTACAATGTAAGAGTTAGAAGAGTATTGTCAGGCAAAATATTTCTTTCAATGGTGTGTTGCACAATAACTATATTGAACCAATTTATCAGGCAATGCTGAAGAAAATTAAGAGATGGTATTGCCGGCAAGTGTATTTGGATTTCTGTAGATAAACCAGATTCACTAGGTCGTCATATTGTAAATTTAATTGTCGTGAAAATGATTATGTAAAGTCTCATCTTTCGAGTTCAAAAGCAACCGAGAAAACAAATTAGAAAAGTACGCCATATTTTATCATTTGAGCATTGAAATTATTATATTTGAATGAGGTTGAAGATCAATGGGTACTTTTAATGCTGACAGACGCAGCTGTGTACATGATTTCAGCAGCCCAGCTTTTGGAAACATTTTATTTTAATCTTATACATCTACCTTGTATGGCTCATAGTTTATATCTAGTTACAGAAGAAGTTAGAAAACTATTCCCAATGATCAATAAATAACTAAGTTTTTTTGAAATCACCTTTCAGAATTTTTGAACTTAAAGAAAAGTTACCAGACATTTCCTTACTCCTGAAGTTGTAATAACAAGATGGGGGATATGGTAGAAAGCAGTGGAGTATTACACCAAAAACTTCCAAAACTGATGAATATTTAAAGAGTAATGTGCAATAAGGAAGCACAATTAGTGCTAAAAGAGAAGCAATTTGAGGCAGATTGATGCCCATCTTGCAGTTCTAGATGACACTACTCACAATTAGAAGTCGGGAATATGTTTATATGCATGTATGTCCATGTCACTGTTTAAAAGCAAAAAAAGCTATAAGAAGCAGCTCCAGGTAAAATTTCATCTGCAATAGAAGTAAAATTTGAGTGTGTCACAAAACCCAGGCTATAAAACTATACTCTATAAAGCACTACATGGAAATGGTGAGCTTATTTATTATTATTAGTTAACTTATTGTCTAAAAGATTTTCTTGTTGTGACAAAACATATATGATGGTTTTATACAGTGATATTTACATGCATTTTATTATCGTTATGATAAACATTGTGTATAATTTGAATTTGTCTTTAGTTGGTTAAATCTGCAGGTTTTTCTTTTACGTCTTCTTAATATATTTGGTGGGTGGAGGTTGTGGGTGGTTTGATAAATTAATGGATTAGGATGGATCTGCGTAGTTGACTATTCTGTATTGGTGAGCTGCCAAATGAATTCACTTTAGATAGAGCAGTATTGTTTAATAATGGTTCTAGTGACCTTTGTTGATGTTGATGTCTTTTAGGGCGTACAAACCTATTTTATCCAATAAATTTACATTTATTAGTCATTAATTTTTTGTATTTGTGTATGTATAATTTACCCAACTAGGGCCTAATTTTTTTAAAAAACCTCTTCCAGCATATCATAATATACCATCACAACAGTATCAGAAAATTATTTAATTATTCTCTTTTTCAGTCATTTTGAATTCATTCTTTTACCATTTTCTAGCTTTTATTTGTTCTGACCTTTTTTTAAAATGAGAGTTGTTACTAGCAGCTAGCCCTTCCCCAAAGTGGAACATACCATCTATCATATGAAAAATTTCTATGTTGTTTTATATGGTGACCATCATTCACTAAAAGGTAAGCCACAGAAATCCATCTTATAATTTTTTCCATGATTACAGCATATGTTTACTCTGCACTTGAAAGAGAAAGTTTATTTTGTACAGATGAGGGTGACAATTGATGCATGTATGCCAATCATTCCTAGTCCAGAATTTAAGCCTTCTGTTGAAGGAGAAGTACAACCAATGAAAAGTAGAACTATGTTGTCAGATAACAATCAATCTTCATTCTCAGTTAAATCATACTGTCTTTATTTCTGTTTGTATATTATATTTATAATTTTATAAGTAACTATATGGAATTGAAATATAATACATCTGTTTTAGAAATATACTAAATAGATAAAATAGCCAAGTAATGGACAAAATGAAGTACGAATATAAATACCACACACAGTTTCTAAAATATTTATTCCTTTTGTCAAAAACACAAGAGCTGCGAGTATGGCACAACTGTACAATCCAGGTTACAAACTCAAAAGCCTTTTGAATTCATCACCTTGATTGTGTAATTGTGCCACACTCAAAGGAACAAGGATTCCAGAAATGTTGAGTGCTATTTATTACTTCATTTTGTCTTTTATTTAGCTATTTTATCTCAATAGTATATGATATATTACCCAGATACAGGAGCCATGGACATTGAGAATTTTTGAATTCTATAAACAGTTTTACAGAATACCAATCAAGCGATGACTGAAATATGAAATGTAAGTAGGCATCTTACATTTCATCCTGTAAACTGGAAACAAAGGTGAAGGTATGGACATGATATTTTTTATGTTAAACTGTTATGCATATTATAAGTTTGCTTACATTACTTTAATGATTATATAGGTGCAACTCATTACTAAATGTCACTTAAGTTAAGTTACTAACAAAAGCGGTCCTCGTCAGAGTTGGAACACATTTGGCTGGGAAAATTATATGAAATTCTAAGCAAAATTTTTTCATGGTGTTGCATTGTAAAATCTCCAAATTTATAAGAGGAAATAAAAAAATAAAGAATTTGGTGTTGCATTAGTTGTGCCTGTCATTAAAACTTGCAACAAACTAAATAGAGAGCAACACAGGGATAAACCATTATGTTCTATCTAATATGAAATTCACATTTCAAACAAAGTGACTTTAAATTATATTCATCAGCTACAAGAACATACTGAAAATATTTCATAATAAATTACTGACTAATTGTATATTTGTTTCATTTTTTAAAAAAAATAACATTTACAGCTTTTAAAAGTTTATTTTATAAATTTATTACTTACTATCAGTGACCTTGGTCTTCATTTACCATAAATGCAGTCATTAATTGCACTTCACTACAGAGCTGTCTTAGGGAATTTTTGTAATAAGGAAAAGTATGTTGAAAAATAATTTTAAATAAATAAATTAACCTCTTTCATAATTATAGCCAGAAATTACAAGAGTACTCTTGTATACATGCAAATGTTCCTACATAACCAATGATTTAGTGTCATAATTTAGCTGAATAAGATTACAATTTAAATATTTAAATAAGAATCACCTGGAGCCACTCTTTGTATAGTTGTTTGACAAACGTTGACCACATAGAAGAACAAAGTACTGCCAACATAAATTACTTTTATTAGGTACAAAACAAATATTAATTTAATTACTATTATACTATCAAAACAATTAAAATATAATAACATGAATGTATGTGTATTTTAGTAATAAGTACTGTGAAATATTCTGAAAAATTCTTAGCATGCTTGTTACATGTTCCATTAAACAAATATTGTATAACAATAAGATAATAACTTAATTGATATTTATCCTCCATTTGAATTATTTTTGTGAGGCTGAAAATACAGACAGGTCTAATATTCTACAAAAAATATATTTCTTTCTGATTCATGTGTTTGTAAACTGATGTGCATCATAAGTATTTTCAGATTTATGTGTTTTGTATTCTGTTGTGCATTGTAAGTACCACAGGAAACCGTGTTTGGTTTATTAATATTCCTAGGATGTTTACATGGAAATTCATTCTAATAACACATTATTTGCAGATGTCTGCTTTGTTTACAAGGTAATAGAAAGCATACAGAATATGAATGGTGAAGAGAATTTAAAGAAAAGATATCAATAATGTGAAAATAAATTCCAAGAAAAGCAAAGACATAACAGCACAAAAAAACCCCACACAATATATAATTAATAGCAAATCAGTGGAAAGCTTGAAAATATTTTTCCTTGACATAAAGTAAGAAAAAACTTAGATAGGCCAAAAAAGTAAGTTCAGAAGCACAAAAGGGTTGTAGATAAAATTACATTTCATTCATAGAGCTGTAACATGGTTCAGTGTTATTGGTTCCATACTGAGTGGAACCACTCTCTCTATAAGGTCTGAGAAATTGTAAACATGATTTTGTAACTAAATGAAAAACCTTTGCTGAAAGAAGTAATAGGATTATTGTGCAGTTTATAGATCTTATACATGTGTAATGGCCTGTACAATTATGAAAAAGTCTCATTAAACCTTTATTTTGATCAAAAAATGATGAGAACCAATCAGAGAAAATTTAGGATAGTGCTCAGTTACGGACTTGCTTGCTTTGTCTGTGTAATTTTTTTTTATTATAATTTAGGAAACATTACTATATTTGCACTGAATACTTTATTATTGCAAACACACAACACAGATATCATTTTCAAAGATCATCCGACAAAGCTTACCTTGCACAATACATAAATATATTACATGTCTCCTTCTTCATGTTTTGCATCATCAATAGTTTTATAATTTAATTTACCCATAAAACATAGTACAATAAGCATAATATATTTAAAAAATTTCTCTTCATAATAACACACCAAGATTACATATCTTATATCATGCATTTTTATAGCCAACAATTATTTTACAAATTATGCTACTTTCAATTAACATTACTTACAAGTATATCTGTCTACAAGTTTCCTTAGTCTCAGTAGGTACCATCTAATATCCGATTTAGGAATATTAGAAGTTTCTGTTTGTGATAAAGATTCATTAGGAGTAAGTTGTCAGTCTATAACTTGAGATGAAATCTTTTGGTTTGTTGGTGAGTTAGATTTGTCATTAACTGTTGTAAGCAAAGATTCTAGTGAGCAAATATTATATTCGGAGCTGTAGTGAAAGGTTTTGGTGAGATAATGTTTTACATAGAAGAATATGTAGCTTGCACCTCCTCCTTGTGAAAACAATTTATAAACCCAGTCAATGTACTATCTGTATTAATACAGTTTTGCACTCTTATTAATTGTTCAATATGTCTCTTCCATACAATACAAGAATTCAATATCACGGAATACATGACATTTGATAATTTTTCCAATACTTTACATTTAACCCACCTATCCTTAGTGGGATAGTTTAGACAGGATAGACAGGTTGATCAGTAATTAGTTATCTAGTTTCAGTTCTCTGAAATGCTGCTTTTGTTTTTCATTTTTGTTCTATAATTGAGATATTTCCATTCCCAATAAATCAAACCTGGTCCTCAAAGCTTTATTAAACATAAGTCTAGCTGGAGTTTCATTTGTAGTGTTATGCACAGAATTCCTATAGTGAAACAATAGTCTGTTTAAAACTAATTCTACATCTCCATTATTTCTTAGTTTGCTTTTCAAGTTATTTTTAATAAACTATACCACATTTTCAGCTTGTCCGTTTGAGTGGTATAGTGGCAAAAAATATTGTTTAATACAAATTTGAGAAAAATTTTGAATTCATCAGAAGTAATGGAGGACCATATTCTGCCGTCTTAATTGTGAACTTATCTATGACTGATGTAACTACTAATACCTATAAACTAATAGTATGTACATAATCTATTATTAAAAACATTTTACCATGAAAAGGGCCCAAAAATATAGGTGCAATCTTTCCCAAGGTTGTGTGGGATAATGCCACACATGCAGCTTGATGATGGACTTTCTACTTCCTTTTGACATGAAAAAAAAGTGTTCATGACTAGTTCGATGTCTTGATCTAAATTAGGCCACCAAATATAACATCTAGCAACTGATTTCAATTTAACTTGTCCAAAATGACTTGAATGCCACCCATTTAGAATGATTTATGTAAAGTAAAAGGAACAATTACTTTATATCCCCACATTAAAATTCCTTGCTCAACATTTAATTCATTTCTCTATTATATAGCTGTATTTTCCTTTTCACCTCCTATAGTCTATCTGGCCAACCACCTATGATATAACTAAACATGTCTTTTTTTAAAATTTCTACTTTAATGTGCTGTAACATCAAGGGCACTGAACTTTTTTGAATACAATGAAAATAAGTGCCTACCCACTCCAGTTTACTTTTCTCCTCTATGTGTGTTGTAGTCTGTGTGTTGTAATCTTAACAAGGCTTCTGATGAAGAAAGTGTGCATGAATGATAAGCAAAAGGTTTTACAATTCCTTCAGAAGTTATGATAATCAAAACACAATGAAGGCCTTTTGAACTAGCATTGAGTTTTATTGGCAAATAAGCTCATAATGTGCCAATTTTGGTGCTTCAAACAACAACTTCTTATTTCAGTAAATGATTTAATGCTTTCTTGATCAAAATTAAAAGGCATATTCCACATTTGAAATAAATGTGCAATAATAATTTATTATTCCAACGAATGCCAGCACTTCCCATACCGACTTTGGAATGAATGTGTCACCAATGGCTCTAATTTTTCTTTTGACATATGCCAATATAAAATCATAAAAATTCTAATCTTTCACAGAAAATTGAAATTTATCTTTTTGTATGGTAAAACCTTATTCATTAAGTCAGTTTACTACTTCAAACAGTATATCAAAACTAATTTTAGAATCTGGTACACAAAAATAATATCATCCCTACAACCCCTTACAATCCTTGTTCAATTGTTCAATTACTTTTTGAAAAATACCAGGTGCTGAAGATATTCCATACAGCATTGATCTATAACATAATAATCATTTGTGTGTGCTAATGGTACATAACTTTTGAGACTCTACATCTAACTTAAGTTGGGTATAAGATTTACTTAGATCTATTTGACTAAAAACTTCTCCTTTTTGCAAACTTGAAAATAAGTCTTCTATTCTAGTTAAATGATTCTTATCTCCTTCTAAGTTTTGATTGTTCTGATTTAATGTTACTTATGGTGCGCCTTTAGTTTTCAATTTGTATACCAAATACTTTTATAACATTTGTCTAAATTACTGCCTGGAAACATGGCTTGCCGGGGTCGAGCAGCAGACAGAAGACAATGGCGGGGTGGATTGGGAAAATCCACAAGTCCCGCAAACAAGGCCATGGTCGGCCAAGAAAGGGGTAGATGACCGGGAAGGTATGGCCCTAAAATAGATTGAAGTGGGTCACGTGTAGACAAGGACCAACCAGGAGATAGGGATTTTTGAGGACGGAGAGAGAGAAGTCGGCGTACACAGGAGGAGATTGATCTGGACCTTCAGTGAGAGCAGTCTAGGAACACATGGAGATCACTCTGGACCATCAGAGAGAGTTGATCCTGGACAATTTTGGTGTACACGTGGGGCCCCGGTTGTCTGCTGCTGCAGAGAGAGATTCGCCAACAGGAATCGACCCTGTCCGAGATGCAGACCTGGTAAGTCGCATTCCATGCTTCCAGGTATCACGTCGGTTTTCCACAAACATAGCCACGGTTAATCCTAAGAATTGGTACATGCAGCATCCCTGGCAAGGCTGGAGAGCTTTCGTGTTTAAGAATGTGTGGGCGATTATATAAATTCTGATAAAATAATTTATTTTTTTTATTAATTAAATATTGTATTTTCTTTCCTGCGAGTGAATAATTTCTTGCAGGTGGCGCCCAACAAACCTTATATTATTAGTAAATTTGACCTTTGAACCTAATTATAGAATAAGCCCACCACATATAAGATTGTTCTGATTTAATGTTACTTTCAAATCGCCACAAATTCTCACATCATGAAATTTCTTTTCAAAACAGGAACAATAGGAAATCCCCAGTCTGAACTATTTACTTGCTGAAAAATTCCTTCCTAATTAAACATTCAAGGTTCCTTTTCAACCATAACTTTCACAGAAAATGGAATTGATCTTTGCTTAAAATAGTTATATTCACCCAGCTTATTGCTGAACACTTCTGGAAATATTTGAATTAAAGTATTGAACCTGTTCTTGATAAATTTACTACGTATACTGTAGCAACTTTATTTCAAAGAAAAATCCACTTCAAATGCTTTAAGCCAAGTATGACCCGTTAAAGGATGAGAACCTTTGCATATAACGTACAAATTCAGTCTGCAACTTCTATCTTGATAAACTATATCATATTCTGCTTTATCTAGAGGTACAATTGGTTCATTAGTATAGTATCTTAAAATTAAATCATTAGGTAATAATTTACACATTTTTAAATTATTCTGATTGAATAATTTCACACTAGCTCCTGTGTTCACTTCAAACATGACAACTTTCCCCTGCATCACTTGATTTGATTTATTTATTCCATTTACCATTATAGGAGCAACCTCACAATTTATTTCTATTCATTGCAAAGAGTATTGATACATCATACACTAGATCAGTTTCAGAATAGTTAATTCCTCTATTCTCATTACTTATTTTTTTCTTTACACTCTCTTTCCTTGCTTATTAGAAGTATAATATTTATTGATATGTACTCACAAACGACACCCTGTAGGTATGAGTATTTTTACCATAGAAACAGCTTGTATAGCCTATTAACCGGCACTCCTTCCTAGAACGGCCAGATTTACCACAACAATTACATTGACTTATGAATTTCACCAGTTTGTATCGGAATGACCTACTGGATGCTGAAATATTCTTGGTGATTACCAGCTGATAGATGCACCCAGATTGGAAATTTCCATAGCCACATCCATTACCAAATTATGATCATGCTTTTTGTGCGATGTAAGCGCTGCAAACCGTTGTAGTCTGAAGTTTCCACCATTCGTACCCATCAAGAATACAGCATTCTTCTCTGACGTTTTTGTCTATCTAGAGGTAGCTACTGCTTTATCAAGATGTCGTCTCTTTGTACACCCATCCTAGAGGCCTGGGAGCATATTTTTGTCTTGCCAGCCACTTTCTGATTTTCCTCAGCCAGTTCATCCTTGTCAAGAATTACTTATTTTTTAAAAACATCTGCCAACTATGGTCTCCCTCCTATGCCAACCTGTTCCTGGGACAACTGGATCGGCAACACCTGAATTCCTTCCATTGAAACCCTTAACCTGGTTCTGGTTCATAAATGATATTTTCATACTATGGTCACATGGACCCTATGCCCTTAATGTTTTTCTTGAAAACCTAAACAGCAATTCCTCATTAAGCTCACTTGGAACTTCTCCCTCACCAACATCATCTTTCTTGATGTTGATATATACCTCTGTGCTGGCCTAATCCCCACAACAGTCCACACTAAGTCCATCAACACCTTACCTTACCTCCTCTTCACCAAGCGTCACCCTGAAAATACCAAATGCCCCCACCCATATAGCTTAGCCCTTAGAGGACCTTGATTTTGCTCTACTTGGAACAGTCTGACGGCCTACACAAACTGGATCTTCAATGTATTACTTAATTGAAAACAAACCTATGGACCTCCTCCACAAACAAATATCTCACGCCCCACACACTGTCCAAATAACCAAAGCCACCATTGACCAATATAAAAAACATCCGCTCTTAACCACAACCTACATATCTGGACTACATTAACTTAACACCATTCTCCGCCTAGCTGAAATACAATCAAGTGTATAAAAAACATCCTTCCAACAATAATCCTCACCAGCCCAAGGGTTACCATCAGATGCCCTACATATCTCCTTAACATCTTTATCCATCCTTGTAGAACCCAAACTTACACTCTCCCAAGAAACTCAGGTTGCCACTCTTATGGCAGGAACAAGTGCACTGTCTACCCTATCCTTCAACAATCCTCCACAAAACAATATTCCTCCCACATCATTTATGAGGTTAATTCCAGAATCTGTCCTGCTTTGTATATTGGCCAAACAAAACAAATGCAACTCTGTCAACGGTCTAAAACACAATTCCCAATTGCTGCTCATGCCAAAAGCCACAACAATAATTTTTTCACACTGATTCATCAGATGCTGAACTCCATTTTTTTGGACCTATCTTTCCAATAAATCCTACAATTCAGGCAAACTCTTGGACTGAACATCCTCTAAGTACTACTTTTTCCCAATCTCACTCACTTTACTATACTTTCTACCTTCCACCCCTATTTTGAGTGTGTTTTATGTATGTTATATTCATGTTTGTATGTATTGTAATGATTTTTCCTTACGAGAGAGCTGTTGGCTTTGTTGGGTGTCGTTCGTAGCTGTCTAACAGCCTGGATCGCTAGGGTTCGAATTCCACTTTGCTCGAGTAGAAAGCACAGGTTCAGTCCTGTCCCACAGAAGGAACTCAGGCCCTCAAAAATTTGACCATTTTTTCTTCCCTTCCTTGCTATGCCAATTGTTGAGAGTAAAAGCCATGAGAAAGTGAGGATTGAAATAACATGCCTTGTTGATTACTGAAAATATCCTTAAAGTTATGTTCATAAGTCATAACTAACTGTCAACATTTATCACCAGTACTATTGTCATAAACTCTGTACTCATAAGAGTATATTATTGCACACATGTTTGGTGTTGCAAATATTTTGTATTTTCAACTTGAATAAAAAATAGTTAGTTGTCTCCAAAAGTGGTCACATTCATGAAAGCCACAATCATCTTCTCAGATTTCCATATTCTCAACTCTTAAAATTATGACTATGATCTAGTCTTTACATAACATTTAATGCAAAAATAATTATTCAAAGTTATTAGTTACTCACATCATCACTCTGATGAAATAATGGACCTAGAGTATTCTCCAGTTGACTAAATGCAAATTCATATGCCTGGAAGAGTGGTGGTGTGGTTCGTAACTTAACAATATTTCCTGGGTGTTCCTGAAGAACTGTTCATAGTGTTAGTCAAAATACATATATTTTTAATGAAAGATAAAAAGGCAGGTATAAAAATATGATATTACTTGAATGCATTTCTTCTACAACAGAAGCACTAAAAGGTATGTGATCTGGGGAGGCTGGGTTGAAATACACAGAATAAAGGTCCCAAGCTTCACGATAGAGATTTTCAACATCTTGTTCACGTAGATCTGGTGTTATCATTTTACGATTGAATTCCTCTAAAAATACAAATGATAAAAATCAAATTAAAATTCCGTTATATCAACCAATTTGTATGTTACAAACTATCTTTACTATTTACCTACATCCAGACAGAATTGCAGTATATTTACTGATCCTTCTCCTTTAAGAAACTGCATGAATGGATACAAAAGACTTTGATCTTTTAATACTCCAGCCATATCAAGACGAAGAGCCTAATAAGAACAACAAATGTTGAATGTTAAAAAGTCTAGAAGAGTATTGTCAAGAGCAGCAGTTCTTTTGGCATTAAAATAATGATACATTTTATACATTTCTCTTTTATGCAAAATTTTTCAACTGAGCAATTTCAACGATAATGTCAACCATCAATAACCCAGGCAAAAGTTTACAGAATCAGAAAAACAATTACTTTAAAGTAACACTTAAATATAGAAGGATATCAAGAAACTGATATTTCTAACAAAAACGCCTAATGACATGACATTATTTCATGAGATCAAAATATATTATAAAACAGACAATTTTGGAATTTTCAGTAAGATGAATGTGTTGGTTATCATACTGTAACTTAATATAAATTGACTAACAAAATTTTAACATTACTGCTTCACTCTTAGGGGTACCATAGCTACTCACAAATAGAAAGTTGCGTTTAAGATGCTCCACTGTTAATAAATTTGAAAATAAGTTTTATACAAAATCAATAAAATTCTATTGGAAATTAAATAAGACAGAAAATATTTTTGGAAACTGGTGCAGGGCCAGGCCAGAAGATGCAGAAACTTGTATTTCCTGGCAATACAAGGTTAGACAAAGAAAAATAATTAAAGATTACTAAATATAAAATGTTACAAGACATGCAGCAACTGTTCACATAGTTTGAAAATTTTTAAATTGCAAAAATGAACAATTAGAATTATAACAAGTTCAAAAGCTAGAGAAAGCATGCTCTCTTACATGCTAAAATTTATCTAAAACAATAAAACATTTTTTAGCCATCATTAAAAATCATCACTGTGACACGTGAAACCATACAGTTCTCAAATCAGATAAAGAACAGACTTAGTATCTATGAGTTTAGCGTACACTATTCTTGTATATCATTATTTAACAGCTTTCCTGAGAATATAAAGAACATCAACAATTATAACACATTTGTCGTGCAATGTAAAACTTAAATTATAAATGGTAAATATTAAGTTTTACATCAGTCCCCATATGGCTATAGTCTTGCCTATTGAGCTGCTGAATATATGCTACTTAGGTTTATATTTTTTAAACAGTATGTTTGGTTGTTTTTTTTGTCTCAGTTTATTTAAAAAATAAATGACCATATCCCCTTGTAGCTGTCGTCAGGAAATGATTTAGTGTTGTGTCAGTGTTTTGACAAACAAAATGTGCATAATGCATTTGTGTTTTTGAATATGACACTGTAATTATTAATAATAGTGTTAAATATTTAGTTTTACAATGTAAGTAATTAGGACAATTTATTAAAATGAAAAAATCTACGTCTGACTGAAAATAATGAATCAACTGACTAGTGCAGTTGTGTTTCTCTAGGCTCTTCTTAGCACCTGAAGTAAGGGACAAGAATTCTAGAAATGTTGTGTGGTATTTATATTACCCTTTTTGCCTGAATTGGCTATCTTTCTTATTTATTAGGACAATTTATGTTGTAGTTCATTTCACTCTTACATATAATGTATTGTGTTATTTATTATTTATTTACATACTAATGTAAAAAGTTGTGCCGAATCCTATTTCCTTTAACAGAAATTAAATCTATTTATGTATTCTGGTACAAAGAATTAATTCATGCTGTTAAACCTCTTACGGTGTATTCAGGAATTAATCAAACAGCCTCACTCATTAAATTGTTATCATGCAAGGGATTGTGAGATGAAATGTTTACAGAGATTTGAATCCATGTGTTTACAAGTTTGGAAATCAAAATTTGGAGGCCATTATCCATGAAAAACAGCAATGGGTTCAGGGTTGGTATTTGCTTAACACATTTTCCATGAATGAAAACCATGAAACCATCACAAAAACTATAAATTGACTCCAAGCACAGTCAACTCCATCTTTACAAAGCAAAGCTAAATATTGTATGTGAATTCATAAGATAAGGTTAGCATACTTGCTTTAGATAGCAGTAGCATTCTAAAATTAACAACAAAGTACACAGTTCCACTGTAATAAAAAGCAGAAAAACACTGTTGCAAATGTTCTGACATCTATCATAACACTCACCATCAATAAATGGATGATTTAGTATCAGGAAACTTTATATTAATGCACAGATGAAAATCAGATTAACATAGTAATTATTAATAAAGAACAGCTTAAGGTTAATGGCAAATTCATATACAATATCTACAGAAGTATATTAATTCAGCTCTGTTAAATCTGCCAAGATGTATATTAATAATAAAAGGTTTAAAATAATAAGGATCATGTAAATTACACATGGGTATGTGTTTGATATTAGACATTGGACAACTTTTATTAATACATTATTGTAACACAGTTAGTATTATGTATTTGGCACCACTGCATGATCAGAGACTTTTGAGCAGTCTTACTAGATGGCACTCAGAAATAGAACACAATAAAATTTACTAAATAGTAAACACAGTGTGATCATTATTCTAACATTAGTGAGTAACATGACATGGTGTCAGAAATATTGAAGATTGCTTAGTAACAGTTGTAGTCTATTTCAAGCTTCAAAATTATACCTGAAAATGAGAATTCTGGACTTATTGGAGCTTGACCGACAAAATTGTTAGTTGTGACTCCTGACAATATGGCTGTAACATGAATGCTCTGAAAGCAGTACCACTGGTATGAAGTTGCAGTTAATTTGACATCTAAAATTGAATAACAGCACACTGTCTATGCATGTTAGTAAGGAAGGAGATAAATAAATAACTAGAATTCTATTATTTATTATTACTCCACTCAATCAGTCCTGTAGTACATATAGCAATAGCCCATGAACATAAACTTTCTCGGGAGACTATAAAATCTGGGTAGTAAGCAGCTTTATGTTGCAACATTGCGGTTACAACTAAGTAATGACTGGCCTTGAAAGAAGGTAATGCTTGCCCAAATTAGCATATAGTAGCCATTTTGGCAATTGTATGCACTGTTGACAAAACTTTACTGTAATATAATATAGTACTGAAATAAATACTATAATATTGGTGTTTACAATTTAGTCAAGTTCTAACTTGGCAGGAATGTTGAGAAAGGATTGTTCAAAAATTATTTACATATAATACAAACCGAGAAATGAGCAGGGCAGACAGTTGGCATAGCAAAATGTGCTAATAAAGGCACCGAAGCTTGGGGTTGCTTTGGGTAGTTTGTCAAAGGTTGTCGATCCAGAAGTAATAGCAGCAAGCTATTTATAATTGATGGATCTGCTATTGTGTCCATGGCAGGTAAAAGAATCCATCCAGCAAGAACTTCACGTACCAAAACACGATAGTTGCTGTAATGGAGGCATATAATTAAATGCAATATTTCGATTTGAAGTATAAGTTGTAATTTTTTTACAAATGATTTTAGAACTACATAACAATAATATCTAATGACATAGCTTTCATAAATTAATTAAACAGACAAGGTGTTGATTTCAAGTTTCTACCAATAAATAATGAAATCAAGCTCATGATAATGAAGTACATTTGTTTCATTATCCTCAGAAAAACAAATTAAAATAAAATTACATCAGTTTTATAATTAACAACAAAATTAAATTTAATATCCTCAATTGACTCAACCAATTAATGAATTCTTATTGACTTAAGGTTTAATAGAATTATAAGAAATATGCCCTCTTGTAAATATGTAACAGAATTTTTTTCCCCACATTTAAATAAAACCATTACTTCATTGGGACAGTACACAATGAAAGATCTGATTTGTTAAAAGGTTGAACAAAATATATTTATTTAATTTCTTGGTACTCAAATACCTTATATATTCTATATGTAACTGCAAACATAAATAAAAATGAAAGAATGATTAGGACTAAAGTTAAACATCCAATTATGATAATTAGCCATATTGAAACTTCAGGCAATAAATAGTATGAAAATTAAGTAAAATAACTTAAGATAGTTTATTAAAAAGTGGATTGAATCGTATGGTTTGTTTAATTAATTATAAATTATATTTGAAGAATAACTAATTTTTGTAACAATTAATGATTTTCATAGACTTATCAGTAATTTGGCTATGCATCAGCATTTTTGCTAACATGCTGAAAAAGTGAAGTCACAGTGATGATGAAAGCAAAGGATTAAAGAATAAAGATGAAGGATATGCTAAACTTCAACATATTACAAGAAGACAACTCTCCTAATAAAAAAGGTGCTAGAAATAGGGTGACATTTAAAACAAGACCTTCATGTTGATTCTTGAATGTAGGTACTGCAAAAAATACATACAGAATAGTACTCTATTGCAGTTGTTGCAGACAATGATTAAACAGAACTGCATATTCTTTAATGTTTCCTTCACTTATATGGATAAATTTAAAGACATATACCTAAGGAATACAGATGTTTTTTTTTTAATTTTGATGCACCATTTACCTGAGCAAAATTATCATGTCGTAGAATGTTTGAAAATGAGTTTTTCAGAGAAATGTTGGTTTCAATTAAATAGTGTTTGTGAACCACGTACTTAAACCATGACAAATATTATTAACAAATAATGGTGTAGCTGGGACTGAAATGTATAGCTGTTGAAAGTCTTTTACACTGGCCATTGTGAATTTCTACTTTGTGACTCAAAAACAGTCTTGTGGAAAAGGTACATGGACAGCAATAATTGGATCTGTTTATACAGAATGTGGATAATTCATGCCCAAATATCAAATAATCTACTGAAGCACAGAATGGCTTCCTGAGTGTATTGATAAACTGGCCTTCTGTGGCAAAGTTTATTGGAAGCGAACCAACATCAACAAGTGCAAAAAAAAACACTAATTAAGATATTATTTTATGTAATGGAATGCAGATGATATAGTATTAATAGCGAGGAATACTGAAACATTAAAAGATACGTTTATTAAACTTGAAGAAAAAAGTAAAACAAGTGAAAATAAATGAGAGAAAAAATAAATATCTATGAATGTCAATAGCGGAAAATAAAATAAAAGTGCAAGATTTAAGAATAAATGAATATAACTTCGAAGGAGTAATTGACTTCACATATCTTGGAGTGATCATCAATAGTACCAATAATAAATCTACAGAAATTAATCAAAGAATAACAAAAGGAAATAGAGCATATTACACAAACATCCCAATATTAAAACCATCCCTAATAACAAGATGAACAAAAGTAAAAGTATATAAAACATTAATTAGACTCATAGAAACGTTTGGGGCAGAGACATGGACCCTAACTAATAAAGATATGAAGACTCTAAGGAAATTTAAAAGGAAAATTATTAGGAGAATCAATGGAGCTGTTAAAGAAGGTGAAAGATGGAGATTAAGATATAATGAAGAGATAAATAGCATCCTAGAAGGAAAAGACATAGTTAGATTTATAAAATCACATAGAATCTCGTGGTTGGGACACATACAAAGAATGGCTACAGAAAGAATGCCAAAGCAGATAAATAAAGGGAAAATATTTGGTACTAAAAAAGGGGAAGACCAAGGAAAAGATGGATCCAAGATGTGTTAGATGACTTGAAGAAAATGAAGACAATCAGATGGTGGGAGAAAGCTGAGAGGAGAGAAGATTGGAGGCAGATTCTGAAGGCAGTCTAAGCCCACATCGGGCTGTATAGCTTTGGAAGAAGAAGAATTGGAAATATAGGGAACAATGAAAGCTGATCGAAACAGAAGATACAATTAAGACATGGCATAATCAAGAATGGGTATAGATACTCAAATATATTGAGGCAGTAAAGGGTAACAAATCCACATACAAAGTGCCTGTCAATATACTTTCCACCTGTGCCTCAAGGACATAACATAATTAATTGATGAAATCCTGTGAAGAAATTATATAATGCTTATAATAAGGATCAACAATATAAAAGCTGCTGTTCTCCCACCAGTAAGCAGACAAGATAAATTATTGGAAAAAGGGAATACAAAATACTGTGTATGTGTGACAAATCTTATAAAGGAAAAAACCAGTATGCTGTCTCAGAATACTCCATGAATGCAAACCATTAAAAAGAAACTCTGGAAGATACAACTGTAGTTGCCAGGAAAAATTCTTTTGGGGCTCAGAAGTGTTCTGAGACCAGGGAATGAAGAGGGTATATAATATAACTTCTGTTGATATGTTCTGTGACCCCATTGACCCCATGCAGTATTCCTGCATCAGACACAATTAGGAAGATTCCAGTGAGCTTAGTAACAGCTCAGACCTTCGACATTTATTTAGTTACATATATAAGTGAAGATGTTTCATCAGTTTAGGCACAGTCCTGAAAATTCTCAATTTTGCAAGTGGAACATTGGCACATGTACTGCCTCAAAACTGATGAGTATTACTGATATAACTAACTTCATTAGTTATTAGAAGCATGGTATGGTAAATACTTGTGACAACTCAGATGTGATGTGGAAAAAAATAGAATTTACTATATTAAAAATTGATACATGAATTTTATTGATGGACAATGGAATATTTCATGAATCTTTAAAGAAGGAAATCAATACTGACCTGCAGTTTAAATGATAATTGGGCATCAAGTGGGGCAATAAAAGATTAGTGAGTTGGCAAAGATATGAAAGTTCCATTTCTCTATTAAAAGCAGCAGGGTGCAAGCGTGTGCCAATATACTGTAGAGAAGCAGAATCCATGGATATGCCTGATGATTTTGCCCACTGCTGAATACCAAGGAAGTCATCCAAGTGTTGTATTCCAGCAGGTAGAAGTTTGCTCATAATTAGACGAGGAAAATCAACCTGTAAAACAAAATAAAATTTCTATGCAGAAAAAAATTCAGGAAAGAAAATTATATCCATATACAGAAACAAACCTATTGTGAACCTTTGTAAATAGCCTAATAACAAGTTAACACTATACACACAGTTACTAAGAATATCTTCACAATTTAATAAAAAATATTATTGTCAGACAATGGGAAACAATTTAATTGTAAATAATGGATAAAAACTTTAAAACACTTTAAAAGAGAAAGAGCTAAAACCAAATCTTTACTGCAATAAGGCACCCTCAATCAAATGATATATCAGACAAGTTAAAATGTAAACATTAAATAGTTTTTAGTACATGGTTCTGGAGTTATCAACTCCTTCCTTTATTGTTATTATGAAAAACTATTCAACCCACTCAGATGAAGAGCAATCTGCTCAGTCACTTACAGAACACCCCCTCCTCCACTATCCCCATTACTATTCAATTTGATTCCTTGGAGCATATTAATAAGTGAGCGTTGTGATGCCAACTATTCATTTAAAGTAATTCAGCCCTCTTTCCTGTCCAGAAGAATTATTTAATTTGACAATTCCACATTAGCCTTACTTGCTTCTATTGTAATAATTCATTTTGTACAAATGTTGTAAATTGATATAATATTTGTCGTGCCATTCAGAATTTTGATTTAGTCATACCACTTGTTTGTATGACAAGGCATGGCATATGGTTATATTTAGTGGTTAGAAGAATGGTGAATTAGGTGTTTGCATATACAATAAGGAGTAAAATAATGGATAAGCCACGCAATTGAAATACATCTGTGGGGCAACAAGTAGTTGATAATTTATCTCAGATGTTTGGTAAAGATTTAGCAAGTAATGTGGAACAGGAGTTATTGGAATAAACAAATGGGTTGGTGTGGCTGCTGAAATGAATGAGGATAGTGAGGGCATGATGAATGTAGTTAGTAAGGTTAAGAATACTAGTTTTGGGGCAGGTGCAGTACAGTACAGAAGGTTTGATATAAATGGCATTACTATTGGATATGAAGAAGGATGTACAGGAGAGGAATAAGAATTGAAGGACCGTAATAAGGAATTGAAGAAGGAACTACATGAGAGGAACTGAAAATAATTAACAACCAATTCAGTAATCTGGAAAATAGATTAGAGAAAGTAAAACAAAATGAATAGAGTAGAGTAGAAAACATTAAATGCAAAGTTGAATATAATTTAATAACATACCAAAATGAGATTTTAAGAGAAAAAGAGAAGAATGCAAAATCCTAGAAAAAAAATTGGTATGAAATATGATAACAAGAAAAATAGATGATAATGAAAAGAAATGGGAAGAAAACATGGCAAGATAAATAAGACAATAAAGTAATTGTCTGGCCTGGTGACATGGAAGGGAATGTAGGGTAATACTAAGGAATATGTAGGGTCGTGTCACAATTGCCAGGTGAATAAATTTACGAATATAGAATTTGAAGGCCCGTATCAATCCACAAATGAAATGATTGCAGTAGATTTATTTGGACCTTTATCGAAGAGTTAGTTTGGATGTGTTCACTGGTGGTTGAGGATTAATTTTAGAAATTTGGTAAACTTTATGGGCTAAAAACAGCTAATGGCTAGTCATGTCTGAACAAGATATTGAAGGAGTATATTATTGAATGTGGTAAGCCACAAAAGATACCGTCAGACAATGGGAAACAATTTAATTGTAAATAATGGATAAACACTTTAAAAGAGAAAGAGCTAAAACCAAATCTTTACTGCAATAAGGCACCCTCAATCAAATGATATATCAGACAAGTTAAAATGATGTTGAGACAATTAATTGGTGAAGATCATAGCAAGTGAATGCTTTCTAGGGTTGAAAAGTTCAACTAAAATTTTAGTTTAGTCACAGGAGATATGCCTGTAGATTTACAGTTTGCAAAGGTACAGTGTTTGCCTTTTGAGAAAATAATATCCTATCCTAATCTTGAAATTAATTATTCTAGACAAGTAGAGAAATGAAAGCTGATGCATTAAAAGGTATGACTCGAAATGCCAATTACAGGTCTAGTCAAAAGAAAGTCAAGAACATTGAATTTCAAAGAGGTGATTTGGTATTGTTTAAAAAATTAAGTGTCCAATGCAGCCAAGAAAATATGTCATAAGTTGCAGAGTATGTATGAAGGACCATTTCATGTGAAAGTAAATTGTTGTCAAGGGTGGACTACTTTTTTTATATTGACCAAGGATGGATTTTGGTAGTTGAACAGTGGATGGTGCACTTTCAACCACAACCCCTCTTTGAACAGTAAAGCAAAGATATTTTCAGAACAAAGGTAATAAATAATTATCACATAAAAAAGATAA
This sequence comes from Zhengitettix transpicula, assembly GCA_037074705.1. Classification (NCBI taxonomy): domain Eukaryota; kingdom Metazoa; phylum Arthropoda; class Insecta; order Orthoptera; family Tetrigidae; genus Zhengitettix; species Zhengitettix transpicula. The sequence continues at coordinate 84,307,744 of CM073592.1, forward strand.
AAAAAAAATAAAATGTCATTCACTGATAACACCTTGCAATAAGTGGAAGTCTCCTGCTGCTAACAGAATCAATGGATTTTGGAGATCAAAAAAATATTTTACACTTCAATACATACATCCATATCTACATATGTTATCAATCCTTTATAATAATCATGTTTTCATTTTAATTACAGGGTTCTCAGGAGCTTAAAAAATTTAAAAATAAAAAGAGCAGAAGTGGAACGGAAGATATAAAAAAACTAATAAAGCTGTTGCTACTTCTCTTTTTGCATTTTTTTTAGAGTAACAGGCTACATAATGGTAATCAATGTGGTGGGATTTGAGGAAAGGTAGGAGACGGTAGTAGCCTGAAACAATTGAGTAGCCCAGGATCCCAAGTTTGTGATTTTTTGGGAGCAGGTAGATGGTGGCTGTTCTAGGTTTTTTTGGAATGAGGAGCTCGATAGAATTGCGTGATGATTTTTTAAATGGATCATGTGTTTGAAAAAAATTGTCTTTATCAGAAGTTGGGATAGGGGTCAGTAGGATGGGATGGGTTTATATGTGTGGTCATCCTTCAGCTAGTGAAGTACCTCAGCCCTGTAGCTCCCCATATCCATTACAACGGTGGATGTCAGGCGACTGACATCATCAGCATTGTGTCGGAGGTTGCAGAGGGCTTGGCTTAAGCCATTGGTTAGGACAGGTTGTTTGGGAAGGGAGTTAAGAAAGGATTGTGAAGTAACTTTTTTATTATTATCCTTATTAATTTTTTACAACTGTCAAAGAGCTTTACAGTTTTGATAAATTGTCCTACAATATTTACATTATAAATAATTACCCTGGAGACTTGCAGTCTTGAAAATGTCCAGAGACATTCCATGTTAAAGACAAGAAGAACAGTGGGTATTGGATGCGAGTCTTATAAATTTATTGTGACGCCTGTATAATAGGTATTATACAAATTTAATTTTTGAATAAATTTGTGCTTGGGAAGGATGGGTGTTGTGGAATAATGAGGCAGAGTAACATGAAAGATATATAAAATATGTGTGTGTGAGTGAGGTGCCAGTTATTCTCTGGTTATGAAATGCCAGCATGGTTTTGGGGAATGACAAAGTCTATACAATATTTTCATTTGAGCCCTGCGGTTCCATGGAGTTGGTGGTGTGTTTTGGAAGTCTGCTATGGTGTGATTAGGGTGATTAAGTGAGCTTATTATTAAGTGGAATATTGCATTTTGAAATGTTATGGATACTTCTGGAATGAGGAGGTCTCTGTTGCTTATTGAGTTACGGAGATACCAGGAGTTGGATAAAGTTCTGAGTATTTTATCTTAATTGTATTGTAATTGGAATGGGTGGTACTTACCCATATGGCACAAGACTATAACCAAATGGGACGGATTAAGGATAAACAGAGGAATCTTTTGATACTGAGTGGTATTGGTGATTTTCTATTGAATATATTTCTTTGAATTATAAGTTTATTTTTGTTGATAGGTAATTTATATGGGGTTTCCAGGATAATGGAAGATTTGGAAGAGTTTATACAGACTCCACATTTTGGCCCACCTGTTGATGTTGTTTAGGGCTATTTGGAACATTCGGGAACACAAGTTGAAGGAAGGATTGTAGGATTTTGTCATCAACAATTAGTAAGGCCAAAGATTGAAGACTTTCCTGGTGTAATTGTTGGATAAAAAGTTCTCAGTTTTCCGTGTGAAAACTGAGAACTTTTCATCCAAATAGTAAGGTTTTTGAGGGTGTTGGGGTATGACGTGGATAAAAAGATTGAATAGGAAGAGGGCGAGGATGGGGCACGCCTGATTTGATGGGAAAGAATTTGGAGAGGATGTTGTTAATTTTAACTGAATATGTGCGGTTAATAAGATAATTAGTAATTGTTTGGAAGAGAGTGTTGTTAGAGGATTTTTAATTTTGAAAAGGAGCGCAGGGTGATAAACTTTATCAAAAACGTTTACAATGTCCTGAAAGGCAGCAATGCAGGAATTATGATTGTCAAGTCCATTATTTTGAAGGTGGTTATGGAATACAGTTTGTGGGTAAAAGAGCGTTTGGGTCTAAATCTGTCCTGGGTGGAAGGAAGGAGATGTGTTAATTGTTTGGAGAGAAGGGAAAGGAATAATTTGAAGAGGGAGAGGAGAAGACTAATAGGTCTGTAGCTGTTAGGGGAGGATTTATATTTGTTGATCATTATAATGTGAGCATATTTCCAGGCTGTGAGATAGTATGTTGTTCTGAATATGACGTTGAATATTATGGTGATGAGGATGGTTTGTTTTTTGGGAGGTGTTTGAGGTGGAATGGGGTTATATGGTCGTGACCGGAGGAAGACTTCTTTTTCAGTTTATTGTGGTGGGGATTAACAGTTGGAGTAGGAGAAAATTAGGGTTGTAGAATATTGATGAAGAGGTTTGCTTTGTGGGTGGGGGAGATGTGCCAGAAATTATTATGGAAGAGAGGAGAGATCACTATAAGGTTTGGTAATAGATTTCAGTTTTACGCCAGATCGAGTAGTCGGAAGAGCTAGGCCGTGAAGGTCATTGAAATGGTTGATATCCCGTAGTGTGCACCCGAGTTGTAGGAATACAGAATTCTAAAATTTCTTGTCATTAGGGTATTTCATTTGCACCCCCTTTTTTTTTGCGGGCAGCTTTCTTTCTTTTAAGAAGGCCATTAATAATGGGGTTGAGTGGGGAGGTGTTACACTTTTTTAGTGGGTGTAGAGTAATGGGAGGCGTGAAGTAACACGGGAAACATGAATGCTGGTTAAGGTTTGAAGCAGAAGTTGGAGTTTCAGAGGTGACAGAACAGATATCTCATCATTGGGTAAGGTTATGGAAAATAAGTTAATAATACTATTGAGGAGAATAATAATATAAAATACCGACAAAAGAAGTGATTATATAAATACGTTTCTGGAAATCTTGTCCCTTTCTTCAGGTGCAAAGAAAACTAAAACACACAAGAATCTAGAGCAACACATCTGCATAATAAATTTGTGTCTCTTTAGGATCATGTGTTTTTTAGTTTTGTGGTATTTATATCATCACTTATTTTGTCTTATAACTTTTCTTATAATTAATATTCAAAATAGATGTGTATATTTTTCCTTTTATAATTGATTGGAAGTTTAGGAGTTAGACTACGTAAGGTTAGGTGAGAGTGTGGTGGGTTTTGGTAGGTTGAAGATATCAACTAGGTAAGGTTTGGACAAGGTGAGGCAGAGTGGCCTATATTTTTTACATAAAATTGTTATATTGGTATGGAAAGGAAAGAGATAGGTTGTGGCTTACCTGAAAGTGAAGTGTGGTGTCACCATAAGGAACTGACGGTTGTTCTTCAAATTTTTGGAGGCTCTCAGCCTCCTCCTTCAGAAAGGAGTGTTACACAATTCCTTGCACCGGCCAGCTGCTGACTGGTATACATATATATATATATATATATATATAATGTAATGCATTGAGGGAATGCATTGTTTCGGAACACCGCACATGTTGTAAGGAGGATGCAAGTGCAAAGTAATTACGGGTCCTGTCTCGATGCGACAAGACAGAGCGGCAAGACATTTGTTTCGGATGAATGGTCTTGGCCGGCACAGGAAGTTGCGATGTGTACTTAGGATTTGTAAAGCAAAAAAAGGACATGCGGGTGGCCGGTCGCAAGAGGTATCGGTTTAAGGCAGGCTATTGTCTCTGATTAATGGCCTGACAAGTGGCGTATTTACTTAGGATTTGTAAGGAGGGGTCAACGCAAGTCTTGTGAGGACGACAAGTCCAGAGTAATTGAGGGTGCAAAGTAATTGCGGGTCCTGTCTCGATGTGACATGACAGAGGGGCTAGCTATTTGCTAAGGAACTGCAGCTGCAGAATGTAAATCTCAGTAATGGAGATTCTGTCACCACGAAGATGCGACGTGGTCTTGGAACAAAAGAAAAACAACGAGAATAGTAGTATATAAGCAAGAGATAAGCTATTGAGAGTCAGTCAGCGTGGAGGAGGGATGCTGTGGGCATCGAACTTGGAAGTTAGTTGGAGTTGAGTGTAAGAGCGGAGGGAATGGAGAAAATTTGCAGCCTGCGAGAGAAATAGAAAATTATTCAACTATAAACATTTTCATATGCAGAAGTTCAATCTGTATTAGTATCAAAATTTGACCAGTCTTCAATGGTAGGAGACCAGGACACAGCATCCAGCGTCGAGTAGTTTTTCTCATGAGCAACTGGGATGTCCTTCACCGATTATGGAGAACCAGCTATCGCCGAGCCAATAATATGTGTTAGAGTCAGTGTGTGTAAATGTCCAATCTATAAAGTGTAGGTTTAATTAACGAGCCAAATGTTCCTGAGAAATCGTGAGTTGAAATTTATGGTATTAACATGTGTAAACGTAATTAAAGGATACAGTCAGATATCGTTCTCTTCTTGTGTTAATAAAATAAACTCTTGTAAATTTAGAATCAATCTGTAGAATAAGTTCATTCATAAGTTTCGTCGATGCCTAGACGATTAAATATTTCTGCTTAATTTAAAGATTAATGTTGGAATATTTGATTATTTAAGTTCTGTCTGTTATCAAACCCAGTAAAGACCCATGAGAGAAAGAGATCTTTTTATAATATTAAATAATAAATTCTGTTGTAATTTCTGAAAAGTTTTAATAAAAATTGTTTGTTGTTTATAAACTTTTTTATTTTTTTATTTCGACCCACGTTAGGTTATTACAATATTTAGTAAAACCTCCTTAACCCAAAGAAGAACACTCGGTTAACACAATCAAAATTTTGGCCTCATCAGCGATTTACATGATCTTATGGGAAGTTTAATTGGTTAACATGAATTTCGATTAGTACAGATTAGAAACTGAGGTTTTACTGTATTTATTTTCATTATTTCTCGTCATTCTTCCTTTTTTTACTCTTTCATTGTGAGACAGCAGCATTTTTGAGTATTAATTATGTATGTATTACTGCTGGCCTACCACAGTTTGAATTCAACACTGTCCAAAATTCACCAAAATAAAGATCACATTTAATGAATAAGTATCAAATGTAATATCAATTTTGGTGATTCATTGCGAGTGAGCAGTTATGAAGTGATCCTTAAAAATAATAGTCTATTTCTACAATACTAGTATATTACTTTGGGTAACTACTTTTCATTATGGGTCATGTTGTTCCCACTACCTCCCAATTGCCTCCTACTGTTAACATACTGAACTTATCAATGAATTTATTCATCATAAGCTCAATTCTGATTTATAATTTATAATTATAATTTGTATGTAATTATATTCTCTCAATTCTGATTTATAATTATAATTTGTATGTAAAATACACACAAAATGGTGTTTTGGTAAGATGATTTAGTTAACTAGGTTTCAACTAACATAGTTTGCTTTCATTTTGCTTTCGAATTAAAATGATTTATATCTTTGAATAGTTTTTCATATTTACAATATAAAATTAAAATATATTTCTTGTACTTTCAATAGATCTTGAAGTCAATACTTGGTGTAATTTAATGTGTTGCAATAACACACACAACAAATTATAAAAATGTTAAATTTAAGTAAAGCTGGAGGTAAGAATGCCCACAACTTCCGACATTAAAAATGATTTTAATTTATAATCATTTATAACCTATCAAGGTACTCAGAAATAAAACATTACAAATAAGTTAACTACAATACTTGATATTTTATACATTCGAAATATACCGAGTCAACATAATTAATGGATGAAACAGTGGATAGAAACTATAAGTGATAGCTTTACCTGTAAAACATTCCTCAATAGAACAGATGCAGCATAACGTATACTCTGTTTTAATTCCTGAATAAAGTTCTCATCACTTGACATTTCACTGTACCAATTATAAATAAACTCATCCAAAGCCTTCTTAAAAAACTGAAAAATAAAGATACATGAATATAACAAGATTATTTTTTTAAATAAATATTGTTCTTAATCTGTCAAATTATTGTATATCTTCTGTACACAATAAAAAATTAATCAATTGAGAAAACCACAAATAGGTTTACAAGCAGGTATTTTGGTCCACTTGGTTCCAATTTTAAAAAATACATGCACTAGTAGTGTTCATGTTTTTTCTTATGGACCATCAAAATAGTACAGAAATAAAATCAAGTTTTATCAAGTAAATCAATGGCTGAACAAACTGAACATCAGAAGGAACTGCATATTCCTGCAGTTCCAGAAATACAGAATTAAAGATACTTTGAAGGTCCATCAGGATAACTGAGTTAGGGATAAGTAACTAGAGTTCAGATCCTTGAGTTCTTCTATCCTCACTATGAAATTGTACATTTGGAAAATGAATCTATGAAAGAATAAACTGAATCATTCTGTCATATATAAAGAGAGTATTAATAAAGGTATTACATTAAAGAAATAATTTTCATGTTTATGTAATATGGATTTGTGTGTTTATTTCAATTTTTAAATGTAGTACCATGTGATTATATTGCAATGAAGCATTTTAAAATACTTTTTTTTTTACTTTAAAAATACTCCTGTATATGACCAGTTTCAAATTAGAAGGGTGGGGCCAGATTGTATCAGCTTTGACACCAATGTCACTACCTTGGCAGGTCAAAATTTAAAATTTTAATTATTTGAGGTAAATTCTGATTTTGAGTATGACTGACATGTGCATCTTAGTTAGAAGGCACAAGCCTTTAAAATTGATGAAAAAAATCCTAATTGTGACAACAGTTTCCTTCGTAGGAATCCCTTGAAGCCCGCCTGAATCTAAGAATAACCCAAATAAATCTTTAAGCCTTATTTCTGTATATGGATCACACAAATTAGATTTTAAGCATCAATGAATTTATGTGCCTTATGAAAGACAATTTTTTTATATTTTACACATTCCTCACAAATACTCATGGTTGTTTTGTACTTTTCAAGCAAATCTATTATTTCTTTGCCCCAAGACAGTTAAATTATTAAAATTTCTTGAAGCTCATTAATATTAGAGAAAAAAGAGGAATAAATCTGAAGGAAAATATAATAGTAATAATGTAGTTTATTTCAAAATTTGTCATGCAGAAATTTCATTTTATAGTGATTTTCTTTCTTGTTCATCTATCCATAACTACATTATATTAACATCTAATTACCTTTTCAAGAGCTTCGTCCACTTGTTCTGGAATGTCAAGACCAAGCCAAGGTTGTTGGAAACTTGGTTGATGTCTGCTACATTTAGAATTCCCACAAACTGTACAACAGCGTGATTGCAATTTTTTGGATAGTCGACCATGATTTCCATTAAGAAAGAATAACAGATTTGGCAGTTCATTCACATGACTAATAAGAAATTAGAATTGAATTAGACTACCAGCAAAATCAATTATATATATTTTAAAGAGTACAATCAACACTTGATAAACAGTTAATAATACTCAATCCAGCAGTAGATTATTATTTCAATTTAATTAACTGATACTAATCAAAATAAATAATGAGATTGAGTGAAATTTAAAACAACTATGTAGCTATAACTGAATATAAATTAACTTGCTCTACAATAAGAACAGAAAATATTTATGTTATTTACACACGTTTGTATCCTTATTATTCAGAAGTCTCAGTTATAAATAAAAACTGAAAGAGGAGTTGAGTGGGAATTAAGTGAGAATTGTTTATTTGACTCATTCTATTTGTTTGTAACTGGGACCTATGTGTACACCTGCTTATTTTATTTTTATTGGAATAAATTATTTCACATCTGTAATATAGAATTTACATGTGATCTATTTACCTGAATATAGCTGCAAAAATAAAGAAACCAAGTAAGTATGACCCGAAGACCAGTAAACCACTCAAGAAGCTGAAACAAATAATGTCAGCATAATAAACACATGTTGAATCATTCATATTCAAAATTAGACAATGAATACATGTTTATTTATTAATATGTGGATAATTTTGCTATTGTTATTGACTTTGCAAAGGCTTTCGGTGTAGTTGCTCACGACATCTTGATCCAAAAGTCAGATGGGATGGGTATTGACAAAAGAGTAGCTCTCGGTCATTGGCTCATGATTGTTTTTATTATTCATCGACGATTTACCAATTGGTATAAATTTGAAGGTCACACTTTTTGCAGATGACTGTGTAATCAACAGGGAAATAAGTGGTAAATATGATGTAGGTATCCTCCAAAATGGCTCATATATACTAAGTACATGGGCTAAGTGAAATAAAATGAAAATTAACAATGAAAAAAGTAAGGCGATCAGTTTCACTAAAATGCACCTACAATATGCCTTAGAATATAAATCAGAAGGGGGAACAGTGGCCTGGGAGACAAACTGTTAATACTTGGGCATTTATTTTAACAGTACACTAGAGTGGGAGGAGCAGGTAAATTATGCTAAAAGGAAAGGGAAATGAAAAATCCAAGGAAATGGAATATCTATCATTAGTACATCCACTAATGGAATATGATGCAGCATGCTGGAATCTGTATATGAAAATCAGATAGAACCCATGGAAAGGGTTCAGAAAATGGCTGTGAAATTTGTACACATAGGACCTGACAATGGGAGCGAAAAAGTAAAGCTGCTAGGGTGGGATACACTTCAGATGAGAAAGGAAAGAGCCATACTACACATTTTCTTTAAAGACTTTGCAGGTCAAAAACCTTGGCAGGGAATTCAAAATAGAATGAGAGAACTGACTCGGTACACAACTGACCATATGTTCAAATTAAATACTAGGCAGAAAAAAAACAGATATTGGGAAATACTCATTCCTAAATAGGGAAATAATTTAGTGCAACAATTTACCTGCAAGAGTTTTCGAAGAAAGTCCTTAAATGGAAAGAAAATTAAGACTTAATCTGAACACTCCAGTGTAGTGTAGTAAAGTGCAGTAAAGTGAAGTGATAGTGCTCAGTTATAAAATAAAGTAAAATGGTTACATTGCTTGTCTTCTTAGATAGTTAAATAGTTTTTTACTTTCTATTTTTTTTATATATTTTTTTAACTGTTCTTCTTTTCAAGCCAGTACAATATTATTCTTTCATCAAATTTTTCAAAATTGATCGTTCATTAATATAATCCTATATACATTTATTTATAGTTGAAAAGAATGTCCTTAAAACTAGCTCATATATTTAAAATAATTATATTAACTAACTCAAATTTATTTTCCTGTACTTTATTTTATTTAAATTGTAATTTCATACATTTATTACCGGGCAAACAGGCCATTTATAGATTAAATAAATACATATACACAATGACATTCATTTTTCTTACACACATAACACAATGATAGCAGTAAAAATAAGTCACTTTTAGAAAAATAAAATAGAATTTAACATAAAAAGTAATGAAAATGATTTGCAACATTCAGATATTATTAAAAAATAAGACTTTCACACTTTCATTGAATAAATGAGTCTAGAAAATATAATAATATCTTATATATTAGTTAAATGATAGAATCAAATAAAAAATATAGTATTCCAAATAGTTAGCTGAGCAAAATATAATTTCTTGAATAAGTTAGCTAATTCAGACAAAAAAGTGATAATTTAAATACCAGACAACGTTTCTGACTTTTTGTCTGAATTGGCCAACTTTCTTATTCGTTATTTTCAATCAGACATAATTTTTTCATTTTAAAATATAATTTCTGTTCATTTGTAAAGAAGCTTAGTTAAAAGAGTTTTCAGTAAATAAATATCCAAATAGGCAAAAATAAGAGCCAATGTAATAATACCACACAACATTGTAATCCTTGCTGCTTGCATCACCTGATAGTTAAAAATAGTTTTGTTTAAAATTTTGTTAAGTGTTTTTCAATACACAATCTGGAATCAAACATTACATCTAAACCTCCTGTAAGCTATACATTTTTGCAATCAATGTAAATGGTTTTTCTTTGCAGCTTTTGAGAATGACAGTTTACATAATTGACCCAAACAAAGTCTTAATCTGTTCAAAAAATATGAGTAAGAATGAATGCATTAAAGATTTTTATTTCATCAGCAAGCAAGTATTATAACATATTAATAGTTTAAACAATATATTAATTAAATAATTATTAAATTATTTAATAATTTAAATGATTAAATAATAAGGGGAAAGGTGTAACCATAACGGAAAATGGATAATGCATATATTTCATAGAGAAAAATATAAATTTGTTATTATTATACACCCAACACACAAAAAATTTGTAAGTTTACTAAGCCAAATATAATATCTGTGACAATAAAATAAAATGTAATAGAAAAATCACATTATTTCAGTCCTATCCCGAGGAAGGTTTGAGGGGAGTCACAGTCTCAAAAATTAGATGTTATTTCATGTTTCCCATGATGGAAATGTGTACTGCCAATTTAAGGTAAGACGCTAGCTCATTACTGTGCAAATGAGTGAATTACTTTGACAATGAAACATTATCATCAGTTGCTTTGTATGTATGGAAACCATATTAACACGAGTACAGATGTAGCATTGTCATTATAATTGAAACAAATATTTGCTTTTATATCATGATTTCCGCTAAATATTATTTTTTCAAACATCGGAAAGACTTCACCGACATTTGAAAGCATGAAATTTGAATAGTATTTTGTGGGATTAAGTCATTAAAATTAATGGGAAGGGCTAATGATTTCTCACCTCAAAGATAATGTCAAAATAAGAGATAAAACAAGAACGGAGAAGACAGTAGTTCGGGCGAATTTGTCATTCCATACAAGAAATATCATAACTCGTACATGAGCTTCTTCCATATCCACTAATTTACATTTTGAAATAGGAAATTAATAAGTCACAATATAATTATTGTCTCCTTTATTGACTATGAGGTGTTCAACATTTCCTAGAACGCTTTGTTTTTGTTGTTGCCAATGACAAACAAATGCAAAGATAATTGGGTAAAATTACTTTCTACCGCCGGATAACAACCAAAGGTAAAAATACTAGCAAAGATATTATATAGGCTTGAATGCGATTCATGTTACTGCAGTAAAATTATTATTCACCATGAAAAATTTTACGTCTGATTGAAAATAATGAATAAGAAAATAGTCAATTCAGACAAAAAAGGTAATATAAATACCACACAACGTTTCTTAGCACCTGGCAAAAGGAACAAAGATCGCAGAAACGTTGTGTGGTATTTATATTGCATTTAAAGATGTTCACACTCAAGCGCTATACTCAAGTTTGCTCAAGAAACTTCAAACTATGCAGAATAAAGTGCTACGTATTGCAATTATCATCCCGTGGTTCATACGAAACAGTCAAATACACAAGAAGTAAAGGTTTCACTTATAACAAACTACATCCACAGTCTAAGCAGTAACTTTTTCAAAAATTAAGTGAAGTGTAAAAGTGCAAATAAATTAAATCTAGAACAAAAAAACACCCATAAAGGGATCAAACGGAAGCTTCCACAAGACTTACACAAATAATTGTCAACCTGTAAACACCTGAACCCAATGTAATCAGCCAGAGGTGTGAAATATTCACATATCATTCTCTCCAAATACTTCTAGCCATATGATCTCTTATTATATCATAACAGTGAATTACATTTTACTTGCATACCGTGCTAAATAAAGTTTAAAAAATTGTCTGAATTGGTTATTTTTCCAGTTCATTTATTATTCATCATTTCCATATAATATAGATTATAATACAATTAAATAAACAAGTTTTCAATGCCTACTCGTAATACGCACTTACATCAGCACAAAAGGTAACATTTAGAAAATGCGTTTCAGCATCATTCACAGATATTTCCTCTGTATTTTTATTAAGTAAATAGTTTCTGTCAATCAGTATTGGTATTACACCAATCGCATCCTTTTCCGGGGTTACATATTCTCCACAAATGGAACTAAAATGTAGTGACACGTTCAGTTTCCCTGATTCAAGACTATGACGTCACATCGACCTTTACCAACATGTCCATTACTCTCACGCCTCGGTTTCTAATTCATATTTTGTACAGTTGATTCTTTTACTCGTGGAATAGCATCATTTTTTGACCATTGTTCTGTACATAAAATCGGCAATATCGATTGCCGCGTGGGTACGTAATGTTTCATTTCGGTAACCTGATTTTCCATATTGTATTTTACGTCTACCTCGTCCAGAAATTTCAAAATATCTAAAAAATGCTCATTATAACATTTGTCGTTGCCAATAGCTCGCGTAGTAGTTGCATCGAAGTGAAACTTCACTTCATTTTATTTCAGAAGGGTTATAAAGGTCTACCAAATAATCTTCCTTAGAAAATCTTGAGGTGCAACCGTATATTCCACTATAAATTGCGTCTATAATTCTCTCCTTTGTTTTTATCCCAGTACTCTGCCAGAAACCGTTTCCTAAAACATTCCTCTCCTTCTCTCCAGGTAGCTTCATCCATTTCAGTACATTTTCAGATACACGGCGTTTAAATATTGTCATTTGTCTATTCCTCGGAAACATTCGTTCCTCAAAATATTCTTCTTTTACTCTTACGAATCTCTTAAGGTTTTCAACTGTTACCTGCTGCACAATCCGAAAATGACTGGGTATTTATCCGTTCTACTGTCTGATATAGTCGATTCACCATAATGGAGTCGGATTTAGTTATTCTCCGTACTACCTGTATCGGAAAAATACATATCTCTTTCTTCAGCAGCTTTTTCGTATTTTCATAATGGTTCGAAAATTTATGAAACATATCTAATCACCTGTCAACCTTCGAAATTGTTACACATACTTGTATCCAGCACATCAAGTTCTATAATTATTTGTTCCTAATGGTTTTTAATTAAACTTCAATAATCGCAGTCAAACTGTCACGGGTCTTCCTACACTCCTTCCTACCCCAATAAGTTCATTAATATTATAATTTAACATTTCAATCTCTTGTAGTGAGTAATGGCCAAAAGTCGGAATTTATTAAAATTCACAATTAACTAAAAACCGTTTCCTCCCTATGTTTGTGGACTCAACTCTAATTTGGAATATAAAATTATATATAATTTGACGTAACACCAGCATATACAAAGTGCGCCCCAACGGAAAAGAATTTGCTTGCGTAAACAATAGTATACGTCGGGAAGCGGGAGGGACAGTTTTTTTGTCTGTACAACGCGGCGGTTGGTCACTGTAACTGAATGGTCAGCCCAGATGTTGAGAACGGGACAGTTTCTTTGGGGACGGCAAGCACGCGTGTTCGTAAAACCGAACGGGACTGACCGAGATGCAAGTTGGCGTCTCATAGCACATACACTCGGAGCAAGGAAGCGGGAAAGGACAGATGGCTTGACGACGGAGTTTTTTTTGATAACTGCTCGCTATTTCCGGACGACACCTGCATATTTACGTAAGCAAATCCCGCGATTATCCGTCATTACTTTTGTTTAAAAAGATTTTAATTGTCACTTCAATATATAGTTTGTTCGATTTCCACCCAGAGATTTTCAAATTGAATGCGCGCATATTGTTTATGTCTGGAATAAATTCAATATTTTGGTGTAATTATGAAACAAAATAATGTTTATAATAAATTGAAATAGTTGTACCAAACTAAATTAATAATAAACTGAAATTCAATATTATTGAAATCATGAGTCACAAATTAACATTACCACACTCTGTTCTATGATCCTCAAGTTTATCATTTACAAAGTTTCTATTCGGATGTTTGTTCGACAATTTTGTCTCTCATCGTTTGAAAATTTTTTACTTGCCCTGTAATGAAATCAGTTACCATGGAAGACTGAATACTAACGCCATTTTGTAATTGGTGTATCTGTTCTTCAAAAGTAGCATTTAGATTTTCAAATTTGGACTTAATTTCAATTCTTAATTCATTTAATTTATAATCTATTATTTTTTTTTAAATGATTCCACTTCAGTAATATTTACTGGAAAATCTGATTCAACTCGCGAATCGGATTTGGGCTATCCATTTTGCTTCTAAATGAAAGACTAGTAACGGAAAATATCACTCACTCCAGTTTTTTATATATAGTTCAGACGTGGATGTTACCCTTTTCTCTCTGCCACAGACCAGATTCCACTTCTTAACGGTATTGGTTCCACTCTCGATGCTGTCGCGTCTCCGCAATCCGTCGCTCGTCGGATCCCCTCGATGTGTCTCTGCATAGCGTTGATTCTTGACCTTCAGATGGTCGCGATACTGTGATATATTTTTGCCCGTTCTCATTTCTAGCCAGACAGCATTCGTCACTACATTTCACAGTGTTAAACATAATATTTCAATCAATTTTATTGTACGTTTTACATCTCTTACATTCCCACCAAATATTCCTCCTAATATGTCTGAATGAATGTGGAAGAATTAGTAGAGGACATAAGTACAATGTTAGACATTAAATATCCATGGATCTAATGTTGTAGAAGTTATGTTGAGCAAAAAAATATTTGTTGACGAAATGTAATGGACAAAGTTATCTTGGACAAAAAAAATTGTGGAAGAAACATACTTGGATATAATGTAGTGGATGAACCGTCCTGAAAGCAGTACTGTAATATAGTTAGAACGAGAAAAGGTATCCTATTAACATTATGCAATTGAGAATCACTTGCCTAATCATTACCAAATGTCAAAACTATTTGACACAACATATTTACTAATTTTGGTAAATTTGAAAGTTTTCTGAGGCTCCTCTTTACAACCTACTTAAGCCATCTTGACGAAACTGAATAAAAACAGAACCATCGATAATTTGACCTGTTCCTAAGATATTTACAATCTGTCTCTGTGGCCTCGGATCAAATCTCTAAAACCAACATAGAAATCAACAATTTTCGACAGATACAATAAAAAAAAATTATAAATTATACAGAGCTTTAACATAAGAAAATTTGTGAAGCCACAAATTAGCAGAAAATGTAGAAAACTGAAGCAAATATCTATTTGATTAAATCGTAACATCCAACTAGAGTGATTATTGCAGAAAAAATTATGGGTTCAATACCAATGCTTTGCTAGATAATGGATCCAATATTTGTATTGTGAGTAAAGAGGTTGCAGGAAAAGGCAGGTTTACATATTAGGCATAGAGCATCTCTTGAGATAGAAGCATTGGGTAGAGCTAAATATATTCATTTATTTACTGAAGTGAAAATCCAGATCAGTTCTTATTCAACATCTATAGCTGATATTTCTGTTACACCAAAACTGATATATGGACTATTAATTGGGACGAAATGGGACATATACAAAAATCTGATGGTTCGTATGCCATCACTGATTAGAGGAGCTGTGATTCCTTTTAGTTTTGTCTACCGACTTGTGCAGTTGTGTTGCTCTAGGCTCTTGTGTTTATTAGTTTTCTCAGCACCTGAAGAAAGGAACAAGGTTTCCAGAAATGTGAGGTATTTATATCATCACTTCTTTTTCTGTATTTAGCTATATTTCTTATTATTAAGAGGAGTGATTCTTTAAAGTTAGGACACCATCACAGGTAACTATTACCAGCTAAGTCTGCCAGTGAAACCAAAATCTGTGACATTTGGTAAAGAAAAATTTTAGTATTTTTTAGGTCATTTTGTTCAACATAATTGCAGAGTAGATTCCAAAAGGTCTGACCAAAAGCTGCAGCAGCACTCCACAGCAATTGGAACAATATGGTGAGGAACAATTGCAGCCTGCAGAATGGTGGGTTCCAGCGCCAAACTAATCATTTTACCAGAAAATGTTGATGAAACACTGTACTTAACAATTGCACACACTTAGAAACCCAAGAACTCTTTCAACAAGTAAAGTATAATTTTATAAAAGTCAATATTATGAAATCATTTAAAAAATGAATTTAATAATATAAATAACAACAATACAAAGAATACTACACTCCTAATATTGATTCTCATTAAATTAAGGAAAAACTACAGTTTAAACAAATAAATTTTAAAAAGAAACTATAAACTTTTGTAGTTATTTCTTGAAATATTTTGTAAGCTCAAATTAATTCCTTAATTATTAAGAAGTAAGTCTTTGTAACAAAATATAGGAAATGTAATTGCTTTTTTTTTATTGAAAAAATACATAAATTAAATGAAGTAATAAATACAAACATATTGTTTACCTGATACATTCAGTTTAAGACAGCTGTTAGCAAGAATATTATGGAAGTGACAATCACTTTATACAAATATATGCAAGACTAATTTCCATTGATGTATTATACAATAAAATATTTATTTCATACTTGCTCATACCAAAATGTTATACTTCTTTTACTCCCAATTGCGGTTTTCCTCAAATGTCTTGTCCAATCGGCGTTTTTTTGTTACACTGCACATGCCACTGTTCATATCTGCAATTATTAACTGAAGTTTCACTTTGTATCACAAAAACTCTACATGCAAATTACATATGAATATCAGAACATTAAAATTTTACTTAAATTACATAACAAATATATGAAATGCTGATATAAATATATCCTTTGTGAATACTTTTAATGTATTGTGTTCAATTTCCAAATATTCTTTCAAATTACATTTCTGAGAACTAATTAACATTCTGTTCATGAAGTATAACTGATTGCTGCTTTCATCACTAACTGCTATCTAACTTTGAGGAACTCCTAGGATTAAGCAAGCATAAATCACTTTCAGGAATTTTTTAAAAATGTTTATAAATATTTTATTCTTTCTGTGTAGCTTTCTCAAAGATCTAGAACACAAGAGTATGACTTTCATGAATTGTGAATTCTGTCTTTTGTAAGAAACAATTTGTGACAAGTTCAAAATATTGCTAATTAAATCTTGCTGTCAATTTCCCAGAAAGAACCTTCAGACAAGAGCGAATAGTAATTCTACTGTAGTTAATGGGTGCATACTTTATGTAAGGATATGTTTTCATATATTTATAATATTGCATCTGTAGTACATGAATATTTATCATTATAGTGTGATAAAGAAATTAATTTCTGCTCTTCCATTAAATTTTTTAAAACCCTTTACTGGTTTTATTAGCAGTCTGATACTGAACACCTAAGAATTGATTTAGTTAAGAAGAAACCCTTTATTTCAATACTTTTTAAAATGCTCTTTTGAACTATTTGAATATATAATTGTAATATTGGTATGGAAAGTAAAGAGAGATAGGTTGTGGCTTACCTGAAAGTGAAGTGCGGTGTCGCCATAAGGAACTGAAGGCTGTTCTTCAAATTTTTGGAGGCTCTCAAGCCTTTCAGGTAAGCCATAACCTCTCTCTCTTTCCTTTCTACACCAATATTGCAATTATTTTTGACAATGTAATATCCTTACTAATATCATTAATATATATACACCACCCTGAATGAATAGCCAACAACAGCAGCACTGTCAAACTTTCAAAAATTAAATTCCCAGGATCTACTCTCACCCAAAGCCACAATATAAACAATTTCGACCAATGCTTCACACTCACCAATTATATATAAACACATCTGTCCACATAAAACCTACAAACATACTCCAATATTTGCACTTCACTAGTTGCCACCCACACCATACAAAACACTACCTCCCATACAGTAGCCATCTGGGGAGCATGTATTATCTCCACCTGGAATAGCCTGGCCTCTTACACCAACCGAATCCTTAATGCCTTCATCAATAGAAACTATCCCTGTGACCTCCTCCAGAAACATATAACCCGTGCCTTATCAAACCTCCAAACACCCACACCCACTCTGAACCAAAACAAAAAATGTAGTCCACACCTCACTACAACCTACTTCCCTGGACTACAAAAAAATCAATTCCATTCTCTGCCTAGAGTGCACTGTACTGCAATCCAACCCTGAACTAAAAACCATCCTCCCCACCTGCCCAAGGGTGGCCTTCAGACACCCACCCAACCTCCGAAATTTACTTGTCCACCCGTGCAAAACCCACAACCCCACCCGCCCACCCCTGCCGGGTTGCAAACCTTGTGGTAGGAACAGATGCCATGTCTGCCCTATCTTACAGCCCACCACAACCATACAGAATCACACAAAAACATTAAAAATCAAAGAAAATATTACCTGCCTCTCCTCCCACACCATCTACCAAATTAACTCTGTCCTGAATTCTATATAGGCCAAACCAAACGATCCATCCCTGAACAAAAAGCCAACCACCGCAGCACTGTCAAACTACGTAAAATTTAATTCTCAGTAGCTGTTCACACCCAAAACCACAATATAAACAATTTCGACCAATGCTTCACAATCACCATCTTTAAAGCTCTACCCCCCCCCCAATTCATCAGAGGCAGAACTCCATCTGTGGGAACTCTCTTTCCAACATGTCTTGCAGTCCAGACAAAGCCCTGGACTCAACATTCTGTAAATAGTGGCCTTCCTACGTGCCATCCCCACTTTCACGAGACCATGAGAGTATGAATGAGCATGCTCATGTATGTATGTATGTGTATGTCTGTGCATGTTTTTGTGTATTTGTATGTTTATGCATATATGTATACATAGGGTGCTTTGTATGAAATATCACTATCTGAACCTTTCCTTGAGAGAAAGTTACTGGCCTGGTGGGGTGTTAATTGTTTATGGGGTACCAGCTGTGCGGCGGTCTAAACTCCGCAGCTGGCCAGTGCACGGAATGGTGTAACACTCCTTCCTGAAGGAGAGCCTCCAAAAATTTGAAGAACAACCTTCAGTTCATTATGGCGACACCGCACTTCACTTTCAGGTAAGCCACAACCTATCTCTCTTTCCTTTCAATACCAATATTTTACAATTATTTTTGACAATGTCATATCATTACTAATATTGTGTGTTTATATATATATATATATATATATATATATATATATATATATATATATAATCAATATCCTTGACATTTGTAAGTATTCCTTAATGGATTCTCTAAACTCTTCACTCCCTCTGCTCTATCCTCCAGCTCTACACCTAATAAGACTGGATATATACATTAGGTCTGGGAAAAGGCACGGTAGTCAAATGTGACTTCGTCACTTAATAATTAATATCCTTAACATTTTTGTGTGTGTATATATACGTAACGTAAGGATGTGACATTATGAAAATGATTCAAATAATTTGTATGTGAATTAAAGAGAGAAAGGTGTTGGTTAATCTGATAGTGAAGCTTGGGGTTACCACTCAGACGGACATTTTTGGAGCCGCTAGCCTTCTTCTTCAGGAAAAAAAAGTTGCAGTGGGCTGCAGTGGAGATACCACTGATCTCTATCCATATTTCCTTTACTTGTTTTACAAACTTGACATCTCCAAAAATTGGAAGAACTTCCTTCTTTCCTGAGTTGTAACATGAAGCTTCCATTTCACTTAAGTTGACTTTACTCTCTCTTTTTCCTATCTATATTTGTTATTTAATTTGACCTTGTCACATTTTCCTTACAATATTGTATATAAAATGTTAAGGACTTGAATTTGATAATAAAGTGACATTGGATAGAGAGGAAAGATAGAACTAACTAGGAGAAATCATAAAAAAGATAGCCAATAACAGACAAAAGAAGTTATAACACATCGTTTCTGGAAGCCTTGTTCCTTTCTTCAGGTGCAGAAAAAGACACAACTGCACATCAGTTGACATAACTTAAAAGGCTTTCTGTACCTGAAGAAACAAGGCATCCAGAAACGGTGTGTGGTATTTATATTATCACTTCTTTTGTCTGGATTTGGCTATCTTTCTTATTATTAATTTACAATCAGACAAATTTTTCATTTAAATAGGAGAAATGTAGGAAAAGGATTTATAAGAAAGCATATGCTGCGGCGTAGAATTATGCACAAAGAAAAGCTATGTTGAATGTGTAGAGATGGAAGGAAGAAGAAGGAAAGCGTAAAAAATTTCAGCATTCGTATAACCACAACAGAAATGTACAGGATGTAACTGTAAGAGTCAAAGAGAATAACGTAAATAAAACTTTGTGTAACAAATTCTTCAGTCCGAATATTTTAAGAATTGTGTATGCCTTCAATGATTTTAAAAAAAGCAAATGAGTTTACTTCACATCCTTAAATTCATTTTATCAAATGGCTATTTAACAATCAAAGTTTTCACAGGTCAAAAACATGATATCGAAGCAATATGCACAATCTGTTTCTATAAATCTTTAAAATGTAGCACTAGAATGTTGTTATGCAATAATTAATGTAAATACAATTGAATGCCATTGTTTATATATAGAAATAATAAAATCTAAAACAAACTCGTTCCATGTTCTTAAAGGTTGGCTTCTATAGGGTCTCTATGAATATGAAATGTTATCTCATGATTGCTCAATTTTTAAATGTGTGTCAATATATGATTGCGATTTTTATAAATATATCAATATTTTCATACTCTTTCAGTTGCCAGTGTTTCAGGCTTTTTTCACTGGGCAAGGGTTAGATTTTAAATGCCTCTGCCAAGCACAATTGTATGGATTAGACTCTTGAAGATGAGCAGTACAGCCACATTGAAGATTTCTTAAAATCATGAACTGTCACACTCAGGTAAATCACAATTTATAATTCTCTTTCTGATCCACCAAAAGAATAATTTGACAACATTGTATAATCAACCTACATTTCTAGGTGTAGCCTTTTCCTTCATTGATTAGGAATGTTAGTAAAATTATGTGTTATATTTAATTTATGTTATAGGCATATTTCATTGGTTTATTTGTATACTATTTCAGGGGTAGATTATGTGTAGCACGTCCAAAGACAGTTTGGCCACGGCATTTTTGTCAGCCAGGCTGAAAAAGGTTTTAAGAAAATTCTTTTGAGCTTATTGTGGTGTTCTCTCTGAAGACTGCAAAGTCATAGTTTGGAAGTCAAGGTTAAACAGACTAAGGCTGAGAAGAAAGAAAGTGCACAAAAATTACGAGCCAAACTCTGAATTTCACATAGTTCCACAATGGATGGAGGAATCAGTAAATGTTGCCTGTGACCACCAGCACAGTTTCCCCAGATTTCCTGGAATACCAAGGCTGATGAACCCCACATGACCAAAAACAAGATGCTGCACACCAGGCCTACTGAAGGTGGGAGTCACTTCGATATCTGTTGCAACATAATAAATATGTAAATCTCTCTCACTGGTATGCAAAAATACATAATAAAGCCCTTTGAAGGTAGATTTTATTTGTCAGGAAGTATCTTGTTGCAAGTTTTAATTTAAAGTTAAAGCAGAGGTTTAATAGAAATTACATCCCATCCATTAATTTTGTTTCAATTCTTTTATTATGTGAACAAAATAAAGTAGTTAATTAAACTATAATCTCTTCACTGGTGTCCACATCCCATTGTGATTAATTAACTGAAATTAAAAATTAATCAAAAACACACCATACAGCTGGACTAAGGGTCAAAATGAGGGAGCATTGTAGTCCAGAAGGAGCCTCCTCCAAGATCAATGCCACTATCGTTCTTAAAAATATTCATTTTATTCTTACGAAGGGGATATTCAGAAAGCAGCAAAGTCTTTTTATCACACACTGTACTCATCATCTCTTGACCTTTATGGAAGAGGTTTTTAGTGCACAGCATATCTCGAACTAATTTTATTGCGTCTATGTTTTCAGAATAGTTTTTACACTACCAAGTTGCGGAAACAAAGGCTCATGTTGAACAGAGCTCCAACCTCCCCACACTATGGATGGACCATTGTGAATTTTATGTTAGACACGTCTTGCCAAAATTGGCGAGCTATAAATGATTTTTTCTTTGAAATCACTGTTTTACTTAAAGCAGATATTAAGACATTAGTTACAAATAACTCCTTAGTTTAACTTGAATACAGTCACTTTATATTATTAAATATTGACACAACAGTTAAAAGCATTATTCTTTATTGAATCCATTCTGAAAGAACTGAATTTGCATTGGATATCATAAAATTATTATTTTTACAAAATGTTATAATAAACAAGCATCAGCTTCACTTAAGTATGCTTTAATAATATATATACCACAATTACAGGGTTATTTTCTGCACGCTGTGTGTAAAACTTGTACAAAAGTACAGTGCTTTACCACTTTTGAGATGGTATAAAAGAGTACTCACTCAAAAATATTGATTCTTTGGAATGTTTAAGATTTCACAGAATTAAATCACTTATAGTACATATTAATTTTGTTGACAGAGTCTCAAAAATGATCAAGCCTTGTAGACTACCACAAATAATTATTGATAAAAAAATATACTATCCATGAAATAAGTGAAAAAGTAACAACCACATATGAGCATTCCAATGAATGAAAATTAAGTTTAATCACAATATTTTTAAAATTGAAGCTCCAGTATTTTGTCCACATACTTGAAGTATCATTGTTCCTTGAATTTTCTTCAGATTCAAAATGTTCCTCCTCCTCTGGAATTGGTGAAACTGATAGAGTCTGCATCCTGCTACGTTTTCTGAAATTGTAGATAAGAACATTAATTCACACAATGCCTTTTAGTTATATTGATTATGTGGAAAGGAAATTCTTCAATCAATATTCCATAAAGAACATTCTAAATTTTATCTGTGATGTTTCGATGATGTTCAATGCTATTGTCTTTGCTGGAAGACGAGGGCAGTAAAAGCCATCGAAAAGTCACATATACCATTGTTTACTCGGTTAGAAGGCTGAGAAGACTTTATTCATTCTCTACACTGAGAAAGACTGCATTCTTTATCATTCTAAATTTTCCTCAAATCTTATTAAATATTATAGCACATGGCTTAAAAATTTATCTCCTACCTCCATAGTTTATAACTTTGAGTCCTGGGTTGCTCTAAAACCAACCCTACTCAAAGGATTTCTACTTAGGTGTATTAATCCATTGTTAAAAACTAGCTTTCTACTTTGTAATGAATGGTTATTTATGCGAGATATTTTGGAGGTGGATGCCATTTTTTTGTTACAGTCAACAACAAGGGAGGCCTTTGGTACAAAGAAAAAGATACAGATCTGTGGACAATATATAAGGTATTGAGAAGGTGCCAAAACTATTAGGCCAAACAAGAAACATCTGTTTCGCAGATGGGTTCAGAATTTTTTTTTAAACATCAATAGATTTTATTGGTTACCATACTGACTGATGACCAAACTGACCAATGACATTCACACAAAAAGATCACCAAATTTCTAGCTTCGAAAGTGAGGAAGAGTTTTGAGTATTCAAAAGTTGACTATTGGAGTTGTGACCTCAAGTATAGAAATTTAAAGAGTAGTCTGATAAAGTTCACAGCCTGAGCCGTTTTTATTTGATTACAAGTGATAGGAGAGAAGAGAAGTAGGTAGAGGGAGTGGAGGGGGTCCAGAATGAGGAGGAGCATGAGGGGGAGCAAGGTAAGGGGGAGGTGGAGTGTGGGAAGGGGTGAAGGCAGGACAGGTAGATATCAGTTGGGTCCCAGTCACGGCCCAGAGAATAATCTGTTGAATGTCTGCCAGTGATGGAACATGCAGCACCTCCAATACATGACACCATACAACACCACCACAGATCAGTGTGAAACCTCACCCCACCAGCCACGGCAACTAGACGACATTTACTGGCATTGTATTGTGATAATATTTTTATATCAAAGTATCATTTTTCCATGTACTTAAGTTTGGACGGATAAATTAAATGGTTTTAGCCATGTTTTGGTTTACTGCTATTTTCTTTTAAGAACCCTCAGAGAAAGTGTAGATGATTATCATTGTATTAATTTAACATTTTATATGTAATTCAATTCTAAATATTGTCTTACCTGTAATTAAAATCTATTTTAATTGTTTTTGTTATTAAATTATTATGAAATTCATTAAATTTCTTATGTGTGATAAAATTCACACTGCAATCGATGACAAACAAAAATTAGTTATGTAGAGCTGAACTTTATTTACACACAAAAAATATAACATAGAAACATAAGTACAGCAAAGTGGGTTAGAACACAAAGCTAAACGAAGACTGAAACAAGAAAGAAAGACAAAATGCAGCAACAGTAGAAGCGCATCATCTAGCTTCGCATACCACTGAAGACCTGCTTGACGCAGTCAGTACAGGGGTTTCTTGAGGTGGCATATTGAATTCCCCTTTTAGAATTTTTTCAGCAGATAAGATGCTCTTTTTGAAACACACAGACCCCCTCTAGATTTGTCCTTCTCTTTAACATATTAGGTAGCAACTTTGGTATGTCCATGTGGATATTGGTGTTGATATTCCCAATGAGGTAGGCAGTTTCAATATCCAACTGCGAGATCTTCATAATGTTCCTTGATGTTAATGCTGGCAGTAAGCATAGACCCCCAAAGTGAGCGATGGGTGCAAATGTTTAGGAGAGTTGGATTCCGGAAAATTGTGAATTTCCCTTGGCGACAATCCGTGCTTTCCTTCGACTTAGGTTTCTACTTTCTCCATAGTTATTTATTAAGACTGTGCAACATTTTATGATGTGTTTGTCTAAGGGTCTAAAATCTATATCAAAAGTTCAGTTTAGAACCAAGCTTTCAATCTCTGCATTGATTGTGTCCTGCCATTCATCAGAATCCAGATCTGTAGTAGCTTCACGATAAGGGATCTTGCCTTGGTCATGACCAGCTCTGTGTCGTAGCAATAGTGAGATTCCGTCTCTTCATCACTGTAGTATTTACTGCTTTGTGGATCAGGATCTTCACTGATGACATTGTAGCAGTTTGTAGGCTGACTGAGTTTATCCTGTCAGTACTTTCTTGGTATGCTGGGTCCTCTATGTGATGATGACTTGGTTGCTGCCTGATATTTGTTAGTGCGAACAGTCTATCTGACTTTTCTGGAGTTGACTTGGAGATAGGTAGCTTGTAGCCTGGATGTAGAAGAACCCCAGGGGCCAAGTTTTGTTTGCCATCGAATTACTCTAAGAGTTTAGCTGTCAGATCTGAGTTGGCTGATACATAAACACAATCTTGGACATCTTCGCATTCGAAGTTGTGATACTTGTGCTCATTTTTAGGACCTGTATAGAATTTGACATCGCATGTGATGTGAGCTCTCATGTCAGACTTGATAGGTCTTTGCAGTGTCAGCACAACCAATGAGGTGACCTTCAATCCACATTGAGGAAAATTTCTCTCTCTGACGGGTCTTATTGAAGATGTAGGCCTTGGTTCCAAATCGTTGCATGTAGCCAAGATGTGGAAAATTGTCAGTCCACAATTCATATGCACACTTGATGACCAATGCTTTAGTGACACAGTGATTCCTGATGTGGTTCACCGTTGCAACTGCCTCTGCCCAGAAAGATGTGGAGTCCATATTCTGATAACATACAATGGGATGGGATGCATTCAGATTTTCCATTTTGCTGTGGTGAATGCAGTATGGTAAGACACCTTTGGATTCCAGCTTTCTTGAAGATGGTCTCAATTTTTTAATTGTAGTGCTCTCTGCCGTTGTCAGATTGAAGCACCTTTTTCTTGCGACCCACTTGATTTTTGACCATGTTTTGTACTCAACAATTTTGCTGGTACTTTGGACATTTGTTTCAAAAAGTAGACTTCAGTCCATTGAAAATGTTCATTGATGTAGGTTAAGAAATATCATTTGACACCTAGTAATTCCACATGTATGGAACCACATACATCAGAATGCACAACCTTACGCCGATGCACTGCTATCACATTTCGGATAAGGTAGTGAAGTAGTTTTCTAGTAGCACAGATCTCATAATAATAATAGATACCTATTACAAAATTGTTCTTCAGCATAAGTGTTATGTCACTCCATTTGAAGTGGCCCAAACGATGATTCAATTCCATGGAATCACTCGTTGATCCAATTGCAATATTACACAATTCTTTCTTTCCTCATCCTCAAGCACAAGAATCACCATCACTATTGGTCTAGTTGTACAAGACCATCTCAGTCAATTTGTCCTCATACAAATTATTTTTCATTCACTGACATCTACCAATAGATGAATGATATAACCATGGATACTCAGAACAACAACCCCTTCTAAATTCCTGGTTCTTGGGCTCATAGGCCAGATTTCCTGTCTTAATTACAACAAAACCTCAATATCAAGCAACCAGCCCGGATTACGTGGAACTGACTCCCCTACCTTGATGTGGATCTCAACTTCCACTTCATCAGCTATTATAATATAAAATGCTCCCTACCTTACAATCTAAGCCCTTCATTAAAGTCAAATTTGCTCCATACATAATAGTCTAGCCACATATACCAACTAAAGACTAAAAACTTTTATAAAGAGATGTACCTTCTGACCAAATAACAACAAAAAGGCATTCTTTAAAAACACCTACATTCTGAGACTACAGCTTAAAAGATGACTGTAATGCAATCTGTAAATACAAAAACATCTTCCACATATTGCATTCAGTTGCCTTCCCAACTTCCACAACATCCTTGTACATGCTTGCAAACCCCATCATTATATTCCTCCACCAAAACTGGGTTGCAATGGGAATAGGTACAGTGTATGTGCTTTCATACATTCTATTGTAAGTTTTTACATAGAGCTACTAACAAAATTAAAGAGAACATAACATGCCTCTACGTCTACAATTTTGTTTAGATAAATTGTAGAATCCACCCTGCATTATACATCAGTCAAACAGAAAAACCTCTTCCCAAACACATTTCTAACTACCACTGCACTGTCACACCTCAAAAACCCTGATTCCTGATAAACACTCTTGCCCAGAACCTCGCCTTCAAGCATTAAAATAGAAATTCTATAAAGCCCCTTGTTTGTGTAGGTATTTATGTATGTATATTTACTTTATTTCTCACAGTTTTAATTTGTTGAGACCTTTCCTACAAATATAGAGAGAGCCTTAAAATCTATTAAAAACACCGTGCAGGCAAGACACCCATACATCTTGTTAAAACTACATATATTTGTGTCTAATCTATCATTTTCAGAAATACTGACATTAATATTGACAAATATATATTATTCATAAAGACTGGTGTTAAATTAAGTTTTGGGGTATCTGTGATGAGCAGGAATACTTCCCATGGCAGTTAAGTCAACATGGGAGAGAAAGTGAGGAGTGATGAAAAATAAAATGTCTAAAAAATACCTCAAATAATGTCAAATACTGATTTCAGGGCTGCTGAAATGAACAGTAATACTCACAAAGTTTGTTAAATCACAGTTCTGCCTATTCATCAAAGGGGTTGTGGGGGGGGGGGGGTGAGAAAGTGTTACATATTAAATATACAAAATGACAAAGATTCATGTCCATTCCTCAGTTTTGGGGATGGCCAAGCTGATTGGTAACACTTCTGATATTAAAGTTACATATCAGCACGGAGACAATAAAATGTCAAAAATTACCAAGGTTGGTGTATTCTTAGTATTGTGGGATGCTGAGTTCAGTAGTGCTATGCAACATAATTCAGTCTCTACTGAATTGGAAAGGAATGAGAATAGGTAAAAGTGTTCCAGATTAGTATCCACTTTTTTTTGGTTGTCTTGTTGGCAAAGCCATGAGTTCATGGCATGCCAACATGCATTATTTCACTAACAAAATTGGACTACTGGCTAGTATTATATGAATTTCCCCTCCTTCTTTTCCAATAATAGCAATTACTTTGATTTTGATATAGATGGGAAAGAGGGTAACTATATGTGGGTTACATTAGAAAAATGGTCACTACGTCAGACAGTGGTCTAAAAGACCTACTCATTTGTCACTAAGTAAGTAAACATGAATAGCCAGTCCATCAACAGTTCTCTCCAGTTATAAATTAATTTTTACAGCTAATTAACACATACATAAAATTACATCCAATGATTTAATTATTTAATCAACTTACTTAGCTTGTGGACTTGTAACAGTTTTTGGTGGGGAATTTGAAATTCCACTAGTATTCAACACAGTCTCTTGATACTTTTTGAATGTTACCACACAATAATCTTTGCTAGTTTTCATATTGCTTATAACTCGTTTAGAATTTTTGTTGCTTTCTAATGAGACAAGAGCAGTTGAATCCGTTAGCCAAACAAGTTGCACTTTACCTATATATAAAGAAAGTAACTGATGACATTCCAAATTAAGAGTTACAAATAAAACTGCAAATATTGTCTAAATCATGGAATTTTAAATATTGATAACATGCACATCTAAAATAAAATAAAAAGTATTGTGTGTATAATAATTACCTCGTGTATTGAGGAAAAAATAAATTATTTTCCGTAAAGGAAGAGGGAAAACTTAGGGTATTCATCAGTAAGTATTTTTAAACTAAAGGATATTATTATAAACCCAAGGTTTACCAGATAAACGATGAAATTTTCTTGGGATTCCAACTGGATAACCTTGTCAAAAACACGTCATGTTTCCATGATCATCATCTTATGGCCAGAAGTAATAAAAACTCACATGTTCTTGATTAGCTTACCAGATTGAATTCCCAAGAAAATTTCATCAGAATATTATTATTTTTCAACAGTACTCGACAGCTTATGCTATATGCATAGAACATTTTCATGATATAAATGTAGTGAAAATATAAGGTACATTTTCATATCTCGATAAATTTTTTTTACATGTAATTCACATGGTGGAAACTATTCTTTAATAGCGTAGCCAAGGGTTGAATAGGGCCCTCAGGCAATAGTTTAAGAATCCTACTCAGAATTCACCTAAAGGTGTTCCAGGGAAACACTAGAAAACTCTCATCAGGTAGGTCAGGACTAGGAATTTGTCTGATGTCCTTCCAAATCTAGGAGAAGGGTTTGCTGTGGGGACTCAGCATTCCCATCCCTGTGCCTCAACCAGTTTAGGAGGCAACTTGCTGACTGTTCTAATATGTCAAAGGTCTGTGATCCCTCTCAAAGCAGGCCGAGGTGCCTCAGCTTGTCAGAAACTTATTTTAAAAGCAGAGAGAGAGAGAGAGAGGAATTTAAATAAAGACTTTTTTAAGTTAATCACTTTCTTACTTGACTGTTAGTGAGAATGACAATGTTTAAACCTACAAGTTGACAGCTGTAACTGGAGAATTTCAGAATTACATAAGAAAGCACAAATTAACATAATTGTTTCCAGACAAACATAGAAAAATCAAAAATCATTAAAATATGGAATAGTCAAATATTGAAACTTTCTAATTGGAATAATAGTGAGACTTACTGACAGAAGAGTATGTTCTTCTTTCAAATAACTCTTAAGTGAAGATGAATTGATTACTTACCAAACTGTTTGAATACTTGAATAATGTCGTGAGATTTCCATTTTGTTGGAAAAGTAATGTGATAAACATTATCTCTTTTTGTCTCACCTGAAAAGGAATAATTATTAAATAGTAAAAGGACAAAATATTCTAATCTAAAAATTGCATGTATTGATTCAGGTTTATTTATTTTATAAGCAACTATGGATAATGTGACATTGTAAATAGACATAAAAAAGTTAAGGATAATGCGATATTGTCAAATTAATTAATTTTAAGGACAGAGGGAAAGTTACATGAACAACAAGATGTTTAGTCCTACTATCCAGAGGCAGAGGGCTTAGACCCTAAAAAATTTGACATATATTACTTACTCCCAGCCTTACTATGCCAACTGCCAATTTAAGGTAAGTCAGCCACTCTCTATCTCTCTTATTATATACACCTAAATTCTGGCCTTATCACCACAACAGTCCTCATTAAATCCAACATCACATTACAATATCTTCACTTCACCAGTTATCACCTTGAACATACCAAACAATCTCTTCCATGTAGTTTAGACCTAAGTAGAGCTTGAATTTGCTCAACTTGGAACAGTCTCGCAACATACACAAACAGAATACTCATGCTTTCATAAACAGAAAATATCCTAGTATCCAGAAACAAATATCCCATGCACTATCCACTGTCCAACTACCCAAACCTATTCTTGATCTACACAATAAAAGTGGTTCACCCCTTACCACAACCTGCCTTCCTGTACTACAAAAACTCAACTCCATTGCCATGTCTTCACTGGACTGCAAAACAACCCAGATATTTTAAATTAATTGCAAACTCTGTCCTGCTTTCTACATCGGCCAAATAAAATGACCCCTCCTTAACACATTGCTAACCACTGCAGCACAGTCAAACTATCCAAAACCCAATTTCCTATAGATGTCTACAACCAAAGTCACAACACCAACAATTTCAACAAATGCTCTACCCTAACCTTCCTTAAAACTTTACTCATCAGATGCTGAACTCCATCTTCAGGAACTCTCCTACCAGCATATCTTACAGTCTAGGGAAAGTCATGGACTCAACATACTCCAATTTTGTTATAGTGGTCATTGAAGCAGTGTAACAGCTGGTGCATCTTAGTTTGAAGTCGTCAATTTGTTTCCAGCCGCTTGTTCTTCAGAGTCTTTTTTCTGACTTAAGGGACCTCAAGGCCCTCAAAAATTTGGAACACCATCGGCCGATGCACGGAATGGTGTAAAACTCATTCCTGAAGGAGGCTGAGGGCCTCTGAAAATTTGAACAACAACCTTCAGTTCCCTATGGCTACACCAAACTTCACTTTCAGATAAGCCATAAGCTATCTCTCTTTCCTTTCCATACCAATATCGCAAATTATTTTTTGACAATGTCATATCCTTACTCAGCCCCTATTTCTTTCTCAAGAAACATTCTAACTGAGTACATGACAGAATGGAAATAGTTGTATAAATAGGTTTTGGGCTTCTAATCAAGTGGAATATATGTTATATGGAAATGTTGAGGAAAACTACAACAGACTGCATCAAAAAGGTTTTTGCAAAAAGTCACAACTCTGGTGGAGCAAATAATAAGTCTGAAAGGAAAATGACCGTAACATATTAAAAGGGAGAGTTCTGAACTAGAGTATACATTATTGTCAACAGCTACTACTGCTGAATAAGAAAGATAGCCTATGAGATAGCTTTAGAGTGTTGTCAACTGTCCAGTGCAGTTGTGTTTCTCTAGGCTCTTGGTAGCACCTGACGAAAGGGACAAGGATCCCAGAAATGTTGTGTGGTATTTACATTACCCTTTTTTGTCTGTATTGGCTATCTTTCTTATTCATTATTTTCAATCAGACGTTATCTTTTTCTTTTTCCATTTTAGCTACTACTGCTATTGAAGGAACCTATTCCAGAGAAATTGAGAAAAGCAATAATGTTTATGATATCTTACTATGGTTATTGAATGTGTAAAAAAGAGCACTACACTATTAAAAAAGCATAACAAGTGAGCACACAAAAATAACATCTAGGTGAATTTCCTATATTATATATGAAAGAAAAAATAATTATGAAGTGTTATCTTACTGTCTCTTCCATCAAGATTCATGTGTGAACAGTCTTGTATCCTCATGAGAAACAACCTAAAAGAAAAAGTGATTATACAATAAATGCTAAAATAATACATGCATTATGAATGGAATTTATAAAAAAATTGATTACTTATTTATATAAGGTTCCAAAACTGGTGATGTCATTAAATTATGTTCATCTTGTCTCATATTAACACCTGGAAGACAAATGTATATGTATTAATATCCTACCCAATCAATTCAGAATCATAATAAAAAGAAAGACATAGCAGATAGTGTAACAGATAATACATTTGATGGCCTGAGAAAAGATACTTATTTACCTGAGGGTTAGATATGGTTCTATGAGGAATACAATGTATAGTAATTTTCATTATTGTTATGTATTTCTGAAACAGATAGAAGGCCCATTCAATTAGGCAGTATATTGGACAGTATTTATTGTTTTCAGGTAGCCTTGAAAAATTCTGTCCACATGCACACACTACATTTTTGAAAGCCATGAGGCAGAACTAGATGATATGCCTGTCTTATGCTCTCAATCATAATTAATATGTCATGAGCTCTCACATAAATATCTGCACAGAATTGAGCAAAATGTCTTTTTCAATATAAAGTACAAATTAAAATGCAAGCATTGTATGACTACAGATGAACTAACATCCTCTTTTGGAGTGCACTGCCAAAAACTAAATCTCAGTTAAATTAAACAATACATAGTTACCAAATACTATCAATGCTGTCAGAAATGGTTTCAACAACTTTGACACAGAACTTCAATTGTTGTAACTCTGTTTCCCACATGTCCTACAGCCCAAATAAATTCCTTCAATGAGAGTTTACTTTTCTATTCTTATCATTTTTCTTACTGCATGTTTATAGATGTTTATATATTGATTGTAACTTATAAATCAAATATTTCCTATTTTTGGCATCAAAGTTAATGAATATCTTCTTTAAATTTTGAGTTACTAATTAACTATAATCACGAAACAATTCTATGGCATTAAAATAAACATGCATGATGAAAACAAAATTGAATTTTCCTACATAAGATCAGATTTGATAAAAAGTACATTAATTTACTAGATGTTAAATATAATCTATTTAAGACACACACATATATCTACCTAAATATTGAGCCATTGTGAGGAAACATAATCCAGTAATATATGCATCATATCCAGCTTCGTGAAGCTTCTCATCAGAAAGTTTGTAGGCATATTTGATATCATCAGGCTCTGAAATTATTAAGTATTTAAGAGTTAACAGACATTGTAATACAGTGCATCTGGATGGGTATAAAGAGGATATGAGAAATTTCTTGGTAATCATTACTAAATGTGGAGTGAAGAGGGGAAGCCAATATGCTTGTAGCAAATTTTGACAAAAATTATATTTACAGAGTCAGAAACAAATGGAAAATTATAATGGAACATTTTAATAAGCTGCTCCTTTTTTTTTCAAAGTACATTCCAGTATACAGTATTATGTCTCATTGAACACCCTCAACTTTTTCTTTGGATATTTCAAAGGCTCCAATATTTCCAAAGCTTTGCACCTTAATTCAATAGTCTCATTCCAAATCATAAAACACTTTTGTTAATTCTAATGCCTATTTTGTTAACCAGTCTTTCAAACTTTTTCATTAATGGCCTCTTCAATGACTATCACTTTTTACTCATCTCTCACATTTATCACTGTTCCTCATCCAACCATTCTTCATGACATTGTAATGTATTATAAATTTTTGACAATTAGATACTTTCTTTGGCACACATTTCTTTTATGGAGTCACTACAGAGGTGAGCGGTGCAGTGAACCTGCAAAACTGGCCTGCAAACCAATGAGGTTCCACTACACCACCTCAGAGGTCTACTCACTGAACAGCTCCTACCAAGAAAGACCAAATTGACTACAACTTTGTTCTTAAACAGAAGGTATCCAATAAATCTTCAAAGTAAACATAGAAAAAAATGAGCAAGAGAACACTAAGAATATTTTCAAATTAGATCAGTAGGCTCTGGACCAAACATAAGATAAAAATAATAATCAGATTCTGGGTGCATGCTAGTTTGCACCCCACAATGTAATAGACAACTTAATAATAAAGCCAAAAAAAGCATTCGACCAAAAAAATTAGAATTGAAGTTAACTTGTTTCTATCCATATGTGGACCCTCATCCGATTAACAAATTATAGATATAATTGAACAAAGGTTACTAAAATATATTTCATGATTCAAATGTTGTTCTCTTGAAACTTTAAAGGTAAGATAGCAAAACGACTTTATCAGTGTGGTTATAGATGACAGGAATTTTTTGTACTTTACTGTACCAATTTGTGAAAATTTTTCTGTGCAAGAAACTAAAACATCGAAAAAATTAAAGTGATTTTTTTTTCATGTGTGAATTTAATAGAAGGATAATGTTATTAAAAGTGTGTAAAGTAGTATCAATTTTGTTTTTGTGAATAATGCAAAAAAAATGTCATCAACATAACAGCAATAATAAACAGGTTTGAAATTGAGTTTGGAAATGCATTCAGATCATGTAAAACAATTTCAGCAAATAAAGGACTGGGAGGATTAACATAGGGCAGCCACAGTTTTTCATATAAAAACATTTAATAAAAGTAAAATAAGTTGAATTTAGAATTAAATTAAAATAAATTTCATTAAGTTTAATAAAGTTAAGTGTTGGAGCTGATCCCAATGTTTTTTATACTCTGAATAATTAAAGTGAATAATGAAACAATGATAAAGAAAAGAGTAAATGATTATTGTAATGATGATTTCTTTAATATCTTGTATGCAACTGAAAGAATTGGAAACTGATCTGTATTCTTCAACATGTAGAATATCTCAGCCAAGGGTTAACTTCCCAAACTTGGAAAATCCCCTGAGTCATTCTGACAAAAGTAAAAGGCCCCAGCAATTGAGTAAACAAAGCCTGTCAGTCTCATTCTGAACCCTATAAATTTAGCAGCAGTCCCAGACACTTCAGATGTGAATGCATCGATAAACAACTCTCTGGATAAGCTGAATCTAGCATTAAGGAGTGTTCAGACTCTTGTACTGAGCTCCAATTCTTAATCCTTTCCCTGAAGAACAGTTGACACTTTTCGAAACATAGGATCATTCTTTCCTCATAATTACATCCTCTAATAATCTCTTCAACAAAAGACTGTGAAACACCCAACCTTAACATGGGTGGAAACTCAAGAACTGTTTATCCAGTATATTATTTTTGTTTGAGAAAGTTTATCAATTCATAAATGGTGGTGTTAATTTAAGACACGGTTGATATGAGGTAGAAACCTTTAATATTTCATTAACTTTGGAAATATAATTATTAGTAACTATGGTCAATCATTCGCTCACAATCCGCAGTTGTATGCGGACGGAAGTAAACAAACGTTACGCTCCGATCGTCTACGACTCGCAGAAAGAGTTCAAAACCGGCAACTCGTAGATAAAATTCGAATAAATCATCAAATCCATCGAGAATCAACATCATCACTTCTCACCACCAGCTACATGAGGGAGGAGGACCCGGATCCACCCCCACACAACAGTGAAAACTTCGAGACCTTCTACTCTCAAGATCAACCAACTCCAAAAGTGATAAGTGTTAAACTACAATCATGTGCTCAACCGTGTGAAACCAACAGTGATCCTGCCACAACTTCATCTCCAACGACACACAGTGACCAAGAAATACCCGCTTCACCCGTTCTACAATCCTCCATTCACAAACGTCGTAAAATGTTTCCTCCAGCCACTAATATTAACAATAGTGAAAAAAGTGCACATACAACATCCCAAGCTCCATTTCCTCCCCAAACAAGTATCTCTGCACATAAGGGTGGAAAAATAAACGGCGCAGCAAATCATTCTACCACCATAAGCAACAACAGTGACTTTAGTGAATCCCTTTCCCCATTTTCCTCACCTAATAGATTCGTTCTACTACAGGACATGGAAACTGAAGATCAAGAACCTCCCATTCCAACTCACCAAATTCCAAAAGTTAAACCTCCTCCTATATTCATCACCAACACAAACGATATAAACCTACTCATAAAAAACTTAAAATCAATATGCTCCTCCCCATTCTCCTACCATGCAGAGGAAAAAAAAATTAAACTTAATCTGCAAACACCTGAAGATTTTAGATCTACCTCTAAATACCTAATCGAAAAAAAAGCTACGTTTCATACATACCTATCAAATAAAAAGTGAAAAAAACTTTAGAGTAGTAGTAAGAGGACTTCACCACTCATCAGATAGAAATAGTATTAAAGATGAACTCATTGCTCTAGGTTACAGTCCAGTGTCAATAACCCCAGTAATCCATCCAGTTACTAAAGCCAATCTTCCTCTATTTTTTGTAGACCTTTCCCCTAACCCAATCAACCCAACTATATATAACGTAAAATCTCTATACTTCTCAAAAATCCAGGTCGAACCCCCCAAGCCTAAAAGATATATAGTTCAGTGTCATAACTGTCAAGACTTCGGTCATACTCGCAATTATTGCAATCATCCCCCCAAATGCATCCGATGCCAAGAAACCCATTCTTCTACCACATGCCCTCTTCCCAAATCGACCCCACCCTCTTGTCCCAACTGCCAAGGTCCACATCCAGCCAATTACAGAGGTTGTTCATATTACAAAAACTTACAAACTAATCTGAACCAGAAATTCCGCACAAACATTCCACCCCTTAACCTCACAAATAAAAACATCAGCAAAGACAATCCTACTCCAACTCCTTCCGGCTCTCCCCCCTCTCACACCCCTCCCCAACAACTGTACTCTGACGTACTAAGAAATAAATACCCCACTTCCTCCTCACCAAACCAAGAAAACACTGCTTGCCATCCACCTAGCAACGAATTCAATATCCTCAACACCATTTGCACAAAAATCGACAGCCTAATCTCAGCCATCACTCCGCTTCTCAATATCCTGGCTACTATCCTCCCCAAACTTCTCAACTCCAAATAATGCCCTCTCCGAACACTGCCCCCCATTCTCCCCCACTAAATATTTGTACCTGGAACGCCTGCAGCCTAAACAATAAATTCCACGAACTGTCTTATTTCGTTATACAGTATAATATTGACATTCTCTTAATCTCCGAAACAAAAATGACTCCTTCACTCAATTTCTTTCTTCCTAATTATATTACCTACAGATCTGACCATCCCTCTAATACTCGAAAAGGAGGATCTGCTATCCTAATCAAAAAGACTATTCCTCATTATCCCATCCCAACTAACTCTTCCATCGAACAACAACTAAGTGCAATAACTGTCCAACTTCCAAACAACAAAAAAATTACCCTAGTTGCCTACTATTCCTCTCCTAATTATAAAATAGATTACAACCAATATAGCCACTGTTTCAGTCCTCTTCCCTCTCCTTTCATAATTGGAGGCGACTTCAATTCCAAACACGTGATGTTTGGTTCTAGGATTTCCTCACCAAGAGGTATTATCCTTAATAACTACATCACTAGCAAAAAATTAACTCCCTTCTTTACCAATGAACCCACCTATTATCCGACTAATAACGCCTCCCCAGATGTACTGGACTTCTTCATCTGTAAGAAGTCTAGACATCTCCTCTCGAATATTTACGTCTTAAACGAGCTATCCTCTGATCACCTTCCTGTCATAGCATCCTTATCCATAAAATATAATTCACTATTCTTTCCCCATACCATAAACAACAGAATTAATTGGAACCTTTATAAAGACTTAATCCACAACAGACTTCAAATCCCTAATTTACTAAAAAGCGAAACAGAAATCAACGCTGCTGTTTCTATTTTAACCTCCATAATTAGATCGGCTATAAAGGAATCATCCTTAACCCTTCCCCCAAAGCCACCCTATTCCCAAGCCAATAATATTGAACTGAATTCCCTCCTTTCCTTCAAAAAATTCATCCGAAATAGATGGATAGAAACAAAATACCCCTGTTATAAAACAACCCTCAACCTAATTTCCAAAAAAATAAAAAATAAACTCAAAGATATCAATAATCATTTATATATCCAAAAAATGTCCCAACTCAACACCTCAGACTGCTCCCTCTGGAAAAAAGCCAAATACATTCTCAAAGAAAAATCCTGTATTCCGCCATTACTTCACAACTCCATTTGGTTTTCCTCTCCGCAGCAAAAAGCCAACCTTTTTGATAAACTTCTTTCTACTCAGTTTAAACCTTTTCCGTCTTCCAATCCTACACTTGACAGTCTTATTCACAACTCACTGTCAACCGCCAAAAAAGAGCTAAATCCTCCACCCCTATTCACCTTGAATGAAGTAGTGAAAACAATTTCGAAGTTAAAAAACAAAACAGCTCCCGGAAACGACCTAATCAACTCAAACCACCTCAAACATCTTCCCAAAAAAGCCCTTGTCCTACTAACAAACATATATAACGCAATACTAAAAACCTCAAAAATTCCAAATGACTGGAAATTAGCTACAATAATAATGATTAATAAACCCGACAAGCTAAAATCCAATCCCACCAACTATAGACCAATCAGCCTTCTCCCTATACTTTCTAAAGTCTTCGAAAAACTCCTCCTGCCCGACTTAAAAACCAACTTTCCCACCTTATACCCAACCAACAATTTGGCTTTCGGAACAATCATTCCTGTCCCCAACTGATCAACACCCTGACAGAAACGATCATCAACTCCTTTGAAGAAAAAAAGATTTGTATAGCGACTTTCCTAGATTCCGAAAAAGCCTTCGATAAAGTTCACTACCCTTCACTCCTGTTTAAAATCAAACCCCACCTCTCCCATCACTACTTAAACCTTCTCTCCAATTACGTCACCAATCGATCCTACAGAGTTAAAATAGACAATTATTTCTCTCCACTACATCCTATACTCTCAGGCGTCCCACAAGGAAGTGTAATTG
Source organism: Zhengitettix transpicula (assembly GCA_037074705.1). NCBI lineage: Eukaryota > Metazoa > Arthropoda > Insecta > Orthoptera > Tetrigidae > Zhengitettix > Zhengitettix transpicula. The sequence continues at coordinate 84,345,952 of CM073592.1, forward strand.
GTCCGTTCCTCTACTCCATCTACACCCACGACATTCCTATTATCCCCTCTACTACCACCTCAATATTCGCAGACGATATCGCTATCACTTCGCACTCTCATGACTTCCAAACCGCAACAAACCACCTTCAAACTTCCTTAAACCTTATTTCAATCTGGGCCAACGACTGGCGCATAGTCATCAATCCTTCCAAATCTGTAACCGTTCCCTTCTCCCTGAAAAGAAAAGGCTACGACCTATCAGTCACTATGAACAACTCCACCATCCCTACTAAATCTTCCCATAAATACCTCGGCTTAACCCTAGACTCCAAACTAACATGGTCCCTTCACACTTCCCATCTTAAAAAAATAATTCTCCACAGATTCCACAAGCTAAAACCATTACTGAACCCGAAATCTCCTTTATCTGTCACAACAAAAAAACTCCTTTACACATCCCTCATATATCCCCTCTGGTTTTATGCCTGCCATATTTGGGGTTCGGCCGCTACCACCCACATAAATAAAATTCAAATATCGCAAAATAAAATTCTCCGCTTTATAACTAACTGTCCCTGGTACGCTACTAACTCTAGAATTCACAATGACCTTAATATTCCCTCAACCCAAAAAACTATATTTCAAACCGCCCTAATCCAACGTCATAGAAATCTCCACCACTTCAATCCCATTATCTCAAATACAGAATCCCATCCTCCTCCACCTAAACCTCTCAGAAGGTTAAAAAGAAAAAGACAAATTGACCTGGCAACCAGAGCAAATTAACACACGCATGTATGTCTATGTATGTGTATATATGTATGAGTGTGTGTTTGTATATATATATTTATAGATAAATAAATAATTCATAACGTCCTCAACTACTCACTCAAGAAGCAAGGACATTTCTTCAAGATAATTGTAACATGTTAATGTCTTTAAAATTATATCTCAATTGTAAAATCTTAGGATTAAAAAATTTTCTGTTTATTAAATAAAAATAAAAAAAAAAACTATGGTCAAACCTTTGTCAGCTGTTGTAACAAAGATATTGTTTAATAAAGAGCGTAAGTTTTCCCGACGTATATTCTGTATAGAGTTCTCGGGTTTCCGGTCAGGTAATGTTACCCGGCCGGAAACACAAGAACTCTTTATATGCAAATATATTGTTGTTTTCATTGATGTATATATTTTTTGTTTTTAATCAATTTTTATGTATTAAATTTTATTGGTACTTCAAATTTTTGTGTTCTTGTTTTCTTTTTAAAGAAGAATGTAATGGGTGGCATAATAGAACGTACTCATTGTGTCATCTTTTATTGGGGGGTATCCTGTGTGTGGATGGAGGGGAAGTTGTGTGGATGGAGGGGAAGTTGTGCAGATGGAGGGGAAGTTGTGCATATGGAGGGGAAGTTGTGCAGATGGAGGGGAAGTTGTGCATATGGAGGGGAAGTTGTGCAGATGGAGGGGAAGTTGTGCAGATGGAGGGTAAGTTGTGCAGATGGAAAGGAAGTTGTGTGGATGGAGGGTAAGTTTAAGGTTGGAAAGACCTCCTGTCCAGTTTTTTTGAAGCATGAGTCAGTTCAACAAAAAGCATCAGGCATTTTGTGTCCTACATTTTATGAAAACTGTAATTCTTACACCACAACTAGGTGATGTACTCTGAATACACATTACGACAAATTTGTGAAACTTTAAGTGCAAATTTAATTCCAATACGTTTTAAATATTTTGAAGAAAGAGGTTCAACATTTAAACCATGAGCTAATGGTTGTTCAAGAACAACAAGGAACAAAGAAAATTCTGAGAGAGTGAAGTTTTCAGTAGAAGAAAACCTACAAATGTCTACTCACATGAAATCACCGCCTTCAAACTTACCGTGGCGAACCTTACAAAGAATTCTAAACCTGGATCCATTTAACATACAAATAATACAGGAATTAAAAGAGCAATACTTCAGAAAGGATGGGCATTTACACAAGAATTGCTTGATTGATTTCCCAATTTCAACAATTTTCTCAGATAAAGTCCATTTTCATCTACGTAAATTGACAAAACAGTCATTATTGGAGCAAAGAATACCCGAAGCTAAAGCACCAAAAGCCATTGCATAGCAGTAAAGATATGGTATTGGCTGCAATCTTGAGGAGAGGAATTATCGGGCCTTTCTTCTTTGAAGATTCACATGGGTGAAATGTTTCTGTTAGCAAAGAACACTATACTGCAATGTTAGGATTTTTTACTTCAGAAATCAAACATTCAAGAATAGTGAATTTATGAACATGGTTTAAACATGGTGGAGCCACCCGTCTATAGTGATTGAACAAATGTTCTCAGACCGACTGATTTCAAAGAGAAATGTAATCTTTTGGCACCCATGCTGCCACAACTTGACATTTTTTGTGTGGAGATTGCTCAAACAAAAAGTTTACATAAAAAATCTGAGGAATATTTATCAAAGAGAAATTCCAGTATGAAATAGCAGCAATCACACCAGCGTAATTGAAGAAAGTTTGTGTAAGTCTCCGCCCACAACTGGAGGGGGTCATCATTTAGTTGGTGTAATATTTTTTAAAAAATCTGTAACTATTGACTAATAGATCAGTAGTTTTACTTCATCTATCTATTCTGTGTGTTTTTTATTTATTTTAAATAAGCACGTTGTATTGTGCCACCCATCATGTAAAACTTTCCAAAGTTTTGCCTTAATATATTGTGGTCATGCGAAGTGAATTTTTAAATGTTTAATTCTTTGATAAGACTAATTTTGTTGTTTGTTGAATTTTTTAGTGGGTATAGCAAATTTAAGTCCTAGGGAAACTAATTGTATGACTTCATCTTATCTGTTAAATTTATAAACCAATTAGCCCGGGAAACCGATGTTTGTTTTGTGTGTGGATGAATGAAATGAAAGAGATTGTGGAATTTCAAAGAGTTTTTTTTATCCTATTATGATGGTGTGGTCTTGACAAATTTAAATATGCAAAATAAAGAAACTTTTTAAAAATGTGGCTAGGAATGAGAGAATTGATTTTCTAAATGTAATAAATGTTTCTTCAAGAAATTTATATGAAAAGGTAAGTCCTTGGTTTTGAAAAAGACTCGTTCATGAATGTATACTATAAATATATGGTTGACAGTATACTGAGAATTCACAATGGGCTATTAAAGGTGTAGTTATCTTCAGTAGCCTTTCAAATATGCTATTTTGAAATAATTACACAAAATGGAGTTGGAAAAAGTCTGTTGGTAACAATGGATTATGATAACTGCTACAGTTTCCTGCTGAATATATACCAGAAAGTGCTCCCCAGCTGAACTTGTGGGGACAGATATTCATAAAAATGTTGGTGCTATGATTGCCAAAAAGTAAGATGTTTAAGTGAAAACAGTTTATCAGAATTGCACAGCATAGGGTTGACAAAATTCCAGATTCCATTCATTGAAAAATTTGTTAAGTATTAAAAAATTAGGGAATGATGAATGGTGCCAGTTTACATACATACTGGACCATACAAATCAATTTAAGCATAACATGAACACATTTAGATTATGCCACATGTGTTACACAAATAATATTTTGATGAAATAATAACTAACCAGCTTCTGTAAATTTAAATGGTAGATCCATCAGTGTAGTTTTCATATGTTGAAGAACATTAGAACTAATTAAACTCTTTAGTTCACCACAGCTGCTCATATATTTTGTGTCCAGAAGCCTGTGGAGAGGAAAAGTATTACTAATTTTTTAGCAAGTTAAAAATAGCAAATTGTCAACAATTTAAACATTTTGAAAAGTTACTAAAATTGCAATATGACAGTAATAAAAGAGACACCAAACATCTGAGATATTTTCGAGCTAACTGATAAAATATGAATAAATAAAGTAATTAATTAATTATTTTGAAGTGTTAACCAAAGTAATAAGGACTTTAGTGTTTCCACACTTAAAATGAAAAATTTGCAGTTTTGAAAATTAATAATTAGAAAAAAAATAGCCAAATACAGACAAAAAAGCAATGACATAAATATCACCAAAGAAAGGTTTCCAGAAACGTATGGTATATATATCATAAATTCTTTTGTCTGTATTTGGCTATTTTTTTATTATTAGTTTCCACACTTATATAATTCAAGTAGTTTTTAAAAAAGAATTTAAATTCTAGAATAATGTTGTATGTTTCTGTTACAAGTTGTACAGACAATACTTTCAAACTATTGATGTTTTATTTAATCTTAACAATAGTACATTACACTAGTAGCTATTAACAAAAGACAAAGATAATATATTCTCGAAGATATACAAACTGTAAATAATGACAACCTTATAACAGTTTGAACTCTAACATAATTACAAATTATGTCCAATATAAATTAATTGAAATTTAAAATATGGAACTATGGTATAGTTCTTGAGATTAAATACTTGTTCTTAAGGATGCCACACATGGAATACATTTTATCATTTTGAACGTTACATTTTTTAGATTCTTAAAATCAATCCAAAATTGGCATAATGTATTTTGAAAATTTAAGGCTCATTATTTTAAAAACATGACTTACAAAAAGAAAAAGAAACAGACATTGTAATGGAGTTTAATGTAATTTTTGCAATAAATTTTATTTCTACATTTTGTGTGAGAAAATAACCTTAGGGCTAGAAGCATGACAGATATAGGGCAGTTTGCTCAGGCATGAATTAAAATTGGCCATATGAAGAAATTCCACTAGTTTTGAGCATGTCACCCTATTGGAGAACAAGAAGGCATGAGGAAAGTTACTGGTAACTAAAAAAGAGAAAAGTCAAAAATTAATGTTGGAGATTGAGTCTAGAGCAATACATATCCACAAGAAGCAGCCAACAACCTTCAGTTGGCTACTACCTGGCTGAGTTGGTACTTGTGTGAACGTCTCAACCAAACCTGCAAACTCCACAATAAACATATCCTAATTAATCTTTCAAGAATGATGTATTATGGGACAGAAAACAGGCTTCTGACATTCATATAATAGACCGCAATCCTCTGAACTTTTCAGACACAGAGCCAATGGTTATTTGTTAAAGTATTATTGTCCCCCACATATCGCCCGTCACCTCTTGCGTGCAGTCCAGCCGTCGTCATTGAGATTCTATAAGAGAAAGAGTGAGTTCATCTTAGTGTTAAGTGTAAAGAGGGCTACCTCCAACTCGAATGACTTCCACTTGGTAAGTAACACCAATATTACGAGTTCCAAAAACTGAATTTTTCTCCGTCCGGAAAACGTTCCATAATACATAGTTAATATTTAGATATCACGGGCATCCACCAAATTTTAAATATAATATAAAGAGACTGGTACAATCTCTTTGAAAACAACAATTGCTTTATAATTTCATTCTTTCGCTCATAAATTAACCGCCAGTGTTATTCTTACGCAACCATGTGCTTAAGTCAAAGTCGCCACATGGTTCTGTCAAACTGTGCAAACAGGCCATGTGAAACTGTCAAACCCTACCACACACACACACACAAGTGCATTCTAAACTGAAAACCAATAGGGTATAGGCAGAACCTATCGTGGGCACATATACAATTTTATATTAATCACTAGTAGTAACTTATAATGTGCCCATCTTAATACTTGGTTATTTTGGTGAACTGGATGGTGATATTCACACAAAATTCACCGATACCAGTTTTAACTAGCTGTAAAGTATAGACAAGGTTTAACTGTGTTGACTAACATCGATCTTGAACAGATGTGTCCAGTATCATGACGATATGGGCTTGCGAGGGGACTGGAACCTATGGCAACTCGTAATAGCCCAGAAAGCACACCAGATTAAAAAATGACGACTGCGGTAAACAACTGCATTATTAATTTGACAGATACATCTGTGAATATGAGAAAGTAGATGGTCAATGATCTTGAAAAAAATTATCATTGATCTTCTACAATATGTGAAGCTTCGGCATAATGTCCACAGGGAAATTAAGCGATTAACAAGCACCATTAAAACTTTCTTTGATAAGCTTGAGAGAGATGAGGCGAAAGATTCTTCTGCAAAGTGAGATGCGTCAAGTCAAACAAAGGAAAAAGGCTCACACACTGATGATGTGTGTGTCAATAAGGCTGACAGCAGTGTTCGTGTGATTGCGAGTAATGGAACAGAGAGTGATCCAAAGAAGATGCCTCAAGGTGAGGAAATGGGATAAGTTTCGATCATTACCAAAGGTCAAACTACAAGGAAGCTGTTCTCAGAAGTACTGACCACAGAATCAACAGTCCCCAAAAAAATATGAAGAATGGTAGCCGAGAATTTCAGTACAGAGGCCTTCGAAAAAGCCAGCTCACCCAGATGCGCTTGTCATCAAAGCAATAGGGGAAACTACGACAGCTTATATGCTGAAAAAAATTAGAGACCTTAATGACTTACGAAGCAAGGTGGCCAAAGTACACAGAAATGTTACATGAGACCTGCTGCTTGAATTATTCCGGTATCCAAATATAGTGGCGACAATGTTTCGGCCTTTGCTGCAGTCAAAAGCTAGACGTTTTTCCTGATGTTAAAGCTCTGAGCCACATATTCAGGTAGAAGTGAGATAGTTAATATGCCTACGGACCCGGCGAGTGCTAGAGCTTGGTCTAATTCAAGTCGGATGGACAGTCTGAACCATTTGTGAAAGAGATTTTCCATCCAATGCTACAGATGTCTTGCTTCTGTCAAGAAATTGTAAGAGCCCAGTAGATTGAGGAGACGCATGCTTAAAGTGTGGTAAGGATGGGCACTTCACAAAGGAGTGTAACAGCAAAACCCAGTTGCGTACTTTATAAGAAGGGTCGAGGTGGGCACAAGCGTGCGGCATAAGCGCATGTCCTGTGTATAAGCGAAGCATCTCCGCAGCAGGAAACTAAGAAACTTCAACAGAACCTGGGAGGTTGCTTGAGTTCTCCTTATGCAAACTGTGTGGGAGCTACATGTTGCCGCAACAGTTTTGTGAGAACAGTAGTCAGATCTTGACAGAAGTGATTGGGTACATGATTCAACAGGCTATATGCTCATGTGGGGATAGGCCCCTCCAGGAACCATTATGGACAGCCTGCGATGGATGTATGAGGGACGAAGTGGACAGAATTACTATATACAGTTGTTCAGCGCCCCCAAATGCACCTCCAGAGGAATTCTACCACTTCATAGACAGCATAGTGGTCGATGCCCTGCAATTATTGCCGGAGATTTTAATGCTCGGCCAGTTAAATGGGGATCCCGGCTAATATTGGTGGCCCAAAGCAAATGCGTCATTTACTGTTAGGCAATGTACTAACTTCAGTATTGCTCCATGGTGCTCCCATATTTACAGGTGAAACAGCAAAAGCGTTAAGGTAAGAGGAGTATTTTACTCCATTAGGGTAACAGGAATATTTTTCATGACACCGAGAGTACTTTCTGATTCTTAAAGAACAAATGCTTTCCTGGTGAATAGAATTTAGAAAGGTTCATTGGGTTTCCACCAAGGAATGGATAGCTATTCAGCTTGGAAGGAGGTGGAAGAGCTATCCATCGAAATGCCACTATCTACCGAGTTGGCTTGGGTAAAAACCAAAGAAGCCCTTCTAAATTTCTGATAATCTTCATTTAATAAAAATATTTTTGAATTTCATAAGATACTGGGTGTATTTTTGTCCTGTATGAGGAGATGATGTCTTGACTCAATTAAGGTACAGGGTGTGAACATACCAGTTATGATGAAATTAACATTGCCTAGGATAAATCAGATTAATGTAGAATTAAATACTTTTTCAGGCTTATATAAATAAATACCCAGGCAACACTGGGAACCCAGCTAGTTATTTTGAAAGAAATGGAAAATTCATATAGAGAATATCTGTAAGTATAGACGTTACTCAAAATTACAATATATTTAATATATTATTATATAATAAAGGTTATAAATAAAAAGGTTTTGGACTTTAGAAATTTAATTGTTGGTGTAAAAAGTGTCTGAAGAAATAAAATAGTTGGAATAACTTTAAAGCAACAGTTTTAGATTATAGGGAACAGCTGGGCCACAAATAAGAAGGAATAACAATTCTGCATCAATTCCAACTAATCTAGTGAACAGAATAAACAGTTTTTGGGTTTCCACATGGGTTAAAGCAAGCTGAAGCCATGGCGTTTTGACGGGAAACTCGGCCATATTTCTCAAGTGAATTGAGAAAGGTAGCAGAGTATGCCACTGGACCTCATGGATTAAGCTTGCTGGGTTAACCCAGGTGGAAACTCAAGAATTGTTTATCCTGAATATACACCAGGAAAATATTCACTCTTTGATAATCTAGTGAACAATTTGGTGAGGGCAAACTGACTGAGCTAATGCTCAAAAAGAATTTATTGAGAGCATAACAAAAAATAAAACATGTTACATAGATTCCTACCTGGGAAATAAGGAATGCAAATTACTCTTAAAATCACTATATGTATTAGGCAGGTCTTCAAAAAATTGATTCATGATAAGGCATAGATCCATTAACATATTGTGTCCAATAATTAATTTCCCCTGGAACAGAAAGAGTTATTAGCTATTTAACAAACAACAGAAGCAAATATTGCCATAGAAACAGCTTAAAACCAAAATAAAGATTACATTAGAAAAATATGTAACAAAAAATAATAATTTGGAAATGGATAAGTATGTTGATGAATGTAGACTTTCAAACAGTAAATTATAGTGTGCTTTTATACTCATTAAAAATTAGTCTTAAATGTTCAGTGTTTTTCATCATCATAATATTTCTACATACATACAATTATGATGGAAAATCATCAAAAGCTAATGCTGCAACAAAATGAAAAGAAAAATACAACACCCGATGGATTGTATAAATGAGCATTTGACAAGAAAATATTGACAGAATAGTACAAAGGAAAGAAATTGACATTAGAAATAGTCCTTTAATGTTTGTGAACAATAATATTTGTCAATAACAATGTTGTAGTGCAGAGAACTAACTAAAATTTAATAAAATAAAGGGTTATTTGGTAATCATAGTATCTAGAATGATTTAGGCAGATTAATTACACTAAGTGTTTTCCAAACTAAGATGCCTGGATAGTTCAGCATATCTTTAAAAATAGTAAGAAAAAACATAGCCACATTAAGTTAATGTGTAGTTACAACTATAAAAAAGACAATCACACACTTATCATAAACACACCATATATAGGAATACATATTATAAGAGAATAAATGTTGAATATCTGTAATATTACATACTTTTTATGAGTACAGTAGTGTGTTAAAAGTTTTAGATTATTTTGGTGAGTGAAGTACTTCAAAAAAAGGAAATAAAACACAGGTTAACTGTGATGACGATGGCAGAGCTTGCTGTCGAAACATTGTTATACAAGAAACAATTGGCCCGGGTTGAGACCCGAGAATTTTATCTAGAACAGATTCACAGTGAAAGCCGTCGCTCTCTAAGGATAATTACATCATTGCAAATTTAATCTGCTTTGTTTACTGCCTTTAAATTATGTTGCAGTTACACAAATTAAAGAAATCTTTTTAGCTGGAAAAATGAAAAGAATACATGTATTCTGCATTATTATTAAGAAGTTAATGGGCATCATTATTTGAATTGGTTTCAAAATACCCCTTTGCAGCAGCTCAACCAAATGACAATTATCTATCTACCTTAATAAAAGTAAACAATAACCTGAAGTTTTACATGATAAAAATTTTTATTTTGTAAAACAAATTGATTAAAATTTTCCTTTATTTCTTTATAGCAATTTTAATAATTTCTACCTTAATTTTATGGAATTTACTTTAAATTTAGGTACCATAGCATCTGTCTGTATTTTACAGTCCATCATCACTATAACTAAAATGTTTAATTATGGTTACAACTTAAAAACCATTTGATTTACCAAACCACAGTTTAAATTTAATTTTAAAAACTCATTTTTACTTTGTTCTTGGAAAATACATTACAATTGAATTGTGAAATTATACATACTGATTTTGAAATGGTCCTTATAACATGGCTAAATCCAATTGCAATTTCTAAATCTTGCAACTCAGCTTCCATCTGACATTTCAGTCTTTCTCTCTGTTTTTCCTCAGATCCCAATCTTGAGGCAACTAATACTCTATTTCCATTCTCTAAGTTACGTGTTTCCAAATAAATATCTGGAAAACGATATGGAACTTCTTGATACATTAATTTACGCAAAAAGCCATTATTACAATCCAAAACTAATTCAGTTTTATCATCATCTTTTAAAAAGCTTTTAAGCTGTACACTGTAGGGAAAAATAAAACAATCAATGATTAATTTTTTAGATATTGCTATCTGAATTCTGAATACAAAAAATATACTGTGAAGTACAATTTTTTATGGAAATTGATAAACAACCAGCATATATTTAACTTAATAGAATAGACCATTCAACAGTGGTTAAGTCAATGAATTATGACAATAAATATATTGTTTATGTAATTAGTTTTGTACTATTAAAACTGAATAATGCAATATAGTGAATCAGTATAATTACTGAAGCTGTTGAAATTAGGATTTAAGATAATTTAATGAACTGGAACAAGTGGGTTACTACTATGCAAGGCTTGGGATCCACTCCTCCTCTACTATTTTCGACCTACCGACTGTGATACCTTGGAAGAAATTAAGAAATCCAACAATCAGACTCTTCCACAGGCTCCCAGGAGAGGTGTGACCAGTTGAGTAAAAATAAAATAAATAATTATATTGTAACAAATTCATAGGAAAAATCTTCACTCTCTAAAATTATCCAATTCCTAAGTGGCATTAAAAAAACTATTAAATTAATTAGTTACACATATTTTCTAGAACGCAAAGTAAGAAAATTTACAAATGTTATTTCTAGTTTTGTTCTTCACACCTTCTTTAAGAGCTAACCGTATTATTGTATATTCAAATTTACATCAGAATTGTATTTGTGGCATGATAAATATTTCCAAGAATGCTAAAATATATCTGGCCTAAAAGTTGTATTAAACCTCATCCTTTATTGTCAATAATTTTATGCAAAAATTTAGTACATTACCAGTAATTCTCAATTTTTTCTGCAAGATCTGGAGGAATTGGTACGCGGGAAGCAAACTCATCAGATTTCAATGGCTTTATTTCGGGAGTATTGTATTTCTCTTGTAGTTTTTCCCTGATTGCAATTTCTTCTTTACTTCTCATATATGGAATTCCTAAAAATAATTGTGACAGTAGAATAAATTTTAAGTTTGTATTTCAGAAGACTGTCGTAAATTATTACCATCCTTATAAAGTTTGTTGAAATCAAATCCATTTTCTGCAAGAAAATTTAAAGAAGAAGGTTGCATTTTAAAGCATTTCTTTCCATACATCCTTCCTCCCGTTCTAGGAAAAATGAAGAAGTTGTAAGGTTTATACTTAAATCTGAAACAGTAAGCAGCATTGCCGTAATTAAAATCAGAGGTGTATACAATGTACTTTTCTGTTTAATAAGTAGGAGAAAGAAGTGTTAATTGGTTTATTTTCTCCACCTGCAAAACCATTTCCATTTAACCTAAATTCCAAAGGTGAAAAACAAGTTTCATATTCATTTAGTTCATATGCAAGACAAAATACATAGTACAGACATAAAAGGGTATGAGACTTCATGTCGACTGCTATGTATTGTCTCTCAGAAATAAATTGTGAGTTAGTAGCTAAGCACATTAACAAAAGGTCAGCTTGCTTGACAAAAAGTAACACAGACACAATTAGATACGAAGGAGAGGCAGCAAAGTCGACTTGCCTAAAAATAATAGTTGGTCCAGTCAAGCAGTTGTGACAGAATAGTACACATGCTGGCTAGGCACACAGTTCAGACCTTCGTTACTTACAAGGGGGACTCAGACCCTTGAAAATTTATACTATTGTGTCAACTTGCTTGACAGGATCAATTATTGATATCAGGGAAGTCAACTTTGATGTCTCACCTTCCTATCCAATTGTGTTATTAAATTTGACCTCGTCACATTTTCCTTATGTGTGTGTGTGTATGTATGTATGTGTGTATATATATATATATATATATATATATATGTCTGTAATATATGTGTATATAATTTACTTAACTCAATCTAGTCTTTTGAGTATATCCTTAATCATAAATCGCATAGTAAGTAAATTCATGAATATCTGGAACCAACATTGATGATAACCTTCTGGGCCATGCTTGTTTGAAAATGTGGTGGTATATGTAGATTTGGCAGTTTTAACATTCAAATCTTGGAAGAAAAAATATTTGTATATGTATGTGTGTACTATGTTAAGTCTATTATAAAAAGGACTAAATAAATTATGACATAATATTTTACTATTTTAAATTCCACAACTTGTGTTGTCGGAAAAATCATCAAACAGTATGCGATGATGTCACATTGATACAGAGAACATGCACTATTTTGAAGGATATTTCCTTCATTCAACACTTTAATTAAGGAGCAATTCACAAAATAAGCACATTGTAGCAGAATAATGTTGGCAGATAAAATTGAAATATTCCTATGCAGTAAAAAAAATTATAAATTACTTTAAAAATGAGTGTAACTTATTTCATTTTGATAAGTTACTTGAGTGACCTCTTTGGTGACGTTACCTAATTTATTTTGCTTTATTAGACTGATTAATATTATGCATAGAGCAGTGAAAGTATGTGTTTTAATTAATTATGTAATAAAATAAAATTGTTTTAATTATGACTGTTCTCAAGAATATCCAACATTTCTTAATATTAATAAAAAAATTAAATGTAAATAATTCCTTACTTTGATTCATTTGAATCGTAATAGAAAGCACACAGTCCAAACTGGATCATCAGAAACTCTGTAGCTGCATTTCGAACTTTCTTATAGTACAGAGGAGGAGTGTCCAATGATGATATCATTTCCCCATAGTTCAGACCAGTAAATTCACCATCGATAGCCAGAAATTCAGACTTTAAAATGATTTCTTCCAGATCTTTAATAGCAATATCCAAATCTGTTTTTATTTTTGATACAAAAAAAAACAAGTGTAATTAAATGTATTCAGTTTTCATTATAAATTACCTGCTACAGGTAAATTAAATTAAACATAAACTCAATATAATGCATCCACACACTACATGCAATATGAAATTTTGGCGTGACCTAGGTTTGGGAAACACCAAAATACTACTTTAATATAAATTATGAAAGCAATTACTATAATGTTCTAATAAATCTGGACTTCCCATTGGATAAAATTAACAAATAATATGAAAATTAATGTTCCAAAAACTAAACTTATTTGTGCATATGAACAGGAAAATTTGAATCTTCGATGACAGCCATATGAGAAACATCGCTAAAATGTTACCATTAACGCTGGTGCCCAGTCAGAAGCAGAGCTCAAAAACATTGAAGCTTGTTGTGTTCCATAACAATAGCACTGATGCATTAACCCAACTTAAAAGAACAACTAGAAAACTATGCCATACTAAAGTAATTGTTATGAATATAACTACAAGATATGATCTTACAAATTGGTCACATGTAAATAAGGAAATAGTTTATTTTAATGCTAGATTATCAGAAACCTGTGACAGATATGATATTTGTGTACTAGATGTGAGAAATTTTAATAGAGGGGAACATACCAAGCAGGGTCTAAACCTAAATACTAAAGTAAAATGTCGAGTAACTCAATCTATCTGCAACATAGTAAATGAAACTACCAATAATCCTAAAATTACTATTCCCTTACATGACCGCAATACACTAAACCCTGTACATGGTCATGTACTATAAATAATTGGATCAGGCCCTCATTTGGACCCAAATATATACTACCAATCAGACTAAATAAATTCACTAAACAAACAGCACTAATAATAATTTTAAAATAATGGACCAGAATATGCAAAATTAAATTAGAGCAAGTTGACAAGTCAGTTGAAGAACTGACTTCTGTTGTATTAATTATTAGAGAACAGTGGTAAGAAAACGAATTTATAGAACTTTTTAATCCGGCCGGCATATCTATCGCTCTTTCTTACAGTAGATATGGTAATCATTGTGGAGGTGTCGCTTTGAATGTGGGGATTAATTTAGAATACGAACCAATCAATGTTGACTAATGTATACTGAAAGGCACCCTAGAATTGGGTGCTGTCCGATTTAAATTTGGGAGTATATTTAATATGCCTAATATTGTCCACCTAAAGAAAAGCTTCAGTCTACTAGTGATAAAAAGTATAAAACAATCTCGAAGAAACCAGAAATGTACAATACTTACTTGATTTTGTTACATCCATTATTTACGAAATAAAAGTTACATATTTTACGAGAAAGAACAGAACATTCCTAACCACAAAACAAAATATCCAATGATTTTCAAGTCAAACATCTTAAGAACGTAGTAAGTATACTATACAATGATTATAAACGAAAACCATCTACTTGACAAAGTTAACAGCTATGGTATTATAACAATTTAATATGACAGTTTCCATCGATAAATTCACAAGTTAACTTTAAATGAATTCTTTTGCGTTTTTTCATATTTATAATTACAATTACGACAATTTATAATTAAAACAGATTGAATCATCCAGTAAAACAACTGTTTTGCAGCGATACTACGCTTCTCCTACACTATAGGCCACTCTTCAAGAGTGCGATGTCCCAGTGCGCTCCATCGAAAAAAAACACACCAGGTGTCCGTTTCTATGTGCCACAACTCTTAAAGCGCATTCGCTCGCTTTAAAAGCTCAACAATATAAAGTTAACCACGTGGATTTTCCTCATGTAGCCTGAAAAGTGGTTCTACATTTTAAACGAAAGTATGCATAAATTTGTTACACAATTTGATCGAAAAGTTCACAAATTATCTAACCGACGAACACTTTGAAAGGATTTTACACGATGCTACCGAAACTAATTGATGAAGCAGAATGCCCACCAATAAATAGGACTACCCTTTGTCCAAAAAGAAAACTGACACAATTTCAATATGAACAACGTAACGAATAAATTACAAAGTTGTGTTTCTTTTCTTTTTTTAAAAAAAGGTCTAGATTAGACATAAGATTCCTAAAAACATGGACGACGTAGAACATTATTCAACTACCTTAAAACAGAACTTATAAAACTTTGTAAATTTATACATTTAAACTTACAGACGAATGCATTCACACTTTGCTGAAAAGAAACCCACTTCGGATTCATACTTCTTGTGGAAATTTTAATGAATAAAGCTTCCAACATCCCATTGTAAGTCTATCAGGAAAAAAAAGTATGCATCTTACAGAAGGTGTAACAACACCGGCATGGGATCAGTCTCTTAGGAATAATGAGGGATAGGAAACTTTGCATGATTTACAAACTCAAACCTGAGAATATTTTATTCATTTTTGGTATACAAATAAGTCACCTTGACATGTGTGCAGTTTGCTTTTTTCACACTGGGCATTATTCAAGAGTTTATATTCATAATTTTATAATGTGTACTCAGTCACAATTGACTTAATTCTTGAAAACTGCACTAAAATGTGAGAAAATAATAAAAAAATAACTATTATTAATATTCTTTATTGAAAATGTATGTTTATAAATAACAATAGTCTTTCAATATTTTAATAATTGTAAATATTACATATGTAACATAAAAAAGTATTTTCCAATACAAGACAAATCCTCCTAGTTACAAAGAAAAATATTTTCAATACCATATATAATGTTTTGTGGCTATAACATTTCATATAACATCAAAAACTGTTCATAAAATATGTTTGCCTTCTAAAAGTACTGACTGGATAGAAAATATGTAATCTCTCAATAATACATTAAATTCATTACTTAAAAAAGTATTTCATATCTAAAATGTGCTCTCAACATTGAGTACTACAAATAAATTAGGAAAGCTATTATAATTTAGAAGTTATAATAGTTTCTTTAGTATAAGAGCTACATTACTGTAAGATTAATGAGTCAAATTTAATTTTTATTATAATTATTTACATATTTACTGGAATTTTAAATGTTATATTTTTCCAATTTCTTAAAAAAATTGTAATAAATTTTTTATAAGTATAATTACTTAATTTCATAAATATAATCATATTTTGATTAGTAAATATTTTTTTTTACTAATTTAAGAGTTCTCGTATTTTTTTTAAATCATTCTTTTAAGGCAAACATTAGTCTCACAATAAACTATTTATATGAGAGTAGTAATGAAAATTTCCAATATAAAATTAGGTTAAGTAATTATTTAAATTGGATTATATAGGGATGATGGTACAATATACTGACATTTCTACTCACAATTGATTATAATTTTGTTTCTTATCTTTCTGATATATTGGCACTCATGAAAGATAAAATAAAAATAAATAGTGCCAAAATAATCATTTGTACCACAATAATATATATTACTTATCACAACTTATACAGTAAGCTGTTTATCACAGATGGCACTTATTGACATTAAATAAGAAACACAAGTAATACACAAATTTTACTGGTGGTTTCTTTTCAAATATGTGCTTGTTTCATATTAATTTTCCATGTCACATGGAAATTTCAATAGTATTTTGAAACTGTAACTTCCCAAAATCAATGTCTTTAAAGAAGGCAATTCAACATTTTCCACTGTATTTAAGTGCATATAAGTCTGCAAATAGGTTATTCTGATATTTACCCACCTTGGATATGTTTATATATGTTCCAAACAGTTCTTGAAAATTATTTATATCTTGAGGTGAGCACCTTACAAACATATTTGTGTTGAATGAAAGGTTATTAATTGCATCCAGTTGGTATCATTTATTTTGGAAGGCAAATACCAGTTCAGTGGTGTAATAGAGAAATAAAGAAATGTGATTAATGAAAATCATACCATATTTGTGTTTTAGAAATATTTTTTATCATTTCTAACGTTAAATAATGCTAGGAAAAAATATTTGTAATAGTCCATATCACAAAGTTAATCATTTTGTTACTGAATTCCAAAATGAGTACAAATATAATTATGTTTAGTAGGAAAGCTATCCACCACCACCACCCAATTCATCTTCATACTGTTTTCTGAAACAGTCACCAACAGGAAAGAAGTCCCAACATCTTTGCTGGTACATATTCCAAACATAGGTCTCCTGACCTGTATATTCTGTATCAGGTTTATTGATCAAATGCATTAAGAAGAACCTGAAACAAAGAATATATATATATTCTGTTAGTAGCTATTGACATAAAATTGAACACAAATATGTCTAGTAATTAATAAATAACTCTAAAGAATGGTGTCATTAAATAGATCTAAAAGCATATTACTTTAACTGAATTTCTTTCAAAATAAATTATTTGAATCATGTATGAATAATAAATGATAAAGGGTCAGTAAGCACTTTGAAGTCCAGGGCAAATCTTTAGAATTTTTTATTTTTCCTACAACCAGAAGAAAATAGAAATTCCTTATTATTTGAACAAACTCTGGATAAGCAAGCCTATCTGACAAATGCCTGTATGTCAGACAAGTACCCTAATCCCAAAGCTACAATCTCCCTAAAAACTTGAACAAAACAGACTGTCACTTTCAGCGACAAGCCATAAACCATCTTTAGTCTCATGCAATGGCATCAATACATGACGTTCTGGAAGAGTGAGACCAGACTTGTGCATTATGCTCTGATTGATATTATTTTTTCTGAATATTAACAGTTTTTTATTGTTCAAAATGTGGATTTTTTTTATCTTAGATAATGGGGAAAATGATAAACAAGACTTAATATAAATGACACAATGCAGAAATTAAATTCACTGATCTCAGATTACATATTATTTATAATATAGATAAACTATTTTACATAAAAGTGTATAACATCCACAACAAAAGTCACACAACCTAGGTAACTACCCAACAATACAAATCCATTCTTGACCAAAATAAAAAACATGGTCCATCTCTCATCAGAACCCACTATCCTGGTCTCCACAAAATCAACACCATTTTCTGTCTTGTCTACGCTGAACTCCAATCCAACCCAGACTTAAAAAGCATCCTTCCCATAATACTCCCAAAGGGTTGCCCTCAGGTGTCATTCCTACCATATTCCTCAATATACTGCAATCTTGTAGGCTGATTACTTTATCTCTATAGAATGCTGTTTCTTGTGTAGACATAATACTAACTTATATGGAAGGGTACCTTAACCCATGTTATGCTGTTTTCATACTTACATATAGTTTGCTAAGTTATGTTCTTGTTGTACATGAGTGTCAAATCCATGTGGAACTTTATCAAAATAATCTTTACCTATACCACATATAAAACAGTTAGATTCCATATCTTCTTTAACACTTTCCAACTGATCTCTCAATTCACCAAAAGCATCAATAATTAAACCTGGAAATGCAGAAATTTATTGAAATGCATACACAATATTATATAAGTTGATCTTATTTTTAGAAGCTTTGACATCGTTAGAATAAGTTACAGGTTGTTTTAGGTTTAAGTATAGAAATGCATGAAATTCGTGGAAATAGATGGCAGGTGCTATGATACATAGATGCAGCTGAATCAGCCAGGTGTTATGGGGCAACAGCAGAATAAAATACATTTTGAACCATTTAATAATTAACTATATTTACATGATGCTAGTTGAGATGAACAATAAGCCATACTTAACTCAGAAATCTGTCTTTAACTTTATTGAATCTGTATGGCCGACACTACATTCCTAATAAACAAATTTTCTTAACAAATGAAGGCTTTCCCGGTGAATGTAGTTGACAAAATGTCTTTAAATTCTCACCCAGTTGGAATCCTGAGAACACTTTGTCAAATTTGCTTAAGTTACAGGTATAAGTTTTTAAAAATCACAATTTAAGTTTGTTTTAAATAAGAAATATTTACTTGGCAGCATTTCAAAGACTTCCATGATACTAAGAAAATCTAATGCATGTCCCTGCTGCCAACAATAAATTAAGCTAGATATATGACTAATGTACTTGCAAATAAAGTTCTCTCACATTTGCTCTTAAAATAATTTCAAAATATTATGATCTCAATATAAGAAAATTTTCTGGGGCAATCCTTACCAGAAAGAGAAGGGTAGTTAATTTTGTGTCAAATATCAGAGAATGTTAAGATTTTCCAAAAATAAAAAAATATCATCTCTAAAACCATTTCTACCACATTAAATTTTGGTTGTGAGAAAATCAAACAGGTTAGAGGAGATATATTCAGAAAAATGTATAATTCAGCCAGTATCTCTGTCTCTAAAAAGTCTAGCAATCAGTTGATTTGTCAACATATATATCATGTCTAATTCAATTTGACGGTCTCGAATATGATTTTTTCCTACATTTGATAATTTAAATAATACAAAGTAGCAACAATATATCAAGTGACAGACTTATTAATTCTATTTCTATAAATAACTGACATATATTTAAACTAATTAAAATGTTCAAAATTTTTTATACAAGATGGGAAGACAGCATATACAAACTCCCAGATTTAAATAAGAATTAAGTTGAGGTTTTACTAAAACATTCCTTATATTCAATCAAATAATTATTAGTAATTTGATGAATATGTAATAATGCATAAAAATAATCTCCAGCTCATCAAAATGATAATGGATAAAAATCTATATAGATAGAAATTACACACATGCAAATTAACATTCAGATAAATGTGGGTGATATATTATAACCTGTGACCAACTAAACATAACAATAAAATCATTACTTTGAATTTAAACTGATGGATAATTACTGAATCATTCCAAATCTTTGAGTCTGGATTCTTTATGTCATCTTTAATATGTGATTTTAAACATACACTTACAATAATGATAAGCTTCAATGTGTTAGGGAGTACATTTATGAATGACTTAATTATGAAAATCGGCTCAACTTTTTACATAAAGCTTTGTGTGATACTGAATTGAAATGAATTATTTAATTCTTTTTATATTAATGTCCCAGAAATAACAAATGTAGTTAAAGTATATTAACATTTAATATCAAAACCTGAATTTTTATTTCAGTAACAAAGTAATGCTGAAATAATTATCTGATCTGGGGACTGTTGTATAATAGGTATGTTAAATTTAAATAATTGCCTGTCATAATTTTGAAGAAGGCAGTGTATATTTTTTAAATTAAGGAATATGTGTAGAATAAAAAGAAATTAACTATGATTTGAGGCTGTTAGATTCTTTGAATTGCAGTGTATATCTTTAAGATCAAAATAATTGTACTGGATACAGAAACTTATATTCTATGAATGATAAAACTCTTAATATTTTATCATTAAAATGATCAATTTATGTTAGAAACTACATTTGGTTTCATGTCTTCTTACCCTGGATAATAGCCAGAAGAATGACAATTACAAAAAAGAAGAAAGTAATATCAAACATAATACGATACACTTCATAGTCATCACCATCAGGTGGTTCAATTTCATCACCAATTCCTCCACCAGCTCTTACTCCTTTGTATAGATGGAAAACAAAGCACTGAAATGACAAAGCATCAGAATATATTTTTATTTACATATTTATGTAAAGTGTTATAATATTTAAACAAAGTTCATGGTATTATTGCTCAGTTACACCTAGAATTCTTATTAAAATTGAAAAACCAACAATGACAACTTTACACTAAAGATTTGTTTGGATTGAGGGAGATTCTTAATTTGGTTGCCAATTTGTCTATTTGATTAAGTGACTGTTGTAATATTAGTTGTGTAGTATTGAAGTCTGGGGCTTGGCATAGTATAGCTGAATCTGCATAGATAGAAGTAAAGGTGTTTGGGAGTATTGGAATACCATGTGTATTAAGTAGAGAAGGGGTCCAAGGACACTGCCGTGGGCTACCCCTGCAGAGATGTTTTGACTTGAAGAGAAAGTATTGTTAAGTTTTATGGAAAAGGTTCTGTTAGTTAAATAGTTTGTTGTTAGCCTGAAGTGGGAGTCCTTTAGATGTGGTTTTTGTTTGAAGAGTTGGCCTGGGTGGTATATTTGACCAAATGCCACTTCAGAATCTACAAATGTTGAAAGACAGATGTTTTATTTTTCTAAGGTGTTATTAATGTATTCAGTTACCAGATAGACTATTTGTGGTTAGAAGTGCTTGTTTCTAAAACCAAATTGTTGGTTGGAGATTAGGTGATACGTACATATAAATATATTCTAGCAAAGCTGTTAATATAATTTAAACAGTCATTTAAAAATAATAATTTAATTAGATTATGAAACTACTAAATGATTTATACCATATAAATTGTTTTAAATTGTACTGAATTTTAGCCAAACACAACTGAAAAATTAAATTGGTATTGAATAATTTGAATCAATAATAATAAAGATAGCTAAATACAGACAAAATAAGTGATAATATAAATACCACACAACATTTCTGAGATCCTTGTCCCTTTCTTCAGGTGCTAAGAAGAGCCTAGAGTGACACAAATGCACTCGTCAGTTGACAAAACTTGACCAGCTATTGTTGTAGAATAGTAGGGGGATGTTTATTTGTTTTGTGATTTATTTAGTTTTGTACCAAAGGGAGTTGTCCTTGGTATTTAAGGGTGTTGAGGAGTTTCCTTTAATTTGAATTGAAGAGTTTAAGATGCTGGATTATGTTGAGTTTTAGTTTGCAGACATTTAGTGGAAAACCATCTTTTGAATTATTAGTTTGATTATTTCTTGATTACCACTTGATATTCTTATGATGCTCATAGTTCTTATAGTAGTGTAATCAATGATAACAGTTCTTAAAATATATGTTAGGTGAGTTTCAGATAAGTCAACATTTTGTGGAGTATAGAGGGGAAGGGGTAGTTTAATTCTGTTGTTTATTAGGTTGTGAAAGTTTTTCCAGCTAATGATATTATTGGTTCTGTGGGGATAAAAATTGGTATTGGTGTCTAGGTATATGAGGACTATGTAGGGGTGGTGATGAGCTGATAATTCATTAAGGACTTGTGATGATTACATTAGATTGGCTGTGTTTTTGGAGATAAAATAATACTGTGTATCTGGGCTTGCTCCATTATTGGGATAAAACATGGGCTTCGGGTGGGTGATTTCAAGGGATTTTGAGATGCAATAATTATATAGGAATAGACCTCTTGGGTTGGATATCCTACAGCCAAAGGCAGGTTTTTTAGAGTTAAAATCACCACCAATTAAGCATGGTGAAGAAAAGGAATTGAAAATTGTTTGCATGTTTTTTTGGTTGATTGCATTTTCTGGTGAAGAATAGAAAGAGGATTTCTTATTGCTAGGGATATTTTTATAAGGAATGTAGGTTTTCCCAGACAAGATTATTAAAAATAGTGGCAAGAGTTGTTTTGCTATTGGATTCTTGACTATTGCATGTTGTGTAAATAAATTTTATTTGCTAAAAAAAGGTTCTGTATTTTTTTTAAAAAGTTATATGCATGAATTAAAATAGTGAGAAATGTGTCTGGAGAGACATTTAGACACACAAGTACACAATTATACTTACTGTTAACATGTCATGACATTTTTTATCTACTTCCTCATCCTCTTCTTGTACATAAAATTTTCGGAAAAAGTTGAAAGCAATGACAGTATAAATGTACACTATTATGGTTAGTAACATAACTGTCAACACCAACTGAAATTTAAATTAATAAAATTAAAATATATTCTATACTTTAATAATGAATAAACTTAATTTGTAACAGGAGCTAAGTTCTTGGTGATGTAAGCAACTGATATACCTTTTCTTATTTTTAGCTAATACTCACGATTTAAAGAGGTCAAGAAAAAAAATTTAAAGTAATTTTTTTATAATTAATTTTTAGCAGATAATGATGAACAATGCCTGAGTAATAATTATTAATTCCACAAGTTTGTGATAGTGGCGATCAGAATTAATAAGTTGCCAGCAGTCCTGAATTTAATTGGACAAATCATGGATTTAAGCTGCAGTTTGTATATTTCAAAAAATGATTGTTGTGAAAAAAATAACATGGGTTCAACTTTCATAAACAATATCAGCACAAAAAATTAAATTAAATATATTTTTGATTACACAATTTGAAATCAATGAATAAGAGTAGATTTCAATCAGTCTTGTGATAAATGAAGCACGAGAAGAATGAAACTCTATGAGGACACTGGAATAAAGTGAATTTCTGTAGTCAAACATTTAAAGAGCAGAATCAAAATAAATTGTGCAATTATAAACTTTATTAGATGTGCAAATCACCTAATTCATTTATGAGACAGTAATTTGTGTGACAAAATTATTAATTTTATTCAAATTACTTCATGTAACATTAATCATCAAAAATATATAGATATTTGGAATAGGGTTTAGACATTATACTTTAGTGATTTGTACTAAAAAATTCATAGTTTATGTTTAGTATATAGTATAGTATATTAATAGGAGTAGGCAGAGTAGTATTTATACAAAATTCATAATTGAGAAAAATTTATGAACTCGGAAAGTAAAATTTAGGGGATTAAGTGTCCTAGGCAAGAAAAGAATTACCAATAGATTTAATTGAACTTCATAAAACTTTATTGAACTTCAAGAAATATGCACATCAGTTTAGAGCATAAGTGTGAAAGTGAATATGTAATTTACAGACACTGACTACTCAGCGCTATGCAGTTCTAAAGCATTATATATATATATATATATATATATATATATATATATATATATATATATGGCTAAACGGCTGATCAAGAGAGTGAAAATAACTATTTAAAAGAGACAATATAGTTTGATATAGTCTTATTTAAGTTAAACAATTCCTTATCTTCATTATTGCTCATAAAGGGATCTGAAAATTTGAAAAGTAATCTATCACTGTTGTACAATACTACTTATGCTAATCATTCAAATATTATACTTTTCCGTTAGGATGAGGTATATATACACATTACACCCTGATTTGAAACTTACATTTTAATTAGAGTAGCACATGCAAAATAACTTTCTGGATGTTTAATTAAAAATATTACAAGAAATTGATTACCATATTAAAGAATTCTGATAAACACTGGGAATGATCTAAATTTTCATTTTAATCATTCTAGCATCAGGCTAGGGATAATCAAAACATTATTCCACTGAAACAATCAGTTATGTAACAGTCCTAATCTCTGCAAAGAAGAAATTTCACTAAGCTAAACACAACATCAACGTCAATAACTATCCTATACTAAAGTCTATTTGAAGTAACTACAACCAGATAATCAAAGAGACCGTCCAAAAACCTCCTTTCTCTCAAAATAACTAACTACCCTTTATATAAAAAATGTCTGAGAAATCCAGAGAAATCTCTTGTTCCGCAGCACTAAATTATTTCAATTAAATAAATAAAACTGATGTTAAATTTATCTAATAGAATAATGATTATTAATATTACCCTTTGTAAGTCTTTAACATATATATTGGGAAAACACATGATGTAATATAAGCCTATAAATAACCAAACAAAAGTTAGCTGAGTATTTCTGAAACAACTATATCACTTTGTCTAAATTCTAACTCTCTCCAAATAAGACGATGGAACACCCAAAATTAATGATTTATAATTCTACCAACCATTCAATTCTAACACTTGGCATAAAGTTAAGACAGTAATTTTTTAAAAAATTCAACAATATTATTAAATAGAAGTTATAAGTGTGACTTTTAAATGTTACTTGTAGAAGTATAAAATTATTTAATTTTTTCTACAATACACTTCCATTGAATCAGGAGACTTATATGTAATGTAATTAAAAATAGGCTAATATTAAATGGTAAGATTATCCAGTTTAGTGTTCTGATATAATTACCAACTTCCTCCTTCACTCACTGTAATAGATGACATCTTTTGTCTGTTTAATACTTAGTTTTACAGTTATTTTTTTTACTGTGATGAACAAAAACCTGTTTAATAGTGTGTTGCTCTACCTTTGGAACTCAATATAGCAGTGATTTGGCATGGTATAGGCTTAAAAATTCATTTGTAGGTTTCTTCCATAGGCATCTGCACCAGATATTTATGTACAGGTCACACAATTCTTTTGAATTATGGGCCTGCATATTTGGGGTGGTGCATGTTTTGAGTAGACGGTATAACAGGAAATATGATATATCTGCCCAGGTGACATGATCTATAGTTTCATCGTGTTGATCCCATTCCCAGAGCAATTGCAATTGATTATGTCTTTTGGTCAACACATGAACATTTAGGAGTAATCTGTCATGGAACTCTATGTTCCGGTTACTGAGTACAGGCATAGCCATTTAGAAGATCAGAAGGGTCTTGTCAAAGCAGAAGTTAAGACCATTTTCTGCCGTTTTTTTTGAAAATTAGAAACATGCTATTAACCCTAAAAGATAATTTAGGCAACAGGAAGTTAGAAATATACCCAATTCTGTATGACTGTTGTCTGCAGTATATCAGACAGATAATATGCATGGTCAAAGAAATAACTGAAGAACACATATGAAACATCTAGCTCAAACAGCCACTGAAGACAGCAGTAGCTGCATATTATTGCAACAGTGTAACAATGGAAACAATTGTTGTCAAACAACAAAAGAAAAACTACTAAACTGACTTTGGCCTCCTACTGAGCAAGGTGTAGGATTTTTTTTGATAAGTGGAAGTACTACTCATTACTCATTACTCATTGTGACAAAAATTCTATCTAGGTATGAAATAATAATTTGATTGGAAATGACTTCTAAAATTACATAAGCATTAAAGTTTTATTATGTACAGAAATTCTTAATTGTTAATAAATATGACACAAGCATGCAATTTGGTTACTTAACACCTTTAAAACTTACTTGTTTTCCATTATGAGTTACAGACTGCAAAATAGTACGTAAGGTCTTGAAACCTACAGCAACATCCAGCAAATGAGCAGCGAAGAAGAAATTGTTAAAGTTGCCCAGTATAGAAAATATAAAATACCATAAACTGTACAGGAAGGACTGAAAGAAGAAAAATTATAATGTTATTCTCTTTAATATTACTTAATTTTAACCATTGATGTAATATATGCAAATTTCAGAATCTTTATGGTTCCAGATTATATTGTAAATGAGGATGTAATATTGCTACTAAAAAGAGTTCAAAATAAAAAGGAGTAAAACTTACATTATCAGTAATTGTTACTCCAGATTTCCAAATTTGGTACCTCCAGTCAATATTCAATATACTGCAAATACAAATAACAGTCCAA
This sequence comes from Zhengitettix transpicula, assembly GCA_037074705.1. NCBI lineage: Eukaryota > Metazoa > Arthropoda > Insecta > Orthoptera > Tetrigidae > Zhengitettix > Zhengitettix transpicula. The sequence continues at coordinate 84,372,184 of CM073592.1, forward strand.
ATATAATATAATATATGTATACCTACAATGTACATGTATATGTGCTTTTATATATATAAAGGAAGAACTTCCTTTGGTTCCCTATGGCTACACCATACTTCATTTTTAGGCAAGCCCACAAATATCTCTCTTACTGTATATATATATATATATATATACACCAAAGAGAGTTCTTCAAATTTTCAGAGGCTCTCAGCCTACTTCTTCATGAAGGAAGAACTTCCTTTGGTTCCCTATGGCTACACCATACTTTATTTTCAGGCAAGCCCACAAATATCTCTCTTACCATTCCATACCAATATCACAATTATTTTTGACAATGTCATATCCTTGCTAATATTATATATATAATAATAAATCAACAATGGGCTTTAATTACATTAAAGGATATGATTTATTTTATTTTGTGGCATAAAAGATAATTACAAACAAAATTTGAGATCTGTCCTCTCAGGGCCTTTACTGGGTTTGATAATGAACACAAAAAAATGATTTAAAATCTTATTAACAAACCAGTTCACAATTTACCTAAACAATATGTCAATAGAATGAAAGAAATTAACTTTGATTGACAATTTAAAAGAGAACGAAATCTGACTTTATCCTTTAATTTGCGTTTACAATATTATTCAAAATTATGTTACTTACGGACCGTCGGACACCTCGTTTGGACACTTTTACACACTCTAATTATTTAATATCAGGCCTTGGTTTTCACTGATTCTACACCTCACTTTAAAATTTGGCAAGATTGGCTGTATTCCGTTCATTGCTTCGCTCCACAATAATTTACCAATGTTATTCTGCAACAATTCCTCCACAAAGATTTACAAAGTTCTATTTTGACAAAACTGGTATTACTTTACAATATTCATGTTGCAATATCTCGGTGAATGTTTTACTCTGCTCAATTTTATAAAGACCGTTCTCTACAACGTTTTCACCATTGGCCGCTTCTATTCTCCAATGATTCACCAACTTTATTATACTATGCTTGGCGATGTCTGACCTCTGTACAATCCAGACAACAATGACGAACTAACTATCCTAGTGCTCTCGAGTTTGAGCGCACACACGCCATTTTTCGACAAAGCAAGCAAGCTCGCTTCTCCATTGTTGATTTGTTCGATCAGACCACTATAATGGATTTATCAAACAATTCAAATTTTATGTCCAAACAATTAATGGCCTAATTAATTGGCATTACAATATATATATATATATATATATATATATATATATATATATATATATATATATATATATATATATATATATTAAGGAAAATGTGACGAATAACACATTTGGATAGAAAAGAGAGAGAGAGAGAGAAAGCGATGCTGACTTATGTGAAATCAAGTCGGGAGGAAGTTCTGAACTGTGTGTATAATTTAGTAACATGTTTAAAGTATAATAGTAAAAGAAGAAGAGGAAGGCAGGTTGCCAGGAGGCAATGGTATTTTGTTTTGAAAGAGGATAATATCTTTGGAGAGTTGATGGCAAATTGTAATGTAATGAAATTTTGAGTTTAAGTGCTGAATAAATAAAGTAAATATTGAATGACAGAGAGACTAAATAGATTCACATGATCTGAAAAAAATATTAATGTTTTTATTAAAATGATACACTGGTTGTGATTGAAGAGGGTTAGGAAGTTATGGCATTCAACAGAAATGAGAAATCGTTGAAAGAAGACGTAAAATTAAGATTGAAATATTAAGGTTCGATATAAAAAATTGAAGGTGAGTTTGTAAAGTTTTAATTTTATAAGAATATGATTTTTTTTAAAATTAATGTTTGATTATTACTGGGGTAGAGTCAAGTTGCAGTAAATAAATTTTTGAGGGAAATATAAGTGATTATAGAAGTAGTTTTTAAAAAAGAAATGCAGAATGTACAGAAACAGTTTGATGAATTTAAATTAGAGTTTAGTAAGGAATTGTTAGAAATAAATAAACAATTAGTGGGAAAGGGACAACAAGAAGGAGAAATACAAGATAATTCAGTGTAGATAATCTCAATTACCAATTAAATAAATTAGAAATGGGGAATTTAGAAGAAAAAGATGTAGATTCAAATAGTTAAACATCTTTAGAAGAAAGGATTCATAAAATGGAGAAAGCAATACAAGAATTGCAAGTACAATGTTCAGTAAAGAATAATTCTATATTAAAGATAATATCTGAGACAGAAAGTGAAGTAAGATTACCTCGATATGCACATGAAAGTAGACAGAATCCAAGAAAATTTACAATGGAATTGGAAGAATATTTTGCTGAATATGATACTAGATATTCTAGAAAGATAAGGTTATTTAAAAGGTGTGTGGGGGAATGTATTGGGGATGGATAGATGTTATGACTGAAGAAGGAGATGAATTTCAACAATTAAAAAACAAATTTTTAGAAAGATTTTGGAATAAAGAGAAACAAACTATGGTAATTGAGTCATTTACAAGTGGTTACTATTTTTTGAGATCTGGATAACAAGAGAAAATTTTTTTTCTGAGTTTAATAAGCAATAATATGTTTCTCGATTGGAGAAGGTACATAATCAGTAAAATAAATTATTAAAATATTAAGATTTTTAGTTGATGTGGACCGAAAGAAAAGGAGTAGACATTTCTATAGGGGTAACACAAATTATTCAAAGTAAAAGGATGAAGCTCGAGATGGAAGAAAATAAGGGAAGCAATCATATAGGAATAGATAAATATAAAATGAGACAGGGAAACTAGATACTCTTCTTTTGGGAGTCCCACAAAGGAAGACAGAAATAGTAGGGAATGTATAAACCACACTGTTACCTATATTGGTAAGTGGAGAAATGAATAAATCAAATTTGATGTGCATGTATGTAAAGGTAAGTGGATTGAGAATTCAGAAAGTGGTTATTGATACAGGTGCTTCATGTAATTTTGTTAGGGAAAGGTTATATGAAGAATTAGAAAAGATGGGTAAAAGAAGTTTACCTGTGACTGGAGTGCAGTTAACGCTCAATGTACAGAAAACTAAGTTAGTTTGTTTTACAACAGAAACCAACAACATCGTAATGGATAAGTTCTCTGATCATGCGACTTTCCTTGGCTTGCAGGTCGACAGTAAATTAAAATGGAACTTCCACATTGATCGCCTCGTGCGCAAACTTAGTTCTGTTTGTTACTCATTGAGACTATTGATGCAACAAGTTGATACCAAAACTGCTTCTCTAGTCTATTTTGCCTACTTTCATTCACATATGTGTTAAGGTATTGCCAACTGGGGCAATTGTTCTCGTAGTGTGGATGTTTTTAAACAGCAAAAACGAGCCATTAGAATTATATCAGGTTCAGATGCTAGAGAAAGCTGCAGACCTCTGTTCAAAAGACTTCATATTCTGACTCTACCTAGCGCTTACATATTAGAAATACTAAAATTTGTTAAACACAACATGAACCTTTTTGCAAGCAATGGGGACAATCATGGCTACGACACAAGAAACCGTTCAGTTTTCAGGTCTGACAAGCACAGCCTGTCTCTATGAGTCTAGCGTTCATTATTCTGGTATTGGACTATTTAACAGCCTTCCTGAACATGTAAAGAACATCAACAACTACAACTCATTCGTCAAGGAGTGTAAAACTTTTATTGTAAATGGAACTTATTACTCCGTACACAAATTTTTGAATTGGTCTCACATTCGCTGAACTGTCTTGCCTACAAAATTGCCGAATATGCTATAAATATGTAAATAGTTTGTCCAGTTTTACCCTTTTTGGTTCTGTTTTCCTGCCTCTGCTTTCTGATTTAGTAAATATCTATGACGACATCCCTTTGTACCTAGCGACAGGAGATGATTACCAGGAAGTGATTAGTGTCGTGTGCATGTTTCCTAAAGATAGTGTGTATGATTGTAGTGACTAGACAAATGTAAACAGATATGAATTTTTGTGTGTGTTTTTGTGTATTATATGTTTATTGTAATTTAACTACTGTACATTTGTGACGAATCCTATTTCCTCTTAAGAGGGCTAATGGTGAATAAATCTATCTATCTATCTTAGAGCTATAGGAAGGTGTTCAGAGAGAATCAGCAAACAATTATTAATAAAAATAGAAATTGAAGGAAAGGAAATTGAGTAGAATGCATGGTAGTTAAATAATTATTTGTGCCTTTGCTATGGAAAAAAATGGGATGATTCAATATTAAGTTCCATTAAATGTGAGAAAAAAGAAAATGATATTGATTCATAAAGAAGAGGGGAGGAAAGAAAGTAGTGTGGAAGTATAATTAGTGGAAGAAAGAAATGTAAGTAAAGAAACATGACAAAATGTTGGTAAAATTTTTGCATGAATATTAACAGATGAACACAGAATGAAAGAAAAGACAATTGAAAAGTTGGTCCAAGAAGGAGAAGATTTAAATAAGGTTGAAAGATAGGAATTGTCAGAATTGCTACAAGAATATAAAGATATCTTTAGCGATAAACCAGGGTTAGTTAAAGATTACAAGTATGTGATTGAAACAGAGGAACGTACCCATATATGTAGCAGAAAGTTTGTTATACCTGAATGTCAGTGCTAAAATTTTTAATAAACAATTAAATTGAATATTGGGAAAAGCCAATAATACTGGAAAAATTGTGTATATAGATAATTTGGTAGTAGCTAGTAGAATTAAAGAAGAAATACAGTAAATATTGAATAACTCTGAAAGACTAAATAGATTCTTATGTTATGCTAAAATATTAATGTTAAATTAAAATGATAATTTATATTTCTGATAATTATTTTAAAAAAAATTATCTAGCACCCATTATAAACTATCGAGGACCTGAGCCCCTTCATCAGGAAAGAATATCTGAACTGCATGCCAGCCAAGTATGAAATGATGAATTCAAACTGTGGTGCACCAGGCATTAGACAGCAACAATAAACACTCAATAAAGCCAATAACCCTCTCTCTATCAAGGATAGTTCATTACAATGGAATTTCTGAGACCACTGGAACAGCAACACTTAATTCCTCAGTGCCAAAAACCTTTAACCTATTTCCAGTTAATAGATGACATCTTCATACTATGGTGCCATGGCTCAGATCACCTTTCTGATTTTCTGCAAAACCTTACTGTGCCAACCTTCATTTTCAGAAATAAAACACAACCCACATGGCAACACTCCACTGCCAGCTAACACATGGGATGTTTTTACTTCCTTAAGAAGCAGACTAACACCTCTGTAATTTTGAAAGTTTCTTCCTGTCCTGAACAGTGATGCTGAGCTTCAATTTCAGGTAACCCCCCTCACCTTTCTCTCTTTCCTTTACAAACAAAATCTAAATATTTATATACTCATTAATTGAAAATTGTTTTCAATATATTCTTCTACAATCCTCATTCACATTAAAAAATAAGTTTACATTATTATGTTAAGGTAAATAATTTTCTGTAAATTATTTAGTTCCTGATTTCTGACAGTTTGTAACACCAAAAGAGCTAGTACTTACAAATTAACAAATCCTGATCCACCTACGTCTTCTTGAGCACTAAATGAAGTTTTTTCCATTCCTAACAAAGTACTTATCGAGTCGAAGTCATATGTTTCACTGTACTTTTGACGCACTTTTTTCTTGACAAATTTATCCCAATAGTTGACTGGAAATGACCTAAACAAAAATAAAGTATACTAACAATAATTATTCATTATGTTAAAAAAATAATATATTGGTAATATTTACTTTGCTGATATGACTAGTTTGTCCCAATGAGATTTTATATCATCATCTTCAGGTTGCTCGACAATATATAATCCATCAAATTCTAATCGCCTAGCTATTTCTTTCTCTCGTTTAAATATAGCTAGGGGAACCTATAAAAGTATCATAGTTATATTATAGATCATTTAAATTTCTAGTTTATATTATATTTTCATTAGCAATAAATACAAAATTTTAACAAAAAAATTGATTTACACAATTGAATTTTACACAAGACAGCTAAAATTATTGTGCAGATATTAATTTTGAATGGAATAAAAACATTTTATGCATAGAAAATATTATGTTAAAAGAAGAACAACCTTCTTGCCTCATTTACTGGGATATCAGTAAATGCTAACCTAATTTCTGTAAATTGTTTTCATCAGCCTAAAATAATTAGTATATTGTAAGCTTGTGAAGAAATATATCACAAATAAAGATACTTTCTTTATTTGGGATAACTGAGACATATATATATATATATATATATATATATATATATATATATATATATATATATATATGTACACAATATTAGGAGAATCCATTAAGGAATTGGAACTAATTTGGTGACAAAGTCACATTCAATCTTGGATAGTGAGGAAGGATAGAAATAAATAGGAGAAATAGGAGGATTATGCTTTATGTGAATTCATATGCTCGGGCAAAGAATTACGCACATAGAAAAGCATATGTTCAAAGCAGAGAGAAGGATGGAAGAAGAAGGAAAGACTGAAAATATTTGACCCAGGCGGGACTTGAACCCACGTATTCTGCTCAGTTCACAGACGCCTTAACCATATATATATATATATGTACATGACAAGGTCAAATTAAATAACACATTAGGACAGTAAAGAGAGACTGCGATGCCGACTTACCTGAAATCAGTAGTTGGTCCAGTCTGACATCGGTTGAAGTTCAAATTTACGAGGACCTGAGACCTCTTTGTCAGGAAGGAAGATCTGAACTGTGAGCCAGCCAGGCATCAATTGATTAATACAAAATAAAGTGCATCAGCCATTATACACCAACATTAGACACCCAACAAAGTCAACAACACCTTGTCTCTCTCAAGGAAAGGTCACAATAATGAAAAAGGAAATAACAGAAAAAAGCATAAACTCATATGCACATACACACAAACAAACTCATTAGAATGGAAGGTAAAGAATAAAGAATAAAAGATTGATAATAGGGAAAGGACTCAACAAATTGTTATAATAGTGATCATTATAACAATTATCAAAATATACTGACACAAGATTTCAACACATCATAAAAATTGCCATAATGACCACTATAATAAAATTAGAGGTGGTTGAGTCCAGGACTTTGCCTAGATTATAATATTTGCTGGAAGGACAGTTCCCGAAGATGGAGTTCATCTTCTGATGAGTTGGGGTATGAGGCTTTAAGGGGCGCCAGTGTGTAGCATTTGTCAAAATTGTTGGAGTTGTGACTTTGGGTGTGGGCAGCTATAGAAAATTGGGTTTTGGATAGTTTGACAGTGATGCAGTGGTTAGCAATGCATTCAGTGAGGGTTCATTTCATTTGGCCAATATAGAAAGAAGAGTTTGCAATTAATTTGATATATAATATGGGAGGAGAGGCAGATAATGTTTTCTTTGATTTTATAGGTGGCTTTTGTGGAGTATTTTGGGGGATTGTACTAGGCTGGAGGATGGGGCAGATATGGCACCTGTTCCTCCCACAAGATTGGCAACCGGGCTTCAGTCAGTGAGTTTTAGAGTGGGGTCTGCAAGGGTGGAGAAGGATATTAAGGAGATTGGGAGGGTGCCTGAAGGTAACCCTTGGGCTGGTGGGGAGTATAGTGAGAAGGATGTTTTTAAGGTTTGGGTTGGATTGGTGGAGTCCAGTGTAAGCGATGTGGAGAATGGAGTTGAGGTTTTGTATTCCAGGAAAGTAGGTTGAGGTAAGAGGTGGACTAAATTTCTTGTGTTGATCAAGGATGAGTTTTGGTAGTTGGACATTGGACATTTGTTTCTGGAGGAGGTCACTGGGATATTTTCTGTTTATGAAGGCATTGAGTATCCGGTTAGTGCATATGGTGAGACTGTTCCAAGTAGAGCAAATTCGAGCTCCTCTGAGGGTTAAACTATGTGGGAGAGAGTGTTTGATATGTTCTGGGTGACAACTGGTGAAGTGAAGATACTGTAAAGTATTGGTGGGATTAATTTGGACTGATGTGGTGATTAGGCCAGAATTTAGATGTATATCAACATTGAAGAAGGTGATGTTGGTGGGAAAGTAGTTCCAGGTGAACTTAACAGGAAATTTGGTGTTTAAGTTATCAAGGAAATCCAAAAGGGCATCTGATCTATGTATCCATAGTATGAAAATATCATCCATGTATCCATAGTATGAAAATATCATCCATGTATCAATAGTATGAAAATATCATCCATGTATCCATATTTTGAAAATATCATCTGAACTGGAACCAGGTTAAGGGTTTCAGTGGAGGGAAATAAGGAGTTGTTGTTCCAGTTGTCCAATGAAGAGGTTTGCATACAAAGGGGCCATCCGGGTGCCCATAGCAGGGCCACTTATTTGGTGGTAGATGTTGTTTTGGAAAGAAAACTAATTCTGTGTGAGGACAAACTGGGTGAGGAACATTAGAAAGTTAGTGGTGGGGAAAGAATTTGGTGGACTGCGTGACAGGAAATATTGAAGTGCTGACAGGCCACTAGCATGGGGAATATTGGTGTACATATATATGGATAGGAAAGACAGGACCTGAGCACCCTTTATCAGAAAAGTAGGTCTGAACCACATGCTGGCTGGGCACAAAGGAGGAATAGAGAGCAGTCAAATTTATGCTCAGCCACCACACGATTTGGACCTACTATCCTGATGAAGGGGATCAGGTAATTGAAAATGAGAATTTTTGAACTGTTGATTTCAAGGAAGTACTATACCCTGTCTGTCTTTCCTATTTCCATTAGTGTGTGGTATTTATATCCTAATATTGCGTGTGTGTGTGTGCACATATATAACACATTTAGATAGGAAAGAGAGACAGTGAAATCAACTTACCAGAAGGGCTGAGAAGTGAGAATATTCCAAAGTTTCAAGGGCCAGAGTGTGATTTATCACTCTTCTTTATATTGATCTTTCTAACTATCTCTACATAGACAATTGGTCATGTTGTATTTGTCTTTGTCAGCATCCTTCTTGATGTGGCAATATTGTTGGGATGTGCCGTGATTTTGTCAGACGTGGGTCGAATAGGCAGTTGCTTGGTAGAAATTGTGCAGGGTGGTTAGCAGTAAGTATACAAATAAAACTCAAAATGTGTGGAGCTTATAATAGAAAGTTACAGATGTTGTAATACAGTCCACGTGACATTGTCGATAAATTAAGCAACGCTCTAAGATATATGTAAAACTTATCTCTTGAAGAATAAAATTATTAAAGAAAGTTCTAAGTTTGGATAATTTATTCCTATAAAAAATTATCTGGCACCCTAATTATTGCCAAACTTCAAGAGGACTGGATGAATAGTTGAACTTGGGACCACATATACGAGTTCGCTACATTTTGCCACCTAAGCACATGAAACAAAACTGAATCGAATGATGATCATCTACAATATATATATAATGATATTAGTAAGGATATGACATTGTCATGTGCTTAGGAGAATCCATTAAGGATTTGGAACTAATTTGGTGACAAAGTCACATTCAAACTTGGATAGTGAGGAAGGATAGAAATAAATAGGAGAAATAGGAGGATTACGCTTTATGTGAATCTTCTTCCATCCTTCTCTCTGCTTTGAACATATGCTTTTCTATGTGCGCAATTCTTCGCCCGAGCATATGAATTCACATAAAGTGTAATCCTCCGATATATATATATATATATATATATCAGCTCTCTTTTTTTTTGTGTAAGAGTGAATAAATATGGTTCAAGTATTACCTTAAGATGATAGTAGGCAATTAACATGGCCAGAGAAACTAATGAATGTAACATTGCCATTAATCTCATTAAATGTTCCATGTAGAAAAAATCTTCATCAACGTGAACTAGTTCAATGAGATCCTCATCTTCTTCACCACTTCCAGTTTCTCCACTCCCAACTTCAGTTGAATTTACTTCAGCAGATAGTTCTTCCATGAGATCATTTAAATCTTCTTCTGATCCATTACCATTTTCAGTATCATCTTCACCAAGAGTAGTAACCTAAATCAAATAAAAATTTGTGAATATATGAAATTACAAAGGCTACTAAAATATTGTTTTAAGCAATAGTACTTAACATATGTTTTATTGCTAATTTAGTCTAAGAAATTAAAATTACCTTGTAGAATAGTAGAATGAAGTTTATGCAAAATGCAAGAACTAATGCAACATACTTCAGATTATAGAAATTTCTAGCAAGAAAACTAACAGCTCTCTTTGTGTATTCACTGAAGTCTATCTGGGAAAGAAATATTAGACATTATTAGTGGTCTAATGATGCATCAAATACAGTGCAAAAAAAACTTCTCAATAACTACTATAAATTCATAAGCCAAATCAACCATCACTTGTGTGTGTACATAATATATATATATATATATATATGTGTATGTATGTATATAGTAAGTTAAACAGGAGAATGATGATTAAGTTTATTCAAACAAATACAACTCACACTCACAGGAATTAACAAAGAGAAAAAACTAAGAGCCCTGTGGGGAAGAATGAACATCAAGGCCACCTATTCTTTAATCTCACATGCAGTGTAATGTCAGACTGTTCATATGTGGATATTATTAGAAACCATGTCATTATGTCCTCTTCTCAAAGAACAGTGTCATGTTGTTCAGTATTCCTCATACGCATTTCTTGGTCCATTATTTCGTTTCCGGTCCAGTGTTCGAAGAGCGTTTCAGAATCTGTTTTAGAGTTGTGGCTATTTTCTTCGGGTCAGTCTCATTTTCCGATTTATGGATGTCGACTTGACTTAACTTGTTTCTTCATTCAATTAAGCAATGGGGTCATGGTATGGTTTCACGTGCAAAACATGTACAACATCTTTTGACCTTGTAGTCTTTGTCTTTGTAGTACTCTAAATGGCCCAAAATAACATTTCAATACCTCAATAAAAGTTCTCGGGTTTCTGGTCGGGTAACGTGATTTGAGCACAGCGTTTGTGAGGACAGCCTATCTACTGATCTTTGGCCATGCCAGTGCACAAATCAGTAGATTGCTTAGACATCATAACATCAAGACGACTTTAAAGCCACAAATAAAAATTAGAAATCTACTGAAGTCTGTTAAGGATAATATTGGCATTAGGAAACCAGGAATTTACCAAATTACTTGCTCCTGCGGCCAAAAATACATCAGCCAAACAATAAGGATGGTAGAAGAAAGACTGACGGAACATCCATCTTAAACAAATGGCTGTATCAGCGGTAGCAGAACATGCTCTCATGACGGGACATAGGATGGATTTTGCCGGAACCACAATACTGGACTCTGCTAGCCATCTCTGGGACAGTATTGAATTTGATGCGGTTGCCATCAGAACTTCCAATTGCCAACTGTTTAACAAGGACTCGAGTTTAAACTTGAGCAAGACTTGGAATCCTGTCCTACGAAGAATGTGTGAAACCCGGGTGGGTAAGGAGGCACTGGCCGAAGCCACCAATCAGGATGGGGATGACGCACGGGCAACGAAACTCTCGCAGGCGATGTGCTTGCATGTATTCCCAACACACCGGTCTGTATTGTTGACGGAATTGCACCCAGCCATGATGCAGACTGTGGTGGAAGGGAATGGACCAATCGCTGTTACTTATGGACCAGACCTGAAAACTCCTGATTGGTTTGACGGAGTATATAACCCACACTTCCCGAATCTTGACAACAGTTCACCTGATGAAGATGGCGGTGTCAGCCATGGAAACGTTGTGCTCAAATCATGTTACCTGACCGGAAACCCGAGAACTCTTTATACAGAATATACATCAGGGAAACTTACGCTCTTTATTATTTAAATACCTTTTTGGAAAGGCCAACTATGCGAATGGGATTGAAAACCCACACCAATTCATTGGGCTGATACGATAATATATATATAAAACATATAAGGAAAATGTGATGAGGTCAACTTTAATAATACAATTGGATAGGAAGGAGAGACAGAAAAGTTCACATAACTGAAATCAACAGTTGCTCCAGTCGAGCAGAGGTGACAGAATAGTACAAATATTTGAGAGTCTGAGCCCCCTTTGTCTGGAAGGAAGGTCACAACTGCATCTGGCTTGGCACTGATCTTCCTTCCTGATGAACGGGGATCAGGTCCTCAAAAATTTGAACTTCCACCTGAACCAACTACTGATTTCAGGTAAGTCGGCACGCTGGCTCTCTTTCTTATCGAAATGTTTTATATATATATATAAACTTGGATAATAAAGAAGGATAGAAATAAATAGGAGGATTAATTTATGTAAATTCATATGCTCAGGCATAGAATCATGCACACAGAAAAGCATATGTTCAAAGCAGGGAGGAGGATGGAAGAAGAAGGGGACACTGAAAATATAAGAACCAGGCAGGACGAACCTTCGTAATCTGCTCAGTACACAGACATGTGTTAACGCTCTCAGCTACCAGGTCAATTTACTGACCAGGCAAATATAGACAGCCGTATTGTTGTTTAGTGGAGGAATGGATAGAGTAGAAAGAATGAAGTATTAGGTGCATATAATAAGGAATAAATACAATATTAGGAGAATCCATTTTTCTTTGAAGATATGCTTTTCTATGTGCGCGATTCTACACCTGAACACATGAAATCACTTAAAACATAATCCTCCTATTTTTCCTCACTATCGAAGATCCAATGTGACTTTGTCACCAAATTAGTTCCTGACATGCTCCTAATTCTTCACTCCCTCTACTCTATCCATTCCTCCATTAAAAAACCATTTATCCATAATAAGACTGTATTTTTGCCTGGTCATGAATTTGACCTGGTGGTTCTGATGGTTAAGGCATCTGTGTACAGATAAGATTATGTAGGTATATCCTGCCAAGGTCAAATATTTTCAGTTTTTCCTTCTTCTTTCGCCCTTCTACATGCTATTAACATATGCTTCTCTTTGTGTGTAAATCTATGCCAGAGCATATACACACATTTGATATGGAGAGAGAAGCTTCTGTCTCTTGAAGAAGTAGGGTAAAACTTGTGAACATTTAATTTTGATTGATCATCACTCTCATGTATGGTATGTAAATATTGCTCTGCCCATATTAAATATTTTTACTGTTCCATTATTATTATTATATTTTTTGACTATATGATTTTAATAATTAATATAAAATAAATTAATTCTGCAAAGAAAGAAATCTTTGATTTAATGCATTAACAATTTACATCAAATAGTATTTATAGTTTATTACTCACTTGAGAAACTGCAGATGGTTCAACTACTACCTCTTGCTTGGATTCAGCCTCCACAGCGGCCATTGCTGCTTGTTGCTGAGCAGCTGCTTCTGCAGTTGCAGCAGCAGCTTTACGAGCAGCTTCACCGCTGTTTTGAAATGTTTATCATAAAACTTTGGTTTAGAGTACTAGTAGTGTGAATGTAATTTAGAAACAACTTGGGTAAAGGGTTACTTTAAAGTCAAATAAAGAAAAACATACTTCAGAGGAGAAAAATATTCCAACAAAATTAAATACTTTGTTAGAATGAAAATTCTATAATTTTAATTAATAATAATAATAATAATAATAATAATAAAAGAGTTGGATTCAGAAATAGAATGGAAAACTTAAAGAATTTTTCCAATCAAATGTGTTCAATTGAAATTATAAAGAACAGTTCGGAAAAGCTAATTCTGGTCAACAAAATGCAGTGAACAATGTCCACACAATTATTACATATCTTTATTTCAGTGCAGTTAACATAGAAAGGAAAATTTCTGGTTTCACATAATTAACTAACTCCTTGGCTGGACAGCCCATGAAGGGCCTTGGCCTACCGAGACGGCTGCCAGACTGTCATCTTACATGACACATGGTCAGAGTGACGATTCTCCCACAGCCTTAACCCCAGTTTTCTTGACCAGGACGACCACAGACATCCATGCCCATGCCGGGATTCGAACCCGGGACCTCTGTGATGCGAGGCAATGACGCTGGCCACTACACCACAGCAGGCCGGCAGTTTCACAGAATTAGGTAATGAAAATGTGTGTTATTCATAATTTGGTAGCCAAATAAATCTACTGGGCACACAATTTTTTTAAGTTAAAGGAAGGATCATAATAATAAAATAGATCTGGAGTATGCACGCACATATTCAACAATATATTTGAAATATGTGACAGTGTACATACAAAATTTGGCCATACAGAAATACTTGAATTCAAATTATGGCACAAGATAATTTATTTTGAATTCTGATTCTTGTCAAAGTTAATTTCACACAGTTCAGACCTACTATCCTGAAGAAAGGGGCTCTGACCCTCGAAAATTGCAATTGATAATTCTGCCCTGCCTGAATAGACCAACTGTTGATTTCAAGTAAGTCCCTCTCTCCTATCAATTTAACCTTGTTACTTAATCTGTACTTACTGTAAATATATATATATATATATATATATATGTTAAGGATATTATTTATTATGTGATGAAGTCACATTTTATCATTGGATAGTGAGAAAAGATAGAAATATGGGAAAAAAGGTTGGGATTACACTTTGAAGAAAGTGTATGCCTTAGGCATAGTAATATGCTCAAAGGAGGCATATGTTCAAAGCATAGAGAGGAAAGGAAGAAGTAGGAAAGATTGAAAATATTCGGCAAGGCCGAGAATTGAACCCAAGTTAGCAAATGCTCTACCAACTGAACTACTGTGTCTTTCTCCAGATCTAGCTACTATAGGGGACAGTATTATTAGGTGACAAACAGTCGGTGTTGGGCCTCTCGTCATTCTGCATCTGCATTTGTCTCAATTTGGAGCTCAACAAGAAAGGATTTTTAGTCTCTAATAGGAACTCATGGGGTACATATCTTAGTTGCAACTTGCGAAATGATATGGTGGTGAGCATACATGGTGGCTTGTGGATAGATCAGTCTCTGGAAATGATAGAATCAAAAAACATTTTTTCATAGTGCAAGTGAGATTCATGAATTATTAGTTTAGGAAGTGTTGCATCGATTGAAGTCAGATCATTTTTATTACATTGTCACCCCAACAATGGCTCAGACAATTAAATTGATGGACACATAGATGCAGGTTGCAGGCAGCATTGGATCTGGACAACTAAGGTATATCGGTCATTGCAGAATGAGAAATTCTGGATATGTGCTATGAGAGCATGAATTTTGATTGAGGAAGGTCACTGTGGAGCAGATTGAACAAAAGTGATTGTAATTGTGAAACTGCTTCAAGCAAGAAGAAAAGGAACAGGTTGGTGACATTTAGTTTATTTGCATTTGCATTGGTTTATTTGAGTGTTTTGGAAAGATGGAAGAACAAAAAAAAAATGTTGTAGCTAAGGAAGTGGAGAAAAATATGTTCACACAATTCTTTAAGCATCTTGATGATTTTAATGTTAAGTCAGAGATTCAGAATGTAAAATTTAATGATAAATTTGATGCTATAAGGGATGAATTTAATGAAAAATTAGATACCATGAGGGATGAACTTAATAAATGAAAGTAGATGTTACATTTAATGAAAGTTTTGATGCAATAAGAATGATTTTAATGTTGTTTATGTCAATTTAGACAAACAAAAGGTAATGATTAATTGTTTTGTGGTTGATTTTGAAAGGTCAGGCAGTGATGCAAAGTGAAGAACTTGTGGAAATTTGAAATAAAGTAAATGTAATGATAATTATGTGCATCAATAGGTGATTACTGATATTCAACTGCAGCAATTGACTAATGTAAAATGGTCAGAGGTACAGAGTAATAAATGTAAACAAAGTAGTGCAGATAGATTGAGTGTGAAAAACTTAGTGAGATGTATGATAGACTAAGTCTGAAAAAGAAAATTTTGTGGGTAGAGAACATATAAACATATAATACATGGCACTCTACACAGACAGATATGTGTGTATGAGAAATATAAGCATCAAGTTAGTACTAATTTCTATAAACATAGTGTAGGATATAATTGTACATATAGAGGTAATGTGATGGATAAAGTAACCACTAATGTGTGTGTTGTGGTGACAGGAGATTGAATTTGGTATCTCAAACAGTCAAGTTGGGTTATACAAATAAGTGAAAACAAATGTACATGATGAGTATTTAAGAAATGAAATGTGAATGTGCAGACATTTATTGAAATATTTTCAAATTGCCATTCCATGGAATCCAGGAGGCGGCAACATTGATTGTAATTTATTGTAAGTATATAACAATTTTATCAATTAGGTCAAGCTCTATGTTTTACTTAAATTTTCTGTAAATATTTTTGTTTTTGAAGGTGGCAAAATATCAATTGTACAAGTAGTTTATTTAATGTTAATGTACACATAATTAAGTCTTAAAAAAAAGTTTTAAGTGTAATTTTGATAACATTCCTAAGGTTTGATTGTGTAATATACAAAACAGCTGATTAAAAAGGGTATTGTCAAAGTGACAGCTAAGCAGCTGATTAAAAAAAATTATTGTAAAAGGTAACTGAGTAAAAAAGGTTATTGTCAATGGTACCATTCAACAGATGTCATTAATTAAATTGAAGAAATATGTTTGAGGAATGTTAATTGTTTTGAGAGTGATATTTTTTTATTGTTAATGTTTTGTAAATATTGTGTAAAATTTTTGATATTGGGATGTGGCTAATAAATGTTAGATGTTTGGAATTTTAGCATTGGAGTGATGTGATTGAAAATAAAATTAGCTGACCATAAAAAAGATTATTTTCGGTCATCCGATTTTGTTCTTGTAGGCATGACATGTAACATGACAATCGGATGGTCAGTTTTCTTTGTGTATTGTAGTGCTGCACTAACATTATTGTGTTGTGTCATGATTTTTGCTAATGCGTCTAGAAGTTTTAGTCTTCATTTAGAGCTTGACAAGAAAGGATCTTTAGTCTCTGATGTGAACTCATGGGTTAAGGATCATAGTCACAACTTGGGAGATAGTGGTGTGCAAACATGGTGGCTCACAGATAGGTCAGTGACACTAGTATCAGAAACCAACTTGCAGGGTGCAAGTGACATTAATGAATTATCCGGTTAGGAAGTGCCACACCAATGGAAGTCTTGTCAGTGAGAGTACTGTAAATATCTCATGTCTCAAAGTTGTGTTGTTGAACTGAAGTTTTGGTAACTTTTTATTAAAACATTATCTGGTGCTCTTGTAATAATTGAGCATCGAGAGCTGATCTGATACATGAACTGTAAAGAATGAGAGAATCATAATCTTCTTTATATTTTGTCACCACATCATGGGGTATAATATTAGTTTTTATTACAATATATATAGGATCATGGATAGTGAGGAAAGATAGTGTAGCCATAGGAAACCCAAGGAAGTTCTTCAAATTTTGGAAGGCTCTCAATTTCCTTCTTCAGGAAGGAGTGTTACACCAATCCATGCACCGGCTGGTGTAGCACTCCTTCCTTTAGTCTATTATATATATATATATATATATATATATATATATATATATATATATATATATATATATAATATATATTTAAAATGTATAACAAAATATTATTTAAAATAAGTCAGATTAATATAATTGTTAGTCAATAATGCCAATGATAATGGGTCAGGATTTACTCCATAATGAAAAAAAGAGGTAGTAGAGATGAATCATTACAACACTGATTAAACAATGCTTCAAAAAAGGAAATAATGTGAAGAAACATTTGAATATCACCAATAAAATGGTAGATACAAGGTTAAACAGCTAAGAACTAATTAAAGAACAGAATATGAATTATTTTCATGAACATTAGTTCTTAGCAGTTGGCAATAAACATTGAACAGAACAAAAGAATAAGTCTCTAGAATATTGAAGATAACTTGAAGTAAATACATATCACAGTGTAAAAACAAGTCATTTGAAAAATCAAATGTAGATAATAATAAGGAGGGTATGTTATTTAAGTTGAAGTTTGTGTAGAACTAAATAATCATTGTTTCTATTAGATTCACATATAACTAAATGAATTAATCACAAAATTTTATAGAGTACATACTTTTCAGATAGCATTGTAATTAGGATGACTCTATTGACAAATATAATAGAAATTGATGTACCCTAACAAATCGGCCAAACTAAGTTGTGGCTCTCCGTCCGCTCCTTCTTGTTTATGATGTTCTTCAGTTCCTTCTTCAGGAGTTGATTCTCCTGCCTCTTCCATACTTGATTGTGGAGATGGTGGAGCACTCTCATGAGGAACCATGTGATATCTATAAAATACATTTTAATACACAAACTATAATGCTATAATATAAACAATTAATTAATATGTGATAATCATTGACTGATTTGAATTGGTTGGTGTAAGAGGCATAATGTCATAAAATGTATAAAAAACAATTCAAAACTAAATTCTGATTTTCCTATGTTTATTGACATATTCCTATATATTGACATAATCACTTTTCGGAACTAAGATTCTGATAATAATCATAGATAAGCATTGATTATGATACATTATTTAAATGGCAATAAATAAAAAATGAGGATAATGGTATTTTTTTAAAGGAAGAAAAATTTTAGGATATGTACGATGACACTACTGTATAAATTAAAATTTAATTACTAAGGCCAGTAATTTCTTTTTGGTAGGAATTTATCTAGGCAGGCATGTGCTATTTATATAATAAAATAAACAGGAATAATAGAAATAGTTACAACTTTTTAGATGAGAAACTTTGATAAAAATTTACTGAAGGGTGTTTGACTTACTGGCCATTGTCTTCCTTGGTAATGTCTAATCCAAATGCTTGTAACTGTGTTGGAGAGTTAGCTTCATCAGGAGTAGCTGGCAGAGCTGGAAGAACTCTCAGAGGACCTATTTTTTCCTCATCTTTGATTTCAATTACAGGCTCTTCTACTTGAGGTCCTCTCATGAGAGACATAAGAACTCGAACCACATATCTTTAATAAAATATTAGAAATAGAGAATATACTTACTAATAATGTTTGAAAAACTTAATGATACTGACATGAGTATATTCCTTTAAATTTGAAATTGAGTTATCAATTGAAAGATTACTATGATGGACATTTGAACTTATATATATTAAAATGTTTATTAAACTGTTATTTTAATTTTTTCATCTTTGTATAAAATAGGAAACAGACACACTATTTATTGAATTATTAAAATTAATCCAAATTCACAAGTTTGACTGATAACTATATTCATGTATATACTTTTATAACTTATATTGATGATAGTTTAATTTACAACATTTCTTTAAATATTAGGTTTAATTTATTTTTCATTTCGTAAGACGAAGTAAATCACATCTACTAGATACATCTTATTTTTATTTGATAAATCTAATTAACAGTGGAAAGAGCAACATTATCATAGAATATGCAGTGGAAGTTATCACTCACAGTAAATAAATTATATAAAATCAAAATTTCTCAAATAACTCACCGAATAATAACAGAAAAGCCAAAACCAGAGTAGTAGAAAGCATAGAATATCATCTTAAAAAAGCCAATGAATAATTCAGAAAATGTCATCTGCTGCATTTCATTTATTTTGTTTTTAATATTTGTTGGTGATAATAAAAAGAAAGAGAAATATATAGCATCTTTAACTGCTTGAATACCTCTTCTAATTGGATCTTTTGCAGCTCTGTAAAAATAATACATAAATACCATTATTTATTTAATTGCAATTAAAATAAAATCTAGTTGTAATTATAAAACTTTTCAAATATTAATTTGCTGTCATAAAAATGCCATTATTGTCTTCTGTTTAAAAATTGATTAAATATATATAAATTTGATAACTGTAAATATTCAATAAAGCTCAAGTTAGTATTAAATCATAATCCATAGACTGAATTGATGTGCTGGGCCTCTGGGTTGAAGGACAAATAATTATATGTACACAAGTAATTATTCCTTATAAACTAAATTACACATTTAGGTATGTACCACCATATTATTTATATAAATATACATTTATTTTAGAAATTAAACCAATTTCCTTAAATTCTTGATAACACTTATTCTTCATAAGCTTTTGGGAAAAGCCACTTTCATCTGCTATAAGCACAAAAATATTATTTTCATTTTATTTACATGCGTTTCTGATAAAGCAATATTGAGACATACCAGTATGTGTTATCAATTTTTTCAACTATTGTTTATAAGAAAGATAGCCAAAGAGAGACAAAGAAGTGATGATATAAATAGCACACAACGTTTCTGGAAGCCTTGTTCTTTTCTTCAGGTGCTAAGACAACTAAAAAACACAAGAACCTATAGTGACAAAACTGCACAACTCTGTCGACAAAACTAAATAAAATACTATTGAGTATTGTCAACTGACTAGTGCAGCTGTGTCGCACTAGGTTCTTGGGTTTTTTAGTTTTCTTAACACCTGAAGAAAAGTACAAGGCTTCCATAAATGTTGTGTGGTATTTATAGCATCACTTCTTTTGTCTTTATTTGGCTATCTTTCTTATAGTTCTTTAAAACTGAACTACATATTTTTATTTTAATTTTTGTTGCAGTTTCAATATGAATGATCATTGAAACTGTTAAATTAATTGATTTTTATTAGAAATAATTTAACAACCATTGGCAATCAGTGACACACAATCAAATTCTCACATCACCACATTTAATTCTAAATCTTGTGATCTTTATAATTATATGTGTAACTGCAATGACATTTCATATTTTACCACGAATCTATACCATAAAACTGACATCAATCACATTGCCCAACAATACTGCCATCTATCTGTCGCAAATTGAATTCTAATTATTTCACTTATGTATCAAATATATTGAATTATATTTTTTATGCTCTTATCCACATTACATATTTTTACTAATTGGTTTCTAATTCTTGATATTTATTTTAACTACCAATTTTTATTCTAGTCCTGATCCATTTGTTATTTTTTCTTCCCATTCTTTCTTACATTTTTAATAATTGTTTCTCGATCCACTCTAATAAATATGTATAGCTTGAGAGGTTTCAGAAGTCGTGTTAATGAAAGATGTGTAGCTGTCCTCTCTCCCAGGATGTAGTGGGGATAAACCAGAGCTCCGTTCAACATGATCCTTTGCTGTGGCAACTTGATAGTAAAACTATGCTAAAAATATTGACACAAGGAAATATATTGTACTTGGCTTATTCCAGTCTGCTATCAAGGGCTTCACGTCTTACAGAAGTGTTTGTGACTTGCTGTTAAATGTATAGGGTTTGGGGGTGAGAGCGACAGGCTTTGTTTACTCAGTTGCTGGGGCAATTTGGTTTTTGTTGGAACGAATTTGAGATTTACAAAGGTCCAGAATGTTAACACTACAACCTTGTAATCGGCATCTTTAAATTTTCTTTTAAATAAATTACGTTATAAATCTACAACACAGTAAACAATTTACCATTATCTTTACATATAAAAAAAATTCTGGTAACTTTATGAGAGTCAACAAAAAACCCTTGGTAATTTATTCTGTTTTATATTCATCCCCTTCTTTCCCCATTGCATACTTTTGGGGATGTACACCTGACTTAACCAGCTTTGGGAATGTCCTTCTTTGCATTGTAGGGGCTCAGCTCAAAGTTAACCAGTTTATTAAACTAAACAGTTCCTAAATACCTGAATTTGAAACAATACTTGGTTGTTTCACAGCTAGGGGTGCTACCCTCATTCAGTTTGGGATTGAAATTATACTCAAACTACAATGAGAGTGATACTATTCATCTCAGCGATTCAAGAAATTATTTATTTGACAATAATATTTGTCATTTTTTAAATGGCACATATTTACACTACCACCTCTAGGGCTGCCTATGGTACCTCATATTGAATGGGCTTAACTTTAACTTAACTGGCATCAGGAATGCCATTGTTCATATCAGAGAGACCAAAAACATCATTTTAGTAGATTTTTCCCCATTCTTACCCTCCACCCACAATCACTATGCTGAGGGTGTTGAAGATTAATGTAGACTGAGAATGTAGAATGTGGTTTCAACACCAAATTTGGTCATTTTCATAAATTTTTGTCTAGGGGTGCTGAAATATGACTAACTATATCAAAAGTAACACTATTAATCTCAGTGATCCTGAAAGCAATAAATTCAAAAATAATATCTGTCTTTTTTGGATTGATTCCCAATGTATCACCTCCCACATCACCCCTACAGGTGCTAGGGTGTCTTACTCCAATAGAGATTGACCCTTTATTGTAGCTGACATGTGTACCAAGCTTGTTTTTAAGATTTTATGTGGAACATACATACCTACAACTATCAATTTTTATTTATTAGCTTAAATAAATAATTTGTTGACTACTATGAGCATACAGTACCGTTCCTCATCTTCCTCAGTCATATAGCTATAAGATGCTTCTCGAGCTTTTCCACCACTAGAACTTTCTTCACTAGCCATCAAACCACTGGCATGAGTCATTTCAAAAATGGCATCTTCACAAAAGTTAACAAAAGCCTCTAGTTTTTCTTTATCTCCTCCTTCAGTAACAATTGAATAGAAGAATGCTCGTTTTGATTCCTATACAAAACAATTACACATTAAATTCAATAAATTCTTGTCAAACTGTATTGTATTCAATATCAGATCACCAAGTTTTATATAACTTTTCTTTAATGTAATAATTAATAATATTACCCCAAGTAAAATAAGAAACTCAACAGTCATTGTTTTTCTATAGTCATATTAAACATAATGCAGAAAGTATTACATTTAATTCAACAAAAATTATATGCAATGATGTCTAAATTTTAAAAAAAACATATACAAACCAGGAAAACAGAATCTTTTGTAACCAATAATTGTAGTAAATGACTTCAATGCAAGTTGTAAATACAAAAAAGAAATCTCTTATTAAAAGTGAAGCAAGGCAATAAGGTTGAATGCTTTAATGTTAATTCTGCTGAAGATGTGAGATAGAGTTTACTATTTGGAAAAGAAGACAAAGAACAATGAAGAATGGATAAAAGTTGATAAAAATTGCTCAATTTTGAACATAAGTATTTTTATATTTTAAGAGTTCATTTGATTGATATTGACTGTTCGGGGGTAAAAACCACACACAGTCTCATATAATAATGACCTATTTGGTCTTTTTCAACTAGTTGAGGTTTAAAAACTGTGTGGTAATGTATCTGTTAACAGTCTACATTATAATAATAGTGTACATCACAAGCAATTAAGTTAAGAATAACAGTGCCGTTATTACTAATTTACTTAAGTGTCTATGTGTTAATAATATTTATTACAATTATTAATAATATTTGAAAAACTGGAGACATTCATCAATGCATACATAATAATTATTAAACATACTGTAATGCGTGTATTTTAATTTAATTTTGTTTTATTTTTGGAAATGTTGTTTGATGTAGTTTGGAGGATCCTCTTGTTTCCCAATTCGAGATGCCGACCTGTCACGTCTCAGGTAGCCGCACGTGGTTATTTTAAGCCTGAGATAGTGTACATTGTGGAATGGTAAACCTTTGGTTTGGCCCATGGGAAAATCCTATGCAGCTAGGAACAACAAAAGCCTGGTGACGCTAAGGGTGGGAAAACGTCCAGCTCTGGGGTAGGAGGAGAGATTTTGGGACAGTTGGTGGAAGGACGTTGAGGACAGTTGTTGGACAGACATTGAAAGAGTTGTTAGACAGACGTGGCAAGAGTTGGAAGAAGAACTTTGTGGAGAGTAGTTGGAAGGACGTGGAAAGAGTTGGCAGAAAGAAGGGGATAAAGTTTGGTGATAAGATCCCATAGGGTACAAGTGTATTCCGCTGAATATTTGAGAACGAGATGCTCCAGCCAGCTGCAGGATTCAAAAAGGTAAAATCTGAGACCTCCAACTACAGCGGACAACAGGAAACAGGAATATGCAGTATGTATTTGGTGCGGGCAGCTAATCTCTGCAAAGTAGATCCACAGGTGCTTGAGATCAGAGTTTTCTTGCTATACTAATAAAACAATTTTCAATTTTAATGGTCAATAATTTTTCTTTGACTTTAATATAATCAAATACCCAGCCCAATAAAATAATTCATTACAATACACAGTGATTATAGTTTAAAAGACGATATTTTTAAATGAATTAATAATAATTTCTGGAGTCCATAAATATATATTATTTACCATTTTTAGTACAAATTTGATACTAGTTTCCCTGTCTATACCAGGTTGGTTTTACAGGGAGTAAGTCCTTAAAGAATTTATAGGATTCTTGCTCATTCGGTGTAATTTCTTTCGTACAAAAGAAAAAATTGGTTCCCCATCCTTGGTATATCCCTGTTTCCAGATAGATGCTTTCTACTAAAATCACCTCATGCCCCACACACCATGGCAGGTGGTGGACCCTGTTCTGCAGACTTCTCGGTAGTAAGGCAACCTCTTGGTACCTGACTTTAAAGCTTTCATCCCTAGGCAGGTGATGATGGGGTTCGAAACCACAGTCACCAGTCAGTTACTGAAAAACTAGTGACTATCTGCTTGAGCTGGGTAGGCTGCGCTCCCACCAAGCAGAGAACTACATCCAGGTGGTTTAGTCATCAGACAACTAAGGTTGGCCACCCACAACACCTTAGCCTGAAGGTTAGCCGAGCACCTTGAGCGGACTCAGTTACTAGTGATTCTCATGGCACCCAGCTGGCCTGACACTAAGGCACATGAGAACTTCACACCACTCTCCTTGTTCAACTTCCCTTCATGCCACACTATTTAGGAATCCTCTGTTTCCAGAGTACTATTGTTAAGAGGTTCTCCTCCCTCAACTGAGAATAGTTTGATGAATAATACATTACTATTTTCACAGAGAAATCTTATGTTCATTAATTTAAATATAATTAAATGGTGTGTTTCCTACCTAAATATATTATGTGTGTGTGTGTGGGGGGGGGGGGGGGGATGCACGTGTGTGTGCGTGCATGAATGTATAAAATATATATAGCCTTGTAAGAACATATGGGAATTAATTAATACAATTTTTTGTACATATAATGTACACAATTTACCTTGATTTGTGGTTTCTCCCATTGCTCAATATTAGACTCCTTGATTTCAAAGTAAACTCTTTCTATTCGTTTGCTTCCACCAAGTATTTCAATGCGTCCAAGGTATGGTTCAAAATAATTTAAGACACTCCCAGCTGTTTCTAAAAATCGTGCAAGCCTGTGTGCATAGTGTGAAGATAATTTGAATAGTTTTGAATTACAAGATAATTAATAGTAAAATGTATAAGAAAGTCAACAATTAAATTGATGAAAAAGGAACAGAAGTTTACTCTGCTTCATCTATATTATGATAATTGTTTATCACTGAATAATCAAATGTTAGCATCTCTTTTTATGGAATTACATTCTAGTAAAGTATCAGCACTATATAAGCTATTCACACTAACAATTTCTTTAGTATGGAAAAATGAGGTTTCATAAGGCAAAAAATATTACCTAGGCTCATTTGGCATGTGCTCTGACAAATTCGTCAACAAAACAGCCAAATTGAAACCAATTTCTTTTGCTGGATCATGAAATCTATCTGTGAATCCCACATAATCTATTTTTCCATCATGATTTGTATCACAGCATGTTAACAAGAAATTAATTTCATCGCTGAAACAGAAAAGTTAGATATTTTAAATGATATAATATATATTATAATTTACAATGTATATTGTAATATTCATCACATTAAAAACTAGCTCAGTTTTGTTAAACTGGGGAAATATGCAATAAAAATAGAATCATAACCAGAATTCTTTCATTGAATTGAATATATTCATAATCTAATACTGCTCAACTGTATCATATAGCATTAATAATTTTTCATTTAGTTTCTGTACATAGTTTTGTAATTTAAATTATAACATACATTAATGTGGACCATAAAAGTAAAAATTTTATACTTACGCAGTGTAACTTTTCTGTTGCTCCATTTTTTCTCTAAATTCTTTAGGTGTAACCCAACCATCATTATTGATGTCAATTTCCTGAATTAAATTGAACAATGAATTTAAAATATTATAAATAAATATAAAAACTGTATTTTTGAGTTGATTGAGAGTAATGTTTGATGCACGGCATCAATGTTAAGCTATACTGTCCAAGTGGGATATTTTTATAAGTAGGGCAAATTGCAAAGGTGCTGGAATTTTTGGGTTAGGAAAATATGGTAGTGTAAGTTAAAAAGGGAAGATGTAACAATGAGAGTTGAGTATGAAGAATATGTGTTTGTTTGAAATTGGTAGTGGATGGTGAAATTCAAGTGTGGGTACAATGAGTTTGGGGAATTCAGTCACAAAAGCATAGTAGAAGAATGAAATAAAGAGGAGCTTATTACAAGAAGAAAAAAGCTGGGGGAGTAGTAGTTGTAGGAGTTACAGTAAATACATAATTTTCATATTTTTAGTGGATAAGGATTTCAAATTACATATTTATTAGGAAGTTACAAAGCCTTGTACATTTTTCATAGCTTATAAATATCAAACAACACTTGAGTTAATTTTTACAATTAAACAAGTTATAATAAAAACTATTCATTATTGTCATCACAGCAACCCTATAATGATCATTTTCCCAATTCAAATGTTAAATCTCTTAGTTTATCTGAAACATGAAACATTACCTGCTCTTGACAAGACTATATTTCAAAGTGACAACTATAATATATAAATTAGCAGTGAATTGTTGAATCAATACCACCTACAAAATCAAATAATTCATTACCTACTTCTGCTTCCATATTATTAACCAGATATACTGTTGAATATTCCCAGTGTTCTGCATAAGCCAAACAATATGGTCACTTCATGATTGCAATTCTAACCACCAAAGCACTGTCAAACTGACAAAAACAATTCCCAATAGTTGCTCAATCAGACTCATCAATTTCAATCAATGCTTCACACTAATCCTTCTTAAAGAGCTTTATTCCCTGATTTGTCAGATGCTGAATTCTCCTTCCAAGATAAGGAAACGTTATAGGCTCAACATCCTCTGACTACTTATTTTTCCTTTATTCTAGATACATAAACTTTCCTTTTCTATTTCCATCTCTATGCTACAACAAAGTGCACACATTTATATTAGTGTGTGTGTGGGTGTATGTGTACATATAAATGTATTTCCATTATTTCTCACAAATTTTCCTTCGTTGTGACTTTTCCTTGAAAAACAGAGAGGGTTGTTGGCCTTGTTGAGTATGGACTGTCGCAGTCTAATGGGTGACCACCAGAGCACTGTGTGATTGGCTGCACACAGTATGCCTCACTCATGAGGAAGGAGGTTACTGTCACCAAAAATTTGAAATTCTCCTTCCTGTTAGATGTGGTAATTAACAGAATTTATTAGTGTTCAAAATATTTTATTCACTCTTCCTACTTTCCCTTTCTTACACTTTATTTTTTCATAGACAAAGTAAGACCCAATAAAATTTCTACCAACTGGTTTCACACAATTGTGAATAAACTTCAAAATGATAACAGGTTTGATTTCTAAACCATATTTTAATTTGATTATTCAATTTAGTATTACTAATAGACTAATAATAAATATATTGTTTTCAAAAAAGCATTTAGAAGAATATTTGACATAGAAAAGTAGATTCAAGTCTGTAGGATGCAAAACAAAGAGAAGATTCACAATTCTTAAAATGGTGTCATTTTGAAAAGAAAATATAATACATCTATTTTAAAATATATTATTAGATATAATAGCAAAATTACAAACAAAATTAAGTGATTATATAATACCACAAATCTTTCTGGAAATTAATTGCAAAAGATAGGATTGAAGTATAAATTTTAAATAATTCATCTTCATTTGATTGGAATAGTTCATCAAAAGAAAATGTGGCAGAGTAGTTATCAAGAACAAGATATACAATCAGAAACTTCAACACGTGAATTTGAGAATGAAAATCTTAACACTGTAATATCAATTGGTAATAGCAGGATAGAGCAATCACCTGATGAAAGGAACAATGTTTTCAGAAATGGTGTGTGATATTTTATCATCACTTCTTTTTGTCTGTCATTTGGCTATTGTATCTAATATAACATGGTTTTATTCAATAGAATCATAACCTAAAAGTATATAATTTTGGTGGAAATATAATAAAAACTAACAAATTAAAGAGGGAAGAGGAGAATAGTACAATATCCTTCGATATTATCAGTGAGCGATGATACATTCTTTGTGGTTAATAAAATGAGAAATGCATATGACACAATTAAAAATAAACCTTCATAAGCCCAATTTCAATTATGGACTACAGTTCTGTACAATAAAAGGAATTTTAAAATGATCATACCAACATACCTGAAAACTAGCAGATGTTGTAAGATCCTTCAATTTTAAGAACATATCAAAGTATTTCAGAATCAACTGAAAGATAAAATATGTACATATAAATATATTAGAGCAAAGTTGTTAATATAATTTAAACAATTATCTAAAAAATAATAATTTAATTAGATTATGAAACTACTAAATGATGTATACCATATAAATGGTTTTAAATTATATTGAATTGCAGCAAAACGCAACTGAAAAATTCAATTGCTATTGAAACATAAATGTTTTATGAACAATTTAAATCAATAATAAGAAAGATAGCTAAATACAGACGAAATAAGTGATAATATAAATAGCACACAACATTTCTGGGATCCTTGTCCCTTTCTTCAGGTGCTTAGATGGGCCTAGAACAACACAACTGCACTGGTCAGTTGACAAAACTCAAAACTGTGCAGTTGTGTCACTCTTCATAGCTCCTGGAGAAAGGAAGAAGGATCCCTGGAATTTTGATTGGTATATATATTGTCTGTATTTGGCAATCTTTCTTATAATTAATTTTTCATTTCAATGATTTCAATCTCAAATTAAATTATAATTATAATTAAATATGTTACATTACTGTTTTTGAATGAATTAATGAATCTGTTATATATAACAATTTAATTTAAACAGATGCTTAATGAGGTATATAACAATAGAAACAAGAGTGGATTCATTAAATAAATAACTTAAAATATGTCCCACCTCCACGTTTGAAGCAGATTCAACAAGTGTATCTACCATCTGTTTTCCTATTGTTCCATTAACAACATTACCTGTAATTAAAAAATCAGTTTAATAAAAATTTGAAATATTATTTGTTGCTCAACCAAACTGGACGAACTGTTGACAAGGGAGGCTCAGGTCCTCAAAAATTCAAAAGATTATTTTCTGATCAGGCAGACTGGAAAAACTGTTTATTTCAGGTAAGTCAACAATTCTCTCTCTTCCTATACAAATGTGTTACATACATAATTTGGGACAGTGAGGAAATATAGAAATAAATAGGAGAAAGGTTGGAATACATTTTATGTGAAAGCATATGCTTGGGTGAAGAATTGTGCACAAAGAAGAGCTTATGTTCTATCCATGGAGAAGGATGGAAGAAGACAGAAAGTCTGAAAATATTTGGCCAGGGCAGGACTTTAATGCACATATACTCCTCTGTAGTATACATACATATGCATACTCATATATATATATATATATATATATATATATATATATATATATATATATATAACACTTAAGGGAAATGTGACAAGGTCAAATTAAATAACACATTTAGATAGGGAAGAGAGACGCCAACTTACCTGAAATCCATAGTGGGTCCAGTGTAGCATAGATGGAAGTTCAAATTTTCAAGGGCCTGAACCCCTCTCAGCCAGGAAGGAAGAGTGCCAGCCAGCACGGGGGTGTTAAAGGATGGTTAGTGTAAATCATTACTTGAAATGTGTTTTTTTTTTTTGGTTTTGGGCCTTAACTGCTACTGGCATTTGTGATTTTGAAAGTTTGACAGTGCTGGCGTGGTTGGCTATTCATTCAGGAAGAGGTCGTTTGATTTGGCATATGCAGGGCAGAGTCTGCAGTAAGTTTGGTAGATTATGTGGGAAGAAAGGCAGATTATATTTCATTTTATTTTGTATTTGGTTGTATTTTTATAATTCTTGAGGATTGTGGAGGACTAGAAGACATGGGATATGTTTCTGTTGCAAGGTTTGCAATCTGTAAAAGATGGGTGGGTGAGGGTGTGGGTTTAGAGCAACCTTTGGGCGGATGAGGAGTGTTACAGTAAGGATGGTTTTTTTGTAGTCCAGGGAAGTAGGTTGTTGTGAAGAGTAGACTACTTTTTTTGTTTTAATCCAGAATAGGCGTGGAAATTTGGCAGGGCCTGAATTATCTGATTTGGACGAGGTCTCTGGAGTAATTTCTGTTAATTAAGGCATTGAGGATTCGGTTGGTGTAAGAGGCCAGAGTATTCAAGGTGGAGTAAATGCGAGCTCCCCTGAGGCCTAGACTGTATGGAAGGGAGCATTAGGTGTGGCCAGGCTAGAAACTGCTGGAGAAGTGTCCATGGGTTTTATGTTGACAGATACGTTAATTGTGTCATAACTCAGGTATATGGCAATGCCCAGAAAAGTGATTTTGGTTGGGTAGTAGTTCCATGTGAACTTAACAGGGTGTTTAAAGTTACAGGCTTGGAGGAATTCAGATAGTGAGCCTGGTCCATGGTTCCAAAGCATACCAAAGTAACTACAGACTTTGTCCAGCATTCCACATAGGCCCAACGAAAAGACCTTTCCCTGAATGAATAGTCACTCACTGCAGCAATGACAAACTTTCAAATGGGTGGCTTCATGCAACATTGAAGTCTAGCATTGCCAATCAGGACAGAAGAAAGTTTTTCAAATTTTCAAGAATGGTTGAGGGAATGAGCTGCTACTGGCAGATATTCATCAGGAATTATATTCAGCTTATGCTGTGGGAAGATATGCTGATGATACTTTATTCATTACAGGTTTTTTTTGTGATGATTAGCATTTCATCTTGGTAAGATATAATAGCTAGTAATTTTTTGGTGGTGGAGTATGAAGATTGAATTAGCATAGATAATAAAGGATAGTGCATTGGGTTTTTTTGGATGGACGGATGCCAACACCTGAGAAAAATATTTTGACTCGTGAAATATTTGAAGACATTTCCCCCTATTGCACAATTGACAGCATTGACACATCACCTATGTTGTATGAAACAAATCATTTACACTTACAAAATTCTCAAATTTTGTCAACATATTGAAGTAAGTCACTTCTCCAA
Organism: Zhengitettix transpicula; assembly: GCA_037074705.1. NCBI lineage: Eukaryota > Metazoa > Arthropoda > Insecta > Orthoptera > Tetrigidae > Zhengitettix > Zhengitettix transpicula. The sequence goes on from CM073592.1 coordinate 84,403,258, forward strand.
TTCATCATTATTATTTTGAAAAATGAAAATGTTTAATTTTTTTTATATTTTAATACTCTACCTTCAAGCATTGATAACATCATAGTTATCATATCTTTCTGCAAATTCAACAGTTCTTTTAGTAAATCCACTTGACTAGAATGCTTTGACAGCTTATCTTGCATGTGAGAGAACAGGAACAAAAATCCTCCAACAGCATCCCATAACCTATAATTAATTAAATAATATAATATAATATATATATATATATATATTTAAATTAAATGATTATAAAAAAGTAATAAAATCATACCTCGAATGGGCAAGAGCTTGCTGATTTTGGGTACAAGGCCCTTGAATAACTTCTGTTAGTGTGTTAAAAACTTGACTGGCAACACCAATAGCCTTAAAAAAATTAGCTTTACCAGCAGGGTCAATAAGTTCTTTGCTTGAATAATGCCAATAAAAGTCCATGATTGATTCCTGTAAAATTTTTTGATTATAATTCTCAAAAATCAATATACACAGTCAATACTATGTACTTCAAGTCTTTGAAAGGAAAAATTCAGACAATGTATTCAAATAACATTTTCAATATATATATATATATATATATATATATATATATATATATATATATATATAAACAAATATTTGGACTTGCATGGTCAATGACAGAAGGCACGCACGGTAGACATAAGGAGATAATGATGGAATAATTGAGTAACAGATGGTAAATTAAAGGAGGGTGAGTTAAATGTGTCTAAACCCAGCTCTGTTGTGTCGTGTGCAGATTTACACCTGAAAAGTGCAAGTGAACTCTGGGGGACAAGCGCAAGTGCACCTGAACTCTCTCTGAGGGCATCTGAACTTTGAAGGAAGGTGTGCAAAGGCTGCCCTGAGTTGTAGTTTGGACTCGAATTATCAGCGGCAGAAAGGACACGAGTGGTACAAAACGACAAGGTAATGGAGGATAATTGAGAGACAGATGGCAAATTAGACGAGGGTGTGGGGAGAAGTGCATACAGCTTCGTTGTAAAGTGCACAGAAGGAGGAGATATAAGGCGTCGTAAGAAGAAGAGGTTGGAGTTCGTCGTGAGGTTCAGTCTGTGAGCAGAGTTTGTTGGTGGTCCTTAAGACCGGATTGGGCCAAGTTAGGTGGCCAAGATAAATCGATAAGTCATAAACAGTCAGTAGGAGTTTCGTCATAGAAATAAGTCAATCTATTAGCAGAAACGGTCGGTACGAGTTTGTTGTGAGAGTAAGGTCATCGTGGAGAGGTGGCTGTGGAAGTGTAAAGTGTGCGCACAACTTGGTGCTCTTTATGGCCTGTATAAAGTGAGTGCTTGCTAGTATGTGAGTGATCCAAATTGCATGGATTACCAGAGAGATTGTAAGTTCATTTTTCAAAGTATTCATAGTTTTAAACTTTTAAGTAAATCGTCAGAATTTAAATTTGGGTATTGTATGTGTTGTTCTTTATTGCACTGTAAAAGTTGTTAACAAGTATTCGTTTTTTAAAGGTTCAGTAAACGACCCTGAGAAAGATTAAATTTCATTGTATAACATTAATTATTAACGGTTGTAAAAATTAATTAGATTGCTTGTATGAATGTAATTTGTGTCTTAATAAATAATATTTGTTTGTTTAAACTGCTTGTGTCGCGCATTATTTTAATATAGACCGATTATTACAAATTGACACTCCGAAGTGAGGCTAAACTTGTAGTATTATTTGTGATTATTACAAATTGGTGCCAAACATTTAATAATAAAAGGTAAATAATTGGTGAATACCACTATATATATATATATATATATATATATATATATATATATATATATATGTATATAATTGTAATATTGGAACGGAAAGGAAAGATATATATATATATATATATATATATATATATATATTGTGTGTGTATATATAATATACGAGGTCAAATTAAATAACACATTTGAATAGGAAGAGAGATTTTTTACTCTCTTTTTGAGTCTCTTAAGGTGTTGGTCATATTTTAACTCTGTCAGTGTATTGGGAATGTTATAGGCTCTCTCCATATTCCAGGAGTATATTAGACTCTGTTAGCATACTGGTGATTTTTCGACTCTTAAATGATTTATTGTCTCAATTAAGGTACAGTGATTAATCATACTGGTTATGATGAAATTAAGTAACCATTCACATTGGTTTGGTTGGGGTGTGAAATGTAATTTTAAAAAAATCTTACTCTTGTTGCCAGTTAAATCAAATGTCGACCAAGAGATTAATGTCATTATATAATTTTCTGGGCTGATATAAGTAAGTATCAAATAAATGCCAAGCACCCAGCATGTTTATAATAAAATTTTCTTTCACCCTAATGGTTAATGCACCCACTTGCAAATATTTGCCTCTGAAACTAAAAAAAATCACTGGCAGATATATTTTATGTAGTATGCCCACTATGATAAAAAGCTCAGTGGATTTATTATGAACATAATTGAAACCTTTATTTTCCTGGTGAATATGCTGCCATAATTCTTCTTTGGTTTTCTAACAGGTGGCATTGACTATGCACATGGAAGAAGTTGACAGTGATAGTCGACAAAAGAGAAATAAAAAGCAGTTTTACAAGTTACATGAAGACCTATCCATCTCACATTATCCATGAAGTCCTCCAAAGAGTGATTGGTACCACCTCCGAAAACAAAAAATACCATGGATGTGAAGTACCCCACTATATATCTGCTCTACATATCAAAACTATCTAAAAAAACGTTTGATTAGATTAAATTCCAAACTAAAACCATTATTACATCTCAGAATACTCTCCATAGAACATCATCAGGTAAATCATCCTACCCATAAATCAGACAAATATGACATTTATGACGCCTCACCGTGTGGCCATTCTATTCAGTTTTCACCAACATGGGGCTATCCAGTTAATTAATTGTTTCTTATAAATGTTTATTACAATATAGATGTCAAAAATTGAAGTTTTGAGTTAACCTATTGATGGATCATTAGCTGCAGTCACAATGTTATGTACCAGAGTCTATTCTATCTCCAGTTGGGGTTGTCCAGGAAATGTCAATAAATATATATAAAACATATTTAGGTAGGTAAGAGAGAAAGTGAAGCTGACTTCCCTGAATTCAATAATTGACCCAGTCGGGGAGAGGTGAGAGAAAATTACAATTTTTTTAGGAGGACCTGAGCCACTATCCAGATGAGAGGGGGCCTGAACTACATGCTAGCTGAGCCAAATTGAATCTAAGGTGTATCTGCCATTAGACAGCAACAATCGACACCCGAGAAAGCCAACAACTCTCTGTTTATCTCTCATGAATAGGTCACAACAATGAAAAAGTAACAGAAAAATACATACTCACAAAGAAACACATAAGATGGAAGGTTAAAAGTAAAGAAAAGAGTATGATGTTAAAAAGTAAAAGAATGATAATAGGGAAAGAATTGAACAGATCATTATAATAATAATAATAATTATTATCATAATATTATATTGATACAAGAATATAACACAATATAATTATTATTGCCACAATGACCACTATATTAGTGGATGTTGAGTCCAGGACTTTACCTAGACTGTAAGATGTGATTGACGGAGAGTTCTCACAAATGGAGTTCAGCATCCATAAGGCTTTAAGGAGGGTCAGTGTGAGGCATTGGTCGAAAATGTTGGAGTTGTGACTTTTGCATCAGCAGATATTGGAAATTGGGTCTTGGTTAGTTTGATATTGCTGCAGTGGTTGGCAATGTGTTCAGGGAGGGGTCATTTGGTTTAGGACAAAGTTTTCTATTAATTTGGCAGATGATGTGAAAGGAGAGGCAGGTAATGTTATCTTTGATTTTGTAGGTCGCTATTAGTGGAGGATTGTAGTCGACTGGAGGATGGGGCAGACGTGGCACCTGCTCCTACTGCAAGGTTGACAACCTGGCCTTAGGAGGAGGGTTAGAGGGTGGTGCCTGAAAGGGTGGATGAGGATACTAAGAAGCTTGGGAGGTCACCTGAAAGCTACCCTTGGGCAGGAGGGGTCATATGGGAATGATGTTTTTAAGATCTGGGTTGGAAATGGAACCAGTTTAAGGGCTTCAGGGAAGAGGAATTTAGGTGTTACTGTTCCAATTGTCATATGAAGAGGAAGGGGCCACGTTGGTATCCATAGCAGTGGCATATATTTGGTGATAGGTGTTGTTTTGAAAAGAGAAGTATTTCGTGGTGAAGACAATCTGGGTGAAGGAAATCAGAAAGTTAGTGGTGGGAAAATAATTTGGTGGCCTATGTGCCAAGAAATATTCAAGTTCCAACAGGTCACTAGCATGGAGGATATTGGAGTTCAGTGACGGAAGAGCTGAGCTGTGGCAAGCTGAAACGGCCTAGAGGATTGAGGGAGACACCACTATATACATTTATTCATTCATTGTTGTTATGAAATACTATTAATCCTCAAACAGTTACCTGAAGCCTTAATAAGTAGTCAACTGTGCATATTACAACATTGACTGTTGTAGTATTCCCTGCCTGAGTCCTTAAATAATTTTGCCATTCTGAAAAAGAAAAAGTAATTATTAATTACTTAATGTAGATATGATAATTGGATATTGAGAAAGATGTAAATATAGAACAAAGGTTTAAGACTGGCTGTATTTGTTAGGTCTCAGGCATGGTAGCTCAATGGTACAGCATTTGTGTATAAAGTAAAAGTACCTGGGCTCGATTCCCAACACTGCCGAATATTTTCAGTCTTTCCTTCCTTATTCCTACACCTTTAACATATGTTTCCTTTGAGTGTATTACTATGCCTAAAGCATATGCTTTCCAGCCTTTGTCCTATATTTCTATCTTTCTCACTATCCAATTATCAAATGTGACTTCGCCACTTAATAATTAATATAATTAATATTTGTATATACATTTTTTGAGGACCTGAGTCCCCATTGTCAGGAAAGAAGGTCTGAACAGTGTGTCAGCTGGCCTTCTTTTTCCAGTTATTTTATTTATTCAAGTTAAACTAAACAGATGTAAAGAAGTATGTTACTGATAACATCCAGAACTTAGTATAGTAGAGATGAAGAAAAACTCAATTTAATTATTATGTAATAAATATATGCTAGTAAAATAATTCACAAGTCAAAAATTTACCAAGGTTGTGGCCTTCACAGGTTAGTTGTATAAATCTAAATAAGGCACAAGTAAATTCTGCATCATGCATATTCTTCTCTCCTGCTGCTCCCTCAGATCCTACACCTAAACCTTCTGCTTTAGTATTGCGTTCAAATGCATCAAGATCTAGTACACTGCAAGAGTTCATGAGGCCTGCTATAGAAGTGAAGAAGCCAACATCCTTCTTTTCCTTCAAATGATTCAGCATCCCCTATTAAGATAATAACAGTAAATCAACAATTTTTTAAGAATAATAGTTGTATATATATATATATATATATATATATATATATTCTTTGTGTATAAGTACAAATTATTAATGCAATATTAATTTATTGTATATATTATTATTTAGTAATATAAACATATATACTTAACCATTTGTATGTCACTATTTCCTCCCCTTAGAACGGAAATTCCCAATTGTAATGTTTTCATAACCATTTCACTTGGAACCCCCTTACATGCAGAAATATGTAATAAAACCATCTCAGCCACTCCACGATTTGCTAATCTTGCTTGATGAAACAGTAGTTTCTGCTTTTCCATTTCTTGTTCCTAAATAAATAAAATGTTTGTATATATTTTTAATTAAACATGTTTGTTTCTGTTGAAGAAAACATTCTCAAATTTCCACCCAGGTCAAACAGGGATTGTAGTGCTACAATCGCTATTTGCTGGTGGAAACCCAAGAACATTTCCTTCACAGATACACTGGGAAAGCCTTTGATCTTTGTTAATTTTGTTTCTGAATAGAAAAAAACTTGATAGTACAATGTTTGGCAGAACCTATTAAGCAGTTTTGAAGGAATATTAAATAATTATTGAAGATATACACAGAATAATGTTTTTATTTTTGAATGAAGCAGTAAATACCAATTTATATTAATTAGTTTTGAAGTTAATGCCTTCAATATGGCAGCAACATGGTGCTGGAGAAAATCTATGAAATTTAGATAATTAACAGATAATTATCACGTATCACAAGGGATAACATTAACTTTTTCATTGATCCACTCTTTTAGTTTTGAAGGGATGTGAATATTTGGTCACATGTTCTTTTAAATATACCAAATTAAATAACTTTCAAATTCCCAAATGCTAGCACATCACCCCTCAGAGGGTCAAAACAATGGCGAAATATGTCACTTAAAACATTTGAGTGAATAACTCTAATTCATCAATCTCTTCCATTTGCTACAGAAAATTTACCAACATAGAGACAGAATCACGTTTACTCAAAAAAGTACTGACACAAAACACAGTTAGTCTTTTGTGAATCTATGATGTATTAACTTCAGCCCAGTATGAAACATTTTGCTTATTCATAGTTCCACTGAGAGACATAATGTGCATAATTACATGGAATATTGAACTGTTACCAAAAAGCTGTTTAAGTTGTGATCACAGACTAATAGTTTTCAAAGTCTTGATGTTCTCCAGTTCAAACCCAGTGTTTACAAAATACAATGAAAAATAATACTTCGGTACTTTAGAGAATGAAGGCTTCCCAGTGTAATTGAGGTATAAACAGTTTTTGGTGTTGCACCTGGGTCAATGGAGAATTTGAAAACAATGTTTCCATGGCAATGCAAGCCATTTTTGAATTCTCAATTGACCCGGGTGCAAACCCGAGAACTGTTTGTGCAATACAATTCAGTACATGTTTCAGTGGAAGAATCATCCAGAAATGCAGGATGAAGACTTTTGATTAAATGAATGATAAATTGAAAAACATTTATTGGTACTCAAATAATACATAACAGGAACTTTCAGCTTTATCATGTCATATTACTCTGTTATTTATATAAAAATTACAAAGTATTTACAACACAACATGCCACACTTTTCTCAGTGTGTGGTATCCATATAATATCTTATTGTTAGATTATACATGAGATGAATACACCACACTGAGAAAATTATGGCATGATATGTTGTAACAGATGCATATTGCTTAGGACAAAGATGAAAGCTCCTGTTTTATTTTATTTGAGGACTAATAAAGGACGAATCATAGTATTGTCACAGTTAACAAACATATTTCAAGAAAATACATCACCATATAGAATCATATATGAATAATTATTTCCATTTAAAAGGTGAAAACAACAATTAAAAATCAATGTTTCAAATAATAAATTCCAAAATCTGAAAAGTATTTCTCTATTTTATTTATTTATAGTCTGATTTAATGGGAACAATATAATTCCTTCATTTTTAAGAAAACAGAAAAATTACATGATAACATTAAGCTAAAAAGTTTATTTGAACTATTATAAGGAACATATAGTTGCTTGTTGTCACACTTACCATTAATTTATCCATTGTTCTCTTTGAAATAAATCAAATGTATATATATATTATAACAAATAGCAGAAGGATTATTGCCATAAAAATATGTAACTAAAATGTATTTTTATTTTAAGTTATGAAGGTGAGCATTTAATATTTAAGTTTTTATTTTTATTTTCAACTGTATAATTAGCTGCACTGTTTCTTTGATAGGTTAAGTGAACAGAAAAAAACAATAGAATAGACATACATGAATTGAAGCACCACCTTCTTCATCTCCACCTTCATCATCACCTTCTTCTTCTTCTTCACCACAAGATCTAAAAACAATATAGATTTGTATTAAATAACTTCTTTAATTAAATGAGAAAACATAGGAAGTAAAACCTGTTCAACTGTTACAAGATTGCTTACTCATTATTATCAGAATAAGCATGTTATCATTTAAAAATTTATGTTCATAGACATGAAAAGGTACTTTTCTGTTTAATCATGTCTCACTTAGGTACAAATTACCATCATATGTAAAAGTTTATTTTCCACAAAACTCTCAAAGTTTGGCACCATTATAAAAATTAGTATTCAAAACCTCATTTACTGTATAAAAGCAGTGACTAGTGACTAGTTATGCTATGTTTCTTCTCTGTTTTCTATTATGAGTTAAAGCACTATACAATAAAATGTAGATGTTTCATATAGTCATTTAGTCTACAGTTTGCCATTTGCTATATTTGAAAAAAAAAACAGAATCAATATCTAAATAAAATTAAAGAATTCCCGTTTTTATTTACAAAGCTGTTTGAAAAATTAAAATAGTTGAAAAATTAATGAATGTTTATAATCTCTAAAGTTGAATGAGTCCATGTTGCAGACTTTGTAGAATTTTGTAATACAATAACATTTTAGTAAGTATAGCTCCAAAATGGGTGGTGTGTTATATACTATATAATACAGAACTCATAATACTGTATATAAAAATCTCATTAAATGCAAAATTTATTTGTAACACTAAAAAAGTATGAATTGATGGATATATCACTCCACATTGTCCATATGTGTAAATTTTATTGAGGAAAAAGGGGTTTGTGTTTTGGAAACCTAAAACATAGTGTACAGTATTATAATGTTGTATGCAGTTTGACATCTGTTTATTAATAGTATATACAATTAGACTAATATTTTCTTAATGTCAAACTTCATACAGTAAAGGGTGGAATAATAGTAGTCACCATCACAGAAAACAGTAAATGATTATGATATATTACCAGGAAAAGCCTGACAAAATATGAGAAAAAAATTGAAACAAAATTTTATTCTAGCCTAATCCCACAAAATACATTTTATAATGGAAATTAATATCATTTACGCAAAGTTGACATGTTTTAATACTTCAAGGACCCAATCTTAAACAATAAACATTAAGTGAAATAGAATTTAAATATTAGAAACATCTGACTTACAATATTAATTATAATGAGCCATCAAATAAGAACATAATAGTAAAACAGGGAAAGAACTTGTAAAACATGATGAGTCAGTAATATTGTTATTGTAATTCTATAATAAGAACTTACTTTGCAACAATTTCTGCATAAGACATATACAGAGGATCTTCTTGCAAAGCTCCACTACGTTCTGTCATAGCACCCCTACAGAATGTTGTCACTAGCTGATTGAGAGGATCAGGTTTCCCTTCATCTTCTTCCTCATCACGCTTCTTAAGCTCTGCATCTTCAAATGATTGCTAGTAATTGTATAAGAGAATATAAAAATAAATTGGCAATATATATATATATATATATATATATATATATATATATATATATATATATATATATATATATATATATATTGTAATAGTGAGAATGTGACATTGTCAAAAATATTGGTATGGAAAGGATAGAGAGATAGGTTGTGGGTTACCTGAAAGTGAAGTGCAGTGTCGCCATGAGGAACTGAAGGTTGTTCTTCAAATTTTCGGAAGGAAGGCTGAGAGCCTCCGAAAATTTGAAGAACAACCTTCAGTTCCTCATGGCGACACCGCACTTCACTTTCAGGTAAGCCACAACCTATCTCTCTATCCTTTCCATACCAATATATATATATATATATATATATATATATATATATATATATATATATATTATGCCAGGGTATTTATTTATTTTAGATATTTTATAAAAGTATTTAATTTGTACTGATCTGTTGGTAAACACTTAAATTAAACTGCATCGAGAGCATCAGTGACTATAGGCACTTTTTTTATCAGTTTGTTATGCCCACTTAATCCTCAACTTCCAATTTGGATCTTATCCAAAAAAATCCTGCACCCAACAACTTTACTCCCTCACCAACTTCGTGAACAAAGTATCATGTATAGCCTCATTCATTTATGTCCAAAACTCACCATCCCTACCTTGCATCAAAACCCAAATAATACCCAATACAAAATTCTCCTACACTACCTCACAAACTGTTCCTTCTTGGTCAGAATTAACAAAACCCTCTCCCAGCCTCGCTGCATCCCCATTCCCCCCTAAACCAAAACCATCTTCTTCGCTCATGACGTCACCATACTCTTCCATACCCAAACTGTTTCCTTCGCAACAGGTCTCCACCCACACCAAACCGCACTTACCAACCTTGCTGCATGATCAGACAAATGGAAAGTCAACATTAACCCCACCAAATCCGTTACCATACCATTCTCCCTACAAAAACCATCCCACTCAAAAAATCCATCACCCCCACACAAAAAACCAACATGGTCTCATTCTTGACTCCAAACTCTCCTGCCAAGCACACATCAACCATTTCAACCCAAAAATGAAAAACAAGTTCAATTCACTATACCCCTTACTCCACAGAAACCCCAATTTATCCATAAACATCAAAAGATTAATATACCTTTCCCTCATTCAACCTATTTGGACCTACTCCTGCCCCATTTGGGGTTTCACTGTGAAAACACACGCCCAGAAATCCAAAACCAACAAAACAAGATAATCCTTTCCATTCCTTCGAAACTCCGTCATTTATCAAAACATTAAAATCCCCACCATCATTACCCTAAATAAACAAATCAACTTTGTTCAAGATCAAATCATCCATCACTCACTCCAATTCCACAGTAGAACAAATATACAGCAATCCCTTTTGACCTCCTTCAGCCCGTTGCCTCAAATGCAAACTCCACATTGATAACATCCTCCCCAGAACTACACCAACAAGGAACAAGGGCAGGAAGGTCAAAGGATCTTCCACGTGTGTCAAGTGACCATGCTATATTTTTTTACTCAAAAAGAAAGAAAGAAACAGATTTGGCGGGGTTAATGTTGACTCTCCATTTGTCTGATCATGCAGCAAGGTTGGTAAGAGCGGTTTGGTATATATTATATATATATCAGTTTCTCAACTGTCAGCAATAATCAGTGCACAGCATCAGTAATTTCATACAACAGCATAGATTTTTCTTTTGAGAATAATGTCTAGTTATTTGCTAAAAAAAAGAGCATGTGTGTGAAGCTCTGCTTTTCTGCCTCAATTTGAATAAATTAGCTGCCGGAACCCATAAATTGCAGAATTCTTAGATGAGGACAATACCCAATCGACAACGTACCATTGCAGATGTCAATAGGCCATGTGCTCTCTGAGCAACACTTCTTACGAAGATGTCTAAAAATGGGTTGATGAGTGATTTGTCTAATAAGAGAAGTTTTTGGTGAGGTATCCACAAATTGACTGAGAGATGTGAAACCTTGTAGCTAGTAATGGAACTTGGAACATTTTGTTTTGTGGTCTATGAGAAAAATGTGCATTTTTCTGACTAAAAAATAGCGGAATACACACCTGATATATATAAAACAGGACCTGGACAGCATACATACCCCCTTAACCTACGACAGATAGAAGAAGGGAATGAGCATCAAAGGCGGACCGAAGATGAGGAGGAGGAACCAGCAGCAGCACAAAATGAATGAATGGAAATATGAATGAGTGAGTGAATGATTACTTTCAGTTAGGATGCCATTAGGCAAATAATTACCTGTCATGAATGTTAGTAAAAGAAAAAGTGTGACATTTTAATAATGACAAAAAATTAGTATATTTCAGGTCATTTTATACATCATCATAGCAGAGTAGATTCCAAGAGGAAGGAACACTGGCAAATAGCACAGGAGGTGGGACCTCCAGTTACATGTCGCTCTGCTGTGGTGACTAGCACACAGTTCAGACCTACTGTCTCTACAAAGGGGGCTTATGCCCTAAAAAAAATTCTGCCCAACCTGACTGAATTAACTGTTGATTTAAGGTAAGTCAGCTACCCTATCTCTCTATCACATCCAAATGAGTTAATATATGTATACAATTTACATTTGGGTATAAATAATCACATAAAACTGATCACATCTTAATATTCTCTACCACAAAAAATGTAACACTTGTTTCTTTTGGAAATAACAGTAAGGGAACATTAATGCAAACACATGAAATTCTTATTGCCCACAGAAAGGATCAATTACTAGTTATCAGAATGAGAGTGGGGAAGTGAAGTGTTCATTCATCAGACTGCATCATGATGAAAAAGTTAGAGCAAAAAAATTGAAAAAATTGAAATGTAAAATATACACAGAATTTATCAGAATTTTGGGGGCTCAATGCATTCTTTACATCTGTACAGATTTATAGTTTTATTGGACTTATTGCAAGATGCAAATGTATATACAAGAGATTAGAATAAAAAATCTTGACAATATTAAGAATTGATCCCTGAAATAACACTAAACAAATGATCTATCCTCATCCACTTCTGGTCACATGCAAGCTTTCTGTATTTCCTGTATAGACATGAACACAGGTACACCTACAATTTATTGAATCAAATTGTTCATGACCTACTTTTAGTACTTCAATGAAACAAGTATATTAATATATGATTTAAATGATATTATAAGTTGTATGATTACTTAGTGCCTGCCAATATAAATAATTTCTTTTGTTAAATGTTTAAATATGTCCAATACACATATCTTGCATATATTGAGTAATTTGATAAATTAATTTGAAACAAATGATATAAGACTGAGGATACTATAAATATAACTTACAGTTAAGTCTTCAATCATAATTTCTTGCCCCACATTTTCCTCTTGCAGCCATAACTCATAATACGACCTAGCAAAAATGTTTATTGCTCTGTGCCTGTATGAATACAAAAACAGCCATTAGAAGAGAATGAATGAATATATATATATATATATATATATATATATATATACACACACACACAAGGTTGGTCTGAATAGTTTCCAACCTAATAAAGATACAATAAATTTATTATTCAAATTTCTTTTTCTACAGTCTCCTTGTAAGTTTCCACACTTGTCCCAAGTGGTCCTCATAGTACTCAGCATCTTTTCTACAAAATAATTAATTCTCATTTAATGAAAATCACTGACTTCCGTGCACAACTTTTAGCTACCAGCCCAAGTACCAGACTGGGTGAACATAGACACAGTCTGTCTATGCTATATATGCTGTAATATTTTATAACAAATTGAGATAGGAAAGAGAGACAGCTAAGTCTACTTACTCTGAGATAAATAGTAGATCCAGACGGATTGAGGACAATAAATCAAATTTTTGAGGGTCTGAACCCCCACTATCATGCTAGCATGCAGTTTAGACTTTCCTTCCCCATAAACTGGGCTTGGGCCTTCAAAAATTTGTATTATTTTCCTCAGCTTAACTGGACCAACTATTGATTTCAGGTAAGTCGACTTCACTGTCTCTCTTTTCAATCTAAATGTGTTATTAAATTTGACCTCATCCCATTTTCCTTAAGGATTATATATGTGCAAATGTTAAGGATATTAATTATTAAGTGACAAATATATATATATAATTGCAATATTGGTATGGAAAGGACACTTACCTGAAAGTGGAGTTCGGTGTCGCCATGAGGAACTGAAGGTTGCTCTTCAAATTTTCGCAGGCTCTCAGCCTCTTTCTTCAGGAAGGAGTGTTACACTACTCTGTGCACCGGCCGGCTGCGGACTGCCGGTGCACAGAATGGTGTAACACTCCTTCCTGAAGAAGGAGGCTGAGAGCCTCCTAAAATTTGAAGAACAACCTTCAGTTCCTCATGGCGACACCGCACTTCACTTTCAGGTAAGCCACAACCTATCTCTCTGTCCTTTCCATACCAATATTGCAATTATTTTTGACAATCTCACATCCTTACTATTACAATATATATATATATATAATTTTTTTTCTTAGAATTTTTGTTTTGTATAAATGAGGAAATATCTCTAAAATGTTAACAGAACACAATTACTTAAGATGATATTAATTCGAAGCAATTAAAAAGCAATAATATGGTGTTTCTCAGTTTTGGTACACTGTCTATTGTGATAAATTTAATAGTATTTACTTAATAATAAGGTGGACAAACAGTGCTTTCACCAAGACATATTCAAATACTGTAGAAAATATAGGTTAACTTTTTGGATGGTGCCAAAACACTGTCAACTGACAAACAATAGGAATTAGATCTTATGCATTTTATTTTTTAATCTTTTATGCATATAAACAATAACATATATTTTCTTCCATAAAATAAGCAAAATAAGAGAAGTATATCTCTAAAAATTATATTTTTGATATCTTTTCTCAAACAGTTTAAATAATTTAACAGATTGTTTATGACATTGAATTCACTTTTTTGTAAAATGAAGTATGCAAATGTAATTATGCAATACTTAGTAACTATGTTCTATATTACACAATTTCCAATCATTCTGGACACACACTCTGTCAGTTTACATAAATTATGAAATTGATTGGAAATTTAACAACAAAATCATTCAATTGTAATAATTGACAAAATAACTTGACTTCTCAACAAGTGTCTAATGTGAAATGACTTATGTATGAATGAATATCTTTTATACAATAATAATTTAAAATTACTATGAAGAATAATACAACTTCACTCAAATTTTAAAAATAAATTAACAAAATAGACATATTAATTATTATGATTTTAGTATAGAGTAATCAATAATTACCTCCTTAGTGTGTACAGAGGTTCACTACGCAAACATGCAATGGCTGCCCTTTTGCGAGCTGCAGATAAAACTCTTTTCCAGCCCGAGCGATTAGGTGATGGTTTGTTAGCTTGCTGACAAATTATAACAAATCACACAAATCATGCATATTAAAAGCACAACCTAAATATATTTACTAAATAAAAGTGTTGAATTTCTATTTATGAAAAAATATTGAACAGCTGAGAGGTTCACCAAATTATTTATTAAACTGAAATGTCTTAAAATTTTTACAAACTGGAATCATTTCTGGATAGAGAAAGCCCTTCAATTCATAATTAAATGATATACATATTTCAAAAATATTATTACAGACTTTAGGGTCAGGTTCCTCAAACCAAAAGCAGTAAAAATGTCATGTAGACCAAACAGTCCTTTGATTTTAAGTTAGCAATGAAGGAATATACTGAAGATATATCTGTTTGAGATTGTTAGCTTATTAGCAAAATTTAAAAGTCAAAAAATCAGAAGTTCAAATCAAAATGGCCAACACTATCTTCAACACACATCAACTTGTCTGTTATAGACTTTCAAATACTTCCATAAAAGAAAAATACATGTAGATTTAGTATATTTGAATCAATCACGTATTTAACAATGAGGTTAAAGTTACTGGAGCACCAACATGTATAAACCACTTGCTTCTTATTTTCAAAGGCACATTCTGTAGAAATTCAGAATAAAATCCCACTATATAGAGCACATGTAAAAATGTACTGGATGACCATGTAGCACTACTTAAGCCACTTACAGCAAGGTGTGAGTTTACACAAGTGAAATGTAGAAGATACACTAACAACAAATCAACACAAACATGATAATATAAACAAGAATTATGAGTATCTTGCAATTGAAATGGACTATATATTAAGTCCAGAAAATGTGTCCATATATAAATAATAGAAGTATGGATATATGGCCCTTATTTATTGTTTTGGAGTGAGGAACACAACTCCAATATTTGTAAAAGTATTACTGAAAACCTATTACACACATACACTATATATATATATATATATATATATATATATATATATATATATATATATATATATATATATATATATATATATATCATATATATATATATCATATATATATATATATATCATATATATATATATATATCATGGAAAAGAAAGGGATAGTTTGTGGCCGGTGCACAGAATGGTGTAATGCTCCTTCCTGAACAAGGATGCTGGGAGCCTCCGAAAATTTGAAGAACTACCTTAGGTTCCCTATAGCTACACCGTACTTCACTTTCAGGTAAACCATAAGCTATCTCTCTTTCCTTTCAATACCATATCACAATTATTTTCGACAATGCCATATCCTTACAAATATTATGTATATATATATATATATATATGTATATGTATATGTATACGGCATTGTCAAAATAATTGATATGGACAGGAATGATAGGCTGAGAATCATTGTGATTTACCTGAAATTGAGTGCCAATGTTGTGTGCCAGACAGAAAGAAACATTTCAAATTTTCAGAGAGGTAAGTCTCCCTCTTGAAGAGAGAGTACTGTGCCTTGAACTAGTAGGCTGCAATGTGTGTTTTTCTGAGATCAGGTGCTTCTGAAAAATTGATATGTTCCTGTACAACTTGGTGCAACTGGCCCTCAATTTTAAACCAGTGATTCTCTTTCCTGTTAATATGAAATATATATACATAAAAATGATTCGGTACATAAAAGGAATTGATAAATTACTTTAAAAATGACACTAAATTCATTTTACTGTATTTAAGATTATTTTGTTAATTGAAATTTAAAGAACAAAAAGTATTTGATTATTATTCCAGTTTATATATAGTAACAAGTACATTATTACACTAATTACAGTAAAAGTTGTAATTGACAAATTAAAATCCATGATTATTATATAACTTTATAAAATATTAACAATCTAACATTAAACAATACAATTAATAAACATAACTACTGGATAAAAACTTTAAATAAAGATGGAAATGGATAAAACAATAATTGGCTGTGTTTATTGCCTTGGAAATCATGCAAAATGGAAGTAAAGTAAAGAAATTGAGATAATATTAAATAAGCAAAGGTAGAGGAAATTGAGCAATATGTATACATCTATGTATGTATGTATGCATAGAGAAAATTAATGGCTTACCTGAAGGGACTGTTTAAATTTAAGGAGGCAATAGGCACCTTTTTCAGGTCAGCCAGTATAACATACACATACATCCTGAAAAAAGGCTTTGAACTGTTTCCTGTCTGGCATTGTAAAACTGGCCCTTAAATTCAAGTAAGTCAGTAATTCTCTATCTGTCTTTTCTGTTCACATCAATCATGTGTGTGTAACACAGTAAAAAATATTGATATGAATATAACAGAGAGTGAGATCATGGCTTACCTGAGACAGAAGATTGGTTTTAATGTGTCTGACAAGATATGTGTAATGGGTAATTCAATATCCAAAGGTTTATTGTGGTTCCTGCTACAAATTGGCAGTCTGCAGTTTGCGTGGCTGAGGAATTTGAGGTCAGGTTGGCATGGCCATAAATCACGATTGACGAGATGTTGGTGGACACTTGTTTCGGGGAATCGGTCCACTCTGAAAATCAGAGGAAATAAGGGCACTTGCTTAGGGTGTGCCAACGAAAGTGGACCAAGCATAAAAAAAGAAAAAGTTTCAGTTGCTTGAGTTTGAGATACAACAAAATCCAGGATTCTGAAGAATGTGGAGAAGCCCCCATGCTCAAAGGCATTTGGACAGCAACCTGCCACATTGGGTCCTCGTCGCCACAAAAATCCAGCAGACACCAAATAGATGGTAACCAAACATCAAAAGAGCAAGGACATTCATAATGACCCACCACACTCTCAGTGTAGAACTGCTGATGTACTGAGTAATCAGATAGAAACTGCTTAAATCTTTAAATAAACTTGTATAATTTCACCAATTGTATTGTAAATTTTAGTAACCCCAAATTTAATATTACAAAATATGTAGTACATGTTTTCTGAGTTGTTATACTCCTCCTCATGTTGCTTGATTTTTCAGTGTCAGGAAGTTAATTAGTATAGCCAATCCCCTACCTCCATTTACTTTCCTGCACTACACAAACTTGACTTCATTTTTAGCCTTGGCTACACTGTACTGCAATGAAGAGATAAAACGCATCTGGCCAATATGAGCTTCAGACCTTCTATCTCTAAAGGAAGGTGGCTATCAATTCTGATAATTTGAACTAATTAAATATCCAACATGACATTATCCCCAATTTCTATGAAGCCATTTGCCAACTCTCTCTCCTGTCTATAACAATTATTTTCCATCGAGTCTAATAAATATCCCAAAGATTGATGGTAAATAAGGCTGTTGTATTTTCTTCAAAAAGCAGATCATAACTAAAGGGGTAAGAATTTTGCATGTAGTTTTTAAAAATCTGTGCAGTTTACAAATTGTTGTTCAGATAAGTGTTTGTCCAATTTCCCAAAAAGCATGTAATAGACTTTAATGTTATTGGATATTAGTACTATGATTATGTATTGTCTTTGGAGTTCTTATGTTACATGTTTATTGGTGTCTGTATTGAGGAAAAACCATACTTTTCTAAAATAACTATGGCTAGTTCTTCCTTATCTGCTGACATTATAGGCTGTTTCTCTGTCACTGTAAAATTACAAGGACATTTGTATACTAATGTGCAATTGATAATTATGAAGAATCTCTGTTCGGACTTCCTGATTGGTCATAACTTACTAGAAGACCATTCTTCTATTGAGATGTGTTTCAATGGTGATAGACCATATCTTAAAATCTGCTCATTAGCAACACATTTGGTACCTCCTGTCTCCCTCTACTCAAATTTAACACCCAACTATAAACCCATCATTACTAAGTCTAGACGACAAAGTGAGGAAGATAAACTATTTATAATTAAAGAGATAAACAAGCTCCTTGTAGAAGGTTTTTTTTGAACCATGTAATTCTCCTTGGCGAGCACAAGCATTTATTGTGAGAGGAGAACACCACACACCCAGAATGGTTATAGATTATTCACAAAATATTAATAAAAATTTACATTTCTTTATCCTATCCTCTCCAAAAAATTGAAGAATTGATTTCACAAGTATCAAAATATGAAATCTTCAATATCATTCAGCTTAAAAGTGCATATCACCAAGTACCAATCAAACATATGGAGAAACATTAGACTGATAAGCTTTATCAATTTCGATGTGTACCTTTTGGTGTTACAAATGGAGTTGCTAATTTTCAGATAATATAATCGCAGAAGAACCTTTGAAGGTATATTTACATATCTTGATGACGTTACAATATGTAGGAAAAATCAAAAGGAGCATGACCTTAACTTGGAGAGGCTACTAATACTTTTATTAATGAAACTAAGTGAACTGCCAGTACCTATGAGGCCATTCAACTTAATGTCATTTATTGAAATTTTAGTAATAGAAATTGAAGACAGTGAGGAATGGCTGACACAAATGCAAGAGTATTAGTAGAAACAGCAGGATAAGTGGCACTACGATGATACTTAGACTTGCATACTCTGTGGTCATGACCTGTCTTACCACATCCACGGCATAATGCAACCAGCAGAACTACTGCATATAACATATAACCCTCAGGGTAATGGTCAGGTCGAAAGGTACAATGGCAATTGGACGTTGGGAGGAAGTACTACAGTCTGATTTACATTCTATTCACTCTCTCCTATGTACAGCAATCAATGCTACACCTCATGAATGAATGTTTACCCATGCAAGAAAATCTACCCTCTTGGCTGTACAATCCTGGTCCAGTACTAATGAGGAACCATGTATGAGCTAATAAATATGAGCCTATTGTGCAGGAAGTAGAGCTCATTGAGGCACATCCAGATTAGGTTAGTCATGCTGCAATCACCGAAGCTGGTGGACGTGATGGTTAGTCGTACTGAGATCACCGAGACTGGAGGATTTGTTAGTTGGTTGTTCGGCGATCCCCGAAGCTGGAGACTATGACTAAGAGAGACATAGTTTAAGGGAGGAGAATGTGTTATAAGTTTCAGTCTGCGAGAGAAACAGCTGAAGTCTAATCTATTCTATCCTCAAATTAGACCATTGTCTTCGATTGTAGGAGACCAGGACACTGCATCCAGAGTCTAGTAATCTTCAGAACGAGAAAATATGTCCTTCAAACCAACAGTCTGTGTTAGAATCAGTGTTTAAAATGGCAAGGATATAAGGTGTGTGTGTACGAACGAGCCAAATTTTCCTGAGTAATCGTAAGTTGAAATTTCATGGTATTCATAGATGTAAACCGAATTAAAAGATAAAGTCAGATATCGTTCTTTTCTTTTGTGTTGATAAAATAAATTTAAATAAGTAGAATAAGTTCGTCGATAATTAATTTCGTCTATGTCTAGACGAATAAATATTTCTTTTTAATTTAAATCTAAATTTTTCTTTGATTATGTTTAAATGTTCTGCCGTTATCAAACCCAGTAAAGACCTTTGAGAGAATGAGATCCTTTTTATATTTGTTTAATTGTATAAGTGTTCAAAAATTTAAAATAATTTTTATTTGTTTGTTAAGATATCATCATTCATTTTATTATTACAATATATATATATATATATATATATATATATATATATATATATATATATATATATATATACATACATACATACATGCATAATATGCATGGAAAGAAAACATGAATATGGATGGCTTACCTGAAAATGAAGTTGAGTGTCTCTATTCAGGATGGGAGGAAGTTCTATTTTTCAGAAGTGTTAGCCTCCTTCAGGAGAAACACAACCCATGTGCCAGCAGAAATTAATCATAGTAAGAGAAAAGATGTAACATGCAGTTTCAAAGCAAGAAATATGAAGTCTTCATCTTGTGAGAAAAAAAAGGAGATAAATATGCATAATTGACTTTATAACATTAGATGCTCAGGGTGTTGATAAAAAAACATGTAAAACTATAAGTTCTATTTTTCAAAAGTGTTAGCCTCCTTTAGGAGAAACACAACCCATGTGCCAGCATGGATTAATCCGTGAATACATAGAGTCAACTGATTTATTTGTCTAATGAGAGAAGTTGGTTATATGTATATAGAAGAGGTAGAAATGATGTGGTGTCATGTGTGTTTTATTTTCAAAATGAAAACAGTATACTGGCAAGAAATCATTTGATGCAGCTTAGCCCTGACATACATTACCAAATGTATTGCTTTGGAAATATGAGAACATTTAATATTAAACACCTCAAAGTTTAGTCTTTATGTTTTTTAATTTTTTAATGTTATCAATCTTTTAATTATACATAGGAAATAAAGTTGAGTATGGGATTATGCAATCTGATCTGTGAGTTACAATATGTATATAATAATATGCATAATATCAATACTTAACTTTAAAATGCAGAGTGAGTATATAAGGCAATATGCTAAAAATAATCAGAGCAGAACTGAAGCAACAACTACTGTGTATAAACCAAAACAAAAGTATATAAGATTAAATGAAAAATGATTAAATAACAGTAAAACTAATTTAACAGTAAAAAAATACAAGAACCTGAATTGCCTGCATCTGATATATATATATATATATATATATATATATATATATATATATATATATATATATATATTGGTATGGAAAGGATAGAGAGATAGGTTGTGGCTTACCTGAAAGTGAAGTACGATGTCGCCATGAGGAACTGAAGGTTGTTCTTCAAATTTTCGGAGGCTCTCAGCCTCCTTCTTCAGGAAGGAGTGTTACACCATTCCGTGCACCGGCCGGCTGCGGAATGGTGTAACACTCCTTTCTGAAGAAGGAGGCTGAGAGCCTCCGAAAATTTGAAGAACAACCTTCAGTTCCTCATGGCGACACCGTACTTCACTTTCAGGTAAGCCACAACCTATCTCTCTATCCTTTCCATACCAATATTTTTGACAATGTCACATTCTCACTATTACAATCAATATATATATGTATATATATATATATATATATATATATATATATATATATATATATATGTACACACAAAGATTTCAGATTATAGTATCTTCTCAATATATTATAGTAACTTGTAAGAAAGATACTATAGCATCTTGGAAAATATAAATATTTTTCATTTAAAATGTTTCAGTTCAAAACTTTAATCACTAAGTATAATTGTGAAAATTAATTCATAATTTTTTTCCCAGAATTATCTTTTAAACACCTAACTGAATTAATCAATAAACACAGAAAAGGTCAAACTTGTCCATTATCTGTTCAAATAATTAAAAAGCATAACAAAATATAAATATTCATTAAAGAGAAATACTCTGGTATATATGTCCAACAACATTTAATTACATACATAATGTAGTATAGTGATAATTGGCCAAATTCTTTCAATAATATATCATATTACGAAAAATTGTTCTTGTATGCCCCTCTTGTATAAAACCATTTAAATTAATATGAACAAAAGTTCAGAAGAATATTTTGTATGAACAA
This sequence comes from Zhengitettix transpicula, assembly GCA_037074705.1. Classification (NCBI taxonomy): domain Eukaryota; kingdom Metazoa; phylum Arthropoda; class Insecta; order Orthoptera; family Tetrigidae; genus Zhengitettix; species Zhengitettix transpicula. Next base: position 84,425,327 of record CM073592.1, read on the forward strand.
CAAAGCTCCAAGTTAGTCAGTTTATAATAAAATGAATTATCACACCAAAATAGACAAATGTTTTGTCTTCCTGCCTCATACAGGATTTTAAGTTAGAATGCATGTTATTAATAGGTAGTAAGCAATTAGCAACCATCAATAATATGAATGCATGTTGAATGCTATGAAAAAGGAATGACCTGAAAGACGAATCTGTAACTGAATGCATTTACATGTTTGCTAATACCTTGGTAAAGAATGCAGTGATGTTTGCCGGAAGCAGGCAATGACAGCTCGCTTCCTCTGCGTGGAAACAACTGAACGATAGCTGCCCTTACTTTGTTGCTGAGGGTGATCAATCTATATAGGGAATAAATAAAGTGGTGCCGTGCTTAGGTAGCTATCAGAGCAGGCCAAATACCACTTGCACATCTAGCATCTACACTCATTCACATGCTTACATTCCAGAATAAATTACTATAATAACAATGAAGAAGGAATTTGATCGGCAATAAATTATAAATAATAATGGACAACTGAAAAACAGGCCAAAATGATCATAATCAATTATTAATATCTGAATATTTCACATTCTACTATACATTGATTGAGAAGAGATAAGTATGAATGAATGCATATTGCTAAATGTGTAAGTGGCATAATTTAAAAGGCTAGTTCTAACCATTTTTCACAGCCACTTTAACTACTAAATAAAATAAAAATTAAATGAAGAGTAGAAGTAAAAGAACAAGAAGCAAAATTATAGGCAAATAGAAACGGAAAAGTTGACAATAATTTTGATTTAAAAATCCTTATTCACACAAGCAGAAATAATGTAAAATCAGAATATAATTCCTTCAGTATAAATTATAATATTTCTAACAAGTTTAAAACTTCAAATTAAATTGGCATACCATATGAAGTCCATGTAGAACTTTAGACATAGCAACTATCCTTTCAACAATATCTTCAATCTTTGGAGGTTTTCCATCTTCTCCATTTTTCTTTTGACCAAGTTTTGAATATAGATAGTGTTGCCATGACATTTCATCTGCTGGATCAATTTTATCAGGAAGTGTTAGTTGAATCTTAGCAAACTCTAGTATTTCATTTTCTGGAAGTTTCTAGAGAGGAATATTTTATTATATTACTTAATATTATGCTACTTCAATTTTAAACACTGTGTTTGAAAATATTATTTATACCTTCAAAAACCTATCTTTGCAGTGTTGAACAAGTTCTTGCTCTCTCCCAGCAAACAAATTTAAGCCAACAGGCAATAACCTTTTTAAGCAAGCAACCATTAAACTGGCTTGAAGTTCCTTATCTTTGTCCCGCTTCTTGTCTCTGTGCTTTTTCTTTTTCTAAAATTAATTGTGCTCATTAATACTATCAAAAAATGTAAGTACAGTTATTTAAATTATGATTCAAATAATTATTTCCAAAGTTTTGCAGGCAATTCCTACCTTGCTGCCTCCTCCAGACAAAGAACTTTCAGACACAACAGCTGACCTTCTTGTAGCTGTAGGCATAATCAAAACCATATTATCTATTTCATTCGCAGAAATGAAATTTTGTTCTTCACGCATGAAGTACTGTAAATTAACCACATGAAACAAAAGTAATATTACTTGGTCTATGTTAACTCTGACGGAAAATAATATAACAGTAATATATATATATATATATATATATATATATATATATATATATATATATATATATATATTACCTGGGATTTAGACCAAGTATTGAAAATTTCAGCAACATGGTTGTACAAGTCTTCAGCTTCTGCTACATTGTGGCGCAGCCAGTGATTTCTTTGAAGATCTACATATTTTATTAAGAGAGGGTAGAAAGCATATATATCTCTCACTAGCAAATGCCAATCTTCTTGTATCTGTGACTCTACCTGAAATTGTCCAAAATATAATGAGTACATAAAAAAGTAATTATTTTTCCATTATGTATATTAAATCATTTTTCAATAAAATATTCATATGAAATAATCAATATGTACATAAGTACTAACAATATTTTAAAAGTTAATAAATGTGAACAAATAATTTAATAGATTTTCACTTCAGTAAAATTAAAACATTCTGAACCAGATTTTGTATACACTATTCTATTTTTCTGATATTTCAATCCAGAAATATTTTATTCTGTTTACAATTTCACTGTAAGCACATAAATGCATACATAAGTTTTCTTATCACATGAAGAAAATGAATTAGTGGTATTTTGAGTTCAAATAATTTTCTTCTGCAGAAACTTAAAAAAAATCATACAACATTGTTATTCTACTCATATTATTACTGGTGTTATAACATTTTTCTTTTGCCTTTTTCCAACTAATTAAAACAATTAATCAATAGACAAAAAAGGCTTTGTTAGAGAATATGATGTTAAAAAGTTCCTGGAGTTTCCTACCTGAATGGGATAGAATTATACCATAACATTTCAACAACCAAAAGATGTCACCATATTAACATTAATAGGGTGACAGGACTTTTTGTAATTGAAAGGTAATCACACCCAAGTTTGAAACTCAAAGAGACTTTTATTAACAATTATATATATGAAAAATTAACAGTATAATTAAAAAATGACAGATACTGTTTCAACTGTCACAGAAACAAAAACTCCCTTCACACCTGGATAGCCATTAACTAAATGAAGCACTAAGCAAGTTAAATGAAAAAATATTTAAGACCATGTTTTATTAATGATTGTTTCAATAATTGCTCAAATTCATAATTACACAGGGTTCACACAAACTATCCCACAGAACATCTCATATTAACTAACAACTTTTTTTTACAAACTACAAATAAAAAAATCTTTGCACTTGTGAATTAAGCTGTAAAAACAAAGTTAGACCTTACAAAGTTAAAAAAAATTATGAATGAAGTAATGTATAGAAATAAATGTAAATTTCACAATTAGGTCAAAATTCAGTAAAAGAGACTTCCTTTTTATACAGAAGAATAAATACTATTTGTTATACAGCACCTGTGAAGTATCATCAGTTGCAGATTTAATAAAACCTCTTAAAGACTCCTCTTTGTGAAATAATGTATCTGTTCTTTTCTTCACTCTTTCCGCAAGAGGAAGGAATGGGTCTTTAAGTAATTCTTCTGAAGAATTAATTATGATTTGCTGAGTGTAAGCTGTGAATGGGCCAAATAAAGATAATTTTAAAATTGGATAAATTTGTTATGTTTTTATTTAGTTCAAAGCTTTTAATATTATGCTTAAGTTAAGAAAAAAATTATTTGATAGTATTTATAACACATTTATTTTTTACGGTAATTAACTTCACAGAAAATAGTAAAAATTATCATTTTGAATGCAACAAAATTTTAAATATAAATCCTAGTTTAAGATAATGTTTGAGAAAATAGTTTAGTAAAAACTGAGAAATAATTCAAGAACAGAAAAGATGCTTTCAATCCAGATCAGACCTAAAACTATGAAAGTGAATTAGGCTGTGATTTAGAAAATTGTAGATCAACTTAGACTGAAGTGTATATAATGGATAGAAAAGCTGGCATGTGAGGGCAGTTCATTACTTAGATCAGCAATTGGCAATGTTTTATAGAAGTTTGGTTGCTAGATCACAACAGTTATAATTTAGATTACATATATATGTATGTATATACAATATTATGAGAATCCATTAAGGAATTGGAACTAATTTGGTGACAAAGTCACATTCAAACTTGGATAGTGAGGAAGGATAGAAATAAATAGGAGAAATAGGAGGATTGCGCTTTATGTGAATTCATATGCTCAGGTGAAGAATTACGCACATAGAAAAGCATATGTTCAAAGCAGAGAGAAGGCTGGAAGAAGAAGGAAAGACTGAAAATATTTGACCCAGGTGGGACTTGAACCCACGTATTCTGATAAAATTGTTAAGTAAAAACTTAGAAATAATTCAAGAACAGAAAATATGCATCATCTGAGATGGAGTTCTGTCTCTGATGAATCGGGGAGCAGATCAGCGACCAAACTCCTCAGTCCGCAGCTGGCCAGTGCACAGAATGGTGTAACACTCCTTCCTGAAGAGAGCCTCTGATAATTTGAAGAAGGACCTTCAGTTCCTTATGGCGACACTGCATTTCACTTTCAGGTAAGCCACAACCTCTCTCTCTTTCTTTTCCAATATTGCAATTTTATATATATATATATATATATATATATATATATATATATATAATTTAATTGGATAGGAAAGAGGGACAGAGAGACGCTAACTTACCTTAAATCAAAAGTTGGTGTAATCGGGCAGGGAACCAGTAACAACATAAATCAAATTTTTGAGGGCCTGACTCCCCATCTTCAGGATAGCAGGTCTGAACAGTGTTCTGGCCAGAAAACAGTTCACACCTATTATCCTGATCAATGGGGGTTCAGGTCCTCAAAAAGGTGATCTTTTATATCTGCATATATATCAGTGATAGTGTTACCAATACTCTGACCCCACAAGTAATAAGCTACATTTATAATTCGGTCTGTTATTATTTTTAAAATAACCTTTGATTGTGATTTTCTTGATATTACGAAAAATGTATGAATATTATTCTTGTTTTGAAAATCTGAAAGGGCAGATGTGCAGTTGTCAATAAGGTGCCATATCATGTGCTAAGAAGCTTAGAGCACTCCACCGATTAGCTGGATGTTTAGTAGGAGCACATGGGAGTTTAAAATAAAAAATATTGAGACTGAAATTCTTATTGTTCAAACACAATTAATATGAAAGTTCTTCAGGAAGGAAGACCTGAACTGCATGCTGGCCAGGCAAGAATATATGTATATATATATATATATATATATATATATATATATATATATATATATATATATATATATATATATATATGTGTGTGTGTGTGTGTGTGTGTGTGTGTGTGTGACATAAGGATAGGAAAGAGAGACAGTGATGCTGGCTTACCTAAAATCAATAGTTGGTACAGTATGGCATAGGTGGAAGTTCAAATTTTCGAGGGATTGAGTCCCCTTCATCAGGAAGGAAAAACAGAACTGTGTACCCAGCCAGCATGTATACATATATATATATATATATATATATATATATATATATATATATTAAATTGTGATGAGGTCAAATTAAATAACACATTTAGATAGCAAAGACAGACAGAAATGCCAACTTACCTAAAATCAATAGTTAGTCCAGTCGGGCAGAAGTGACAGAAATATACAAATTTTAGAGGTTCTGAACCCTCTTCATCAGGAGGAAGGTCTGAAATGCATGCTGGTTGGGCCCAAGTAGACAAATTCAAACTCAGGTGCACTAGCTGTCAGACAGCAACAATCGACATCCAACAAACCCAGCAACATTCTGTCTCTCTCTCAAGGAAAGATCACAACGATGGTAAAATAACAGAAAAATACATACATGCATACATACACTCATACAAACAAACACATTAGAATTAAAAAAAGAATAAGAAGTTAAAAAGTAAAAGAATGATAATAGGGAAAGGATACAACATATCGTGATTAGGCCAGAATTAAGGTGTATATCAATATCGAGGAAGGTGGTGTTGACGGGGGAGTAATTCCAGGTGAACTTAATAGGGAATTTAATGTTTAGTTTTCAAGGAAATCAGAAAGGGCATCTGGTCCATGGGTCCATAGTATTAAAATATCATCTTTGAGCTGGAACTAGGTTAAGTGTTTCGGTGGAGAGGAATTTATTTTTCATCCAACTAACCAGCTATTCTAGTCATCCATGGTGCATTTTCATTTCCAATATTTTTCTTAATCAATTTAAGAACATTTTTCAACAGCTGGTTCATGTGTTCACTTGTAACCATTGACACATGTGTACTGTAACAGATAATATAATATCAGCTTGAACTGTATAAACAATAATAATATGAAATAATGCTTTTGCTTAAACATTAGTATAAGTGGCTTTATTTGCTCATAATGGTGTTAATGAATTTGTGTTATTGTGCTAACAAGAATTTATCACATTAAAATAAAGAATGTTTATTTAAAAATACCATCACTGAAAACACTTAATCAAGAATATAAATTAACAGTATATTACTAATACAGGGTAATTTTTCTTTTGTCAGAACATGTATCCAGGTCAACACTTTAATCTTGGAAAAAAGTTGATTATGAAATTTTTTAATTTATTTATAATGCGGGGACACAAATTTAAATTTAAATACCTTCTTTTAGGATATAAATATAATCTCAATACATTATTTCCATTGTATTTATCAAAGAAACTGATAAAAATAAAACTCTAATGTCAATATATATGAATGTGTTTGCCTAAAATATATTTACTGAATAGGTGCAGAGCAGAGGTGTAGCAAGGGTTTTCAGCACACAGGAACAACTGATTATTAGGTCACCCTTAATGTTTCCCAAAATGCAATGAGGAAGTGTATTTTTCTAAAAAATTGAATTTGAAATATAACCCCTATACCATTGGGAAGGCATGTTTCATCATTTGGTGCCCTTCTCCCTAGATGCTGTGCCCAGGGACAGATGTCCCACCTTGATATGTCACAAGTGCTGAGTTCAGAGCAATGCTAAATGTAATAGATTCATTATAATCAGCCTTCCAAGTGAATGAACTTAATAAAACATCTAAGTTCCTTAATTCCATATGAACAGGAAAGTGTAAATAGTAGACTCACGTGAAACTAGATTTATCAAAATACAGATAAGGAATTGCTAGTGAGAAGATTGACTAACCCAGTGCAACAGGCATTAAGTTCCACATTCAACAGTACGACTTTTTGTGTATATATGTAGATTATAATAGTGTTTTCTTTTACTCAAACTCTCTAATTATTTTAAATTACTTACCCTCCAGTTGGACTAACATTATCTGGACCCTGAGCCCACCAGAAAGGTAAATATGAACATAATAGAGGCAAAATCACATCAATTATATGTGGTGCATCGGTGTATGACTTCTCTGATTCAACAAATTGATCTACATCTCCCAAAATTGTTTCTAGAGTTGGCATACTAGCTTCCATACGAGCCATAACATCTGGAATTAATCAGAATAATGTAAATTATCAATATACAAGATAAAAATTTCATTGTAGTAATAATATCATTATTGATATATATATATATATATATATATATATATATATATATATATATATATATATATATATTTTCTGACTATTGAGAAAACTAATAAATAAATAAACATCTGCCAATTTTAAGTCAGAAATAAGAATTTATTGATTAAATTAAAAACGTTTCATCGCTTATTTTTCGAACTCATCAGGTTCAAGTTTAAAACTAGAAAAAGAACACAAAAATTACAATGATTAGAGTATCATTTTTAAGGTACATTTGGTAGATAAAAAATATAAATTTTGTTAGACTTAAAATTTTGATAGACTGCCATGGCCGAAATGTAAAATTTAAAATGAGAAAAACTAGTAAGTATTAATTTAGATTGTTGGGTACAGTTAACAATGGAAAATTTTTAGAATTTCAAATTATAACAATATATAAATTAAACATTACAAAAGCAAACTGTCATAAATGTTATTCAAATTGTTAGTATCATTTTTTATGTTAATAGCTGTTTTATAGGATCTGATACCATTTCACTCAATAATCTAAAAAAGTAATTAGTTTCTTTGTCCAAAATTGATAAATTACGACATAATGGTTTTCTTGTTCTGCAGTATAATTCTGTCAGAAAATGGTGCTACGATTCTCATCTCGATGCCCAATGCTGCCAAATATTTGCTAATGCACAGATTATCAAATTAGCCACCACCACAATGTACAGCCTTATCAAAATGTCCTCCAACTTCTGCTTCCTTCAGAAAGCCTGAAAGATGGTCTTCTACTTCACATTTTCTTCATATCAGGAACACATGCTTAATTTGTTATAAACAACTTTGAAGCATACAAAGAAGTGGTGTTTTTCTTGTGTGCACATGGACATATACTCATTGACATCAGCGTTAATAACTTCAGCAACTGTAATTGCTGGATCCTTTTGCCTTTTGAATGGGAATCAATGAGATTTGCCCTGTGCGCATACATCACACAACTATTATTGCTAATTCTGAAGGTTTAATGTTACATCAGTTTCTGAAGGAAGAGTACTTAATGTGTTACTAGTTACAAAAGAACAAAGTGAACACTTTTTCAGCTTGAGATTCACTTACTAGTGGAATTCTGTCCCAAAGCTGTGTAAATTCTCAAATAAAACAGGTATAGTATGTATAGTAATCACTATATTATTTACACTACATTGTGCATGCTTGGTACATTTTATATCAAGTGTGATACATTTATTTATTGATGTGCTTACGGAGTTGATCCAGTATTAGAATGCATACTCCATAAAAGATTTAGTGTGTTTCATTCTATTGTAAAAATGTAAACGTATATATTGTAATCGAATTCTAGACAAATAAATGGGAATGAAACTTCTGTTGCATGGGGTTGTTATTTAATTAGAGTACTGTATTTAAGGGAATTTTAAATATTTGCATAATTTTTTAAGAAATTTTATTTTGGGTGCCAGTGAACATTGAATTATAATAATCTAAGTTATTTCCTTATTCACAAAAATTAAATAAATGAAGGTATTTCCTTGAATTTTAATTAATTATAGAAGAGACTAATTAACTATTTTTATCTCAGGGCCATAAACTTTGGATAACACAGCATATTTAGATATAATTTTGTTCTGAGTTTAGTTGGGTGTGAGTGTCTATGTAACTCTCCCATGCTGATGGTTGTGGTTCTTCCTGGAAGGTCGGTTCAAATTCCTGGAGGATCTGAACTATTCTGGATTGTGCCTCGATACTTGTTATGGTTTCCTTCATCGTTGTGACCAGCCTCTCTAAAGTCTGGACTACAACTGTCTGGCTGTATCTGAATGAAACTGTTTTCAATTTTTCTTTCTCAAGAACAATTAATGGTTTTTAGTTCTCTCTGAAGTATCATTCAATGCTATTTTGGCCTGCTCTTTCTTGAGTATCAGTTACTACTCTCCAGATCTCTCTGATATATCATTCACGACCATAATGAAAATCTTTTGCTCACCATGGTGGTTGACATTTGTGTCATGTGATTATTTCTGCCAATCCTAATTTATTTTTTGCTGGTTTTGATTACCTTGGTTTTTATAGTGGGGGAAGTTTATACTTGTCCTTAAAAATTTCATGGGTTTAATGTTCTGTTGGCCTGACTTTTCCCATGGGTGAGTTAATCCCTCATAATTAGCACATTTTGCCTGGCTGAGGTAATATCAATCCATGGCAGTTTGCTACTCAAATATTTCTAAGTAAATTTATTAGTTTTTCACAGATCTGGAGTTATTTCCATGTTGCAAAATATTAAAGTGTTTGTCCTCCAATTTATTATCAAACATAATTCATAATGAAATTCAATTTATATTTTGTACAGTGTTATAATTTATTTCATACAAGCCAATAGTAAAAAAAATAACTTACTAGATATATATTTTTTTTCAAATATGTCAATATATTTTTTCAAATATGTATGGAAACGCTACTTTAATAATTTCCTGAATAGAGCATAAAATAATTTTTGTTTGCAGTAATTACAAGTTATATGGACAAAGTAACAAGTAACACCAAAAATTGATAAATGTATGATGTATATTACAAATTATTAGGTATGTGGTTAGGCATAATTTTTCCTTTTATACACACTGCACAACAAATATTACAGCATTCTCTAAATCAAATAGACAAAAGGACAACTAAATTGAGAATCTGCCTCAATCCTAACAAATCTGTCAGTTTAATTTTCTGCCAAACATAAATTTTACCGTAACAGCAATTTAACCTTTAATGATCAAACTATCTCTAATAAAAATCCCATTCATATCTAGGAGTGAGTCATTGTAAATCTTAAACTTTTATGATCTCCACACATTATGAACACAAAAGAAAAACTAAACATAAAATTTAGATTATTAAAACCACTACTATCCTCTTATTTTCAACTGTCACTCAAAACCAAAAGGCTGATCTATACCTCTCTAATATCTCCTATCTGACAATACTCTTGTAACATCTGGTCTGCTGCAGCTAATTATGTCATTTAAAAAATTCAAACTTTTCAATATAAAGCACTAAGATACATTATCACTGTACTTGGTATTTCCCAAACCACTGAATTCACTCAGATCTGAATATTCCCACAATAGTACAAGTAGCAAAAAAAAAAAAACATTCAATAGTCAACTGTGCAGATCTGTCCCAACCCATTAATAGCACAAACAACCAACAACCTCCTTCCATGAAGAATGAAAAGAAGATAGAAAAGAAAAATACCTGCAGTTCTTAACAATTTAAGACTAATTATATCCAAGGTTTATCACAATCATAAAACTGTTCATATCAAATCACTGTTTATATACCAACAAAAAAATAATTTTAATAATAAATTAATGTATAGTATTAAAAAAAGGCACACTGGAAGCTATTAATCTCCAAAACAGAACACAGTATTACTTATTGTAACCAGTACATTAGTGATTAAATTTCTGGTTAATTTATTGCTCTAATGGTACATCAGTTTGTATATTCAAGGTACAACCAAAAGAAAAAGATTGTCAAAACTTTTCTCACTAATATAGATAACATTGAATTGCAAGCCATTAATAAAATTTCCAATCCACAAGCTTTATGGACTAATGGGTGGTTACAAAAAAATTGTATCATTTTCCCCAAATTTACACAAGGGAATAAACACATAGTTTTGACAGGGTCCATATAACAATGGACTGGAAAGAAATGATTTATTTATTTATGTATCTCAGCAAAGCACCATCTTACAATCACTGAGATTAAAATTTTTGTTTGTTTGCAAGAGGTTAAAAGCAATTGATATAATACAAAGCCTTAAAATAACATAGCAAACTTACCTTGAGCTTCCAAGGAGTGATCAGCTATTCTATTCAATAAAGAAAATTGATTATGTTTATTCAAATGAGGTTCTAGAAAAGCTACTGGGAAAGTTGAAGAAAAGGCTCCTAAGCAGCTTCCCAGAGCTGGCCGGTGTCTTTCTATTTCAGTTTTCAAATATTTTCTGTAATAAAAAATAATAATTTGATTTTTTAAAAGAAAATAAGTAGAAAAATATATAATAATGATATGTACCTATCATGTGTCAAAGTTGAATCAATGCCTAATGTGTATAGGGAACTAAGCATTCTATAAGTAGCAACTTGAATTTCATCCACTGAAAAAAATAAATCACATGGTAATTTAAATGTAACTAATGAGTAACTTTCACAATTAATATTGAAATGGGCAAATGCAATTACTCACATAATAAGTCATTTCCATATTCACATCCAGCTAGGTGATCAAACATGGCAGTTAAAACAGGCAGGATAACACCATTGACGTAAAATAATGATGTTGAAGTTTTTAAATGAGTTCCTCGCAAATGACTATATTTTCCCTAAAAGCAAGTTCAATATGTTAGATATAATACTCAAGTATAATATAGACACTTGCAGAATACTAAGACACTTACTTCTTGTAGATTTTGTATTGTATGTGCAAGGTCATCAGCAGTGTTATTGAAAAATGTTAACATTGATGTGCGAATAAATTCAGGACAATTTTTCACCAAGGATCTGAAAAAAAAGGAATTATGCAAAAAAAATTATATTAGGTTCATGCTATATTTATTAGGTTTTAATAACTTACTTTGCATCAATACTCTTGACTAATACTTGGAGACATCTTACAGTAATACGAACATCAGCGCCAAATGCAGCCAAACGAGATCGTAAGAGGCTTGCTAATTTGCAGAACAAACTGAAAGCAAGAAATAATTTTATTTGTTGTAAGTTTCAATGCACACAGTCATTGATATAATTGACAATTTCACATTATCCTTGTTTATATTAAGTTATAGTTTTTCATTTATGGTATAAAATGAAAGCTTCCATAACTTTATTTTCTCTCTTTAAAATATTTAGATTAATAATGCTCACCTTGCCACCATTTCCTTTTCTTTAAGGGATGCAGCACCAACATTGTTGGTTGCAGTTGCAACAGCAATAAAGTATCCTCTGTGTGTACTAAAGTATTTCTCCATTAAAGGCAAAACAACCTAGAGAAATAACACGGAATTAACATTAACCAACATTTTAAAACTATGAGGAATAAAGAAATTGAACTCCAGAGCTGGGATATTTTTCAAATTTTCAGAGGCTCTCAGCTTCCTTTGTCAGGAAGGAGTGTTACACCATTCTGTGCATCGGCTGTGGACTGCAGCTGGCCAGCCTATGGCTACACTGTACTTCACTTTCAGGTAAGCAACAAGCTATCTCTCTTTCCTTTCCATACCAATATCACAATTATTTTTGCAATGTCATATTATTACTAATATTAATAATACACACACACACATTTTGTGTTTAGCTGGCATGCAGTTCAGATCTACTTTCCTGATGAAGGGAGTCATGTCCTCAAAAATTTGATCCTTGTATCTGCACAGTCTGACTGGAAACATATATTGATTTTAGGTAAGTCAGATAGTCACTCTCTTTTCTATTCAAATGTGTTCATTAATTTGATCTTGATGTCCCGTTCACTGTAATTGCTGCTAACGTCAAATTGTAATCCTGAACTCTGCCATATCACTATTGTTGGTTGCCCTCATATACATCAGAACATAGAAAAATTGATGATAATGTGTGAAGATTGTGCCCATGTGAAATCATATCCAACCAAGGCACCAATACATCATTGGGAGGAACCATCAAGTAATTGGGAAAGAGTTCACATAGATTATGCTGGCCCATTTGAAGACCACTATTTCTTACTCAAAATCAAAGTGGGCAGAAATAAAAATTACAAAAGATGTACCAACTACAGTAGTTACAAATTCACGGCTAGGTGATATATTCACATTTCATGGATTTCCAAATGTCTTGGTATCAGGTAATGCCTCAATTTTTCACAGTGAAGAATTTCAAAATTACTGTATCATGAATGGAATATTCTAAAAGTTTATTGCCCCAGTCCATCCAGCAACAAATGGCATTGTTGAAATAAATGTGCAGACACTTAAGAAATGACTGAAGGTGGCAGCTAATGAAAAAGCTCCACTTTGGATAAAAGTTCAAAACATCTTGTTCAGGTATTGGGCAACACCTTCTTACTTGTGAATTATATTTGAATCATCAGTTGAGAATTCAATTAGATGCAATGTAATTTTTCCTTTTTATCCTCAACCCAAACAAAGATATAAACAAGAGGGTACGGTCATTCCAAGTGGGGGAAAGGGTACAAACTCATCTACAGATGAGAGGTAAAAATGTATGGGAGTTTGGGGAAATCTCAGAAAAATTAGGCAAACTCCATTATAATGTTAAATTGTGGAGATTGTTGTATTCTTTGGAATTTGTTATGTCTTGTATTCTTCAGATTTTAATTGTTTGTATGTTTTGTATTGTTGAAAAGTAAAGACGCTAAATATGAAGTTTTGGCTCCTGGTCTGTAATAAAACCTTGTGAAGACACATAGAAGGTTAGGCTCTCCAATATCTGACATGTTTTGTAATACATAACCTGGCTATGCCAACTATGAATTTAAGGTGAGTCATTTACATGATAAAATATCAACTCTATTATGTTGATCGAAATTGGTTCTTTCTTATTTTTAAATCAAAAAATTACCCATAAATATTATTTAATAAGTTTATTCTTTCTTTTCCTTTTCAATAATAATGCAATTAGATAAGCACTATATAAAAAAATTATCTATAGACCTTTGATTTATTTGCAAGGATATAAATTAAATATTATTAATAAAAAAATTTGACAACTCTTGAATTTCAATTTTTAGAGACTTTTATATCCTAATCTAATGATAATGAAGTTTTAGTGCTAATTATACTTGTAAAGATAAAGCACAACATACTTTGGAAAAGAACTTGATATCACGTGTTGAAGTTTTAAAGCTGCTTCTACGGCTAAATGTGCTTGAAGGCTTAAACATCTTCATGTTAATTGATGCAGTATCCAAATACTGGATCAGTTTTTCCAGCAAACTGTATGCAAATCGTAGTTCAACTGATATTCCAGCAGTTGCTTGCTCAGATTCCGCAGTACCTCCTCTTGTTGGTCTACAAATCAATATATCAATTACAAAATTAGCAAATAAAAGAAAAATGCTGTAAAAATGTGAACTTACCTATGTAACTTATAACCCTGGTATTGCAAATATTTCAGAAACTCTTGGGATCTTTCTCTATCTTTCTTTTTTTCCTTATCTGTTAATAGATCATATGGTACTAGTTGTGGACTGATTGCTCCTCCTGCAAAATTTGATTTGATCAATAAAACCCAGAGAAATAATGATTTACATTAATTTCAATTATACTATATAAGTTGTGATGTGAAGAGAATACAAGTACACCACATGCACTGAAATCTTATTGTAGCATATTATTAGTGATTATGAAAGACTGCCAAAATAATTAAAAATTCCTTTATGTTTATGTACATCAAATTTTCATTTCACTTTTCACATTCTTATTACATTTAAATAGAGAATTAGAATAAAACGAATGTGGGTGACAAAGTATGTGTACATATCTTCATTCTCCACTATCTTTCACATTTTCCTTAAAATTTTCCACCATTGTGACAATTTCTTGGTGTAGAGATGGCTGGTGACTTTGTTGGTAATGGATTTTTGTTAACATAAAGCTTTACCTAAGAACAATGGTGTACTGTAGCTCAGTAGAGGGACCATATATCTCACTCACTGTTTCTCTTGTATATATACACATTTATTTTTGCAGAATAAGTTGGTAAAAAAGTCTTATATATTATTATGTTGGAAGTTGCAAAATACTTTTCATAAAAATAATGTTGCTAAAAAAGAGACAACATGCAGACTTAGATTCGTAATAATTGTAAATTGATTTTATAAAGTTCAATTTCAAGTTATATTGTCACATAATTGTAAAGCTCAGTTAATATTTTCAATCAATATACACAATTATGATTAACAAAAATGCCATGGAACATTTTTAAATCTTTAAAATCTACTTAATTAGAGAAAACAAGTTTATATTTAATTTACCACAAGTTGTGAGCTCCTCATTTTTTTTCTTTGCCCAAATATCATGTGCATTTTCTGCTAATCTCTCTGCCATATTTTGCATTTCTCTGCTTAATGTGAGGTTTGTCATATCAACAGGGTGTGGATGGTAATTAAATGGTGTTGATGCAGAATCAGTCTGACAAAATAAAACAAAACAGACTTAAGCATGTATACAATTATTACATACATTAACTTTACTTCACTATACAGCAGGCTCCACTTTCCTCCCCTTTTATTTTATACACACACACACACACACACACACACACACACACACATACATATATATATATATATATATATATATATATATATATATATATATATATATATACCTATATATATATATGAACGAATTTACCATCGACACTCTAATTCGTGCCTCGCCGGCATGCAGTTCAGATCTTCCTTCCTGAAGAAGGGGTCTCAGGCCCTCGAAAACTTTAATATATATATATATATATATACCTGGAATCAGTTGTTGGTCCAGTCTGTCATATATATATAACTTGGAGAAATAGGAGGATTACGCTTTATGTGAATTCATATGCTCAGGCGTAGAATCACACACATAGAAAAGCATATGTTCAAAGCAGGGAGAAGGATGGAAGAAGAAGGAAAGACTGAATAATTTCACCCAGGCAGCATTTGAACTCACATTTTCTGCTCCTAATACTTCATTCCCTCTACTCTATCCGTTCCTCCACTAAAACAACTATTTGTCCATAATAAGACTATCTATATTTGCCTGGTCAGGAACTTGACCCGGTGGCTGAGATGGTTAAGGTGTCTGTGTACTGAGAAGAAAATGTGGGTTCAAATCCTGCCTGGGTCAAATATTTTCGGTCTTTCCTTCTTCTTCCATCCTTCTGCCTTCTTTGAACATATGCTTTTCTATGTGCGTGATTCTACGCCTGGACATATGAATTCACATAAAGCGTTATCCTCCTATTTATTTCTATTCTTCCTCATTATCCAAGTTTGAATGTCCAGTGGTATATATATATATATATATATATATATATATATATATATATATATATATATATATACCACTGGACATTCTTAATTTATTATATATATATATACTATCAAAAATTTGATATATAAATTATATGCAACATAGTGACAATTCTTCGCTCTAAGGCAATTATTATACCCTATTTCAACTAATTACACAAGTTTTAGGACATTTACTAAGATTGTGGAATGTTAATCCTCCTGAGTTAATCTGAACATCACTAGATTATCATTTATCTAATGACTTTCTGAACCTTTATTAAATTGCAAAGTTGACTAAGTGTTTGACCAGTCCATGTATGTAGAGTGACTAGGCTGAAGGTTTACCACTGAACATTCTTAATTTATTAACTAATCTACATAAATATGGCCCTCATTATTATCTATGGGAGTTTAGTTAGCCTTATCCACCATCAAGCACATATCTTCTGGGTACATGTACCTCAGGCTTCATTATATATAATTATATCTTTCATCGTCACCAAGTGTTGGATTATTTGCTACCAAGTCTTCACACCTCCATGAAGGTTGAGGATATCCTTACTAACATTCTTTTCATCTTTCTGCACAACTCTTCATTCACAATGTGGTGTGAATATCCTAGGGGGCACCCTCATCGTGTCTATGATATAACATCAGATATATGAAGTATCAAGTGTCGTTGGAATACAATCCACTGGACTAAATCTTATTTTTATAATATACTATCTGGGTGCCCGGCGTTGACCGAGATGTCATTTATCTATAACCCCCAATATGACTCCAATTTTGGTTACTTTTGCGCTATTTTTTTGTAACGCTACTTGAATCCTATCCCTCCCATGCCGAAGGGGGTTGAAGTCATTGAT
The DNA here is from genome assembly GCA_037074705.1 of Zhengitettix transpicula. Classification (NCBI taxonomy): domain Eukaryota; kingdom Metazoa; phylum Arthropoda; class Insecta; order Orthoptera; family Tetrigidae; genus Zhengitettix; species Zhengitettix transpicula. The sequence goes on from CM073592.1 coordinate 84,442,323, forward strand.
CAAATATATCGGCCATTTTTACATGTTAGAAGATGACCCCCCCACCCCCAAATGTACGATAATCAATAAGTATTTATTCCACACAAAAATCAGCTGATGAAATTGTCTTAAAATTTCTACCCCCACCCACCAACTCCCAAACCCGTCGCGTTACCCAGGTTGTCATAATTAGGCTCAGCGACATTCATAGTCTCTGAATTGATTCGAATCTCGGTTGATTTTGCGGTTTTTTATTTAACAAACATCCACCCCACCCCTAAGTTTGCTCCCCTCACAGGGGTTTAAATTATCCACAAACAGCATCTGTATAAATACTATCAAACCCCAGGAAATAATTATCGACCGTTTAACATGTTTGAAAATTTCCACCCCCGACCACTCCCGCTTCGGGGACTTAAACGGCAAGTTGAATGTCGTAATTAAACTCAGTGACAACTATAACCCCGGATTCGACTCCAATCTCGATAGATTCTGCTTTCTTTTTATGTAATTCCACATCACGCCCACCCTTAAAGGTGCATCCCTCCAAAGCCCAAAATGGGTTGAAATTATACACAGAGAACATGTAGAGAAATTTTATGAATCTAATTGATGCCAAAATATATTTATTTGAAGCAAAAATTGGCCGGATAACATGTTTGAAAATATATTCCCACACCCAACTCTGCCAAGCCCCTCACTCCCCCAACCCCCGTGAATTTCGCATGTTGTTATAAATACATTCACCTATATCTCCAATCTGGGATTTATTCACATTATTTTCTTGTAATGCCCCTCCAGCCCCACCCGTAATTGTGATCTTTCACGTGTGTCAAATGGTTGAAATTAAAAGCAAAATCGGTAGAAATATTATCAATGACATTGTCCGTGACAAATATTTATTCACTACAACAATCAACCGTTTAACATGTTTAAAAAAAATTACACGCCCGCCAACCCTTCCTTGGGAGAAATTAAAAGGTTAGTTGAATGTAATAATTTAACTCATTCACATCTATGACCGTGGATTCGACTTCTATGTGGATTGTTTTTGCATCATTATAATGTAATTCCACTCCATTAAGAGGAGCTCCATTCCCAATCCTGAAAGATGTTGAAATTATACACTGGCAAAAAGTAGAGAAATTTTATTAACCTAATTGATCCCGAAATATATTTAATCGATGCAAAAAACGGCCAGTCAACTTGTTTTAAAATTTCTATCCCCCATACACCTCCGCCCAACTCATCCCAACCCAGCCCACCCCCACGCGTTGCCCAGATAGTCATAAATAAATTCAGCAACATCCATTACCTTCAATTTGACTCGAATCTCGGTTGTTTTTGCGTCATTTTCTTGTAAATCGCCTCCACCCCAACCCAATCATGCCTACAAACAACTTCGGTAGAAATAGTATCAACTTCAATGGCCCTGACATTTATTTATTCCACAGTAATATCGATGATTTAACATGTTTGAAAAATTCCACCCTGTCCATTCCCGCCCCATGGAATTAAATGGGTGATTGAATATAATCTCAGATAAAATCGGTTGAAACACTATCTCTTTGATCCCTAAAAATATTTATCTGTCTAAATATCGACTGTTTTAGCATGTTTCATGTTTCCACCCCCTCCCATAAGTGTGCTTCCCTTTCATGCCGAAAGGGGTTATTTTTTACAAACATCGGTATATATATTATCAATATCATGGACCTTGACAATTAATTATTTAAAGTAAATATTGACCGTTTAACATGTTAGATAATTTCCTTGCCTGGTCCACCCCTGCCCTTGGGTGTTAGATGGCCAATTGAATATCATAGTTAAACTCTGCGACATCCACTACCCTGCATTTGACTGTAATCTCAGATTTATTCGCATTATTTATTTGTAAGGACCATTCACCCTTATCCCTAAGAGTGCTCCTTTCCCATCCTTTAGGGGATGAAACTATACTCAGGTAAAATCGGTAGAAACACTATCAATATCTTTGACTGTTTTAGCATGTTTAAATATTTCCACCCTGTTCTCCCCCACTTCTGGGGGTGGTAGATGCGTCTACCCCCGACAGGGTTTGTTTCCTGGTGCAAAGAACACGTGTATGAAATTTGGTGAAATTGGCTCCATCAATGTAGATTTGTATAAGGAACATACAAAATATATATATATATATATATATATATATATATATACACACACACACACACACACAAATATACAAACAAACACACTGCTTTATTTATTAGATTTGTAATCAGCTTCTTTTATGTCCAATTGTGTGAGAAAAATTGAACCATTATGTAAATTGCATGAAAGTGTTTTGTTACTATGACAAGTTTGCACAGTTGATCAACTGAAAATGTTTGATTAATTACATTGGTCAAACTGCCACTTTTTATTTTAAAGAATTTAAATAACTATGGCTTACAGGAACTTTAGATGAACGCCTCATTGAATTTCTGTTATTAGAAGGAACTTCCACTTCGGTATGCTCCACTGTCCATCCTATTGCTAATAATGCTTTCAGTGACTCTCTAACTGGCTCTTTATAACGTTCCTTTTCCTGTAACAAATATTTACACATTTTTATTGAATAAACATTTATGTTTTAACTTCTTTTGTTTATCAATACATAGCTTTTTCCCTTTTAAGCATTATTATCAATAAAGTAGTTAAATTAAAATTAAACAAATGAATTGAGCTCCTACTTACATAATCATTTAACATTGTATATGGTTTTAGTCTTGGATGAGTTTTAGCTGAATCAGACCATTGTTCTCCATATGTCCATCCATTTTCCAACTTTCTACTACCCCATGCATCATGATAATGCTCTGAGAACTTCTGAACTATAGTATTTAAGTCATTATTTAAAACAACACTGAAATTATAATGAATATGATTAATAGAATTGCAAATCTAGTCTTTCAACTTGCTTCAAATTAAAGTACAAACCGAATCAATCAACATTTAATAAAATTTTATAAGTGTAAGTTGTAGTATTTCTTATAACAACATATATTTTTATATTTCAATTCTTCATAAATAAAATTATTGTAATTTAATTAAAATTTTATATTCACCTGCTTGTATTGATAGGCTGTGGGTTATATGGACCATCAGGATCAGAGGTGTCTTTTGAGCTATACCACTCATCATCATAATTTTTTGATAATGAGTAGTCAGGTGGAAGAGCGCAACCAATTGCCGTCAAACATGGTAGAGCTTTACCAAACAGTTCAGGATCATAGTCCTGTAATATTAAAGGAACAACTTTCTCACATAATTTTAAATATGGTAAGGATAAAATTCTTATATAGTGGATAATATAAACTAACCATTTTAGAGAGGGAATCAAATATATTACTAAAAAGCATCATTGTAAGCCTTTTCTCTTCATCACTAGAAGCTCCATACATTCCTTGTCCACTTGTTGAACCATAATATTTAGCACAACGGTCATAATGCAACATAAGAATCTGAAATATTTAAAATAATTGATATATAAATAATACAAATTGATAATTTTATAAAACAAAGCATATATGAAATTATTAAGAAAACAGTACAACAATGTCATTACTACACTTATTCTTTTCCCCCCATAAGTTGAACAGTTGCCAAGAACCTGGAAAGATGAATTTTATATATTTCTGCTGCTGTATTTCCCTCACTTCATTCATGATGTTAATCAATGCCTGACTATGTAGGTTTCATTTTTTATTACACATCTTGAGATATAATTCCCTAATTATATGTTGTTTGGAAAATTTAAGTAAATTAAACATTATTAATCAAATAATTTTTAGTCTCTTTTGATGATTTACAATCATTATATTTCATTCCTTAGCCTCAAACATGAATACGAAATAAATAAATTTCACTTACCCTCAATGCAACAGTAGTGTATTCTGACAATTTTGAGACATCAACTGTAAGTTTCCTTAATAGTTTCAGCAACATACTGGGTTGCATTTGGCTATAAAAAAATAATTATGAAGCATACAAAAAAAAACATGACTTTAATTTATAGATGATCAAATTTTCATCTAGTTCTAGTACAGATTAGTTATCAAAATTTACATAATATATATAGGCCTACAAGATAATTATTGGCATTTAAATTTTTTCCATTTCTTGAACAATGAAAGAATTATTTTAACTTATATAAATTAAATCAGAACTACTGCTTTAATAACCACTCACTGCATACTCAATAGTTTCATTCACCTTGTTAAAGCAACCAAGAAATCAGAGACAGCTTCTCTTTGACCTTTTGTAAGCATCCTGTTTTTAGACAATCGGTACACTGTATGCAGGGTAGCATCAAGTAGATTTGCATAGTTATCTGCTTCATTGTAAAATTTAGAATGCTTAATCAATAGAGGCAAAATAGAATTTCCAATATATCGATTCATAGCCAGTGCCATTTCGGATTCATAGCCATCATTCTGAACAGAAATATAGAACATTATATGAGGAAATCAACACAAAATTGCCACATATATCCACATAAAAATAATTACCCTATCAAGCATAGTAGCAGCTCTTAGGTCTGGAAGGAAAGCTTCTTCAAGAAGTCTAAAAAATAATTCCTGTGTTTCAATTCCATACACTCTTTCTAAAAATAGCACAATGCTTTGTTTATTAGCAGGAATAAGTCCAGATGGCATATCACTCTTAGGTCGCTCTTCTCCAGCAGCAGGATTCAGTAATGTGAACTTTAAGCTTAATACACCTTGTAAATCTTCTAGAGGAACCAAGGACCTCAAGATAGCTCTGGCTCTCAGTGACTCATTCTTTCCCTAATTAAATAAAGTTAAAATATTTACAGTAATTACAGAATACATATTTTCTTTTAAAATATGACTAGGCAATAAACACAATGAAGGGGGAAGTCTCTAGAACAGAAATAAAAATTGTAAATAACTTTAAGGGTATTCCTATGTGATATTATAATTAACAGAATATGATCATATAGTTATTTATATATAATCTTAAGGTGAATAAAGTGGAGTGTACAAACTATATCAGAATACTGGCTGTGTTAGATGTCAGACCATGTTATAATAGACTGTCAATTTTATTGGTTGTTCTTAAAATCTCAATACTCACCAACATTTCCTTTATATATAAATGTTAATTCCATTCCTCTTGAATGTCTTTATGAGTCTATATTACTGGGTAAATTTTACATAAGCATAACATGGAAGAGGTTTGAAGATTGTCTGGTAAAGATAGTTAGTGGTTTATCTGAAATTAAAGCTCAGTGTAGCCAGTCAGGACAGAAGGATGTTCTTCAAATTTTTGGATGCTCTCAGCCTCTTTCTTCAGGAAGGAGTGTTACATTCCATGTACAACCGATAGTGGATTCTGGAGTTTTGACCGTCATGTGGCTAGCAGTAGCCAAAAAACAATACACAATAGACACCCCCACAAGTCACTAATTTTCTCTCTCAAGGGAAGGTCGTGGCATAGGAAAGGTTCTGATGGCAATCATTGGTACATAGCATTTTATACATACTTATATGGACAAATATACACACACATATGCAAGTATATGCATACATACATAAGCATGCTCATACATACATATGTTGCAAGAAAACAGAAGGAATAAAAAACACAGGAAGGGAATCAATAACAGAGTGGCAATGTTGGTGGATAGAGTCCTCAAAGGGATGATGGACACACCACCTCATTCCTGACATCCCAACATGGACAAGGAGAAAACACAGAGAGTTAGGTTATTATCTAACTCAACTCATGACAGAGCATGTAAATATCTCTATAAGTTCAAGCCCCATGTGCTTGAACTGTGGTAAGGAGGAGTAAGATGTTGAACACACTTTTTTCTAATGCTCTCATCCTGAAAATCTAAGAAATATTCTTAGAGATGAAGTAAAGATTAAAATAACACCTGCAAACCTGGTTTCTGTGATGCTGGAGTCAGCATACAAGTGGAAGGCGATCAACAAACATGCCACTATGGTTATAAAGGAGCTACGCAAAGTTGAAAAGGATAATAGTCCATGATAGGAGGAAGAGCCACAGCTAAGACCACTTCCTACAAAGTAATACTTAATTGCAGTTCTGTAGGAAGCAATAATTGGTCATTGATGGAAAAGGAGGTGGTTTTTAGTGGGTGTGGTGTGGACTGCTACTGGTGTCTTTTTGAAGATTTTCTCTGACCCTTGTTAAAAAAAAATGTTCATACATACTCACATGCACTTGTGCAAGTAGGCAATTATGTCTGTGTGTGTGTTGTAGAAAAAACATATGAATGAAAACTACAGTCAAGCTAATGGTATCATACCTGTGAAATTACAAAAACTCTGTAAACAACTGCTATTTCTTGAAATAATGATATTATTTAATGATAATATTATAATGATATTTCCCAAAAATGAAAATTATTTGATTTAGTTTATCTGAAAAATAAAGCCATAAAAAAATGGGAAAAGCTGGACGTCAAAGGATTAAAAGGCAAAGGGTTAGAGAATAACATTTCAATGTAAATCAAATGCCCTGATAAAAAAATTAAGAGTATCTGATCCAATAAACAATATTAGATATAAGTTACTATATGTATATGAAGGGCCCTATAAAATTATAAACCAAAGAGGACCCAATTCATATACAATAATGAACGTAGATGGAAGTTGACCCCAGAAGGTATATAACATGAACATTGTAGTACCATATGAAATACGAGGGTCACAGTGGCTGTAAACTCTAGGGGATGAGCAATGTTAGTTTAATGTATGTTTAACAAACATATTATTACATCTGAATGTGTTTAGTTCCAATAACACTAATACACCTTTTAAGTATTTTGACCGAGTTAAATATGACAGTAAATATTATTTTCATTACGAAAATGTAATGATTATTGCAAAACTGACCCAAGCTAAACGTTAATAATTCCAGATCAGTAAGTAGACATTTCCCTTCATAATTGAATTGCTTGTTTAGATAAGTACTACTAATATGTAAATAATTTCAGATGTAAATTATGTTTATTAAATATGGCAGTAATTCAGAAAGCAAGGGTATTACTTTTGGAAACAAGCATTCTCTTGAAAGCATCAATGATAATAATGTTATTTGTATTTCTTTTAATATTGTATTTCAGGCAACTGTGTTGTAAACAATGTTTGTTCAAGTATTATTCTATAATTACTATAGTTTTATATATCTGATAGTAAAATAAGTATAATAAGAAAAAAATTGTTATTTGATCTAAAAAAATCTTGTTAAGCATACAATTGCAAGAATGAATTGTTATTGACATATTTTTTAAAAAAATAAGAGGGGATAATGTCACATGTCAATTGTAATAATTGAAAATTTTATATACCAACCAGGTGAATAATAAGAAATAAAGTGTATGTAATATCTTTGTTATAAGAGAGTCTCTGATGATTTTGTGAGAAGAGATCTTTGGTAGAGATGTAATGAAGATAATATGAAAAATAAAATTGATTGAAAGATTGTGTTGAAGACTATGATGTGTAGAATCGAATGCTGGCTGGCTAGCATTAAAACAACAGGCATAAATATATCTCAAAATATATATATATATATATTGTGTCATTTATTAGTTTTTTCCTCATAGCTCCAAAACTATCGCTCGTAGTGAAGAACTGCTTTAGTTAAAAGTTGAATCTGATGAACTTTCATACAAAGGGTTCTTAAACATTTTTTATGTAAGACCAACAGTTTTGGAGTTATAGGGTCAAATTAGTAAAAAACATTTAAAAAACTGTGCTTTACATTTTATTGTTAAATAACATTTTTATGAATTATTTTAATATTCCTTAGTAAACAAAAATATACATTATTAAGAAACAATTATATTGTGAGGGTAGACTGATAGTTTTGGAACCATTAGCATTACAAGGATTTGTGTATATCAAAGGCCAGCTACTTCTGTTGTAAACAGCGGTCAATCGATCTGGTTTGGGTTGAACAGACCTCGCACTCCACCTCAGCCAAGCACACCTCTTCTTATTCCAAATTCCCACTGTCATTTTGAAGATATTCACACTATCTAAGTGATCATCTATTGCTCTGTTTAGGTGAGTTTTTATTAGTGTTGATGTCGTCATAGTTAATGATTATGTATTGTGTGAAACGGTGAAACTATTATATATATATATATATATATATAGATAGATAGATATAGATATATATACATATATATTAGTGTTGATGTCGTCATAGTTAATGATTATGTATTGTGTGAAACGGTGAAACTATTATATATATATATATATATATATATATATATATATATATATATACATATTGTAATATTAAGAATGTGACATTGTCAAAAATATTGGTATGGAAAGGATAGAGAGATAGGTTGTGGCTTACCTGAAAGTGAAGTGCGGTGTAGCCATGAGGAACTGAAGGTTGTTCGTCTAATTTTCGGAGGCTCTCAGCCTCCTTCTTCAGGAAGGAGTGTTACACCATTCCGTGCACCGGCCGGCTGCGGACTGCGGAGATTTGACCGTAACACTGCCAGTAGCCCATAAACAATCAACACCCCCACCAAGCCACTAACTTTCTCTCTCAGGGGAAGATTGTGGCATAGGAAAGGTTAGGATACAGATCATTCATACAAAGCATCCCATGTATACATGTATGCTTGAACATACAAATACACATGAACATGCACACACACACATGTATGCATACTTACACATACATGAGCATGCTCATACATACTCACATGGTCTCGTGAAAGAGGGGATGGTACGTAGGAAGGGCACTAATTACAGGATGTTGAGTCCAGGGCTTTGCCTGGACTGCAAGACATGTTGGAAAGATAGTTCCCATAGATGGAGTTCTGCTTCTGATGAATCGGGGGGTAGAGCTTTAAGGATGGTGAGTGTGAAGCATTGGTCGAAATTGTTTATGTTGTGGTTTTGGGCGTGAGCAGCTACTGGGAATTGGATTTAGATAGTTTGACAGTGCTGCGGTGGTTGGCTATATGTTCAGGGAGGGGTCTTTTGGTTTGGCCTATATAGAAGGCAGGGCAGAGTCTGCAGTTAATTTGGTAGATGGTGTGGGAGGAGAGGCAGGTGATATTTTCTTTGATTTTGAAGGTTTTTGTGTGATTATGAAAGGTTGTGGTCGGCTGTAAGATAGGGCAAACATGGCATCTGCTCCTACCACAAGGTTTGCAACCCGGCAGGGGTGGGCGGGTGGTGGTGTGGGTTTTGCAAGGGTGTACAAGTAAATTTCGGAGGTTGGGTGGGCGTCTGAAGGCAACCCTTGGGCAGGTGGGGAGTATAGTGGGGAGGATGGTTTTCAATTCAGGGTTTGATTGCAGTCCAGTGAAAGCTAGGCGGAGAATTGAATTGATTTTTTGTAGTCCAGGGAAGTAGGTTGTCGAGAGGGGTGGACTACTTTTTTTGTTTTGGACAAGAGTGGGTGTGGTTGTTTGGAGGTTTGATAGGGCCCAGGTTATCTGTTTTTGGAGGAGGTCACTGGGATAGTTTCTGTTGATGAAGGCATTAAGGATCTGGTTGGTGTAAGAGACGAGGCTGTTCCAGGTGGAGCAAATACGTGCTCCCCTGAGGGCTAGACTATATGGGAGGAAGCATTTTGTGTGGTGTGGGTGGCAACTAGTGAAGTACAAATATTGAAGTGTGTTTGTAGATTTGATGTGGACAGATGTGTTGATCGTGCCCGAGCTCAGGTGTACGTCAACGTCTAGGAAGGTGACTTTGGTTGGGGAGTGGTTCCAGGTGAATTTAACAGGGTGTTTGGTGTTCAGGGTGTGGACTCAACATCCTGTAATTAGTGCCCTTCCTACATACCATCCCCTCTTTCACGAGACCATGTGAGTATGTATGAGCATGCTCATGTATGTGTAAGTATGCATACATGTGTGTGTGTGCATGTTCATGTGTATTTGTATGTTCAAGCATACATGTATACATGGGATGCTTTGTATGAATGATCTGTGTCCTAACCTTTCCTATGACACAATCTTCCCCTGAGAGAGAAAGTTAGTGGCTTGGTGGGGGTGTTGATTGTTTATGGGCTACTGGCCGTGCGGCGGTCAAATCTCCGCGGTCCGCAGCCGGCCGGTGCACGGAATGGTGTAACACTCCTTCCTGAAGAAGGTGGCTGAGAGCCTCCGAAAATTTGAAGAACAACCTTCAGTTCCTCATGGCGACACCGCACTTCACTTTCAGGTAAGCCACAACCTATCTCTCTATCCTTTCCATACCAATATATATGTATATATATAAAGTCACATTCAAACTTGGATAGTGACGAAGGCTAGAAATAAATAGGAGAAATAAGAGGATTGTGCTTTATGTTAATTCATATGCTCGGGCGAAGAATTACGCACATAGAAAAGCATATGTTCAAAGCAGAGAGAAGGATGGAAGAAGAAGGAAGGACTGAAAATATTTGACCCAGGCGGGACTTCCCTCCACTCTATCCATTCCTCCACTACAACTACTAATTGTCCACAACAAGACTGTCTATATTTGCCTGGTCAGGAACTTGATCCGGTGGCCGAGATGGTTAAGGCGTCTGTATACTGAACAGAATACGTGGGTTCAAGTCCTGCCTGGGTCAAATATTTTCAGTCTTTCCTTCTTCTTCCATTCTTTTCTATGCTTTGAACATATGCCTTTCTATGTGCGTAATTCTTTGCCCGAGCATATGAATTCACATAAAGCGCAATCCTCCTATTTCTCCTATTTATTTCTATCCTTCCTCACTATCCAAGTTTGAATGTAACTTTGTCACCAAATTAGTTCCAATTCCTTACTGGATTCTCCTAATATTGTGTGTATATATATATATATATATATATATATATATATATATATATATATCTATATATATATATATTTACAGTAAAGCAATAACTGTCCAAGGATTTTCAAGCGCTATTTATTCGAACACCCCTTCTTGCTTCAGCATTTTTTCTAGATGTTTAGTCAATTCAGGAAAACATTCCTTCACTAATTGTTAAGTCAGTAGGTTTGTCAACATCTTATTTGATGGACAATACTGAACCTCTAACACCTCCTTCTTTTGTAGATCACAAAGCTATTGATGACAGACATCAATATGCTTTGTACCAACCCCAGACCTATCAGCTTGAATAAGACTAATAAACCCTTGGTTGAGTAGGCCTACAAGGTTCAGCAAAAGTGGCAGCACATGACAAATGGGTGTACAATTTGGAAGCTATTGATCACATGACAGCAAAAAAGAAAATACTTTATGGAGTATAATAAATTTGCGGTTCCTGATTCAATCAAGGTCGCCAATAAATAACCTTTAAGTGTTTATGGTATTGTGAAAGTGGCAGTGTCATTATTGGTAGATGTTAAATGATATGATGGCACTCTCATATGTTCCGGAAATTTCCTATAATATTTTCCGAACATCGATCTATCGAAAGAAACATGTATTTTATCACTACTCAACATAATAAATTGATTAAACATGGAATGAAGTCAGCATTTTTGCAGAAACTTTGCAGTTGTGCCAAAAAACAGTTTTGTCACCAGGACAAGAGACATGTACGTAAAACTGTGAGATGAGTGTGCACATCGACTTCGAAGCTACAAAGAGCTCCTACAATGGATGTGTACAGGGCAAAGCTCACAGATTGGCATTCAAAAAAGGAACTGATCAAGCAACTGCAGTTGCAATACTGATGTCAATGGGCCTATGTTCATAAGCACAAAAGAAAAACACTGCTTCTTTGTGTACTTCAAAGATAAAATTTATGATTCCAAGAAAATGAGAAGCCGGAGACTGTCTTGCACCTTTTCTAAAGGAAGCAGAAGTTGCTGGACATTGTGTTAAGGGTAAGACTGTACATTGCAATGATGGAGAGGATAATTTGATAACCAGGGCATTCACAAGCAGCACTGGGCATAGAGCTGCAAAAAAATGTTTATATACTATGTTACTCTCTTAAGACTACTATATAACATTAAGGGTAACTGTAACAATTTCATTGTATGAGATATTACTATTTTAAAATTCACTCTGGAGGAAATAAGCGTTTTCACATAATGTATATACAATCAATAGAAATAAAAAGTATTATTGTTATTACTCTATGGAAATAAGGTACCTAATATTTGACATGGTGGATGTAATAAATCTTAATACAAAAGATTTTTAGTTTTTATAGAAATAAAATTTCTGGTTAAGTTTTAAATATACCTGCAAGATTACAGAAGAATCAGGAGCACAGCGCCCAAGTAGATCTACAAGAGTGCAATAGAAATTCAGAATAGCAGCTCCAGTGTCAATGTAGTCTTCATCTTCCTCACTTTCTGGTAATGGGTGTTCAAATTGCAAAATGTTCATAGTGCCTTCTGCTTCTTCCATCACTTTCCGTCTGTCTGCAATTCTTTCTGACATCTGAAAAATAATTGGAATTTAAAACAATTATACAAACTACAAATACTGAAATATTTATTAGCACAATAACACAAGCTAAAATATGAATAATGAAAAAAATTTGTGAGCAGATATTGAGAAAATACCATTACAAACAACACTAGAAGAGAAGGAATTATGTCAATATGTCTACATCACTAGGATGCCAAACTATTAGTTACAGAAATTCATAATTATATCTGGCAAACCTTATATTTCTATTCATATCAGTTACATATATTTTTAAAGCTTGGAATACAAAGGAACTTATTCAAAGGCTAATAAAGAATTTCATACCATGATCAATAAATAGTTCTCGGTATTCACACAGGATTTGCATTTTTATATTTAAACACAATGTTTCTTTGACTAAAAGCTTCTTCTAGGCGAAGATGACGACAGAGCTTTTAGTCGTCAAACCGTTGTGTTTAAATATAAATATGCAAATCCCGTGTGAATACTGAGAACTATTTATTGAACAACTACACTGGGAAAGACTTCAATCTTTGTTCATACTATGATATTCACGGATAATCCTAGAAGCACCTGACCTGGCATATATATGTGTTGCTTTTTTGAAATTGATTAGAATATTAGCAATGAGAATAAACATGTTCCATGGGCTAATATGAGGTGAGGGGGAATCCATCCAATTATGTTATCCCACATTGTGAAATTAATGGCTTTTTAGGTCATTCAACCATCTTTTTAAGTCATCTGTATGTGGAGGGTTTAGTTGTAGGGCAGACGCAAGATCATTCAGTTAATCATGGAGTTCAGAAAGTGACCGACACTTCTGTTGGTACATTCTTCTTGAACTGTTGGCATTTGGAAGTCAGTATAAAGTGTTAAATTACTGATATACCATGCGGCATTTGGAATAATTTGTAGAGTTTTAGTCTGAAATTGCTGTAAGATTTTGACATTACATTTGCAGAAGAAGCCCCAAAGTTCATTACCATATGCCTAAATTTGCTTCATTCTCACTTTCTTTATTTCTCAACATAGATTCCTTCCTTAGCAATATACTTAGTTTCTAAGCTTTTCAACTCATCACAAAATTCTCCATCATGGCTTTGATCACTTCTTCATTAATAGGGTGATTAGAAACCAATTAGAATCCAAACTCGTACACTTTCTACATTTTGACTACTGCTGTGTGTGCTGGCACATTGTCCTTGTATAAACAGCACTTACTTGCACGCCAATCTTGGACATTTCTCAATCAGTACCTGATACCAATGATTCAACAGAGCAGCATAATAGAGCCCAGTTATGGTTGTGCCCTTTTTACAGAAATGTATGAATATTATACTCTGAAAAACCAAAAATACATTGGCCAACATATTTCCAGCTGACAAAACGGTTTTTGCTTTTTCAGAGCACTTTAACCAGATTTTGCCCATTGATTTACTTGTTTTTGGATCTCTGGAGTGTAGTTATGGATCCACGTTTCATTGGCGGTTGCAAATCTGTGCAAAAAGTCTTCTTGGTTAAACCTAAACATTGCTAGATTTTCTGTTGAAGTGTTTTTCTGAATCTATTTTTGGTCCAACGTCAATAGTCATGGTACCCAACACGCACAAAGCATTTTCCTTGACAGTTTTTCATGGAGCATGAAATGAACTCACTATATTGTTAAATTTTTTGATGAGTGGTGATCTCAATTGTGTGGCCAGAATGAGTTTCATCTTCTGTTATTCTGTGACCTCATTTAAACTCATTAATCCAGAAGTAAAGGTTCTTCAATGCTGGTGCAAAGTCCTCATGAATTGCATGCAATTCAGTTTTGATTTGTGCAGCTGTCCAACCCTTCAAATGAAAGTGCTAAATAACAGCACAAAATTAGTTTTTTTACATTGTCTCCACCTGACTACACATCTAACACAACAGAAGGCTGCCAACAATAAACTATAACTGGCGTATGTTTAAAACTTTTATCTTTGAAACCAACAGCGTGAAAGTGAAACATTTTCCGCTCTTTCATAAAAATTTACCAGACTTATTGAACGAAACCTTGTATGAGCAAACAGTGGATTTAAGCTTATACCCCTCATATGTATGTATGTATATATGTATATATATATATATATATATATATATATATATATTTAATATTAGCAAGGATATGACATTGTCATAAAAAATTGCAATAATAGAAAGAGAGTTAGCTTGTGGCTTACCTGAAAGTGAAGTACAGTGTAGCCATAGGGAACTGAAGGTAGTTCTTCAAATGTTTGGAGACTATCAGCCTCCTTCTTCAGGAAGGAGTCTGTAGCCGGCTGGTGCACAGAATGGTGTAACACTTCTTCCTGAAGAAGGAAGCTGAGAGTCTCCAAAAATTTGAAGAATTACCTTTAGTTCCCTATTGCTGCACCGTACTTCACTCTCAAGCAAGCCACAGGCTATATCTCTTTCTTTTCCATACCAATATATATATAAGTGATAATATAATACCACACAATGTTGACACAACTGCATTCAAACCACTGGAGTAGGATATATATATATATATATACACAATATTAGGAGAATCCATTAAGGAACTAATTCACATTCAAACTTGGATAGTGAGGAAGGATAGAAATAAATAGGAGAAATAGGAGGATTGCGCTTTATGTGAATTCATATGCTCGGGCGAAGAATTACGCACATAGAAAAGCATATGTTTAAAGCAGAGAGAGAAGGATGGAAGAAGAAGGAAAGACTGAAAATATTTGACCCAGGCGGGACTTGAACCCACATATTCTGCTTAGTACACAGACGCCTTAACTATCTCGGCCACCGGGTCAAGTTCCTGACCAGGCAAATATAGACAGTCTTATTGTGGACAATTAATATATATATATATATATATATATATATATATATATATATATATATATATATATATTGGTAGTACTGAAACATTTCAAGTAAAAGTATGTATCATATACCAATGGCCAATTTTTTCCATGTTGTTATATCCACAGAAAAACACTATAAAGAATCTAACATCTTCAAACTTAGCTTTAGATCACTTTTGATTTTTGATAACCAGTAAAGTGCTCTCTGAGTTACCAAAAATAGCTACAATTTTTATAAAATTGCATTTGGCTATCTTTCTTATTAATAGTTTGTTATTGTTAAAATGTCTTAAGAAAATAAGTAGACACACTCAAATAAAATGAGTATGGCATTTTGAGCCAAGTGAATATAAACAATATCAAAATCTCACTAACAGATGGAGTTATGCAAGTGGAGGGGTTAAATATTTGAGCTGTTAAAAGTTAATTCATTAGGACTTTTCAAAAAAGAAAGTCCCTGTTGAGCAATGTCAGGCTGGAAGTGTGACCAAGCAGAGTTGAAGAGTAGTTTTTGGATAATGGATATGTAACAATTTGGCAGACAATATGTGTTAACAGATTGGTGGCAGATAAGAGTCGAACTCTGTCATTAATGGATCTACAACTGTCTTTTACATTGTACATTATAACAACTAAGTGTTCATGGGATCATAATAAGGTTGAAATTGTGTTAATTATACTGATGAAATATATAGTGATAATCTGCAAGAATTTCAATAGAAGAACCAGATTGTTAGTATCATGGCCAAGGGTCAAATCATACATGTTTCAAATGCAACAATGACATGTGCACTTGGGCAATTTCCATAAAAAAAATGCAATTATTCTAAGTTGTTACTTAATTTAAAACACAACATACTTTAACTTAATAAATTACTTATTTAAATTATTAGTTCAATGCTTTTGCTGAAATAGTGTAGTATCTTTACAACACTAACCATCATGGTTTCAATTTAATGTAAAATAATTAAGTCCCTTATTAACCATGTCTAATGAAACTAATTGTCCTCATCCACTACTACAATAAAAAATTCTGTTGTTAATAATACTCAGTACACACAGCTAGGATTAATCACTTTGGTGTAATACCTTATTTGCATCTATTATAGCTCTAAGCAATCCTTCTCCTTCACCCCTAAGTGCAGGTCCTAGACATTCAGGTCTTCTTATTAATAAACGTATCACAAGATTAGCATTTTCCTCTACACTCTCTCCTGCAAGTAATAATGATAATGATTACAAATATACTTTATTTGGTAGTGATGTAGTTAGCTAGAAAAATACTTGAACCAATTACTACTTAATATGTAACCAATTATTACATTAAGATATGATTTTTATTGATCGATCTCCATCTTATGTGTAAAAGCTTGTACAAAGATACAGCATATATCATTTTGCCTTATACACTAGACAATGAAAAGTTTAAAAAACAAATATAACAATAAAAGAACAGTAAAAATTACAAATGTAAGATAAAGCTTCTAAATAAGAATCAATTTTGTTAATATTATACAATATTCTGTACCATTGGTAAATTATGTGTAGAAGTATATAGGACAACAATGTCTTAACAGCTTCAACACATAGCCTTTATTCTCTAGAAGAAACTTCCTCACACAAGATTAACTACTTTTATACAATATTAACAATATTTTTATCTATAGTGTTCAAGCTTAAAGCTGCAGGTAATACACATCAGTTAAGAGAAAATAGTTCACTATTATATTTACTAAATTCTTGAAATGTAAATCATTCACTTAAATTAATCAAATCAGGCACAATTAAGAAAACCAATATAACCATTGTATTTGTTTATTAGAAGAAAAGTATAATAGTTGTGAGTTTTTGGTCCATGTGATCATATTGATCTTCCAAGTAAAAATTAATAAATAAACATCAATTTAAGTAGTGTTCTTAGAGTTTCACATATACATTAGAAACCATGAAAAGCTGCACTGGCACCTGTTTCATGGGTGACCCTATGGTGGATCTAAATTGCCAATATTTCAAATTCTAAGCACACAGCTAAAATTTATGTACAAGTATTGGTAATTATTTTTAATTTTACTTACAGACTGAAAAATTATCATGTAAAATATTGGAGTTTTTTATTCTAATATAAACAAAATTGACTTAGAGATCTACCATGCTTACCAAAAACAGTTACTATGGAAATTGAATTACACTCCAGTTATTTCATAAATAAATTATTTCATATTAATTCAGCCAAATTAATGATTATTCAACAAAATAACATATTAGTTAAGTACAAACAAGAATAAGGAGAGCAACTGTTTCTAATGTCTAAAATTTCTATTTCTAATTAACTGCAGAAATGATATTAGAGACAAATTGAATTAAGAAGTTGGTAATTTATATAACTATAATATATATAACAGATATACTTACCATTAACCCATACACAGAATCTTAGGAAATCAAGATATCTTTCTCCTTCCACTGGATCCCAACCCAAATCAGGATATCCTTTTTCAATAAGTTCTGAATTTGACTGTAGGCCACACCGAGAGAGATATATTGCTATCTTCTCCAAATAGTGTTCTCTGTAAATAGATATTAAACTAAGGATATCTAAAGAATGTAATTACATATTTAATTACTCTATACCACAATTTTGCCTTAAAATTTTTAATTGTGTTGCAGATTAGTGTCTCTCTTTGTGTTATATCTTTGACATGAGAACTGCAAAGGCTTCTCAATCTATTTGAAAAATAGTCAGTATTCTTATCTGGATAAAAGTATAAGTTTGGAAAGGAGTAATTGATGACATGAATATATCAAATATGGGCAGGAAAGAAAGTAAATTAATGGTTTCCCTGAAAGTGATAAATTTTTGGAAGAAATTCAGTCTCCTACAGGAATTTTTGATATATTTTCAACCAATGCTTCACTCTGATCTTCCTGAAGGCCTTAACCCCTAATTCATCCGATGCTGGACTCCATATTTGGGAAAACTCCTCCTTCCAACACATCCTACAGTTAAGGAAAAGTCCTGGACTCAACATTTTCTCACGACTGCACTTCACATGGTATACACTCACTTACTTTCCTTGTTACCCTCCACATATAATTGTATGATTGTGTGTTCACATGTGTGTATTGTGTATGTAATGTGTATATAACATTTAAGGAAGGAGACACGAGGTCGACTATTGATTACAGGCAACTCGGCATTTCTGTCTGTGCCTTGCCGGCACGCAGTTCTGAGTTCAGATCTACCTTCCTGATGAAGGGGACTCAGGCACTCAAAAATTTAAACTTCCCCCTATGCCAGACTGGTCCAACTACTGATTTCATGTAAGTCGGCATCACTGTCTTCATATCCAAATGTGTTATTTAATTTGACCTCGTCACATTTTCCATAAGTGTTATATATATATATATATATATATATATATATATATATATATATAATTGCAATGTGTATGGAAAGGAAAGAGAGAAAGGTTGTGGCTTACCTGAAAGTGAAGTATGGTGTAGCGATAGCGAACTGAAGGTTGTTCTTCAAATTTTCGGAGGTTTTCAGCCTCCTCCTTCAGGAAGGAGTGTTAGACCATTGTGTGCACTGGCCAGCTGTGGACTGTGAAGTTTTGACTGCTGCACAGTTCGTAGCCCATAAACAATTAACACCCCACCAGCCCATTAACTTTCTCTCTTAAAATATATATTTAATGAGACAACGTCAAGTGGGTTCCAACTTTGTTCAAAATTAAATATAATTCATTAAGAATTTGGAGCATCTTGGATGGGACAAGATCAAAGGGGGTTGCTGGGATGAGAGTGATAGTGGCCGGCCTTTTGTTTCTCATACTTCTGTTTGGCAGACCAGAGGAGTAGGAAGAATATAAGCTGTTGAGTGCCCACCACAAACAGCCAAAATGTTTGTATATATAATGTAAAGTTTTCAGAGAAGGTCCATGGAGAGCAACAGTAGCTGTTGATTGTCCGATGTGAATTGTGGAAGAAAATAAGTTTTAGTACAATTTTGAAAGTAATAGATTTTTATGTGGAAACAGCTAATATTGCGAAACAAAAGTAATAGTGCGACAAGTGTATTGAATCAATGTTATAAAGCAGAACATAGTATTATTTTATGAGTAAATATTGAAGTGATTTGGAGAATTTAAGGTGAAAAGTGTAGGTAAACTATCAGCGAGGATTGCAGAAGGGATTTTGACAGCTACATACTGGACAATCACAAATAAGACATTTACATTAATATTAATAAAGGGATCTTGATCACATTGCCACAGAAATGTTGCCATAATATCAGCACAAAAACTTACCCTAAGAAAGGTCCATTTTAAATTGTACAAGCAAAATTTTGTATTTTTTTTGTATTTTCATTTTATGTTAAAAGTACATATATATTTCATTTAGTCAAATTTTAATTGTATATAATAAATAAAACCTTAATAAGCAATCATTAATTACAATACGAAGATGTAAAACTATGTTTTTCTTCAGATGGCTCAAAAGAAACAACTGGATACTGTGATGCATATTGGACTTGTGATCTTATTAACAGAAAAGCATGCACAGCATACATTTTTGTAAACCAAAACTTAAACAAGGTGTAGATGGTCCACTTCTCATATTTTGTGACAATTGAAGTGCAATACAATTGGCATCAACAGACTGTTCCAAATATAAGACATGCACATATTTATTTGCTTACATTTTCTTGAAGAAAACATAATTAAATCTAAAGTAAAGTTTAGGTCTGTTAAGACTTACAGTATGGTGATGTGATAATCATGCAAATGAATAACATAAATTTTATATGATAAAAATGGGTTTGCATAGTGTTGGGGATGTTAATAATTAGGAATGCAATCAGTTGGTTGAACTGCTGTGGTTGTAAATGAAGAAGACATGTATAACTGTCATTCAACTTAATTGTGCATCTGTGTTTCTTAGTTTTCTTAACACCTGACGAAAGGAACAAGGTTTCCAGAAATGTTGTGAGGTATTTATATCATCACTTCTTTTTTTGTATTTGGCTATTTTTCTTAAAATTAATTTTTAAAACAGATATAAATTTTTCACTTGTATTTTATAGTTTCATGGATTGACAAGTATATAAATGTATGTTTCATATTTTTTGGAGTTCACTAGAATATATTGTTTATAACTACACTTCCCATTGAATGTGACAATTTGTTCATCAATTCATTCATATTAAAAAATGTACCTCATCTATGCTAATTTGTCTTTTCTGGAATTTTCTTCTTGAGACTCGACTTTATCAAAATTCAAGCATCAAAGAATAAATAAAAATCTTTGGCCATTCATGGCTGTATAGAAAAATTAATTTTCAATATCATTTGTAGAGAAAAGGTCCTAATCATTCAAATTTGGCGCCCGCAAAACATGACAAAATGAGTCACACTAGAATTCTTGAATTTTGATTACATTTAACATGTTTGGCATCACAATCTTGTTTAAAATTTGGTAAAACTTTCAAATGTATGTTATTATTTATACATTCAACAAATGTTTCAATAACTTGCTGGTAAAAGAACAACTGAGAAACTTCCAAAGGTGCTCATACATTTCTTGACACTCCCTTGCACACGGGCAAATGAGTAATTATATTTTTCCTAGTGTCATTTAGTAGACTGGCTTGGTAAAATGTTTTATTTGGTAATTTTATCACAACCAAAGTAATAATTACCTATAGATGGTAAAGTATACTCTTCTTAAACACTAATTTTCAGCATTGTCATGGTCTGCCATCCATCACTATCTCACCTCAAATCAACATCAATAACTTAGCTATCGCCTTTATTTACAAGTTGTTCAAGTTCAGCAGTATGCTATTAGGGTCTGCCTTTGCAGTGGTTTGAACTAAACTAAAAGAGTCTGACTGCATGACAACAGACTGCATAATGACAAACAAATGAGAAATTCGTAGAAAAATGATATTCTAACCAGGAATCAAGGAAATGAATCATTGAAAATGGTGGTTAAATTCCAGGAAAAGAAGAAATCTGTCTCAAGAAGTTTTTGCTGCACAAGTAGTCACATGGGACCTTGCAGTTCCCAGCCATGCAAGACACCAGATAAATTAAATTTTATATATATCCAATAATAATATATATATCTGACTATTTAAGAGTAAATTATAAATAAAATATTAATGTCAGAAATGTTGTATTTTTTTTAATTATAAATATTTTTTTGACTTTAAAAGGCAGTGTTTTATTTATAATTTATGCATTACCAAGAAAGTAAAACTAAATTTATTTATAAGGAGTTTTATAAAACATATTGATGGAGGAATAGATAGAAGGAGAGAGTAATATAAACATTAAAATACAAATTGAGCATGTTTGAATAATAAGTGACTACTTAAAGGATAAATAAGGCATTTGAGATGATTAACTTAAAATATGAGAATATATGTAATTGTTCATATGATGTTCCATCATAAACATTGGAACACCCACAAAATTCGTTCTCTAATATACCACCAAAATTAAATATTAAATTAAATATGATCATCTGAAGTAGGACTTAATTTTCTATATGATATTTACAGGCAGCAATTATGTAACAGTTGCTTTACTAATGTGTCATGGTAATGTTTTCATTACCTTAAAGCAAGCGCAAGCTCTGTATTCTCCATTAGTGATGAATAGGCAACGTCTAATGGTGTGCTGCCTCTTAAAGATGGCCGAGACAGTAAAATATTACTGTTTTCTAATAAGAAGGAGAAATGGTCAAACATTGCTTTCTGATTCTGACGTGATGTTCTACAGAAATAGCAAAGGAAGCGACAACAAGCAACAACCATCTCATGTGAGGTATCCTGAAAGTTACATAAAATTAATGCTTTATACATTTTTTAAAATTTTAAGATTCATGAAATTTATTATAACTTAAAGTAAATGAACTCATATTCTTTACCATGTGAAATTATTACTCATTCATAATATTATCATATTAAATAAACCGAGAACCTCTATTGTACTCTAGAGGAAAATACAAAGCAATGAAAGCAAAATAAATTAATACGTAACATGGAAACCGTCAAGGGGTCAGAGTTATAAAAAGGAATGATATATTCTAAAAATACTGAATTACTGACATTTTTGAAGGAAAGACTGAAAATATTTGGCAGGGCCAGGAATCGAACCCAGGTACTTTTGCTTTGTACACAAATGATCTACCACTGAGCTACCATGCCTTTCCCCAGTCCTGATTAATATAGTTAGTCTTAATAGGTGTAGAGGGAGGAATGGATAGAGCAGAGGGAGTGAAGAGTTTGGAACATCAAGTAAGGTAAAAATCAAATGTTATTTTGAATTAACAAACCCAGCTGGCTGTGCATGCAGTTCAGATCTTCCGTCCTGATGAAGGAGGCTCACGCCCTTGAAAATTTGGAACTTTCACCTAAGCCAGACTGTACCAACTACTGATTTCAGGTAAGTTGGCATCGCTGTCTCTCTTTCCTATCCAAATGTGTGTGTGTATATATATCAGTGTGTGTGTGTGTTGCGTGTGAATACATAGGCTCAGTTGTAGAATCATGCACAACAGAAAGCATATGTTCAAAGCATGGAGAAGGTAAGAAGAAAAAGGAAAAACGAATAATATTTTACCCTAGGCAGGACTTGAACCTACATAATCTGCTCAGGACACAGATCCCTTAACCATCTTGGCCACCAGGTCAAGTTCCTGACCAGACAAATATATGTCAAATATTCAGTATTTCCTTCTACTTCCTCCCTTTTCCATGCTTTCAACATATGCTGTCCTTTGTGAGTGATTATACGCCAGAGCATATGAATTCACATAAAGCATAATCCTCCTATTTATTTGTAACCAAGATCCAATATGACTTCGTCACCAAATATATATATATATATATATATATATATATATATATATATATATATATATATACACATACCTGAAATCAATAGTTGGTCTAGTCACACTGGGGAGTGAAAAAATTTAAAATTTACGAGGGTCTCAGTGTGCTAGAAACAAATTAATGCATAACATACATATTTGTGCCCAGCCAGCACACAGTTCAGAACTCTCTTTCTGACAAAGTGGGCTCTGGCCATCAAAATATATATATATTGGTATGGAAAGGATAGAGAGATAGGTTGTGGCTTACCTGAAAGTGAAGTGCGGTGTCACCATGAGGAACTGAAGGTTGTTCTTCAAATTTGTTTTTTATCCCTTTTTTCTTGTTTTCTCCTAAATGTGTGTCTTTTCAAGGGAGTTGTGTGTCTTTTCCTATGGAAGGCTTCACGCTGAAGACGCTGACGTCATCCGCAGGTTGCTAGTAACAGTCGTTTAGGAGCTACAGACGTTTTTCTTTTGTTTTTTTATCACTTTTTGCTCTCCTAAATGTGTGTCGTTTCAAGGGAGTTGTGGGTCTCTTCCTATGGAAGACTTCACGCTGAAGACGCTGACGTCACCCTCAGGTCGCTAGTAACAGTCCGCAGCCGGCCGGTGCACGGAATGGTGTAACACTCCTTCCTGAAGAAGGAGGCTGAGAACCTCCGAAAATTTGAAGAACAACCTTCAGTTCCTCATGGCGACACCACACTTCACTTTCAGGTAAGTCACAACCTATCTCTCTATCCTTTCCAAACCAATATTTTTGACAATGTCACATTCTTACTATTACAAAATATATATATATATATATATATATATATATATATATATATATATATATTACTCAATGGCCATTTTCATGTTATTAATTTTTAATGTCATTTATAGCAATTCCAATATTCAATAAGAGTTAAATATTTAATTGGGTATAAAGTCTTACTTATTAAGTCTGATGTGAATAACTAATGTGCAGTAGAGGCAAAGTTGTTTAAGAAGTTTATTTGATAAGTAAAATGTAAATGTGTCTAATTATAAGATATGAAAGCATTTAGTACTGTAAGAATTCCATTAAAAGTTACTGATATATAAGGAACATAGTGTTAACTAAATGATAAACAGATAGCTTTGAACTCTTTGCTATGAAAAATCACACACTATATTTATTTAAAGGTATTAAGAACATAATAAAATTATAATTAAATTGATCAACTGAATGTTTAATTATAATAATAGTATATTAATAGTTACTGATAGGAAATATAAATTTTTAGTTTAATTTCAGACGTCTACAAATTAATTATTGATTTATGAAATTAAATAAATATTTATTTTTTATAAATAGGACCACATTGATCAAATACAAACATTAGAGATTATGACAACTGCACACATTAAAACTGGATGAATAATAGGGTTGATCAGAAGGTTTTTGGCCCCACACATACATAGACACAAACAGAACTTTGTGGTACAATAGTTATTTGTTTGATGACATACTATAAAGTTTCAGCTACCATTCTTTAATTGTTTGATTGTTATAAAAAGAGAAACAACCAAATTTAGACCTAGTGCAAAAAATCCATACACAAGTACTTTTAAATTATTAAGCTATTATTATTTAACTGCATCATTTAATAAAAAGGTGTTTAATTCACCATTAAATAAGTCTTCCATATAATTTCCAATGGTAAAGAACTGGACAGCTGATTTAAACTAATTTAAACAACCATTTTGGATGATGAGCAGCAATGATTACTAATGATGCAGTTTTAAAAAAGTCAATTGAAAAATTATCAGACTGACATTACAAAGACATTGGTAATCAGGCCCATAATGTTTAAAATTTCTCAGCAATGTTAGGATATTTTTAAAAGTAATGTATATCATGTCCATAATGTTTATATTAATATTTTTCAGTGATGTTAGGATTTTTTTAAATGTAATTCAATTGAGATTTTGATGTTTCATTACTGTAGATGATACATATATTCATTATTACACCCCTTAGCCAAAGCAACAGTACAAAAAGTGGGCCTCAGTTGGTGGAAGTTCTACAAAGAAATCAAAACTGTTGCATGAGTGAGGAAAGACATGACAACATTGTTTTGGGATTATCATTGTGTAGTTATCATAGAATATCTTGAAATCACCACAGAATATTATGCAGAATTATTGGATAAATTGAAGAAATCCAGTGAAACCAAACATGTACATTGTTTTTGTACTTTTATTAAAGTAGAAACATTTACATGTTATAACTTTACACTTGTAGCAGAGCATCAACTGGAATGATTATATAAACAACTGGTGACTGACTCTTAAACAATAGTCAGAGAACGTAACAGAAACATTAACACTTCTGAAAACATTTGACGAAGAAAATGTTTTTGCACAATAACATATAAATTTGTTGCTAAAACCCACAAATATCTTTCTCATTTTCTATATTGTTCAGATTTAGCTCCAAGTGATTATTTATTTTTGTC
The DNA here is from genome assembly GCA_037074705.1 of Zhengitettix transpicula. Classification (NCBI taxonomy): domain Eukaryota; kingdom Metazoa; phylum Arthropoda; class Insecta; order Orthoptera; family Tetrigidae; genus Zhengitettix; species Zhengitettix transpicula. The sequence goes on from CM073592.1 coordinate 84,467,962, forward strand.
AAAATTGAAAAAAATGACTTGCCTGAAGAAAGTTTTTTTAAATGAAGAAGTCTCAGCTAAGATAAATATTGCAGAATTATTATAAATCATTTTATAATTAATGTGAAAAGAATGTGGGAAAGAAATGGACTAGTGCATTGATTTAAAAGGAGACTCCACTGAAAAATGAATTATTAAGAAACATTTTCATCTAACCATCCTGATGCATATAATTAATATTACAAACTGTAAATAAAGATTTTAAACATTTTTTACATTTGCATCTCCTGACAAATTTATATAATACATACATAAAGTGAAAAGAAACAATACATTTTATTTTAAAATAATAAGTACAACTTTAACAATTTGAATGATTATTAGAAACATATGCTGTTACAACAAACCTTTTCTTTTGGAACAGCTTCCCCTTCTTGACCTGTGCCCTGTGTCTGAGAATCTGACTGTGCTTGAGCCCTTCTTCCTAAAGTGTTCATCATTACTGCCATTACATTTTCATGAATACGCAAAATCCTTATTAAGTCAGGATGTTGGAAAAATGTGTGATTATTTACCAGCTTCCTGCAAAGGAAATAATTTCAGTTAATGGTAAAAAAATCTGGAAAATCGAAAGTAATTTTAAAACTAAAATTACCATAGTCTCTCTCTCATTAGTTCCTCCTCTTCTTGTGACATTTGAACTGGTAGCAAGGCTCGAATTTGGCTAAGCCCTACCCACATTAAAGCAACATCATTTTTAGTTTTACTATTAATGACATATGTTTTCTGGAGAGCCCGAATCAGTTCTCCAATACTATCATATTGTCGTACCAGAAGGCTATAAATTAAATAAAGTTTAGGTCATTACATTATGTTGATGGCATGTATTTGTGTATAATTATATGATCACAGCATACCTAAACATTTCTCGAACAAGTTTTGGAGTTTCAATTTGAGATTCTTCAGCCCATCTAACAATGGTGCTAATCAAGACTTTGCGGAAAACCTCTGAAATAAAACAATCAGAATGACTATAAGTATATATATATATATATATATATATATATATATATATATATATATATATATGATATTAGTAAGGATATGACATTGTTAAATATAATTGAAATATTGGTATGGAAAGGAAAGAGAGATAGGTTGTGGCTTACCTGAAAGTGAAGTGCGGTGTCACCATAAGGAAATGAAGGTTGTTCTTCAAATTTTCGGAGGCTCTCAGACTCCTTCTTCAGGAAGGAGTGTTACACCATTTTGTGCACCGGCCAGCTGCGGACCACTGGAGCCTCCAAAAATTTGAAGAACAACCTTCAGTTCCTTATGGCGACACCGCACTTCACTTTCAAGTAAACCACAACCTATCTCTCTTTCCTTTCCATACCAATATTTCAATTATATATATATATATATATATTCATTCCACAGAAGCACAATTTACACCCCATAATACACTCCAAAGGGCATTGTTTGCTTCTTTACTCGTCACTATGATATCAGAATATATAATTTTACTGTATGCTGAGGTGAAGTTGCCAAATAATTTAATTTGTAATTATATAAACCACTATAAATCAAACAAATTATACTATGTGCAGTTTACTTCAATCTTGATCCTTTCTATGGAAGGTTGGAATGTAAATGCATTTTATATTTATAAAAGTCATGTCATGAAAGTTTCAGAAACTAGAACAATTATTAAATTTTAAATTAACATATTTTGTTTATATATAAAATCCGTTTTTGTAATGAATGATTGGTTAAAAATGACTGGCTAGTTATTAGGGATGAGTTCCTATAAAGCACGAGAAACCAATTGTCCATTTGAGGGCAATCAAAAATGGCAAAAATGAATTATGTTTACTGTAATCACATCCCAATCATTTTTGAAAATGTGAAGAAGTTTGTAACTTTTAAGGCTACTACTGTTCGATGCAGCAACTGACTCTATGAACTATGAATATGAAGTGTTAGAGAAAAATATTCTTATGTTTCTATTCACAGTGACCAAGATTGCTTTTATCAGATTCACCAAACTGATACCTTGTAGTTTATTATTGTGGTTGAAAAGTTAACGTAGGGGTCATAATAAGTACCATTTGCAGAAAGGATAAAACTTTATAGCTATTGAATAATGTTAATGCACCAATGTAGTAGTGGTTGCTTTGAAGTTTTGTGTTACCAGAACAAAACTGTAATGCTTATGAAGTAATGTATCATGACATATATATTGTTAGAAGAGTTCTGTAACAAGTGTACCTTTAGAAAGAATTATATATATACAGTTACATATGTGTATTTCCGTTGTTTCGATGACATAATGTAATGTTGTTAACTTATTACAATTTTATTTGCTAACTTCTTCGTCTCATGGAATAATTATTTTTTCAAACAAAGAAATTATCTTCAACTTAACAACTTTATTGTCTCAGAGACATTACACTAATCTCAGGACATGGCTTTAAACTGATGCAACACCTCTATAACCATTATTTCTCTTGCACATGCAAGACTAGTTTTGAGACTTTATTCCAGAGGCCAAACATTGATTCGTTCCCTATGAGTGCCACCTGTCAAATTCTCTTTCCATGAGTTCCTCTCAGAGACCGACTGCTCTCCACGATTGTGCCAAACCCATGATGCTAGCACAACAATATCGCCAAACACAAAGGGTACTGACAAACATTACATACAAGGAGACTCTCAATGATCAATTGTCATGTTACACATTATTCTCTCTTCAGAGTGTATTCCCAACCTTTCTCCTAGATTTCTATTATACCTCACTATCCAAATATCAAATGTGACTTCGTCACTTTATAATTAAAATCATAACATTTGTATGTTTGTGTGTGTGTGTATATATATATATATATATATATATATATATATATATATATATATATATATATATATATATATAACATATTTAGATAAAAGAAATGAACAGCGAAGTCGACTTGCCTGAAATCAACAGTTGATCCAATCAGGCAGAGGGTAAAAATATTTCAAATTTTTGAGGGTTTGAGCCCCCTTTTCAGGAAGAAAGGTCTAGGCAAATTCCTGGAAATTCCTCTACTATTATTACAAGTCACTGTTGCAGTAGTTATAATATTTATGTTAAAATATTGTATCAATGTAATATTATAATAATTGTTATTATAATCATGTTTTATCCTTTCCCCATTCTCATGCATTCTCTTTTTACCTTGCACTATTATATGTATCTAGGGGAAGGTGGGGTAAGATGACGAACTCAGTATTTCTCCTATGATGTTATAGATAGCAGCATTGTCTATTCACTTTCTAAGACTCCAAATGGTGGATATTAAAGTTCCATATAAGTATTGTTAGTTCAGATTGTTTTGTGAAAATTGCCAACTGAAGAGAGTTTTTGTAATCTGGGCATGTAATTTTTTGACAGGACAGCATAAGAAATTATCCGACTATGGGAAGTTAATTTCGCAAATGTATTAAATATTCTCAAAATACAACTTGTTGCAGTAAAAATTATGTATAATGTAGGTAGTCTACAATGAGCCGGAATACTGAAAACAATTTTAAAACCAAAATGGCGGTGTGCAGTAAGATGATGAAGAGTTCGCTACTTCTTCTTCTTACCTGCTATATACCTGTTTCTATAAATTTTTGTTTTGTAATAATTGTTACCTGAAATGATTTAACTTATGTATATTTAAGGTTTTATAACAGCCTGCCATGAAATTACACCAGGTAAAGTGAAGAAGGAATGTGGGATAAGGAAGAAATAAATGCAGCCATTTCTTAAGTAACAGTTATAATATCAAGTGTAAATGCTGCAGCAAAGAAATATAATGAGTCAAAACTAATTGAGATATTTGATAAAGAGGCATAGTCCTCAGGGAGAAATATTACTTTAAAAGTACATTCAGTGACTCCCAAAATGAAAGAGCTGAAACAATATGTTATTGATGCCACTAAAAAAATCAATTGGGCTAACCACTTAACAATTTGGAAATTTAAAGTTGTTTGTATCAGAGAAACTGGGACTGTACCATCAGTTTAATAAAGATTAAAATATTTACAACATAGATGAAACAGGGGTTTCAACAGTGTCAATGAAAACTCCTATGGTTATCTAACCCATTGGTTCCCATTGTGTCATTAAAGTTTCCACTGCTGAACAAGGATTAACAGTCACGGCTTTTTGTGGTATGAGTGCTACCCGGACTTATATTCCACCTTGGTCTTTCCCAGGGTAAGGTTCTTTCTAGGTTCAATAGGAGTGGCATATGAATCAGGCTGGATGACTGCTGAAAATTTTCTAAAACACTTTACCATATAAACTCACTAAAGCAAACAAAATCCAATTCTAATTGTAACGACCAATCACATATTACCCTGGAGTCCATTGACTTCTGTAAAGAAAATGGGATATGCCTATTAGGATTTCACAGCTCATTGCAAGCCACAGATTTCAGCTGCTTGATGTAAGTTTTTTGGCCTGCTGAAGACTGCCTATTGTCAAAGCTGTTAAGATTATTTGGTGTCTCATCCACGAAATGTCATAACAATATGAGAGGTAGCAGGAATATTTGGCAAAGTTTAGAGTGAAAACGGATTTATAGCTACTGGCATTCAGCCTCTAGACAGAAATAATTTCACAGACGAAGATTTTCCAGCAGCATACTACACTAATGTTGAAAGTAGCCAACCGAAAGCTCCTATCACTGCTCAGCAGTCCATTTCCTTGTCCCTTCCTGCAGTTATCACCATTTCATCAACCCTAACTCCACAGCCCACAATTTCATCAACCCTATTTCCAAAACCATCAACTTCCTCAACACAGCCCAACATTTGCTCAGCTCTTCCTCTGCTTATGATAGACTGCAAGAAAACAATAAGGATAGAAATGAAGAAACTGCCTTACTACCACATTTCTGGGTCTCCTGTGAAACAGGCCCTTGAAGAAAAATAAAGTTAAATAATTGTTGGAATATAAATGATAAGAAAAATGGAAAAGAAAGGTTAAGCATTAGCTTCAAGTTAAGATAATTGCTCCAAAGTTCTGTAAACGTCCAGAAAATCAAAGAAAAGTACAAGGCATCGATTGGATTACTCTTCAACTGATAAGTCATCACAAAAAGAGGTACCTTTTATGGAGGATGACTATGATGTTGAATCATTTTTGGTAGAAGACGAAAAAGGCTTCATTATTTGTGGGGTGCAGGGGAAGGAAGAATTATGGTGCCAGTGCTTCATGTGCAAATATTGGGTACATGCTGCTTATTCTGACTGGGATAGTAATGAAGCAAAAGACCCTGGTCATCCATTTTTGCATATTAATTTTATTAATATTTCTCTTAAAATTGTTACCTCATTCTTCAATATTTTATTTCATAATTGATAATCAGGTATTATATTTTTAGTATTTTCAGCTCTTTTTATAGAGAAACATTTTTTTGAATAAATTATTAACAATTTATATTTTTTGCTCGACATCTTACCCACCTGCCTTTGTCATCTTATCCCATATGTGGGGAAAGATAACAACATTAATTTTTTTGATAGATAAATGTTTTTCATCTTTCAAGAGAGGATAGCAGAGTATTATAATTTTATATTGAACATAAGGGTTGAAAGGAATTTTCTGGTAAATATCAGATTCTTTAACCACTTTCTATGCCCAAGAAAAATATTTGAAGCTTAAGTTCATTATATTACCCCACCTTCCCCTATGAATGTTGTATGAGTGAATGTATTTTTCCATTGTCGTGGCCTTTCCATGAGAGGGAGGCAAAAATTTGTTGGCTTTTGAGTGTCGATTATTGCTGTCTAATGGCTGGTGCACCTTAGTTTGAATTTGTCAATTCATGCCTAGCTGGTACACAGTTCAGACCTTCCTTCCTCACAAAGGGGTCTAAGGCCCTTGAAAATTTGTAATCCTTTTACTCCTCAGCCTGATTGGACTAACTGTTGATTTCAGGAAAGTCGAATTTGTTGTCTCTCTTTTGTATCTAAATGCGTTATTTAATTTGACTTCATCACATTTTCCTTAAGTGTTATATATATACATCTTCCAGGTATCACCTTCTGGTGTCTTTTTAGGTTCTTCAATAGCTTCTTTGGGCTCCTCTTCTAGTTCCTTCACTGCATTAATAAAATTATACAATCTTTTTATAGGCCCCGGCTTAACAACATCAACAGCATTATCCTGAAATGAAATTGAAACTATTAATTAGTTACAAAGTGTAAAAAGTAATTGTGGTAAAATATTTTGACCACTAAATATAGACTTGCTCAAGTGAGATTAGGGTTGGAAGAAGTGGATATGGAAACTTTAAATAAAGACTCAATGTAGGGAGTGGTTACCCAAACTATTCAGAAGAAACAGATGAATAAATTAAAAGTCAAGGTTGACAAAAATGAAGAATGGAAACCTGAATCAACTGTAAATTAAAAATTCGTTAGTTTTAAAAAAATCTGTAACAGAACTGGAATTAACAAATGCAACACTTCCTAATAAGACACTGAACTAAAAAAAGGAAGAAAAAAATACTACAAAAAATGTACCTTGTTTCATAAAGGGAGTGAAGAAAACATTAGAGTTTAGATATAAGACAAAGAGTCTTATATGCCTACAAATTATCAGAAATTACTGAATAAAAACTATGATGATAGAAAAATAGGTCCTTAATTTGGAAATAAAACTGGGTGTTAAAGCAGTCACAGAAATAATTTTGAATTCTGAAAAGAGGTTTTCTTCTCATTAATATTACTGAAGGTTAAGTAAGAATCACTGACAGGTGTGATTCACTGGATGATAAAAAATGAAAGAATATATAACATACAAAGAAAACTAGTGAACATTTAAAACACTATTTAAAATGTATAGTAGTTATATATACCTCTCCTTCCTGTGCTTCTTGTAATGCATTCAAGGATACATGTGCCATTAAACGCTCATGGAACAGGTTCATTTGCTCTCTCAATTCGTCTCCACATGGACAATTTTCTTTATCTTCTTCTTCAAGATTTTTGAAACTTAAAATAGCATTCATCTAAGATAGAGAACAGGATTTAATATTCATATAGATTAGAAAATATTGTACATAATGTCAAATGTTTATGTTATGTAATTAAAAAAATTAAATCAATCAATATTTAAAAACTTATACCTACTATCTCAAATTGAGAATATATTTAATACACAATGAACAATTATTTTATTTATCCTAATAATACATGACAATTATTTAAATTCTAGCAATTCTTTCCTGGATAATACTACATAAAAATTCATTTGTTGTAAAAACAAACTTGTACAAAAGTATATTTTTAGGTGTAATGTAAAGTAATTTTGTATTTACCATTCAAAATCTCACCAAACCCTATTGTGATGTCCTCCTCTCAAACATCAAAACCAAATGGTATACCTCACCTCTCCAGCCTTTAAAGCTAATCTATTCACAAACCTTCTCAAATCCCAATTCTCTACAAACCCAACCATCAATTCCACCACAATAACAAGATTAAGAATATTCTTCTCCAACCTCTTCAACTGTAACCTCTACCTAAACCATTCACTCCTGCCCAAATCCACTCTATCCTAAACAAACTAAAAAGTAAATACTCCACTGGCCATGACCTCATCAGCCGCCACCACCTCAAATAACTCCCTAAAAAACCTTCCACCTTAATTAAAATCATTTACACAAAATATTACCCTACAGCTCAGAAATACGCTCATATAATAATGATCCGTAAACCAAACAAACCCAAATCATGTCCCAATAGATATAGATTAATCAGTCTCTCCCTTCTTTATTCAAAAAACTTATTCTTCTTCTCATTGGCAACACCTCATTTCTCCTCCTCATTATGACATTAGACCCAAACACTCATGCACCCATCAACTATACTCAGCCTATACTTACATCAACACTTCATTCGACACCCCTAACTCATGAATTTCTGCCTCCCTATATGCAGAAAAACCTTATGATAAAATACAACACCAATCACTAATTTCCAAAATTAAAGATCCACTTAACGATTCCCTCTTCAGAATCCTTATTAACTATATTAGAAATCGCTCCTTCTCTATCAAAACTAACAATACCCTTTCAAATTCTGTTCCTATTTCCCCTGGTGTCCCTCAAGGCAGCATCCTAGACTCTTCTCTTTTTAACCTCTATTTTCAGAATATACCTCAAAACCAGTCAATTAAAACAGTACATTTGGAATATGACCTTGTGATACTCATACTCCTTTACTCTAAAAACCACTCCTTTCAAAATGGCACCAAACTTCCTATCCAAGAAACTACACCATACCTAGGCCTTATCCTTGATTACAACTGATCAGCGAAACCTTATGTAACCTACATTGCCTCCAGAATCAATAAAATAAAACAACTTTTCCCTCTCCTTTACTGAAAATCTCCCATATCCCTAAGCACCAAAGACTTCCCTATCTAACCACAATCTGCCCCATACAGTCTTACTCATGTGTCATATGGGAATCCACTGTCTATTCCCACTCCAACAAAATCCAAACTAAACAAAATAACATCCTCCGATTAATTTCAAATTGCCCCTGGTACCTTCGCAACTCAGTTATCCACAAATACCTCAAAATACCCTTAATTTCTACCATAATTCAGAAATACACCAAGTCTCTAGCAAATAGCTCCATCAACCACTGAAATGCAACCATCCCACTTTTCTAACCCAACCCACCCTATCCTCCACAACATTGCAGACTCAAACACAAACTCCCCATTTTTGACATCAGCCTGCCCCTAAATAACTCTCAAATCACCTAACTCTAACCCCTTATCTATCTACTGGCACTACATACTCCCTCAAGATCCATTCCTCCTATCATTTCCATATCCTCATTATTACACCTCATAAACACCAAATTTCCCCGATGTGGAAAACTTAACAAAGCTTGTTGGCAAACATTCATTAACTCATGTAATCAAGTTCCTAAGCTTTTCTCATCTCTAACTTGGAATGGCAATGGTCATCTTCAAGACCCTATGTTAAATATTTGCATATTGCAAATACTATAATCATATATTTGTCTATTAACAAAACTGTAAAGTTAAAATGAAAAAATTTACATGTGATTGAAAGTAATGAATAAGAAAGAAAGCCAATTAAGACTAAAAGGGTAATATAAATACCACACTACGTTTCTGTGATCCTAGTCACTTTCGTCAGGTGTATTGCTCTAGGCTCTTCTTAGCACCTGACGAAAGGAACAAGGATCCCAGAAACATTGTGTGGTAATTATAGTACCCTTTCTGTCTGAATTGGATGTCTTTCATATTCAAAACTGTAAGGTATCCAGACTATGTTTTACAAAATAATAAATAATTTTTTAAAAAAACATTAAAAAGATTCAAAGGCATTTACCTGTTCTTTAGGTGGACATCTGAACTCCCTTGTCTTCTTAGCAGCAACTGCTGATGGTAAGTCTGACTGTTTAATGTCAACATATCTTCGAAGTTGATCCTAGAGTTATGAAGATTAGATATATAAATTGCAAAAATATAAAAAAATCTGTCAATACCAAACATTTAACAATGTTAAATTCAAGTAATCCACATAATTAATGTTTTTCCTGAATGTAAACTTCTAAGCTGAACATCTCTTTCATGATAGATTTGTCACATTTCTTTATGTGATTTAAGTGTATGTGTGTGTTGTGAGTATACATGTGTGTGTGTGTGTGTGCGCATGTCTTCAAAAATTTGAAATATTATGTTTTGAAATAATATGAGATTTCAGGTAAGTAGACTATATTGTCTCTATTTCCGATCCAAATGTGTTAATTAATATGACCTTGTCATATTTTTCTCAAGTATTTTATATATATATATATCACTATATAGTGATGGTACAAACATTCTGTCATAAGCCTCATCTCATTCTTGTATAGCCTCATGTGCCACACCAGGTGTTACGGCACTGTGCAGTCTGCTCAGCAGAAGCACCCGTGACTTCCGGCAAAGTCTTGGAAGTGGTAGACAGACTGGAACCGGGACCTGTGAGGAACCAAGGCTCAGTTTGGTCTCGGACACCAGCAGTGGCCACTTTATATTTCGGTGGCCCATGCCCGGCTGTTCCGTGCTGATGCTGACCCATTGGATGGGTTTCCTGCTCATTATGACTGCTTAGAGGATCCCTCCTATGGTCAATCAGAGCTGCAAGGTGTCCCGTACCATTCAGTGGAATGAAGTAGGCCTCATCTGTGCCATGTGGTGACCTGGCACAATGTGCTAGACTTCCAGAGGAACTTTTATATTGTATTTTTTTATTTTTGTTTGAATGAGTAAATGGGAATGTTTCTTTGACTTTTCATTCTGTTTTCCAAAAAGCACCATCTGCCATGCCCTACCACCCAAGTCGTCCCGGAACCCTGCGGAATGAACAACATCGCAACCCGTGAAGATCCGTTACAATACCTATCAAATAAGAGAATGTGACAAAATCACAGACCACAGCAAGTGTCGGCATCAGTAGCATATGGTGCAGATTAAGCAAGGAGAAGGGAGGCAGCATGGAATAAACACATACTTATATAAGGTTGAGAGTGGGTGGAACCAGTGCAGGTTGGCACTACACTGGGCTGTTAAAACAAGTGACACACATTCAAGAGTTTCTGAAATTTTGAGCAACATTCTCCAACTATAGTGACACCAGACTTCAATTGCAGGTATGCCATTCATGGCTTCCAAGACCTTTCCGTACCTATATTTTAATAGTTTTGAGAGTATATATATGATAAATTTTATGATATTTTAAATTTTATTCTGTTCTGATATGAAATTTCTCATTTAAAATTAAAATAATAGCCACGGCAAACATTATGTAAAATAATTTTTTTTTTTAATAAACTATTTATATTTTCTATTAATGAAATTTCAATTTCGTCATTCATTCAAAGCATGTCACTAAATATTAAGAATTGCTATTAAAAATTAGATAAATTGAAAATTTCCTTAATTTGTTTTAAATTATTATGTAGATTATTGGGGTATTCCATTGTCTTGGAGATATATATATATATATATATATATATATATATATATATATATATATATATATATATATATATATATAATTGCAATATTGGTACAGAAAGGAAAGAGAGATTGGTTGTGGCTTACCTGAAAGTGAAGTGTAGTGTCACCATAATGAACTGAAGGTTGTTCTGAAAATTTGAAGAACAACCTTCAGTTTCTTATGGCAACACCGCACTTCACTTTCAGTTAAGCCATTACCTATCTTACCTTTCCCTACCAATATTGCAATTATTTTTGACAATGTCATATCCTTACTAATACCATATATAACACATTGGGATAGGAAAGAGAGACAGCAATGCTGACTTACCTGAAATAAATAGTGTGTCTAATCTGAAAGGTGAAAGTTCAAATTTTTTAGGGACTGAGCCCCCGTCGACCAGAAGGAAGATCTGAACTGTGTGCCGTCCGGGAACGAACCAACTATTGATTACAGGTAAGTCGGCATCTCTCTTTCCTATACAAATGTTTATATATGTATATATATATATATATATATATATATATATATATATATATATATATATATATATATATGCTTTCAGAAATTAGTATGACTTTGTAATTACTTTTATAACATATAATGACATGATAAGTAGTTGTTGGGATTCTGAAAAAGAGAAAGAAGACCATATTGAAACATTGTGGTTTAAGGTGACTTTGACCTAGGTAGAATCCCAAGAACTACTTATCCAACATATAAACTAGGAAAACCTTGGGTCATATATACTTACTGTCTGTAGTTCTCCAACAAAATCATGGCTGAATGCAATGATTGATTCAACCCTATGACGCAACTGGCTATCACACAAATGATGAAGTAAGTAGCACATCTGTAACTTTGCTCCTTCAGCCATTTTCATTTGTAACAAGCCTTTCCTATGTTCATCTTTACCATCTAAACATGAAAAAACAATAATAAAACAACAAACTGAATTAAATTAGAAGTACATTTACATCTTGTGTGATAAAAGTAAGTTTTAAAAAATTATCCTCAACATTATACAGAAAACACAAATACATAATATTTTTATTTTCACTGTAGAATGTTTGCAGAAAATATGTTGATTTTTGTTTCAGAATAGATAACATAAATCTGTGAAATTGATAACAACAGAAAATATTGCTAACTGAATGGAATAATGTTTGGGTGTTTATTGTGTGTAGTGAATTTAAAGTTTAAATTATGAAAGCGATTTGAGGAGTCCTGAACAGGATATAAAAGATTAACATAATATGTTGAAGGTATAAAATGTCACTTGAAGATTTGAGTTGGGAAAGAAAGCAAGTAAAATATTTTAACAACAGAATGTGTAATGTTATATAATTATTTACAGATAATTGTGACCCTTGATATATAATTTTTTGTTGCCTATAGTCAGAAAATATATGTTGATATTCTGTTCTCTTTTTAGGACCTCTTTAGGTTACAACTGTAAGTGTTTATACAGATTTTTTTAAGTACAATTACAAAATAGTTTAATTAATTTAATTGTACTTACAATTTTGTAAATAACTCGATCAAAAAATTTAGAAGAAAGCTTGTGATGCATTGCCTGTTGCAACCAAAACGAAACTCATAAGTGACAATGATGTGTGGCCAAAAACAATGTATTGTTGCCTGTATATCTTAATAAAGCTTTAAATTTCATAACTATATTATGTTACAAAAATGTCAGAAATATTAAATTAACAAATTATCATAAATTTTGTTGAAATTATTGGTATCAAAATTTATATTTAAAGCTGTTTGAGTGGAACAGATATGTAACATACCAGTTAACAATGTAGGAGGAACATATCTTTACTCTTCATCTTATATTATTACTTTTTCCCTTACAAATATGTGATTATGGACGTACATGTGTTAGGATATAACTGAGCAATTTCAACCATTTAACTTAAAATTATTTTTGTGTTCAATAATGTGGAATTTTTAGCGATAACTTTGTTTACCTATATAATAGGCCTTGCAATTAGTACAATTAATTTTGTAAACTACATTATGTTTTTCGAGAATATTTATTTTGTCTTTCATATTATTACATAAATTTAGATGGTTAAATGACTTAAATATATCTACGCCATAATTATCAAATTTAAGTTGAATATTAGACAAAAAGGTAGTTATGAAAATATTTTCATTCCTAGAATTAATAACAGAAACATTATTAATTTTGTTCTTAATGTTAATTAATCTGAATCTGATATAGTTGTAAATAAAATATGTGAGTAATATGAAGAGTAACAATATCACAGATTTTATTCATGACTCTGAATGCATAACAGATGGAGTTCAGTTTATTACAAATATTTTCTATGTGTATGTTCCAATTTAAATTATCGTGTATCCAAATACCCAAGAATTTAGTGGCTGGTGAGTTGTTTATTATCACAGTTCATACTTTTATACTGTCTAGTTTATATTGGTTTTTGGAGGGTTTAAAATGCATAAAAGTTGTTTTTTCTGTATTAAATTAAGTTTATTTGTATATAACCAGTTGAGAAGCTGATTGTTAGTTTCATTTATGACAGAGAGTAGCCAGTAAAGAGTAAATCTGTGGCATCATAAAAAAAGAACTATTACTGATGAACCAATGTTTGGTGGCAAATTATTAATAAAAATAAGAAATAGTAAAGAACCAAGGATAGATCCCTGAGGAACATCACATTTGACCACTTTAGGACTGGTCTTTTGAGCCACATATAGCGGAGAATTTAACAAACTGTTTCCTGTTAGTTTGATAAGATTTAAACCAACATTTACAGTTCCCTCTGATTCCCATATCTTCCAGTTTATTTAGTAGGATGGAATGGTCCTCTAAATCAAATGCCTTACTAAGATCTAAAAACAAACCAGAAGCAAACTCTTTCTTATTGAAGGCTTCCAATATTTTGTGCAAAAAAGTATGTAAGGCTTCGTTGCTTGATTTTTTCTTCTGAACCTAAACTGATTTCAGTATAATAACTTATTACTTTCAAGAAAGACAATCACCTGATTGAACACAACTTTTTCTATGATTTTTGATAGATCTGTTAGATAGGGAAATAATATCTAAGGATGTTGAGAATAAAAGTATTATTTAAGATTTCAAGTAAGATTAACTAATGTTTGACAGTGAAATTAGTTTCATAATTCAGCCACTTTTTAAAAAAATATACTATATGAGGATTTTGAAATGTTATGAAGAGGACTGTTAATAGAAGATACGATAATTATGTAAGTTAATGTAGGTTTGTGTGTTTTAGGAAGTGCCTAAGTTTTATGCTCACTGAAGTAATAAATAAACACATGAAAATATTATTATTAATATAGTTATTTTGTTTAAGTCTATTTAAAATATGTATTTTTAAATTCTTAAAAAAATGCTTTGCAATATATTATTGAAGATTTATTAGTGACACAATTCTGTAAAAATATTAATTTATTATTTTATATATCAGAAGAATATTGCACTAAATAATTATTTATAAGATTTAAGGAAAATGTTAAGAGGTCAAATTAAATAATACATTATGATAGCAAACTGAGATGAGGCATCTTACCTGTAATCAACAGTTGGTTCAGTCAAGAAGAGCAGTAAATATATTTAAAATTTTGAGAAAACTGAGCCCCCTTCATCATGAATGAAAGTCTGAGCTGTGTGCTGCTATCCAAAAAATAAAAAATTTGAAATATTATTAGTGCTCAGTCTGACTCAACCAACTGTTGATTTCACAAACTCTCTCTTTCCTATCCAAATGTGTTATTTAATTTGACCTCATCATTTCTTCCTTAAATGTTTTATATATTTACAATGTTAGGAACTTTTATTAGGTGAAGAAGTCATGGGATCTGGGATAGTGAGGAAAAATAGAAATAAATAGGAGAAAGGTTTGGAATATACTTTATGTGAAAGTATATGATCAGTCATAGAATTGAGCAGTTAGAAAATCAGATATTCTTCTTCCTTCCTTCTCGATGCTTTGAACATGCTTTTCTAAGTGCACAATTCTATGTGTGAGCATATACTTTCACATAAAGTGTATTCCAACCTTTCTCCTATTTATTTCTATCTTTCTTCATATATATATGCACAAAGAAAAGCATATATTCAATGCAGGGAGAAGGATTGAAGACATAGGAAAGACTGAAAATATTTGACAAGGACGGAATTTATATATCTAGTGGATTTCCTCTGTTACTTGAATATAGTGATTTCATTCAGAGTCATTATAATTTAACATCTCCAACCATCCCTTATTTTGTCCAGTTCTATCCATGCAAAATTAGTTTGTACTGGGATGACCTAAATTATGTTAGATTGTTGAAACCCAGACACACTGTTGTGAGGTGTCTCAAAATAAGAATACTGTCACCTGAATAAAAATGGTGGGAAGTTTTATTATGGTTCAATGAGACTATGCAGAAATTAAAAACCAAAATTTCAAGGACCTGTTAGAGCCCTCTTTATCAGGATAGTAGGTATGTGGCTGGACACTAATTGAATTCAAACCTTGGTACACCAGCAGTTAGATAGCAATGATTGACACCCAACAGAACCAACAACAACTCTCTCACTCTCACACACAATAACAGGTCATGACAATGGAAAAGTAATGGAAGAATACATAAATCAATAGTATGCATATTACACACATTATACACACACGAACTAGAGATGCAATATAAAAAGAAAAGTGAGTGAGTGAAATAATGGACATGTAGTAGTTAGAGAATGTTGAACCCAGGACTTTTCCTGTACTGTAGTATGTGTTGGAGTGAGGTACCAAATAAGGAGATCAGCATCTGATGAATCAGGGGGTAAGAATTTAAGGAGGGTCAGTTTCAAACATTGGTCAAATTGTTGGTGTTATGGCTTTGTGCAAGAGCAGTTATTGGGAGTTAGACAGTTTTACAGTGCTCCAGTGGTTATGAATGCATTAGGGAAGAGATCATTTTGTTTGGCCATTGTAGAAAGCAGTTAATCTCGTAAATGATGTGAGAGTAGTGAAATGTAAAATTTTCTGTTTTGTTAAGTATTCTAGATGATTACAGTAGATTGATTACACCTGTTCCTACCTCAAATCTGGCAACCTAGGTTTGGTATGTAGTGTTTTGATGGATTTTAAAGAGTGGAAATGGATGTTGTAGAGATTAGAAGAGTGTCTGAGGACAGCACTTGGGTAGATTGGGAATATTGAGGGAATGGTGTTTTTAATTTTACATTGGATTGCAGTCTAGTGTAGGCCAGGTGGAGAATTGAGTTGAGTTTTTCAAGTCTGTGAAAATAGGTTGTGGTGAGGGGTGGACTATGGTTTTTATATTGGTTCATTTTCAGACATATGCCTGATTGTCAATTTTTTCATCATTGTTGCATTTTCTTTATATTGTGCTCCTTTCTTGGCTTTAGTGGGTGGTAATTTTTCTTCCTATTAGACAGACATTCTCAAGTGCAATCTACAAATCAAAAAAGCATTAGGAGGTTTCCATCATATGAAGAAGAATAATAGACCCAAATGTTTTCATTTTAATTCTGTGCAAGATTGTAACAATTTTTTTTTCTCAGGTTAGCTATACCACTCCTTTATCATTGTCAATTACTTTAGCTACTCCACAATATCCTAATTTTCTATATTAGTACATATGAGCACTGTGTTAGTAAGAAAAGCAATGAAGGAAAAAATACTTAATATGTTCATTACATACATTAGTAATGTCTGTTTTACTTTGAACCTATTTAGAGTATTACCTTTCTCAAATGAGGGATCCCAAGTTTCTGGATCAACCATAATAAGTAACTTTTCAACATCTTCATCAGTAAGCATTCCAACCAGAAGCAACCGGTCAACAAGTTTTAGCAAGGGCCTGTGAACAAAACATCATCATCTGTATTTAATTTTATATAGTGGAAATTAAGTGCAGTGAGCATGTTCCCTTTCTCTTTCACATATTTGCTTTTCGTCTACCATTTTTTACTAGCTTTAATTTGAATAAAACATTAGATATACAATATATACTAGTTTGATGGATCATTGATTAGATAATGAGCAAAAAGAAAGTGCCAATTGCAAAATTTTGTCTTCTAATTATATAATACACAGGCCTAATCCTTCCAAAGCTGTAGATGATCCAATTCACCCATAGAGAAAATAAGATGTCAAATAGAAGAAGAATTTAAAAAAATTATTTAACTCAATGATTTATTTTGTTTATGTCAACTGAATATTTTCTTTTATACGTTATTTTTATTATTACTGTGCCAATACTCTACTGAAAAGAGAATGAATACTCTAAAAATTTGAATTTCATATTCTGTGTGACAAGGTGGCTGTTTCTTATGTTAAAGTAAGACATGACATTCCCTATGTCTCATTCCTATCAATATATTTATAAATGGTCAACTTACAAAAATAAATTTTCATTGCTTCCACCTATTGGATCTCTATTGTGGACTTGATTAACCTGAACTGCTTCGTCCAATGCAGCCATTATATAGTCTTTGACTACATCAAGTGGAAAATGAGGACTGTATAAACTTTTTATGTTATCAATTGATTCTCTGAAAATAAAAAATATGACATTTATTAAATATAAAACACTACAATCTTCATTCAATAGTATGTGAATTAAGTTAAACAGAGTCTTACGCAATATCAGTCATTTTCATCTGTGGTCTGACAGACTCAGTCTTAAGCGAACGCAGGCTGTGTCCCATTTCTGGAATCTCATACAGTTCCTTTAATTCATGGCCCAATGGAATAATATATTCATTCTTGCATGCTTCCCTTAAAAGAGAGTAGTATAATAATAAAATAAAGGAATTTCATTCTTCAATTAAAAATTATTATTATTTCCTAGGCTTTCCTCAAAGGTAAAAAATGGAAAAAATTAAATGCCTCATATCATAGATAGTATGAAATGATTACATAAAATATGTTGTTAGCTTAATAATATTTCTTGGTTTGGTATAGAATTTATTAACAACAATTATATAGGTTAAACAAAAGAGCTCTTAATTGTATTTAACTTAGTTTTTAGGCTAAAATTCAGACCCTGAATAAAGTTACACTAAAATAAGATATGAAAAAAATTTCTTATTCAAAAAGTTTATATTTTAGTTTATTTATATATTGATAGACTCTATATATCCTCCCCAATGTATTAACAATTCAATAAACAACTTGACTTAATTAGTTTTCTATAAATCGAGCATGAACCATAATTTAGGATAGATACCAAATTGTTTGTGGTAATAAATAAATTAATTAAGAAAAAAGTGTGAAGTTAGATCAAGGAATGAAGCTGAAGAGTGGAAAAAATGGAAATGGCATGTGTTGATGTTGTTATGTGCATATGCTCTTGAAGACATTGTGAATGGTATGAATGAGTGTACTGATACTTTGAAATAAGCCACAACAGAACAAACAGGAATGTAGTGATTAAAAGATGGTGTGAAAGTGGCAAGTTTGTTAACAGGTACACTAGGACAATCAGTTGCCAAACTTGTGTTGTTATACTTCCATAAAAGTGAAATATGAGACAAGTTACATGCTCAATTTGAACACAGCAGAACGTAATGATTAAATATGCTAATCAAAGTTTTTTTCTGTGTTAAATCTATTAAATAAAACAGAATGTATGTATGTTCTGCATACAATCTACACCCGTGGAGCAAATTTTGTATACATGTTCTTTGCAACCAGAAAACAAACATGGTCAGGATGAGACACGTCTACAACCCCCAGGAACGGTAGCAGGGGCGTTTGAAATTTTCAAACATGCTAAACCGGCTGATATTTGAGTCAGATAAATATTTATTCAGGGTCAAAAGAATTGATAGTGTTTCTACTGATGTTATCTGTGAATAATTTCAACCCGTTACAGCATGGGAAAGGAGCATCCTTAAGGGTGGTGTTGAAGGGGCGATACAGGAAAATAACGTGAATAAAAATGAGATTGGAGTCAAATCCAAGGTTATGGATGTCACTGAGTTTAATTACAACATTCAACTTACTGTTTAACTCCCCAAAATGGGGGTGGTCGGGGATGAAAATTTTCAAACAATTTAAACAGTCATTATTTGTGTGGAATAAATACTTGTAAGGGTGAATGACATTGATAATATTTGTACCGATGTCGATTGTGCATTTATCAACTCCTTTCAACATGGGAGGGGAGAATGTTTAGGGGTGGGGTAGAGGGGTGTTACATAAAAGTACCACAAAACAACCAATATTCAAGTCAAATCCAGGGTTATGGATATTGCTGATTTTAATTTTGGCTTACAACTTTTTGTTTAACCCACAGTAGAGGGGGTGGACAGGTGTGGAAATTTTCGATCATTTTTAAAATGGATAATATATTCAATCTCTTTCGGTTTGCGAGGTGAGTACATTTAGGGATAAGGTTGAAGTGCATTAGATCAAATTAACACAAAAGCGTTGGATAATGGGATAAGCGGGGATAATGGATATATGACAACCCGGGCAACGGTGACCCAGTTAGTGTGTAAATAAAGAAGACATCACCTCACACATCACAAAGTTGCAGACGATTTTCATGGATTTGTGGGACACGATTCTGTCAGAAAATCAAACTGTGAACTAATTGAAAAATGGTGTACAATTTAGCTTCGTGAGAAAGTTACAGTGGAATCAACTGTGTTTGTTATCTGATATAAAGAAGAAAAATCAGCAAAATAGAAGTGAAAATGGAGAAAAATCAAAGAAGAAAAACCTTAAACATACAAAAACAAATTACTGTGTCACACATGTAAGAAGATTGGTTATTGGACAGCAGTGCCTGTTGAAAAATGCAGATGGTAACAAAAATGAAACGAATTCTGAATTGGTATCATATGTTTTTAGTTCCTCAGTTCATAATTATATTGAAGTCATTGCATTGTTGAAGTAGTTTCTGTAGTCCGTGTTTGCACAGAATTCTAACAGTATTTATATTATAAGCATGTTGGGAATTGAAATTTGAAATATGTTTAAGTAATATAGTAACATAATTAGGTTTACATTGTTGGTTTTTAGCATTTGTCGGCGTCGCTTTGCCGCACGACAGTATTGTTAAGCTAAAGCGCGTGCCGAGACGGGGATATACAAGACGCCAGTTCCGATTTGAACTCGACGAAGGACAGAGGTCCTAGGGCTAAACACAGAAATTGTAACAAACCACGCCCTTAATTTGTTGGATGAAATTCTCTCGGGATTCCAGCCGGGTAAGATTGTCGAATGCTCGCGACGTTTCGATAACATTCATCGTTATCATCTTATAGCGAAGTGCCGAGTTGGGGTATACCGCCTTTTATATGGCCTTGCCGCAGCAACGGCGGGGTAGTCTTGTCTCCCATTGGTTGTTGGGACGTTCTGTGAAGGGGGTCCGGGGTCACGCGGTCGTCTACGAAAGGTTGTTGCCCCAGTCGTTGATGTGCCGTGCTGCTCCTTGGTCGGCCCGTGGTCCCGTCGCTCCGTTGCCGGTAGCGGGGACTGTTGGGCTTTCGCTTCGGTTGCCGCGTTCCTCGTAGGTCTTGGCGAGTTGCCTTCATCCCTCGGCCGCCTCGCATTGTGAGCCTATTGCCGACGCATACCCATGAATAGAGGACTCCAGGCTCGACTAATGTGGTAGCCTGCGTCCCTATTTAGTATTGACTATTATTGTCCATGCTCGATAAATAAAGGAATTAATTATCAAAAAGTTGTTTTGGTAATTTTCAACTAAAAATTACCAGGGCCCAAATATATCAATAATCGAATAAAAACGTAACGTGGTTAGCGGATTTGCTACAATATACACACACACACACAATATCTCTTAGAGTGGGGTGTTTGATGTACTACCCAGTGAGAGGCCACCAGTTTGGATGTTAAACTTTTTATTGGATTGAAGTATGACTAAATTACAATGATATTTTTCCTATCTGATAAGGTATTCAGTTTAGAATGTCCATTTTCCTATTTCTTATTCCAGACTATAAGGCTTTAGATTTTCAAAAATGATTAACAGTATGTAAGGATGAGAGTTAACAAAAATTGGAAACAATTGAATATAAATAGAAATTCTCTGCAAGGAATATGGTACCTCTTGTTAATAATCTGAAAAGCATTAACTGGAAAGAAAATGACATGTCTGTAAATAGTGATGATCAGCGGAGTACTTAAATAAATTAATGTTTAAATTTCTTAATTCAGCAAGGCCATGGCCAATCAATAAAATTGAAAATAAGAATAGAAAAAAAGAGGGAAAAGCCAAGTACTAATACTCTGAAAGCATATGTATGAATTCTATAAGTTTTATGTAAATAAATCTTTAGGTTATACAAAATAACATCAATGGTGAACAAAAGAAAATATTTATTATGAAGAAAACAATATTTTTTATGGGTCAAGTCACTATTAAATTTCTTAAGGTCAACCATTATTACTTGTTACCTGTCTGAACAAGATCTTGTACAGAACAGGAATACAAAGGGAAATAATTATTTTACTGTTTGGGCTAATCTAAAGAAAACTGATAACTACAAAATACTTAAAGGTATGACACTTTAATATAGTTCAACGTATAAAACAAAAACAGGGCAAAAATTTATTAGCTGAAAGGGGAATTTATAACATTAATGACTACTAATGTACCAATGGAACTAATTTATATATAGTAAATAGTCTGTCATATTTTATTATACTCCTTTCATTGTTATATAATTTTGACTGTTTCCAATGTTGTACTATACAATTATATGGAAAATAAAATTATTATTATTATTATTAAAAAATCTAAATCAGAAATAACTACTTACATTGTTGTTGCATGAGATTCCAAATGTAAGGCAATTAAGAGGTCATAAAATCCTTGTCTTAGTGGCCCTGACATGTATTCTGACCTAATTGCATACAACAGTTGTTTCTGATCTACATGATGACATAGAGCATGAGCTGCTCTATAGTTTGACTGATAACACAATGCTGCATATAAAGTTAAAGTATGGGCATGAAAGCTGTAATAAAAAAATAATTAAAATTAATCATTAAGTGATTAAAAGTGTAGATAATATATTAAAATTATGAAGAAAAATATTTTTATGGGTTAAGTCACTGTTTAAATTTCTTAAGGTCATTACAACTTTCTATCTGTTCTAAAAGCTCTAGTTCCCCTAATTATTCATTTGAGTGAACTCTTTCCAAAATTGTATGGAGTCCAAGAAAAGCACATAACTTCATATTCTTTTATAATTTTCTTTTCTTAAATAATGTGAAAATGAAATATTTTTTACTGTGTTTCCTTTCTTCTTGTTTCAATAATTTTCCTTTGTTTTAAACTTTTATTGACATATATAAATGATGTTGCTCATTGTAGCCATGCAATGATAAACCTTGTTGTTATGTTATAAGCAATATTTTGAAGTCAACAATGTGATAGGCATAAGAAAGAAGGTCAAACTTTAAAAAATTATAAAAATTCACTTTGTTATGGAAACCATCAATAATGTAAGAGATGAATTCCATCATTCCTATCCTAACATGGCATTATATTTGCATGAATTAAAATAAAACATCCAAGACAAGGATAAATAAGAAACAATAAAAAATGAACTCTTATTACCTTAAAAGTCTCTCCATTTCAATAAGTTCCAGGATATCCATGCATCTGTCTTCTTCTGGCAAATGTAGAGCTAGCATGGACACGGGATCTTCACATAACATACTCCAACCTCTAATATCTGAGAGTTTTAAAGCATGTACTTCAAGTGACTGATTTGGTACCCGTGCCCATTGATGTGGTTTGAGACACTGCACTTTCAATCTTGGTGGAAACTGAAAATAATATGTCACTCAAATAATACTACATCTACATCATCATCAATAACTTCATCTATAATTTTATTTGTCGATTCTAAAATATTTTCTCATGTTTGTCTCCTTTCAAAACAAACTATCCTGTAAAGCCTCATTCATAGATGTCAAAAAGCATTTGACAAAATTTACCATTCCTATCTTTTAGCCAAAACTTATAGCATACTAAATGATACCAACTACAAAATTCTCTCAAACTACCTCACAAACCATTCCTTCTTGATCAGAATTAGCAATACCCTCTCCAATCCTCACCCTTTAACTGCAGGTGTTTCACAAGTCACCATCCTCACTCCCTGTTGGGTTTTATGATATTAGTTTTATGGGTTATTATTAATAGAATACATTCAGCGAAACAAAACACAATCAGAACAACAACAAGATATATACAGAGCAACAACAATGTACAGTCAAAGACTACATAAGAAACTATTCCACTTTCACAATGCTACCACAATGACAATTATACAAAGATATTAATAGTCAATATTCAACATGTACTCCCATGACATCCCCATTCTCCCAAAACTAAAACTATCCTCTTTGCCGATAACATCATACTCTCATGACCACTTCCCTCACAACAGGTCTCCACCTACTCCAAACTGTAATTAAAAACCTTGCCACGTGGTCAGACAAATGAAGTGTCAGCATTAGCCCCACCAAATCCATTGACATTTTTCCTAAAAAAGCACTACCCTCAACAAATCACTTTAGTATTCAATAACTCCCTCACCCCCACAAAAGAAAAAAACCTACATAGGGCTCATCCTCAACTACAAACTCTCCTGACAAGCACTCATCAACCATCTCATGCAAAAATATGAGAAACAAGTTCAAATCAAAATACCCCTTATTCCACGGAAACTACAATTTATCCATAAATACCAAAATATTAATATACCTCTCCCTTATTCAACCTATTTGGGCCTACTCCTACCCCATTTTGGGTTCCACTGCAAAAGCCCACTCGGGAGCAAGTACAAGGTAGGTGTGCTAGGATTTTTTTTGGAGAGAGGAGCTTGATAGAATGGGGTGATAATTTTGAAGAGGGCTGTGTGTTCGAACAAACTTGTCTATATCAAGTTATAAAAGGATCAGGGTCAACAGAGACAGGTTTATAAGTTTTGTCATTCCCCAGCTGGCAAAGTGCCTCAGCTGTGTAACTCCACACATGCATTACTATGTTGGTGGAGCCCAAGCCAGCACCAAAAATCTATGGAACTTAGAATTTGTAGACTCAGAAAACTTCCTCATTACAGTAATAAAGAGTTGGCATAATATTGTCACATTTGTCACCCAAACTGTTGGGGCAAATCTGCATTATTACTAAAATATATAACACTTTATGAAAATTTGGCAAGGTCAAATTAAATAACACATTTAGATAGGAAAGAGAGACACCAAAGTAAACTAAAAGTTGGTCCAATCGGGCTGAGAAGTGGAAATATATCAAATTTTCAAGGGCATGAGCCCACGTCATCAGCAAAGGAAGGTCTGAACTACATGTCAGCTGGGCATGAATTTCTTTTGTAAAATACTGTAAATTCATGCCCAGCCAGCACAAAGTTCAGACTTTTCTTCCTGGACCAACTGTTGATTTCAGGTAAGTTGAGTTTGCTGTCTCTGTTTCCTATACAATTGTGGCATTTTAATTTGAAGTCATCATATATTTCTTTTATGTTATATAAAAATGAATGTATCGTTGTTTGTTTCTACCTTAGGTGCTTCAATATGATTCATTCATTTGCGATTAAATTTTGGTGATTTTATGTGCACAAGCCCGCAAAAGTTTCTGTCAGCCTCTCAAAGGTTAAACATGGGTGGAATTTTTAAAACATGTGAAAACAGCAGACATTTGCATCAAATATATATTTTTCAAGGTTTTTGAGATTTATACGGTTTCTTCAAATGTTGTTTGTGTATAATTTCAACCCTTTTTTTTGGCAGGGAACATCCTTACAGGTCAGGCTGGCAGGGCTTTACATAAAAGTAATGCGAAAACTACCAAGATTGGTGTTGAATCCTGATATTCAACATGACTTAGATTGCTTTACATAAAAGTAATGCGAAAACTACCAAGATTGGTGTTGAATCCTGATATTCAACATGACTTAGATTGCAGTCCTAGGGACTAACCCTAGGACTGGGGGTCAAAGGGGCTGAAAAAAGTTCTAAGTACAATCTGATACATATGGTGCAATTTCTACTAAATGTTGTACATTCAAGCACTTACTCTAACCAGAGGTAATATTGATGAAAACCTGTGCCAACTCTAACCAAAATATTGACCCGACTTTTGTTTGGATATTTATCTATTAATGCAGAAAATAGATCAATATCATATTTATCATTTTGCATTACAGCAGCTTATGTTACTTACAATCCAGGAACAAGCACTATTTGGTTAAAAAAAACACCTGTAGGATTGGGGGTACATCCAGTGGCATATTCAAAACATTCTAAATGGGTAATTATTAGCATCAAACTAAATGTTTTCAGGGCCACAGAGATTAATTCTCTAAGCAATCAAGATAAATTTCAACCGCTAATGACACGATGTAAGGTGTCTATCCGAGGATTATGTAAGTCGCTGAGTTTAATTCTGACATTAAAAATTTGTGTTAAATTGTAGTTGAGTCACTTAGGGATGGAGTAGGGGAGGAAGGTTCTGAAAGGTTGTTACATAATTATATTATCAATCATGATTGTTGTCAAATTGGGTGTTATGGAAGTCACTGAGTTTAATTCTGACATTAAATGTGCAGGTTAAAGTGCAGATCAACCACTAGTTGTGTGGGTGAAAGAGAGTGAAACACAGTTCCACATAAATCTTAAACACATGGAACAATTTCTAGCAAACTTTGTCCACATGTTACTTATGATTGAGGAACAAACATGGGATGGGTTAAATTCCCATAGCTCATACAATATGTGGGGCCAGAATTATTTTTCAGTCTTAGCATACTTGGATTAATTTTATGTCTCTTAATATGAGATTA
Organism: Zhengitettix transpicula; assembly: GCA_037074705.1. Lineage (NCBI taxonomy): Eukaryota > Metazoa > Arthropoda > Insecta > Orthoptera > Tetrigidae > Zhengitettix > Zhengitettix transpicula. The sequence continues at coordinate 84,493,870 of CM073592.1, forward strand.
GTGTCAAATTTAATACTTTTTTGGTATGATAAATAAGTACCCAGACAACTTTTAAAAACTGTAAATACTACTTATAATTGTTAACCATGGCCAATGAAAACACTAAGGAAAAGAAAGGAGAATCAGTACACTGACCATGTGCCACACAAAAGCCAGAATGAGTCATGTATGATGCCGTTATGTATTAAGGTAAAAAGTTAACTACAATGACTTTTTGCATCATGAATTACACGAATAAAAATATATAACCATTCTTTATTAAACAGAAAATGTAAAACAAAGTATTGTATCAGTTTTCTCACAGTAGATGAAACTTCATTTCTAAAAAACTGGTTACATATATCATGATATATTAATTTGTATTACATGTAAAGCTGTTATTCACTGAACTTACAACAATTGCTATACATTTAAATTACACTATAATAAACCTGTTTTAAAAATATGCTTATTGGATAAAATAGACAAATAGCAGACAAAATGAAGTGATGATAAAAATGCCACACAAAGTTTTTGGAATCCTATACTTTTCATGATAAACATAAAAATATGAATCATTTTTGTGATGAGATTATTATTATGCTCTGCTTTGAATCCTCGAGCATACAAGGGAATATATTCAAAAGTACACATAATACAATCTACCTATTTAATTGCTACAAAGTGTGCAATTTTAAATTTGATAAGATACAGGATTTAGTTTCTTGTGAATTAAATGAGAAAAGTACCTGGGGAATAACATGTCTCTCAGAATTCTGAAGAACAGCTGCTGAGAGTGGTAATGTTGTAGATGTTCTTCCTAATTCAATTTGCAGAATTTCCTTACTTGTTGCTTCAACAAATATTGCTGGAAAGAGCTTTGTTTCAGGTTCCATCTGAAATAATTGAATATAGAATTATTTCACTTTAAAAATAGAACAACCAATAAAAAAATAAATAAATATACACAAAAAAAATTAAATACATGAAAATAGCTCAAAATACAGGAATATGTCTAACTATTTCATATGTGTATGTGTTAATAATAATAAAAATTAATAAAAAAGAAATAAGGAAGAAATAAATTTCCTCGTATTGTTTAAGTAGTCTACATCAATCCATAAAAGAATATGGAACTATTATAGTTCTCAAATTTGAACTGGAAACTTTCACAACTGTACAAAATTCTATCAGGCTGGGTCCAGAGCCACTGAATTTATCTACAAAGTTACTTAATTTTATTATTATTATTTATTTGCAAGTAATTCACACTAACAGTTTGTAATGTCTACTTGAAGTAGTGAATATAAAATACATGTGGATAAACTTAAAGGAGATGAAGACTGGGCATAATGGAAATGGCATGTTGTATGCTGCTGAAGGTGCTGTAAATGGTATGTGTGAGTGTTCTGGAATTTTGCAAGAAGCCAAAACAGAACAGAAAGAAGCACATCAACAGTGGTTGAAATATGATGTGCAATTGGCAAATTTGTTAGTTAAGAAACCATATGACATTTAATTAATCAATTTATTTGTTAGGGATTCAATATTTTAATTTTTTCAAATGTTATGTGGAATATTAACTATGTATTATATCTAACTTTTAATCTTTCTAAATAAATATTCTGACTACTGATCATTCTCTACTAATTCCAATACTTCTTGATATAAATTATACGTATGAAATATTTAAATTTAGAGAGGTCATGTAAAGAGTTTGAGATACTTATAGACAGCAAATAAATATAAAAAGGAGGTCACTTGATGAAGTAAGTCTAAACGGAAAAAAATTATAACAACTTCAGTGTTTTCTATATACCTTGAACCTGTGACTAGTTTCTTTTCCCTCACATGTAAATGTAACGTATCCAGTTGCAGCATCGACAAAACAACCAATAAACATTCCTTGTGATGCCCCTTTACCAGATGCATCATTAGTAACCTCATTGTACAATTCATCAGCTCGGATCATGTAACAGCTTTGACGTTCAACACTAAAAGTAAAACTTTACATTAGTAATATATGTACTCAAAAAATGATTGATTTTTAAAAATTACCACTATATTGACTACATTACTGCACAGTTAAACTAATTTATTTTATTTCCAATGCAAATGCAAATGTGGAACTAAAATATATAAACTGATAAATAGAAGATTTGTTACCTGCCAATGACTCTCTCATATTCATCCAATATTGCAACAGAGGTTTTTCTTACATGGCTTTGATTGAAGTCTTTGCTATGCAAGTGGTATTGTGTTGTAACCCATCCAACATATACATGAGTTGGATCTTGACCAGGAAAAATACGAACACCATAGAAGTATTCATTGATTAACTTCAAACATTCAGCATCAAATATTTCATTTCCAATTGACTCAACTCCTGATCCTGATAAAACTGACATGGCCTTTGGAGATCTATCAGGAATTGATGGAGGTATAATTTTGAGGTCAGTCTGAAAGATTATATTTCTTTATCTAAACAAGCTATTAATTAATAAGAAAACCTAATATAGTTGTACATAAATTTATATGTTGTCAGCATAACTGATACACATAGAAAAGTTTTGCAGGTGGATACCAAACCTGAATATTATATTTCAATTTTGTTTATGTTGTACTGTCGGTTTTTAGACTATGATAAGATATGTCTGATCTCTTTACAATCTCAATTAATTATGTATAAAGATCAGGCCATCTTTTGAGTTATATTTTCATGTAAATTTTTTAATAGGTCTTATTTAAAATACTGAATTTATATTTTTGTATCAATCATTAGCACATTTATTGATATTTAATGTGGTGTATGAAGATATTCACATGATTATTCTCTCCCAAATGATTGATTTTCATTGTCTAGAAGTGAAGACAGAGACACCATTTTGATGTGTACATCACATAGTTTCCAATGGTTTTTCCATACCATAATTATGAACATAATAACTGCACATTGTTCATTCTAGTTTTATTGCATGAGGAGGTGGTGACCACCCTGGGAAAAAGGATGGAGCAAAGGGTACAAGATATACAGTATGTAGGTTTGTTGAAAGAGAGGATAGATACATACATACACCAATATAAATACATACATGTACAATGTCAGTCAGCACATGGGCTGTGTTGCTCCAGGAGGATAAATCCTCTGAACATTTGAATCCTGTCATGAATGGTGATGCACAAACTCAATTTCAGGTAAGCCAACCATTATTTTCTCTTTCTTTTCCATAATAATTATTTTAATAATTTCCACTCTCAGATCCTTATTTATGAATATACAATGTTCACTACTTCTTAAGAAGGCTCTTGTGCCCTCTAGAATCAATGCCAACTGTCAATTTATGGTAAGTCAGCTGCTTCCTGCCCCTCGTTTATATATATGTTATGGATATTAATTATTAAGTGTCAAAGTCACCTTTTATAATTTGATAGTGAGGAAATATAGAAATATAGGACAAAGGTTGGGAATACACTCTGAAGAAAGCATATGCTTTAGTCATAGTAATACGCCCAAAGGAAGGAAATGTTCAAAGTGTAGAGAGGAAAGGAAGAAGAAGGAAAGACTGAGAATATTCAGCAGGGCCAGGAATTGAACACAGGTATTTTTTCTATGTATGCAAATGTTCTACCACTGAGCTACTGTGCCTTTCCCCAGACCTAATGAATATAGCCAACCTTATTATTTATATCTGTCCTACTATCCAATTATATACATTATATATATATATATATATATATATATATATATATATATATATATATATATATACACACACACTATGTTATGAACTACAATTTGGTGATGAAGTAACATGGGATCATGGATCATAAGGAAGGACAGAAATAAATAGGACAAATATGGAAATACACTTTATGTGAATGCATATTCTCAAGTGTAGAATAACACACAAAGAAAAGCATATGTTCAATGCATAGAGAAGGAAAGGCTGAAAATATTTGGCTCAGGCAGGACTTGAACCTACGTAATCTGCTAAGTACTCAGACTGCTTAACTATCTTGGTCACAACTGTGTGCTTTCTTTTTTTGTTTTATTAGCCCAGGAAAAGTCAGGATCTTTATTTGGAGAAAGAATGATCTGCAGGACTTTCAGAGACTCAGACATGCCATATGACAGAGAGCTCTCTTTTGAGCTATGAACACTGTCCGACTTCCTGCTGATCTTCTTCATAGTCTCACTCCTTATAGGAGATGACTGTGAAAAAGGGCATAGTATGCTGTTCTTAAGTCTTCTGGCATATGACTATTGTTGTGTCATCTGAATACTTAAGGACACGTCTGATGTGGAGTGAAATGCATCTTAGAACAGTTTCACATATTATGAAGATAACTGGCCAAGGACAGAGTCCACAGGTGCTTATCATAGCCAATTGCCTTGAAACATCATTACCACATTGTGTTCATCAAATATGTTCAGCCAGATAGGTATGTTTCAATGAGCCTGAGACAGTTCCACATATGCCTGTTTTGTATAGTATTCCAAGATGATTTTATGAGGAACTGTATCAAAGGATTTATTTAGATCTAACAGATCTGTTACAACAAGTTCTTTACCATCAAGGGAATCCAGGATTTCTTCAAGCAAATTATTTAGTTGTGTGTTGGTAGATCTTCCATATCGGAAACCATCTTGGTTAATATCTAAAACTTCATAATGTTCCAGAAAGCATCATTCTACTGAACTGATGAAAGTGATAATTGCTGATGTAGCTGGGCCTATGGACATAACAGCAGTCGATGGTGCAAGATTCATGCTTGTGTTGGAGGATGATTTCACCAAGTTTTTGTCAAGTGTTCTTTCTTAAAAGAAAGAATGATACTGTTGGCTGTCTTGAGACTATTATAAATGACTCTTCAACAATTGGTCACTTCACTCCTGCTAGTCAAGCAGTACAGACGTACGCTTTGTGTACTACTTGCCCGCACGAGTGCCCATTTGTCTAAGAACGTGTGGAACAACACCGGCATTTCATGTGAACACATCGGAGTACGCCGAGTGGTATATTCAAGACTCGAAAAACATCATCCAGTTTTATCCGTCGGCACTACTTCGTCTAGATCATCTACATTACTACATCTACGAGAGCATCTTCATCGCAACGCAGCAGCCCCACCTCGAGGGTCCAGCCTCATCATGGACATGGATCTCGAAGGTGAAAACCTTAACCAGCACTCAACAGAATCCAATGAATTACCTATCCCTCTCTCCCCAGCTTTTAAAACTATTTCTTCAAAAAAAAGAAAAGGCTTTCCCTCAATTACTCCACCAAGCATCCCAAACCATACGATATCAAACAACCACAACTCTCATCAAAACTCTCCTTTTCTCACCTCAAACCGCTTCCAAATTCTTCAAAATGAAGAAGAATCTACAGATAGTACACCTCCCGCCACAACTCGCCAAGTGCTACCCCCTCCCATTTTCATCAGCAACATCAATAATGTTAACACCTTTCTTAATCAGTTAAAAACAATCTGCGGTGATAAATTTATTTATAACATGGCAGATAACAAACTCAAATTAAAAACATCATCAATAAATGACTTTAGAACAGTCATCAAATACCTTGAACAAAACCAAGCTGAATTTCACACATTCCAAGTTAGAGAAGAGAGGAAGTTCAGAGTTGTTATCAGAGGCCTTCACCCAAATTCTGATACAAATATTATATTAACTGAAATTAAAGAATTAGGTTATTCACCTGCCCAAATTCTACCCGTTAGACATCCGGTCACAAAAGCAACGCTTCCCTTATTTTTCCTGGACCTTTCCCCTGACCCCAAAAACCATACAATCTTTGAAATAACTACTTTATACCACTGCAATGTAAAAATTGAACCTCCTAAACCTAAAAGATCCATAGTCCAATGTATGAAGTGCCAAGCCTTCGGTCACTCAAAAAACTATTGCCACAATCCCCCCCCGCTGTGTCTGCTGCGAATCCTATCACCTTTCATCCAAGTGTCCTAACCCAAAATCCTCTACCCCAACTTGCACCAATTGCAAAGGCCCACACACTGCGAACTACCGGGGCTGTCCACATTATAAATCGCTTCAAAATTTCTACAACAAACCCTCTACCTCATCAACCTCAAACTGCACTCCCAATCACACTGCTCCCCAACCTACATCTATTAAAAATAGCAAGGTCCATTCCTACGCCAGTATCCTAAAAAATACCCCTAATTCACAAGTACAACATCCTTCACAATCAACCCAAGCTAACACTTCGAACCAAGACCAAATACTAATATCGTTTTGCACCAAAATTGATAGCCTCATCTCCCTCATCATTCCACTTATTAATCTCCTTTCAACCCTACTACCCAAGCTTATTGAAGCTAAATAAATGAACCCTCATCCTCACAAAAACTTCTCCATATGCACATGGAATGCCCGAGGAGTATCCAACAAATTCCACGAACTTTCCCTTTTTCTAAATACACACGAAATAGAAATCCTCCTTTTGTCCGAAACCAAACTCACGCCCTCCCACCGTCTCTACATCCATGGATACAAAACGTATAGAGCAGACCACCCTGATTCCACCAGAAAAGGAGGATCCGCTATCCTTATCAAAAACTCCACTAATCATAATGAGCTTCCTCCCATAACGACCAAAGAATTCCAATTAACACAAGTAACACTATACCTCGCTAACAACCAATCAATTAACATAGCCAGCTTCTACTCTTCCCCTTCTATAACTCTTCCACATGACTTTTGGTCTAAACTCCTAAATGCATGCCATTCTCCATTCATTTTAGGAGGCGATTTCAATGCTAAGCATCCCCATTTTGGATCCAGGATTCCCAATCCCAGAGGAAACAACCTATACAATTTTATCCTCAATAAACCACACCAAATTATCTTCCCTCCGGAGCCCACCTTTTATCCAGATATCCTTGACTTCTTTATCTGTTTTAAAACCTCCCACTACTTTACGAAATCTTCAGTAATGCACGAACTTTCCTCAGATCACCTCCCTTATGTCGCCCATCTTAATCTTACTGTAAATCCAATCGCTTCTCCGAATATAAATAGCCAATACATAAATTGGCAACGTTACTCTTCTCTCATTGACCAACAAATAAATTTACAAATTCCTCTCAAATCTCCTTCCGATATTGACACAGCTCTTGACAACTTGCAAACAGTCATCCTTTCTTCTGCATCAGATTCCCGCTTACCACCCCCAACCAAAAAACGTTGTCAATATCCCCTAAACCCTATCATAAAAGACCTTCTGCACACAAAAAAATATTCCCGTAAAAGATGGATTGTAACTAAACACCCAGCTGACAAATCCCACTATAACACTATTTCCCGACAGCTCAAACTAGCATTAAAAAACATCTTCGACGCAAACTACTTTAATCATCTTCAACAACTGAATTCCTCCGACTACTCCATATGGAGAAAAACAAAAATCCTAACCAAACCTCATTGTGATATCCCTCCTCTCAAACATCAAAACCAATGGTATACCTCGCCAGCTAATAAAGCTAATCTATTCGCAAACATTCTCACATCCCAATTCTCTCCAAACCAAACAAGTAACTTATACCACAATAACAAGATAAAAAGCACTCTCCTCCAACCTCTTCAACTGTCACCTCTACCTAAACTATTTAGTCCTCCCCTAGTCCGCTCAACCATAAACAAATTAAAAAATAAACACTCCGCCGGTCATGACCTTATCACTCCCCTCCACCTGAAAAACCTCCCTAAAAAAGCTTCAACCTTAATAACAATCATTTTCAATGCAATCATCCGTACTACATATTACCCAATAGCCTGGAAGCACGCACATATAATAATGATCCCAAAGCCAAACAAACCCAAATCCTGTCCCAATAGTTATAGACCTATCAGTCTCCTCCCCTCTCTATCCAAACTGTTCGAAAAACTACTTCTTCCCCTCCTTAGGAAAGAATTAACCCACCTCATTCCTTCTGTCCAATACGGCTTTAGGCCCAAACACTCTTGCAGCCATCAACTCTACTCAGTGACATCCTACATCAACAATTCCTTCGACACCAATAACTCGTGCATTGGTGCCTTTCTAGATGCAGAAAAAGCTTTTGATAAAGTACACCACCAATCTCTACTTTCCAAAATCAAAGACCCTCTTAATGATTCCCTCTTCAGAATCCTTAATAATTATCTTACTAACCGCTCCTTCTCTGTCAAATTTAATAATACCATTTCAAATTCCTACCCTATTTCCTCCGGCGTCACCCAAGGCAGCATCCTAGGCCCTTTCCTCTTCAACATATATTTTCACGACATACCTCAAAACCAATCTACTCAAACAGTACTTTTTGCAGATGACCTTGCCATACTCCTTCAAACATCCTCTCTAGACTCGGGCTCCAAAAAACTCCAAATCGCCCTCAATGATATTGAAAGCTGGGCTAAAAAATGGAGAATCAAAATAAACCCAACCAAATCCACAATCATTCCCTTCACCCTTAAAACCAAACATTCCCTCAACCACTCCTTCTTTCTCAATGGCACCAAAATACCTATCCAACAAACTACACCATACCTAGGCGTTATCCTTGATTCCAAATTATCATGGAAACCTCACATAGCCCACATTACCTCCAGAATCAGCAACAAAATAAAACAACTCTTCCCTCTTATAAACAGGAAATCTCCCATATCCCTTAGCACCAAAAGACTCCTCTATCTATCCGTAATCCGCCCCATATGGTCGTACTCATGTGCCATATGGGGATGCACTGCCTATTCCCACTCCAACAAAATACAAACCAAACAAAACAAAATTCTCCGTCTAATATCAAATTCCCCTTGGTATCTTCGCAACTCAGTTATCCACAAAGACCTTGAAATTCCCCTAATCCTTGCCATAATTCAGAAATCTACCAAGTCCTTAATAAACAGCTCTATCAACCATACAAATCCCACCATTGAGTTATTCTACAGTAACCCACCCCCTCCTTCACAAAATCACAGACTAAAACGTAAACTCCCAATTGACATCATCCTCCCCCTAAATCACTCTGGAATTACCTAACTCTAGCCCTCCTACCAACTGGCACTACATACTCCCTATTATATCCGCTTTTCCCATCTGCCCCAACATCCTTAACGCCTCAAACATGCAGTTTCCCCAATGAACAGATTGATCGCTAACATCATGCCTGTTTTTGCTAATATGCGGTAAACATGTTAATCTACTTCTCTCGTCTCTAACTTGGAATGACAAGGGTCATATCCAAGACCACAAGTTTACATGTTAAATATTTATAAATTGTAAATACCTTGTTATTTGTTAATTTTTACAATTGTAAATACTGTTATCATTATTATTATCACAACTGTAAAGTCTCCGGACTAAAAGTTAACTTTAATAAAAAAAAAAAAAAAAAAAAAAACAATTGGTCACCACATCCAGACACTGCTGTATCAGGAGGCTATTGGTTCACTCCAATATCTTAGTGTTGCTACTCATCCAAATATTTCATTTTCAGTAGATGTTTTAGCAAGGGTTATGTCCAATCCAATCAAGGCAGACTGAGAGAGAGCATAGCAGATCTTCTGTTATCTCCATGGAACTTCGGAGTTGGAAATAATTTTAATCCTTTGATCAGGAATGCTACATAAAAGCATTCAGTGATTCAGATTATGCAGAGGACATCTGTACAAGGCAATTGACAACTGGCATCTTGAATCTACTAGGACGGTCTCCAGTCTTATGGGCAAGTCAGTTTCAAACCTCAGTCACACTGTCTACAACTGAGGCTGAATATGCTTCTGTGTGTGTGAAGCTGCCAAAGATATAATATGGTTTTGTCAGCTGTTAACCAAGATTGCACATATGTCATAAAAATATACTCATGTACTTAATGTAAACAGCATAAGTGCAATACAGCTAATAAAAAAATAGTGTGCTTCAAAAAATATCAGAGCACATCGATGTATGACATAATTTCATTCATGACGTTGTTAAAATTGAAAGTGGAAAACAATTTGCTGATCTCTTGACAAAACCACTGAAATGTGTTCAGTTCATTTAGATTCATAGAGCCATTACCATTGTGAATAGTAGTGACTGCTAATTCCTTTAGATATATTGTGGTTGGTGTATAGCTACATTAGAATGGTTGGAACAATCAAGAGTAACTTTATTTTGTGATTTAAAGAATTTAGATAATGTGTTCACATGTAAGTACACTTTTGTTATGCTATGTGTTAAATATTAATTGTTTTTGAATCTTAAGTGTAATGTTGGTACTTGCATAAGGCACAAATATATGAGAGATTTTATTTAGTTAATTAATCTTTGTAACTAGTCTGTTGTGAATTGTTTTATAGTTCGAAGTTTTAAATAAATTTTATAAAATCATGTATCTCGACTCTATGTTGTTGTAAGTTTCTTTTGTAGTCTTTCAGTTTCAAATCTAGATGCTTTAAATAACCTGCCATGAACATCTTTATTCTTGTACATCAATCAGCAACCATGGTGTATAAAACAGTAAGTTTTGTAAGACCTTGTAAGCCCAACTTTTATAAATAGGAAATACCCTACTGACTTCCTCAATAAACAAATATCTCATGCACTATTCACTGTCCATCAACCAAAACCCATCCTTGATCAACACAAGAAATGTAGTCCACCCCTTACTACATCCTACTTTCCTGGACTACAAAACTCAACTCCATTCTCCACCTCACCTACACTGGACTGCAATATAAGCCAGATTTTCAAAACATCCTGCACACAATACTCCCAACCTGCCCTAGGGTTGCCTTCAGGTGCCCTCGTACTATCATTGTCCACCCTTGCAGGCCCCATCCTAACACACCCCAACTTCAGCCACCCATGTGGTAGGAACAGGTGCCATGTCTGCCCCATCCTCTCCAGCCCACTAAATATTCCAGCCCTTAAAAATATTCCACAATAGCTACCTACAAAATCAAAGAATACTTTACTCACCTCTCCTCCCACACTGTCTATCAAATTAATTGCAAACTCTGTCCTGCTTTCTATATCGCCAAAACCAAACAATCTCTCCCTGTATGCATTGCTAACCACTGCAGCACTGACAAGCAATCCCAATCCCCATTTACAATAACTGCTCAAGCCCAAAGTCATAACTCCAACAATTTTGACCAATGCTACACACTGACCCTCCCCAATGGATGCCAAATTCCACATTGGGAAACTCTCCTTCCAGCACATCTTACAGTCTAGGCAAAGTCCTGAACTCAACACAACATCCACTAATTGTGTTGCAGTGCTCATTGTGGCAATAGTTACGATATTGTGTTGAAATCTTGTATCAATATAATATTATGATAATTGTTATATTACAATGTTCTGTTCAAACCTATGTTTTACTTTTTAACCTCCTATCCTTTTCTTTACTTTTTACCTACCATTCTAATTTGTTTGTTTGTTGTGTGTATGTATGCTTGTATGTATTTTTCCATTGTTGTGACCTTTCCTTGAGAGGGAGACAGTGTGTTCCCAATTTCGTTGAGTGTCGATTGTTGCTGTCTAATGTCTGGTGCACCTTAGTTTGAATTCATAAATTGGTGCCCAGCTGGAATGCAGTTCAGACCTTCTCTCCTGATAAAGAGGACTCAGGCACTCAAAACATTGAAAAATTCAGTCCAACTGGACCAACTATTGACTTCTGGCAAGTACTTCACTGTTTCTCTTTACTATCTAAATGTTATATATATAATATTACTGTTAAAATGAACCATATTGTCTGCACAAAATTATATAGAGCTACAAAGCCACTTTGACTAACATTACAGAAATGCATGTAATCACTATAAAAGTGACAAAATTATATAGAGCTACAAAGCCACTTTGACTAATATTACAGAAATGCATGTAATCACTATAAAAGTGACATTGATAAACAATACATAGAAAAAACAGTACATGACACTTTCCTAAGTTACAATCACAGTGGGTGTAATCTTTTGTGGTATTGTCATTCTTACACCTGGCAGTGAAACCATATATAGTCATAATTTATTAGAGGTAGAAACAGCCAGTCAATTATTATTACAAATTATCTTTCCAATCAATAAATTCACAGATATACCTTATAACAGCTAAGCAGCAATTTATGAAGTCCTGACAGTAGATCTTTGCAATGAAGAGATACAAATGTTGACCTTGGCTAACTCCCCCAGTTCATATTTGGTAACAGTAAATTTTCTCACCAACCTCATTTCATAGAAATTTTTCAAGATCAAAGGGAAGCAGCATTTAATTTTATAATTACATCAACTAAATTGATCATAACAATGTTACATTGTACCTGACAGCATTTAGCCTTATAATTGATAACTTATGAACAGAAAATCATATTTACAAGATATACCAGGGGTATAAGCTTAATCTGCTGTTTGCACATAGATGGCGTTAGTGATCGTATTAAGCTACTGTGGACATAATATTATTTAATATGCAATTTTTATCTGTTACCAATAGTCAGTGAACATCATCTGTAATTTCATACAAAATACATTTTTGCTTTGGTAATCATATCTAGTTATTTTTTTTTTTAAAAAAGAGAATATGCAGGAAGTTGTACCTTTCTGCTTCAATTTGAAGAAATTGGTTTCCGAATTGCATCAGATGCTTTTGGAATCCTATGGTGCCAGTGATTTATGAGAAACAACAAGCAAAAATTTGTTTCATTGGTTCAAAAACAGTAAATTTGACCTGGGCGACAAGAAGCAAAAAAATTTTCCCAGGAAGGTTGAGTACCAACAATTACAAGAACTTTTGGATGACGACGATACTCAATCAAAAAATGCTTGCCAAGTAATAGGGTTCATCTTAATTTACATGCACCTATGTTCCATAGAAAAGGTTCAAAGCATCAGAAAATAGGTTCTGCATGAATTGAATGATAAGCAGATGGAGTGATTCTGAAACACATGAGAAAACTTTCTCACAAGACAAAAAAGGAAGTCGTTCTGCAATTGGATTTTGACAGGCGATGAAATATGGATATATTTCGAGAATCCTATCTACAAGAAATTGTGGGTTGATCTGTGCTAACCATTTTTATCATCCTCAAGACCAAATCACTTGAAGGGAAGATTATGCTGTCCATTTGGTGGTATCACCATCATCTACTGTGAAATGTGGAAACCTGGAGAAACTGTTAATGCCCACTGCTACCACCAAGAACTGATCAAATTGCATCGAGCCCTCTGTGAAAAAAGGCCAGATTATCAGCAAAGAAATGGCAAGCTGATTTTCCTCCATGGCAATGTACCATCACATATGCAAACAATGGTCCAAAACTATTTGGAGGCACTCAACTGGAAGGAGCTAAGCCATACTGCTTATTCACCTGACCTGGCCCTTCCACCTATTTTCATCGATGGGCCAAGCACTCACACAGCAACACTTCGATACTTACGAAAACATCCAAAAATGGATTTATGCGTGGTTTGCCTAGAAACAAAAGTAATTTTTTTGGCATTGTATTCACAAATTGCCAGTGATGGTAAAAATGAGTAGCTTGTAAAGGCTGGTATTATGAATAAATTTTTTTCTGCAAATGAATAAATGCTTTTTCCTCATTACAAAAAAGTATGTTTAAGCTTATACACCTGGTAAAGTATACATACATTTAAATATTTATATGTATTTAAGTTAAAGTGAGACAATAAAGTGTACCTGAGATACTCTAATCTGAGCACTCCTGGGGTGAAGTGTGTTACTCCTTCCCATGCCTAGAGGTTTGCTTCTGTCTGGTTGGTAATCATCTAAAAGTTCAGGTGTTTTAGCCTTCTTTGATCTTTCATTGCTAGCATCTCGTTTGCGAGAGAAGAACCTTTAAAAATCATTATAATTTTGAAGGCAAAAGTTAAAATAAATTTAGTGAGTAAGTGCAGATAAACAGTATATATATATATATATATATATATATATATATATATATATATATATATATATATATATATATATACATATGGATAGATAGATAAGAAAGACAGACAGAGAAACTGATTTACCTGAAATCAGCAGTTGGTCCAGTCTGGCTGAATAGTGAAAATAATTAAATTTTAAATAGAATTTGTGTTAATAACACAGTTTAGACCTTCCTTTGTGACAGAGGGGGCTCATGCCCTTGAAAATTTGAAATAATTTTAATTGTCAGCCAAACTGGACCAATTGTTGACTTCCGATAAATCGACTTTCCTGTCTCTCTTTCATAATTTGACAATGTCACATTTTCACAACATCTGCCACCAAAAATGTAGCACTGCTATGGGCACCCGAATGGCCCACTTCTATGCCATCCTATTCGTGGGACAATTGGAACAGCAACGCCTAAATTTCTCATCACTCAAACCCTTAAGCTGTTTCTGGTTCATAGAAGATATTTTCATACTATAGACCCATGGAACAGATACCTTTTCAGATTTCCTTGAAAATCTAAACACAAAATTCCCTGTTAAGTTCACCTGGAACTGCTCCCCAACCAATATCATCTTCCTCAATTTTGATATACACCTCAATTCTGGCTTAATCACCACATAAGTCCACATTAAACCCACACACACCTTACAATATCTTCACTTCACCAGTTGTCACCCTGAACCTACCAAATGCTCTCTCTACCCTCAGGTTGGCTAGAATTTGCCTAGTGACATCCTCCTGAAACAAATATCCAATGCACTATCCACTGTCCAACTACCAATTCCCATCCATTTAACAACATATGATATATATATATATATTATATGATAAATAAATGACACCACAGACAGTCTTCCTTATTATTTCCTCTGCTTGCATAGATAGAAATTCATTTTAATATAATACTTTTCATTACAATATCCCCCACCAAATTTGTTGATTCCAAGTTCATCAACAGAAATACAATGTTGTGACTTTATAAATAACAAATTTAATCATACAACACTTCTGTCACGTTTCAAATTCACTTTCTTCAGTTGAGCTAGATTCATCCTCCCATGTTGTTACATCACTTGATCTGTCTCCCAACTCTTCAACTTTGTTGCAGGTTCCATTAACTTTACCTGTCAAATATTTATAAATCTTGCATGGGTTCTGTTTTCCATCTTCCATTTCACCGACGCAAATTTGTTCATCATGATGATCATGATTATTCTGTAATGTTTTTACTTCAAGTACATATTCATTAATATCATTTATAATGTTCTTATTTGCATTTTCAACAATATATTTAAAGTAATCTGCAGTAATTATTTCATTAAAGTTTTCTATTATCATTAACGACACATTTGTCTGGTAATTAGGCAGTATTTCATTGTTTAAGTGTTTGTTATCATATTTATCAACAATCATCATAAGACATGATTTAAAATTTTGTCGCACTTATTTGAACAATATTTCATAATTTCAAGTATCAACAGCATTTATTTGATCTCTTAAATTGGCCATTAGTATGTTACATTCAGAATTACCCTCATGAGAAACTTGATCATTTTTAATTGTATTGAAGTAACCACTTTCATCACAATTTGTTACTAATACTGGGCACAGAGTGTAAATCTTCACTCACATATTTACAGAAACTATCCTGTAGAATTAATGCATTTTTAAAATCCTCAGAGAATTTTTTTTATCAACATTGTTATCATTAATATAATTAAAATAATTCATTTCTCATGCACTAAGGTTTCTATTAATATTATTGATACCATTGTCAAATGAAATATAATAATATTTTCTGACATCCTCAAAAAATTAGTAATTTCTAGCGTTTATGAATTGATATTTTGATAAGATAGATAATATCACTAAAACAAAAAAGTTTTCAAACACATGGCCCGCTTAAATATTATCATCTGGCTTTATTTTTTGCCTCACACCAAAAATACCTTGAATACAACCTTCTACCTGTTCCCAAAAATCCTTGAAACCTGGCGTCCCAAGTCACCCAATTGATTATCGTTGGCTACACTCTCCAACTGCTTTGATGGATGAATCCCTCCAATAAATAGTGGAAAAACTACCTTCCTTAATTTAAAACACAAACCATTTTGAGTACATGGAGGTGGTGGAGAAAATGGTTAGTGTATTACATAAAAAGAGGGTAATTTTTCCACTAATGGTAGGAGGGATTCATAGTTTGTGGAGTTGTTGACTGCAACATTTTCTAAATTTTAAATATCTTCACTTCTCAGCCTGACTGGTCCAACTGTTTATTTCAGGTAAGTCGACTTCTGACTCTCTTTCCTGTATAATATGTTGGGCTGGGAGAAAATAGTATATCAAATTTTCGAGTACCTGAGCCCTCCTTTTTTGGGACACTATTACCAACCAGCACAACGTTTAGACCTACTGTCCTGATGAAGGGGGCTTAGATCGAAATGGGTTACCTGATATTGAGGGCCACTGGCACCATAGCCAATAGTATGAAAGACAAAAAGGCTGGTGATGTCAGTTTAGTAAATGTAACTGTCAATGGCATCTTCAAATTCATACTCGGATGTGTGTACATCCATCCAGGCACAGCATTAGCAGAAATTAAACTCTTTATGTTACGATCGCTATTAAAGTATTCCCAAAAAAAGCTGAAATTATACTTGATTATGATCCTGATCTCAATACACTAATATGATAGTCAGAGACTTTAATGTTACTGTCTTACAAGACCGCTCATTGGCCGGCTTCATGCTCAGCGAGTTCAATTTATCTTACATTGAAACTTCTCCAACAACGTTAGGTAATACCTGTATTGATTTAACGTTTACCATAAATCTCAATGTATCCTGTATACCATTTGTGTCGTACTTATTGTATCATAGTCCGATAATTAATAAAGTTATAACACAGTAATTATTTCCTGAACCCGACAAAAGGAAATAGTTTCCATCATAAACAAAACATCGAAACCTGAAGGACTTCTTAGTGTACAAACATGATTATGATTGACATAAAATATGCGATTTTATATAGAAAATATTACCCGTTATGTACACATATTAACGTACAACACATAGCTGTGTCCATGACACAGCCACACCCGATATTTTTCCTGACTTATTTGGTGGCACCAGCCTTAAATTCCAGGTAGTCATTTGCATTCTCCCCCTACTCCCCCCTCAACTTGTCTATCTCTCTATATATAAAATTAACACAACAATTTTATGAAAGTAAATTTGTAGAGCTGACATGCATCATATATAAAATACCTGAATGGAGATCGTCCTCTTTTCTTCTTATCATCCCTGCTTGCATCTATGTTGTTTGCCACACCTTCTGTGTTATACCTATTTAGGTCAAGTTCACTTGATGATCTATTCATCTTACCTGTAAAAAAATCCATTTAATGCAACCATTAACATCTCTGAATAATATAAAATATGTTGATACCCTTAATAACATATAAAATAATAATACATATTTAACATATTTTACTTCTATTCATAAACAAAGTATTTGTTATTATTTATTATGTACATGGGTGTTTATTGCTACTTTTAAAAAGTGTAAAAGCCAGAATTAATCCATATCTACCAGTGTCAATCATTCCATTGGAAAGGGCATTCTCCATATTATCAAATGTTGGGTTACGAGACAATGATCCTTTCCTTGGTGGCCGAGAGGGTCTATTTTTTAATTTTCCTGGAGATTGAGGTGAATCTGGAGTAGGGCCATTCATAATAATTTCATCTGCTTCAACTGCATCTTCTGAATATCCTCTTTGTAAACCTACAAGCAATAAAATAGTTTTGAAATAAATCTACGACTATAAAGAGAACATATTGATAATAGGTCAATAGGTTTCAGTTATATGAAGATATGGCCAGGAATATTGAAACTTTAAATTTCATAATAAATACAGAAGGTATTCAAATGTTTTAATTGTGTAATTATCTAAGTCTTAAATAACTTAAATAATTACAGATTAATGCCTGTTGAAGATAATAAGGAAGCAACAAGTTGCACAGCAGATCTCCTACAAAGAAGCAGTATACCAATGTGCTTTATTGTATATAAAAATTGAAAGACCTTGAAGGAATAATGAGGACACAATCAAATTCTTTTATGTATTACTAAAACGGTATAGGTATATGAATAATGTTTTTGCCCAAATACTATCAAAAGATATGTCAATTTTTGTGAAACAACCACAAACAGCTATAAAAATTGTTATATATTGTGGCTGTGTATAAAGAGACCTAGTAATCAGCCAACTGTAAATCAGATGAATGAAAAACAATGGAGTCAAAACTGACACACCTGATAAAGTGCTCCACAATTCTACTAGCAGTTGTGAATAAACTGAATTTTCCACTACCATTTAGTTCATATATCTGTCATAGTGCAATATTGTCATAGTTTGTGATTGACTAATGGATTGTTTGTGTTTGATTCTTTTTGCTCCATGCTCTCATTAACTATTGAGCAATTTGACCCACTCAAGAGGAAACATGTAGATACAAAAAGCCATCAACACAGGACAACGTCATTTGTTGCTGTTCAACCTATGTAATTTATTTATAAAACAGTATTTTAGTGCTACAAGGTATAGTGACATTTGACATACTTTTGAAAGCACCCTCAACTATTCTAACACCACAATTCAGCAATTCCACAGCAACCTTCCCTCACTACTTCCCTCCAGTAGCGTAAAAAAAAGTCCAATCAACCTCATCCTTCCCCCCAGAACACTGAGACACAACCTATCCCATAACATCATCACATCCACAGACTCCACCCACCCATTCCATCCAACCAAATTCAATATGTCACCAGTCAACCCTCACACTCCCACACTGTATGTCCCTCAGATAGATAATAAATACATAAAAATAATGAAAAAATCACACATGAAAAATTTTGTTAATCAATGGGTTAACCAACTACGAAGCATATGCGTTAATTATGTACAACGTTCAATATTGTAATATTGCATATACTGTAATCACATGTAAACAACTGAAAATCAAAAGATAAAAGTTTTATAATAATAAATAAATAAAAATATTCATCAGCACATGTATGTAATTTATATTTAAATTAACAAAATCCTTCACTGCGTTACCAATGCTCCGTGGTTCCTAAGAAACTCCACAATCCACAAATACATCTAAATCCCTACAATTAACACAATAATCAACAAATCCATAATTTCTTTAATCAAAAACATCCTAAATCACCCAAATCTGACTATAGAATACTTACATAGTCATCGCCCTCCTCTGCCCTCAACCACAATCTGAAACACAAACTCCCAATAGATCTTATACTTCCCTACCAACACTGAGGCACTTCCTGACAAATCCTCTTCCCGTCAACCCCATAATAATCTCCCTGCATGATAACCCACCTATTCAGTTCTCTATCCAACATCCTGAATCACTGGACCCTCCATCAACACAAGCTAGCACATGAATTATTTCCCATATTTATTACAAATACTTGTAAATTTATGAACAAAACTGCTAAAAGTTTTTAATGATAATAATAATAATACATACATACATACATACATACATACATACATACATACATACACACACACATGCACACACACACACAAATATATATTTATATGTAAAGATTGTTTACACCATGTCAGTACCTGAATATAAATTACAGATATATGCTGATGAATATTGCCTGGTAGAGGGCGAAAGCTACAGGCTGTATGGAATCAAATCAAAAACTATTGTGACTGTTAAAGGTTATTCTTAAAATAAGACAAAATTACATCCATACAGTCAATTAGTAGTATAACCTGGTTTATATTTATTGTTTTATCAAACAGCTATCTAGTTTATTTAATTGAGTTTCAATCTTTCCCTAATGGAGATTAGATAAGTCCCCACCACTTGGATAGACAAATTAACAGAAAATCATGAAAGCATAATAAGTATTTTTATCTATTCTAAAACTTTTAGTCATTTATCATACTGAATGCAAGGATAACAAAATCAAAGGTTTCAAATAACCAATCAATTTTTGCATATGACGTTAAATGTTCTAACAGTTTTCATTTTATTTACCATGAATTATTTATAGTCAGAGAATAATTTAAATCGTGAATAAAATCTTATTGGGCTTCTAACTGAGTGAAAAATTGACTTTAAATGTTATTGAAATGTCGTGGATACAATTTTTCGCTCAGTTAAAAGCCCAAGAAGATTTTATTCATTCTTTACATTGAGGCAGACTGAATTCTTTATTAAGTTAAATCATCTTTAAAAAGTTAGTTCCATATATGAACACTGAAAATCATAAAAAATCAAATAGTTCAGTGAGAACCTTTAATATCACTCATAGTAAATCCTGATTTCATTATTTGCTCTATATGTGCTGGAGTAGTGTGATCTGCTTCAGCAAGAAGGCGGTGTTGGCGAATCTTAATTTCTTGCCAACGTCTTAACTTTTCACTTTCCCTGAAATAAGAAAATGGAATTTAGAATTACATTAATTAACTTAAATAAGGTACAAATATTATTTTAGAACTTAATGCAGTAATTTACTTTCACAACACAATAAAGTATATTATGCTTTAATTTAAGATAATACTTAGTAATAGTAAGTATATTACAGTGCACCAAAATCTGAACCTCTGCTTAATAGCTTAAACAAAAATCTAAAAACAAATGGAAACATGATGTCCACACAAATATCGAAGTAGCATTTCAAATATAATGTCGTACTACAAGTCAGAGGAATTGAGTGCCTTCATGCTCACAGTAGCAAGAAACAGTGTTCATGTAATAACAATGAAATCCTGTGTCAATTAAATATTTATAGAAGAAATTCATTCAAATATGTGTGTATAATGCACAATGTTTTGTTGTCTAGACTTGATAAAGCCTCTATTCTCTGCCTGGATTGCACTGGAACTCCAATCCAGGTATAAAAAAAATTATTTCCACAATACTCTCAATGCCTTGTCTTCAGATCCTCCCAATTTCAGCAAAACATCATTGTACATTCTTGTAGGACACAGTCACACTTCTCCCCTTTAAATCAGTTTGCCAGTAGGTACAGGTGATGTGTCTGCCCAATCCATCAACCTACTAAAATACTTCTTAATATTTCACAAATAACCACCTACAAAATCAAAGGAAACAAAGACGCCACCAGTGTCAGAATGAGAGCATGGCAAAGAAGGCACCCACCATGGGTGCAACTTGGTGTGAGGCACAAAACATAAAAGTACTGATCCAGTTCACAGTTGCACATTGTTTTTATTTTACTTGTACAGAATTCTACTGTACATGAATCCACAATGACTTTTATATTATGAATGATAAAGTAAACTTACTTTTACAAGAAAGAAAAACCACAGTGATGAAAATGATGCAAAAATGATAAATGCTCTAAACATGAAATTCAACAGTACCAATATGATGATTTCTATTCGCTTCACAATCAGCAAAAAGTTTAGCCAAAACAACAAATATTGAAACTTACATTCCAGAAAAGAGATGACACAAAATACAAAAATATGCCTGGTGATAAAGCTAGTGATGATTTGTTTGCCATGCATTACTAACAAAAAATGTGTGGTATATTAAAATAATACTGATACAAATCAATTATACTTTTTACTGCTTTGCAAGAGGTTGCAAATAACTTCAGTTTTTTTAACACTTTAAAAACCATGCCACTAAATGAATTTAAACAGACCTTGCGTGGAAATATAATAGCAACTTAGATGCTCCACAATTTCTATGTAAAATTGAGAGTTTCAAATATCAAGTTTAGAGGATATGGATGCCTCAAATCTTGCAAAAAATATACTAACTCTCATTGTCGTCAATGAATGTGAATAAAAATTTATTCGTATTTAGGTTATAGATAATTTATTACTATTGACGAATATATTTTTGTATATACAGGAAACTCATTTAGAGGAGAAGAAATTTTTATACTTCTTTTTTAAATCATAATAAGTAGATATATTATATAACATTTATCCTCCCCAAGGACTACCCCATTACCACGGCCGGGAGGTTTGCATGCTCCAATGATCCTGAGAGCTATGCTGGCAGGATCTTAAGCTCCTGGTAGGGCCACCCAAGCCAGACAGGTTAAAGGGTAGGAGACAGACTACGAGTAGTCCACTGGTCCCCCAAGTTGGGGGTTGGGCCAGCTCATCATCTACCATAATAAACATAAACTTCTAAACATTCCACTAAGAAGCCTAGGAGAGATAAGGATTGATACAAGGAAACAGACCCAGCAAGGACAACGAAAATTGAACATAGGATCATGGAATGTAAAAACCCTGTTAAGAACTACTGCAAGACACAAGCGAACTGGAGCCATCTACGCAATAATTCACATGGGACAAATTATTCTAGCCTGTATACTGTGATTAGGAGTCTGAACCAGAGACCAATTGAGGAGGCCAGGCCCAGGAGCTGAGTGGAGAAAATAGCTCCATGTTGCAGTTTTTGGGGGCAGCAAACCATGTCTATGTTGCAGAGGAGCCTTTCCCAATCCATGTGCATGCCAAGATGAGACATTCACAGTTTTTTGACAATTTAATGAACTTTAAGCTATAAAATTCACAAACTAAATTTCTTGTCAAATATCTTCAAACAACTCAGTCATATGGAATAAAATCTCCAACACTCTTGTTTTTGACTTAGCAAATTTTATTAGAGAGAAAGCGAGATCTCTTTGAATTTTATATTAAATTGGAGAGGTAATTTAGTACAAATTCATGTTGCAACTGTCCTGGAGATATATATAACGCTTCCTGTCAATCTGCTGATGCCAACCATGTAAAAAGAAAATCTTAAAGTGGAAAACTTACGTCTATTTGAAAATTAATAGTAAGAAATATAGTCAAATACATATAAAAGAAGTGATTATATTAATACTGCACAACGTTTCTGGAAGCCTTATTCCTTTCTTCACATGCTAAGAAATGTGAACTGTTAGGCTCTACTCCAGAAACATTGTATGGTAGTCATATCATCACTTCTTTGACCTGTATTTGGCATATCTTTCTTATTATTAAAAAAAAACTGTTATAAACACTAAAATTCTATTGTTAAATCGCTATTTTTATTATGTTAATAAATATTTTTGTGTTTAGAAACAATAGATTTCATTGTCCTATCATCCATGTTAATAAATCAGCTAATTGTGTCAGAGCATATGAATCTTAAAGCAGCTGAGTTTTGTGATATTAGTGAAGTACAAACAGAACTTTAAGATTAATTTTGTTTAAATTATATTCATTACAATTGTGACAACAATGCTGGAATTGAAACTATACTATTGAGTGTATACAAATTATTTTGTGTGTGTGTGTTGGGATTTAAACTATCAATTTTATCCCAATTATTTCATATATACATAAATACTTACTCTATAAAATTTGACTGACATATTACAGGCAAAGATAACCTTAAAAATTCCCAATTAGCCTTTTCCATTGTTTCAAATGTGTTATGACTTATTTTCAGACATGGAGGTGAATCAGAACCAGCTGGTATTCGAGTAACATCAATTTTTGTATCAGCTATATCGTCTGTATTCTCAAAAATAGGCTGATCTTTTGTATACCAATATGTCACAGCTCTTTTCATGTTTCTAAAAGAATAAACATATTTTTCAAAATAATTTATATCAATAAATAAAAATAAAAACATCTAGATTTGAAGCAAGGAAATATTTCTGTGTTAACTTAATATTTCTCACAAAATTCAAGTTCCATTTCATATAAGTGTAATTATTGGATATCAAATCAAGAACATATATTAACTAAATATTCAAATAAATTTATGAATCAATTGATAGTAATGCAATTTATTTATATGATTACTTAACTTGCATTATTTTAATCAGACCATCAGTGTTTGTCTAAATACACATATTGTCATCTGGCAAGTTACGGTCTTTCTGTTTCCACAAATATATTCAAACCATTGAATTGTTTCATTATGGCCATTGAAACACTAGGCCCCAATTTCAGTAAACCACTTCATCCCTCTGTCTTTCCTGTCCATCTCAATTACATACATATATAAGTAAGTAAGGAAGATTTGACATTATCAAATTAATTCCATAATATTGACACAAAGGAGAGATATAAATTAGTTGGCTAACCTTAAATTGAGAGTTAGTGTCAGCATGTTAATAGTAAGAAGCATATAAAATTTTGAAGTGTCTAAACACATACCTAAGACCAGATGACCACACAGGAAGGTCCATGGAGTTATGAAATGATTCTTACTATCCAACACAGTGAAAACAAACTCAAAATTTAAGGTGAGTTATCAACTAACTACCTCTCTCTCCCGTCACCAGTCGGTAAAATTTTCAGTCTTACTGTCCAGAGAAAGGGGGCTTAAGTCCCTGAGAATTAGACTTCCTATTGCTTCCAATTTAAGACAGTCACTCTCTATTCACTTTTCCTATCCAAATGAGTTGAAAGTCACAATCTTTACTTTTTTATATATATACAAACATGCCAGACTGGACCACCTACTGATTTCAGGTAAGTCGGCAAAGCTGCCTCTCTTTCCTATCCACGTATGTTTTATAATTTGACCTCATCACATTTTCCTTTAGTGTTTATATATATTTATATATATATATATATATATATATATATATATATATATATATATATATATTTGTGTGTGTGTGTGTTAGTTATTAATGAACTTACACACAAAAGGGTTCATAGCCCTCTTGTAATCCACATGTAGTAAAGAATTTAAGAGTATTGACATCTTGTCCAAATGTCAATTTGGCTCTCTGCCCAACACCTAGGGTGCAAGCAGGAACAAATGCTTCACCTTGGACATCAGAAAATGAGGTTTCTCCTCCAAGTGCATCCATTAACAATTCTCCATTAAGTGAGAAACCTGCCACATTAAAAATATGTAGTTATGATACACATATTAATAAAAACTTTTCTCCTCGTATTAATATAAATGAAAATTGACCCTATATATATACATACATATATGGAAAGTAGAGAGAGAAAGGCAGTGTAATTTAAGCTGACAGCACCATTCAGGACAGGAGGAAGTTCTTCAAATTATCGGATGTGTTAGCCACTTTCTCAAAGGAAAAGAGACATATCCTTGTGCTGGCCGGTCATCAACCACCTTTCTCTTTTATTTCCATAACAATTGTTATATATATATATATTTGTGTGTGTGTGTGTGTGGTTAAAATACTGTACCCTTCAAATTTTCAAGTTACTCAATTATAAAACTTAGCAGAACAGGACTTGGAGACTACAAAAATGTTAATATTCCAACACAGACTTACTTCAATTCAAATATATTAAAGGAGGATGTAAGTTACAGAAAATATTTGAAATATAATTATAAGCTCATTGTTGAAAAAAGCAGTTTATTCTGAAATAAAAAATATATAACATTAATACACTGAATGTATTGCAAAATGAAAAAATAGCTCTAAAATTTAGTCATTAATTCATACACATCAATTCAAAATAAAATTATTCATGAAATATGAGTTATTAGTATTACAGAACACAATACACATGCACATAAATGTCTTAACCAAGTTAAACATTAAAGACAAAATTGCATGTTCATTTTATTATTCACAAACTAAAACTTCCTTTTTAATTTCTTAACAACCACTACCATATATTGTGACTCTTTTATGAGTACATATAATTACAAGTAACAACTTAAGAGCACTTTTTTGTGTGTAAAATGACTATACCAATTATTTTCACATAATGTATTTGGAAATAGCCTGAGGCACAGTACTCAGACATCAGAAATTTTGCCAAGGTCCTGCTATCTGATATGACAACACCAAGTAGAGATTTAAGTATATTCAGCTTCTTCTATCCGTCTTTCCTGTCGAGTAAGTCAGTCAGTCGGCAGTTTACATCTGGCAAGCAAGTGAAGCTGAGGAATGTACTGCAAGCATGCATATTTGTCTCACAATTTGATGACCATGCCCTGTGTAGATGTAAATGTTTCTTGGTACAATGACTAAATCATAGTTAAATAATTATATAATTTTGCTGAAAATTGTATGTCATTTATTCATTTTATGATGACAATTGCTTGAAATTAATACTTCATTACAAACTTTCTTGAAAGTATTACTTATGGCTTCATGTCATGGGGCCAGGTCAACATTTGCATTATATTAATGGTGACCTAATGTTGAAGCTTGAACAAATAAATAGTTGCTAGAATTTGTCGGATAAAGAAATCTTTGCTGGTTTGGATAAAACAAAGAAATCTTTACCACACTGGTTTAAACAAAGAAATCGTCACTGGAGAGAACAAAATAGTCACTGAAGAATTCTGAGCAGCAAGAACAATCGCAGGATATATGGTAGTGAGAAAGATGAAAGAAAATAGTGAGTGGTAAGAAAAGTTGTCTTATAAGGGAGTGTGAAAAATTATAATGAGCAAGACAGTAGACAAGGTAACTGTTAAAAAAGGTGAGTAAAAACTAATTTTTTTTATGTAAGTACTGTGGGATTTGTCAGATAAAAGAAAATTATGGTTTAGAAATAAGATTATAGTATTTAGTCCAAAATGTCAAATAGTATAATTGAGAGTAGTGTGAACAAAATTGAAGTGGATAATGAAATGGATAATGCTATGATAAAAAATTCCAATTCAACAAAGATGGATCAGTTGATGAGTTTACTCATTCAACAAGAAGCAGAGATGGATATGAAATTGAATGTTATAACTGAAAATGTGGTTGCTTGCTGATTTAGTTTAAAAATTAGATAATAAATTAAGTATTCCAGAAAAGGGGAAGGTGTACTGAGTAATAAATATGAGGTAGGTGTGCATATAGAAAAAGTAAGTTTTGGAGGATGAAAACAAAAAATACTGTTTATCAAAGTGTCAATTCACAGCTTTGTGAGCAAGATGAACATTAAAATACAAATGGTTCTGTAGCAAAAGCAGTTATTTCTGAAAATTTCCAAAATATTATTAAATAAATTTAAAAAACATTACTCATGTACATTAAAGAAAGCCTCATGACTTATAACAAATAAATAAATTATTGAAGGTATAGTTAAGTCTGGAACAGTCAATGGAAATTGTTGTAGAATAAGTTTAAAAAATTTATGTTTGAGGGGGAAAAATAATTAATATCACTAAATAAAGGAGTGCAAGAAAGGTGAGAGTAAATTTATTATTGTTTGCTATCCATGTACTTTAAATGATTATAAAAACAGAAATTCAAATATAAAACATCGGTTTTATAAGTAAAATAATTAGATAAATATGTAACCAAAACTAAATAAAAAACCACATAATTTTTCCGGAATTCTTGTTGCTTTTGTCAGGAGATTCAATAAATCACATGAACCGTAAGAATGACAAACCACATAAACAAGGTGATGAACTCAAAATCAAAACTTTTGGTTACTTATTTATCTAATTATTATACAAATATTTCAGATATATGTAATGAAAATGATTTAGTGGTCACTAACCTGACATGTACTATGGTACAGAAGGCAAACAATGTAAGCCAAATTGGTGTTAATTTGTTTCAAACAAATCAGAGTATATGAGGTGTACTTGATATGTATGTAGTTAAATCAAAGCTAGACCCAAACACATGCAAAATATCAAGAGATCCTCAAATTTTGAACAGAGATATTGTTTTTAAAATGTCAGAGCAAATTTCTGAGGTTTGGCTTGAACAGGTTGACTATCAATATTCTATGAAGTGGTTTCAGTTTGGGATTCCATGCAGTACAGGGGGGTTCACTGTTAATATCTCGTGTATATAGCACATGGATATATATTTTTTTATTTTCTTAAATATGAAACTATATTTACAATTAACAGTAACCTTCAAGTACTTTGTTTACGTTTTAAAATTTGTACTCAATATTGTTTTCCTCACCAAAAACTAAATTTAATTATTAGTGCAAAGCTGAACAAAGTTATTGTTACTAATTCCAGAACAATCAGTATACTTTGTTTCATAATTGTATTAATGATGAAAATAATTCATTACATCTGCAAATTTTGGGTGCTTTACAATGTGGCAGAAATTCTGATAGAATGAGCTGTAAAGGGATAGAAAAATGTAAAGATACCTGAAAGTATGAATGCTTTTACTGTTTATGTTTTTATTAAGATTGTTCATCATTTTATACACTTTATACTGAATGTCATATTATGATGAGGGAATAAATAATAGTTTAAAATTAAAAAGACACAACAGTTGTTAGCTTCCTATCTGTCTTTCCTGTTCAGTGAATTAATTCACAGTCTGCATCTAGTGATGGAGAGAGTAGCTGGGGAATATGCAGCAAGTGCAAATATTTATCTCACAATTTGATGACCACACACTGTGGACATGTATATGTATCATGGATTGTTGAATTATAGTATAATAATTAATTTGGTAACTTTTGTTGAAAATTATCTGTCACCCTAAAGTTCTCTTAAATCAAACTGGAGTTGTGTCACTTTATGCCACCACATTGCAGTGCCAGATCAATGGATGTATCACAATATATATAAAACACATTTAGATAGGAAAGACAGTGATGTTGACTTACCTGAATCAATAGTTGCCTTTGTGGCACACAGTTCAGATCTTTCTTTCTGACAAAGGGGACTCAGGCCCTCAAAAATTTGTAGTATTCATTCACTGCTGCCAGACTGGATCAACTATTCATTTTAGATAAGTCAGCATTAGTCTCTCTTTCCTATCTAAATGTGTTATTTAATTTGACCTTTTCATATCTTTGCTTTATATATTGAGAAAGCATGTAAGGAAAATGTGGCAAGTTCAAATTTGTTCATTAATTCATAACATGAATCAATTTGAAATGCATGTAACTACAATTCATTTTTTCCAGTCTCAGTAACATACTTCTGTTGGCAAATATTTGTTTTGTTGAATTAAAAATTATGTCTAGTTTTTTACTATTTTTAATGGACATATTTATCTGGGTCTTCTAGGACCAAAAATTATCCAATTATAATAGTCACTGTCATTTTTGACTTTTTTATTCTCATGTGCGGTATGACATTGTCATTCACAATGTTAACTGCTTTAATTACCACGATGTTTTGGGGTGGTTCTTCTCAATAAATTCATGTGCCTTACTACACACATTTTTATTCTGAGTACTAATAGCTTTCACCCATACATGTTCATCCTCTGACAAATGCTCAACTTTTTAATTCTTTATTTTGTCAATCTGCAAATGAATAATTTCTTAAGCAGTGAGTTCATTATGGTGTACACCCAATAGATTGTGCACATTATCATCATGATACCTAAGTCCATACTCTTGCCAATGGAAACAATATCACCAACTGCTGTTTTCTCCTCATTAAACCTGTTAAAACCTCTTTTGAGAAGGACAAATATGACAAAGATTCCTCCAAACTGATTTCATGTTATGGTAAAAGACATAATTCCATGCTTTGTAGACCATTGATAAAATGTGAGATGCTGAATGGTCAAATTTGAGAAATTTGTGATTTAAAAACACTTGTCAATTGTGTATAGTTTCTTGAAATTTGAAATATACTATTGGTCTATTGGCAGAAATATTGGTGTTGTATTAGGTGGAATAAATTTGATCATGATGAAATTGTCAATGTACAGGCTTTTTGTTCAAACTAGTGAATGTGTAGGAGCATTCTCCATTAAAATACATTCCAAAGTCAAGCCTTTATCCACACAAAACTTCTTAGTAGCAAGGGAAAACACTTATATTAACCACTTCACAAACAAAATGTGCATTATCCAATGCCTTTTTATTTTATTTTCACGAAAATGTTAGCCTTTGACAAACTGCAGGGGAGAAAACTAAAAGTGGTTTTATTTTGCAATCACCATTTACTTTAGAGTGCTAATCTGTCTTTTCATTGGTTTATGCACTGGCATCATTTTCCCCTTCTGCACGAGTTCTATTTAGAATTTTTTCCCCAAAAGAAATAAGATTAAACAGAGTTGAAAACTTGACATGAGCTATATCCTTCACTTTGTATCAAGTTTCCAATTTTTCAGGAATGCCTGTAGCCATATGATATGAACTTGCAGATTCCTCATACTGAATACACTGCTTCATAATTGGACATTTCAAACTACCCACAACTTTCTTTTAATTTTTCTCATTCTGTACTTGTATGGTTTTGTTTTAGTACATTTACATTATTCACCAACAAACTGATTTTCATTCATCCACACAACTAACAATCTTTAAACATCCTCTATCATATTATATCTATATTATTCTCAACACAGTCGCTCCTTTAGTATGTAAGCCTCCATAATACTCAGCAGTCCTTCAAGAAGAAGTAGACAAGAGCAAACAGCAGCTAAAGAATATGTGGACAAGGAAGAAAGTCGAGATGGAAATGAAAGTCACTGAGATGCATGCCATGAATGCAAAGGAAGAGAAAACAAAGAATGACAGTCACCAACTTTTTGAATACAATAACTGCCTTTCCTCAATATATCAACCTTGATTAGCACAATGAGTACTTTGGTCATGATGGCAAGATATAAAAACCTAAAAGTTACCTTGCACTGGATGAGACACACTTCTTATGTAGTAAGAAATGCCTGCAGACATCCAATATTGCAAGAGCTTGTTCATGAGGGAAAAATTGAAGATTTGAAAGAACACAATATAAGTTGAGCTATGCAGTCTTAAGGATGAGTTGCTATTGAATCTGGTAATTTGTGACTAAAGATGTGTTGAAGTGTTTGGGGGCCAGCAGTAGCAGCTATAGGTTACCAATGATGACACAGCAAAGATGTCAGAATACCTATGCAAGGATGACTCCATATAAAATACTTATTAAGTACAAAAGTTTACTTGCCGGTATAATATCTACAATTACAACTCAATGAAAAATATGTTTATAAATAAGAAATACAATGAGTGAGTAACTCATGGGTTTCCAACCATGCAACAGCAGGTTTAGGCCACAACATTTCAATGGCAGTCACAGACATTGTTAATAGTGACATCACTTCATAATGACAGCTGTGAATGCCTACTCTCACCTGGTTGGAAGCAAAAGAGCTACAAAAACACTGGGAAAATCTTCACCCTTTGATATGAAATAGGATCATAAATTCTTATTTGCTACTTTCAGTATTATTTGTATATCAACTTGAATTACTTGATTGGTTGTTGTAAACAAGAACCAAATTAATTAATGTACTTGAATTATTTTCTCAAACTGAAGAGTCAGATTAATGTTTATGAAAATAGATGTGAATAAAATAGAACATAATAATCATTATATTTGAAAATGTTAAATAATATGAGTTATTTATGTGAATAATGAAACACACTAAACTTTTCTTATAAGACAATAGGATATTCAAAATTTCCATAACAACATAGAAGATGTAAATATATTTTACAAATATAATAATTAAATTACAAAATAACTTTGTACCTAGAAATTTATATTTATTATTTGCATTCCAAATATTAAAAGGTACTAGTTATGTTGTAATGATGAAGTGAATTATTACAATAATTATACATAAAACCATGCCAAAGTTTTTGTGCTTGTATTCTGTCATTAATTTATTTCACTTTGAACTGCCTTTATAAAAATCGTTATATCATTTCCCATAGTTTTTTCTCATTTACCAAAAAAGTATTCTCAGAATAATTAAAATAACATGCAGTAGGACATGACAGAAAAAGCATGCATGATTATACATACATATATATATATATATATATATATATATCGAAGAGTTAACACATAAACACAGTTTGTGTACATTTATTTAAAACTAATTTCTCCCTGCAAAATTTAAAATTTTTAATACTATTACACACAGAAGGTAATTCTTTACAGAATTTTTTCTGCACTTAATAGGTGAATTTTTCAAGATAGAAAAGATATATTCATTTTCTCTTATACATCTAAATTAATTAGTCTCAATATATATAGCACCTCACTCAACTAAACTACAACCTAGATATAGACCAAGATAGGAATGGACATTACATTCATCAAACATTAGTATTTCACCAAGAAAAATAAATTTTAGTTAATAACAATTTATAAAGAATACCAAATATATTTTTTAAAACAGAATTCTTAATTTATATCAGAATTCTAACTTCCTCAAAATTTTATAATCAATGTGCTCTTTCCAGACTTATGTTTCTAACTAGCTAAATTACCAGATTTAATGTGTTTAAATATTAAGAAGCAGGTGTATTCTTACTAGAAATAAAAGAATGTACATAAACCCTTTCGACAAATATTAGAAACTCACAATCATTCAGACAAAAGATTAAATTTTATAAGAATTCAAACTATGCTATATTCTGGGTCAAATCGATATAAAAATAGAACAGAAGCCTTAACTATTACCAAATTAATAAATAAATAAATATTATGTGCATCAATTGGATAATAACCATTGCACTACAAAATTATTATATTTTTGCTGTTGTGTATACCTCTGTAAAAAGTCAATAAATTAATGGATATTGAAAAATTTTAAACTAGTAACAAACAATTGTAAAATAAAAATAAAGAACTTAAATGTTATATTTCTAAATAAGTCAGATAATTGTCCCATCTTATCTGTTATAAATCATATAAGTTATTGACTTAATAAATACTAAATATATGACTGAATAAATACATGCTTCAATTAAAGCAACATTTTAAATTATCTGAATGAATAGCAATTCATACTACTT
Source organism: Zhengitettix transpicula (assembly GCA_037074705.1). Classification (NCBI taxonomy): domain Eukaryota; kingdom Metazoa; phylum Arthropoda; class Insecta; order Orthoptera; family Tetrigidae; genus Zhengitettix; species Zhengitettix transpicula. The sequence continues at coordinate 84,526,549 of CM073592.1, forward strand.
TGCAGATGAGGCAAATTTATTTGCACAAAAGCCACTTCATAATTTTCCTGACTTACTTATTGTACAATCAACAAGATCGAGGAATACTCCAACCACGTCTCCAATTTGCCATTGTTTGCCGAATGTCTCGGCCACCCCGCAATAAACCTTCTCTTCCTTTAAATAAAACAAAATGCACATCCATGTACATTATTAACTACATGATAACATATCATGTCAATATACATAACTAATTGAATGTTTCTTCTCAGTCTGGACATTGGTGTTAAAACAAATTAGAGCTACAAGACAAACTGTTACAACTTTCTAATTGCACTTATAGGACCTGAAAAAATAGAATTATTTTCAAAAAATGTATTCATTGTTTTTTCTTTATTACTGTAATTTAAAAGCCATTAATCCCCAACTTTGAGTATTGTATATACACTGTGTGAAATATTTGTGTTCATTATTTTCATTTTTCTATAAAACAATATTAATGTTTAACATTCTACTGAGAATGATAACCCATACAAATATTTTATTAATGCACAGTTGTCAAAAATAGAAGGCTTGAATGCTGTACTGACTGGGTAGAATTGATATTAATAAATAATATAAGGCACCATGGGAAATGATCTAAATAACATTTAATCAGAATTGTCTAAGTGCACAAACAAAAATGTGCTGTTAGAAGGATGATGCAAACAAGCATATCAGCAAGCAGATTCTCATTCAGAATCAGACACGAATGCACCAATAATTCCATTCACCTCAAATGCACAAATTTGTTGCCCAAGCTGTTTAACCATAATGCACAATTATATGTGCAAAAAATAAATTCAATTTTTTTAAAATAAATAATTTTAAGTAAGACAATGTTGAAATTGAAAAAAAATTATTCCTCGTCATTAAAATGCTTATAAAACAGCTGACAACATTTTGAGCATCATACGCATATTGATGCATAACATTATTTACTTACTTATTGTTTTATCAAATAAGTCTAGGAAACATCCAATTATATCTCCTACTTGATATTGTCTGCCAAATGGATCACTAGCACCAAAGTGTAGTTTGACAGCCTAATTTAACATTAAGTTTAATCAGGAAATTGGAAACAATCACTCAAAATAGTCATTAATGAGAATAATTCCTACATTAACTAAAATTGTTGATCTTATGTAAATATAGTGTTCCAGTAAACTGAAAATATTAATTCATGTTATATATTAAAATAAATATATGTGTGTTCAACTGCAAAGAAGTATCAAGTTTTATGCATTAAAAAGTTGTTTTATTATTGAAAACTTTGTTGAGTTACATATTTTGTTTTAAACACATAACATTTAAATTTTTTGTAAGGATTATATTTAAACTTTATTAATTTATAAATACAATTATTTGCACATTAAAAATAACTAGAGATTCAGAAAGAAGTCAATTTTGATAAAAACTAATAAACTAAACAAATAGTTTTAAAAAATTCTCTGAAATAGATTAAGGGAATAACTCTAATAAATACAATATATTATATGGAAATAATAATTGCTCTTTCAGTACGACTATGAACATCACACAATTAAGAAATGTCATATTTAGTCTGTAATCACGACAGTTTCATATGAAAATAAAAGAAGGTTTAAACTGGAAAAGATAATATTTGTGATGAAATAAATCAATAAAATAGTAATTTTTAAATAAAAATTAATGTGATGAAAATCCAACAACACATGTGAAGAAAGTGACAACTGAAAGAAGAAACAAATTTGTGATGACAAATCCAGCACCGTAATTAGTTTCACGGTACTACCCTACCCTATTTACCACAACAAAGAAACAAAACTAATAGTAGAAATTGGGTTAACTCATGATACAAAAATTATTCTATAGATGGCATTTTGTCTAGAGATAGCAAGTAAAGGTACGGTAACTTAATTGATTAAATGACTAAAACATATGATTTAATGTTTACAGAAATTAATAGGATGCAGAACAATGTTTAATAAAAGCAAGAAGTGACTAATAAAAAAAATAGGATAAGTAAATGAAGTTAATGAAGATCTGTTTGCTACATGATAAAGTTAACATACATTTTTATCATCTTCTTCACAAAAAAAAAATTCAAATAAGTTTGTGCTACAAAAGTAGCAAGATGGTATTACCATTAAATAGAAGGAAGTATAATTTAGAAATTTTAAATTGATAATTAATTTGAAAATAATTTGTGTGAAATAAAAAAACTGGATTTATGACTATTCAAATTACCTAAGAGTCTTTTCCTATTAGAAACCCAATCATCAGAGAAACTAAGGAGAACTTAAAATTTAAATAGTAAAATCATGTACTACATAGAAAGTAAAGATCAATGTTTAAGAAGAAACTTCCAAGAGAGGTACAATACCCTTAGTAGTAAAGTTAATGAGTTCAAGAATAATAAAATGCTAAATACTGAACTAAGTGGTAACAGACCTATGTTTGGACTAAAATTGGTGTTTACATATATACTGATAAAAAAAGGAACTGGAAAAATAATTATTTTAATAGTATTAATGAATAAAAATGATACTGGTGATAGAACCAGAAATAGCAATGTTGATAAAAAAAATAATATAATAATATTGAAAAAGAAAAATAAGAATATAATAAAAAATTATATTTTATAAACTTGTTATAATTTTATGTGAGGCATTAACGATTTTATAAATGGGTGCAGTTCTGTGTGTAAATTTTGCAAAATTTAATACAAAATAGTATTACATTGCCCATAAACAAAAGAAATTACACTTTCTACTTTTTAAAACTGTTTATTTCCAGTGCTTAAAGTAATTTGGAATTATATACTTTAATTTTATAAGTGTAATAATAAATAACAAAAATTATTTACAAGTAGTTGATTTGAGTTGAAGGAAATTATAATGTATTCAAATCAGACAAAGTTAAAAACAGAAATTAATATGACACACATCCAAGTAGACTACTTACCCATTAACAGAAATCAACAACTTGTTTTTATATAGATATATTCATTTGTACTTATTATGAAAATTAAAAACAGATGTCAGAAATCACAGATATCACTTAAAACAATACATTTCATAAATAAAAAATACTTGGGATTCCATCAAGGCTAAAAATTTCTTAAATAATGATGTTTCAATGTCACCTGACAATAGTGGCAGAGTATGACATTGTAACACAGTGTTTTAATTAACATTTAACTCAGATGGAAACCCAATATTTTTTATTTATCATTCACACCAGGAATGCCCTGCTTTGTTATTGTATATCAATATACTGATTTTTTTTATAATTATTAGACAAAACTTTTATCTTAAGATTATTTGTTGTTGCATAAAGTTTACAGTATATAAAATTAAAATATATACTGATATAAGACATCAAAATATATTATTTATATGTTGCAACTGTTTACAAATTTAATGTATTTTAAGTCCTGTCCTGAATGGCAACACTTTATAACTTAACATTATAATTATTCATTAATGGATGTTCCAAGCTCTTCACTCCCTTTACTCTATCCATTCAACCCTCTACACATGTAATATGACTGACTATATTTGCTAGGGTTGTTGATCAGTTGGTAGAACCGTTTGCGTACAGAGCAAATGTGCCTGGGTCCAATTCTTGTCAAATATATTCAGTCATTCTTTCTTCTTCCTTTCCTCTCCCTTTCTACTCCACACCATAAACATATGCTTTTCTTATGTGTGTGTACTCAAATACTCACAAATAAATAAATATATATATATATATATATATATATATATATATATATATATATATATATATATATAAAACACAATTAGATAATTAGATAGAGACAGTGAAGTTGACTTACCCCGAAATCAATAGTTGGTCCAGTTGGGGCAGACCAATGTAATGCTTTCATAAAGAGAAAATACCCTAGTTACCTCCTCCAGAAACACATATACCATGCACTATCCAACTAACAAAACCCATCCTTGATCTACACAAGAAACGTAGTTGCCTTCAGCCACCCTCCCAATCTCCACAATATTCTCATCCAAACTTGCAGACTCCACCCAAAAAGTCCCCTTCTTAAGCCAGCTTGCCAACCTTGCAGTGCAATAGGAACAGGTGCCATGTCTGCCCCATCCTCCAACCCACTACAATCCTCCAAAATGCACCACAAATAGCTACTACAAAATCAACATTACCTGCCTCTTATTCTACATCATCTATCAAATTATTACAAACTCTGTACTTCTTTCTATATCAGCCAAACCAAATAACCCCTCCCTGAACACATTGATAACCACCACAGCACTGTCAAACTATCCAAAACTCAATTTAAAATAGCTGATCATGCCCAAAGTCACAAATTTTTTAAAATTTAATATTATTAAAATAAAATTTTAGTCCAGAAACTTTACAGTCTAATGATAATTTAAACATGATCATAGTATTTACAATTATTAAATATTTAACATGCAAATTGGGTCTTGGATATGACCTTTGTCATGAGAGAAACTGACTAACTTGGTTACAACGTATTAATGAAGGTTTTCTGGCATAATGCTTGGGAAAGATCTGCTCATCGGAGAAACTTGGTGTAATGAGGTGCAGTACAGAGATTTGGGGATGATGGGAAGAATGGATATTTTGGGAGTATGTAGTGCTGGTTGGTAGGTAGGGGTTAGAGTTAGGTGATTCCAGGGTGATTTAGGAGGAGAATGATGACAAATGGGAGTTTACGTTTGAGTCTGCAATTTTGTGCAGCAAACCCCAGGTTGCTGTAGAAGAGCTCAATGGTTGCATTTAAAGGTATTTGTGGATGTTGAGAGGGAATTGTGGATCAATGTATAACACACAAGTTGATGCTCTTGACACACATGAAACTTTAATTACATCTGACGCTAACATGAACAATAACAATGCAAGAAACAAAACATGTACACTATTAAAGATATACAGTTTGTATTCTATGTGGGCATCTCAACAGTGGATAACTTAATTTGAAATTAATCCATGAATTTTATTTTGTTTAGTTTGGATTTTGTTGGAGTGGGAATAGGCAGTGGATCCCCATATGGCACATGAGTCTGACCATATGGGGCAGATTACGAATAGATAGAGAAGTCTTTTGGTGCTAACGGATTAAGATGTGTGAGATAAGGGAGGTGATCTGAGGAAAGTTCTTGCAGTACTCATGATTTTGTTGAGTAGTGGGAGTATTTAAAACAGAGAAAGAATTCAAGGGCATCTGGAGAGATTGCATTGTCTGGCTAAGAGGTGGGTTCTGGTGGAAAAATAACATAGTGTTGTTTGTTGAGGATAAAGTTGCATAGGTTGTTTTCTCTGGGATTAGGGATTCTGGGGTGCTAAGGATTGAAATCTCTTCCTTATATGAAGAGAGAATGGCATAAACTTAGGAGTTTGAACCAGAAATAATGTGGAAGTGCTGTGGAAGGGGAAGAATGGAAGATGGCTATGTTAATTCATTGATTGACAGTGATAATTGATATTCGTTGTATGTTATAGGAGGAAGTTCATAATGATTAATTGAATTTTCTATGAGGAATCATATTGGAGTCAGGGTGGTCTGCTCTATATGTTTTATACCCATGGAAGTTGAGGCAGTGGGAGGGGGTGAGTTTTGTTTCAGACAGAAGAAAGATTTCTATTTTGTGGGTATTCAGAAAAATGGAAAGTAAATGGAATTTGTTGGATACTTCTTGGGCATTCCATATGCATAAGGAGTGGTTTATGGGATGATAACGGATAAAGAATTGTGTAGGTTGTTGCACCTGTAAATAGGGGGTATTTTTAGGATAGTGTTGTAGGAGAGGGCATTACTAATTTTGTGAGATGTAGGTTGGGGAGCTTTGTGCCTGAGAATGTTTTGTTTATTGTTGATAAGAAAAAGGGTTTATATCAGTTGGGTTTGTTGTTGAAATTTCTAAGTGATTTATAATGGGGATAGCCCCGGTAGTTCACAGTGTGTGGACCTTTGCAATTATTGCAAATTGGGTTGAAGATTTTGTGTTAGGGCACTTTGAAGAGAGGCAATAATATTCACAGTGGACACCGTGCCCAAAGTCACAACTCCCTCAATTTCCACTAAAGGTACACACTGACCCTTCATAATTGCTTAAGAAGCCACATCAGATGCTGAGCTCCATCTTTGGGAACTCACCTTCCCATACATTTTACAGTATAGGCAAAATCCTAGGCTCAACATTCTCTAATGTTCTAGTGGCCATTGTGGCACAGAATGTGCTATCATGTTGAAGTCTTGTATCAACACAATATTATGATAATTGTCATAATGATTATTATTATTATTATGATCTATTCAATCCTTTCCCTATTCTCATTCTTTTATTTTAACTTCCTTTCATTTTCATTACGTTCCTTTCCACTTTAATGTGTTTGTTTATTTGTGTGTGTATGTATGTATGTACATATTTTTCCATTTTTCCCCTTTGTTGTGACCTTTCCTTGAGAGAGAGAGAGAGAGAGAGAGAGAGAGAGAGAGAGAGAGAGACAGACAGAGTTGTACCCTTTGTTGGGTGTATATTGTTGCTGTCTAATGACTGGTGCATCTTAGTTTGTATTTTTCAATTCTTGCCCAGGCAGCATGCAGTTCAGACCTTCCTTCCTGGAGGGGCCTCAGGCACTTGAAAATTTGTAATATTCTGTCACCTCTGCCCAACTGGACCAACTGTCGATTTCAGGGTAAGTTAACTTCATTATGTCTCTTTCCGATTTAAATGTGTTATTTAATTTGACTTCATCACATTTTCCTTAAGTGTATATATATATATATATACCACTGTGAACAAAAAGCAATTTATTTATAAAATATAAATTCTTTATTTATTCTTCCAAATCAATTTCATCCCCGTCCGATAAAACGCACTTTTTCCAACGCTTTTTCCAGACCTCGAAACAGTCGGAATAGTCTTTTTCCGGTATAGCCTTCAAGACATTCTTCTATTCGGTTTTTATCTCCTCAATCGTGTCAAAACGGCGTCCCCGCATTGGCCTTTTGAGTTTGCTGAACAGCCAGAAGTCGCACGGAACCAAATCAGGCGAATACGATGGTTGCGGAACGATATGAGTCGAGTTTCTGGCAAAAAAACTCGCGAAGAACCAATGCAGTATGACATGGTGCATTATCGTGATGAAGGAAGCAAGAGTTGTTCGCCCATAATTTCGGCCGTTTCAGACGAATAGCTTCACGCAAACGACGCATAACGCTCAAATAATATTCTTTGTTGACAGTTTGGCACGGCGGAAGGAATTCTTAGTGCACCACAACTCGATAATCAAAGAAAACTGTCAACATGACCTTGATTTTCGATCGACTTTGCCGTGGTCTTTTCGGTCTTGCTTCACCTTTTGCACGATATTCGCTGGATTGGTCGGTGGTTTCAGTCAGACAGCAAAGTTTCACACACATCAACGCGACGCTTTTTTTCCCCCAAAAAAATTGAACGATTTTGGTACCAATCGAGACTTGACGCGTTTGAGACACAAAACATTCTTCAAAATGGTTTGGGCTGAGCCAAATGATATTCCAACACTATCAGCGAGATCTCTAATTGTCCGACGACGATTTTCAAGCACCAAATCTTTGATTTTTTGGACGTGGCCCTCGTCGGCAGACGTTGATGGTCGTCCAGAGCGCGGTTCGTCTTCATCGCTTTCTGGGCCCTCTTCGAACTCGATGTACCACTTATAAACGATTTTTTGTGCCATAGTTTGATCACCAAAGGCATTCCGCAACATTTTCAACGTGTCCGCACAAGAATATTCGTTCCGAAAACAAAATTTGATGCAAGTTTTTTGCTCAACAAAATCACCCATTGCAAAAATCGAAAAATTCACTTTTGGTTGTTTACAAAAACACGTGTAACTCGGAGATAATTATACCTTTTAACAAACAGGCGCTTGGCAAATATTATACAGTTCTACCAACCTAGGAAAAAAAAATTACCTGCCTTCCTAATACCCAGGAGTTTTAAATGACAATATCATATATATATATATATATATATTCTAAACAATTAGAAGCAGTAGGAACAATCTACAGAATTTGACTTCAAATTGTGTCATACATATAGAGAAAAATTGGTCAATAACAAAGATCATAAAATATTGTATATTGTGAATTCCATTAAAAATATATTATATGTCTAATCCAAAATGAAATATGAGAATATTTGATGTGGTATTATCAAATATATACAAGAGTTTAATTAAATATTATATAAATTTTAGACACTGTTTTTATTTATTATTTATTTGACAAAACTTTTATCTCAAGATTATTTGTTGCTAGACACTGGTGCACACACATAAATTTGCAAGCAATAATAATTTTTCTCCTTATAAACAAAAACATAAAGTAATAAATGTAATTTTTTTTTTGATTTATTAGACAAAACTTTTATCTTACGATTATATGTTGTTTTACATAAAATATTATAGTATATACAATTAAAATTATGTACATAATTAACCTGGGAACTTGGCACTTACGTTAATCCAGCAATTAACATAATTTTGCAAATTTTTCTTGTATTTTGCTTTGGGTGTCTGAGGGGTATACTTTGTTGAGTTATGAGGGATCGCTGGTGTTGTTCAATATAATGGGATGGATTGAATGGGTGGGTGGGGTCTGCGGGTATGAGGATGGGGTGGGTTAGGAGGTGCCAGAGTGTTCTGGGGGAAGGATGAGGTCGATAGGGCGTTTTCTCTTGAGGCGATGTGTGCGTGGGGGTGGGGGAGGGTTGCAATGGAATTGCTGGATCGTGGTGTTAGGATGATTGAAGGTGCTTTTGATTAATGAGGTTACAGATTTGGTGATTATTGAGTTGACTTGGGGAAGTTTAATATTGTGGTGGATGATGGAATTTCTGAGGTACCAGGGAGAGTTAGTGATGGTGTGAAGGATTATGTTTTGTTTGGTTTGGATTTTGGCTGAATGGGTTTTGGCTGTTGCTCCCCATATGGATGAGGCATAGGACCAGGTGGGTTGAATTATGGAGAGACATACTAGGCGTTTTGTGTTGAGGGCGAGTGGGGATTTTCTGTTTAGGAGAGGATATAAAGTTCTGAATTTAAGGTTAATTTTAGAGAGGAGGTGTTTAATGTGGGGTTTCCAAGAGAGTTTTGAATCGAAGAGGAGTCCTAGATAGGTGGTTTCTGTTTTTGTAATATATGTAATGGAAAAATAATATTGTAAGGAACTGAACTAAAACATGTTTCTATTGAATGACTTATTTAAACATTTTTTATTTATAATCATGTTTAATTAATTAGAATTCAAACCTATTAACATACAATACTATATATATTTCCATGTTCTAACATACATTTTCTTTTGTAACAAATTGTGTTGCTTTATTAGATAAAGATGCAATAATGAAATATTGTACTTAAATAAATATATTTTAAAACTTCTGATGTGATTCAAATAATTTAACTCAATAAGCAAATTGACTTTTTTAGTGTTTTTAGTAATAAGGAAAGACTTACATTGAATCCATCAAATGCCCATGTATTTTCATCACTTCCTAGTTGGCAGCCTGGGTTACAATCGGCTTTTGCCCATCCTACTCGCATGGGTCCAGCTGTAAGGATTTCAAATTCAAAATACCTAAAAGCAAAAAGAATACATGCCCATATTTTGAACCAAATATAATAATAAATATAGCATTTATTGTATTATACTCAATATGTAGATACTTATAGTTCAAGTAAAGCAGTATTGTCTTTAATCTGTTCTGCAACTTTTCTGTGAAGCAGACTAGTATTTCTGTTAAGATATATTTCTATGGTCTTCATTGAGTTTGAAACAACACTAAATTTTAAAATTTTAAATAAAGTTGGACTAATGAAATATTGTACTTAAAAATAATAAATATTATTGTCAGTTATAAGATCATTAACACTAAATTTTACTAAAATTCTAGAAATAATTTTTTATTAAATGATGTTGAAAGGCTTCACGGATTTATATTGCATCTTCACACAAACACATTGTGATTTGGTTTTTGTAGTGGAGTATGCGGGCGGACAAGCATGATTTGCAGAGGTTCATGAAGATGTGATGATATTCTTGTACACAGTTAGAAACTTTTCTAGGATTCTTTTTTAAATTTCATGGTTTAATGACAAATTGAGTTTAGATTGATGGTGGCACTGATTTTTGTAAAATCTAAAGATAGAGTTCTTAAATTCATATAAGCATTTCTTTGGGCTTGTGTTTAGTACATATCACATTTTTAAATAGACTTGTTTGTCTTTATTATGGTAAAGTATAATAATAGTTGCAGTCCATGCATTCTGTGACACTATCATAAGTGTAAAATATATTAACACCATTGTTTGGGACTTTGCATTCTGTGTAGTAACAGAGGCAGCTGCTGAAGAGTGGAATTTATGTTAACAAATACAGAAAGTTTGTCTCCATTTTATATTATGCCACATCAAGAAAAGAATAATGGCTGATATATTGTAATTATGTAATTATGTAATTAAGGTCTTGAAAAACATAGCTAATGTGTATATACCCTCAAAATATAATTTAATAATTGTAATTATAACGATTTTTATTCTATGTGGCCAATAAACAGGTCAGCATATGTAGTTATAAAACTTCGATTTTAAGCTGAAAACATCTCATATCTGGACAAATTGACAAATGAATATAGAAAGTATAAAGAGTGAAAGAAATATGATGGTTGATAAAAAAAAATAAGAAAGATCTTCGGATATGTTTGTGAGGAGAAATTGATTAAAACAACAAAATTCTGTGTACCAGTAGTTGTGCTTTCATAAATTAGAAAGCAAATACCTTACAATTTACCTAAAAAGGTTAAATTAAAAAATAATTCTATAATGGATTAATATTTATTTTGATGAAGTTGCTTCAAAAATGAATATGAAAAAAAGTAGACATCAAAATAGTACTCTAAAATATATTTTAAATGAAAGAGCTATATCAACATATTGACATCATTCATACATTTTCCTCACAATTTTCTTATTCAGTTATTCACAGCAGAGGATTTTATTGCATACTTCACATGCTACTGTAATACTACCCCCAGTGGCAAGTATTATACTAATTGTAAATAACACATATTCATGAAAATTGAATGTGTAGGAAAGTCCCATTCTGCTTGGCGGGACAAAGGACCACATGAGGAAAAAGGAAATGTCCCACACAGCGGGACAATGGACCTCTGTACGTGGAAAGAGAAACTGCGAAAGAGTTAATCAAAATATAAACTTACAATATTTCTTCCATTTTGTCACATCTTCAGATATATGACTATTTTATCTGTCTTTACAATCTTATGTATACTTAAGCTTATTTTATTTAAAAAAACAATATACTCTTATATAAATATGTGTTACTTACTAAAGATGGTAAAAAAAAGCATTTGATTGAGAATATAATAAGAATGTCTAGTCAAAAGGGAATATTCAGAAATACATTATTGCTTTTTCTTGTCTAATAATTGTCAAGATCTATGAATACTAAATTATGGCCTGGATATTGTTAAGATTGGCTTTACAAAAATTCTTGATATATAACAAATCAAATTTTGGGTGATTTTTCCAGGTTTTTCCATTGCCTAATATTTATATGAAGTTAATCTGAAAAGCTTGTGTAGATGTCTCATATACTATATTATTTCTTACAACAGTATTATCTTTCTTATGAATTATATTTACAACAAAATTAAACCCACCACTTTCCACTTGTAACTGCATAGTTTCTTTCAGCACGGTATGTCCTGAATGGAGGTTGCTTATTTCTACTTGCTTCTGCAAGCAATGCTAAAAAAATTAATTATAAATTTGAATACTTCTTATAAATTAATTAATTCACAAAGAAGTAATTCATATGTTAAATTATTGTTTAAATAAGATTTTTTTAAGACATTGAGTTTACTGGAACAGAAGTAGATAATTACTGTGACTGTTCATAAAAATAATTAAGTTATTATATTATAATCCATATTTATGAAAAAATTTGGCATTATTGTATAAATTTAATTAAAAGGAAAAATATTTACAATAATATTATTAACATGCTATCACACCAAGAGCATTCAGTTATCAAAGTTGAGGCAAATAAGGGTAAATTTTACTCTTGGTATGATTTTTTTAATAAAAAATACTTTTTATTCGCTGATATAGAAACACTAATACATTTTACAAAATTGTCATTCAAACAAGATGGATCATGAAGTTTTTATATAATTTAATCCATTATAACCTATTTTTCAAAAGTTTTTGAACATTATATTGAACCGCTTAACAATATTCAATATTATTAGTAAGACATGTTCTACTTTTTATTTATTTCTCATAACAATTTCATAGTTTCATAAAACAAAACATTGCACACGTAGTTCATAACATTCAGTCATTATTAAGCTAATAACTGTACATATGTTAATAACTGTAATAAAATATATACTGTTTTCTCATGTTCAATTAGCATATGTGTAGGATTGTCACAAAGAGTAAATATGTACAATTTAAAATGCAACGAACTACAGGTCATTAAGAAACTACTGTTTTCTGAAATAAGTGAGGATAATATTGTGGTTATATACCAATTCATTTCTACTCTACTGTATAAAAATATTTAATCACTTCTATTCTCATAAAAACTTGTGAAGTAAAATTAACTACTTTAATTTCTGATTTTCCAATTTGTTACAATATTAAAGCAAACTTAAAAAAAGAAGTTTTACATTTACTGGGCTTTATGTTTATGAAGTTACAGTATTAAACAGTTAAAAATTTATCGGAAACAATGCATAAAAGTACACAAATATTTTCCTTACATTATTCGAAAATTCCTTCAAGTAGTTGAAAATTTTGCACATACCTTGTAAGAGTCCTAACAAACAACAATTCATTATAAGAATTCACAATCCAACTTTGCAGAATACTAAAAGTTATATTTTAATATTATAAAAAGTATCAGAACAGAAAATATTTCATGAAAGGTAAATACATAATATCAATTTACTTCCATTTTAAATTCAATGCAGAGTAGCTCAGAAGCAGAATAAATACAACTATGAAGAATTATCAATTTCAGCAATAATGTCAAATTGTAATAAACTTTCTAAAGGCATGGAAATGTGAGTATTATTTAGCAATACCTGAAGCACAATATTTAAATCTAATCTGAAAATGGTAACAATGGAAAAATGCACAAGATTCCATTCTTGACATTATAATAAATAGGAAACATTACATTAACTTAATTTATTATCTGACTATTATCTCACTTATTCATATGTCAATTAAAGTGGTACTTATTTAACAATGATAGATTTTCAAGAAATATTGTATGAAAAAATGAGACTATGCAATTTTGTTGTATTAACACAATGTCTCATTAGGTTTTAACTGAGACTCCTTCTTCAGATGTATGGTTATCAGCTCAGTAAAGCCTTGGGTTATGTATTGGCTAAACTTGGACAATGCTACAAACAGAATCCTAGTTCATTTAAAATGCCTTCAGGCAACATGGAAAAATTATGCATGGTTGTTGCATGCTTCACTAAAACTGAAGAGAGGGTAGGGCATTTACCACTTGAGTCCCAGAGCCAATCAGGGTGTGACATACACTGCACTGGCAAGCGATGGGGTATAAATGCAATGTGGAAAATACTTGGCAGCACTACACATATATGTTTCTAAAATATGTATGTGCTTACTTTCAGTCAATCTATATGGACTATATAATATAGTTTCTGGACACACAAATATTACCAAATTACATTTATCATGTGAAGAAGTACAAATGTCTGTTACAATTCTGGCAATCAGCTTCATTTAACAAGTGCACTTTTGAGATAGCACCATCCAGAAAGAAAGTAATATATTAAGGACATGTATGTTTCCTATGTGCAAGTGTATCAATATGAAATAAACAGAAACTGTGCAAATTAGCATACCTTATCCAGCATTCATAAGTAATTAATAAGTAAACAGATTTATCATATTACAACTTTCACTCAATTGCAATAGAAATGAGTCTAATATAAAGAATCTAAAACAACTTATTAGGTTCACAACTCAACTTTGATAATCAAACCCAAACAAGTCTTCAAAATTTCTTTTCAATCAATCATCACATACGTTGACAAGAGGCTTTCAGCTATACCAACCATAATCACCTGTACTTTATAACATCTTCATATTACAATAATATTGCAATCAGTCAAACATACTGAATGAATTCAACAATTATCTGATACTCAATCACAATTCCTTTTACTCTAAAAACATTTAACTTTACAAAACACATTACACCGCAAAGTAGTGTTTGTCATACAGAATAAACAGCAGTTGGCACTGACATCACAAAAGTCCTACTGTATTCAAAGTTTATTATTAACATATTATTCACATATGTTATCATTGTACACTAATCTATAACTAATATTGTTGTCAATTATGACTGAATAATAATTATCAATTGAACTATTTCCTTACTATTTCTAATCATCCTTATTTTAAACTTAGTCAGCATTATCAATTACAATAATAAGAAAGATAGCCATATACAGAAATAAGTGATAACATTTCTGGGATCCTTGTCCCTTTCACCAGGTGCTAAGAAGAGCCTAGAGCGATACAACTGCACTCGTCAGTTGACAAAACTCAAAAGCAACAAAAACGCAATGACAATGGGGGAGCAGAAGGGCTAGCATAACAGTAAGGGAGCAATGACAATGAGAAAGAAGAAGTCCTAACATAATAATAATGGATCGCAGCAATTGTTGAGTTTTACTACTTATTACCAACAAACTTATGTATAATCTCATCATTTATTTATTTTGTAACCTTCTCTACATGATTAATATACATAATTTTTTCATTGTATTAGATCACCTTATTATTATTTGTCCAACACTTGTTTGGGTTTAATTATTCAAATCGAATAGAAATGAGTTTTAAGATAGGAAACATTATTGAGAAAAAAATTTATGTATGTAAGAAAAGTAATATTTTGAGATTTAGTACAATGTAATAAAGTAAAGGAAATAGGATTACAAGAAAGGAAAGAAAGTATATATATGGGAAGAGTTGCATTATAAGTAAAATTTTGAGGGGAAGCGAGATGAAAAAGTATGATGGTGGGTTATTGGGTATGCAAAAAGTTGTTCTTATAATAATTATGTAAGAAAAGTAATCAGGGACTAATATCATATTTCAATTAATATAAAAAATAATGTATAATCTGTGTGGATGCTTTGAGATATTCTCAAGAATGCAAAGGCTTGGTGTTAGAACTGAAACACTTTTCAGACGCTGTTACCGATGTGATTTTTCTTGTAATTTAGAATATCGTTCCGTAAAATTATAATTATTGTTTTGACCTCCTGGAAACTACTATAATACATTTCAACTTTTGTAATTATTAAAAAAAATTACAATGATCATTTAAATGAAAATATAATAAAACTGTTTTGAAATATAATTATAAGATAATTGCCAAATGACAGACAAAGTGAAGTGATGATATAAATAACACATGTTTGTGGAAACTTTGTTCCAAAGTGCTCTTGTGGTTTTTTAGCACCCGAAGAAAGGGACAAAGTTTCCAGAAATGATATGTTGTACTTACATCATAACATCATTTTGTCTGACATTTGGCTATTTTATCTTATTAGAATGCTCATTTACTAGAAATTTTTACATAAGTTAGTTTAAAGAAGTTTCTGATTAACTTAATAATTTAATTAAGTAGACTATTTAAATAAGTATTGGATTCCATGATTTAACT
Source organism: Zhengitettix transpicula (assembly GCA_037074705.1). Lineage (NCBI taxonomy): Eukaryota > Metazoa > Arthropoda > Insecta > Orthoptera > Tetrigidae > Zhengitettix > Zhengitettix transpicula. The sequence continues at coordinate 84,542,351 of CM073592.1, forward strand.
CTGCAAATATTTATCGATCAGTATTAATTTTAAGAAACACTAACATGACAAAATTAACAAAGAAACATAAAACATAGTGAATTATTAAAACAACAGACAACTGATACCTTCATTTGCTTCTCCTGTTGGAGGATCCAGATTGTATCCATAGACAAGAAGTGTGCGAACAGTTTCGCTAGCTGTGTCTCTGGAAATAGAAAATATTATTGAAGAATTTAATAAATAATCTAGAAATATTAACTAAATTCTAGATTATGTTTAATATGACCCTAATGCCACATATGGATCAGTAAGAGAGATAGTGTAGCAAACTTATCTTGAATCAACAGTTGGTCGAGTCAGGTCGTGCAGAAATAAACATTCAAATTATGAGGACATAAGGATAATAGGTCTGAACTGTGTCCCAGCAGGACACTAATGGACAAATTCAAACCATGGTACATCATCTGTCAGCAAAGCCAATAAATGTGTCTGTTGAGATAAATAATTATTCTTTGCAAACTGCCCACACAGAATACAAAATGTTATATCTTTGACTGTGTACGAGCTTCGTTTCTTGTTGTGTATTGTTGTTCATGTCAGTGTTAGATGTAGTAAAGTTTCACGTGTTCCAAGATCAACAGCTTGTGTGCTCTGTGTATTATAGATTGATCCACGATTCTCTCTCAATAGTCTCTCTCTCCCACACACAAGGAAAGGTTATGACAATGGAAAAATAACAGAATAAAGCATAGACACATACATACATTACATTAGAGTGGAAGGTAAAAAGTCTGGAAAAAAAAGGAAGTAAAAAAATAGTGAGTGGGGAAAGGATGAAACAAGTCATTATTATAACCACTATAATTATTATATTATATTAAAACAATAAATATTATAGCTACTATAATAATGATTATTATAATAATATTAGAGGATGTTGAGTCCAGGACTTTGCCTCCCAAAGATGAAGTTTAACATCTAAGCAATGTATTCAGGTAGCGGATGATTGGTTTGGCCAATATAGGGCAGAATTTACAATGATAGATGATGTGGGAGTAGTGACAGGTAATGTATTCTTTGATTTTGTAGGTGGCTCTTTGTGGAGGATTTTGGATGAGCTGAAGGACGGGGCAGATACAGCAACTGTTCCTACAACAAAGTTGGCAATATTACTTAACTATGGAATTTTTAGGGAGAGGCCTTTAAGGGTTGATGAGGTTATTGAAAGGTTGGGAGGGTGCCTGAAGGCAACCCTTGGGCAGCTGGGAAGTATTGAGGAAAGAATTTTTGTTAGATCTGGATTGGATTGCAGTCCAGTGTAGGTCAATGGGAAAATGGAGTTAAGTTTTTGTAGTCCTGGGTAGTGGCAACTTGTGAAGTGCAGATATAGGAGCATGTTTGTGGGTTTTATGTGAAATAATGTGTTGATTGTGCCAAAACTAAGGTGTACATCAACATCTAGGAAAGTGACTTTGGTTGGGGAGTAGTTCCAAGTGTGTTTGGAGTTCAAGGTGTGGAGGAATTCGGATGGGGAATGTGGTCTGCAGGTCCAAGAATATGAAGTGAAATGGCATATAGTGTAATTTTCAATACCTTAACATGTTCACTAATGCCTACCATGATGTTTATTGTAATATGATAGAAACACATAAATTCAAACAAGTAAAATAACTTGAAAAATTGAAACTAAAATCAATAATTCAGCTTAGATTTATACATCAATCACAAAATCAGTAAAGAAGAGGCAAGAAAAAAAAAGCAGATTATATACAAATTATTTCAATAAAATTGAACAAATCCTAATTATCTGACTTATTTTTAAATGAATATTGAAAATAACAGTCCATTACAAAAAATTATTATCCCTTTTAAAATATATTTAACAGACACAATCCCTGATTGGGATCTCTTCAGGTTATTTTTCTGATCAATATGCAGTTGTTTTTAATATTAAAAATTGAACAAAATTTAGTATACCTGTTGGCTTTCTTTATTGCATCATCAACTTTAATGTAAGGAACCAAGTGTGGGCTTCGTCTCATATCAGAGTCCTACAGTAATATAACCAAATATATTATGATTAAAGTCAAGTATTAATGAATGATAATCAATATGAAATCAATAGATTATCACATAAATGTAAGCAAAACAGAAATGAAGACAAATTATGCATTCAGATATGCAAAATGGTTGCTTAATGTCATTTCAAATGCTATGTGAACTGAATGAAAGACAGTAGCAATAAACATTGAAAATAAAAACTTACCTCATTCAAACCATAAGTCCACCCTTGCTGGATCCTTTCTTTAGCCCATAAATTGTGTGTATTTTCTGCTAACTGATCAACTAATTCCTCCATTTTTGGTGTTAGTGTAATGGCACTTAAGTCCAGTGGTGCTGGCTTATATCCATTAGACTGAAGAAACGGTTCATTTGGAAGACGGACAGTTTTAATACGTGAAGGAGGTTTGTCCATTGTAATGTAGTAACCCAAAGCTAAAATGGTCCTGAAAACCAGATAATTGATTTTATTTACCACACTGATATTTTCTTAAAGTGTATTATAATTAAAACTACTATTTTATTCTATGTTTAGAAAAGGAATTGTAATCATTGCAAATCAATACTGTGGTTTAAGTTTATTACATAACACAAAACTGTACACTTTTCTCTGTATTAGCAATGCCTCATTACAATTTTCAGGACTTGACCAAATAAAGTATTATCACTAGACATAAACATAAGCACCAAGAAGACCGCAAAGGTAATAACATATTAGCTTATAAATAGAAGGCCAACTTTGAATTATAACTTTTCATACAATTCACATATTAATAAATATCAATAAATAGTTATCAAACTTACTTTAAAGTTTGAACTGCCAACTGAGAGTCATAACGCTTTTCAGCTGGTGGCAGTCTTTCAAACTGAATCAGGCATGGATGAAATTTCCTAATATCATCACGTCTTTCTCCATAAGCCCAGCCTGCTTCTATTTTATTCATAGCCCACATTTCATGTATATTTTCTGCTAAACGATCTCTTATACTTTCTATATAACTGGGAAGAGTAATCTGAAATTAAGAAAGATTTAATGAACACTCCTCATGCAATAAATTAAGAAATAAAGATTTTTTTACATGTTTTATACAATGTTTCAAAAAGAGAACCAATTATTTGATAATCATGTTAGATTTTATATATAGATTTATACTGAAAGGATCATTTCAGAAATAACCATTTAGGCATAGAAATTACATTAAATTTTAAATGTTTTATTTGTATAATTATTACTGACAAATGAATACTAAATTAAGCTTTGGAAAACTTACTACTGTTTTAATGTATATTTACACATCCTTCAAAATTGATCAGAGATGTGATGATGCAATTTAAAATGTCCTAAATTGTTCAATTTGATCCCATTTGAAGTGAATTATTTTATTAATGTGAAATCAATTAAAAATTCAATATTGCAGGAACATTTACAATCTAACACTGAATTATATACTTATGTTTTTAAAACAGTAATAGAAAAATATTGATTATGTCAACAATTGTTGAGAGGGAATCGTGGATCAAACCATAATGTATAGAACACACAAGCATATAGACTTGGAATACGTGAAACTTTAATACATACAACACAAACATGAACAATAAGACACAACAACAAGCAAAGCTTGTACAGTAGTCAAGATACACCTTGTATGTTCTATGTGGGCAGTTTGCAAAGCATTCAATATTTATCTCAACAACAATTTAGTTATAATAAAATAGGTTACAAAATTTTTTAATGTTACCATAGAGGTATCTACAGGTGTAGGTACAAAAGCAGTATCATCCTCTATAAGCCATGGACCTGCTAAGACACATTTTGGAAGATTCCCAAAATAGAAACATGGATCTATTGAAAGGACTTGTTGTGGAAGCAAACTTTCAACCAGGGGTGAAAATTCTTCAAGTGGAACATATTTTAATCTCCCATGATCTCCTCCAAGAAGGAAACGGCAACTGTAAACAATAAGAAAAGCATATTAATAATTTAGCATATTACTTAAAATTACCAATACTATTTTGTTTTATGTTACTCAAGAATTCAGATTTGAATGATTCAGTTCATCATTTATTTAAAACTTTCTTTAACATCCAAACTGAAATAAATAATATTTATGTCTGTCAATTTTTTCAAGAAGTTGACATTGACAATTTAATATTAACAGTCATTTAACTTATATGATATTTTATAATAAGGAGCATAACCAAATATAGACAAAATAGACAATGTTTCTGGGATCCTTGTCCCTTTCTTCAGGTGCTAACAAGAGCTTAGAGCGACAAAACAGCACTAGTCAATTTTCAAAACTTGAAAGCCTCAAAAGTTGTGAGGTATTTATATTATTACTTATTTTGTCTGTTTGGGTTATATTTCTTATTATTAATTTTCAATCAGACATAATTTTTTCATTTCTATGATATTTGTTTTTGAATGGAGAATTTGAACAAACAGAGAACTAGAGTAGCTCACAAATAATGAGGACATTGTTAGGTTTATCAAGAGCAGAAGGTTGGCCTGGATGGGACACATACTTAGGATGAATGAAAGCAGAACACCTAGACGGATTATGGACTGGAAGCCAATTGGGAGGAGGAAAAGGGGGAGACTCCAGACAAGATGGGTAGATGACATCGAGAAGGATATACAAACCATGAAAGTAAGAGGATGGCGGAGACTGACACAGGAGAGGGCGGAATGGAAGAAAATTGTTAATAAGGCCAAAACTCACATTGGGTTATAGTGCCAATAAAAGAAGAAGAAGATATTTGTTTTCTGCTATTGATGGTTAGACTTGACCAGTGCCAGAATTATGGTTTTTACAAATTTTATATTGTGAAAATTAAAACCAATATCTTCATTAAGGATTTGGAATACGAGATATTATCAATCAAAGTAACAAAAATAATAGGCACAATTATTTAACAAGAATTTAAATCTTAATAGATTATTAGTTTTTACGCAAATTACATTCAAGTTCATATACACTTGTAAACATAACTATCAAAATGGTTGTTTGACATTATTTAACAATGAATACATTACCTTAATTTGGAAGAACAACTAATGACAGGAAAAAACATTCCATCCAGATTAAAATTTTTGAAAGAACCTTTCACTTTGTGTCCATTAAATGTAAAGGTTATTACAGGAACAGTCAAATCAATAGCACAGCCAACAACATCACCTTTTCTTATATAAGGCTCAACAGCATCCAGAATTATATTTGTCTTCCTGCCACCTAAAATTAATACATCATTTTCATCTGCTGTTAGTTATTTATTACACACAAAAATCAAACTGATGTTCCAGTCAGGAAAAAATTTATTAATTATTACTTTCAAATCGAAACCTGAAAATTCAAGATACTTTAATTAACCATTTAAACATAGGGTGAGTCATGAGGAAAGGTATATGTTTTGGGGGGTGATAGTATTGGTATATCAATAATAAAGCTGAAATAATAGAAACGGTAATAAATCAAAATAAATATTCAGTGGTGATTCTTAGCAAACATGGAAGTGAATGAGATGAAATAGAGACTCTGTACTTATAAAACTACTATCTAGGTGAAAATTACTCGAGAGTAGACCACAAATGTAGAGGGGTTAGAAACTACAGCCATGATGAAATATGTAAAGAGGATTTAAAACCACCTTGAGTGGATAAATACCTACTCTCTAACCTTCAAAAATTAAGTGGCAGGATTAACAGTTAAATGAAGCTGAACTCCTGATTCTGGGAATATACAGATCTCCTAATGGTAACAGTAAAGCTTTTATTGACACACTGGAAACACTTATAAACAAAATGATTGGGGATCATAATTGTATTATTGTTACAGGAGATCTAAACATAAACTGGTAAAATGTAAATCTGTTTACTAGATTAACCAAATTCAGAATTCACATAATATTAATAAAGCAATATGGATGGCTGCTAATAATCTAACTAAAATGAAGAAAGACAGCAGCAGAGACAACATACAACTTGTCATTGAAGGGAATTAATTGCAAATCCCATGAGTATGGAAGAAGGTATATTCCCAGACTGTCTAAGAGTGGCTGTAGTAAGACCAATTTATAAAAACGGCAGTAAACAAGACATTAAAAATTACAGACCAATTTATCTTCTCACCAGTATAGGAAAAAATATTGAAAAAAAAACTGTATAATAGATTAATAATTTTTTTGACTAAAAACAATATCCTGAAGAAAAATCAATTTGGATTTTGGAAAGGATTATCAACTATTCAAGCAATAACAAGCTTCATTGAAATAGTACTACACATATCTGATAAAAATGATAAAGTAGCAGCAACTTTCTTAGATTTGTCAAAAGCATTTGACACAGTTGATCATGAAATGCTTCTTACAAAACTTGAATTCTATGGAATTAGAGATACTACCGTGAATTTAATAAAATCATATTTAAATAATCAGATACAATTCACAGAAATCTGTTCAATAGAAAACAATTAGATCTGAACCAGGAAAATTGAAGTAAGGTATACCACAAGGGTCAATATTGGGGCCTTTACTATTCAAAATTGATGTGAATAATATAAAAAATGTCAACATTAACTCTGGCAAAATTCTATCCTATGCAGATGATACAACAATTATTAACTGTAGGCATAATACTAATGAGGCCTTTCTAAATGAACAGACAAGTATCAATGCTGGAGTTAAATATTTTGATACAATAAAACTACAAGTGAACCCTGCTAAAACTAATGCAGTTTGCTTCAACAACGGCTTGAAAGAAAAGATAAATTTGCCCGGTGTAACATGCAATCAAGAACACATTGAAGTGGATCTGCAAAGTTCCTAGACATATATATTGATGACATAAATTACATGGGAAATGCATATAAACTATCTATGCAGTAAAATAAATAGAAATGTATATGTACTTAAAAAGCTGACAAAATTTCTTAGTGTTCAATATTTACTGAATATTTACTACGCGAGTCTTTGCTCACATCAACTATGGTATTGAAATATGGGGAGCAGCAACAGCAAATAGAATGAATAGACTGCTAAAAATTAATAAAAGGGCTATAAGTTATATCTTTGGACTTATGAATGGAGAATCCTGTAAAGAAGTATTTAGAAACAACAACATACTTACAGTCTACACATTATATGTCTTTAGAGTAATTATGATGGCTAAAAAACAGTATAAATAATCATGTATACAAGGAGTGGTTGTCAATATTTTAGGCCACAAACAAATAAAAAGAAGCATGATACGGATCCAAATATTTGAGGCATTCTATTTTATAACAGACTTCCACAAAACTTAAAAACTCTAGTGGGTAATCAATTTGAGAATAAATTAAACACATTTTTATGTAATAAAACCATTTATAATCTCTCTGAATGGCTATAATCGTATAATTAATTTAATAGAATATTGTCTATAAATTATCTCAATAATATTTATTTATGAAAGTCGTAAATTTATTTTATGTTCAATCAGACTCTGATATTTGTAAAGATACTAACTACTGTAATGAAACTTGAATTGCTTACATTAGATTCTAGCATCTATCATTAGTTTTTAAGACCCTGACATTTCCAATATTGTATTGCAATGAATAAAAACATTATTATTATTATTATTATGATTTAGTAAAAAAACTTTGTATGAACATATGTCCAGTTCTTAACAGTTTCAGAAGAAGAAATAACTTGTTGAGACTTAATTCTTGTTTAACATTTACATATATTGTTAATCTCAGACTTTATAATTAAATTTAATGACCATTGATATTATAATTATCAAATATTTCTGTAACATACTAATTATATAAATTAGTACCCAATTAAAGGCAAAATGCAGTGATAAATAAATATCATACAACATTTGTTTAATTCTTGGCTTTCATCAGGTGATTCAAAAATGCAAGAGGTTCAAGAATGACTCACTTCACAAACCAGGTATTTATAAAAGGTATTTAATTTATTTAAAGTCAACCAGTCTCAGGAGTTTTTAAAACAAATTTCATCACTTTTCATTCTAGGTACTGGCATTCTTCCATCACTTCATTTCCCTTGTAGCTTGATAGACAATGCATGGTACAAGGGCATCAGGGTTTTTTCATGGTTTCAAAACCATTGGTGTCACTTGCAAGTCCCAGCTGTTTGTACAGGAATTATAACTTCATCAATTTTGAAGTAATTATTGGATATTCTCCAATTTTGTGTATGTAATATAGATCACCCAGCCTGTCCAGTTTCAGAATTTCATCACTTATTCTTAGATAGTGACCCCTTCATTCCTGAAAATGATGTTGAAACCAAATCTTTTATTTTTCCACAGACAATAATTTTCCTCAAGTTCAGAACAGAATCATCTATAACTAAAACATCCTTTTTGTCCTCAGACATGTTTAACAAAAAGGCACCACCCCCTTTCCTGTAATTTATGTTATAATTATAGAGGTTCGGAGTTCCACATCTCAATTTCACTTATTGTTTGATCATGGAGTGGATAATGGCACCACTGTCCAAATTCCTGGCTTGTATTGGAATGAAATGCTAAATTCTCCCTAGAACCCATGTGTACCTCTTCTGAATGTTACCACAATTTTTGTGTGACAACTATCAGGATTTGACGAAGCATTACTAGATTCAACAGAGTGCCCAAATATTTCTTAACTTGTTGGTAAATTTTTAATAATTCCTCATTAATTGAAATAGCCATGCCACCTAATTTGCCCACTGTATCACAAAAATCATTAAGAGTAAATCTCTTTGAAGTGTTTCTTACCATTTATTTTGACAGATCAGTTGCCTTAAAGCAGCTCCACATATTATTTGCCATAGTATAGTACTTATTTGCCTTAAAATAATTCATTATTTATTGTTATTTACCCATGGAAATCTCTCCTTCCATCATCATTATTCTTCCATCAACATATTTCTACAGATAATTCATAATCACCTTGGCTTGAATCTGCATGCTCCTTGTGTTGAAGTTGATTTAAATAATACTTAATTGAAATAAAAATTCTTCAAAATTATAAATTTAAATTCTTTTTTAAGTATTGTTCAAGTACAAAGTTCTCAAGTTTTTATTTGGTAGTCAATAAATTAAACTGGGAAATATTGTACTTTTTAAAATATTAAATATAACCCATAAGAAATAGAATTAAATCATGAATTATTATAACTGGAAAAAATTAATAATTAAATATCAATTCATATAATAGTACTTAAAGAAAACTACAAATGAAAAAGAAAATTACCTGTCCACAGGTTGGCTCCATCAAATCCATATGAGTAGAGGTCATCACCTACTCCATTTCCTCCCCATTTTTCTCCCCCACCAGGATATGGAACATATCTAGGAATAAAAACCTTTCAATTTCTTTAACTACAAACAATTTTTTCAGATATATTCTCAAAAGTTTGTTCTCCAATAATTTTCTCAATACACCGAACACAAAACCTTACCCTGATGTGTTAGCCCATCCAATTCTCAGATGAGGGGTCATATGCGTGGTTTTCTCAATATGATCCATTGTAACCTCAAAATACCATTTCTGATATACAGCTGATCCATCTACTCGACCAACAAAAATATTGGGACGGACACTAGAAATATTATATTAATATGGTTTACATAAAATTCAATCCATTATAAAATAAAAACAATGGAACATGCAATAATGAAATTATTTTAATTTGACAATGGTTAGAACCTTGTACACTTTATATAAATAAATAAATATATATATATATATATATATATATATATATATATATATATATATATATATATATATATATGATATGATGCATTTGCTCAAAGAAGGAGCCAAGGTCTCTCTGTATAATATTGCACCCACATCCATGTGTCAGGAAATCCACACCCTGAGTAAGTTTATGTATCAACATTAAAATTTTTGTTTTTTAATAATTTTTGAAACAAAACATGGCTGAAAGTCAAGATAGCACGGATAAAAAAGTAGAGTCTGATTTAAGTGGAGAAAACATGCTTAATCACATGATAAAGTAGAATCACTGCATGAAAGGGTATGTAAAGTTGAAAATAAAATAGAGATATAAGTAACAGTAATATTGGACACACTACAAATGCCAAAAAGGAATTTGCTTTCTGGGAAAACAATTGAAAAATGAATATGATCTACTGCGAACAAATTCTGGGGTTAATGTGAGCTTACCTCAAAATGTGGGAATGAATATAAAATTGCCAAAATTTATAAGTGAGGAAAGTCATCATTCAAAAAAATTCCTTGCAGATCTGGATGAATATTTTGAAATTGAAATTTTGAATTTCAGAATATAGTCAGGCTCGAGTTATGAAAAAATGTCAGGGAGAAAAATATTGAAGTGGTTAGAAGTAGTCAAAAATGAGAGGAAGGTTTTGATGGGATGAAAAGAAAATTCCTTCAAAGATACTCAGGGCCAGATAGAAAGAAGGCTATTATGGATTTATTGCATAATAGGAGATATAAGGGGAATAAAGATAGCAAAGGGAAGAATATTTCATTGCTATGATTATTTAGAATAAATATTTGGATAACCTCTTCACTGAAATTGAGCTAGTAAATAAAATTAAGTTTCACTTCGAAATGGAAGTAATTAAAATTATTGAAGGTAAAAAATCAACTGCAGAAATTTTAAAAGTGTAAAAGTTTTTTGATGTTGTAGATAAGGAAGAGAAACAAATATCATTTGTGGTAAGGTGGAGAGAGAAAATTTCTATAACCTAATGGGTACCAAAATCAGAAGGAAAATGCTCCAAACGGCCACTGGCATCATCAGACCGAGAAAATGAATGATAAGATATAATGAGAGGGGTGTAAATGATAGAAATTGGAGTAATAAAGATGTGAAGGGAGATATTGTCCCTATGAGGGTGGAAAACTAGTCTTCTTCAGTGGCTAGTCCCCTGGTTGGAGAAGTGAAACATAGGGACTATAGAAAAAATGAAGAATACCAATATTACAATTGGAGAAGGATAGTAAAAAAAATAGTAAACCAGATTATATGGGATTATTGTATATTGATGTTGAAGTAAAGGGAATTGGTATGAAAATGGCCATTATTGATACTGGAACTACCTCCACTTTTATTAGTGAAAATTTGTATGAGGAGATAGAAAAACAAAATTTGATACAATAAATTTGGCCTAATCTGGGAATGTAAGTTTATGGGGTAATTGGGAATAAAAATGAGAGAATTGCTAAGCAAATTATGATTAAAACTTCAATGAGGGCACAAGATGTCAATGAGGTATATGGTAGGTAAATCTATGTTTATATCCATTGTTTTAGGCTTATATTGGGTCAAAAAACAAAGTAAGAATGTATTTTGGAAACAGATTAGAACATATAGTGATAAAAGATGACACCACCCAAGAAATTAAGTTAGAATTGTCCTTAAATGCTATTTCAGAAACAAAAAAAGGGAGTATTCATTTGTTAAAAGAGATGAATACAAATATAAGGGCAAAAAATGTAAAGTCAAAGAACCACTTTATAGCAATGTCTAAAGTGGCTTATTTAACAGCTGAAAGGCCTATTGGTCATACCAGAAATCTTGCCAAACAGCTGATACAATGCATGTAGGTGGACCAAACTGAATAGATTTTGAGTTTCCAAACAAGAAACCATTACTGTATTGTGCCAATTGATATGTTATTACTAAAAAATGTTAGTCAATATAATGATTCAGGAAAAGGTTTAAGCGATAATGCAGAAATAAAAAAAATACGTGATAACTCGAGCTTTATAATCAAAGTCAACACTTAAAGAATAGTGTAAAACAGAGGATTATTGCTGTAAATTGCAAATAGAATGCAACAAAGGTTTTAAAATAAGAGAAAAGGTCATGTACATTAAGGAGAGTTGCAAAATTTGTAACTAAAAATGTCTCAAATAGTGTTGTACTGTCAAAACCCAATGAACAGTATAATAATTCAAATGTACAAAGGAAAGCTTTAGTATGTGGGGAAAACATAGTATATGCCATAAAATACATAAGTAATGTTATATGTGTAAGCAAAAAGTGGGTGCTGATGGCAGTTCATATGCATTAAGATCTAAAGATGATTCTAATGAGTGTAATAGATTTAGTGAGCTAAACAGTGTAAGGCAAACAACCATTGATACTTGTCAAAGTAGTTTTAGAAACCAATACAAATACTGTAGACATAATTTGGTTTGTCAAATGTTTCATCAATTTCGACAAATGCTTCACACTGACCCTCCTTAAAGCCTTAACTCATTGTATGCTGGACTCAATCCTTGGTAACTCTCCTTACAGCACATCTTACAGTCTAAGCAAAGCCCTGTACTCAACATCCTCTAATATTATTATAATAGTCATTGTTGCAGTAGTTCTAATACTATCTTGAAATATTGTATCAATATAATATTATAATTATTATTATTATAATGATCTGTTTAATCCTTTTCCCATTCTTATTTATTTCCTTATTAACTGCCTTTTGTTTCATTTACTTTTTACCGTCCACTCTAATGTGTGTATGTATGCGTGTATCCATTTCTCCATTATAATTCAATTGTCCTGACCTTCTTTGAGAAGAAGTTAAAGTGTTGTTTGTTGGCTTTTGTTGGGTGTTTATCTACTGGCTGGTGCACCTTAATTTGAATTCATCAAATCATACCTGGCTGGCACACAGTTCAGGCCTTCCTCCCTGACAAATATTTCAATTTTTTGAGGGCTTATGCCCCCTTTGTCATGAAAGAAGGTTTGAGCTGTGTGCTGACTGGCATATTTTACAAATAAATACTCGTAATCATTTAATATTTAAACTAGCGACTGGATGTGTGAAAATTAATTCTTCCAGCAATATCATTTTGTTGAATAAGCAACTTGTTTATTATGTTCTACTGGTACAATTAATCAACTGAAATGTTTTCAGCATCAACTACTACAAACTCCACAGATTACCATAGTAGCAGCTCATTGGCTACAAATTCATATATAACTATTTTAAATATGATAAACTAAATTTAAAAAATGTAACATTACTAATTGTAGAAATTTTAAAATATAAAATGACTTTGTTAAAAGCATACGAATTATAGAAGTAAATAACAGACAAAATTAAGTGATAAATGTGCGGTATTTAATTTAACACTTATTTTTTCTTTCATTTGACTATTTATTTGTCTATTTATTAGTGTTAAAATAACAGCTAGATCATATTTGTGCACTATTTCTCATGATTCGTCCATATGAAGTATATTCTAGTTCTGTCCATATAGGAATGCATCTCTATATGGCGAGTTTATGAAGTGGTACTCCTTCTTAGGCTCACAAACACATACCAATAGTTCTATCAGACACCAAGTGATTTCTATAATTTATTACATATAAATTATACTGCATATAACAGAATATTTTATCTTTTAATTTACAAATTTATTAAGTTATGAGTGCAATTTTAAGAATCCAAGCTGGAAGTGGAACTTTATTTTCAGCTGTACATATACAATATAACATTTAAAAGCTCACAAATATTCATATAATGTGTGTTATAATGAACAAAAAGAATTTTCTATTCGATGTCACAGGTCATTTTATATCTGTACAGCTTATATAAAAATCCATGAATATCATTCATAAAAATATACACAGAGTAACAATTCAAAATTTTTAAAAGGCTTACTTAACCAAAATGTATTTTTTTCTTCCAAATTTGAGGTTGTAATAGCAGTTAAAAACTGTATTTATTTTCGTAATAATCACCTACCTAGCTACATGATCAACTAGTTGAGTTTGTAATAGAAGGTTTTTTCCAGGAAGCAAATAATCACATATATTATTTTGTGAACTTCTGACAGCAACACCATTACCAACACAAAGTGAACACAAAACATCAAGAACTTTAGGATCTCTGCCATGCTTTTCAAGCAAAGAAATAATTACTTTTATATGTTCATCCTGAAACACAAAATATAAAAAATGAACTGTTAATGTAATTAATAAGATATCTGAATTTTATGAATAAAGTAAAATCAAAATTTGAAAAAATGAAATAATTTAAATTTGATAATGTCCTAATAAATATAGATATATATTATAGCTTGGTAGGAGTCACTCCATGATGACAGCTAGTGTGTGTGAGTGTATATATATATATATGACTGATATTAGTAAGGATATGACGTCAATATGACGTCAGATTGGAAAAATCTGCACATTGGAGATAACTTGGGTGTTTATGGGATACAATAAGGAGAATATGGGGATGATGGCTATATTAGTCTGTGGTTGATTTGGATTTAGTTGAATAGGGTTTGGTGGAAGATAAGGGTTTTTATTTGTTGTCTGTTGGATCAGGTTGTCGTAAGTGGGATTTTTTTTTGATTGAATTTAGAGTTGAAGACATTTTGGGCATTTTTATATGTTGAACAATCCCTGTAATAAGTTAGGTTGTTGAATCGGTTAGGGATGTTATTTTATTATGTCTTCCTCTCCTGGCGTCGTCTCAAAGATTAAGTTCTCAAAGATTTTTGACAGTGTTCTTCTTTTCTGAATATTATACTGCAGAATCGGTGAAAGTGGCATGTTACATAGTCTGGTTGACTATGAAATACATTAACATGTATTGTAAACAATAGTTTCTGCCTTCTTTGCTGCCATAGGCACAATATTGATATTGGTGGGGAAGTAGTTTCAAGTAACTGAAACCAAACTTACCCCTGATTTAAACTTCTTCATTCCTAACTACTCTATGTATAGAGCAGACCATCCAGCCAAATCCAGAAAAGGAGGATCTGCCCTAATAATAAAAAAATCTATACCACACTATGTCCTTCCTCCCATAACTACCAATGAAACCAATTAATAGCAACAACTATCCTAATCCTAACAATAGCTGCCAACTACTCATCCCCTGACTACAACCATTATAACCATTCCTTTACTCCCTTTTCCTCCCTGCTAATCATAGTGGTAGATTACAATGCGAAGCATACAAACTTTGGCTCAAGAATCAGCTCTCCCAGAAGAATCATCCTAAGCAATTACATAAACAACAAAAATCTCACCCCAATATTCCCAAATGAATCCACTTTCTAACCAAATAACAATGCCACTCCAGATGTCCTTGATTTCTTTATTTGTAAAAAGTCAAATCATTTCTTCTCGAATATTCAAGTAAAAAAAGAAATATCCTCAGACCACTTATCCCTCTGTGCTAACATCACTATCCATCACAATTTCCAATTCTACCCCCACTACACATCAACAAACATAGACTGGAGCCTATACAAACAAATGATCCATAACAGAACCAAGATCCCACACCCGCTTACCAACGAATGCGAAATTAATGTAGCAACATCAAACCTAACTACTATAATCATAACAGAAATCAAAGAAGCATCCATCATATTACTATCCAATCCATCACAGCCTGCAGGAAGAACTGAAGAAATTATAAATCTACTTAAATACAAAACACAACTACAGAAAAAAAGTATACAAAGTGCAAAAAACGTAAAAACTCAATTCAATCAATTCACTAAAAATATACATCTCAAAATCAGGGAAATCAACAACCAGGTCTATCACCAAAAACTGTCCCTCCTCAAAACAACAGATAATTCCATCTGGAGAAGAACCAGAGAAATACTTAAAGAAAAATCAGGTATCACTCCACTTTTTTATTTACCATTACATAAAAAGTATATCTTCTTGCCAAAATCCTCTCCTATCAATTTACACCCTATCCACCCATCAACCCTTCTCTCAACTCTCACATTCAATTAGCTCTTTCCCCAATTAACAACAATACTAAATCAGAAACTTTCTTTACCTACAAAAACATTGTGAGAACCATACCCATATTAAAAAATAAAATGTCTCCAGGCATTGACCAAATAGACACCAATCACTTAAAAGGTCTACCCAAAAAGAACTTAGTCCAACTAACACAAATTTATAACGCCATACTAAAAACCTCAAATATCCCCAATAACTGGAAAATTGCAACGATAATACTAATTAACAAACCAAATAAACAAAAATCCAATCCCAGAAATAACATACCCATCAGTCTCCTACCAATACTTGCAAAAGTCTTCGAAAAACTACTTTTACCACAACTAAAAATACAAATCTAACACTTAATCCCTAACCATCAATTTGGATTCAGAAACAACTACTCCTGTCTTCAACTTCTTAACAGAATACATTAACACATCATTTGAAAACAAAAATATAGCCACGCTCTTGGATTCTGAAAAAGCATTCGACAAGGTTCACCATCCCTCACTCCTCAGCAAACTAAAACCCTACCTATCCACACATTACTTTAACCAACTATCTTACAAACTGTTCTTACCTTGTCAAATATCAAAACATTTCTCCCAAATATACTCTATTCATTCACGGGTCCCTCAAGGCAGCCTATATTCCATCTATACCCATGATATCCCCCAAACAACTGCAACAAAAACTGACATAGTTGCCGATCATATAGTCATACTTTGCCAGTTCCATGACTACAAATCAGCTACAATACAACTGCAAACTGCCATTAACCATGTAGACATTTGGGCTAATAATTAGAGAATAACCATAGACAAAAAAAATCCATCACCTAAATAAGATACCACTCACTAACAATATCTATATTATCAACACACCCATCCCAAACAAACAAAAATACAAATACTTCAGTTTAATACTCGATTCAAAGCTAACATGGTCCCAATACACCAGTCACATTAAAAAAATAATCAATCACCACTTCAAAATACTAAAACCATTAATTAATCATAATTCACCTTTATCCAATTCAATGAAAAAATTAGTTTATATACCCTTTATTTCTCCGTTATGGAAGTACTGCTGTAAGATTTGGGGTTCCGCACACATTAACATTAACAAGATCCAAAAATCTCAAAATAACATATCACAAACTGTCCCGAGTAGTTCTCTAATTCACGCATCCATAGTGACCTCGATATTCCATATATCCACCAAATAATAACCAAATACATACTTCTTCAATATTAAAAAAATACAATTCACCTCTACCTATTAATATCTGATACAGCTGCTTTTCCTCCACCTCCCATCCAACATCGCTGATTAAAAAGAAAGAAAGAAAGGGATGAAAAAACCAAATTAATAATCAATAAAATTCATAAGTTAAGGAAGTGAAACAAAATGCTTTACAGGATATATATAGTACATGTACAAATATCATAACTGTAAAATATTTAGATTGTAAAGTTTCTTGAATTAAAAAACAAACAAACATAAACTTCTGTAATATTGACATACACCTCAGTTCTGGTCTAATCACGATATTTGTCTACATTAAACCCACAAACTTATAATACCTTCACTACAACAGTTATAAACCTGAACATATTAAATGCTCTCCCACCTTAGGGGGCTCAAATTTGCTCCACTTGGAACAGTCTAGCCACCTACAACTGAATCTTCAATTCCCAATAACTGGTCACACCCAAAAAATCACAACAAAAATTTCAACCAATTTTTCACTCATCAGATGCTGTACATTTGGAAAGCTTTCCAACACATCCTACAGTCCAAGAAAAGTCTTGGGCTCAACATCCACTTGAACCATGACTCCAATGGCAAACATTTAGAGGTTGTACAGGGATAGCTTCTGAGTATTTTGATATAAGGGTCTCCAGCTGCTCATTAAAGAGTTTTCACATTTCATTTGGTTTCTTGCCCATATTAGCTTTGTATCTGTATTACAATAAAAATCGTATACAACAGTGAAAATGTTGAGTGTTAGGAAAGACATTGACGTACATTTTGAATGACATTGGATTGGTCGTGATCCTAGCTTTGTCACCACCAGACATGACACCAATGGATTTCTACTTCTAGGGACATGTGAATCGCCTACTTCACGAGACTCCGATCGATACTTGCATGGACCTGGTTCCAAGGATTATTGCAGCCATGGATGCAGTATGCCAAACTCTTGGTATTCTTGAGTATGTAAGAGTCGATGGTGTGTTGATGTACACTCTGCCATGTTTATGGTGGTCTACATTTTGAACAATAGCTGCAAGAGAACAGTTCTGTATTTATGTGCTGTTCTGTGCAGTTTTCTGTTGTGAATTTGTGCATGACCAGCACGCTGTTCAGTCCTACTATGCTGATAAAGGGGTCTCAGATCCTCAAACCCCCTCCCCCAAGCACTAATCCATTAGATGCTGAACTTTCAGAACTCTCTTTTCAACATATTCCAGGCAATGTCCTGGAATCAACATCATCTGAAAACTGCATTTCCCCAATCACACACTTACTTTATCTTCCACCATTCATTTCAGAAGTTTGTGTATGTATGCCCATATTTGTATTTGTGTATACATGAATATTTATGTACATTCAGATATTTCTCACAATTTTTTATTGTTGTGACCTTTCCTTGTAAGAGAAAGAGTTTTTGGCTTTGTTGGGTGTCAAAAACTGCTTCATAACAGCTGGCATGAATGGATTTGAATTCGACACTGTGAAGCCATCCAGCAAAATGTACAGTCCTATTCTGTCCTGAGGAAGGAAGCTTAGGCCCTTGAAAATTTGCTATTTTAATTACTATCCAGCCTCGTGACACCAACTACCTCTGTTTTCTGACCAGATGATTTCATTAATTTTTCAATGTCATATTATCCTTAGTTTCTAATATCTGTATCTCTGTCTGTGTGATAGGAAATAAATTGATAGAATGTGGATTGGATGAATATAAATGTAGGTGCCCACAGTTGTTGGCAAGTGTAATGTTTGAGTTTATTATACCCATAATGTGGAAAATAGATGGTCCACTCAGTCTACAAGCTACATATTGTGCAGTTATTTGCCTAATCTTTCAAATGTGTTGTGTGTCTGAAGATGCATATTCCCCTATCCTATACCTTTTAGCTGATAATCATTTTTGGAACCTATCCTTCAGAGACTATTTCGTGGTTTCATTGTGAAGGGGAGATTGCCACATAATGTCTATCTTGGTCCCCAATCCAGTTTGCAAAGGAGGAAACCTACCATACTGCTGAAGTACTCTGAATTATTTTTTAAAAAAAATTGCCCTCTGTGAATGCCAACATTAACTGTATAGTAAACTTCGTTCTCTGACTCTGTTATCTTCCTAATATAATATCTACACAACCGACAACAAAATTTCATCTTGTGAGAACTGTCCTGTGCAGATACATTTTTCATAACAAGGGTATGTATGCTACAAATAAATAACAACTATAAAGTAGCATAGAGACCCATTTCAAGATTTAAAAATAATAATTTGGTTAATATCTGCACAGATAAGTAAAAATAATTAATTCTCATAAATTTGCCAGGCTAAATATAAATAAATAGAGTATTAGTTTAAGTGGATAGACTGTTATTATATACTCTAATACGTAGAATAAAATAAAAAATATTAACTGTTGTACACATCAACACTAAACAAGACATTTTTAGTTTAATATGAAACTGATTGTCTTAGAAGTCATAAAATTAGTTAAATATAATAAATAAGATTTTTAAATTACTCACATTTTGAAACAAGCATAAAACTTAACTCATTAAAAATAAAACATCAAAACCATTACAATATGAGTTAATGCATACCATAAGACATTTCATCACCACCACGTGAATCATCAGGCTACTTTTTAGACTTATAACATGTATATAAGTCTAATGGTTATTGTAGCTATGCCTTAATGGTTTTTTTAAAAGAATTCTCATACTAAACAATATAAACATCTTTAACATTGAGTTGCAATCTTGACTTGGATTTGTTCCAAATAAATAACTACCATGTGTTGTATATAGACGTAGATACCACATCTGTTCAACAGATATTCTTTTAGGTTGTACTACCAATTCCTGACACATTTTCCTGACAACAATATCTCGTTTGGTGTTTGCCCGACAGAACATTATCTCGATTGATGTTTGTTTCCCCAATAAGGACATGGAAACAGAAGTTCTAGAACCTCCCTTTCCAACACACCCAATTCAAAATGTAAAACCTCCTCCTATATTCATCACCAACACCAGCAATATAAACCTACTCATAACAAACCTCAAATCAATATGCTCCTCCTCATTTTCCTACCATGAGAAGGGAAAAAAATTAAACTTAATCCACAAACACCTGAAGACTATAGAACGACCTCCAAATATCTAATAGAAAAAAGCTACATTTAATACATATCAAATTAAAAGTGAAAAAATCTTAAGAGTAGTAGTATGAGGCCTTCACCACTAATCAGTTAAAAATAGCATTAAAGAAGAACTCATTGGTATCTGAACCAGAAATTCCTCACCAAAGTTCCACCATTTAACATCACTAATAAAAAGATCCTCCTTATTCCTGCCCTCCCCCTTCTCACACCCATCACCCATAACTTTACTCTGATGTAAAAAATAAATAGTTACCCTACTCCCACCTCAACAAACCAAGAAAAAACTGCCTCCCATTCACCCAGCAATGAAGTCAATATCCTCAACACCATTTGCACGAAAATTGACAGCCTCATCTCAGCCATCACTCCACTTCTTAATATCCTGGCTACTATCCTCCCCAAACTTCTCAACTCCAAACACCAACTCTCTCTCCCACTCAATATTTGTACCTGAAGCCTAAACAATAAATTCCAAAAACTCTATTATTTTGTTACACAACATAATATTGACAACCTCTTAATCTCAGAAACAAAAATGACTCCTTCACTCAACTGTTTCGTTCCTAATTGCATTACCTAAAGATCTGGCCATCCCTATAATACCCGAAAAGCAGGATCTGTGATCCTAATCAAAAGAGACTATTCCCCATTATCCCATCCCAACTAACTCTTCCAACGAACAACAACTAACTGCAATAACTGTCCAACTTCCAAACAACAAAATTACCCTAGTAGACTACTATTCCTCCCATAATTATAAAATAGATTACAACCTCCTTTCATAATTGGAGGTGACTTCAATCAATAAACACGTGAAGTTTGGTTCTAGACTTTCCTCACCAAGAGGTATTATCCATAACAAATACATCGCTAACAAACAATTAACTCCCTTCTTTAGTAATTAACTGATTAATAATGCCTCCCCAGAAGCACTGGATTTCTTCATCTGTAAGAAGCCTAGACATCTGCTCTCGAATATCCACATCATAAATGAGCTATCCTCTGATCACCTTCCTGTCATATCATCTTGCTCCAATAGATACACAATATTAATTCTCTGAAGTTAATCTTATAAATAATCTAAGTTGCATATGGAACAATTTGTTGAAAGTTTTATTGAATTTAAATAAATAAATTTAAAGTTTACCTATACTGATTTTTCCGCATTAAAATTTTAAATAATTTTTGCTTCTAAAAATTAGATTAAACAATGGTTTTTGAATTAATCTATATAAAAGAGAAATGAAGTTACATATTAAAACAGACACTTTAGTATATTTTAAAAATGGTGGACCAATAGACAAATTTAATGCACTCCCTGTGACGATTAATAATGTTGCTGTTTGAGTATGCATTATATTCTCTACATATGTCTCAAAGCACCTTTTCTGTAGTATTTACAGACAT
Source organism: Zhengitettix transpicula (assembly GCA_037074705.1). Taxonomy (NCBI): domain Eukaryota; kingdom Metazoa; phylum Arthropoda; class Insecta; order Orthoptera; family Tetrigidae; genus Zhengitettix; species Zhengitettix transpicula. The sequence goes on from CM073592.1 coordinate 84,563,986, forward strand.
TTCTCCTACTAAGAAAAACATGCTTCAATAATTTGTATGCTCTATTGAGATTAATACAACTGTATTAATTTGTTAGATATCTGTTCAATAAGAAATAAAAATAACATGTATGTGTTGAAACTAAAATAATTAGATAAATAGGTAGCCAAATAACAGACAAAAATAAGTGCTTAATAAATACCATTCCATAAGAATGACACCACCAAACCAGGTGAAGGATTCAAAAGTGCACCTTGTTTGTGCAGTGTCGTTCTTATGGCTCTTCCTTTTATGAAGCACCTGACGAAAGCAACATTGACTGTAGAAATGTTGTGAGGTATTTATTAAGCACTTATTTGTGTCCATTATCTGGCTACTAATGTATCTAATTGTTTAAATATGACCATACTATCCGAGTTTTGCATCAATTTTTTTGTATTAAAGATAAAATTCTGAACTTAATAAATTATTAGAAATTTGGTAACTTAACTTCTTTCACAACTTTGTATTACATTCCTACAATAATTATAATTATTGACAAGGATGGTAACTATGTGATTCTTTATATTTATTAAGAACATACTTAATAATTATGATAGCAAATCATTTTCTATTTCATATATTACTATAACTAAAATAACACCATTTGAAAATAAAAAAATGTAGCTGATGTAACTCACAACTTGTGGAACCCGTACTGGATTGAGTATTCAGAATTGTATCATATATGTAATTTAATGGTACATGCTACTATTTTCAATCATTCGATTTTGAACTATAATATGTTATAACACAAGATTATTATGTAGTTGATTAGCCTCCAAATGATCTCTCTGCCTTAATATGGCGATGAAGTTTGTGTTCCAATGATCTCAAGAGTTATGAAAGTGCTACGGTAGGGCCTTCCATGCTGGATAGGTTTTGAGAAAAAAGTCAGACAAAGATGTCCTTCCAGATTGGATGTTGATGTGTGAGACTGACAACATCACACTTTTAAAAAGTTATCTTGTTCAGAGAAGTAGGATGGATACATAAAATTACCACCTCACATGAATAAGGATTTGAAAACAGGAAAATGGAATGTGTTATCCATATATAGAGCCACAGAATTGCACAACTAGAAAAACAGCTCAAAGTTTCTAAGATTGATAAAACAGCATTACAGGAAATTAGATGATAGGACAGGGCTTACTGGAAAATATGAGCAGTAACCTTTATTATAGTTGTCAAAAAAGAGATTTAATACTATTAATCACATACAGGGTAAAAAAAGGTTGTGGTATTAAAGGTAAGTTTTATGAAGAACTGGAAAAAGTGGTTTCTAATTGCCCCAAAAATTATGTTAAACTACTTCTTGGAGATTTTAATGCACAAGTGGGATGTGATGACCAAGACAGCATGTTGAGAAATGTTAATGTTTCTGTTATGATCTCTGACTATTGTTTAAGAGTTTACCTATTCATTTCAGCCAATGATATGTTACAAGTGTAAGGTTGCAACATGTAAATGTTTCTAATTAATGAGTAAATAATGTAATATGGAAATTAAAGTATAATAAGGTCTAGATGTACAAATGCAAAATTGTTTAAAGTTGACTAAAGAATATATTGACAGTCTATGGGGTTAATGGATAAATATGGAATGGAATGATTTTTCCCAGTTAGTGTGAAGGATTGAAATGCCCTACCTACACGAAACAAGAGCATCTCCTTTGTTAAATGTTGTATAAAAGATTTTTTCAAATATGCTATTTTGCGTTTTTATCAATAAAGCATGATTAGAAACTACCAGATGGCTTCAGACCTGAGAAGTCCACTTCAGATCACATACATACATACATACAATAAAAATTTGGGAAAGTTTAGAGAATGTGGGATTGAAACACACTATGCATTTGTGGGCTTCAAGGCTGCCTACAATACTTTAAATAGAAAAGAACTCTTCAGGTCAATGGGAGAATGTAATATTCCTAAAAAAAACTATTTGACTGAGCTCAAAATGTAAAATGTAAAGGTTCTTAATGGAACATTTTAATACATAGATAGGTCTGAGACAATGAGGCACCCTATCATGTCTGCTTTTCAATGCAGTTTTAGGAAAAGTGATGGATGCTGATCTGGATGTCAGAGGAACCATACTACATAGATCACTACAAATAATAATATTTGCAGATCATGTAGTACTAATAGGCAGGCAGGAGAAAACAATAATAAACGCTTATGTAACCTTAAGAGTATGCAACAGCACAAATAGAGTTAGAAGTTAACAACAGTAAAACAATTCATGGAGACCTCTAGAAGCATTTCAATTAATGGTGAATATATAGAAAAAGGTAACAAATCAAAGTACTTAGGAGCTAGTGATGATAACAACTACATAAAAATTAATCACATTCAAGACAACAAATGTTATTATTATTAAGGAAAAACAAGCACATCTAGATTGAACAAAAGAAAAGAACAGGCACATACAATCGATTTTCTCCAACACGCTCTCCAATTGATTGTATGAATTGTTAGCAAGTAAGCATTGTTTACCTAACAGCTTAGTAAACAAATCTGCAAGTTGTTTCTTGGAATCTACGTGTTCTACTCTTATCAATACACACTGTCAATACACACACCTGAACAAAGTGGTATCGTACATCTATATGTTTACATCTTTTGTGGAACTGCAGATTCTTTGACAACTTGATGGCACTTTCATTATCAATATGTAACACTGGTGTGCAAAATTTTATTTGTAATTCCGGCAACAGTCGCACCAACCACAACTCCTTCACTTGCCTTGGTCTTTGATAACACCACAGACTTCTGCAGTTGACCCGACCAGGACACAGCACCTACATTAAGTGTAGTGACTTAGCTGTTAGTGGAATGTTTTGCCCTCAGGAAAAGTCCATGTCTGTGAATGCCTCCAGTTCCAGGTTGATCTCGCCTTTGAAAATAATTCTGTGCAATGTTGTACCTCTTTAGTACCTCATTTTACACTTTATACATTGTGTGGAATGCACCATGGTATCTGCTAATGTTATAGCAGGATCTTGATTCTCAGCCATCATCATAACAACAGCTAGAGCTGTTTGATTCTTGAATCTGACCTAAAAATCACCCGAAGTCTGCCAATCCGGTGACAGGTGTTCGTGACTAGTCCAATGTAAAAGCATTAACTTATTACTGCTCGGTTCGGAGTTTCTGGACTGTTTACAACTTATAGATTGAGGACATTTACATCAACGCTCTCTGGAATAAAACATTCACTCTTTGGTACAGAGTGTAATGCCCTGTCCTCACCATTGGAATTATCATCACTGCTTGGATTTAGGAGATTTAATGCACACCCTTTTCGGCTTGCACATCATGGGTCATTATAACATATAACATATGTGAATAGCATGAAAAATAGCCGTCTTTTTCATTGTAACACCTGAGTAAACGCCTTGACACTTTTCAGATCAAACTTTGTGAAAAATTGCTGAGGTAGTACATTCCATACTATACACACAAATGATCCACTGACTTGAAAGATTTTCTGGACCAAAGTTCATACAACAGGAGTTTTACCTGCTATGTTTAGTATATACAATGCCATTTCACATGCATATCAACACATACACTTAGGACACTGTAGACCTAGACAGCTCAAAAAAATGCCGATTTTATTGTTCTGCAGCACCATTCTATTGGAGGAAATATATGATGCTGTAATTCACAGCTCGATGCCCAGTGATCATAACTTCTTGGCTATCAAATTCACCACTGCCATCACAAGTTACAGCCTTAATACGATGTCCTGCAACTCCGGCTTCCTTCAGAAAAGCTGTGAGACAGTCTCCTACTTCATATTTTCTTTGAATTAGGAACAGGTGTCTGAATTTTCTATAATAATCTTTGCTGGTCTTCTGTGCATACAGACATAGGCTCGTTGAAATCAGCGGTACTAACTTCACCAATTGCTCAATCAAATGGCAATCGATAAGCTTTGCCCTGTGCGCATCCATCACAAAAGCTCTTTGTAACTTCAAAGTTGACATTCACACTTATCTTGCAGAGACGTTTATTTACGTGTCTCTTGTCCTGGTGATACTTGTGCTACAACTGCAAAGTTTCTGCAGAAGTTCTGACACAGGTAGCTGCTGGTACTCTAGGAACTTTTATTTGCATTTCCAAGCAATACAAGCCATCCTTTCACTTCACTACAGCCATCACATCTTCACCACATTGAATCATTTTATCGGTAACTCAATGTTCAGAAAATAGGTGATAGGAAATTTCAGGAACATATGAGACTCTGTCTACCAATAATGACACTGCAACTTTCCCAACACTGTAAACACTTAATGATTGTTTATTGGCAATTGTAATTGAACCAGGAATCACGAATTTAGTATACTCCTCAAAGTAGTCTTTGTTTGCAGTCATGTGATCACTAGCTCCCTAATCCTACACCCATTTGACACTTTCGCTGAACCTTTGCTCTTTCGTTGTACTATCAGCAATTGAGATAAATGCCCGACTTTATTTTCCATCAGACTTTCTTTTCTCTCTCATGGAAATGTTTGGAACTGTCTGAATTCTCCACCACATATGAAGCATTCCCATGGTCAATCGGATTTGAAGTGATTGTAATAACATACAAATAACAGCTCACTTTCTTATCATTCCCATTCTTGAATGACAATCTAGTCTTCTGCTTACGAATGACAAAAGCACCTGATGCAGGAGACCCACTGCCAGCCAAATTATTATGCTCCATTGAATTTAATTGTTCCAACAGCTTTGGCATTGTTCGGTCAGAGTTTTTCAACGGTGACCAGACTGTTCTGACAAATTTATACTCGTCACCAGCATTTCACAGAATTTTATGTTGCAAAACCCACTCTAGCAATGCTGTAGACTTAACCTTTACAAGCTTCTCATTCACATCAGCAAACAGGTTGGCTATTTCTGATACCAAAGAGTCTATAGTCTTCTCTGGCTCACATCGTTTATCGAAGAATTCATCCATTCGAAGATTGTGGTGACGATTGTTCACACACAGAATGCAGCGTTGACCACATCCCCATTGCCAACCGCGTACAGCATATGAGAACCATCGGCTCTGCTGCCACAGAAACAGAAATGGTAGATGCTGCCATTTTGTTTTCACATTGCCAGCTAATTTGCGCAGGTGACGGTGTAGCTCCTTCCGGCGCTGTCAGACACGAACTCGAACAGCCCAAGCTGCAGTAGGTATAGTTCCATGTGTCACTTACAGTTTTCACAGTTACTCTGCCCTACTAGCTTATTGATCCTGTATTTGTTTTCGACTCTCATGCATGGTTAGCTGACCGAAATACGAATGATAAATAAACCAAAAGTGTTCTCTGTCTACAGAACACAAATTAACTTGTAACTGAATACGTCTCACCGATAATTAAACAATCTACAACTATCGGCGATTAACTATGAGTATGAACAGTGGAAAGCATGACTCTGCTCATAACCTATTAAGGAAAAACAAGTGTGTCTTATCCGGATGGAACAAAAAAAACCAAAACAGACTCCCAAGCATCCAAATAATTAACACTGCTGCGTCAAAGAGTAAATGACTAAGAACAAACAAATATAATTGATTTTCTCCAACAATTACAAAAAATGTTTTATGTTAAAAAATGTAAGGAGACAACCCAAAATAAAAATATATACAACATTAATAAGACCTGAAATATAGGCTTAGTATGGATGTGAAAGTTGGACACTCTAGAATGATTAAGAAAAATTGAGCTATAATGCTATACTGAGGATAAAATACAATGATGAACTATATAAAATCTATAAAAAGCCTAACTATATTTTGATACTATAAAAATATGTAGGCTTAAATGGCTAGGATACAAAGGAATAGTAGATATTAACACATACAAGTAGTTAAGCTTCTCGAATCCAGGATGTAGTAGAATAAAATATATTTCAGATAAGGCGGCTAGATGTAGCTTCGAAGGACCTACAAATACTAAAACAAAAGCATGGTGGATAGAGGTTCAAGATAAGAATAGATGGAATGCTATCATTAAGGAGGCTAAGGTTTATAAAGGGCTGTAATGACAGTTGAGAAGAAGAAGTTGAACAGCTCATGCTGGCTATTTACTGTCATATAATATTAGTAATTCCTCATGCAATAACACACTATTTGATTACGATTAATAGTTCATGCTGACAAATTACATTGTAACTTAATTCTACATCTTAGATTCTTAATTCTGATTCTTCTATAAATTATTTTACTGAATAGAAGGAGTGGTTGAGAAAAACTGAAGTTAACTCAGCTAAAATTGTCATTGGTTATTATATAACTTAATTCTTAAATTTAGAAATGCCTGAATAATGGACACCAGTGTGTACAATTGAGAATGATTTACATCTTTGTATAGATTATGTTTGTTTCTTGTGTTGAATTCAGAAATATCAGAATTGTAGATAAATAAATGCAAATGTAAATGTATTGGTATGGCAGAGTGAAAATAGCCTGTATTTTTAAGAGACTTCTATACAAGGTTCACATGTTGTTAAAAAATAGTATTTTTTCATGTTGAATTGATGCAGAAAATAATTCAATATGACAAAATAGAATGAGAATAAGCAGAGCAAACTAGTTCTTTAAAATTATTCAATGAAAGTATAAATAACAGGTTCAGTACGTTAGTTTATAAAATAGATAATAAATTAAGTGTTATGGAAACAGGTGTAGATACAAATAGTAATAAATGTAATACACATTAAAAAAGTAATACCAGAGGATGAAAACAAAAGCAATAGAGTTGATAAAAGTACCACGTCAAAACTTAGTGAGTGGGATAAACATTTAGATGCAAACAAGAATCTAGCAAAAATCTTTCAATGTTCAAAATTGCCAAGGATATGAAAAAATGTTTTAGATTTAGAAAAAATAATTCACTTGCATTAAAGAAAGTCTCAAGAACTGTAACAAAGAAGGAAATTCTTGAAGATAAAGTTATCAGGTCTGGAAATAAGATTTAGAAAAAATAATTCACTTGCATTAAAGAAAGTCTCTAGAACTGTAACAAAGAAGGAAATTCTTGAAGATAAAGTTATCAGGTCTGGAAATAAGAAAGCGGAATTTGCTCATACATGGCTCTGGTTGTCAGTGAATTGAGTGTCAAACCACATCGATGGTGCCTTTTTCTTGTGTTTACATTTGTCAAAGGCTTTTAACTCGCAAAAATACAAGTTTAATAAATGCACATACTTTTTCATAGCATTGAACATGTCAAATTTTTTAACTGAAAACTACAATTTGTGCATAGCAACGATTTTATTCTACCATTTGAAGAAAACCACCAAAGAATTACATCAAATGCTTGTACAGTAATGTTCTTGGTAAACCACAGTGCTAAGAGTGATTTAAAAAATTCAAAAGTGGCGATTTGGACATATGAAATGAAGATGTGTAAGACCACTAAAAAAGTATCAAAAAGCCAAATTTCAAGCATTGTTGGGTAACAGTGACACTAAAATACAACAATAACTTGTGGGTCAATTAAATGTGATATGAGAAGCTATTTCCATATGTTTGAAAACAATGAGGAAGATCCAGAACTGTGTGCCTTCCTGATGAAGGGGACGCAGTCCCTTGAAAATTTGAACTTCCACCTATGTCAGACTGGACCAACTACTGACTACCAATTTCAGGTAAGTCGGCATTGTTGTCTCTCTTTCCTACCCAAGATACAATAACTATAGTAGAGCAACTGTGACATCTGGATACAGTGTGGTGTAACTCTATTTTATATATATATATATACTAGCTGAGTGCCCGGCGTTGCCCGAGATGTCATTATCTATAACCATCGATATGACTCCAATTTTGGTTGCTTTTGCACTTTTTTTATGTAAAGCTCCTCCAACCCTATCCCTAAATGTGCTCACCTCCCATGCCGAAGGGGGATGAAGTCATTGACTAAATATATCCGCCGTTTTTACATGTTAGAAGATGACCACCCCCACAAATGTGCGATAATGAAAAAGAATGTATTCCACGCAAAAATAGGCCGATTACATTGTCTGAAAAATTCTTCCTCCGCCCACCACCACCTCCCAAACCCACCGCGTTACCCACGGTTGTCACAATTAAATTCAGCGACATTCACAGTCTCTGAATTGATTCTAATCTCGGTTGTTTTTGCGGTTTTTATTTAACATACCTCCACCCCACCCCCAAGCTTGCTCCCCTCACAGGGGTTAAATTATACACAAACAACATCAGTATAAATACTATCAAAGTAATTAACCCCAGGAAATAATTATCGCAAATATCGACCGTTTAACATGTTTGAAAAATTCCACCCTGTCCATTCCTGCCTCAGGGGATTAAATGGGTAATTGAATATCATCTCAGATAACATCAGTTGAAACACTGTCTCTTTGACTAAAAATATTTATCTGCCTAAATATTCTCTGTTTTAGCATGTTTGAAGTTTCCACCCACTCCCCTAAGTGTGTTTCCCTCTCATGCCGAAAGGTGTTATATTTTACAAACAACATCGGTAGATATATTATCAATGTCATTGACCTTGCAAATTAATTATTTAACACAAATACCAATCGTTTAACAAGTTAGAAAATTTCCACTTCTATCCACCCCATCCACTCCCGCTCCTTGGGGTTAAATGGCCAATTGGATGCTATAATTGATCTGGGAGTCATCCATTGCCTTGGATTTGACTCCAATCTCGGTTGTATTCGCGTTATTGCAGCGTTCCTCCACCCAACACATAAAAGTGCTCTACTGATAAGCCTGCAACGGGTTGAAGTTATAATCTGTGAAAATGTCGAGAAATCTCATTGATCCCGAAAAATATTTAGTTGCCAAAATTGGTTGATTAACATGTTTGACAATTTCAACCCCTGACCGACCATGGCCCTGGGAGGTTAATTGCTAGTTTATAGCATAATTAAACTCAGCGTTATCCATAACTTTGCTTTTGACTCCAGTCTCATTTGTATTCGAGTTATTTTTTTGTAATATTAGTTAATAGAGTTCTCCTTTCCCATGCCGTAAAATGTTGAAATTTTACTCACATATATTGGTACAAACACTATTAATTACTTTTACCTGGAAAATATTTATCTGACTAAAATATCGGCTGTGTTAGCATCTATGAAGATTTCTACCCAAACCACCCCTGCTTGGGAGACTTAAACCGCAACTTGAATATGAGAATTAAACTCACGGATAACCATAACCCTGGATTTGAGTTCAATCTCGATTGTTTTTGCGTTATTATTATATAAATCTACTCCACCCCCACCCTTAAGAGAGCTCCACTCAAAATTCCGAAAGAGGTTATATTAAACATATGGAACATGTAGAAAAATATAATAAATTTTAGTGAACCATAAAAATATTTATTCGACACAAATATCGACTGCTTAACATGTTTGAAAATTTCAACCCCAGTCCATCCCCGCTTGGGGAAGTTAAACTGTAACTTAAATGTCATAATTAAACACAGTAACAAATATAACCCCAATTCGACTTGAAACCGGAATGTGTTTGCGTAATTTCATGTAATGCCACTCCACCCCCAACTCTTAAGGGTGCACCACTCCCATGCCTAAAAGAAGTTTAAATTATACACAGATGAAGTGAAATATTATAAATGCTATTGATCCAGAATTATATTGATTTGACGCAAAACTCGGGCGGTTAGAATGTTTGAAAATTTCTTTCCCCGCCCACCCCCTCTCATCATCGCCAATTCCCACTAACACCCGTCATAAATAGTCTCAGCTACATCCATATCCTCCAATTTGACACAAATCTAGGTTGATTTGGCGTTAATTATATGAAACATCCCTCAACCCCCACACATAAGGGTGCTTCCCTTGCATGCCAAAAGGGGATGAAATTATTCTCAAACAACATCAGTAGAAATACAACCAATATAATTAACCCAGAAAATATTTATTCAACGCAAATATCTGCTGTGTTTTCATGTTCAAAAATTTCCACCCTGCTACCCCTGCATCTGAGGGGTAAATGCAAAGTTTAATGTCATAACTAAACTCAGTGACATCCCTAACCTTTGATTTGAATTCAATCTCAGTTGTATTTGCGTTATTTTTCTGTAAAGTAACTCCACCCAAAACCCTAAGGGTGCCCCTTTCCCAGGGCATAGGAGATGAAAATTATATTCAGATAACATTGGTAGAAACACTATCAATATCTTGGACCCCTAAAAATTATTATCTGACTAAAATATCGGCTGTTTTAGCATGTTTAAATATTTCCACCCCCGCTTCTGGGGGTGGTAGACGCGTCTCACCCCAACAGTGCTTTTTCCTGGTCGCAAAGAACATGTGTACGAAATTTGGTGAAATTTGCTCCACCGGTGTAGATTTGTATAACGAACATACAAACATACAAACACTCATGTTTATTTATAAGATAAGATAAGAGATATATATAAAAATATATATATATATATATATATATATATATATATATATATATAAGGAAAATGTGACAAGGTCAAATTAAATAACACATTTGGATAGGAAAGAGAAACAGCGATGCCGACTTACCTGAAATCAGTAGTTGGTTCAGTCTGGCATAGGTGGAAGTTCAAATTTTTAAGAGCCTGAGCCCCCTTCATCACGAAGGAATATATATATAATTCAGTTAATTTGACTTCACCCTATGTAGCAGGAATTACAATTAGAGCAAGAGATTTTGTATAATACACAATGTTTGCTACAGGTGTCAAGTGAGTCCACAAGAACCCACTTGACAACTATAGAAACATTGGGTAGTTTACAAAATCTCTTGCTCTAATTGTAACTCCTGCTACATAGGGGAGGCAAAACATTCACTTAAAACTTGTATCAAGTTTACTTCCCAATGATAAACAATCTGTAGTCTCCTAACATATCACCAATTCAAAACATTCGTTTGATTGGCAATATGATAAGATTTTAGACAATGACACCATATACCATTCCCAAATTATATCTGAAATGCTTCATATTAAATCCAAATAAACTGATACTATACAACTCAACAATAGCTATGATCCCTTATTTTTACGCTAATCCTTCTGCCTCCCATTGTCGTTGCATTTTGGGTTTTTCAAGTGTAATTGTGCAGTTATGTTGCTTCTGGCTCTCGTGTTTTCTCCATCACCTAACGAAAGGGGCAAGGATCCCAGAAACATTGTGTGGTATTTACATCATCACTTAATTTTGTCTGTATTTTAGTATATCATTGATTATTATATTTTATATAGACATATTATAATTTCATTTCAATGATAATTTTGAAAAGTTGAAGTAATCATGACCCTAATTAAATATCTAAGGTTTTCCTTGTAGTTGATACAGTAAGAGTTCTTGTGCTTCCATACAGGTACAGCATCAATTAAACTGTGAAGTTTTGATGCTGCAACCTTTGTCCTCATCCTCCAGGCAAAGTGCAAGATGACGATGAAGCTTGTGGTAATGGAAATATCGCGGTTTAATTGCTCTTGTATCCATGTGGAAACCAAAGAACACTTTCTCTGATAACTTTAACTGTTTCAAAACTACTGAACATTTTCCTAAAGATGATCTATTGTAACGTGTTCGCCCATCAATATAGCGTTGTTGCAATAAACGAAGGGTTCCTTATCAGCTGATTCATGCTGTGAAACCTGGTCATGTTTACATGGAGTTGAATGCTAATTTGGAACTTAGGAAGGAAAGGAGATCTAGGAATGATCTCGAAAGCTTAAAGGTGTAGACAAGTGGAGGAAATAGGTTAGTGTATGGGGTGGATTCACCTGAGGCTCATCAGGTTTGGTGGTTTTATCAGTCAAGACACAGAAGTAAAGTTTAGCAGTATATTTAAAGTTACATATACTAGCTGTGGTGAAGGAAGAGGGTAATACAGATATGAAGGCAACTAGGAACAGACCCAGTTGGAGATGTGCATCTTCGATAGTGGAAGCAGATATTATCTGTTGAGACTTGGGAACCTGTCACACTTAAAGGTAGTGCATGCTCCATTTTAGTAGGAATGCACACTCTGGCATAAAATCCCGATCAAGGATGAATTTCAAATGTCCTACATATGCTGGTGGACTGCGTAGCCAAAATAATAATGGTGGAGGCCACCATTACACTATATACAGTTACAAATATTAAATTTGATTTTTGTAACTCTCATAGAGTTGCTCAATAGTCACAGTTATAATTTATATAATTCAGCTCTCATAATTTTGTTAAATAGTACTTTTATGTTATAAAATTATTTTTGAAAAATAAAATGGTGGAGCAGAACTTTAAATGGGTATGCTAATTTAATTATAAAAGTTTCTGTAGTGACTAAGTAATGAGTTTCTTAATTATTATGTATTACAATATTTTTTATTTATATACATAATATTCCCATTACACCAAAATAATTTGATTTATGTATAATGTAATATACGAAAAATTTAAATAGTGAAACCATTGGAATAGTAATATTTAATATTGTAAGTATGTGTTCATTTCGTTTTCACTTAGATATAATTGAAATTTATGCAGGATGGAGCAGAATGAAATCCCTGATTTGATGTGTGAATTGTGAAAAAACATTTCAAGATAAAAGAAAAACGTGTTTTTTAAAGCTCTTGATTTGATTTGATTTTTTTACGTAACTTTTAAAGATAATATTGTCCAAGTGGCAATCTTTGTGGGTGATGCACATATTGATTGAACCATTCAACAAACTTTTCACCACTCTTGTCAGCATATCTTGCATCATTTCGGTGATTACGTCCTCAATTTTCTCCTTTAGAGCTTCCAGGGTTCAAGCTCGATCTTTGTAAACCACAGCTTTGAGGTAGCCTGATAGAAAAATGTCACAGGGTGTCAGTTCCAGGGAGCAAGGGGTCACAGAACATCCCCTCATAAGATCAGGTGGCTGGGAATCATTTATTGCTTGAATGACAGTCAGTATGGGCCAAGGCTCCATCCTATTGAAACCAAAAGACTTTTGTGTCATGTTCTGTGGCATACTGGGGCATAAAAAATTCTCCAGCATCTCACAATAGGGTGCTGAAGTCACAGTCACACACTTCAACTTCAACCGTCTTCAAAAATAGTAGGACCACTTATGCCTATCGAGGACACCGCATACCAAACTGTCACTTTCGGGTCCTGAAGCAGTCTTGGGTGCAGTTTACAAGGGTTTGCAGTTGCTCAGTAATGAAAATGTTGTTTGTTTACTGCACCGCTAAAGTGAAAATACTGTTCACACAAAAGTGCCAGAGGGTAGAGGTGGTAGGACTGCATTTCAAACATCTTTACAGCCATGTTGGCTCTGTGCAATCACAATCTTGTAGGGGTTCATCTTAAGATCTGTGTGTAAAATTTGTCTTAGCATTCTGGACAATATTCCAAGGGCAATGGTGTGTTTCTATGCAATGTGTATTGGAGATTGTTCAATAGATGCCCTAAAAGCCTCCAGTTTTTCAGGCGTTCTCACACTTTAAATCACCCGTCTGGTTTTTTAGGAATTGCAGATCCCATAATCTTTATATTACTGATATTTTATGGCCAGGAACACTGTTGTTACAATTTAAATTGAACCGCCTCTGTATCACCACTACTCTTTCCCTGTTTTTAAAAAGGTCTCCACAAAATTGTGACTACTGAAAACGGCATTGTTACCCCAACATAACCTCTCCCGCCCTTTTACCTGCTCTGGAGCCCCTACAGTAAATTTTTGGAACTAAGGACTAGATTCTGCCCCATTTTATAATTATAATATACTATTTCTTATAATCCAATTCAACCTACAAACATATTTCCCATCACATGCAAATTATTGTTTAACAAATTAGAAATCATTAAACAAATTACAAATCATTTACAATAACATATATAGTTTAAGATTTTAAATATAAAATTACTAGTTAGTCTTTAAAGACTACTTTTAATGGCAGGAACACAGATGCTATTATTAAATAATAATTCACTACAAGACACAAATATTAATATGTAATAAAAAGAAATTTAAAATTGTTTTTTGTACATTCAAGTTCACTCACCCTCATCATATTCAGAGCTTCCGGTGAATCAATGAGAACACAATGGAGCACATCTAACATTCCAGTACCTTCACTAGAAGCCTGTGATCCCAATCTACTAAACAACCAATTCAGTCTATTGGAATTTGCAAACTGGGCACAATTTGTATGGTTTCCTTTAATTATAGCAGCTGAAAGCAATTCATTCACAATTATTAAAGTTGTAGCAATCAAGTGGTTGTTTTATGGTTGAATGAATGTATGTATGTCTATATATGTGTGTGTATATATATATATATATATCTTACCGAGTAATTGATATAAATATCCTGAAATAACATCCCAATTTTGACCTGACTCATCACCAGATAAAGCTACCAAAAATCCTTGAGAAGTTATAACATTGATTTTATCAATTGCTTCTAAAATAAGGTTTAATATACCCTCTTCTTGAAACAGATCCTGGCGGTTTCTAAGAGCACGTAACCTATTTTGTTTCTCTTCATGTTCTGTAAAATCAAAACACACAATGGAGTCAATCAAAGTTTAAATCTGTTTCTAATAATTGAACATAAAGCAGTATAAAATATTAATGTTTTTTATTGAATTGAATTTTCCTTTACACAAAATGGAAATGAAAATGATTGCTTTTAAGTGGAAATAAATTAGAGAAAATAGAGAGGTTAGACTCGAACAAAACAATTAATACATGTGATATATTTCTGAGAAACAATTTAGGCTTAATAGTGGATTTTGATGATGTAAGTTGGAGTCCATTTCACAATCAAATAATTAGAATGATTTAATGAAAACTCTAGTAAAATACACTTTCTTTTATTATTGCAACTAATTATTAATTACTCATAAAAATTAAAAAGGCCACGTATAAACTATGGAATCATATGTCTGGTTCTGCATGAGATGCATGTTCCATCAGAATTGGGGCTTTCGAATCTGCAAAAGATTTTTTAAAAAAAATTTAAAAAGCCACGTCATAAATTAACCCAACAGTAGTTAAGAAACTGAAATTTACCTATTTCAAAGATAAGAAGACCAAGACAAAGGAATAAATCTGTAGGAGATTATCTGGGGAGATATCCAGTAGGATTGTTATAAGTACCCTTAGGGTATTCCATTGTCTTTTAAATTTTTATTTTATTTTAATAAAAGTAATAGTCTGGAGACTTTACAGTTTTTATAATAGACAGATATAAGACTTTCCATTGTCTGAGTAAAAAAATGAAGTAGATAACAAGCAAAGAGAGCATGAAACAAAGAAAACAATATATATGAAATAAAGAGATCAGCGAGAAAATAGATTAGGACAAAGTAATAAATTTTCTTTCTGATCGCCTCTATATTTTGTATATATTGATTATCCTTTGTTTCTTCCTCTCTTCTTCTCTTCTTGACTCAGATGCTGTAATACCTGATAAATACTTATAATAATATTTCACCAGCATTATCAAAAAAATTAATAACTTGATCTAGTAGCATGATTCATTAAAAAGAATCAAACTAAAGATGAGGAAGAGGTGGTATCATAAGAGAAGAGATCTTTGGGACACACATTACCAAACAGTAACTTTAAAGTCCTCTTCTGTAAAATATTTGCCATATTAACAATAATTAGCAATCATATTTAAAAATCAGGTTTCTATAACTGAATTATGTGCAGTATTGTTTACCCATTTCTTCTTCTGGTTGTGCAAAATAATTAATTAGGTCCTCCAGACACATAACCATTTCATTCAAATTAACAGACATAAAAAAGAGAGATGCACGTCTGTTCATTTGGAGTGTTTCCAGGCCTCTGAAAGAAAAAGTAAAGATAAATTTATTTATAACCAAAGAAAAAAAGTAGTTTAACATGGAAATATATCCACATTTCTTAGTCTATGAAACTGATATCTACAACAATCAAACTGTTAGTGAAATTTATCTAACTTCAATATAATTATAAGTGAATTACCAGCCAAATGTCAGAATTAATTTAATTAAAAAATAAATAAATGACGTCACATCTATGACCTCATCAGATGTCATCAGATTTGGAATTTTACAAATCTAAAAATAAAAATTATATTTAAACAAGTGTTGGCTAAAAATGTTATAGTATAATTTTATGGAAAATACAATACATCTGTGTTAAAAATATACTAATTAGATAAATAAAAAACCAAAATAAATACAACCACTTAATTTTCTGTCATTTGGCTATTCTTTATCTAATTATTAGATAAAATAGATTTAACTTACAATTTCCATACTTTGCCAAATTCTTCTAATAATATCAGACAAATACAGATGTTTTATAATTAAATTTTGTGTAGATTTTCCAAGGCATACATATCTGCAATGCCCATTTTAACCAAAATGAGCATAACAATGTTACAAGAAATGCATATGTATTTTTGTAGGTTTATAAGGTAAAATTTCACTTATTGAAAGTAAATGATAATGTACAAGACATGTTCAGAAAGTAAGTTTACTGTGACCATAATGGACTGAGTTTTTTTGTATTTTGAGAGTGGCAACACTAAGTGGTAGAGAGGGATCTCCTGACAGAGTGAGCATCACAGGAACACTGTAGTACGTAAACTCACATTTTAGTGTCCAGTTCAATAAAATATACTGTTAAAAAATCCTGCCAAGTGCTGTGATCCGCTTCCTACTTGTGGAAGGAATAACATCTACCAAATTTTTCAAATAAAAATGGTTTACAGCAAAGGTGTTACAAAGACAGTCATCACAGTGGCATCACACCAATTACCTATCTGCCAATAAAAATTCAAAACCACAATTTTGGACAAAAAAAATATAGCCTCAGTGTTTTGGAACCAAAAAGGCATCATTTTGGTTGAAATTTTGAAAATTCCTGAAAATGCACAATAATATTATGAGAACCTAAAAAATGACCATTCAAAACAAAAGAAGGGGAATGCTGACAAAAGGAGTGTGCTTGTTGCATGACAACACCCATCCTCACATAGCCTTAACCACCAAAGCGCTCTTAGACTCATTTGGTTGAAATGTTTTGAACCACCACCCCCTCCCACCCCTGTATTCCCCTGAATGAGCGTCTTCAGATTTTCACGTCACTGGAGGCAACCATGGATGGAATTAAATTTTCAACTGATGAGCAGGTGCAGAAAAAGGTTCTGAAGTGGAGGAAGGAGCTGGTGGGACAGGGAGAGTTCTTCAAGAAGGGCATAAAGAAACTTGTGCCAAGGCTCACCAAATGCATTGAATGGGATAGTGACTATATGGAAAAATAGTCAACAAGTATATCAACAACATCCTGTAATTTTTTCAAATACACTTTTTTCTAAAAAAAAATATAAAAATCTAGTACACTTCCTTTCTGAACATGCCTCATATGTTTCAGACACATTGCTGTTGATATTTAAATTTAACAATGAAAATTTATTGATGAATAAAATGCAGTTCCAGCCACTGAAGCAAAGCATTAGTGGTGCCAACAAATACAAATTTTACTGGAAATATATTAAATTTTTGGGCAAATCACACACTCAAAATAAGCTGACTTTAAGTGAAACTCAATTAACAAAGAATTCCTCCCTTGACTAGATCCCTAGCATCAAGGTGAGATTACTCAAACTATCCTAGACCATGTGCAAGTAATTAAATTTCATTAGTATTTCAGTCAAAATTTGGTATGGGAACAATATTAATTAATATTGGAATAAATAACCAGCACAGATTCAACACTGAGTAGACAGGCACATCCTTGGGTGTGACGTCATCATGACCAGCTGTGCAAACTAGGAACTACAGTTTTGACACCATCCCATCATAAGGAGCAGGCATTATCTTAGGCCGCACAACTCAGAATGTGGCTATATGGGAGTAACCGGTGCCATTTTTAAGTGGCTCAGTAGTACTCAAAAGTGATAATAGAGGGCATGCTGACTCACGCTGCTTCAAATGGAACAAATATACCAGTACTTCAAAGTTATTAGAATACAATTTGTAAAATCAATATTATATGTACGTGTTAATGAAATGTTTAATTAATAAAAGTCATATTTATTAGTGGTGCCAAGGCACAAAGGTTCTACCCCACGAGCCACCCCTGATAAAATGATAAAAGTAATTTACAATAATAAAGTATCATAAATTATATATTTAATTTATTAGTACAAATTTCACATTTATAAGAAAATTATTGGATCTAATCTGAGACATTTCACTCATCAACCTTGAATAATCACCAAGCCACCTAGAAAATAAATTGAAAAGAACTAATGCTATACATATACATACCAATACATTTCTCTAACAATATAGAAAACAGTACATTGGCAAAACAAGAGAGAATAAAAAAGCATAAAAGTAATGTGTAGCTCAGAGATATTTCTAAGTTTGTACTGTTCTGAGTGTGTACACAAGTTCAATAATAAATTTAATTTTTTTAAAGTTGAATCTCAACTTATATCTTAAATAGAAATAAGGAAACTAATTACATGACATTCAAAAATTCTGTTAACTTTCCGGACAACAGAAAAATCCTAATCTATGTGATCAAAAGTGCATTATGTTTTACCAGTTCTGATTCCTACCAATTCCCTCTGTCATAATTTTCTGTATTATAGACATTGAAATGCCTGATAAAATATTTCCTAATAAAAAGAAATCTACTTTTGTTTGCAGTAAAAGTTTATTTTTGCACTACTATGCCATAGGCCTACTTAATTTTTTTTTGCATTTGTGTGAAACTATTTCCTCTGTTCGATAGTCACCTTAGAAAAAAATATTTATGTGACTGATTAAAATACTCTCTCTAAAGCCTTATGAGTAATAGTAATAGTTGCAGCAGAAGCCATGGGATGGCAATATATTTTAAGGAAATAACCATTTACAGAATAAATAAAATCAAAATACAATGCTTTTATTCAGTATTAAGTGAAAACCAAAACCATAAAAAATTGTCTTACAAAGCCTAAAATATGTCCAATATATTGATAAAAGCTCTCTCTTTTGACATAAAATATATAAACGAGATATTAACATACACTTTCAATAAATAAATCAAAATGAAGATTTATTAGTGGTGTTGCTAGTGTCACCTTTTGAGAAAAGTAGTCTGATAATTAAAGATCGAATCCTTTCCTGGAGAATACAATTAAGAAATGCTTCTCGTGTTTCCACCCAGGTAATCTCAGTGTACAGCGATGTTTTGATGACTAGCAGTGCCACCTTCTTCTAGATTGGATTTATATGGCAGTGCTAGTCTGATCATTTTTAGGAAATTGTCACATTGTGATTATTTTTTGAAAATTTGAAGCATTGAACATTTATAATGAAGTAGATCTTTTCTTCATTCCTTAATGAATAATTAGAAAAATGGCACTTGACTTTACCAAAAATTTTCTAAATTTAGTAATCACAAATTAATTATAGAACTTTATAAATCAGTTAATGAATATATAATTCCACCTTAGATGATAAAACTTTATAACTTACAACTACCACATTTTCTATACTGCACCTAAAATTATGGTTATCAAAATCTCTTAAAGATAAGTCTGCTAACAAAATAATAGTTTATAATATGATTGTAGATTGTATTTGGGATATTTTTTTCATATCCTATACAGTATGAATGTGAATATTTATAATATTACACTTGCTCTTTGGGACAATTGGCACATGAATTGGTCAGTAGCCGACACAGAATCCTTAAACTCTATTATTTTCTACTACGAGAAATTTATTGAATTTTAATTAAATATTAACCCTACAGCATTTGTGTCATAAACAGTCATTCTAGACAGAAAATAAAAGTGGAATATAATAAATACACTTACGTTATGAATTTAGTAAAGAGTGAACTACATTTACGTATTACTCTAGCAGTTCTCGATTCCTCTTCTTGGCTACGGCTGAAATCTAATCCATCATCCATCTTCCCCTCCTCATGCAAGACTGCTTGTTTCTCTTCCACTTTACCTACTCCTTTCTTTTTAGTTTCATACGCCTAATCAACACCATCATAGATTATTATAGATATGCACATTTGAAATATTATTCTAAACAATGTTAATATTAATATACAAAAATACGATATATTGACATATATTTGAATTATATTTGTCAATCTGATTGATTACAAATCACTGTTTGTATAGTGTTGCATGAATGATACTTAAATGAAATTATGCACAATTTATTAACCAAAACATAAAATCATTGCAAAACAATACTTCATTCAAAATTTTGGGACTTCCTCAAATATATTTACAGTTTTGACTATATACATATATATTGGATCATACCATTACATATGTAACTGTTTTATGCAATTTGTGTATTTAATTAGTTTCATTCTATTTATTTTCCATTATTAGTTAGTAATTATTATTGAGGGAAACAGATTTTGAACCACACTGTACTTATTCCTGCTCACTTTACTTGACTTTCAACTAACTTTGGTATTTCATCCTTTTAGCATGGATTGTATTTGCTATGTCACAAGGTTCATGATATGAATTTATGTCAATTTTTTATTTATTTTGTGTTAAATAAGTAATAATGACCTGTTTAAAAAAGTAAAAATATTTGATTGGTGGTAATTGAGTGATGTGAATTGTGTTGAAACCAAAGGATGAATAAAAAATTGAGTTTATGTTAATAATTCAGAAAAATAAATGATAAATAACACATTAATAATTAAGAAAAGAAATTATAAATGTTACATTATATTTGTGCTGTCAAATTTCATTTTGTGTAATCTTATATTGGAGAATATTTTATAAACTTTAATATTTTGTATATTCCATTTTAAATGTTTCCTTAATTTTCATGTTTCGTTATAATAAATTCAAAATATATTAATAAATGAAATAAAATTGCATTCCATACCTATTGAAGTGCTCTAAGGTAAAATTGTCATTTGTAAACATAACTGTCAAAATTTTATATTATTGTAATAAATATATTTATTAAATCTTTTGTTTATTAAATTTCTGCTTTATCATTTCAAACATGACATTAAATAGTAAAAACAAAAATTGAATAACCTTAAATTTGTGTATTACATTAATTAGTTTCCAACTGTAGGGTAAAGTCAAACTAAAATAATAGATTAAAGCAAATATTGCAACTTTTATGGAATTTCAAGAAATAAACTTTGACAGTTTAGTCAAATAATAATATTTTGTATGCAAGACATTAACCTTATATGACAGCCATAGAGATGTTTCTGAGTGTTGAACAATAACTGTGCTGTCACCATATTTAATGATAGGTGATCCGATCACTTCAAGATCTTTGTCTTCTAACACCACTTTTTGATCATCCTTTTCTTGACGAAGACAAAACGTAGAAGATGCAATGGTAGCTTCATCCCTTAAATATTAAAAATCAATAAACAACCATATCAACTGACCTCATATTAGTCAATGAAACAGATACCAACCTGCTCATCAGATATAACTCATTATTTTCATTCACACCCAAATAACGACCTGTAGTCAGATGCCTAATTCTCATAGGGTGGTACCAATTAATGAAACCTCCAGCCCATTTTGTTCTAGCTAATTCAAGTCTCCACAAAGACCGCGCTTGGCTCATTACACTTCCACCTTCATAAATTACCATGCTACAAATAAAATATATTGCAAGTAAGAGCAAACACAAAACATACAAAAGTCTGCATAGTTCAAATGAAAAACAAACAATGTAGTTACTTTTGTCCAGGGTGTTCACTCCATGTTGAAGGAATAGTTAAACATTCATCTCCACCATGGAAGAATCGCAGAACATCACCACCAAAAACATATCCTTCAAGGAGAAATTTAATGTTTAAATAACAATATATATATAGCATCATACATGAAACATAAAAAGTCTTGAGACATCAGGAGGACATAAATTAAAACTCATTTGTATAGGAAAGAAGAATAGAAAGCAGCTGAGACAGTTGATCCAGTCAGCCTGAGAAGAAATAGTATTTCAAATTTTTGAGTCCTAGGCCCCATTCCTCAGGACATATGGACAGGAAAGTGAGAGATAAAATTAATGGTTTGCCCAAAAGGGCAATTGTTGTTGGAAACAGTACTAAGTTTTTTTTCACAAGATATAGAACTTTTCATAACAGCTAACTGTAAAGTGTTGAATTTAAACTGAAAACCACCAAGTTTCTCTTTCAAGGTAAGGTCACAAAAAACAAAAACTGTGACAAATAATGGAAACACATACAAATGAGCTCATATGTATAGAGATGGCAGGGAACAGAAGGGTTAAAGGCAGAATTTACAGGATGCTTCGTCCTGGACTTTGCCTAATGCAGGAAAAGGTCTTGGAAAGAGAATTTACAGAGATGGAGTTCAGCTTCTGATGAATCAGTTCATATGATTCAAGGAGGACTTAAAATTGTTGTTTGTGTGTCTCTTTAGCAGGAACAGCTATTAAGAATTTTGTTTTTGAGAGTGCTGCAGCAATTAGTAATGCAATTGGCTAGATATTATGTTGGTTATGTAGTATGTGGGACATACTGTTATGAAACAGTTACAATTTTTAGAGTTAGAAGATCTGCATCTCTTGTTCACACACACTGTTATTTTAAAGGCATGTTGGGTTATTTTATTGAATTGTTGTATCTAAATTAGAACAGGTGTAATGGCATAGAATATATATGCACAAATAACTTGAGCTTTTTTTTAAAAAAATTTGCAATTGTTTGTAAAATCAGCTATGAATTAGTAACGTGATATGAAAGAATTGCCTCAGTATATAATAAATAATTAAATGTTTGAATATTGGAATTATATAGAATTTAAATTGCCTTATTTCATTTTCATTCTTCTGTTCAGAACATTTCTACAAGAGTCGATGCAGAAAGGTTGACCGAAATTCCTAAACAACTGACATTATGTTGAATAATTAGTTTTCTGAATTCCAGAAAAAAATAGTGACAAACCCAATGCAAAGTTCCATTTCAACCCTCTAACAGGGTTAATAATAAAATGTGACCAAGATGGTATCAATTTCAGTGTTTATAGTGTTGTTATACATAATTGTGACAGTCCCAATGAAATTTAAGCCTCAATTTTGTCATGTTGAACTCTGCAGAACCTACCAGAAGATGGAGGGTAAATAAGATGCAGGTAAATATAATTTAAGAACTACTTTAACAGAAAAGGAACATGTTGAAACAGCTTTTTATGTTTTGTATAACTATAGGTTGTGTGATATTAAATAGGTAAGTGAATATATTTAATAAAAACATCCAACATTATCCAATGAGGCAATACCAACAATTAGTACCCAAAGCCCACAGCAGAAGCAGAGAAGTTTAGATGTTTCTGCATAAACAAAATTGTTTGGGACAATAAGAAGCAAATGCTTACAATATTTTAGTATAATGACCATGCTGAAAAAGTACCTAACATACTCATATAATTGTGAGAACATATACAATGACCTGAAAATGCAACAACACCAGTAGATATTAGCATTACACATGAATTTTAAGTTAAGGCATGAGATGATTGGTTGAAAAGGGGAGTTCTGAAGACACAGAGATGGGAAATGAATTTGGAGAGAGACATTCTATTTCTTTACAAACTTTGGTTAAATTATTTGATTAGGGCTTGTCAATTACATTCATTCTACCTTTTCGGTGCTACAAAATGCTATTCAAATCTATAGTAAAATCTTATAGTGAATCTGGTGAGACTGGTTATCTCAGTTATGACAGTACTTAGAGCGACCGTGTGATGAGATAACCATCTACTATGGTGCTCAGTGACAAGAGAACCCTAAATCCACCCTTCCCAAGCAATCAGGTAGACAGGTCTTCTTCCCTCTCCTCCTCTTGAAACACAGTGGGAGTACAATTAGCTAAGTAAGTGATTTGCATAAATTACATTATGTTTGATCATGCAATTACTTTTATCATTCACCTTATGATAAAACCAAAACAGATTATTTAAACTATATTTGCAATCTTATTACCCAAGATTCATAAACCTCATATTTTTAAAACTAAACTCCAAGTATTTTTGTCCAAAAAGCTTATTTTTATCATGCTATAAATTAATAGTTTCGTCTTCATATGGTCCTGTATGGGTCCACAACAGTATCAAAAAATGTTGTCTATTTAATTAAAGCTCATTTAAATGTTTGCTTGCTATTTGGATGTCCATTTCTCCAACTTAACTTAATTTTTTTTAACTGATACGCCTTGCCTTGTAGGTAAAGGTTTTTGTGAATGAATGAAATAATGTAGGATCAAACATAATATAATTTATGCATTTCACATACTTAGCTCATTGAACTCACATTATGCTTCAAGACTAAGAGCAAGGAAGCCCTTTCTAAGTGGTCACTCTGAGCACGGCCATTCATAGTATGACACCTACTCATAAAGTGATCATTTTATGATACCTGATGTATGCCTGCAATAAAATTAATTATACCTTGTAATTATGATTCTAACTATTCATAGCCTTCTCTGTCAAATTAATATTTAAAGTAGATTCTCAGTTCTGCCTTACTGTAAAGCCCAAAGTAATGGGTCTGGATAAAATAAGTTTTAATACTTGGCTGAGATAATAATTTATTATTGAATCTTAGAAACATTCAATATATTAAAACAATTAAGTATATATTTTGAAAATTAATAATCAAAATAACCAATGATTATCTAGTGTATAATATTTGCTACAAGTCATAAATATATTGGAAAGTAGATTTAATTGATTAGTTAATAAACTATGTGCAATAAATTAACCCTAAGTTAACAATTAAGTTATTTTAATTATAGTAGGAAAAAAACTCCCACAATATAACACAACAAATAAATTTGGTCAAACAAACATGTCTCCTTTATGATTCTTATGATGATTAATATGAAAAATAGCAGCCGTTTTCTTTTGATCTCTTTACCTTAGAATTCATGCTCCTTAGTTGAAACTAAAAATATTGTTCATAATAAAGTTTGGAGCACTTTTTAACCTAATATAATACTGGGAATCAAATATTATTATGTTAATATCATATGAAGAATAAAATGAACTTTACAACCTAACTAATTGTCAAAGATTGAAGTCTTTCCCCGTGTAGTTGTTCAATACCGAGAACTATTTATTGAACTAATCGTCCATCACATCATACATACAGGCCTAAGTTTATGACATATACTATGGAGAATCTTACCAACATATTTCATCCTGCTGATTCCCGTTCCGTAAGGCTGAACAGACCAGTGAGTAACATGAAACGAAGCATTTACAACTGACAGGTCATTTTCCTTTGTAGTGTGCTGAAATTAAAAAAATAAAATATTTAATTTCAATTTATTGTAATCCACAATATGGAAGTGTGATAAGTTCATATGCATATACATGTTACTTAAATACTTTTTATCACTGTCAGTAAAATAGGAAGGCAATTTTTGGAGACCGATTGTTGCAAACGAATTATATGATGATATAATTTTCTAAGTTACATAAAAATTATAAATAAAATTGTTAATATGAGATATTTAAATATCATAGTAATATTACTATCCAAAAAAAATATTTGACCATTTAATAATTTCTCACTCAATAATTGCGAGCAGATAATTATTAGTCAATTTATTATTGCTTGCCAAATAAAGATTATTTTCAAATTTGGAAAAATACCCAACTATCTCAAACATTTCTCGTTCATTCTGTTGACATATAATTCTTTAGCAGGAATCTCTCATTCCTCTTATTTAGAAGTTTAATTGTCTCGACCAGTGCCGGCTCGTGAGTTTTTTGTTTTTTTTAGTTAAGTGCTACTTAACGCCAGCGACAATTTTTACAATCTTAACTACGTAAAATACTAATAATACTACAATAGCGATAGTGTTCCCAAAGATCAAAACCGAGCCGTAATATGCTACACTTATATAATTCCATATACGAAGTTTCAAATATGTCTAATTAGTAAAAAGGTATAGTTTAGCAACAAGTTGACATGCAATTCTAATACTTAAGTATTTTCCCTACGTACATACGACCTAATAAATACACAAGACATTTTTCCTTCAAATTTATTTTTCTACATAGCCTCCATGTAAGTCTACACACTTCTCCCAGCAATACTCCCATCTATAGTACTTGGCCTCTTTTATCTGCCAAATAATTGTTTACAAATGTGATGGTCTCCTCATTTGACAAAAATCTGTTCTCTGAGCTCAACTTTTAGCTTATGGAGCAAAAAAAAAGTCGTTAGGTGAATAATTAATTTCTGGTAAAAAAAACCATAATTGATATATTTTCAGCATGGAAATAGTCGAGACGTGAGTCGGCGCATTGTCTTGATATAAAAAAAAATTCTCCAAATGCGGCCGTATTACCGCAAATTCTTCTGCCTTGTCACGTAATAATGCATAGTATGCTCCTGTAATTCATTTTACTTTTTTATATACATTTGATAATATAATATCCATTTGATAATATAATTGATTACGATAACTCCATGACTATTCCAAAAAAAAACACAGTAACAATAACCTTCCCAGCCGAAAAATCAGTTTTTCCTTTTTTGAAGTCGATTCCCACTTTGCAGTTTACTGTTTCGACTGTATTTTTGTTTCTAAAGTATAATGTATTGAGTTTTATGAGTAAGAACTCCTATGGTATTAGCTTTTTATTGGTCTTATTATTAGAATACGTTCTGCGAACAGAACACAATGACAACAATAAGATATAACACAGTAACGTACAGTCAAAGACTTCAACAGAAAACTATTCCCTCTTTCACAGAGATACCACAATGACAATTATGCAACGACATTAATAGTCAATATTCAACAACCCCCCTGTAATTTTCATTCTCCTTGATCAATTGTTTCTTTTTCTAGATTTACAACAGTTTTTAAAACTTATTTAAATGACAATTTGATTTTTAAATTGTTTAAATTTAGTAGAATTCAAAATCAGACATTTGTCAATTTATTGCACAGTAATTAAGTTTTAAATCATTATTATCAATCTTTTCTTTAAATAATGAAACCTAACGTCTGTCTGTTCAGATTTACGATTCAAAGTTCCATTGTGGCACTGTGATTGTCAACGTTGAGTGTAACTACAAGGTGAGCTTTGAATCACCCAACATCTTTCACTTTGAACATCAATAGACTTGTGAGAATTTTCTTATTCTTAGCTTCTATGCGGTCGATAAGTTTCCATCTAGCTCCATCGTCTCCAGAAATTGCTCCTTAATATGTCAGCATGACATAATCATTTAATCTTTCTGGTTTATTTTTTGTTCGCTTTTCTCTTCCTTGAACTTCATTATTTCCAGGTTCTACAGGGATTGCAGTGTTTGAATCTTCATCGTCTTCTTCACCTCCATTGTCTGAACAGATTTTGTAGACTTTGGAGTCCCAGTATCATTCTGCATCTTTAATGTATTCCTTCAGAGTATCCACTGCCTCACTTTTCTTTGAAAGTAGGAAAACTTTGGTAAAGTGTGGACAGTCGTCAAACACAGTCATGAAATACTTCGTCCCGTCCCACGTTTTACATCCAGCTTCACAAAGGTTGGTGTGAATTAGACTCAAAGGGTTTTCTGCACGTTTTTCGTTTTTAAGGAAATATTTCCTTACTTGCTTAGCTTGTTGACAGACATCTCAGACCATTAAATCCAAGGGGCTGGAACTTATGTAAACCCAATGGACATTTTGGAAAGATTCTGCATGTTCTTTAAACTACGATATCCTAGTTTTTTATGCCAATCAAGTGGTGACAGCACTTCAGAAGAAATATATGCACTTTGTTCCAAAATCGGCAGAATTTCTATAAGATACAAGCCTGACTTGTTCTTCTTTCCTACAAGGACAACTTTATTATTCGTCGTAATGAGTACCTCATTGTTGGAAAACTTCACTTGGCCGTCATTTTTAATGATTGCTGGAACACTGAGCAAGTTCCTCCGTGAATATAGAGAACATTTTTAAGATCACAAATGATTGTTACTATTTTACCGACACTTTTTGCTTCCAAACACTCGCCATTTTTTTAAGTACGTACGACTCGGAAAATGCATTGTTTTTCAGTCAATAACTTGTCGTTCCCGACCATGTGCGAATTAGCAGCTAAGTGTCATTACTTTCACAAGACAAAAGCGCACTTGTTTCCTCGACACTTAGGAAACTTAGTTTGTTTCACTGGTTGTAGTTTTGTTGTTAAAACTTTTCTTCTTGAAAAGACATCTATTTTCCGGGTGATTTGTCTTCTTACATTAAGTGCAAGTAGGGTACTTTTTCGACATATTTATGTCATTACTTTTTGGGGCAGTATAAATAAAATGTGATCCAGAATTACATCCATAACATTTTAAATCTTTGGTTTTGAATGCAACAGAGTTATTTTCAGTAACAGCACAAATTCGTCCCTTTTCAAACGTGCTTTGAGATTTTCCAATGTTTTTTCTTCCTTTGGAGCCGAATCCCAAGCGGTTGTAAAATGAGGCTGAAAAACCTTCGGTAAAGTTGACATAATACGTGCGACGTGCATTTCGTCATCAGTCTTCTCAGATGCCACGTTTATCCTAACAACGTTTTATAAAAAAAACACAAGTATGTAGCCGTGTCTTTATTGGAATCATATTCGAAACGAAAAAAATTCCTCCAAAAGTACGTTTTGTGCCTAGATTTGGTCCCTCATAAACAAACTCTCCAACTTCTTGTACATAGCTGCAGCAGTATTGCAATTTATGATGTGGATCTTAACTTTCTTATCAATCGTAAAAACTATGATTTTTGGGCTTTAGCGTCATCTTGCTCCCATCTTGATTTTTATTTTCCAGTAGTATCCACAAGTTTCTTCTCTCCGAATACGACATACTCAATCGTAATAAAACACTTATATCAAACTTCCTCATAGCGAAGCTGTTTTTATCAACTAATGTTTCCACAGCAGATAAGTCTGTGTCTTTCATGGACATTTCGGCACTTGTATGTTGTTTTTTTAGCCGCAAGGAAAAGTTATGGTCGGTCAAAAACAACACCATAGGAACAAAACTCCATCAGCCCCTACAACTATCCCCCTCCCCAAATAAAAACCGCAATAAAAAGAACTGAAAAACAAAGCCTCCCCATGACATGAATACATCACCGACCGCCATGGATAACATCGGGGAAAAAAACTCATTCAATGCCATACTTAGAACCAACTACTACCCAACCAAATGGAAACACGGCACCATAATTATGTTACCCAAACCAAAATACCACCCTGAAAATTATCAATCAATAAGTCTCCTTCCTACAATTTCCAAACTATTCGAAAAATTATTTCTCTTTCTTTTAATTAACCGACTCTCCTTCCTAGTTCCAGACATATGGTTTTCGCGCAAAAAATTCCTGCTGCTTCAATTATATTCCCTCTCCAACCTCATAAACAACTCCATAGAACAACGCAAGTCCTGCAGCAGCACTTTTATAGACATTGAAAAAGCTTTCGACAAAATCCATCACCCTTCCCTTATTTCAAAGATTACCTAAACGACACCCACTATAGAATACTCCTCAAATACCTCTCCAACAGAACTTTCTCCATCAAAATAAATAATCACATCTTCCAAACCCATCCCATCGCTGCAGGTGTCCCCCTAGGAAGCGTTATTGCCCCCTTCCTATATCCCACGATATCCCACAACATCCCGCCACGAGCACAATCTTCTTCGGAGACGACATTGCCGTCTCCTATCATACTTCCTCTCTCGCCTCCAATATCCAACCACTTCAATCAGCAGCACTCACGCACCCAGAGACTTGGTCCAAACAATGGCGAATCAACATAAATCCCACCAAATCAGAAACCGTCCCATTCACATTAACCCTCCTCCCCAAATCCCCCGCTATCTAAACAACGCAGAAATACCCACAAAAACAGAAACCACCTACCTAGGACTCCTATTTGATTCAAAGCTCTCATGCAAACCGCACATTAAACACCTCCTCTCCAAAATCAACCTTAAATTCAGAACTATATATCCTCTCCTAAACAGAAAAGACCCACTCACCCCCAGCACAAAACGCCTAGTATATCTCTCCATAATACAACCCACCTGGTTCTACGCCTCATCCATATGGGGAGCAACAGCGAAAACCCATTCAGCCAAAATCCAAACAAAACAATCATTCGCACCTTTACAAACATTCCCTGGTACCTCAGAAATTCCATCATCCACCACTACATTAAACTTCCCAAAGTCAACTCCTTAATCACCTAATCCGTAATCTCACTAATCAAAAGCACCGTCAATCATCCTAACATCACGATTCAGTAATTCTATAGCAACCCTCCCCTACCACTACAACCACGTCGCCTCAACCTTCCCCCAGAACACTCGGACACCCCCTAACCCACCCCATCATCACACCCGCAGACCACACCATCCCATTCCATCCAACTCAACATCACCAGTGAACCCTTATAGCCCAACAATGTATGCTCCTCAGACATACAAATTAAGATACAAGAAAAAATTGCAAAATTTAGGTTAATTGCTGGATTAAGCTAATTACCATGTTCCCATGTTAATTATTTACATAATTTAAAGTGTGTATACTGTAACTATATGTGTCCAACTAATAATCTTAGGACAAAAGTTTTGTTTTATAATTTTTTTTTAAAAAAAGAATGCGTTCAGTGAAATGGAACACAATCACAACAACAAGTTATAACACAACACTGTACAGTCAAAGACTACATCAGAAAACTATTCCCACTTTCACAGTGCTACCACAATGACAATTATGCAATGATATTAATAGTCAATAAATATTCAACGTAACGGTGCATCCAAGTTTCACTTACAATAATTAATTGGCGCCTAAACTGCGCCAATAAAGCGTTAGAAATGTTAATTTGAACACTAACGCGGCACCCAACTTCGCGGACAGTTTGTCATGCCTAAATATTGATTCAATATGTGGCAAACACGTGCTTTGGACATATTCACAGCCTCTGCTACCTATCTAACTTTAATTCGACGGTTTTGTAGCACCATTTTATGAACTTGAGCGGTGTTATGAACAGTGGCTGCAGTTTTTGGACGTACCGAACGTTCAGCGTCTCAGATGCAGGCACGGCCACTTTTAAATTCAGCTGCCCAAAATGGTAAATGGTAAATCGTGGTGCAGAGTTCCAGTTCAAAGCTTCCAACTAGTCTCTTTTTTTGCGTAGGCGTATTGCCTTTCAAAGACAAATATTTAATATTTAATGATTGTTCGATTCATTTTCACAAAAATCACTCTTATCGGTTGTCAAACAATGACTGCGCATCGAAACATGCTGAAATTTTGGTGAGCACATTACAAGAAACACTTTCCCTATCTTTTGTTGACGATTGCTGCCATCTTCATGTTGAGGTCGGAAAATTTTCGTACATTAAATAAAGTTAATTCTAGGAACAAGCCACGGTTGCTCACTCGCGGTAGTAATGAGATAGCCAGCTGGACGCATTAGCGGGTGCGAGTGTACCCCAAGGCGAGCAGTTTAAATAAATTCATTCTGCTGAAACACAATTTTTATAAAGGTTCTTATGATTAATAAAAATTAAGTCATCCTAAATTTATTTAGGTGCTGTAACACATATGTATTAGGCGCCTCTGGTCTTGAGCCTCAAGTAACCACAAATATCGTTCAAGTATTTCCTTCTATTAATTAAATGTCATTACAGTTACGAATTTCTCGGTGAACTTGGAACTGTTTTTATTGTCGCTCGTCTTCAAGCTTAACACTTGTATCCGTTTGTTATCTTTAACACCATAAAGGTTTTCTTTCATTCTATTACATTTTAATTAGTAACTAGGATTCTAGATAATACTAATAGTTACTCAAGATTTTAGTCTCGCAAAATTAATAACACACTGATACATACTGAATTAGATTTAGATTTTACTCATTTTTATCATTGGAGTAGTAGGCCAGCTGCCTCCTAACATGGACGAGGAATGGGGATTGGAATTCTATGTTCGCCTCAGAAAACCCCACTCCTATCATCATCAGGGCATGGAACAATTTCCGAAAGCCCGACATATCTTATACAAATTTTCTTAGATTTTCCTCAGTTGTCTCCTTAAATTATAGCTAGGAGAATCTAGTTAATCCTCAGCTACCTTGCTCTCCTTTCCGCATTCCCCATTTCTATCGATTCGTAAGCTATTATAGGATAAAGGACGCCACGTGGATCTCCTTAATGTAGTCTATTAATAAAACAGCCCACCATTCGTTAGAAATATGCAAGGTTCTTGGTACAATCTGAATACCTTACGGCAACGTTACATAGAGAAATCAGGTATTTCATAATTTAATGAAAATATTTTAGTTATAGCTTTATTTCATTTGTTAGGTTTTTATGTAGAATGATTTTTTTTAGTGTGCAATCGTCTTAATTTATTTGTTTCGAAAATTTCGGCTATTTTTTTTTTCATTTGGAGTACTGTGAGCATCTTTAGAGATCTCGTAAATAAGATAATTAATGTGCTTTATATACATTTTCAAAGTCATAGGTAAGAACTGGCCGTACAATACTTACCAAATATCTCTCAGTCGCTACAGATACAAGAATCAGATCATCACCAACTCTGACTTTCTCGCCTTCAGATCTCTGTTTGGATGCAGGGTGCACGGTCCACCAGCAAGCTTCACCTGTAATCACGCACGCTCAACATTTATTTGTTTTTCTGTCCGCAAACAAATGAGAAGAAAGCTTGAACTATAGAAAATTTCAAATATTTTATTAGGCATAGACTGTGATATGTTAACAGAGTTAAGTGACTCTCAAGTAAAATCCGCTGCCGTAGAAATGTCAAATTAAAAAGTGAAGTAGTAATTTTTTATTTTGTTTATAAGCAGTATTTAATTGCATGAATGAAATTTTTCACTACAGTATTTCTCGGTCAACTAAGAATAAAACTGAAAAGCGGCATATTAATTTAGACTCAATCAGAGAACGAGGGATAGTGGAAGTATTTTTTGAGGTGTAGACAAGCAATGTATAGGGTAATCCACATGGTGGAAACTCCCCTCTTATAGCATAGGAAGAGATTTGAAAGGGAGGATGCGGAAGGGTAGAGGAAGGCAGCCAAGGGTTAACTAGGGCCCCTGGGCTGTAGTTTAAGGATCCTACTCGGCATTCGCCTAAAAGGAATGCAGGACAAACCCTATAAAACCTGCAACAGGTAGGTCGGGCATTGGGTACTTGTCCCACGCCCTTCCGATGGCGGGAGAGGGGTTTGCTGTGGGGTCGCAGCTTACCCCTCGCCATGCCTTGGCCAGTTTAGGAGGCAGCTGGCTGACTATTCGAATAGGAATAGCGGACAACTGCGACCCCGGAACATACACCTCTCAAAACAGACCGAGGTGCCTCGGCATGTGGGAACCTTAGTTCAAAAAACCAGAATAGCCCTCGCAGACCGATTTCAGGAAGCTGGCTTTTTTTTTTAGGGCAACAGGCTACATGAGGGTGATCCACATTGGGCAACTCCCCTTTAATAGCATAGGAAGGGATTTGAAAG
Source organism: Zhengitettix transpicula (assembly GCA_037074705.1). Lineage (NCBI taxonomy): Eukaryota > Metazoa > Arthropoda > Insecta > Orthoptera > Tetrigidae > Zhengitettix > Zhengitettix transpicula. Next base: position 84,597,549 of record CM073592.1, read on the forward strand.
GGGGGATGCGGAAGGGTAGAGGAAGGTAGTCAAGGGTTACTAGGGCCCCCGGGCTATATTTTAAGGATCCTACCCGGCATTCACCTAAAGAAATACCGGGAAAACCCTAGGAAAACCTGCATCGGGTAGGTCGGGCAATGGGTACTTGTCCCACGCCCTTCCGATAGCGGGAGAGGAGTTTGCTGTGGGGACGCAGCATTCCCTTCTCCGTTCCTCGACCAGTTTAGGAGGCAGCTGGCCGACTATTTCAATGGGAATAGCGGACAACTTTTACCGTATGCCCAAGGTCTGTGACCCCGGAACATGCACCTCTCAGAACAAGCCGAGGTGCCTCGGCTTGTGGGAACCTTAGTTCCCTCAGGAAGCTGGCTAATCAGCCAGGACTACTTAAAGCGGCCTTGGTGAGAATCGACTCTCACTCAGAAAATATTATGTTTAGCAGAGAGTGCACACTTGGGATTAAGGCTATTGTACAGTTAATACAATAGCATGGAACAGCTTCTGAATTCGGACATTGGACAAAAGGCGCTCACAAGTGCAAGACAATTATCTATAAACAGCTCGCCAGACAACAAATAACTCCGTATCTGTGTGTGAAGCCATTCATGTAATAAATAATCAGACAGTACATGGCGACAGAATGTGTTCGATTGGGTCATTACTTCAATTCGACATGCACAAGTGTCTTCTGACAAATGACGCTATATGGAATGAGAAGGTACATAAAAAACCACACCTCTCACAGAAAATAAACGGGTCGATTATTATAATGATGGCGAAATAATTTCTCATAGTTATAGCAGGCGTTAGCAAGGAAGGCTGCTTGAGGAAGGGTAGGCAAGTCGACACTGCCACGCTGCGTGCGGAGTGAACAGACCCAACAACGATATAACGAACTCAAGCTCTAGGCCAAAAGAACCTTTTTACCAGAGGTAATTATATTAGGCAGTCATGAAGGAGGCCACATAAGTTGATATACGTATAAATGCGACTTTTCTGAAATTATTATAGTTTTTGTATAGTTTTATCGAATTATTCCATTGTATAGATATAATACAAAAAAGCATTAAGTCATTTATTTATTATTTAACATAAAAAGTAACAACATAAAATATATTTGTTATAACATTAATTTTTAATTATTTGTTTAATAATCAACTACATATTTAATTAACACTTTGTAATAAACGTAATTGTTGAGCCAACAACAATGCTTATTTTATGATGAATATTCTCAACAACGAGTCGCGCTACGTGAGATAACGAGCGCGTTAGTTAATGAGAGGAGGCGGATGAATGAAAAAAGGGAAGTAGTGGAGTCTGGACAGGAGCTTCTACGGACGGCGGACGGGAGGACGACCAAGGACTGAGTGGCTGGAGCTATGGTGTTCAGGCGCTGGTCTTTGGGGTCCAACCGGCCACGATAAACATGCAGATTTCTTTTTTTAAACAAACAAAAAAGAAACTCTTTAACCGTCCCGAAAGGCAATTCGTCAGTGCTAATTGACCACTCCATTTTGTCAGGCTCAGATCCCATGAGATTAAGATTTCTCATTAATTATCATAAATTCAAGTTAGTCTTTTGTTTGTCAAATTTTGTCTGAAATATAGTAGTTCCTTTGATTCAAAGTTCTTGTTGTTTAAAATTGTTTTCCCAAAATCACCTGCCAAATTTATATTTTAGCGATTACATCGTTGGCTCCTCCCACACGGTCAATTTTGTCACTATCATTATAAATATTAATGCTTTTTTATTACCTTAATGGCTCCTCCAAAGTGGGGCGTTTTTACATTCTAACATTTAGATGTTTATTTTTATTATATTAATGGCTCGTTCAACGTGGGGCATATTATCAACACATATATTATCTTTATACCGTAAATATATGCCTCATATATTATTACAACTTCAAATAAAAATAATAAAGTAACTGCATTTTTAAAGAAAATTATTATATTATAAAGAATTACAATAGATAAAAACTAAAATCAAGTACAAATAGTAATTATATTAGTAGAAGTATTTTTAAATAAATTTATTACATTACAAATACATACAATATAATAATAATTAGCACAGTAAATTACAATAGATAAATGCTAAAATCAAGTACAAATAATAATTATATTAGTAGAAGTATTTTTAAATAAATTTATTACATTACAAATAAATACAATATAAAAATAATAATATTAATTAGCACAGTAACAAAACGTAAAATAATTTTAAATCCGGTAGAAAATTAAAGTTTGTGGGATGTTTGCATTTGATTTGTATGTGCATTAGTCGTACTTATGTGTGTGTGATGTTTTTGTTTTCAATTTCAGTTTATTTATGACAAAAAGTTTATCCGTTTTTACATCTAATTCCGAATTTCAAATTTTGTACACAACATGTGCTAATTATGTTAGTCCAGTAATTAACCTAATTTTGCAATGTCTTTGTTTAATGTTAAATTTATGTATTTTCAAGTTTTGTAGCCCTACTTTATTGTTGTGTACGTTAACTGCATATTTCTTTTACTTGACCTATTTCCTCAGTAGAGGACTAATGGAACTAATAAATAAATCTAAACTCATTCTTTTATAGTGTTGTCTACAATGGCCTGCTTTGATTAATACATCTAATAGTGTATTGTAGATGTTTTATATTATAAATTATTATTACACCTTTATTGTTAAATATTTGTATTAATCAACAATATTTCTGTAAAGTGAAGATTTACAGTTAAATATTTATAACAATGATTTGAAATTTGAAGGCAGAGACTGCAGAAGTGCCGCCGGAGGGGATGCGGAACACGAGGGGATTAGTCTCCATTCTGTGTACAGCTTAGACGACAACAAGCATCAATGGCATATAATGCGTAATCTGTGTCATGCCATTCGTTATTACTGGTTATATCATATGGCATAACCCTAATACTCAATTTTATTCATACAAGTTTTTGGGCAGCTTAAGTTAATTTACATCTAAAAATAACAAAATACAATTTTTTTTGTTAATGTCTAACGACGAAATGTGTAGCCCGAATCTATCTATGAATTTGAGAGATCAGAAGGGACTGAGATAATTCAATGACTTACTAGTACATTAGGCAATTATATGAGAGGAATATGTTCAATTTGTAGTTTCGAATCCATTCGCAATGAAGAATAAACAGTCAAAGCTATAAAAAATATGAGCAGTTGATATTTTACAAAATACATAGGTTTTCATGTATGGCTTAGCGATGGGCAGTTCGATTCTTTTTGTTGAGTCGTTCAGAGTCGATTCTTTTAAACGACTTAATCCCGTTCGATTCTATTCTACAACTTGAACATAACATAACGCGAGTAAGTAAGGGGGAGGGAGGCGAATACTCATTAAGAAACAAAATATGGAATAATTTTTAAGTAATTTATTTATGAAAGTAATATAAATATATTTCTACAAATATATTACAGAGTTAATATTGCTATATACATTTCTACAACTATTGCTATTTGGATAAAGTTTTTGGGAAGTGAGCTGACCTCTGTTTTCCGTAATGATCTGCCTCTGTAAGTAAATTGTCCAACATTCGGGGAAAAACCAGGAGTTCCTTCTAAATATAGATTGGCGACTTCACAGTCCTTGAGAACAAGGGTAAGGTCACTGATCTCGATCTAGCCGACCTTCTGGGATTTATTAAAACGAAACATCCGATGCAAGTAACGCGTGGAATAATTTGCAATGTTATGTACACTACAACCTAAAAAAGTCGCTTAGAATTAAATGTTTGCTATGGATGTAGAGAAGTCGTAAAAATAACAAATCAAAATTAAGTTTCTGTCTCGATTATTTTAGCAGTTGTAAGCATCGTCTACAAATGCTTTCTTCTTCATCTGACGTATTTATGCGGCGATTTGCGCAAGTTTAAGAGAAAATGTAATTCCAACACGCTGTCTGAAAACCGCTATAGTTCATTTCGCAAATCATGCAATATACAACAATGAATAAATGCTCATAAAAATTAAACGCCACCATCTAACATCTTTGAAGCGTCCCCACAAAAAAGGTCAGGGAAGCGAGGATGAATGGGATTAGATGTCCCGAAAGAATTACTCGCGACAATATATATATATATATATATATATATATATTGTAATAAACAAGCAAGTCCTTAATTAAAAGAAATTCTTAAACAAAAAAATTAATTAAAATTTGAATGATAGTTACCCACACGTTGAAGACGCCATTTATGTAATAATTAATAAGGTGATGAATTAAATTTGCCCCACGTTTAGGAAGCCATTTATGTAATAATTAAAAAGGTGCTCTTAATTAAAAGGAATAATTAACAAAATTATTATGTATTTAAAATTTATTGTTGATAATTACACATTATAAGCCCTGCTTTGCACGCCAAATTCTATCAGTTTTACAAACAAATATTTCAATTTTATTTTATTAATTCGTGGCGTTCTATGAAAATATAGCTTTATAATTTTACAATCAATTACGTTCAATTTCTCATTATCTCAGGGTCACCACTGGGTTTGATAGGAAGAACAAATACAATGAACTCATTGAAGTTAACGGAATACAATATTAAATACAAAAGTAAAAGAAAAATCTGTCTGTACCCTTTAATTATAGTTTACAGTCATTAATAAATGCTTTTGTACTCACGACAGTGCTACTGGTACCAGTTCGGACTCTTGTATCTTGAAGTCAACACCCACTAAACAGGCCATTATACACTGATTCTACTCATTAGATTTTGAACACACGGTAGTTGCTCTGGATCTCTGTTATCTTGGAACCTGAATTATTTCACCCTCAGCCAGTTGTCGGACTTAGATCTCCTCAAAGTCTCTCTATGCGAAAATGAGTTCAGTTTGTGAAGCAAAACTTCTGCTTCCAAACTGCGATTTTATAAGTCTCTCCGTCAAAACTGTTTACTTGCGTTTATGTAAACTATTATATCACGCTGTTGGACTTCCTAGATAGCCCTATTCATAATTCTGGATCCGCAGACTTTTACTGTTTTTATTTCTCTATGTGGACCGAGCTATGTCCAAGTTCTCGACGCATACTGAGTTCTCTACGCGCGCAGTTTCCAGTCTTGATTGTTAACAAAGAAAAACCCGCCTTGATTGTTGTCTTTAAGCATCCGTACCGCCAACAATTAAATTATATTAAAAACAATTAATAGCCTGTTTAATTGGTATTACAATATATATATATATATATATATATATATATATATATATATATATTAATTATAATTATAGGACAATTATGAGTTAATAATTATAAACTGTTGAACTGGAATTGTTACCGGCAAACACGCACAAAGATACAATAATGGACGAGAATATGAGCAGGCAAGGTATTGTTGAGACCTGGCGCGTGTGAGTTTTGGAGTAAGCAGTCGGGGACGAGACATTGTCGTGTATGGAATAATTAATTGCAGTCTGCAATCAGAGGCGAGAGAAAGTAGTTGTATTGAGAATAGTCGAGAGGATGCAAAACATTAATAAGTAAAGTAGAAGCAGGCAGCAGTAAAAAACGATAGAAAGTGTTTGTAAGCTAAATCAACGTGACGTATTATTGAAAAGCAACGTTGGACGGAATAAATTCAGATAGTCACTTAGAAAGATCTCTGAGTATTACGCCAAATTATCCGGAGAATCGACGAGGAGGAATTCCACGAGGTTCCGCCAGTAGTGAAAAGTCCAGCAGTTAATAAAAGTGTAAAGTTAGTGTAAAAAGGCCTGTTTCGTAATTTGTTTGAGTGAGAGTGTGTTGCTGAACCTTTCCAATTGCCCTGGTACCAATACAAAACAGTTAGTTAAAAACCATTTAAATTAAAATTGTAAACGATATATTAAATGTAGAATATCGTCAGATTTTTTTATTTTTATTAAAAATATTTGTCAATAGTAAGTTGTAAATTGATTGTTTAAAAGGGGAATAAATATTCTTTATTTAAAAGGCCCTGAGATAAGGAGAAAATATCATTTATTTATAATAAAAAATTTGTTGTAAAGTTTGGCGAGTAATTGTTTAGTAAATGTAAAGTATTTGATTGTAAATAAATTAATTGTTGGGTCAGTTGTTATAAAATGTTTTATTCATGCTCCATCATTAGATAATATTTCATTGTATTAACTTCCTTTTAATTAATTGTTCATAATTGATCATTACATTTCGGCCTGCAAACGAGTGGCGAAAATTTAATAGTTGCTTCATTTAAATTTGTTCTTATTATTGTGTATTACAATATATATATATATATATATATATATATATATATCCAGGCTTGTCTATTGAGCTGTACTATGAATGTCATATGGAACTGCATCCACTGTTTCTGAAAGCGGGAAATTAATTTTTTATTTCATAAGTAGCTACACCAGCAAATGTTCGTGATGTTTCCTGATACGGATCAAAGGTATTTTAAAAAACGTTTAACTTTACACTTTTTTTGCTGAAAATGAGAGTTGTTGGAATCAAGTTTATAATATCATAGTCGCGCTACTTTAGATTCAACTCTTTTACATAATAACAGTACGAAAGATCGAAGAATTTTAATGTCTATATGAAAACTGGACAGCAGCTAAAATTAACAATGCAATACAGATTTGCCAAACTACTTGATTTAAAAGTTGTTCTTATCAAGTTTTTAAGAAATTAAAGATTATCTTAGTAATTCCAATTAAACCGGAAGACTTACGAATTTAATTTATACTGTTGCCCTGAACTTAAAAAAGTATTTTAAAATTATTAAAAATAATTTTCTGATCCCAATATATGATAAATAATTTATTATTAATATTTTATCTTCTAAACATCTATATTAAATACATGAGCAATGGATTGTATGCACTGGACGTAAATGCAAAACAAAATAAGGAACAACGGTTAAACAAATTTTAAGTGTCTATATACATTTTCTTAAAATACAGGTACGTTTATGTGATATGTGAATATATACTTTACCTTGTGAATGTTCTTGCAGACCTACATCAAAAGCTAGTTTGTCATTGGAGGAACTGGTAGAAAGACATGCCAAGTACTGAAAGAGAAATATAAAAAAAGGCGTTAGATATTTAGTATTATGAAGCGGTTATGACGGCTCGTCTCAATTTGACTGATTTAAATTAAATATTCTTATGTCTTGTATTCAGGTATTCAAGAGAATAATGCAACTGATCTACGTGTGAGTCAGTTTGTATAATTTATTACAAATATTATAAACCCCGGAGGCAGTTTTATCCACAAAATATATAAACCATAATTATAAAGTGAGAAATAACACCACACACTTCCTATCCAATTTTCCACTTGAAACTAAAGAAAATCAGATTACTGTATATTTAAGAGAAAATAAGATATATATATATATATATATATAAAGAATAAAGCAACACAATATCTTCACAAATCCACTTAACCTACCTTTCATACTTGGAGCTGCTCTTAACATTCTACTTAAACAGTGATCAAGATGATTTTGTCCATCGATATATGGATCTATTCAAAACAAAATTTACCTACGTCCGCTTTTTTGCGATCGAGATTTGATTTTGACTCTCTGATCCCCTAACTCAATATAATTCAGCTTAACGCGTATTTCTACTCTATGTTCTATAAAGGATTGGAAAAGAGCGCTAAGGTTATATTTGCCTTCGGCTTTCCAAAAATTCCCGCTCTAATAAATATGCCTTATCTCGCCAGAGATACATATTAAAAAATTTGGTCTCTCATCTGAAGTTTTCCTATTCATACTTGAGTGTAGAAAGAAACAGTGATTAATAAGCGAGTTACCTTGATTTATGATTATTTCCGAAATGCATAATTTACCTGCTCTTCTCACCATAAATAAAATAATTTCAGATTATTATAGCTATTTTCCTCTCAATTTTTGTCTTGTCAATCAAAATGGCTCTACTTCTAACTCTTAAGTGAAATGTATGTCTATTTCTCCGGAAAATTCCTATTAAATATCTAAGCTTGACTCTCACATAAGAAACATAGCCGAAAATCGCGTTCACTATTAAGGAATCACTCTTTATCATGCAATTCACCGAGGATATATTCTCCAAAATTTTACATAAATATAAATATATTTTAGCGCAAGGAAATGTTAACGAATAACGCAACTCCGTATAAATCATAGAGATAATACAAAAATACTTTTTTAATAAACAACGGGCGCTAGAATTCTTGAATGGATGTCGGTTAAACGGAAATTAAACACTTTACTTGAAAAGTTTTTAAGAAATGAGGTTTATAGTTATGACAAATGTGATAAAGTTCAAAACATCAAAAAAGTAAAAAAAAATATCATACTATATTTCTACGTCCTGATTATTATTTCATATTTTCAGTTTATTTAAAATGAACATGCGATTGTGAATTATTTTTTCGTATAACATATAATGATTAATAAAACCAGTATATAGTTAGGTAAATCTTACCATGTCGCTGTTCTGATGCCTCAGTAGAATGGCGTTGCCGTAGAGCAGAGTCCTATGTCCTGATCCAGTACCTTTACCCTAGAAATATGAAGGAAACTGGTAAGACAATAATTCTATTTTGAAACTTTTCTTTGAAGAGAAGATAATTTTATCAAGGCGTAACATATGTGCTATATATATCATAATAACCGTACTATTTTGTGCGTAAACAGCTCTTTTAGCAGGCTCGATAAACGAGAAAAAAAATTGAAATGTTTGTAGAAATAAATTAAACCAGAAAAATAATGCATGAGTATCTGTAGCCAATGTGATAACATATCGTCAACTAAATTATTAGGATAAATATTTATTAACTTTTGTGGTATTTTACTCGCATAACTTTAAAAGTATGTGAATACAATAATATAGTCAACTTCCGCCTTGTTACTGTCCATATTACACAAAGTATTATTCGGTAGTAGATATGTGATGATGATTGTGAATAAAAATTAAAAGAAACTATATAGTTTCATCTAGATTTGAAATTTGTTAAGAACAGCGTATTAATATTATTGGAAATATTAATCGGTAAGATATGAATCTGAGTAGAAAGAGCAAAGCGCGGCCAACAAAGGATCGAGGAGAGAGAACCACAAGGACGACAGTAGAGGAAACAAGACAGAAAAAAGCTTATAATAGAAAAAAAGGAAAATGAAAAAGAGGCGAGACAAAAACAACATTAATAAACCAGACAATTCAGTAAAAGATAATAACAAAACCGTACGGACAAAACTAAGCACATGAACAGAGAAAGTTGAAATCACTTCTTCAAACAGCAAACGAAAACTATGTTCCTATACTGGGACAGAGGATCACTCAATGCTAGAGTACAATTGTCAGAAATTGAGCGTAAACTGGGTAAAGAGATACACAAATAACAAACTAAAATAATTGCTAAATTAAATACAACAAAATGCGTTTTGAGTTCGATACCTGATTCCTGCTTACGACTGTTGCGACTCCTGACGAAAGCAGAAACATTGAGTAGTATTTAATTTGGCACTTATATTTGTATGTTATTAGGCTATTTATTTTTTTAATTATTATACTTTTAACACGCACGATTATATTTTATAATTTCAGTCTTCCTCTTTCCCTGAAGATAACAATTTTCTTTGCTGTACGAAAACTGTGAGTGATTTTTGCTTTAAATTGTACGGCCCATTTGCTTACTTTTCTCTGCGTTCTCTGCGTTCTCTGCGTTGTCTTCTTTTTCTATCAAACTTAATTTTCAGGATTATTCTAATAGTTATTGTCTCACGTCATTCACTTTCTAATTTTTTTTCTTGCTGTTCAATTTGTCAAATAAAATATTTTCTACTTCCACTACTTTCTTCCTTGTTGATCCTTTTGTTTTCCTTCTTTGCTATTCTTACTCATTTAGACAGTGCAATATCCGATTCATATTCTTAATAATGTAGTTACAGATTTTATATTCAGCTAGTCTAAAATTAGTAATTCAATCACGTTGTAGTTCTTTACTTTATCCGCAGTGTAAAATAAACTATATGTAGGCCTAATATTAGAGACACAAGATTACTGTTTATGTTATCAGGAAACACAAAACTCAAACATACATATCTACATCACACAGGTTAGTACTTACTACTTAACAAGCTTTGGACATAATTAAGAGATTCAGAAGGCATAACTTTCGCGTGGCAACGCGTCGTACGATATTTTACAGTACTTACTTATCGATCTCCTTCCACAACTGAAAATAAATTTTACGCGAATTATAAAATCGGAATTCTGTATTTTTTTTTGCATAAAGCCCTCTTGGAACTGCCAATTTTCTCTCACTTTAGACTGAGTGTGCAGTTAATTCTTCAAAGTAGTAAAGCATTTTAATTATACTTGTGAATTGCAGTGGGAATAGTCGTCTGTGAATCGAAGATAAAGTCTCCATGCAATATCTCCTTTCCACGAACACGCTTCCACGTTACCGATATATTCCTGGTAGTACAATCATTAATGCTTTCATAATATCTTCTCAATAGTTAACTGGTAAGTTATATATCGCCGAGATACTCAACAATTGCCGATTCATTTATTAGCCGCTGACAAAAAGTGACAAAAGTGTCCGGCAAAAATTTATCAGGAATATAAGACTGTACGCCATACTACTCTTGCCCACATTTTACTTATACGTTTATATTTACGTATAACTGGAAAGAAATAGCTAGTCGTGTCAAATAATATGCGCAGTCAACCACTGGCTTGGGGTAGAAGTTGGGATAGGCCGGAGCTCACTTTCAACACGAATCTTTGTTACGGTAACTTGGTAATGTCAAAACTATACTGAAAACATTGAAAAATGGAAACATATTGTGTTCAGTTCAGTTAAAAACTCATCAAAAAATGTTCCGATTTGATAAGTACAGGGTTTGCGAAAAAAATCTTGCCTATGTCTATATATCCCGTAATAATATAATGAATATTTTTAAGAATGATTGTAGCGTTACGTCTGCTTGTCTCCAAGGGAAAGATCCCTCCTGACGACGATGATCCCCTTCATCTCACACTGCGCATTTCGAACGTCTTGCTATATCTCACGAACAGTACTTATTTTCACATTCAGTTAACGTATACATACATATGTATTTTTTTATTAAATCGTATACATTTATATACAATATGATCTACATGACTACCGTTGCCAACACCAATGATGCTTACCATAAGCTAAATGGCATTGAATATAATTGATTTTCACTAATATTTATGTTTATTTTTAATATTTATGGGGCACTAACTATTCCTAGTTAGTCAGGTCATAGGTAAATTTTCTTATTCAATCATGGACCTGTTCTGATAGTTGATTTTCTCTTGCGAACGTTCATGAACTTATTTTGTTCAGAATGTATGTGTTGAGAGCAGATATTTAAAAAAAATGTACAAATTTTTTTGCTACTTCAGCTATTGATTATCTCATATATCGTTGTAAATAAATTAGTATTTTCACTGTCACTTTTAATAACTTTATATTTGAATTGATTTTCGTAAAGCGTTATTTGCTCCCAAATATTTAAATATGCCAACAATTTAATAAAAATTCGAAATTGATATATTTCACTACCGACTGGGTTCGATTCCAAGTTGGGTCGAGATATTTTTCTATCCTAAGCAGGTAATTCAGTGTCATAGTCTTTGAGCTGAGTTTCGATTGAACGCATTTCCTCTGTTCTTGAAACATTTCATTACTTTTATTTCAAAGTAAACACAGAACAGAAGTGTTCAAAGATAACTAAAAAGAATGTTACCGGACAAAACAATATAAAGAAGGATATGCACTGTTTAACACAATGTAACTTTTGTGGTCTAACTATATACACTGAGAGTAACCAAGTAGTCAATAAAGTATTATGTTTTGTTCGCACGTTTTTTCTGAGAAGTCCATCGGTCCAGTTTCCACGTCTCTGCTATCACAGAATTATTTCCGTTACATTGCTCCCACCACACGTCTTTTTTTATCCGTGTATACAGCGCGACTATATTTTTAATTTTGAAACACCACGTTTTATAACGATAAGCAGTAAATACGTTCGGTGGAAAGTCTCCATAGTAAATCGTGTTTGTTTGAAGAATGTTGTCACTTCACTGTTTTGAATATTTTTCGTTTTTAAGTAATATGTATTGTTTCTGATAGAATTAGAACGGAAGGATGACCATATATATCTTTCTTATCGCTAGCCATACATTGTTTTAATTATGAAGACATTCATATATCTCAATGTTTTACTCAGGATAACATGCAGATATCTCACTGCCAGATGCTGCAGTAACGCAACAAATGCACAGTAATTGCTGATAAAAGTGTGTGAAATGCCTTCACATCTCTCTGGTTTTTTAAATAGTCGGCCAGTTGCCTCCTAAACTGGTCAAGGCACGGCGAGGGGAGCTGCGACCCAACAGCAAACCCTTCTCCCGCCATCGGCAGGGCGTGGGACAAGTACCAAATGCCTGACCTACCTGATGCAGGTTTTTCTAGTGTTTTCGCTGTATCACTTTAATGGCGAATTGCCTGGTAGGATCCTTAAACCATAGCCCGGGGGCCCTAGTTAACCCTTGGCTACTTTCATCTACTCTTTCAAATCCCTTCCTATGCTATTAATTTGCCACCATGTGGATTACCCTCAGGTAGCCTGTTACCCTAAAAAAAATTTTAAAAAAGATAAAAGTGTGGATAATCTTGTTAGGAACGTTGACAGAACTCACGACAAACTAAATGTGTGGCTAAGTTTGTCTTTTTCTCAGCTGATTTTAGTAACAGTCTTTTGAACACGTTTTTAGATGATGCGTCATTTCTGGATCTTCAGGTTGCGGACTTATCTTATTCTGGGAATGAGTTATTCTCTCAGAACGTTAGAGCACAATTTTGACATCAACACAATGAAAATGGTTTACTTTGCGTATTTTAATTCCCTTATGTGCTAAGGTATCATAAATTGGGACAATTTCTTTAGAATCATTGTATTATTCAATTTGCAAAAGCGTATCATTAGAATACTTTTTAGAACGGATTATAAATCTAGTTGTAAACCGTTTTTCAAAAGTTTGTATTTTCACCATATTTTAAGCTTAGTAAAGCGGAATGTGAATCTGTTTCAAAAGAATGACTAATATCAGACTAGAAATATTTGATCTCTTAGATCGGACAAGCATCGCTTGCCCGCTACCAGAGAAGTATTCAGCACACAGAGATAGTTTTATACAATATTCTTTCTCCATAGGTAAAGAACGGTAATAACTAAAAGAGTTTTGCGAATAAGTGTATCAATAATTTACTTGATGGGCACGTTTCACTAAGTACAGGAGTTTCTTGATCACTCTCCTAATAATTATACTAATCTGACTTATTTTTAAATAAATGTGAAAAACACCAGTCTAATAGACAGAAATAATTTATTAACAAATTTAAAACAATATATTTGAAAAAAACACATTAAACTAATATTTTTAATACTTTGAAAGTATTACTCTTTAAACTATATATATAGTCGTCACAAGAATAAAAGCAGGTACAACGTTTCTTCCACAGATTTGTGGACCTTCGCTAGTATAGGTCTTGTTCCACAAATCTGTGGAAGAAACGCTGTACTTGGTTTTATTCTTGTGAGGTCTGTTTTTTGGCCATAATGTTCATAATCGTAATATATATATATATATATATATATATATATATATATATTAAAATCATTTCCACTGTGCCTGATCAACCAGCGGTTCACCCAGGAAAGGAGGATGGCGCACTCCTATGCCAACGTCATGAATTGAAGTTGTTTCAATGAGAATAAAAGAGAGACCAGTCGTTAGAACTGTGGGCAAATGGTCAACATTCGAGCGAGAAGAGTAGGAATTGTAGACATCAGAGCATTCGGGCGAGGATAGTAGAACTTGATATATCAGAGCAGCAGGACTGCTGACCCAAGAACTTCAGATGTTACTTGTGTCCAGCTCAGTCAGTGGACTGAAAGCTGTGACATGGCCAGTTTCTGTGAGCGAAACCGCCGCTTCACATCTGCAGGAGTTTAACATTGAAGATAACAATCAATTCTCACGATAGCGCTAAGTTTCTGTTATTATTACTGATCATAGTTTTGTCCCCATGGTTTATTAAAATTAATTTCAAAGTATTTTGCAATAATGTATATAAATTCTTCAGCAGAAACATACATATTCACTCTTAAGCCTCGGAAGTAGAGACAACCGACCTTCTTGACTTTCCATGAATGAATATTTAGTTTCTGGAGCGTCGGGCGCTGAGTTATTTAAATCACACAAAGATTGTTGAGCGAGAAAACATTTGCTCACGTCGTTAAGAACACAACAATCCGATATTGGATAGAGGAACACGTGTTTTATTTACAGAGGCAGAAAACTTATTGTTATACAGAAATAAGTAACAGTTTTAACAAGGATCTCTCCAACCCACAAGTTTATTTAATTTAAACTATAGTTTTATATGATATCCATGGCAATATTGCGTTTCATGCAATCAGGTTAATAAATAAAGCAAACAATAACTAAACAGAGGAGGTAAGTCGACATTAATAACAAAGTTTTATTTTTCTCACACTCAAGAACACCTCATCGCCAGTGCACACGTATTATTTTTGTTTCAAGCATATTTTCTACAGACACTTAATAAATGTTACGTACGGGAAACGGGAAATATCATAGTTGTATGGGTATAACTATAACGAATATTTTAGGATTTTTTCTCGTAATATCACGATAAATTAACAGATTTCATCCTAGAAAATATGCTTCGTGATAAAAAGTTCTCTCCGAGTATGTGAAAACAAAGATGACGGAAGTCAAAGTTAGTAAAGAATCAAAATACTTTTCCAGATAAATGTAAACCAAAATTTTTCAAATAAGCATCTTGTTAAATTTATTAGCATTTTAAATATTCTGAATTACTTACAAGTGAATCCTGTTCCTGCAAAAGAAAACAATCGTTTTGAGGAATCCTCTGAACATTATTCAGACATTTACAAAAGTAAGATAATATGTCATGAATCACATTTCAATATTAAAGATAACGTATCGTACTATGATATGCATATATCAAGTTTAATGAAATTTTGCAATAGATGAAACTTTTTTCAGAAGTTTTAAGTGAATTTTTGTGAATCAGACTCGGAAATATATAGCTCCCGATGGATTTTAGATATTAGATATAAACAATAAAAAAAAGGTGATTTTATTTCAACTTGGTTAATAAGTTCGGTCATTATAAAACAGCACTTCCAAACCGCAATGCCATATGATAATGCTGAACATAGACACGAATATCTCCTAGAATAAACATTCTCAAGACTTGAGGACATAATTTTTCCAAATACGATGCATATCTTTCATACACACACAAAGATATAAATGAGCTGACAAACTACTGGGATGGTTCATGAAATACTGATTCAATTTAGCAAACAAATATAATTTTTACAGAATCAAATATTTACACATTTTATGATTTAGATTCAGCAATTCTTACCTAACGTCGTTTTTACAATATTTAATTTCTTAATATTGGCAGACCAAGGAAATTACTGGGAATAATGAATATTCAAAATTGTTTCTGATCTACGAAAATGTAAATCACACATATTGGATTATGTACCATTATAAATTAATCACACAAAAAACACATCATTAGATGCTTTTACTTATATTGTCTTGCGTTATTGGGGTTGCTATTTTTGTAATTGTTACAACAAATAATAAATCTGAAATGATTATTACTGAGAAATGTTATGTTACATGAACGTCTGTATTTAAAAAACTTGAAAACTAAATGTTAAGTAGTTATTTGACAAGCGTTTCTTATTCATTCATTTCTGTATTAAAGTGGAAATCTTTCCGCGGAATATGATACAAGCTTTTACTTCATGAGTATGTATAATATTTTTGCAAAATCATATTAAAAATTGAGAGCTGGTGTTCGCTCCGATTGGAGCGCGTGGTAGGGTAAAAATACTGTCGCTGCTGTCTCTGTATCAGTTAACTTGTTGATGATGGCGGAGCTAGCCCTCGAAACGTTAACATTGGCCCGGGTTGAAACAGGAGAATTATATTTGTAACAAATACAGCGGAAAAGCTTTCGCTCTCTGACATAAAGAATATGTTCATGTCGGCCTTAAGCACTGGAAGCACTTCACGAAATACTTTAAATTAATTTCCACATATCTAAAAGTGTATAGAATGCTACAACGATTAATTTTAGGATAACTTTATAATAGCAATGTTTTTAGTTACAAGATATTTTTTCCTTTCTAAAAACTTTTATAGCGACCCTCGCATTATCTAAATATGTGGCAGAGACAAGTGTAAAGAGAGTAAGGATAAAATCGTAGGTAATTTCCATGTTACTCACGGTCTCGGAGCCGGCTGCTGTGACGAGTTCTTGCAAAGCGCGTACAGAGAGCGCCTGCTCTATCACGAACACACATTGAGACAGATCTGGTGGGATATTCTACAACAAACAAACAATAAAAACAGTCATCATTTACATCTTGGCTCATTTTCAGAGTTTTTGGAAGTGTTCAAGGTACAAAAATTGCACTCATTACAATCAACAAGAAAGTATGTTGAATATTCGTGGAATCCGTTTGCCACTATAAAGGGTACTTAGGATCAGTTCAAAAACAGCAAATGAATATATAATAAAAGTTGTAATCTATATTCTCTTTATTAGGGTAACTTGAGAAGCGTAAGTTTAGAGTCGTCACCCCTTAGAGAACTACTCGGTTCAACGTTGACCATAGAGACGAATGTCGGCGGCTTTAAGCACTGGCATGATATAATCTACATAATAATGAGATGAAATTTCGTTGTATACAATAACGAAAATATTGAGCCAATAGTATGACCGACATTGTTATATCTGCATAAGAGAAAGTGGAAAAGAAAACAATAATGTGTTTCCCAAACATTGACAAGCAAAATTGACGTTGACGTCTAAGCAAGTTTGTTTAAGACAATTTTAAGAAAGGAACTAAAAATGTTTATTGCTTGAGAACGTTCTTATCTTATTTACATTAATAAGCGTTGTTTGTTTTCTATATTTTGTGTAGGATACAGTAAAACCACATATATACTTTATTCTAGGTTGGTGGTAAAATACAGAAATGTAATGCCGTTATTCGGCATGCACTATCAGCATTGTTGCAGATGGTATACAGAGAGACTACCAAGTGTTCGATAAGCAAACGTCTGAAAAATTGTCATTAATGCCATTTATCAAGCATTATAGGAATATATCGAGAAAGACAACAACAAAATTAATTAGCACCAAATTTATTAAAAAATAAAAAGTACTTATAACGAAAGTAAATATAAAAATTAAGAACAAAGTAAAAATTAATATAATATAAAATAGTAATAGTTGAATTATTATAGATAATAACAGACGTAACTTAGAATATTTAGAATTAACTTACTATTAATAATATATAACATATTAATATTAAACAAATTTTTATCTACTGTAACGATAGTCCCACGAGAGTTCAATTATTTCAGAACTATTATGACAGCCAGTCTATTTAGAAAAAATTAAATTACAAATAAATAAACAAGCCAAGTTTGTCAGAAATATACTTTAATTTAATATAAAATGAAAAAATTATTCAAATAAATAAAATAGGCACGACGCATCGTTTCTTTTTGGAATCTCTTCAAGTGCAAACATAAAAATTTACAAGTCTGAATACAATTTATTACTTTAAATATCAATACATAATTAAAAATTTGTGGAAAAAAATTCTAAAAGTTTGTGCTTTCATCATATAATGTTAGATAAATGTAACTATTAAGAACTTTTGAGAATATTTTCCTTGAATATTGTCCGTTAATCTTACGACGTACCTAGTTTTTAGAGGTAACAACGATTTTTCTTCAATATTTTTCTATTTCAAAAATTAAAAACATATATTTCTGCCATAATAATAGAACCAGCTGCCTGCTGGTTGCCTTGAACAGTGCCGCAATATGTTTGTTGAAAGTTTACTTGTTAACTTTACATAAATTATCCAGTTATATTATTTTGGAAGTTAAAAATTTAGAATTTTCAGAACATTTATCATGTATATGTTTAAAATAATAAATAGCAAGGGAGGCAAGTTAAAATTTCCTGACTGGTGGAAGCTTATACAGCTCTGAAATTGATATTAATACTTACGTTCCAACGCATGATAGTAGCGTATAACTTGTGATTGCATCCAGAAGGGATTTTGTGATAAAGTCTAAGGAAGATAATGTAGCTGTACACGGGCATTGAAATTTTATGCTAAACTACGAATGCGTATTTAATGGAAGAAATCAGGAAAAACTAATTATAAAGGATCAATATGAATAACAGACGAGAACACAGTCAGACTGAAAAATTAACTGACGATTGCTAACACTCCCCAAAAACGTTGAATGAACAGGAAAGTCTGAAGGAAATTGTTGAAAATATGAAAGTGTGAAAGATAAGAAATGTATAAGTATACCGTAAATTGTCACCAAAACGTGAACAGGAATAAACAAGTATAGCTGAAATTAAGTTTTTGGAAAGGCACTACATTAAAACAAGCTTATCAAATATCTTTATCTTATAGGACATATGAGATATATAATGTTGTTGTGTGACAGTTCGAACTCTAACTTAAGAGAAATGGTGAAAACACCAGAATGTCAGAAATTTTATTTATATCATGTCATATAAACATTATGTTCTCACAACTTACACATTTGGAATCTCTAGTTTTCTTTATTCAAATCTGCACAAAAATCTCCACTTATTAGATTTGGCGTGTCAGGGGCTCGTCATAGACTTGTTTAAAGAATAAGAAGCTAAACTGTTTGAGCGTCGAAAAAAAGAGTTGCGTCGTATATATAACATCAGTAGCCATTAATATCTACGGATGCAAATTTCTCGTTATGAACATTTTTATCGGATTCAATGTAACGAACCCTTGCAACTAACCTTGTCTGCTATGGTCTCCAAGTAGCAATGCCGGTTGCCGAATCCTTCTGCGGCCAGGCAAACTCTTTCTCCCGTCGCTGTACACGAGAGGCACACCATGTCTTCCTATAACACAAACAGATTTCTCTTAATATTAGAATATTATCTACAAAAGGTGTAATTAATATCAACACTTGATAGATATTGTGTTGTGGCGAGAGTATTTAATGTAAAATATAGGAGTTAAAGAAAATAATTTTATGGTTTTATTGAGATTTAAAACATTGAAATTAGAGAAAACAGTTACTTATTTTTATAAAATCAGAATGATTGCCTCTATCCAGACAGTTTCAACCGTAGACGTACATAACACTCTCACCACAGGCGCGCCAGGATTGAGAAACTTTACAGGTTCGCATCAACCTACTTCGCCGTCGTCTTTCATGGTCTTCTCTCTACCACACTCGAGGAATAAGGACCTCGGTTGAGCGATTTTATCAACTATTTGATCGATCTCCCTGCATCACGAAATCCCACTGGTCCAGTCAATCACGAGTTGTAAAACAAACCTAAATTTTTTGGATGTTTGTACTTGTCTGTGCTCATTTACGAACTCTTAGAATAAATTCCCCGTCTGAGTGGTGCCTTGAAATACAAGTTTCTCAAACCTTTCTAAAATCTCTAATAAAGTTAAATAAAATTAAATATATATTTTTTTCAAATATCGCACTACAATTAATTTCTGTAAAGCGTTACACACTCAGGTAGATATAAAGATAGATATATTTATTGAATTGTATTAGACAAAGTCCGGTATAAATTTCATTAAACATCCGTGTAAAATATACAATACAAACGCAAATAAGATGTACTGTAACTACAGTTCATTTTCATGAAATTAAATTTCTACTTCATTCCTTTGCTGCATTTCATAACATCATAACCGCATTAGAAATTTTTACGGAAACTCGAATATAAATTATTGGATATATCAATATATAATTTATTTACACCACAAACCTAAAAATTACCATTTTTCGTAGAAGTCATAATTTTTTAACTAATTTGTTGAAAAATTGTTGAATATAATGCCGAACGTGAACAAGAAAATTTGAAAACATTGACTTAAATGTAAAGGTGTTGATAAATAATGCATTTACGTTCTTTTTCTTTGATTATTTTTCATCGACTCCGAATTTCTTTAAGTTATACAAACTTATATTATACGTTCCTATGTCTATGTTTTCTGCAGTTCGACCACCATTTTGTACATCTCGGACAACGAGAGCAATATTTTCACTAAATTCTCATTCAACCTAAAATATAATTCTATTAGAGATAATGGCAGTATGAATGTTCGGTCTCAATCACGTTTGAATTGAAAAATCAGCATGATTGAGGTGAAATAAAATGCAACATTAGCTATTGAAAAAACTCAAATTGCCTCGGGAGACAAAAATGATGCGTAATAAATATACGCTACAAAGGAACGTTCCAATCACAACATACCAGTAGTCTTTTATCAATCATACTCATAAGAGATCGATGAACTAACGCTTCAAATGAAACTGTTGAAGTTAAAAAATAATTGTCGTGTATAAGGTCGCGGGTATTTTGAGCAAGTCACTGTCATCCTGGGATATAGGAAATAAAAGTTAAAAATCTTGCTCTGTGTTTACTTATATGTCACATTAAACTTAATTTTAAATTTTGATTAGAACATAATTTTTATTAAATTCGATTTAATATAGGAAAGTGGTATGAAAACTATGACGAGAGAATGTATGTTTCCGAAAATTTCACTTCAAATGATTGGTGTCAGCTACACAAACCAAATTGAAAAAGCGCGATCTTCATCTAACGCCGATGTCGCTTCGTTTGCGGTAAACGGCACCGGCACAGGTTGTTCAACGTTCTTACTTTCAAGACAGTTTTCTTTTCAACTGCATTTTCTGTTAATTTAATCCTTCAATGTACAAAAACTTCATTTCCGATATCGTAATAGTTTTTTTTTTTGTAAAGCATAAACAAATTTATTCCCTCTTGTGTTGCAACATTTGTTCGCTTTTCTTTATATTAAGTAAATATGCTCGTGACTTGCCTATGTAGCCTTATTCTCGAAACATCTTTGAGTGTTAAAATTACGTAATCGAGTTGGTCATCGCTAAACTTTTGATAGAATAGAAACCAATTCCATATTATTTCATCATTTTATTTGTCATTCCCAGTAATCTTAAAATAAAATAATTTGATCGCGTTTAGTAAAGAAAGTATTTCAATACGACGCGTTCACAAACATTTATTTTCTGTATGATTTCAACTATAGTTTAGACTATATTTGTCCGAACATAATGAAATATGAAAGGCCAAATTGAATCAACGCATTCACTCGTAACGGCGCATCGAGTTGAAATGAAGGCACATGTGACAGTGGTCAGTTTATTGATACACTGCGTAAAATGTACAGTGGGCATGTTTAGAAAAAGTGATGATAAACTTAATGGTATTATAATATTGAATTTATCACTTATATTTAATCAGAAGCAGTCTTATATAGACAATATAATGTCGTAACGCTCAATTTTCGAACAGGCAGAAGTGAAAAAATTTCTATTAAACAATTGGATTTCGTTATTTGTATACCCTTTTAACATAACAATATGTTAAAAATAATCAGGAGTCAGCTATAACGAATTTTTATATTTTAGAACCTACTAATTGAAGATCAAATTCGTACAAAAATTCAACATCATGGAATAAAATGTTAATTATTAAGATCTCATCTTTTTCAAATATTATTATATTCACCTGATGAAGTCACAAATTAGGGACGAACGAAGTGTTTTTCTGTTTTTCTATTTGCATTGATTTCAATATCAATGTATTCACTTAAGCTCATATTTGATATTAAACTTCTTGTTTTTATTTATTAATTAATATACGTCAGATAAAATATTGATTTTAATTTTAGCATAGTTTGACAAGTACAGAAACAAATAATGCAGCCTTTCTCGGTGTAAAGAATTAATATAATATTCTCGGACGTCAAACCTAGTGAAAAGATATATGCGCGACGTTTGGATGACTTTCACTGTTATTGTCTTTTAGCATTAGTACGTCTAACTATAAAAATCCAAAATGTTTATAATTTGAAAGTTTTGAGGATAAAAAAATCATCTGAACAAATCTTTTTGAATCACGAATTAAACATAATTTATTCCGTTAGGTATCAAGACCAGTACATAATATAACCAATCAAATGTGTACACTTATAAGGAACTCAAGAATAAAGATACTCAGCTAATATTCATTCCTTTCGTTTCAAATAAACGAATACGTTCTTTTTTGGTAGTAAAATTATTGTTATAGTAAAACAAAAAGCATTGGAATCCCTATTTTTGTTTATGTTACGCATTTGAAGTGACTCGGCTACTAATTGTGGACTGCGGAGGAATCTGGCATTTTCGGGATGGTTCTGGCAATGTTCCAAGAAGCAGTTGGAACAGGACGTCAACTACGTCTAGTTTAAGGTCGCTAAACCAAGCTCGTCTAGTTAACTACAATGAAAACTAATATACGTACCGACAAAATGTATAGTATCAAATAGAAACTATCCTCTGAAATCTGTGACGATGAATGCACTTTTCTAATAGATTCAGCGAGAATATGAACTAGTTTACATGAGTCAAAAATGTCCGCATCTTTATAACTCCGAAAGTATCAGTTACCAACATCTTCACATTGTTCAGGAGGATTGGGGTATGATCTCAATATACTTGGTTAATTTGTGCTATTTTCGACACAACAACTTATTTATTCCCGTTGATCATAGATAATGACTGCATTTTCTTTACATCTATCTCTATCTTGTCGGTCTCTGAGACACATATTTTCCTTTTCGCTTTCGTATTTCAGTTTCTGGTGAATATTGTGTACAGCCGCATTTACACCGCAGTTGGCAACAAATGTCGACAATTATAGAAGTATTTAAGAGCATTTATTTTCAACAAGTTTTTCGTGTTGTCAATATTTCCCACAGGTTGTGGGTTATGTTGTCAGCATTTATTTGTCATTTATGGTGACAGGTCTAGTTGTCAACATTTGTTGTCAAACTTCTGTTGCCCAACATTGTTGGTGACGAGAAATGATTGGTGTAACGCGCCTACATCATATGCCCAAAGTAGCGTCAAGGCCCTGTACTGATTACCTTTTCCAGATACGCTCCTGTCATTAGCAAAAAGTTTATTACTGCAGCAGACACAAAAAATACCAGAATATGTCAACAGAAATTGTATCCTCTTGATGTATGTATGGGATCAAATTATTTAAGCATAATTTACACCTCTCTAATAACTATAGGCTCCATGGACGGAGGACGCACAAGTGTCTATATTTAGGGGAAACTAAGACCATGCTTTGTGTGGCCTAACTAGTGTCAATGGTTTTCTGATTCATTTTCATTTGAATGGATGATATTTCTAATGAAAAACTGTAACTGAATGTCTTCATATTACGTTCCACAATCTTTTACCACAGCGGGGAACATGTCGTCAAAATTATTGCAAAAGAGAAATAATATTTAACAGCAGATCTTTCAACCCATTTATTAGGGCGAAGTACCTATATTATTTACACTTTATGAGCTTCGAAAGTTCCTGGCCAAAATACTAGCGAAATATGGTTCCGTAAAATAAATATTTCTTTAAATTATAAATTGTCCACTTAATTTGGTTAATTAAAACTCTGCGTCTATTTTGTTAATTAATAACATTGCGTTGCATTATGCATTAGGTTTTTATTAAGACGACTTCAGATGTTATGGTTATGTTTATTAATAGAATTACGGAGGGAAGAGTTTCATACATCAGATTGTAAACCCCGCAAAATGGTGACTCAAAATAGTACGGATACGCAATTTAGATATACAGTGTTGCCGATTAATCTGAAGACATTCTAATATCAACGTACCAAAAAAGTTGTTAATGAAAGGGGTGATATCCGCATATGTGTTACGGTATTGCCAACTGGGGCAACTGTTCTCGTAGTGTGGAAGTTTTCGAACTGCAAAAACGAGCCATTAGAATTATATCAGGATCAGATGCTAGAGACAGCTGCAGACCTCTGTTCAAAATACTTCAAATTCTGACTCTACCTAACTCTTGCATATTAGAAATACTAAAATTTCTTAAACGCAACATGAACCTTTTTGCAAGTAACGGTGACAATCATGAGAAAATAGATGCAATGATAGTTAAGTGCACCACGTAACACTTGGAGGTTCCGAGTTCGATTCCCGGATCGGTTAAATATTTTCCATACTTAAAGTCAAAAACTATTTTTAATGGTACCGAGTAACAAAGATGTGGACGTATTAATATTTTGTTTACGTTGTGGTGTTTGCTTTGTGTCTTACATAATGGTGTTCTTGTTCATCTAAGACGTTCTCATTTTCTACGTTTTTTACCCATTTTGATTTTTTTTCGATTGCAGCGCTATATATGAACGAAATGACTTCTATCGCAGGTTAAATCAATATAACTGTTTCTCTAGAAATCAAATCAGCATAAAAATGCGGGTTCCTAAGAAGTTTATCTGCCACCTCCCAAACATCCCCACGATGGAGGAAGTCAACTTTGCTATCATTGGGTGCTACCCTTCGAGACGACCAGATTTTATTAACAACTAGCTGGGTGCCCGGCGTTGCCCGAGATGTCATTTATCTATAACCATCCATAAGACTACAATTTTCGTTACTTTTGCGCTATTTTTATGTAAAGCCCTCGAACCCTATCCCTAAATGTGCTCACCTCCCATGCCGAAGGGGGATGAAGTCATTGACTAAATATATCGGCCGTTTTTACATGTTAGAAGATGACCACCCCCACAAATATGCGATAATGAAAAAGAATGTATTCCACGCAAAAATCGGCCGATTACATTGTCTGAAAATTTATTCCCCCGCCCAACACCTCCAAAACCCGTCGCGTTAGCCAGGTTGTCACATTTAGATTCAGAGACATTCATAGTCTCGGAATTGATTCGAATCTCGGTTGTTTTTCTGGGATTTTATTTAACGTACCTCCACGCCACCCCTAAGCTTGCTCCCCTCACAGGGGTTAAATTATACACAAACAACATAGGTATAAATACCAACAAAGTAATTAACTCCAGGAAATAATAATCGCAAATATCGACCGTTTAACATGTTTGAAAATTTTCACCCCCGACCACTCCCGCTTCGGGAACTTAAACGGTCAAGTTTAATGTCATAATTAAACTCAGTGACAATCCCGATAGTTTCTGGTTTCTTTTTATGTAATGCTACATCCACGCCAACCATTAAGGGTGCACCCTTTTGAGTCCGAAAGGGGTTGAAATTATACACAGAGAACATTTAGGGAAATTTTATTAATCTAATTCATCCCGAAATATATTTAATTGACAAAAAAACAGCCGGTCAACTCATCCCAACCCAGCCGATACCCGCGCGTTGTCCAGATTGTCATAAATAAATTCAGCAACATCCATTACCTTCGATTTGACTCGAATCTCGGTAGTTTTCCCGTTATTTTCAAGGAAATTAATTAAACTCAGTGACAATCCCGATAGTTTCTGGTTTATTTTTATGTAATGCTACTTCACGCCCACACTTATGAGTCCGAAAGGGGTTGAAATTATACACAGAGAACATGTAGGGAAATTTTATTAATCTAATTCATCCCGAAATATATTTAATTGACGAAAAAACAGCCGGTTAACTCATCCCAACCCAGCCGATACCCGCGTGTTGTCCAGATTGTCAGAAATAAATTCAGGGACATCCATGACCTTCGATTTGACTCGAATCTCGGTTGTTTTGCCGTTATTTTCAAGGAAATCCCCTCCAGCCCCACCCCTATCTTGCCTATTAACAACATCGGTAGAAATACTATCAACGTCAATGGTCCCGGCATTTATTTATTCCACGCTAATATCGATGATTTAACATGTTAGAAAATTTCCATCCCATTCACTCCCGCCCCTTGGGGCTAAATGGCCAATTTGATGCTATAATTGAACTGGACGACATCCATAACCTTGGATTTGACTCCAATCTCGGTTGTATTCGCGTTATTTTTCTGTAAAGCATCTCCACCCCAAACCCTAACGGTGCCCTTTTTCCACGGCGTAGGAGATGAATATTATGTTCAGATAACATCGGTAGAAACACAATCAATATCTTTGACCCCGAAAATATTTATCCAAATCTAATACCTGCTGTTTTAGCATGTTTAAGTATTTCAACCCCCGTCCACCCCCGCTTCTGGGGTTGGTAGACGCGTCTCGCCCCGACAGTGTTGTTTTCCTAGTCGCAAAGAACCCGTGTACGAAATTTGGTGATATTTGCTCCAGCGGTGTAGATTTGTATTCTCTACCCCAAACGGTAGGGGTGCTCTTTCCCCAGGCTGTAGAGATTGAAAATTATATTCAGATATCATCAGTGGAAAGACTATAAATATCTTTGACCCCTAAAAATATTTATCCGACTGAAATATCGACTGTTTTAGCATGTTCAAATATTTCCAACCCCGTCCACCCCCACTTCTGGGGGTGGTAGGTTCGTCTCACCCCGACAGTGTTGTTTTCGTTGGCCGCAAAGAACACGTGTACGAAATTTGGTGAAATTTGATCCACCGGTATAGATTTGTATTCTCCACCCCAAACCCTAAGGGTGCCCTTTTCCCAGGGTGTAGGGGATGAAAATTATATTCAGAAAACATCGGTAGAAACACCATAAATATCTTGGACCCCTAAAAATTATTATCCGACTAAAATATCGGCTGTTTTAGCATGTTTAAATATTTCAACCCCTGTGCACCCCCGCTTCTGGGGGTGGTAGACATGTCTCACCCCGACAGTGTTTGTTTCCTGGTCGTAAAGAACACGTGTTCGAAATTTGGTGAAATTTGCTCTACCGGTGTAGATTTGTATAACGAACATACAAATATACAAATATACAAACATACAAACATACAAACATACAAACATACAAACATACATACACTCTTTTTTATTTATAAGATAGCTGGGTGCCCGGCGTTGCCCGAGATGTCATTTATCTATAACCATTTTTGGTTACTTTTGCGCTATTTTTATGTAAAGCTCCTCGAACCCTATCCCTAAATGTGCCCCACCTTCCATGCCGAAGGGGGATGAAGTCATTGACTAAATATATCGGCCGTTTTTACATGTTAGAAGATGACCACCCCCACAAATATGCGATAATGAAAAATAATGTATTCCACGCAAAAATCGGCCGATTACATTGTCTGAAAATTTATTCCCCCGCCCAACACCTCCCAAACCCGTCGCGTTACCCCCCCAGGGTTGTCACAATTAGATTCAGCGACATTCATAGTCTCGGAATTGATTCGATTCTCGGTTGTTTTTGCGGGATTTTATTTAACGTACCTCCACCCCACCCCTAAGCTTGCTCCCCTCACAGGGGTTAAATTATACACAAACAACATCGGTATAAATACTATCAAAGTAATTAATCCCAGGAAATAATTATCGCAAATATCGACCGTTTAACATGTTTGAAATTTTTCACCCCCGACCACTCCCGCTTCGGGGACTTAAACGGTCAAGTTTAATGTCATAATTAAACTCAGTGACAATCCTGATAGTTTCTGGTTTCTTTTTATGTAATGCTACTTCACGCCCATCCATAAGGGTGCACCCTTATGAGTCCGAAAGGGGTTGAAATTATACACAGAGAACATGTAGGGAAATTTTATTACTGTAATTCATCCCGATATATATTTAATTGACGCAAAAAACAGCCGGTCAACTCATCCCAACCCAGCCGATACCCGCGCGTTGTCCAGATTGTCATAAATAAATTCAGCGACATCCATTACCTTCGATTTGACTCGAATCTAGGTTGTTTTACCGTTATTTTCAAGGAAATTAATTAAACTCAGTGACAATCCCGATAGATTCTGGTCTCTTTTTATGTAATGCTACTTCACGCCCACCCTTAAATGTGCACCCTTATGAGTCCGAAAGGGGTTGTAATTATACACAGAGAACATGTAGGGAAATTTTATTAATGTAATTCATCCCGTAATATATTTAATCAACGCAAAAAACAGCCGGTCAACTCATCCCAACCCAGCCGATACCCGCGCGTTGTCCAGATTGTCAAATAAATTCAGGGACATCCATTACCTTCGATTTGACTCGAATCTCGGTTGTTTTGCCGTTATTTTCAAGGAAATCCCACCAGCCCCACCCCTATCATGCCTACAAACAACATCGGTAGAAATACTATCAACGTCAATGGTCCCGGCATTCATTTATTCCACGTTAATATCAATTATTTAACATGTTAGAAAATTTCCATCCCATCCACTCCAGCCCCTCGGGGCTAAATGGCCAATTTGATGCTATAATTGAACTGGACGACATCCATAACCTTGGATTTGACTCCAATCTCAGTTGTATTCGCGTTATTTTATTGCAGCGTTCCTCCACCCAACACCTAAAAGTGCTCTACTGATAATCCCGACCCGCTTCTGGGGGTGGTAGACGCGTCTCACGCCAACAGTCGGTAGAAGCAAAGAACACGTGATTTTGAGAAAAATTGTTCTAATAATGTAGATTACGTGGATAATATTTTCATTGAAGTTGTAGTAAACTAAATTATAAACTATGTTAGCATGTAGAGTTTTTGTTACATGTATTTGTGCGTGATTATTTGTTGCTTTGTTTCTTCTCAATAATACAACTTCAATTACGGAATAAATGTAAAATTATGTTTATAACAATTTATAATATAAAAACTTTTTAAAAGAGTATAAAAAGCAATGGTTCTGAAACACTTTTATTTTTGATTAAACGTCGTTATTAATGGAAACAACATCAATTAAAATAGTATGAACAACACCACCCCTAAATCTGCTACCTTCCCGTGGTGGAAAGGGTTGAATTTTTACTCATATCACATCGGTAGAAACACTATACCCATAAACACATAACATTTTGGCAGTTTTAGAATAATAGACAATTCTCAACCCCAGCCCTAAGCAAGCTCACCCCTAATGTCTAAAGGGATTTATATTTTCAACAACATCCGTTGAAATAGTATTCACGTAATTCTCCTCCAAGAACGCGCAAGAACTGACTATTTATCTCCCCTTCCAACCGCCACCCTTTCGGGTTAAATGGGCAATTAAAAATATTTATCCGAAGTATACTCACTGACATACATAACCTTCGATTTGACTCCAAACTCGGTTGTATTCGCGTTATTTTTCTGTAAAGCAACTCCACCCCAAACCCTAAGGGTGCCCTTTTCCCAGGGCGTAGGAGATGAATATTATATTCAGATAACATCGGTAGAAACACTATCAATATCTTTGACCCCAAAAATATTTATCCAAATCTAATACCTGCTGTTTCAGTATGTTTAAGTATTTCAACCCCCGTCCACCCCCGCTTCTGGGGTTGGTAGACGCGTCTCACCCCGACAGTGTTGTTTTCCTGGTCGCAAAGAACCTGTGTACGAAATTTCGTGTAATTTGCTCCAGCGGTGTAGATTTGTACTCTCCACCCCAAACGCTAGGGGTGCTCTTTCCCCAGGGTGTAGAGGTTGAAAATTATATTCAGATATCATCAGTGAAAAGACTATAAATATCTTTGACCCCTAAAAATATTTCTCCGACTGAAATATCGACTGTTTTAGCATGTTCAAATATTTCCACCCCCGTCCACCCCCGCTTCAGGGGGTGGTAGGCGCGTCTCACCCCGACAGTGTTTTTTCCTGGTCGCAAAAAACACGTGTACGAGATTTGGTGAAATTTGATCCACCGGTATAGATTTGTATTCTCCACCCCAAACTCTAAGGGTGCCCTTTTCCCAGGGTGTAGGGGATGAAAATTATATTCAGAAAACATCGGTAGAAACACCATAAATATCTTGGACCCCTAAAAATTATTATCCGACTAAAATATCGGCTGTTTTAGCTTGTTTAAATATTTCAACCCCCGTGCACCCCCGCTTCCGGGGGTGGTAGACATGTCTCACCCCGACAGTGTTTGTTTCCTGGTCGTAAAGAACACGTGTACGAAATTTGGTGAAATTTACTCTACCGGTGTAGATTTGTATAACGAACATACAAATATACAAACAAACAAACATACAAACATACAAACATACAAACATACAAACATACAAACAAACATACATACACTCTTTTTTATTTATAAGATTTTTTTTATTTACTATGGGTAGTTTTGGAGATATTTTAAAGTGAGCAGATAAATCGCCCACCCAATATGAGTTATCATCAACAACAAGGCAAAAATTATTATTCCCAAATGGTTTACATCAAATGTTGCCTTCAGGCTAACAATAGTTATCCCGGACACACAGTTACTTTATAAAAATGTCTGTGTTCTTGTTACTAGTACCATTCTTATACTTCGATATACGATAAAGTTTAAACTTTATGGAATATTAGAAAGAGATATTCATTAAACAGTACGCAAATATTGGCAAACCGATGGTTTTTAGTAAGGGTAATCCGAGTAGAGTAATATCAGCAATATTTCGATTGTCAGCTTATCTGCCTGGATACACTCGTACTAGTATTCTGCTTCCACAGCAGCAATGGATAAACCGCATAATATTCGAACTATGTATATGGACAGAAGCCTCTTCTGACGGATTATCTTCGAGATTATTCTGTACACGCAGCATAAAACTACTGATATTTTAGCAAAGAATAATAGAAAAAGTAAAACGCACGTTGAATGTACCATTTTTAGTCGTTTTTACACGGCACAAAGATTAAATAATAGTTTCTTCTCACAGAATAATATTTAAGTTTAAATAATAAATATATCAGTATAGTATCCAATACATATCCTATTAGACTCCAAAATTTATGAATATAGGATTCAAATGCTATATTCCAAAACGACGATTTCTACGTCTCGACGTTTCAATTACGAACGTATTTATTTTAATAAGTGACATTTTCTGAAGTGAACGTACTATTCAGTCTAACATAAAAGCCAATAAGTTCCTTTAGGCATGACAAAATTAAGTTTTGTGCCGAATTAATAGTTACGCATATTAAAATTTCTGATATTTTTATTAAGACTAAGATTTCGGCTCTTTTCTTTAAATAAATCAGTAAAATTACTTGAAATTTTGAAAGCATTTTTTATGAGACTGGCGTTATAATTGGTAACACTGAGATTTCTATTCTGTAACAGTCACGACCTTATTCAGTTATTGCAACTTCTCATCAATAAGATATTATTCAAAGAAACGAATTTATGATTGTGTATATAATACAACCAATAATTTAATCTTTATATAATAATTCAGCTGAACCTTCATTCAACCTTGAATGTTCCGGGGTCGCAGACTTTGGGCATACCGTAAGTTTTGTCCGCTATTCCAATTGGAATGGTCGGCCAGCTGCCTACTAATCTGGTCGAGCCACGGTGAAAGGAATGCTGCGTCCCCACAGAAAACCCCTCTCCCGCTACCGGAAAGACGTGGGACGAGTACAAAATGCCCAACCTACCTGATGCAGGTTTTTCGCTTTTAATCGAATTGTCGGGTAGGATCCTTAAAACTACAGTCCTACGGGGCCCTAGTTAACCCTTGGCTACCTTGATCTACTTTTCCGCATCCCCCCTTTCAATCCCTTTCCTATGCTATAAGAGGGGAGTGGCTACTATGTGGATTACCCTATATATATCCTGCTTACACCTTCTTCTTCTTGTTTTTCAACCTCTCTGGTAAACACAATTTAATTACAGAATTTACTTTTGCTACAATCATCTATTTAGTATTTCCAGCAAAAAAACACGTTTCAGGTCTATTTTAACATCGTAGTAAAAAGAGCACTGTAATATGTTGAACAAGAGAATATTGTGCGTACGGTACAGTACAGGAACATTAAAACGTGAAATGATGTTACAAAGTAAACTTAATCCAATTCAGTAGTGTTTTTACGTAATACCTAATACATAATTAGATAATTAATAGATAATGTAAACGAATTCATTTTATGAGAAAACTATCAAAACCTTACTGCTCCAAGACTTTTTAAGCTACAAATCGTGTCAACTATAAGTAAAGGGAAAAAGAATATCACACAAACAATAGAATAGACATTATTTCACAAATTCTATTACTCATGATTTTGTACCGAATACCTAATGATTATTGGAAAACAATTCGTAATATGATACTTTAAATAATTTGTTATATCAAGAAAGAAAAGAACACTCAACATTGCTTAAACTGTTCGAAGTGATATAAAAGCATTGTTCACTTCGCGAGTTTCCTTTAACTTATCCCAAGAAATATTAATCCAGGATTTAATAGCTGCTGGAGGTATTGTTTTCAGAAATGAGCTATTACTTAAAGCTTTGAGGCTGCAGAGAATGTATATAAATTAAAATTAAAATCCTTTATCCCTTACGAATAATTAAGTGCATAAACTGAGACGGTCTCATTTAAATTCCATTCGGGTGCCAGAAATAATAATTGGCTTACTCCTATCTTTAAATTAATTTCTGTTCAATTATTACTATTTGCTACTGTTATAAACTTTGTTTTCAGATATTCAAAATTATTCCATGTCCGTATCTGATATAAACGATATTTAATTATTCTAATAAACGTTATTTTGTTTCAACAATTCTGAGAAGGACATGTAATTTACATTTATTAATAATTGAATAGTATAAAATATATTACGATTAAGTATTAAATTTTTTACTTACAATGACTGGCTTTTGCACAGAAAAATCGGCGATTTCAACTTTGACGTAAATATCCATATTCGTTCATTTTAGAACAATCCATATACTCGAACATGAAATATCATAAACAATACTATCTTTTAAGTATGCCTATAAGACATTAATGTCGTAGAATGGTGTGTAAATACCGTTGAATTCACCAAAACGGAACATTTCGCTATAAATTCCTGTTCTGTCCACACAAATTATTTATTCCGACATTACTGGAACTGAATTCGCAACAGAGTGTTCATCGATATTATTGTTTGTAGTTTACTAGTCCCAAAAAATGCATTCCATAATTATATAAAATTAATCGAAAGATTTAGTTAACTTTTATAATCGTTATTGTAAACTTAACGAAATAAATAAAACGTGTTTTAGTGAGTTCAATCATTTCATTGAAACATCTGAAATTAAAATATATCGATTTACTTGAGATAATTTTTCTTTTAGGTTATTAACGTATTTTGTTCACTTCTGATCATTATTTATCACAAATAACTCGTGTGTTACAACCGAAATAAGTGTGAAGCTCCTGAAAATATTTGAAGTCAGAAAAATCGGTAAAATTTCTAACTTCATAGGAAATTCAGAAAAGTTTCCATTTTAAAGAGTTGAGGTAATACTTTCGTGTACGTAATACAGTTATCTCTTAGCCAGAAATTTTCGTAATTTACCATGCTAACGTTAATAATAATGTCCAAATTCGAATAAATTGTTTATATTCTAGCAGATACCATTCTGGACTAAAGGTTGTCAAAAATAATATTGAATAATACATTTTTCTTTAAATATTTTTGTGTTTGAGTTAAATTAAACATGCGACGATAGCATTCATCAAAACTTACTAATCTACTGCCATTTATATCAACTTTTTTAAAATGACAAAATACTGGTTGTCAAAATTTCCACAAAATTGAGATAAACCCTATGAGGAAAGTAAGGATTTTCCTGATGTCTAATTATAATTTTTATTACTAAATAGTTTCTCCTTTTTTTAACAAATAATAAGATTTAGTTAAATACAAAAAATAACTTGCTCTCCTTTATCGGATCATAAAAAAAATTATACGATTGTCTATTAGATGCAACTAGGTATTATTTCCCAATGATTACAAAATTCCGAAGTTCCCTACACATTTAGCACACTAAAAATATTTAATATGAAATATAGCGTGTAAGGCAAACTAAATTCGAAAAGGTGAATATATTTTTATTAATCTTAGTTTGAAATTGAAATTATTACAATCATACATAACACTAACCTGCATACAGCGAAGGTCGGCCATATTCAAATCTGATGGGTTTAATAATGTGTCTACCATATTACGCTAATTTAAGTTGAAAGTAGTCACAATATCGATTAGCACAAAAATTATACAAACATTCTCAGTACATATTCAAGCTCACAACTTTTTATATGCAATGATATCGAGCGTTATCTTGAATAGATCATGAGATACACACAGATCCAATTGACGACGCTTCTTCGCCGAGAGTTAAAAAGAAATGATCCTGGAGTTCAGGAGCGCATCAATTTATAACTGACTCGATTTTATTATTGTGGATGTTGAACTGGTCATGTTTTAGCATTGTTTTAGGTGCATTCTTTGTATTCTGATTAACAAAAAATTTCAATTACTAATACATGGTAATTGCGTAAGTGACAATACAGTGGTTTAATTTTAATTAATTAAATTAAATTCTCATCACTCAGAAATAATGAAACTATTCAGTTTAAAGTTTTTATTTGTAGTCTGGCAAATGATACATTTCGTTCAAGGAATGGAAGTAATTTGTTCGCATTTGCCAACATTGTTTAAATCTTGAAATCCTCACGCTCGTCGAAACACCATTCCAGAGCGATTTTATGAGGTGATCAATTAAAATATTTTTCTAATTAACACCAGCTTACTCGAAATATGTGGCTGTTAAACTGTCGGTATTGAAAGTTATGCGCATTGTAAACATTGCTGGCAACAAAGAACTTGTCTCGTTTACTATAGTCACCACTTTACTTTTAAGCAGCTGACCGTTTTCAGAGAAGTAAACTATGGAATCTAATATTAGTTTACATTTAGACGGTATTTTTATTATGAATTCCTTACAATAAATTTTGTTCCAAATACTTGATGGTCTTGTTATTTTTAATTTTAACGGGATTGTGTTTCTGACAGTGGTGGAACCGAGGCGGGGGCGGTGTGAGTGCTCCGCCCCGGGAAGCACAATAAATAAGAATAATTTCTTGTAATCTGAAGTAAAAATTCATCCACTTCTTTCCATATTTTTGACGCACCTACAATTCGAACAGATTAAAACGAGAACAGAACTTTTTATTATTTAATCTGTGACGGAACCGGGTAATCCCCTTTCTTTAAATAATTCTGTCTATGTAATTTTCAATAGTGTATAATTTAGCATTTCCGTCGGTTAATATTTTAAATAAAGTTAATTTTCCAAACAAGCCACTGAGCATTATTATGCAGGGTCTTGCGGTAGATTTTCGCACTACGATACCTCTTAAATGTTGTTTTCTTTAAAATCACCTTATATCGATTTTTTTTATTTTACCAAAAATGTGCGAACATTATTTTCGTTTTGAAAATAGAAACTATTATAAAATAAGATTTATAATAGTGAATAGTTCTAATCCATTTATATTTCGTTCCTGATACTGTCTGATGCGGCCGCTTCTTTTTCATTGCACGGTACTGCTCTGAAGTGCTCTTAGATCTGTAGCACGAGAATGAGTGAGTTCGTTGAGCTTTACTTTTGGCGCGGGAGGGGGGGGGGGCGGTTGGGGTTGAAAAGGCGTATCAGTATAGCCAGATCTTGTGTTATCGCTGGAATAGTACTGGCCGCCCAGCTGGTTGCTTTAGGAGCGATGCGTCGCAAGACGGAGAGTTTAAAGTCTTCGATATAGAAGCATACAATCAAAACACAATTATTATGAAGGTGCTTAAAATTGAGAAAAATTAATTCTTAATAAGTTAATTTATGTGATGTAGCACATGAGCACGAGCCGCCACTGTTCTAGAGCTTAACATTGTCTAATAATACCTGCAACATCAGTCGTCCAATTCACATTGAATTAATTAACCTGCTACATTTCCATGATTTTCTTTAAATGCGTGTTTTTATTGTTAAATTAGGCCTATTGAACTTTGTCGAAAAATTGTATGTAAACTATAAACCGATGGTCTACAAGTTCTACTCTTGGTATACATACAACCGTGTGAGTATTGGAATTTTGATTTTTGTTTACCTGCTAGTTAGTAGCATTTGCTTTACACTAAATAGTCAATTTTACAAGTAAAAAATAACCAAAATCTTTGTACCTACCCTACTTAGATTAGGATATAGTAGCAGTGCCGTAGCATGAGGGCGACATGCCCAGGCGGTAAAAGTTCAGAAATTTTGTAATGGAGCATTTTGGATTTAAATGCCTAAATAATTGGCGGCGAATTTGGCATCCGCCCCGGGCGACAGAAACCCACGCTACGGCACTGATTTATGGCCTTACGTCAATAGGAAAAACAACCACGTAACTTGATGCCGTTACGTTCTGTTGTGAGGGCGGAGAACTTGTACGGTGCAAACTCATTGCTATCCGATCTAATGTAAACTACTTCTATGGCAATTTTTTCTTACTTTTTCCTATCATAAACCTTTCCTCAGTATTGCCAACAAAGCTAGTTTATGAGAAAAAATCAACTTTCCTGCGACTTAGTAACATCCAATAAAGCTAAAACGCTAAAAAATATTCGTCTTTCTCAATTAGCAAAGTTCATGGGGTCAAGCCATGGAATCTTTCAGGCCAATGTAGAGGAACTTGTTTCTCTAGGGCTCATTTTGAACATTATTCAATTATCAACTCCATACAGTATCACAGAAATGTATTTTGGTTCTTTAATTCGTGAGTAATAAATATTATTCATACTCCAAAATGTATTTTTCAGTCATTTAAGTGGCATAGGACCCTTCACTTAAAGTAAGACTCGGTAGTCGTCCATCTCGGGTTTGGTTCAGCTAAGCAGTTTCTCGTATTTTCATTCTCCCGTATTTTATTTATTCTACTAGTTTTCGGTTAAGTTTCGTCTTTTTCCTACTCTCCCCCTCTACTTCTAATTGCTTCTTTACTGCTTCTTAATTCAATTGTCTGAAACAGACAACAAAAGCTCCTCCGGTCCATTTTATTTGTTAGGCACGTACGAACTGACTCAATATAGTAGGATTGTCCCAAGTAGGAGAGTTCGTATTTTTGATTCCTGAAGGGGGACGGAATTTTTACAGTCATAAATGTTGATGATAATGTCTACAATACACACTCAATTTCAAGTTGACGATTAATTATAGACAATTGTTCCCATACCATAGTTAATAAAAGTATAAACCAGGATAAGGACTTGATCCTATAGATCCTTCAGATTACCAAGTGAATGCAAGTACTTCCCATCCTCTCCTCCTTGTTCTCCTTCCCCCGACATAAGAGGATATTCTCCATATAGACCCTGGGACGTATAGATCCAGAAGAGGGTATCCACCTCAAGAACACTTTTTTCAAGTAACATGGGCAAAAATCCACAAGAGTTCATAGTCAAATCTTTCTTAAAAAATATTTCCAATATTACTAAATATTCCGTTCATCTGAAACTCAGTATTTAAGTCACAACCACCACCACATTTAACGTTATGAACAGAATTTTCTAGCTATATACGGAAACACCAACATAATAAAAAGAGAATGGCATAGTGAGGAAAATTTTATCGTAAGTGTTGATGTTCCGTCCCGACAAGTATTAAATTGAATAGCAGCGCCAATAAAATATAAACTGGGATTATTTTTACAGAATGACTTGAATAAAAGTACAGTAATTACGTTTATAATAATTTTCTACTACTGAAATCAATGGACATCTCCCACACAGAGAGCGTCCCCTGTCTATCTAAAGTCTAACTACAATTAATTCTGTTGAGTGCTTTAGATAATTTTATGTACAAGCAACGAAACAGAAATTAGGGGAAGGCCATAGGAAGACGGTTAAAATGGCCGATGCAGAAGTGATTGACACGAAATGGTTGCTGACGAAGTTGAGGTGAGGAGAGAATGTTACTAACCAACGTTAAGAATTATTTAGTTTTTGTCCCTGAATTATTTACGACGCATTTGCTTTAATCTAGTAATATTCGCATGAAAAAGTGTATTAATATATGAAAATCTATCATATTGTAAATGGATTATTTCTATGATAACATGGAGTTTTTTTCTCTTGAGGTTTCAGGTGATTGATGCGGAAGAAAAGGGAATGGAAGCGAAGATAATATGCATATGGGTATGCATATAAAGGCAAATTTATAATAATTGAAAATAACTAAAGGGATAAACTAAAGTATCTGAAAGTTAAAAAGTGATCACCTTTAGTAAGCTGAGGCATTAATTTAAACACTATAATACGAAAATTCCTACGGGGACTTAGCTCAGGCAAGTCTATACAATCTCGTAAATCAGCGTCTCAATGCCATAGTATTTATTACATTATTAAGGGACAGCAGTTGGACCCGGTCATAGAAGTTCGGTTATTTTCCCGGCACCGTCCGCCAACTCGCAATATAAAATTTCATATTACCGACAGATTATTTCCTTTAATTTATTAAAGATAAAACTGTTAATTGATGTCATTATTTATAGTAGTCGAAATTAACAACATTGTCATCTAAAATTTACTCATAACTAAAGTGCTTTATATTAGAAAAATTATGTAACAGTAGCATACCTATAAAATAGACGAAGAAATAAGAAATTATTCTCTATTACGGGTATGCAATATGATTAGTCTGATTCGTTTATTTAGTCCTAAATGAGTCGTTTTCGTAAATCGGGTCAGCCAATTAAGTCAACAATAAATAATCCAAAAATTCCCAACAGGCACATTTTAAGGATAACATCTTACGTAATTAAATAAAAGGAGCCATATCTTTGCATACTGAATCCCAAGGCTTTCGAGCTATGTCTGTTCCGGCAATTAAAATATTTGAGCCGTTGAAGACAAAAGAGTGGGAAAAAATCTACGGAATTGGATAGGAAAACCGTATCTGTAATAATCTTCAAATTTATTTTACATGGCTGGTATCGGATATTGTACATGAATTAATTCTTTATATTGCTTGGGATGAAATTAATAAATTTTTACTACAATTTGAGTTTTAAAATATCAGGAAATTCACATTTAAGAATCTTATTAAAAACCAAGACGAATGAAATATGTGAGTTTATAATAATAATATTATTGCGTTGCCTATGGAACTATTTTAAAAGAGAAGTAACACTTTACGAAGGCTATTACGTGGACGGAGTAATTCCCAAAATTTCCACAATAAAAATGTCATACCGTAGAAATATTCTAAGATAGACTGTTCTTAAACCTTAACGAATGGCCGAATAACGGGGTATTTGTTTTGAGATGAGAGAATAAGATCTGCGGAAAAGAAGGGAGAGAGAGACAGTTGTTGCTGAATGGTGAAATCCTAACTTTATCTCCAAATCGTTAGGCTGTAAAGAATTTTATATTTTCGAGTGTCAGCTGGAATTACGCTGGCTATAAGAACGTCGACAAAAATATTGAATCACAGGTCCCTAAAAGCGTGTTTTGAAACAAAATTAATAAAACTAAGATAGCTGTTGAGGAGATAAGTTAATTTTTGTCTCTGTATGATTTACTTTTTGTGCCTTAAGTGAAATAGTTGTATTGATAAAATAGAATAAGTGGATTATAAGTTAAGGTGTATAATGGAACAGATATTAAATAAAACACAAAAACTAACAGTTATAGTAAATATATACAGAAAATTATCATATTAACAAAATTTTAGCCAATCTGAATGAACCTGCAGGTATCAAATTGTGAGAAAAACATGTGGAAGAGGCTCTGGTCATATGTTTCTCATACTAACGATATCAAATGCGTTAGGTTTTTCAAGCCCATTCCTCGTTCCATCCTATGGTTACCGTTCTATAAGAATTTTATTAGTCATCACTGTACCATAAATTAGATTTCAATCTTGTTCCTCTTTCGCAAATGCAGTAAAATCCTTCGTGAAATTATGACATCAATTTAACTTTGAACTACACAAATATTTTGGACATGTGGATAAAACCCAGGAAATTGCAATGGTTGTCTTTGAGGAAAAAACGCAAATTTAAATTAATAACTTAGTTTTGCGATTCGTGGAGAATACACTGGAAGCTCGTAGTGCAGGTGTGATGGGAGAGCGGTCCAGCTTTAACGTTATTGATTGTCCCGGCGAAGCAGAGCACATGGGCCTGAGACCTCCTAATTTAGCTGCTCTTACAGAAAATGCTCGTTAAGCCAAATGGCCGCTATAAAATGGACGGGGTAAAGTTAACTTCAAGTTCTTTCCGTTGTTAAATGTGGAACTTTTCTTTTGTAACTGTAAATGAGGAGTAAACGACTGGAGTAGATATAAGTAACAAAAGACCTCATTATTTAATTGGGAAGATTATGTATTTAATAAATAGTAACTTCTTTTCAACGTGTTAAAATATAAATTCCTAACTTTTTCTACAAAACACACATTTTTATTATAAGCGTTTCTGCAAGAACCATCAGTTATTGGTTCATAACAAATGCTCTCTCTTTATTACAGGGGTGCATCCTGGATTATCAGTTATATAAATCCACTTCAATCGCCTCAGGTTTCATATTGCCTGACACTAGTATGAAAACAATCCGTACTACGATATATCCAATCTACCACAACGAATCTTTTTAGGTTGCCATTGCAGTAAGGTAATTATGCCGTTCATTTCAAATGATTGCGTCGACGTACGGAGAAGTTTAATTAGCTTTAAGGTGAATCTCAACCCTCATTTTCCCTAGGCACGGGGAGATTATTATTTGAGATTTAATTTTAACTGAATAGCTCTAGGTCATATTTTTCACGAATCTAAAGAAAATTTCCAATTCAAGTTTATTCAATATATCAATTTTTCTCCTATTTTGCTATTTGGTGTAGTTGGCTACTTACAAAATTAATGAAATTAATACTGCAAATAAGAAACCTAAATAATTTCCTTAATATTATGTACTAACAGTAAATTAAGCGATTGTCCATTAAGATAATTATTCCTGCAAATGCAGACTTCACTTGCACAATATTTCAGTGTGAAATAATTGATTATAATTGCTCGTCATCCCTGCACTCGCCTTTTAAATGTTAAATTGGATCGCGATTTAGTTATTTAAGTTTTTCTGCTTTCTTACTTTATTTAAATTGATTCGAAAATATTTTCTTCAATAATGAAATCCCTTCTCCCAAAACTTTTGCAAATTTCTTGTTGTTCTCTGTCCTAATTGCCAATTTGAAAAAATATTTTTTGTTTCCTACGTTATATTTAAAAAAATATTTTTATTAATTTGATTGTTATATTTGCGTAATATTTTATCTCATAGCTTATATTTAGTTATCAATTAGATACATTCGCTTCTCATTCAAAATAAAGAAATAAGAGAACAAATTTTAGTGCCATATAGCACTTTAAAAAATAACACTCTAAAGCTTTCAATTAATTTTGAACAAACGTACAATGTTTAATGCTACAAGTATTGAGACCGTCTCAAAACTAGGGGGAAAAAATTTTTTAGCTGTATAAATTTGGGGATAATTATGGTTTTTCACATTTTAATGCCTCGGTTAGAAAATTAATCCTAGACAACTGCTCCGTGTTATTTATGGCATTTGATCTCCAGAAAAATTATAGAATGAAAACCAGCAACAAATGATTATAAACTTTTGAAATTTTAACCTAAAGAAATTTATGAGCTCCTTTATTTTTAAATAACTACAATCGCAATACCTTGTAGGGCATTGTCAATAATCTGAACATTTCAGCTATGAATGCTGAAACACGTTTGAGAAATGAGGAAGCTTCTAATGCATTGATATTCCAAAATTAAAAAAATTATTTAATGTGGAGGTGACCCTACAATAACATTATAATTTTCGACGTTATTCCTTTCTGAAGCAATATTTTTAAAAATAATTTACAGATTATAATTAAATAAATCAACAATTAGGGTATAGGACTATCACCTTGACGTGGTTTGCGATATTGAGAGCACCGTTATGAATGTTAAAACATGAGAGCGAGTGGATCAATACGCGCACCTGGCACTGTTAAATGTAACAACCGCATCCTAGCACAGTTGCAATTGCTGACTTCACACAAATTCGCAATTTTATTCATGTAAGAAAAACTAAACACATTTATAACAATTTGATAAAAAATTTCGGAACAAATAAAAAACACGGGTATTCTCCAGTTTGTTACTATAAGATAAAATAAGTGAATTTCGACAATACTTCCAGTTCACTTAATACCAAAGACCCATGCATAATCAAAAAGTTTCTACTTTATGTTGATTCTAAAATAAAATAATTTAATTTTTACATGAAGACAAAAGTAAGCGCAATAAATACGCCTATTAAATGAAGGTCAGTATACAATATACAATAATGTATTTACACATTCATATCAGTTATCTTATTGAAATTACATAATTGTCTTCATAACGATACGAAAGTTTCTTTTTGTGAAAGTATGGAATTCTTCAATTTGCATTCTGTCACATATTCTATCACAGAAATTTTATTCTCTATTCACATAAACCCTCTGTTTCCCTTGATGTCATTTGTAATATCTCATTATAAATAAATTAATTCCTTATTTTTAAATGAAAAATATTGTAGTTTTAAATTTGAATAGAAACTTTTAATGAATCAAATACGTACAAAAAGCAAATATAGTGCGGTATTTTAAAGAAAAACACACCCCGTGTTGATTTTACATGCATAAGAAATTCTTACGGCTGAGTTTTCTGTCCGATGGTGTATGAATTGTCATGGGTGTATGCGGACATTTTCCTCCATGTCCGTCGTATAGCAGCATAAACTGTTTGCATCACATCTCCACTTCGCTTTTAATTTCCTCCAAACATTCCCTGTATCTCCTTTGGAAAACTCAGAAAAACTAGTCACGCCTCAAAACTTTGTCTCTTTGTGTTTCTGTCCAGTCAGAGTTTAACATTTAATACTCCAAATTCGAATTTCTCCACCGTGGAGATCACATGGTGTAATTTTACAGCTATGCAGACTCATGTACAAGTTTTACCCAAAACGACCTTCACAATCCCAATCTTCATTATCACGATACGCTTCCTACCTCGTGTATCCAGCGCCAGTTTAAGATAGTTAAGAAACAAATAGAACCATAACCGTTCTCCACATCCGATAAGAATCAATTAAATTCGCAGTAAAGCAATTAACATATATAAGGTGGCATATGTGTGAATGTTTTATCCTTATTATGCATCGGTTGTTGTTGCTTTTGTGTGTCAAATATTATGATCAGTTTACATTTTGCTACATATGACTGCAGGTCTTCTCACTTTCTCAGAAATACCCCAATAAATATTATAAGTACCGCTTAAGCATTCATGGTTTTGTTTTAAATTACCTTAGTTAATTATTTTGAAAACAATTTCCATCACAGGTGAGAATATTAGCTTATATTTAAGACATTAATTTATCAATATGTTTTAAACAACGCCGACAAATTATCTCATTTAAGACTAGATTATTGCCAAATTAAAACTATGTGTGCAAAACATAAATAGTTTTTACCGTTGCGCAATCTTTTCAAACCAGATTTATTGTTCGGCTTCGGAAATGTTTTAGGTTCAGTTACAGTTTTTACGAGATGCAAACTAATATAATACCTTCTGAAACTTAGCGGTCTACAAATGATCTGAAAAGAACTTCAATTCGTTAAGTGTTATCAATCCAAATGAGTTGGTCGTTCACTAGATATTAACTCTATGAAATTACACGAAGTACCAACAAGGCGTTATTAATCCGTAACTAATAAATTTTATTAGTCTGGATGTTGCGTTTTACAACATAGTAACTTAATTATTCTACACTTAATAATAAATCCTTTCAAATACTTTTTCATTAAATCCATATTGCATATAGCTATAATGGGAATATAGAAATTCGTAGTTAATAATTCAAATGTGTTTGATCGAAAATTAGGATAACTATATACCGTATATTTAACTTGTAAAGTATAACAGCAAATATAAATTAAATCGAATCAGCCCTAGTTGAGATTTTTCCGTTCAAATAGACAAGAAGAGGGTTAATCACCATCTGAAAACGTAATGTGGAGCGTACCATTGTTATTGAGTTCATAGAAATGACAAAAAATACGATTGATTATGAACTAGGTTGAAAGGGACAAACTAATGAGGAACAATGGAAACCAGAGGATAATTAACAATGGAGCAGGTTGTGCAATCCTTTAATCATGACTCATTCATATCCCAAATTAAGCAGCTCCTTTCACTCGAGCAGAAAGAGTCTAATTCAAGATTTGTGTACCCAAACGATGTCAATCATGGCTTAAAATTGTCAAGTACTCAATTTGGTGAAAGCTTTATCAGAAGAAGTAAAAAATGTTATAGGTCTAACGAACAAATATATCGTTAATTTTTTTTCAGGACAAATAATTTTGTTTGTTGATCTTTATAAATAAATAAAAACAGACTTATTATATTGCATCAAGACTATTCGTTTATAATTTTCACAACATTCTCAACATTTAAAAACTGCCGTTTCAGTTTCTCCAGTCTTCTCTAAAATGAACTAATTTCATCCGACTTG
The DNA here is from genome assembly GCA_037074705.1 of Zhengitettix transpicula. Classification (NCBI taxonomy): domain Eukaryota; kingdom Metazoa; phylum Arthropoda; class Insecta; order Orthoptera; family Tetrigidae; genus Zhengitettix; species Zhengitettix transpicula. The sequence goes on from CM073592.1 coordinate 84,642,051, forward strand.
TTTAATATGTATTAAACAGTTAAATATAAACGTAAAACCTTGAACAAATTTAAGAGATTCTACCTAAAGATAGTTCAATATATATCTTTGAATAAAAATGGTTCAATCATCCTTTATCTACCGTATTTTGTATTTATTAACCCCTTCCAAACCTAACATAATACTTTCTCAAGATTTACGGTCTGCGAAAGTTTTGAAAAGATTATTGGGCCAAATTTTTTCAAAATAATATAGAACCTAAAACTTCAATATCACTTTTCTACCAAGAGGAAGTGCATTAAAAATTTTTCTAATCTCTTCCAACACATTTATAGCTTAACTGAACTCATAAGTGGGACTAATCGGAGGCTGTTTGGCCATTATTGACTTTACAGTTTCAAATTATTTGGTAGAAGCATAAGGAAATGTTACCATTTTCGTTCATTGCAGTCACATGTTTACCATGAAGTTACCAAATTTGATGCCTACTTACATAAATGCACTCAAATATTTTTGTCTGAAGATTTATTATAGTAGCAGGTTACATTAGTTAAAATTTAGGAAAACTAGATAAAACTTGTCAACAGGACACAAAATACCGAACCACTCTGAAATGTTTAATTTATTAACATATTAAACAAAATTTATTTTATATGCTCCCCAACATTTGTTTTTTGCACCTGACCGCCACGTCGTCTTCAACTCAGCTATATATATATATATATATATATATATATATATATATATATATATATATATAAAAGAGTATTTAAATTCCTCTAGTCAGCTGACTATTCTGTTTCTGAAAACTACTTTGAGAGCAATATATTTTTTAGACGAGGAATTTATTGAATTTTCATTTGTCACGTTGCCTTCTATCCACAAAATATAAACTGCAAGTCTGATTCGAAGAGACGTGTTTGGCTGAAGCCTTAACATCATTACGATGGGTTTTACACGTAGTAAATGTTTACTAGTATTTATTTTTAAGGCCTTTCATTCTGAATTTGTTATATGTTTGCGATTAATTGAAATTAAATAAAAAATATAATGCAGAGTAATTAAACAAGCAGAGAAAATATTCAACTTTCACTAGTACAAGTAGTGTTTGTTATTATTTTTTATACGCGGACGCCTGATTGCTGCCGACATAATAAACAGACCTCGAGCCCAGATCACGATACAAACCTCGATAAAAATACTACACTGGGCTATGTGCTCAATTTAGCCGGCTTTCCTGGCCGAGCTTCGCCTAATCTAGGAACAATGCATTTACTTCGGCATCACAAACATCTTGTTGAACTCTTCTGAATTTCTAGAAGTGAGTGTTTTGAGCCTTCCCTGAGGGTGGTTCATCATAAACTATTTCATGCATCTAATTCTTTTTTGTTAACGTTTAAACATGTTGGAGACTAGTTTATTATTACTTGTATCTAAATTATTCCCCGGTCGAATACATCAGTGACGATACACGGGGTCAGAGGTGTTCAGGCGATTTGTGTGTGATGGATGAGGATCAACTAAAGCATTTAAAAAGATTTTAGCAATTTACGTAAACATTAGAAGCTATATCAAAGTAGTTGATCAATTATTTTACAATCAAGCGATGTATAATAGCGTAAAGGAAGTGAAGTCGTAAAAGAAATAAAATTATGGATGAGCCATCTTCTCAGGAATGTGAAACTGTGGGCCTAGCATATATCCTAATTTATTTATTTAGTACCCATGATTTTGAGGAAATCGAATATTTATATATTGGGTTTATGATAGCTAGAATATAACATACATATTCGAGATTTTAACTTATCTAAATGTTTACAAAATATTGCATCAGTAATTGGTATCAGTCTTATACATTATACAAATTTTATCAATACTAAAATACACGAAATAATTTAGTTTAGCGTCGCGTCGCGTCACACTTACCTGGTAGAAACCGTAACCTGTCAGCAGTTTATAATATTTTTGTGATAATTCTAAATTGAGAGAGAATATGTAATGTATGATTAAATGCACACGTCGTTATCGTGTAGGCATTTGAAAGGTGATCATTAGGCGGTAACGTTATATAAGTACTGTTGCATATGTTCCTTTGGTTACACAGGAATTTTCCTATTTATATCATACACAGGCGCACGTAGATTCACTTAAAATATTAGTTTCAATTATTTAGCGTTCATTTCTGTTCCTCTTTCTCGCTTACTCGCTCTTCTCGAACGGAACCAATGAAACCAAATATTTGATCAAAACTGCTATAATAAATATTAGTTGCCGGCATCGACATAACAACTTTTTCAAAACAAGAAAAAATATCCAACTTACTTAAAATACACTAAAGTGTACTGAATATTTACTTTGCGAATTTCGCATATAATTGTCAACATTGGAATGTAACGGAAATCTTAACTAAAGCTTTTGATTCTGTATAAAGAGCGTAAGTTTTCCCGACGTACATTCTGTATAAAGAGTTCTCGGGTTTCCGGTCGGGTAACGTGATTTGTGCACAACGTTTTGAAGGCTGACACCGCCATCTTCGTCTGGTGAACTGTTGATTCTGTTTGGAATTTAGATGACTGAACTTATCCTGCGACATTAGAATCATAATAAAATCCTTGCTGTGGCAATGTGCTTCATTTAAGCCTGCGAGGTGGTGTGGCGGCAAACTGCTCGTTTTGTAACCAAGAAGATTACGTTTAGAATCTCCTTCCGTTCATCCCGATTGTCATTTTCTCAAATCTTCAAGAATATTCTGGATAGCCTTGATTTAGGACTTCAAAGTTGCGAACTTTATGAATATGGCAGGAGCTACGTAGATCATTTTGTTTTCAGGATACTCGTACATAGTTATTCGCTGACAGCATTTGCTAAGATATTTCTCATTATTTTGTCTTTCTACAAAATCAACAATCTTATAAAATTTCACATTTTAAAAGGATTCACTATTATATGTAGAGTCGTTCCAAGTGTCCTTGTTTTATTTATATATCATATATTTATAATCTTGAAGTCCATACGCACAGCTTCACTAAAGTAATCAGAAAATAATTACGTGAAAAGTACTGGACTGTTTCATTTACTTCTAAATTTTTTCTGTAATTTGGATGTATTCTTTGCTGAGACTGTATTTTATTTTTTTACATCATATATAACAAATTCGTTTGCGTCAGAATCAATTTATAACCTTTACTGATTCAGTACTTTTTAATTGTCTCCTAATTTACTATTTATAATAGTTTCATTGTAATAAGTAATTTATATGCATTTTATAGCATGAGTTGGGTAATCGTCCATTGACCATTCCCTAGTATACCGTTGTTAGGTTTAATTTAATTAGTTCATGTTGTGCATCTCTGGCTTTAGGTCCTTTGGACATACTCTTCTGAGTCTTCTCTATAACTCTGGAGGATTGATTATTTCTACTGCCAGTTCATTATCGAAGTAGAGTTCTGGGATTCTTTTAATTTCCTTCGTAATAGGTATGTTGAGATCATTGTTCAGGACAAAGTTCGACACAAACCACGGAGTATTAATGATGGAGCGTAGTATTTTAGATTGTATTCTTTGTATAATTTTTGATTAGATGGCATTGTGCACCATAATTGAATTTCTTAAGTCCATATGGGCTTAATAATACATTTCTATAACTACTTTATTATTCAATGATAGTATTGATCTTCCTCCTATTAACCAAGTCATCTCTCGGAATTTTCGATTAATTCGCTGACGTTTCATTTCTACGTGTTTCTTCCAGGTCATTTTCTGGTTTAGATGTAAATTTAGGTTTACTTCGTTTTTTACTGGAATTTGAATATTTCCATTTATCAATGCAGTAAAAGAAGTTGTTAAGATGGTTTTGCAAATTTTGTGATTCAACTACTGGGTCAACATTTATTGAAAGTAAGGCAGCATCATCCGCGAATATTAAAATACTTTACCTGAAGATGATGGCGATGCAAGCCATAGAAACGTTGTGGAAATTAAACGACGCTACCCGGTTAGAATCCCGAGAAAACTTTATCCAGCAGTTACACTGGAAAAACTTACGTTCCTTAATGCTAAAATAGTTGTATTATTTGTAGTTGGCAGGTCAGAAGTATGGATCAAGTAGAGCAACTCATATTTTGAATAGACCTAATTAATTTTAAGAGTTTTTTATATATATTAAAGAAGTAATTTTTTCAAAAAGTTTAACATACATTTTCGAAGGAATTTCTAACAGAACTACGCCAAAATGATTTGTCAATTCTCCCTAATTCTACTCTTGAAGGTTAAGAGTATTATAAAGGACAAGATGCTCCTTCGTACTCTTTCATTTCCTTTGTATTAATCTGTTAATAATTTATCTCATTAGAGGAAGGAAACACGGCTGCATATCCTATTAAAAGCTTACAAGTATTTAATGGATTTCACTCCAAAATTCTACTCAAAAAACAAAACATAAATGTATTCAAATAACTAGAAACATTTGCCTGTTTTTGTTGGAGAAAGTCCTCTCCAAGCAAATAAGATTTCGGTTAAATATAATTAAAACTGGTATATGTAGCTCCAAAGATTTAATATCTATCAACTATTAAAAACGATTTATAAAAATTATTAAACTATTAAACAGCAATTAAATAAACCTAAATTTTATTATAATTATGTTAGTATGTATTTAACCGTTTATTTAATCCGTCTTCCAGCGAGCTATTCGTCTATATGTACATTCTAAATAAATATTCACAGACACACCTCTTTTCCTTCCGAAGGCATACATACAACAGGTTATATTTCATTCCCTTTGAGTTTAATTCAAAAGTCGTCTAAGTCCATTCAACAAGTGTGTATTGATGAATGAGTTTGGTAATGTTCCGCACTTACCCTGGACAGCATCTGACAGTTGAGTTGCGTCAGTTTAAAGCTGATCTTCCACTCTTTGCAACGAGAAATCAATGCACCTGTGCTGCGCTATTCCACGATTTTCTCATCGTACTTAAAACTAACACTTATCTTTAATATCGTTAATTGAATGTTGTTCTCAATTTTCGTCTTTGTGGAATCAATTTACCCCTTACATATCACAGAATTTAATTTCACTAGACCTCGAGAGAGAGAGAGAGAGAGAGACAGAGAGAGAGACAGAGAGAGAGAGAGAGTAATTCTGAAGTCTAATAGTTTCGCTGCTTTATTATCTTCTCGGATTCAATAAATCGGGAATCTTTATTTACGCTTCTAAAATTATCCTTATGATCTCCACGTTTGCTTTTACTCTGAGAGAATTTAGGATGTGAAAAAAAAGTAATAAGTAATCGAGTACATAAAAAGTACATAAGAAGTTCTTTCCTGGATATTAGTTCATAGTAAATTCTAAATTATGTAATAATCCTGTTGATGGTAACATGTAACAAGAGAAACCTTGAATTATTTTAATTCGTTGCTATAATGTTGACTAATAGAGAACTACGCAGAAACAGTATTAACGGTCGACGGTGGTATCCCACCTGGAGAAACCAATTAACTTATTTAAGAAGATTGCAGAGGAGAACTTAAAAATTAATTAATTAATAAACATGAATAAAAACATGACGATCTCAAATCCGTTCCGCAGTTCTTCGAAGATTGTCCCCGTGGCTTACAAATTGTAATCCATAACGCAAGTCTCATGAAATTGAAATATCTTGATGTTGAAACAGTGATACATCGGATTAAAAACTGTTTCGCCCTCACTTTGAACTAAGGTTCCCACAAGCCCAGGCACCTCGGCCTGTTTTGAGAGGTGTATAGCAGACCTTGGGCATACGGTTAGAGTTGTCCGCTATTCCTATTGGAATAGTCGGCCAGCTACCTCCTAAACTGGTCAAGGCACGGACAGGGAAAAGCTGCGAACCCACAGCAAATTCCTCAACCGCCATCGGAATGGCGTGGGACAAGTACCAAATGCCCGACCTACATGAAGGAGTTTTTTCTGCGGTTTTTCCGGCATCAGTTTGAGGCGAATTACCGGATAGGATCATTAAACGAAAGCACGGGGGCCCTAGTTAACCCTTGGCTACATTGCTCTACCTTTCCGCATCCCCCTTTTCACTTCTTTTACTATGCTATACGAGAGGAGTTGCCACTACGAGGATTACCCTATACATAGCCTGTCTACACCTACATAAAAACTGTTTCAATTAAGTTAGTCAGTTCAACTACTGTGTAATTTAAACACAGACATCTAAAAGTTCTATGCAACTAAAGTTTAGCTTAGCAAACCTCCGAGTGTATGGGTTCGACGGAATAATCTTGGTACACACTACATACACCCCCTTACTATTCTGAATTTCTAAAAACCATTTCGTAGTGAAAAACTATGAGGTAAGATGAATCTCTTGTTTGGTTAATATATGGGGCACACTGTATATATTTCAAACGTAAAGTCAATAGAAAATTGTAACGCTCTATGTATGAAACTTTTATTCAATGTTAATATTATACTTAACAGTATATATTTTGTTAATATTAACAAAATAAAATTGCAAATTAAAGACATCAATTTGAATAGAAAACACTACGACGTTTCATCTGCCTATTGGAAGACCTTCTCAAGTCTATTTTAAAAAAAATTCTTAGGAAGAAGAAACGTCGTAGGGTTTTCTATTAAACTTTCTGTATGTAATTGACTATTTTATCTTTTTAATTTTAATATTATAAGACTCAATATATATACGTCCGAGATATTTAACTCTACTACTAACAGAAATTAAATAATTTAAGATACTTTTCGAATTGTGAATTATTGTTTGCGGGTTTCTCCTCACCATATTATCGAACTCAATGACTGGCAAATAAGTCCTCAATTGTATGCTTTTCGTCAGAAACACTAAATCAACAAGTAGATATTAATAGCATGTAAGCGACCTTTTATCCGACCCTCCGAAGAGGAATCGGGGATTCCTTGATACCTAAATCCCGACGTGCTAGGTCCTACGCCCAGAGGAGGATAGAAGAAAGATTTGCCTACGGAACCACATACCCCCTCGAGTCCGACTCCAAAGTGCATCGGGCTGGGACGTGGAAAAGGAAAACCCGACTGGGCTTTAGAGACCCTGGAGGATAGACCAGGGACCCGACGCACCCTGAGGTACCAAATTGTACGAAGGACGGCTTTGTTCGGCCGCGCACATAGATATCAATAATGCAAGAATGGTTATTTATCTGCATACCTTACGAAAATTGTTTATGGTATTGTTGTGGTGATTAAATATAAAATTCATAAATCCGGTGGTCAGATTATTGGGTTGTTTTCATTTACTTTTATAGACCTTAAATTTCTACCATATTAGAAAACCAGTTAACCTTATTAACTTGACATTAATTTTAATACTGCACAATATAATTGTACTTTTTCTAATTCTATTAGTTAACAATATATTTCTTCTTTACTTTTTTGTTGAAATTTATCAAAGATGTCGTCGTTTGTCCTTTTGACCCTATTTAAGGTTATCTAAAACTAATAAATAATAAACAAATATAATAGTAATAATTTGTTCAATGTAAGTTCAGCACTACAGGCTATGAAACTGAATTAGCAGATTAGGATGGAAAAATATCGACCGGACCGGAAATTAAACCCACGCAGTGCTCTTACCATCTCAGCTGTCAGATGCAAACTTTCGCCATGAGTTGTATAGACCTAAGGACAAGTTCACTTACATTTTACTAAACCACATTCTTCACGGCCTAATTTTAAGACTGCAATGAAAAATTTATATCGTGTGTAAATTGATAATAGGTTAGAGCACTGCTTACTAAGAACAGGTCCAGGTTTCGATTCCCGTTCCGGTCAAGAATTTTCCATCCTAATCCGTTAATATAATAATAATAATTTTTCCCAAGATGTGCTATATATTCGATGAAAGGACTGCGGCTACTTAGACAAAATTACCCATAAAGAATTAATAAAATGTATCGCGAGTATATAGAGGCTGTGAAAGTAAGAGGAAGGCACGAAAATGGAAATAATTTATAATACATCCGTTTGCCACACATAACACTTATAAATTGTTAATCCTTTAAGACCTTATGTACCGCGTTGATATAGGAAGGTAGACAATGTCGGATTTTAGCATTCCTGGGTCGTGAGACAGTTCTAGAAGCGTCAATGTCTCAACTGTTACCTTATTATTAGATGTTTGGCGCGTAGCCCTGTATGTGTTGCCGTCGGGATGGTAGCCGCATACGCTCTCTATGATCGACAAATACAATGTCATCAAGATATGTTTATCTTAAACAATTTTTTATCTGAGTGGAATTGATTCTGCAAGCAAACGAAAAACTGTAACTTATTAAATGTGGTTAAATCCCTGACACATTCACAAGAGATTTTTTGTATAAATGCACCAGACTTGCTGTTATGGGCTTCAGATTTTAGATTATTGAAAACTACTAACAGGTCGTATTGAAGTTTGAGTGGAACACTAATTTTTCTGTTACCGTTTGAGTTTATAGTTAACGAATTTAAACCCAAACTTGGAACTATGTTATGAATTTTTCTGTCCTTCAGATGATGAAAGCAGATTGTCAGCAAAATTTATCTCAGACATGTTTGAATAAGGACAGTGACTTTGTGTATAGAGGGCTTGGGAATCATCGAGAAGTAGGTCGGAAATTAGAATAATATCGACAGGAGGAATTTTGGTACATAAAAATGGAGTAGCAATTTGATGGTGAAAGTGTGAAGTTATGCCCGACCTAACTGATGCAGGTTTTTCTAGGGTTTTCCCTGCATTTCTTTAGGCGAATGCCAGGTAGGATCCTTAAAATATAGTCCGGGGCCCCTAGTTAGCCCTTGGCTACCTTCCTCTACCCTTCTGAATCCCCCCTTTCAAATCCCTTCCTATGCTATTAAAAGGGGAGTTGCCCAACGTGGATTACCCTCAGTAGCCTGTTGCCCTAAAAAAAAGAGCTAAAAGAGGCAGTGCTCCAAGTGATAGTGAAAAATATAGTAAAAGTTTCGTGAAAGTAATAGTTTTAGAATAGAGTGGATTTTATCCGAATATATGAGAATGGAAACGAAGTCTACTATAAATAAGCATGTTTGGACTTTCCGAGTATCGTGTGGACCTGTCGCCGCTAACTGCCGTTTAGAAAATTGTTTGCTGGTCAACTTCCAACGGGGATAAGTAAAAATTGGCTAAATTTCTAATATATTCAAACCACAAATAACTAAGATAAGAAATTCGCCTTTAATTAAAGAGTCCTCTTTCGAATATTTATAACTCAATTTTAATTTTAAACCGTCAAACTAATTTTCGTAATATTTTTTTTTGTTTTTATTTCTTCTTGAAAAAATTTAACAACTGTTTATGACAATATTTATGTCAATTTTAATGGTGCTTGCAAACAGGAATTGTCCAGACCGCTCTACGGACCGAATGATAATACAAGCCCCTTAAGTAGAGTAAATAGATTAATATGTTGTTTTTCGTAAGCGTTACCAATCAGTTGGTTGTCCTTTAGGGCCGGGCCTAGACGGAGCCCTTGCGATTTGGCCGCCATTCGTATGTATGAGAAGATACGGCGGTAAAACTAACAACCTCAGTTACTAAATTCGTTTATTGCCGGCATACAACGTACAAATAGACTACGACCCCAACAACACTGTATAACCCAGATTTTAGAGAGTCAGTAGCTGATATTCAATACATACATTTTCTATTTCTCTTGCAGGATTTAACACAAAATAATTAGTCCTTAACTGTCGGTAAATGCAAACCAAGGAACCGGTAAAACGACTTTCAGTACTTTCTTCGTATAATTTGAGATTTCGCACGAATTTAATTCCAACTGTCAATCTTGTTGTGGACTGTATGGGTATTTGTAACAATAATTTTATTAAGAAACGTTACGCCCGTACTGTCGATAAAAATAAATTGACAACGAATTTAATAATATACTGGGACGGTATAAAGTGTATATACATTTTATAACCTCTTCCTCGCAATTATCTTGAACTACATGTAATCATTCTAACTTATATTATTCGGTATTAGAATCTCAGTGCTGTTACTGAAATATTTCCATTATTTTGGATAAATCTGGACAAGTACCAAAACGAAGATTAAATAAAGCTGCGCAATTTGTATATCTGTAAGATGACAATGAAAAATATTTTATATAATACTTCTGATGCTCGTGTGCGCCGAAAATATTAAATAAGAATAGTTGTAATTTTCAATATTTTCAGATAGGAAACTATGACAGTTCAAACAAATATTTAGTTATATAATATTTTTGTAGGTCAATTCTTTGAAAAAAAGAAAAATTTTATGTTTCAGAAAAGGGCTGAGTTGCGTAACAGATTTCTTGGGGATTTTTACTTTTACGTGTCAGTACGCACAATTGTTATTTGTGATAAATTATAGTCATATATTCACTATACAGATGTTCACTCACTTAAACAAACATGGCAAGTCCTGTTAAATAGAAGGAAATTAGTCCATATAATCTAGTTACCATATTTTAATAATCTGAAGAATGAAACGGAATAAAAATATAACTATATTTTTGAATAGCCACATCTATAAATAACTACACAATCACTCAAAAATAGTAAATTGGGCAAAATTAATTTTAAGTTTTAACTTTTTGAAATTACAATTTAAAGTATCCTAAATGTTATTTACCACTTCGGGGAAAAATCGTTCGATTGTTTTCTGTAAAAGAACAAAATCCCTGCTGAAGAGGTTAAAGTTCCTAATAATGATATAACATTCGACATTTAGTTATATCTTAAACCTCGTTACGATGTTATTTAACAACAACAAAGTTTAATCGAAATCGGGTCGAAAACGGAACAAAGCCACGGCTATTGAAGTTCCGCCATCTTCAAGTTTAATATACTTTAAAAACTTCTCACGTTTTATTTAACAACAATGTAAAATTTAATAGTTACAGTTGTGAAAAAATATTAAGTCAGCATGGCAGACAGACGGAAAGACATGAATTTAGATGTCAGTTTCGTATTTTCTACTAAAGCATGCAACTTAAATCACTCGATTCTGAGAGAATTATTTTATTTTTTTGAATACAATATATTTCCGAAATAATCAGGACATACCACGTCCTTGAAGCTCATATTTTCTAAAGGTTATGTGGAATATGTTCTGATATTATTACTATTTAATAATAGAGTAGACAATGGAAGGAGTTACTGATAAAGTAATTAGGTGCGAATACAAGGTCTCCTCGAAGCAAACTCTGTGGCCGTACTGAATCAATTGATTGACTTTCCGAAGGGTTTTCAATTGTATTAACTGGTTAAAAACTTGAAAATCAGGAGGAAATGGAGGGCACTGAAGAGAAATGGAAAACAACAGTTCATAGAGAAAAAATCGAGTATAACAGTACAAAAGGACTTGAGCCGGGAGAAAGAAGTGCGTGGAGTTCATAATTAATCATTTATCATTCTACAATGTAGTTGCATATAGTTGGGTATATATATATATAATGGAAACCATTCTATTATGTTTACTAACGACCATCACACGAAAGAGTGACAGTATTCTACGAAGCGGCAAAGGCTTGGCTATATATTTTAACAGATAGTCGCAGTACCAGTGGCATCGAATGTTGAGTGCGAAATTTAGAATTGAGCAGAGTTTGCTTTTTCCTTGTGGATGAGCAGGCGTTAAAGATTTCGTCTGCGCTGGGTCTATACATAGCTCTCAGCAACAGGATAGGAGGTAAAATATTTTAAGCAGCTGGCGGTTGCTTCCTTCTAAACTTTTCACCGCAGTACCTCTATAGGCTACAAAAAACTAAAGTCACAAAATTTTTCTGTGTCATTCTGAAACAGTTAAAAAGCATTCATTTACATTTTAGGCAAGTTCACAATTATATTACAAATCTTATTAGGTCAATACGTTTGATATAAAAAATTTTAAATAGCATTTGCATCGGCTATACATAACTATAATTGAGTTGAACTGCCACGCTCTAAGTAATTCTTAATTTTACGTTATTTATTGGAGCATTCATTTGTAGCTCGACATTCCGTTCGAGAACAACGAATATTTCAAGATATGTTTTATTGGTGGATAAAAATCGTGACACTGCTGGGTAGTACATTCAGGTGAACTTTCGACGGTATAATACAAAATATATTTTATTCGACAACTGAATAAAGCAACGATACTTTTGACACTGAGTGCTTCGCTTAAACTTATTTTTATCAAAATAAGTGGAATGATATCTGCTTCTGAACTCCGATGTATAACTAAATGATTATCATTAGCAAAATTCTTTTAGTATTTGATAACCTTAAGCTACGGATCACAGACCGTCACTGTCGTCACCTCGAGGCTGAAAATGTTGAAAGTAATGTCCGTGACCATTTCTTGGAAAATGTTATTTCCAAGTATTTTAATAGAACTATCATAAGATTATTATTTACTGCGACGCATTCACCAATCGCATTAACTATTGAAACGTACTTATACCACCCCTCTATTATCACAGCTCTTAATTTATAAATCGTATAAAGATTTCGTTGACATAAAAACAGTGGAGCAGCGTTGTTTGTACGGAAACGCGTGCTGTGGTGACACGCGACAAAGGCGATGACAGGTATTGACTCAACTCGACGCAGCCCTCAGCTGAGATATAGACCACATTGTGTTTCAGAACCAATTTACAAACACCTACTCTACTATGAAGTTGTTCCTTTGCTGCAAAAAATGAAAAATTACACATCTAACCCTCCTTTCTACAAGTTATAAGTGCAACCAAAGCTTTGGCTCCCTTAAAAAAACACTTGAAAGATCCAAGCGCATTTCTATAAACAAGAGTCCCCTTAGTTCAAAACAAAATGAAAGTAATGCTATGAAGCTCAATCATGGAAACACATTTAACAGCTCATTTATCAAATTGCCCCCATAAAAATCGTACGATACCAAAACAGAACGTGGTGTTCCTTGTTGTCATTCACATTGTTGCTGTATTGATTCGCGCTATACTACCATGTGGAACTAGGCACACGGTGAACATGGTCAGAATTAAACGTAGCTAGACGACATTCGAGTACCAACTGCAAAGTTAATTTTATCATTAACCACATGTAAAAAGATGTAGGTTACGAACTTACGGGCACAGTAAAGCTGCGGTATTGAAACAAAATAAATTAATTTCTCACAAATGTTTTAATCAAGTGAATCTAAGACAATAGAAGTTGAATTCATGTAGTTGAAAATTATATTATTTGTTAGTGTCAGAGGAAAATTTTTAAATATGCATCAATACGTCTTATTTAACATATCATGTCTTAGATAGTTACGGTACTTAAATTGTGTATTTCGAGCGGAATTTCAGCCCTGAGCTTGAAGTGACAACACTGCAAAACTAACACGCTCAAAATCCAAGCCACGATCATATTCATTCATCCGGTCGTTCAAGCTGTCTCCTGCTGAAACCTGCTTGCCTGCTTCCAGTTATATATATATATATATATATATATATATATATATATTGTAGTAATTTAAAGGCTAATTAATAATTAAAAATATTTTGAACTTGAATTGTTATCGGCAAATGGACACAAATCACACACAAGAATGGACAATAATGGAAGTGGCCTAAGGTATGTAGACCACGGCGCGCTGAGAGGAATGTATAGGGCAGTTGGCGGCGAAACATTGCAAAGGACGGAACAAATAAAACTTAAGAAGAGACTATACGTCGTTAATTTATTATCAAATAAATTTGTGAATTAATACAAAGTAATACGGAAGTAAATATTGTAAAGTAAATAGCAGTTTCGTCAGATAACATTAGTAAATTATTGTGGAGCGGAGCAGTCATCAAAATACAGCCAATCTTGCCAAATTTTAAAGTGAAGAGTAGAATCAGTGAAAACCAAGGCCTGATATTAAAAGTAAAGTGTGTGAAAGTGTTTGAACGAGGTAAAAACTGATTGTCCTGGTACCAGAGAGGGAGAGAGAGAGAGAGAGAGCAGTAAGTCAAATTAAATAAATTATTAATTGTAAACTATTATGTAAAGATATGTCGTCAGATTTCGGATTTTTATTTGAATAATTGTAAATATTGTTTTGTAAATAATACTTCCAAGTGTTCAGTTTCCCTAGAAATTTGATTGTTTAAAAAAAGTAATACCTTTCTTTATCTAAAGGCCCAGATAAAGATCCTGAGAGAGTAAAATTTTGGATTGTACGTAATAAATATTGTTAAATTCAATAAATATCTATTTTAAAACTTGAATTCTTTGGGCATATAATAAATTAATGTGTTTGTTTAATTAACTAAAAATCTTATTTATTAACATCCTCTCATTTAAAAAGTTAAAATTAGTTAAATGATGCAATAACGTGTGGCATATTATGAGTATTTAATTGCATTTTTATAGTTGAATACTACAAATTGACACCTCCAACCTGGGCCACTGTTTCATTTAAATTGTTTAATTTAGTGGAATACCACAATATATATATATATATATATATATATATATATGTTTATCGTGAATTGAATTTAGTCCCTAGTTCAGTCTGCGAGACAAGATATTACACGGCCTGACCTTTTTTCGATGGAATTGGATAGCTTTAGTTTAGGAGTTTTCTCTCGTCATATAACACAATTCTATAGTCCAACCCAATTGTGTTTTCTACAATTCATCTCTCCCAGTCAAATTTAAAACTATTCCATGGTTGCACGTCCGTTTCATTAAGAATTAATGTTGAGTGTTTGCATACTGGCTTACCTGTACAATGTCTCCGTTTGTATGCGGTACTCGCTCTCGTACAATGCTATTCTCTTCAAAACGTTATTGAATCAGCTACGTTTAACACTTTACATGATTACATAATTTTCCAAACAGTAAAGATTCCATTTTTGGCTCGTACCTTTAAAAACTGAAAGTTAACTACTTGTCTGGTGCAGCACGATTAAAGTGCACTGTAGTAAATAGATTGATATAACATTAAAAACAGCGCTTTTCCTATTTTCTCATATAGCGTGACTGAGATGTGATTTTAGATTTAATATACGGCTAAGTGGCGTAAGATAGGTTTCGAGCGCCGTACTTAGCGCACGCTATAGATCGTATCATTGAAGTCGTACCATTAATAATTTTACATTTACGGAAAACGTGGGTATATATTTCTCATAGAACGCGTACTTTGAGAATAATTTATTCGAGTATACAACCAACAAACTGGTATTTGGTTACATTTTTCTGGAAGGGAGCGGGGGCGGGGTAGAACAGAAATAATTCGTAAACTGACAGTTCACAGGAACTGGAACTGACTTTCACTGCTATAGACTGTAATGGTCAAGACTCTGTGAGGAACCCTAATGGAATAAATCCCAAGTAAAAGTTTGACTAATTGCGGGGAATTGTATGTGGCGTGCAGTGAGCGTGTCGTGCGCCTTTCGGTGTGTGCGTGTGAGTGCGTGCGCAGATTTGCACTGCAGTCAAGTGCTGCGGCACGCTAACCTGCCTTCCACAAACGTGCTATTGCTTTCACCCGCTTCTCTTTGGAATTTCGGCTCCATCGCAAGAAAAAATCTTACGACTGACTCTTTCAATAATAAATTACGAGAAACAATTTTTATAGTTGCAATAATTTAGAACTTTAAACATTTAATTAACTTGATGTGATAGTGTTTGTTGACGAGTTTTCTTTAAGACAAATATTCCCATACGGTAAAAACAATTAATTCCCTATATTGTTGTAGAGACTCAAACAATATATAGTCTGCAGGTATTTAATTTTGGTTTAATTGTCTTTCTCTTTCGTTATTTGCAAGAGATTTTTCCATTCGATATATAACTCTTATTTTCTTGAAGACACATAAGTGCAACAATTTTCTTATGTCTTTGATCCTGGCTCTGAAGGTATGATAATATTTTGATGGCAGCATTCCGAAAATACTCTTCATGTCCCATTGACCACTTCCTCTGGAAATGTTCAACTAAAATGTAGATTATTCAACAAATACTTCATAAGACTCATCTTTAATATCTTCAATGCGATGAATTTATTTGTTTATATAAAAAAATTAATTAAAAGCAATTGCATAAAGAATGTAAAACATTTCTTTCGTCGAATTATCAACTTGTGTGTGTGCAAGGTTTTGAGGAAGTATAAAAAATGCTCTTTTATAATAAAGACGATTTATATAATGAAGTCGCTAACTGATTGACAATATTAAATATTAACATAAATACCAAAAGTACCAGTAACGCAGTATTTATTTTATCACTTAATTTTGTCTCTTAACTGCCTACTTCTTGATCTAATAAGTTTTTATCTAATACTGACGTTAATATATTTTCAAAAATTATATATAATAAAGATGAGACAAGCGAACAGCTGTTGAAAGACAGAACTAATTTAGTTTTAAGTCGCAGGATGCCGCGATGATGTTAAATGGAAAGGAGCCGTGTTCTGCGGGCGTGTATATTTCCTTGCGTGTAAAGTACGCACCGTGTATCGGATGTTAGATTTTAATATTTATAATGAGATTTCAAGAAATTTACGTGTAATATGAGGAGGTATTTTCCTTTTACCAGTAGAAAAGGTAAGAAAGAGAAATTCTATATACTGTAGCAACGCTCCAGGGATTTATTTAAGAAGAATATTATTGTCCAATAAGAAGTAGAAATGGAAATGAAAATTGCAAACAAGGTCAGAAATGAGATGAAACATGAAACTAAAAGTCAAATAAAAAAGTTCCGACCATAAAGATCTCAGTCAATTAATGAATGATATTACATTTCATAATATTGCAGTGCAGTCACACTTGTTAAATAATTAATAACATGGGTTTGCAAAATCTTCGGTTTATTAGAAAGGAATGAATATTTTTTTTGGAACATTCCAAGCGATATTTTTTGCACAAAGCAATGTATCTGGGACAATTAAGATCATTCGCGTATTTAATATTGCATCGTAGCATTGTAGACTGTAAACCCAGAGACATACATCGTAAAAATTGCTATTTATTCGGCTAGTATACATTCTCCCAATTCATAAGTCCGAACTCTGTTATTTACACTGACCAGACTAAAATCCAGAGCATATCGTCAACCGCAACGCACTTAATCGCGCCTAGCATTATTAGAATAACTTGGAACATTGCCACACATTAAATTTTGGAGATCCTACACCATGTTTTACACTCCATATGAATTCAAACCCTTGGTGTGAGACGTCATGAGTACGTAAAAGAATTACTTACATGTATATTAAAGTTAACTCAATACCGTAATTTTCTGGGCTGCGAATTTTGTTATCAATACGTACACATGCACATTTAAGTAGGACATCTGCATAAAATATTTTATATAGATAGTAAAAATCCGGCCAAAGCGACTGATGGACACAAAACTTCGTATACGCCGGATCGTTAGCAGATTTATAAGTTTAAGTGATATAGTAATGGCAGTGTATACAACTGATTATATTTTTCACATAAAATATGACGAAACACGACAGAAAATTACGTAAGTTTGTCGTACAGCACGTTTGTTAATCATTTCAACAGGGACTTAATCGTAAATTGCACATTTATTCTGCAGCAGAACAGGTGGCTAATCGATAAGGTTGTACAAATGAATTGCTTTGGGGATCCTAAAATTGGCCGAGCTCCAGCATCTGCAGCTAATTTCCGACAGAACAAGCTGGAAGCTTATGATCATTCACGATCAAAACAGAAATTTGTAGGGTCACAAAAGACATTCTAATTAGACCGAACATGATGATATCCTTTCTTGCCCGATGAAACACTCGTTCCTACTTAATAAATAATTGAATGTAATGTTTAAGGTTTTAATCTTTGAAATGTGATTATTAATACTGAAAGCAGAGAACAAACTGTGGAAAACTTCGAAAGCTCGAGCCAGACAAGCGATTTTCTACTTTAAGTAGCTTTTAGCGATGTCCATAAAATTATTTTCCTATATTCTAATAAATACCATAAAAAATTTTGATCAGTTTTGATATATGATTTAATTAGCATTTACTAACGCTCATGTAGATGCGAATTAAATTATCATTCTCATATTAATTTTCGTTTCGTGTGAAGCACCGTCAGCAGAAATATTTTCGCATTTTTTCCCCAATACAAACTATCAACACCGGTTGCTTAAATAAATTATAATAAACATAAACAAAAAAATAGTGTAAAATGTTAATCCAGGAGGTAAGAACGTGGAAAATTTATGATTGCTGCAACACTTCTAAATTGTTCTAAAGTCTGTGCATGAAATGTTTGTTTTTCTGTGTTCTTTAATTAAAATAAAACTTCTAGTCCGGAGATTTTACAGTAATGATATTAGACAAATATATTATTATAGTATTTAAATTTTTCAAGTGTTTAACTGTAAAATTAGGGTCTTCAAGATGACCATTTATTCCAAGTTAGAGACTAGAGAGCTTGATTAAAATGTTTTAGTGAATGTTTACCAGAATTTTGCTTTGGAAAGATCTGCGCATCGGGGAAACTTAGTGTTTATGAGGTTGAATAAGGAGAATATGGGTGAGAGGAACGAATATTGCAGGAGTATGTATGTATGCCGGTAGGTAGGTGGGGGGCTGGAGTTAGGTCATTCCAGAGTGATCTAGGGGGGGGGGGGGTTGATGTCAATGAAGAGTTTGCATTTGAGTCTGTGATATTGTGGAGGAGAGGTCTTGTTGATGTATTTGGATTTGGGTGGTTGATGGAGCTATTTATTAATGACTTGCTGGATTTATGACTTATGGTAAGAATTTCAAGGTCTTTGTAGATGACCGAGTTGCGAAGATACCAGGAGGAATTTGAAGTTAATCGGAGAATTTTGTTTTGTTTAGTTTGGATTTTGTTGGAGTGGGAGTAGGCAGGGAATCCCAATATGTCACATGAGTATGACCATATGGGGCGGATTATGGATATTGCACTATTATCTATTGCTCAGACAGCACAACAGTTGAGATATTTATGGATAACATAATTTATATTACATATTCAAAAGTTACATTACAGTTAAACAATAGTAGGCTAACACTCTTTTTTTATCGCAATTCTGTGAGATGCGTCCCAATTCGTCTCGCCTGAAATAATCACCAGACCCGGGAGCAGATCGAACCAAAGAACATAAGTGAGACAACTATAACAGAAATCCCCAAACCAACGCACACACAAGACACGTGTTTGTTCGTATTGATACTATTCGAAATATATTAGGCGGCTGTAGTACTTGTCCTAATCACAGAGTGGGAGACGAATATAAATAGATTCTTATGGTTGCATTCCACTTTATGAACAAATAAAGTACTTCATCTGCAGTAGCTTATAGTATACAGTGTTGCAGTAGGAAAAGAGCATTCTAGAAGTTTGAGCGCGTTGCTGCACAGTAATATCAGACGGACTGCTGTAACAGATACTTCCCTAATCGTTCCTTCTATACAGATTTATCATACCACAAGGAAAAATGAGTACCCATATACTGTTTAGCTAATAACCAGTGCTGTTGTTGCAACTGTAAATAAATCAATATAAAAAAAAGATTTACCATTGCAGCGTAAATTCTTAAGTTCATTTGAGTTATTGCTTTGGTATCAAGTAGATATTGAACTCAACCCATTCATTCAAACATTCTTTTAATGACTTATGGATGCATCTTATCAATACAAACATTCGTAAATTGTTTAATTGAAGTATATTAAAACATCATTTCCTTATATTTGGATTTTCAACGCAGAAGTAAGTTGTTTATAGATTATCTCGAAAATATGTTTAGTCTATTCACCATCAAAACTTGGTTACTAATAATAATAAATTTACGGAAAACCCGTTTTTCTGTTGCCTCCTACTCTGATTCAAAACAGGAAAACATAATTGTTGTAAAGTAGGTACGCCGTTTCTCGATTATTCTCTGAAAGAAACACAAAAATCTCGCTTCAAAATTCCTCACAAAAAAATATTTCATGTACTAAAAAATTACTGATCTAGAAGATATTTTGTTATATCACTATAATATAAGAAACGTAAATATTTTTATTATTACAGAAGAGGTATATATTGTTTTAAAAACAATTTCATTTTCGACGTCACGAACACATCTGTATTTATGTCTCGAGATGGTTAATCAATATAATGTTGATATTAACTCTTACAGAACTCAACATTAACACGCATTTTGAATTTTTTAAGTAAAATATTTACCGCATTTTTATTTTGTACATTACTCTATGCAACTGATCAGTATTTTACCTACCACTCAACAGGAGCAGGTCAAACACAAATTGTTAATACCTTGTTTAGAATAATGTAACATATAGAGATTCAGGGTAATTCTTAAAAACGCTTTTCGTTGAAAGAATCACGAAACTATATAACATAAGTATTAGGAATATCTTTCAGGGACATGTACTGTACATTTAAATAAACCTTACTTTTGTCTCGTTTTCTGAGAAATAAGCCAGTATTGATAAAATTTTGACACCGTATTTCAATATAAACGGTGAAAGCTGTGATTCATTCGGAGTTTCTGTAAGCGACCCAAAAGATCTGGTCAACGTCTCATGGAAAATTTATCGCGAAATTAAATCACTCCACTGAAGTTCAAATCAGTAAATTTATTTCGACGAACGTTAAGATTAGGGAATTTTTCCAACGGTTTGAATTACAGACATAAGAACCGCCGTCTTCTCGAATCTTCGAGTACATCGTTGCGAAGTCCTCTCCCTCCCACCTCAGAAAACGAATAATGCAAAAGTACGGCCAATTTAGATTTTAAAATCTGTAAGGTTAGATGCATATCATCAAGACAGAATTCTGTTCACTTACTGTACGAAGAAATGAAACGTCATCTTGCTCAGAACCCCCTTCGCTGTCCGCCATCCTGGTTTAAAGCCTTCTTTACACACAGAAAATAATGGAACCTCTTTTTTACTAGAAAAAAGTGAAGAGAAAACTCAAATGAAAAATCGCAAGGAGAGCGCGTCTTTTGCTACGGCATTCTCCGAAAGCAGGGCTTCTGATTTGAGTTCGAGAGTTTTCGGTTCGATGTCGCGCTGCCGAGTGCCGTCGTTGACAGGTCCACGGCCAGCTCGCGACTGGGACTGGGACTGCGTCTGCGACTGCGGCAGCGACAGAGGCTCCGCTCGGCTCCGGCCACTGCAGGCAGGCTGTTTCCTGTAGCGAACCCACCCCCCCGGCCAGCAACCAGTTCATAGCTAGGCTTTGCAAAATATAGACACACAAGCGTGCAGAACATCCACGCTGATATCTACACGTCTATGTCTTGACGGCAGAGACACATATAAGCCCATTACTGCATACTTCATTTACGCATATTTTTACTGTTTACTTTATGTACATTTATTGCATATAATTGTAACATTTCTGTGAATTTATGTTTATCAATGTAACTTATAGTACGCTCCTTTGTCCACTTGCTCACACTTGCCAAGTACCAGCTTCACAGTTGTGTACAAGCACTCATGTGATTATCTAAGTCTTGAGATTAAATATCGGTGTATATTGTCAACCCTCAATCCAAGTCAGTCCGAAACCTCCCAAGTAACATAAAAACGTACACAATTCACAAGAAGTGAACCTCATTAGTGATTGATTATATTAGGCCAAATCTGGGTTTTATTTTTTAAAAGAACCACACGTAGATACACTAATTCTATTGTTTTATTTAATGTAATTGCAAATTTTCGCAAGTCACATATTAAGACATTAGAGTACATAAAAAATTATAATTATCAAAAAGTGAACCGAAAACAAATATATTTCGGTCCCCAAAACTTAGTGTATTTCAGTTGGCAGCGGGAGAATGCTACTCGCCGGGAGATATGATGACGTTGGTCGGCTAATAAATGATATCTGTGAATATATACAAAAATGGTATATTATCTTTTATGTAAAAGAAATTATGTTTTTGGGACTTTGGTGGAGAGAATATCTGTGGAATGATGGGTATTGTTAAAGGAGTTGCTTGGAGAAAACTGTTGTAAATAATTGGAATTTATAAAGTCATTTTAAAGGAACGCTGCATGTTTTAAACAAATTATTTACCATAGAATTTTTTCCCTCGCTCAAAAATATTATTTAAAGTTGATACAGTTCAAAAGAAAATAACTTTTTCAAAATTTTAGTAATGAAATTAACATACAATAAAAATTTAATATAATGAAAATATGCTTGAATATAAAAAGTATAATAAATTCTAACGACAATCGTTAGTCATTTTTAAAATTAGAATTAATTAAAGCTGTCCGCAGAAATTCTGTTAGATGTTCATTGGTCAACTGTGAACGATGTTTCGACTTTACGAACTTCATAGTGGAAAACTAAGATTCACAGAAATATTTTGACCCAAAAATCGGAAATAGACGAAAAACAGCATTCTTTAAGTTTAATGTTTTCATTCAGGCATGAGATCCCAAAATTCAATCACAAATTAAGCTTTGTGCATCATTTTACAATTTAAACCAAATAAATGAAAGTTTGAACATAAATTTTTAATAGAAAATCTTAATATATAGTGATAGGTTTCAAATTGATTCAACTAAAATTTAATTATTATTAATATAAAAAATTTATTAGCACAAAGAAATGAATTTTACATAAGTGTTCATAAAGATTTTACCACGGCTATTTATTTGAATGAGATTCTTTATACAGAGATTCTTATTGTTATCTGATAGCGCATTATCGGGTCTCTTGAACAGTGTAGTCCTATAAAATTAGCATAACTTAACAGGAAAAGCTATTCAGATCAAATTACAAATGTTATACATAAATATTTCCCCAAACTACAAACAATAAATGGCATGAAATAGGAATTTGACGGTACGAATAATTTTTCAACGTTTACAAGATATGTATCGGATTAAAAAATGAAGCATTTACATATCAGTTTTTATTGTCCTTCGAGTACACTTTTACAGAATATATTAAACAAAAAATTTTAACAAATGAACTCTTAATTTAGAAAATCAGGCCATTTAATTGCAAAACACTCTTTCACAATGCATTATTTTATCCATTAGGAACACCAGACTATGGAGCAACGATCGTTGCCTCAAGATAGTTCAGCGACAATATTCACAACGCAAATTATTTTTAATATAAGAACCATTATTATACAGTATAATAGTGATCAAAGCGTACATAAATCACCGGTAGTTCATATCTAATCACCAGATAGTACCAAATATATTATACTATATATACTAATCTCTAGGTCAGCACGTGATTTAATCGGTATAAACAGGACAAATTTTTTTACATTAACCTCTGCAAACCGCCGGAATGTTAATTTCACCATAACTGGTACAATGACTCACTGATCCTTAAACGAGTCATGAAATATAATCTACTGTACTGATATGTTACATAAGCTCTCTACCTTTTAAAAAGACTAAAAAACGGTATCTTAAGAGAGCCGAAAATATTCGGGGTGCCATGAGAGACAAAATAGTGCTTTAGAAGAGTCATAACTCCCGGAACCATCTACCCCCGCTCTCACTAGCCCAAGGCGTATTTTACCCATCCAGTGTTTGCTTCTCGATCGTAAGCAACATATATATATATATAAAGTTTGCTAGTAATTGATTCATGCGTTTAAGATTATACGCGGAATATTTTTCACTCTCGTCCACACCAGCACCTAGGGGCTGTACTATCACTTATGTCGACTGTATGAATTAAACTCGGTGACTTTCATAACCCAAAATTTTTCACTAATCTCAGTTGTTTTCGTAATGGCCTTTGACCCCTTGACACCCATAACAATACACCGAGGGACTGAACTACACCTTTATACCCGAATTGTGAATGTATTCATTAGTCACCTCCTTCCATAACTTCGGAATAGACGCCATTTTTATATAAATTCCTTCCGCTCCCACCGCTTTTCATCAACGGTTAAAATTAAGTATTGATCCCGAAAACTTTTCAATTTGAGGTTAATAATTTTGGATTTAGAATTGACTCAATTTCCACCCCCACCCATGCAGTTTCAAGGGGTGTTATACCCAAATACTTTCTGTTTCTGGATCGTAAGTAACATGTCAACAATATTTGGTTCCACGTGCTTTAGATTGTACGCGAAATTTTGCTCTACACCACACATTGTAGGTCATATAGTTGTAATAGTACGCTGTTAGATGACATTTTAGGAAAATGGTGGCGATGCTTAGACCACGACAACAAAGAAATGTTTTCTCGGTTCATTTAGTCGTACAACTTCGTAGATTGCCGCTCCTGGTCGCCATAAGACTCGAGGCGACCAGACGGTGAGCAGACGACAACTAGTCATTCATCGTAAATTCTGTCTGCTCTACAGCTCTTTACACAATCAAAGCACAAATGCGCATGCTCTTTAAAACTATTTCTATTCTAGATGATAAACGCTGACGCCACACTATCAGTAATAAATAATCCAAGTCCTGCTACTTTTCTTATCCGAGCAATACCATCGACACAATATTCCATGGTAAATTTTCTACCAGAACCGACACCTTTTCTATTATCATGATTTGCAGCAAAAAGGCGATGTGCCACCCTTTTATACTGCTGGAATAGCGATATTAAAACTGTAATCATTTTCTTTGAAAGGGAACTACGTAGAAAGATAATAAAAATATATTAGTGAGAAACCTTGCTAGCTCAGTGCTACAAATTTCGAATGTAGGACCTACCCTGTTCAAGCTTTAATATAAAACGTTAACACGCATCTTATGGACTGATAAATTTGCTGCCATAGTGAGAATTATTTTCAAATTTTAATTGTATACGAGCACGGCGTGTAATAATTCGCTTTCTCCATTGTAAAGGCCAAATTACTTCAAGCACTAGACAACGAGAAAGTTTCAGTTTTTAGCAAGTTTTTAGGACACATAACATTCAGATCCTCGACACAACCGCCCTTAAGCTATATAAATAAAATAAAACTTTGGTCTGTACATTGCTGATAATTAGCTGCTTTATTATCAGCACATCTCGCCGGTCCTGCTTCACAACCGCCGTTGCCTCGATTATTGGAGGTGAGAGGAGCTGGACGCTTTATATAATGTTTTCTTCCTGCATAAATTGATGGAATTCTGACAGCTGTCTTAAGAGACCGTTGCCAATCCGATTACAGAATGTTAGTGTCCTTTATGTAAAAGCCGTGTTATTGCGGCAACCTGGAAGGTTTTCCTAATTGAAACTTTATCAGTCAATCTGGAGCAAACTTTACCGATTTTGATCGAATGTATGTCGTACAGAGAAATGAATTCTTAGGATGTGTATATTAAAAAAATAATTGAGTAGTTCAATAACTTTGTGTATATAATTGACCTTGATATAGTCTTGGAAAGGTGGCTTGGGCCAAGCTGCACCTGCTGGCACCTATCCTTGACTGTCACTGATTTGCCCTGTGCTCTGAAAATAGTCTGGCCAGACTAGCCAGTCCGCAGTGTGCCAACAATTACCGCCCTCTTCGTCTTCAATTCATGTTATACATATAACAAACTGTATTACGCATAAAAAGTCATATTACGTTAGTATTTTAATCAAACCTATGGTTGCACATTTTTATATGCCCTGGGTGGCAGCAACAAACAAAACTGACCGCCATTTTTTAGGCGGTCCACTTCACCTAAAACCCGATTTGTGTTATGCTGCTGATGGTGGAAGTTTTTAAGTTTTTTTGTTAAAATAAATTGTTTGTTAATATAAATCACGCCAAGCGTGTGTTCAGCCTACAATTGTAATAATCGTAGTTTGAAAACACATGAAGTATCGTATTTTAAGTAAGTATCAGCATAAAAATAATAAGAAGAAAGACAGCCAAATACAGACAAAATAAGTGATAATATAAATACCAGACAACGTTTCTTCAGGTGCTAAGAAGAGCCTAGAGCGACACAACTACACTCGTCATTCGACAAAAAAAAAGCTTTGGAGGTGCTTGTAACTTGTTGCAAATAGAATGACGAGGCTACACATTCAGTATGAGGTAAAGAAAATGAAGGTAGCATTGGCACTAAGCAATTCTGTAGCAGATGCCATGATTTTTTGTAGAGACTTGGGTTTGTCTGAATTTGTAAATTGTGAGGGCACGGTGAAGTTCATAAAAATGGAAGATAAAGCATTTGATTTGTTGAATTCGTGCAATGTTATGAACAAGGGTACAAAAACTCCTGTGTTTAGAGGTAATACAGTGACAATATGCAACACAATAGAAAGATCTGTACAGTATTTTATGAAATTAAAGGTGTACGATGGGAGTTTATTAATTTGTCAGGGAGGAAGTTGGGTGTGTGCGGGATTGTTTTAGATCTTCTCAGTTCGATGCAACTGACAGAGAAGTGTGTGTGGAACGATTCTCCAGTTTTCAAATTTATATTAAGTAGGAGAATGAGCCAGGACCATGTAGAACTCTTCTTTTCTTGCATACGAAGATGTGGGAGAAATCGAAATAATCCAAATGCATTACGCAGATAGAACCATCCAAAAGTGTCAATAGTACGGGAGGAATTTTGGAGACATTGGTTGTACCATTTTAAAAAAATAATTTTAAATCTTGTACAGATCACAATTTTGATCATGATTACGTCCCTGAATGTGGGAGATTAACATTAGATTCAGAAAATGTGGTAGAATATATTTCAAGAAGTGTTGTAAGGATGGTGGTAAAGTGTTTAGAGGTTCTCCTTGCTCCTCGCTCCGAAAGAAAAAACGGGATTGATGAAAATAAAGGACTTTAAAGACAAGTTAATCAACCCGTCTAAAGACGTTGTGAAATTATTTACACTTGCTGAAAAAGTATTGAAGAAATAGGAAAGAAGAATTTGCTATTAAAATTGTGTGTGTAGGTATTCCGAATGTTGGGACGTAAACAAATTTTATTAATGAATTCGATTTTTTTAATAGATTCGGCCAAATTTGGTGAGGAAACTCACTACTCCATTTTTAATAAAGGTTTTACTAAAACATTACTTCAATTGCAGAATTCGTCATATGTGTAAAGAAAAAGCAATGGATGAAAGAGGACGCAATATTAGACAATTGTATACAAAACTGATATTATTTAAAGGCCAATAAATTTTTCTATGCCTTAAATGTGTTATATTTACTTAAACCTTAAAATATATTGTCCGTAGAGATTTAGTTTTAGGTCATTTGTGATACAGAGTTGAAGGCTAGCAGACGACGAGGAACGCCCACATGACAGTAAAAAACATGGCGGCTGAGTTTTCAATTTTCTTCAAATATGGCGGTGACTTGTCCAGTCGATGTTGTTTATATATGTCTTTGGAGTAAAACGTTTCCTATTCTGTCCTTTTAACTTGTTAGCAGATATATATGTTGACTTTTGAGTTTGTCGCTTGTGCCGTGTCTTACAGGTTTGAATCACATGACGAAAACAATAAGGATTGCAAAAACGATGTTTGATATTTATTTGATCCCTTTATAGTCTGTTTATTTGCTTTTATATCTAATTAGTCTTGATATAAGTTTTATTTAGCTTCACGTATAACCTCTCAAAGTGATCACCTTTGGGATAATCAGCTGGAAGAAAAGTTTACCTTCTATTTTTCCTGCCATCTTTGGATCCACCTGTTGCGTATTGTTGAGTTTTGTATTTTTTTAAGAAAACGAACGACATAATAAATATTATGAGGAAGATTTTGAAAGCTTGGTTAGAGTTGCTATAATATTTTCTGTAAAACTGCGCTGCTCAATTTGGAAAATATTCTTGAAATAATATTTATATTTTCAATGCAGAGCGCGACAGATTCAAGGTAAAATTATATTTGTTCACAAAACTTTATGTAGTATTCTTAATGATGTATAGCATATATTCCAAGAAATTTTGGCAATTAAATTCGATGGAAAAATTATGTGTTTAGTATTTTTGTCAATGGACAATACCTAATTTTCTATAAAATCAAGCATTAAATTCGATGGAAAAATTATGTGTTTAGTATTTTTGTCAATGGACAATACCTAATTTTCTATAAAATCAAGCATGACAGATATTTAAAAAAATACATTGATACAAAATTACTTGTTGCAATTACTTGTAATTAATAACGGTACAGGTATTTAACTGCATTATCAAGAGAGTTAGAAATACGGAAATTACCACCTCAGGCATTATTTGGATTGGTTCAAATATTAGAAAGTGGTGATGGTTGGAAGCATCTAATGGCTATTGTTCCAAAGACAGAATGTGTAATTTCTGACATGAAGTACTCTATGGAACATTTTAAGTAAGTACAATTTTTAATACCTTTCCACATATTATTGTAACTTGTTATTAAACTAACATGGGTTACATATAAGTTGTATACTTACCATAGTTTTTAAAGTTTAAGGAATGAATCATGTATGTAAGGTTTTAGGTGACACTATATGTGTCATATTACATCAAAACTGAATTCCAAAATATTTATTGCAGGCTTATAGAGCAAGCTGCTATCTTACAAAAGAGACCATCAGCAGAGATATTTTTGGAAGAATGGGGTACAAGTGGGCAAAAAAGGCCAACATTGGGATTACTCCTAGAATTACTTGTTAAATCAGAACTTTTCAGATGTGCTGAATATGTAGCAGTGGATTTACTCAAAGGTTTTAATATATTTGTTTTTAATTTAGTTTTAAAAGACTGTATTTGATAACACTTATTTAAAAGTGTTAAACACTTATTTTTTCAAAATACTATGTGTGTTCTAGTTTCATATTTTTTTCTTTGAAGGTCAAACAGGTGCTCACATTTAAATTAACATTGATTATCCTTAAATATACCAATTGTATGTAGGATCCAAGCTTTTGAACAATAACTACTTTTTTGAATATTTGTCTTTTTTGTTCCTCATTAATACTAGATTATTTCTAAAACTGCAATGTATATCTTCTTTAGGTTTATAATATTATTTTCTTTTAATTTTAAAATTGAAATTTCAATCAGCACTGAATTTTTGCATTAGATTTTCATTTTTTATCCTGTGTTTCAGAACCATAAACAATAAGTGTTATACAGTCTCAATTAATTTTTATTTTAAAAGTTCTGTCATTATTATTATTAGATTTTATGGCATAAAAATTATGCTTCAATATTGATACACTTTACATTTTTTTGTAAGAATTTTGCATATGTCATTCTTTAATACAAATTGTACTACTTCACGGGAAACTTTTTTTTATATAGATACTTTACCAGAACGACCTATCACTGGACCAGCAGCTGTGATTAATTTTTCACATGAATCTTTCATGAGACCACCTCAAGCTATACAGAAAAATGAACAATCAAATATTGAATCAGTACTTTCAGATTCTCGTTTAATGGGAACTGATAAGTCAGTGAACCACAGAAATGAGGGAAATTCATCTTGTACGACAAATTCTGAAAACTATGACGAAGTTAATTCGTTATGTACAAATTCAGAATTTGACTCTTCATTACACTTGGAAGATTCTTCTGATAGGCATGTACTTAGTATTTACTTGAACATGTAAAGTATTATTGGCTAAAATTCCCAAACTGTTTTACGAATAAACTTTGAAGGCAAATTTTACTGAACAAATGAATGTAACAAAAATGTAAACATTTTTGTAGATTCAGACTGTCACTTAACCAACCTTGTGCATGCCCAATTTACCTATGTTAATAACACTTCATTCTCAGTTTGGCTCATGGTAGTGGTTAATATAATATATTATTTTCCAAATCTCTGCATCGGTAATTGTACAATATTTACTAGAAGATTTTCAAACATGTTAAATGATTAGTTTATTATATTTTGATTTCCACTACAAGTTTTCATTAATCTATTTTCACTTCTGATGTTTCATTATATTTTGAACTATTGTACTTCACGTTTGTCTTTCAAAAGAATGTTGTATTTTATTTGCTTTGTCTAGAATTTCTTAGCAAATTTCATGGATTCTTTCAAATATCTACTGTTATTGAATAGAATTAACCTTTTCATACATCTAGAGGTTCCAATCTTCAACAAAACAATATTTATTTTTTTATTCAGTATACACAATCAAAATGAAAGCTGCAGGCTTTGGAAATTGGACAGAAGGTCTTAAGAGGGTATATATAATTTTAAATATCTGGGAAGCATAATAGATAACAAGGGTAGCATGGATACGACAGTAAAGGATAGGATTCAAGTAGGAAATAAAGCATATTTTGCAAACCTGAAATTAATAAGAAGTAAATTCGTTAACAGAAAATCTAAAATACTGATATACAAAGCATTAGTAAGGCCTGTAAAATTTAAGAAAACTTGAACATTAAGTATTGAGAAGAATCTATGTGCCTGTAATGGAACATCGAGTGTGGAGATTAAGATATAATCATGAAATTAATGAAATAATTAAGGGACAAGATGTGGTGAAATTTATAAAATCCCAAAGGCTGCAGTGGTTGGGTCATGTAGAAAGAAGGCAAGACAGAATACCTAAAAAAAAATGCTCAAAGCTAGACTCTTCTTGAAGAGGAAAAGAGGAAGACCGAGGTGGATGGACTGTGTAATGGAGGATTTGAGAGTTATGAAGGAGAAAGGCTAGGGGGAGAGGATCAAGAATTGAGAATCATAAAGGAGGCCAAGGCTCACCCAGGGCTGTAGTGCTATATAGATAGATAGATTTCCTTTGGTATTTTAAGTGTTTATTTATCTACTGAGCCAAAACATATTGTCATGTCTATTTCTCTTTTACTTACAATTCCAATCTCCAAAAATACAAGTTCATTCCTGAAAGTTATGTTTTCTTTACATGGAAGAAAAAGGTGTATTTAGTCTGACATAAAAGATCCTGTGTAATTTTTGGTGTTGTAGCACTTATTATGACTCGAGCAGGATTGATATTAGCATTATATCAGTGTAAATGTTCTTTAAAAACCCATATTAATATCAGGAAGTCAAATTGAGTTATTTGTATTACATGAATCTTTTTAATTCTTATGAGAGACTCATTATTTCAGAAATATGTGTTGCTACATTACGTCACAAAATCATATTGCTACATCATTACCACATTTTACTTATAAATATCTTGCATCAGTTACAAATAACTTTTCTGATCATCCTTTGAAACATGGAAGGGAAATTGGAATTGGTCGAAAAATAGGTACAGGGGCATTTGGCACTGTATATCTTGGAACTTGTGTGAGGAAGAATGTTGCAGTTAAAAAGCTGCACAAAGATGCTATTAATGTTGAAAAACAATTTCTTAATGAAGTTGACACACTTTCTAGGTAAATATGCATTTATAATATTTGTTATTGTGAATATTTGTTTATTATAATTGTAAAACCAATATATATTATTATATTTTTTAAAAAACAGGTTCCAACATAAAAATCTTTTACCTC
Organism: Zhengitettix transpicula; assembly: GCA_037074705.1. NCBI lineage: Eukaryota > Metazoa > Arthropoda > Insecta > Orthoptera > Tetrigidae > Zhengitettix > Zhengitettix transpicula. Next base: position 84,673,381 of record CM073592.1, read on the forward strand.
TTCTTGGTTATTCGTGTAATGGCCCAAATTACTGTTTAATATATGAATATATGTGTAATGGTTCACTACAAGAAAGATTATCATGCCAGGTAAGTGTTAAAATCCTTCTAATTGATAACTTATTTAGTTTACTTGAATAAGAATTTCATCATTTTATAAGGCTTGTGAATTTCAACTATTGGTATGGAAAATTTTAGAAATAATGATTATATAGAGTACAGCCAAGTAGGTGTACTTCATTGCACTTTACAGTTCAAAACAAACACTGGTAAAATTTGATGGATAAAATGCTAACAGTCATGTTGTTATTATTGTTTATCAAAGCTGGCTGATATTTATCTTACATATGCCTAATTTAATATGTAATATGAAAAAAGTCTTATTCTAGCACTTAATTACATGTATTTTATTGCTACAATCAAATGTTGGGAAGTTAAAATAATCTGAAATTTTTAAAATTATCTTATAATTATTTAGTTGTACAAAAATATGCATTTAAATTTAATGATTTCATTGTTGAATATTATCTTTGGCTCTTTAAAATTAGTAAGATATTCGTTGGCAGCAGCCCAGAGATGTACTTTTAAATTTTAAATATTGTTTTCTGTAATTGAATGTATTTTTATATTATAAATCTCTCTTAATTAATATTGAAGAAGTCTTAATGTAAGGACAAAATGTGTTTGTGTATAAAGATTTTGTAATTTCTTTATTAAATATTATTCTGACTCATTTGGCCATTAATATATATTTATGGGTCAATTTTTTATAAAAAAAAATTAAAACGTATGACTAGTGGCATCTGGTGCATATGTGCTCATGGGATACAGCACATAACTTAATTTTAAGAACCTGCATATATAATTGTGTTTTAACAGTTAATTTCTGTGTCAATATTGTATACTTTAAATAAACTGTCTGCCTTGTGGTACACTCATTCCTGCTAATGCAACCAGATGACCATGCATGTGGTACTTGTGGCTGTAGGACACAAATGCTGTCTGTAATAAATGTTTAGTATTCAGTTTTACTGCCATGAGTAAAGCTTAACAAACTGCCTCTTCTATATGCTGCTGAGCAGACCGCTGTGCTATGATACAGAGCAACAAAATCAAAATTGCCATGAACCATTCATTATTATTTATACATTTTTAGTAGTATTTTTAAAAAATCATAATTAAAGGTTATTTTAATGAAAAAACATTTAAGGGCCATTATAGTGCAAAAATGTACCATACAACACAACATGCAATACTGCCATCATGTGTTCCAAAAATTAACTTTATTTAAATTAAATATAGAGGATAAATTCTTTCATTTTAGAAATGTACGTTAATTGCTGCTAAATTATTTTGCACTTAAAAATTAGACACTTGGAATCAATATAGACAGAATTATAAATGAAGCATATTATAGGTTATATTAGAGTATTGGTGATACTATTGCTGTTGTAGTGTTATTATTTTATATAGTTTCTCTTAAAAAAACTTGTTTGTGGTGATGTGGCACATAACTTAAAAAAAACTCACAAGCTACCACTGGGTTTGACACAGAAATATTATGATGGTCCAAGAAAATTTAATAATTAATCAATTTTATATTATGTTGATACAAGATTTTGACATAATATTGAAAACTGACTACTAACATGAAATATTTATGCCTGATTGAAAATTAATAATAACCGATTACTATTGCACAGTTTGTTGGAAGACTTGTAAAATCTTGATATTAAAAGTATTTTTTGACAGTTATTTTACTTCCAGGAGTCCACGCCAATTTTGATGTGGCAAACAAGACTTAATATTGGTTTGGGTACAGCAGAAGGAATATTGTATCTGCACACTGCTTGTGATAAACCTCTTGTACATAGGGATATAAAAAGTGCAAATATTCTTCTTGATGATAATTTAACTCCAAAGGTAAGTGTCCAGAATGTTACTAGTATTAAAACTGAATTAATAATTGTTGCTTAATTTAAAGTGTTATATTAAAATGATAAAATTTACGTCTGATTGAAAATAATGAATAAGAAAGATAACCAATACACACAAAAAAGTGATAATATAAATACCACACAACATTTCTGAAATCCTTGTCCCTTTCGTCAGGTGCAATCTAGGCTCTTCTTCACACCAGACGAAAGGGACAAGGATCCCAGAAATGTTGTGTGGTATTTATATTATCACTTTTTTGTCTGTATTGGCTATCTTTCTTATTCATTAATGTGTTATATTATATTAAATTATTATTAAATCAAATGGATGCCTAAAGAATGTTTCAAATATGTTCAAGTTAGCCACAAACTATCTCTCTTTCCTTTCCAATTATTTTGACAGTGTCATATCCTTACTTTATATATATCACTTAAGGAAAATGTAATGATAACACATTTAGATAGGAAAGAGACAGTGATGCCGACTTACCTAAAATCATCAGTTGGTACAGTTTGGCAGCGGAGAGTGAATACTTCAAATTTTTGAGGGTCTGAGCCTCCTTCATCAGGATAAAAGGTCTGTGTAAAGAAAAGAGACCAATTTGGTTTTTGAAATTGATTTGAAAGTTTTAATTATTTTAAAGCCTTGGACATTTGTGGCAAATCTTCTCTCAGGTGACAACTGATGTGTGAGTTAAAGAAAAAAATTTTGATTCAGGACATTATTTGCTTTCTCAGTAAGAACTTTGTTGCAAAGTTACCTGTAGTAATCTTTTTACCATGCTGAAATGAAGCATTTGTAAGATTGGTTCAAACAATGAGTTCCATTATGTATTAATAAAAACCTTTATAAAATTTTAATCTGATTTATAAGTAATTGTTCAGTTCAGTTAAAATATTTTTTCAAATCAGATAAATGTGTACATACTATTTTTACAAACTGTTGTATTTTTAATTTTGTGAGTTAGGAGATTTTGGACTTGTTCATCTTGGTTCTGGAAGTCAACAGAGTCAGAGCTTACTCCTTACGAATACAGTTTTTGGAACATCTGCTTACATGGCACCTGAAGCATTCAGGGGGGACATTTCTGTAAAACTTGATACATTCAGTTATGGTGTTGTAAGTATAAACATAAAAATAGTATTTAAAATTTCTTCTACATGAGTATTAAATAAATAGACGTCTTATTAAGTGATGAAACTTAAGTTATAATGGACATTTATTTTGTTTTGGTAAACATATCTACTAAAACCAAAGCCAAATTTACATTGTTTAATCAAATCTGTGCAAGTTAATGTTTTCATTCAATGAATGTAGACCTTCTCAGTGTAAATGTTACAGTAATAGTCCTCAGATTTGTTATGTTGCAACTCCTTGATTGACTTGGCTTGTCATCACCTTTTGCCTAAGTGTCAATTCTGGTGTTTGCAGTTGTATTTAGAGGGTAGAAGAAAATCTTTCCTCTTCCTTGTTTGTGTCATATAAACCTGGTGACATTATCTTCAGTATAATCAATGTAAGCTAAAGCCCAGGCCTTGCGTAACAGAAAGTCCTAATCTCTGTTCAATAGAATAATTGATATGGACAGGAAAGAGAGAAAGAATGAGCTACCTGAACTCAGTATAACATATATCCTATTCAGTTAGACGTTCAAGGGCTGTTTGTACATCATTTGAATTTATTTATAATTTTACATTTTCCTGTCGTCTGTAAGATAATTTGTGAGGAATTGCACTAAGTCATGAATTTCTAAAAGCATTGAATTCATAATAGGAGTTATTAAATTTTAAAGTTCTATTTTTTTTATATACTAGCTGACAGCCTGGCATTGCCTGGGCTGTCTTTATTTAACTCTGCGACTTCCATAACTCTGAATTTGACCTGGTTGTATTCACATTATTCGTATGGATTCTGTTGTAGGTCTTGATTCCTAGGTGTGCTGCAATAGGTTTGTCATGCAACTGTAGCTGATGCTTAGAGATGATGAGCAACCCCTTCTCATTGATCAATTGTAGCTTTTCTTGTATACGGTATTATTAATTATCCCAAAGTCTCACTTCATACCCTGCAAAGATGTCAAAGCTTGTATGATCTGATTCAGAGTTGGGTCCTCTCTCTGTACTTCAAAAACACGCCAAAGAGCTAAGGCAATCAGGGATGTCAGTCTTCAGTGTGTCAATGGGGTTTCAGGAGAGACAGTCTGCATCCTGTAGCTTTCATCAACTTTTGTATTTTATCATTATGTCATTTTTCTGAAGCCATATAGCCCAACTGGTGAATCATCCAGAAGGATCTTTGAGCCTGGTCAGTCAACAGTGGTGGTCCGTTACAACCACATTTATGGTTAAGTGTAATGGTTGCCTCAGACTAAATTCAGTGAACTAATTAAATGTTTTTGTTGCTAAGATGTTACAATAATTTGGTACATTGTTTTCTTTGTTTACTTTACACAATGAATATCCAAATTAACCATCTGTAAAGATCTATAGGAAGAAAACCTGAAGAAGGTACAAATATGTATCGAAATATTTTTGCTTTCCAAATTATATAATTAAAGTATCTGTAAAAGCTCATGAATCACTTTATAACTTTTAACAGAACTAATACACTGACTGAGTAGTTACAGGAGTTTTGATTACCACTTATTTCGCAAACAATAGGTTTAAAAAATATAATTTGTAATATTTAATTTAACAAATAATATAAAATGGGTATTCTAATTTTCAGGTTTTATTGGAATTGTTAACAAGTTTATCACCATATGATGAAAGCAGGGAAGGCTGTGATTTGGTAAATATATATTTTATTGTCACTTGTGCAACTGTATGCTTACTGTTTTTATATATATACATACATACACACACACACACACATATATATATATATATATATATATATATATATATATATATATATATACACACATGCACAAAAGGTATTATTAAAAAAAGTAAAGATAATTTGAAATTGTCTAATCAATTTATATCAACAGGAAAGAGAGAATTATTGGCTTGAAATTGAACAGAAACGAGTTAAAATTGTTGTGGATACTTCTACAAGAGATATTTGTGCATCTCATTCTGTACAGTGCAATTGGCTGAAATGAGATGCACAACTATCTGCTGAGGAAGGAGGGTAGCATCTCCAAAAATTTAAACAGTTTCCTGTTTGACATGGAAAGGAAAGACATAGATGGCCTACCTGGAATTGAGGATTTGTGTCACCATTTAAGACCAGAAATATTTCAATATTTTAAGGCACTAGCCTTCTCTTTAGGAGGTACTACTGTAATTTGTGCCAGTCAAATGCTGCTCAAAATAATTTTAACCCAGTTCCTGCCCATCAGGGCAACACTGACCCTCAGTTTAAGGTGAACCATTGGCCCACTATGTCTCCGTACCTTTCCTCACCAATAATATAGTTATTGGTAACTGTACAGTTTTCTAAGCTTTTTATTCAAATCCATTTGTTAATATGAATTATTTCTAGTCAAGAAAATGTATCTGTCTCTAGTAGTTTCCTTCATATTTGCCCTCTTTAAAAGTTGATAACCATTTCATCATTTCACTAACCAAAAACAAATTCCTTGTCCCTATTTTCATGAAACAACCAAGTTACCATGTTCAAAACTTCCAACAAACTATCCTTCCTGTAAGTTCTTTCCCAAATAACCAAATCCTACACAAAGCAAACATAAATGAACACTGAAACCTTCAAAATAACACCAACAATGTCATTTGCCCAGCTGACAAAGTATAGATGAGGAATAATAAACTGTGGAGGCGTTTGTCATGATACTACTAACTTGTCATTCACAATTTTGTGCTGGTTCTCTTCAAAGTTCTATTACATTCTTTTTATATTCTGGGTTGAACAACAATAAACAAGTCAGATTAAACTAGACTAATTAACAATTTATTTAAGCATGATTTGTTGTACAAACTCTATCAAAGAACTGAGCTCAACAACAGTCAAAGTTTGTAACATAGCGAGATGTTAGTTCCTATAAAGTGGCACGCTCAGTATTGAAAAATTCAAACGTCCAAACTGCTTACAATTTGAATGCATGCGAATACACTACATTTCTCCCACATTAATTAAAAGAAAGGAATTGAAATATCTGTAATTAACTTGGTGAAAACCAATTTGGTGGTCTCGGATGGTGTGTAGGTCGACGAGGGGTTTTTGGATCTCACCAGATTATCATTAGTTGATTCCTCCAATGGACCGGGATGGACCAAATGTGGTCTGTTGGCGTCACTGCATTTGGTCAATGTGGCATTTGAAGCGTTTTCCTTGAAAGTCAATCTCGTAATGTAGATCACCAAGACGTGTCACTACATGCCCAGGTATCCATTTATCCATGCATGGATTTCCAGACAAAGTAAACTAGTTGCTTTGGTTGCAATTTGCGGAATGATGAATTGCATCAGGAAATGTGTTTCAATAGCTCTGACAAGATCTATATGTGTTCGTATACTGCGACCCAAGAACAGCATGGATGATTGCCCTGTGGTGATTTTTGAAGTCTTCCAGTATTGTTGTAGAAAATCATTGAGATTTTGCTGAAGGGTTTCTCTTGTAGTTGCCTTGAGTGCATCCTCGACTGTTTGTACATAACGTTCCACCTGGCCATTTGTTGATGGATGATAGGGGACAGTCAGTTTATGGTACTTCACTCCATTCATCTGTAGGAAATCCTGAAACTCCTATGATACAAATTGTGGCCCGTTATCTGAGACAACTGTGATTGGTGCTCCAAATGCCACAAACAATTCATGAAGAATTTTGGTTGTTGCTTCAGCTGCCATCGATTCTGTTACTTTTACTTCGAACCACTTGCTTTATGCATCGACGACAATCAGTTACATCATACCTGCTACAGGGCCGGCATTATCAATATGTACACGTTTCTGTGGTTCCTTGGGATAATCACAATGATGATCATGAAACTTTGGAGGAAGTTGGGCATTTCTAGCACAGGATTTGACAATATTTTCAATATCTCCACTGATCCCTGGCCAGAAAACAAATGATTGAGCCATACCTATCATCTTTACCATTCCTACATATGCTGCATGCAAATCGTCTAAGAAGGATTGACAAGGAATCAATGGGATGACAACTCGGTGCTCGAATAATAGACAGTGAGCTGATAGGGTGTAATTTTTTTCAGGGTTCTTGTAGTTGTAGCGATCAAGATCTTTACCAGTAGTTGCACTATTTTTCCCAAATGAGCATCCTTTCGGGTCTCATGAGCTATGTCCTTTGCACGAACAGGTAATTGTCTAATTTGATTGAAAGTGAACAGGTCAAACTTATCTTCTCCCTCTTTATGATCTTTTGACATCACTCTGTGTGTTGATTCAGAAACCATTGGCAATGGTAAACAAGAACAATAGTCAGCATTGGTATTTAATTTTGTTGGTCTTGCTGTGTTGATAGCGTGAAGATGATCATGCAGAGAGAACAGTTGAGTGTGTGTAATGACCCAAACTGATTATCGCAGTGCGTATGTGTTTACAGCAGCTGCTGTGATGTGCGTTGAGTTCTTTGTGGCAGATACCGAATAAGATTACATGTACACTTGTAATATCGACGATAGCCTCGTGCCTTCTGCTGTTATTAATCCCTTACTTTTGACACCACTTTCATATTCTGGGTTGAATAACGATAAACAAGTCAGATGAAACCAGACTAATTAACAATTTATTTAAGCACAATGCACAAACTCTAACAAAGAACTGAGCTCAACAACAGTCAAAGTTTATAGTTTTAGTTCCTATAAAGTGGCATGCTCTGTATTGAAAAAGCCAAACTTACAATTTGAATGTATGCCAATACACTATAATTGTCATTTAATTCCTCACACCAAAACAACTAGGAACTCCTTTTTACCTAGTCCCCAGCCAGTCTAACAGATAGTTAAAACCACTGATAACATTAGCGATCTAAGACTTTCCCAGTGATTAGTATTTAAAAAGGCTTCTCAAGTTATCTCAGTAGACAGCGACGTTTCGTTGACTGAGATAACCTGGATAGAAACTCGAGAAGCCTTTCTGGATCACTGAAAACATCTCTCCTCTTGCAGATTTCCTCGCAGCTTTCGTCTTACTAACAATTTTCTATCTTAATATATAAATATTTATTTTAATCATAACTGGTATATATTATCTACTAATTCTTAATCAGTTATTTGAAAGTAAAAATAAGTGTCAATGGTTTTCACTCTTTCCCTCAATTTCCTCTCACAAACAAGACTTCATTTATTTAAAGGTACAATGGAACACATTAATTTATATTCACTACACACACAATTCAGTTTTTTAATCTTTTAAATCTGTTCATGTGACCTTTTCCAAAGTAGTGAGTATTAATTTATAGGGCCCATCAAAATGACTAAGAGGCTGAATTGACTTCATACTTTATTACATATAATTTGGTGCTGCTTCGTAATCCAAAGTGATCAGAAATCATTTGCTAAACAGGTTCATTCGTACTATTGTGACCAACCATGTATGTTATCCAGCTACTCACCTTTTAAATCCAGTTTTCTACCAACCATATTTACCAATTTTCTGTTACAGTTGAAAATAAATTTAAAATATTTCATTGCATTCTATATCATGAGCAAATTGTCTCTGGCATTAATTTCTGTTTTACAGCACAGTTAAGTATTACAAAATGACAAACTTTAATGCTTTAAAAGCCATGTAGCTTCATTGACTTATTTTCTAAACAGAAATCTAGCATTGAAGATGCTGAAATTGCTCATAAAAAATGTTTTTTAATTTCTTTTAAAACTTATTAGGATATGTGAATAAATTTGTGGCATTTTACATTCACAAGATACATTTACCCACTTTTATATTACAATAATTTAAATTTTGTTGTTTTAAAAGTACACTGCCTTAACTTTCATGCAAATATTTCAACATCCTGACAATGTGTATATCTTTGGGAACACTACTATAACTTTAATAGATAAAAGTAGCTAAGCCAATAAAAATTCTTCAGGAAACTGATTTTTACTATTCATTAATTTCAGATTACACATGTAGAAGATATATGTGATGGAGCTATTGAACCGTTACTTGATAAAAAGGCTGGTACTTGGACAATAGAAAATAAAGACCAGAATCCCAATACAGGTACTGAAAATATCAACATTTCTGAACTTGTTTATAAACTTGCACTGAAATGTCTGGAAGAAAAGAGAAGTAGACCATCTATGGAAACTGTGATGAAAAGAATGGAGGAAATATCCAGATTGTGTATTTGATAGAGTTGTTGCCATTAATTTGACAAGATAGCAGGCAACCTAGCCATGTGTATAGTTTAAACATTTTTTTTTGCTTGTTACATATGTAAAAAGTTCTTAAGCATCTTGTAATTTTGAAGACTGTATTACTAAAATGTTACACAGCACATTTTAACTTCAGTTGTGTACTATTAAGAGACCAAAATTTATCTTTCAACACACTGTTTAATGTGCATAATATTTTTAAAATGTCATAAGTTAATTAGGTGCCTGTATACTTAATCCTCTGAAGTGAAATTCACATAAATAAAAGAAATATATTTTATTGGTATCCTAAACACATGGGACTTAAGTCACATTTGGTTTAGAGGTAAAATTGTACATGCTAAACTGCTTCATCACATTGCCTTTAAATTTCTAATAAATCTACTATTCCTTCATAACTTCCAAAAAAGATTAATCCACCAATAGTAATCCATGATATTCTGGGAAGGATTCCAGCAAACAACCTACAGAACAAAAAAATTATTAGAAAATTATCTTCTACTCATTATAAAATGGAAGAAGCAGTTATACCGCTCACCATAGAGTGAAGATAGTTCAAATTTAGGGAGGGGTTATCCTCATTCCTTCACAATATATTGTTCACTCCTTGTGGAAAATTAAAACTAGCCATTACGAAGTGACAATCCCCATTCAATAAAAACAGAAGTAGGTGTTGTGGGAATGCAACAATAATCAAAAAGTCAATTACAAGGAAAAGGTTGGAAATAAAGAAAAAAAAAGAGGAAATGTATACTCAACGATGTAGGTAAAAAGTTATAAATTCTAGTAGCTCTACAGTACAAATTTTCGAGGGCTCAGAGTCCCCTTTGCAAGGAAGGTCTGAACTGCCTGCCAGCTGGGCAAGAATTCTTTGTGTGTGTGTATATATATATATATATATATATATATATATTGTAATGATCACATACAGGCATACAAATGAAAAAAATAATATTTATATTTTTACAAACAAATTTTATGAACAGTTATCAGAATTTACAATTATACATTTAATATTATAAAAAGATCTCTTTCTCTCATGGGTCTTTACTGGGTTTGATAACGGACAGAACATAAATAATCAAAGAACCCAACATTTATCTTTGAATTACACAGAAGTATTTAATTGTCTAGGCATTGACAAAACTTATGAACAAACTTATTCTACAGATTGCTTCTATATTCAAAAGAGTTTATTTTATTAACACAAGAAGAGAAAGATATCTGACTGTATCCTTTAATTACGTTTACACGTGTTAATACCATAAATTTCAACTCACGATTTCTCAGGAACCTTTGGCTCATTCATTAAACACACACTTTATAGACTGGATGTTTACACACACTGACTCTAACACATATTACTGGTTCGACGATAGCTGGTTCTCCATACTTGGCGAAGTACATCCCAGTTGCTCGTGGAGAAAACTACTCGACGCTGGATGCTGTGTCCTGGTCTCCTACCATTGAAGACTGGTCAAATTTTGATACTAATACAGATTGAACTTCTGCATATGAAAATGTTTATAGTTGAATAATTTTCTATTTTTCTCGCATGCTGCAAATTTCTCCATTCCCTCCGCTCTTACACTCAACTCCAACTAACTTCCAAGTTTGATGCCCACAGCATCTCTCTCTTACGCTGACTCCTCTCCCTCGCTGACTGAATCACAATAGCTTATCCCTTGCATATATACTACTAGCCTCCTCGTTTCCTTTTGTTCCAAGACCCACGTCGCATCTTCGCGGTGACAGAATCTCCATTACTGAGATTTACAATCTGCAGCTGCAGTTCCTTAACAAAATAGCTAGCCCCTCCGTCATGTCACATCGAGACAGGACCCGCAATTACTTTGCACCCTCAATTACTCTGTACTTGTCGTCCTCACAAGACTTGCGTTGACCCCTCCTTACAAATCCTAAGTAAATATGCCACTTGTCAGGCCATTAATCAGAAGACAATAGCCTGCCCTAACATAATCACTTTGGGACCGGCTACTTGAATGCCTTTATTAAACCGATACCTCTTGCGACCGGCCACCCACGTGCCCTTTTTTTGCTGTACACGTCCTAAGTACACATTGCAACTTCCTGTGCCGGCCCAGACTCTTCATCTGAAATAAATGTCTTGTCGCTCTGTCTCGTCACATCGAGACAGGACCCGTAATTACTTTGCCCTTGTGTCCTCTTCCCAACATGTGCGCTGTTCGGAAACAATGCATTCCCTCAATGCATTACATTATGCCCCAAATTTAGTTTGAGAAAGGAATGTCCAGACTTTACTCTTCGAAAAACTGAATTTTTTTCAAGATTTGCCCTAATTTGTCAGATTTCGCTCAGAAACTTATATCTAATTACCATTAATTAAAAGATTTACAAAATTTCCCGTTAAATATTGGTGCAATGTATTATTTTTCTCATTACATAAATTGTAATAAAATTTTTAACTAAGTTTTACGATTTTAATTAAATGTGCATATTTGGTCTTAATCCTAATTTTAAACATTTATATGCCCCATATTACAAATTATTTCTATGTTTGTGGATGCCACAAAATCACATACAACCCTTAACTTAATATCTACACCCCTTCACATTATTTAAAGTTCTTACATTTTATCAACTTTATCTTATCTTTAATTGTATAATTAAGAATAACTATTATTATTCATTGACTTATTTTTTCTTATTTTAAAAAAATCAAATATTATTAATTATTATTTTCTAAAATATCAACTAACTTTATAAAATTTAAATCTATTTTCTAACCCACAATCATTTAAACTTTGAATCTATCTTGTGTCTCTAAACTCAAATAAGCCTTGACCTATTTTCTTCCTGAAATTCTCCAGCTGTTCATGTTTACTTCCAACCAGCAGTTCTTTGCTTACATCCGATCACATGTTCTTTGTTTATATTCTCCTTCTTTCACTCCTCAAATTTATCGACGTTAAACTTTCCTAACTTCTATATTTTGCAACTATCCAAACTCTTACTAACTTGCTTAAACTTCTTAACCCCTTCCTAAACTTTATTCTTTCATTTCTTAATGCCTTCTTCATACTACTCCCGTCAGCTGTCCCCACTTCATGTTTGTAAACAAATCCTTCTATCTTATTTTGTTATAAAAATTCTTCCCTTCAATCCTTCTATTTCCTCATCACTTTATACTTCATTCCCATTTTCCATTATCCTCCCAATATTTCATCCTTCCTTTTATCCCCCTCTTCACTACTTAACCCTTTAATCTCTCCTTCAACATCGGCTTTATGCCTCTCCAAACTTTAACTCTTTACCACCTTTTTCCTTAACTACCACATACTTTTTCATTCAACTTATCCTCCTATCTCTCTACTCCCTCATCAAGCTCTTATAAACAAACAGTGTAGCAACCGCCACGACACTAGCAAGAAAAAAAATATAGAAACGTTTTCGGTCACGAATGCCGCTCTCCTATCCGCAAAACCCTTATCAGTGATCCCCTATCACAAAATGTATAACACGAGAATCTAGAACCCCCGAATTTCAATCAAACAAAACAACAAGGAATCCATGTTACAATGGTTTACTTTTTAACACCTTCGAATGTTTTCATCTTACCCTCTATGGTTAGAATTCATCAATATTCATTCAGGAAGAACAAGAAGAAATAGCTTAAACATGCCACGCCCCCCTTTCCTGCACAATAACCTATGTTCCCTCATTTAAATTTACATTTCTCAAAATTATCCTACCCTATCTTATCTCATTCCTAACCCTTCTCCTCCATTTACACAATAAACATCTCCAAGTCGCTTTCAAATCATTCAAACGTGAATGAGCAAACATACAAAATTAACTTTACTCATGTGACAGCTTAAACGTGCCACGCCCCTTTTCCTGCACAATAACCTATGTTCCCTCATTTAAATTTACATTTCTCAAAATTATCCTACCCTATCTTATCTTATTCCTAACCCTTCTCCTCCATTTACACACTAAACATCTCAAAGTCACTTTCAAATTATTCCAATGAATGAGAATCATACAAAATTAAATTTACTCATGTGACAGCTTAAACATGCCACGCCCCTTTTCCTCTTACATCGTAATCTTTAGTAAACAAAACATTGTAGCAACCGCCACGAAAATTAACAAGAGACAAAAAAAAAAATAAAGAAACATTCTCGGTCACGAATGCCGCTCGCCTATCCGCAAAACACTTATCAGTGATCCCCTATCACAAAATGAATAACACGAGAATTTTGACCCCCCAGTATTTCAATGAAAATCACAAGAATACCATGCCATAATGGTCTTTCTTCCTAACTTTCTAACATCTGCTTCTTCCGAACCAAACTTTGGTTAGAATAGCATCAATATTCATTTTTTAAGAAAACAAGGAATAGCTTCAGTTTAAACAGAATAAGCACCTAATGATGACGAAGACCAAATTATAGAAAAGAAATTATAATTTGTAGCAAAAAGGTTCCCTAGGTTTACTAGACCTATGACAGTTAAACACGACTATCCCTTCAGGTACAAGATTGAAGAAAACAGAGTATTGAAACATAAGAAAATAATTCTGTAGCGGGAGTAATCACGAATGCTACGTGTGTAATTAACAAAGAGCGTTAATCCCCCTGATTATTTGAATTTTTACATCTATCCAGTATCTCTGAACCCAAAAACACTTTGACCTGCATTCTGCCAAAATTCTCCATCTGTTCCATATTTGCATCTAATCAAATGTTTATTATTTACATCTTTCTCCCCTCCATTCACCAATGTTACAATCTTGTTTCCAAATTCTATGTTTAAATAACATTCAATATTTCCAATTACTTGTTTTAAATTCTTAAATTCCATCTGCTTTATAATTATCAGTTTTATTCCCATATTTCTTAAAGTTTTCATTGCCATGCTCCCATCAGCTGTCTTCATCTTTGTAAACAAACATTTCTGTAATACCTTGATTCACTACACCTCCCTGTAATTCTTCTATTCTTTCATAATTTTCTATTTCATTAACATCTTCCCCTATCTCATCTCCCTGCTCATCACCACCTTCAATACTTAACCCTTTAATCTCTCCTTTAACATTGTCAGCTTCATGCCCCGTCAAAACTAAATTCTTTCCAACGTTTTCAATAACTATCACTTCTATCTCATTAACGTTTTCATTACCCTTAACCTCCAATAACCCCACTTTATTTCCTACTTCACATTTTTCTATTTCAATGTTTACATTATCCTTGTTTACTTTTTCTACACCATTAGATTTTATCTCTGCACTGTCCTCTCTAACTCTCAATAGTTTTATCAAAGCTCTCATTATTTCCCTTTCTCCATTCTCTTACATCTGTGTTTAATTCTACTATGTATTTTTTCACTTCTGCTAAATTTTTCTTCACACCATCCCAATTTTTATCCATACTCTTACCCAAATCTGCTAAGTTTTTATTAATATTTTTATTCATATCTTCCAAATTTTTATCCCTACTCTTACCCAAATCTGCTAAGTTTTTATTAATCTCTGCTACACCTTTCTTTAAGTATTCTAATATCATCATACTTCCACTATCCTCTTCCATTTTCCTCTGTGAATTATTAACTCTAGAACCCATTTTCTCTAAATTAAATTTAATCTAACTAACACTTAAAACCACAAACTAAACCAAGCTATCATCTTTAACTTTAAATGCACATTTAATCTTTTTTTTCTCTCTAACTTTCACACACACCTTTCCAAAATTGCATGCACATCCTATCCAAAATAAAATACTTTCGTGCACCAATACCGCAGTTAGTCAGATTTCGTTCTTTAATTATTATTCTGCCCTATTATCAAACATCGTGCCACACGTTGTTGCCCCAAAATGTAATAACCAAAAGGTGACAATTTATTTTGCCCCACATTGTGGTAGCCAAAATGTAATAATTAAAAGTGACAATTTAATTTGACGGGCCTTTAAATGAAAAATTATAGACTTTAAAACACACAACATTTATTTACCAATTCTTGAAACATTATACAATTTAATAAAAAACATATATCTCTCTCATGGGTCTTTACTGGGTTTGATAATGGACAGAACTTAAATAATCAAAGAACCCAACATTTATCTTTAAATTACACAGAAGTATTTAATCGTCTAGGCATTGACGAAACTTATGAACGAACTTATTCTACAGATTGCTTCTATATTCAAAAGAGTTTATTTTATTAACACAAGAAGAGAACGATATCTGACTATCCTTTAATTACATTTACACATGTTAATACCATAAATTTCAACTCACGATTTCTCAGGAGCCTTTGGCTCGTTCATTAAACACACACTTTATAGACTGGATGTTTACACACACTGACTCTAACACATATTACTGGTTCGACGATAGCTGGTTCTCCATACTCAGCGAAGGACATCCCAGTTGCTCGTGGAGAAAACTACTCGACGCTGGATGCTGTGTCCTGGTCTCCTACCATTGAAGACTGGTCAAATTTTGATACTAATACAGATTGAACTTCTGCATATGAAAATGTTTATAGTTGAATAATTTTCTATTTTTCTCGCATGCTGCAAATTTCTCCATTCCCTCCGCTCTTACACTCAACTCCAACTAACTTCCAAGTTTGATGCCCACAGCATCTCTCTCTTACGCTGACTCCTCTCCCTCGCTGACTGAATCACAATAGCTTATCCCTTGCATATATACTACTAGCCTCCTCGTTTCCTTTTGTTCCAAGACCCACGTCGCATCTTCGCGGTGACAGAATCTCCATTACTGAGATTTACAATCTGCAGCTGCAGTTCCTTAGCAAAATAGCTAGCCCCTCCGTCATGTCACATCGAGACAGGACCCGCAATTACTTTGCACCCTCAATTACTCTGTACTTGTCGTCCTCACAAGACTTGCGTTGACCCCTCCTTACAAATCCTAAGTAAATATGCCACTTGTCAGGCCATTAATCAGAGACAATAGCCTGCCCTAACATAATCACTTTGGGACCGGCTACTTGAATGCCTTTATTAAACCGATACCTCTTGCGACCGGCCACCCACGTGCCCTTTTTTTGCTGTACACGTCCTAAGTACACATTGCAACTTCCTGTGCCGGCCCAGACTCTTCATCTGAAATAAATGTCTTGTCGCTCTGTCTCGTCACATCGAGACAGGACCCGTAATTACTTTGCCCTTGCGTCCTCTTCCCAACATGTGCGCTGTTCCGAAACAATGCATTCCCTCAATGCATTACAATAAATATATATATATATAGTAAGGATATGACATTGTCAAAAATAATTGTGTTATTGGTACAGAAAGGAAAAAGAGATAGCTTGTGGCTTCCCTGAAAGTGAAGTACAGTGTAGCCATATGGAACCAAAGGTTGTTCTTCAAATTTTCAGAGGCTCTCAAACCTCCTCCTTCAGGAAGGAGTGTTACACAAGTCCACAGCAGTATATATATATATATATATATATATATATATATATATATATATATATATATATACACACACACACACACACACACAGAGAGAGAGAGAGAGAGAGAGAAGGGGAAGGAAATTGGAATATTTAGATAGAAATTTGTAATTTAGGTGCTGTATTGGTATGGGTTTCAATGCTTGATAGCAAAATTTAACTTCATCATGAATGTGTTGTGTCATTAAGGGATCAACTATGTGCTTACACATAATCTACTTGAAGTGGGAATGCCTGAGGTGTGGTATCATAAATTGGTTATAAAATGGCCTCCAGTATGTGTGCGATCAAGTCAGATTTCCACTGATCCTCCTGATTTATATGCTGCTGGAGATGTGGATGTTTCCTTGGTCAACTGTCTTACCAGTCTACATTAGGAGTGTTCAGTCTGTAAGAAACTGATTCCACTATTCACCTCTATGGTTAGGTATTTGACAGTGGATTTCACAATTTCTACTCTGCAAATGTTTGTTGTCTGCCATAGCATACATGCTGAATTTTAAAATAGGGTTATAACATATTCAAATATTTTGAATTCAAAATTCTCCAAGCTCATTGAATTTTTTCATTAATTCTTCAGTTTCACATTTTCTAACTTATCTCAAGTTGGAATGGAGGGTACTGAAGGAGGATAATACCACCGAAATATTCTCTATTTTTACTTCATGGATTTCACCTTCAACTCTCAGGGGAACTCAGAATAAATACTATCATAATATATGAGTATGTATACTTATCTTTATGACAATATGTAGATAAATGACCACATTGGTGAGGTGTTAATATAACCCTAGAATATTCATGTAAATATTTTTACTTCATTACAAAGTTTAAATGGAAAATAAGGTTAAGGGAACAGATTCTAAGTAAATTAAGAGATTGATATAATCTTTCAAAGGCCTTTCCAATATCCAAGTTGTTACAGTAAGAGAGAAAAAACTGGATTATATAAAAATTTTAGCATACCCTCTAGGTCCTTCTTGTGCATATATACGACTCAGAACTCTTGATACTTTTAAATCTGCATAATCGCTAGGAATTTTAAGCTCACTCTCCGTTAGCATTATTCTTGTTTTAGCTACATCTAGTGGTGTGGTCATTGCAGCAGCTACACAACCTAATGTACATAAAAATTGACAGTTCAATAAATTATAAATATAAGACCAAATAAAACTAAAAAAAACATAGGATCAGAATAAATGCTAG
Source organism: Zhengitettix transpicula (assembly GCA_037074705.1). NCBI lineage: Eukaryota > Metazoa > Arthropoda > Insecta > Orthoptera > Tetrigidae > Zhengitettix > Zhengitettix transpicula. Next base: position 84,691,298 of record CM073592.1, read on the forward strand.
CATATAATGATAGATAATGGCTAGATATATGTTAATGTAATGTTAAAATGTATTCCAAATATAATTATCAGGTTTCAACATGTTTCTAGTAATGTTGTATTGTTATCAAAAGAATTGACCCAAGAATTATATTAGGGAGAAATTCAGCAGGAAAAGCTTCACGCTCTACAAAAATTTGTGATATTTCTGTGTAAATACTATTCGTACTGGTATTAAACAAATAAACTTGTCATGTTTTGTTTAAAGATTTAAATTCAAACCATACTTTGTAGACCAGTAACTGTACTAAGATTCAGATTTTGATAGTTATTTAATAAAAAAAAAGGTCAATTAAGGGACATTAAATAAAAGATCTAATGCTGACAGGTGACTATGACACACGAAAAGAAAAATTTATTGAAGGTCAAAATTAAAATAATTAATTCAACAATTTTATTACTTAACAGATACAATTTAATGGGTGATTGACAATACAATCAAACCTTGCTTAACGAACACATCCCATAATGAGTTATGTTTCACAGAAAGAGTGACATTACATGCAGGATCCTGATTACATCTTGACTTGTAATGTACCTTCACTTTTGGGAGTTTATTTATTTACTCATTTAAAATAATAATAATTATTATATGGTGGGTAATCATAGAACAAACAAACAATAGATTTAACTATATATTTAACTTTCATGGATGTATTCATTTTAATTTCACATTAAATTATGCCAGCTTAGAATAAACTATAATTTACAATAAAACAAAATTTAACACTTACATTTAACAATAAAAAAATATCATGTGACTTAACCTCAGGGTCTTTAGGGCCTTCTCATCGATTATCAAACAATCTGCTAACTGAGACAAATTTGCACATGGTTTAGAAATTTTACAATACAATACAATTTGTGTTACTGTCCAGGTCCAACCACCAGCAATGTCCCCAAATAAAATACAAGATAAGAAAAATCACTGTAGAAGTAGAACACCAAATTAATGAGAAGTGAGTCTAATGTGTTATACAAACTGTCTACATCAACAATTTACACTACCCTAAAAAACAAAGATAAGATTAAAGAGATATATGTTGCAAAGGCTGTCACAAAAATTTCTATGGGATGGCCATATAATCAATACATTGAAAAATTGCTTTGAATATGGATCAAAAAGTAGCAAATACAAGGCAGCATAATTAAGAAATACATGATTTGTAAGGCAAAAAAATCTTTGTTGACATTCAGAAGATGCCATGATTATCCACAGAAGAAGAATAAGCATTTAAGGCAAGCCAAGGGTGGAGAAGACATAAAAGCAGCCTAAAACTTCACTGACTAATTCAAGGTGCTCGTGAATTCTGAGGTTTTTAAATGTAATGATGAGACACGTCTCTTCTGGAAAAAGATGAAGTGAACTTTTATTACATCAGAGGAGAAAGCATTGTTGAGCCGTAGGCAAAAGAAAGACTGCCTCATGCTATTGCTTTGTGCAAATGTAAGTGGCATTTTGAAAATTAAATGGCTTCTGGTTTACCATTCAGATACCTGCCACTTTTCACAAAGATAAAAAAGCAGGGCATATGTTATGTGGATGTCCAAAAACAAGCATTGGGTAACACGTTACCTTTTTACAGATTAATGGGTCTGTATGTAAAAAAAAAATGCCACTCTTGGCCTGTTATTGACACTACTCATACCCTGCCTCCCTATACTACTACTTTACTTCAGCCCATTAAGTGAATTTAAACTTAAGTGACCTTTCACCACCTACTCAAACATTCTAGACAACCCTTCCCCCATTGTCTGCCCACAGCACCTGGCCTCAGGCCTAGTCAGTCTCAAACTTTCCATGTAATCATATGCAAGCAACACTAGTGTACGAGTTCTCAATGAATATATTCACTCTACTCATGAGTTCTCATTATTAACTAGCTGGACATGTCAGACAAGAACCAGACTACCAACAGTATCCCAAATTGGTGCCTCCACACAAGAAGACAATGTAGGCCTCCAGATTCCAACCCCTGTGCCACAAACCCGCACAGCAACACACACTGAGGAAGCTTAGGTCATAAAGCCACATCTAATACAATTACTTCTACCATTCTGGTTGTACCATCTTTGGTTCATAAAGGTTTAAGAATAATTTTATCTGGCTGGCATCAGGAATGATCACAGAAAATTTTGACTCGCTATAGTTTATTGGGTAACTGCTGCACAACCGAGGTCCAAGTTATAGTCATAAACCTGCTACAACACAAGTATGGAGTTATGATGTGAGCACGCAATCCAGTATCTTCCATTGTGAAAAGTTTGAGGCTTAAGTGCCAGAAATGCCCGTCACTGTTCACATTGATGCCAGAGACAACAACCAGCCAAAGCCAACATCAATCTACATAAAAAATCAGGTGCAGCAACTTAACATAGTCACACCTTTAATGAACCCAGTTAACTAGGAACACAGCCAGACACTAAAATCAGGCTACATCAAAGATACGAGCCCATAAGATCAGAACATTCAAGTAGCAAAGTGGAGTTTCAGTTTCTTAAAAATGACAAAAAATCTAATTTGTTTGAATTAAATGGGTGTGTATTGTGATGGGCAATTCTCTTCTGGACAATCCCACTGGTGAGCTCAGCAATAGGAAATTTTAATAATTGGGCGCCGGATAAATTTTTGCAAAAAATTTTATTGAAGATGTAAATTATTGTTTTAATGTATCATTAATATTTTAGCAGAACATGAGAATCTATTTAGTCCTACAGAGTTGTTCAATATTTACTTCATTTATTCAGCACTTTAACTTGAAAATACATTACAAAACATCCATTCCAAATGGCAATCTCCTCTCTACAAAGATCATATTCTTGTTTAATAATGACTGTATGTATATATTATTAAAATTATAATTGAATAAACCCTTATTTTAATAGTCACATTAAATTTTTTCTTTCAATGAAAATGCCATGATTTTTAATAGATTGTCAGGAGCTTTTGGTTTTTACTAACCATATACATCTGTAAAAACAGTAAAATTATCAAGTACATTATTGAATTTAAATTATATGTATATCATGTATTAAAATAGGGGGTTAATCAATTATAATATTGATAATATCCTTTTTCAAAACAAAATTCCGTTGCCTGGCAACTGGCCTTCCTCCTCTTCTTTTACTATAATACTATAAACACCTTAATAAATTACCACATAAATATATAGCAAAGGTAAAATACCTGCTATAGCACCACATAAAGCTTTTTCAGCTGGGTTCAGTTCAGTTTCTTTTACAGATTTGAGAACAATTTTGAAATATTCCCATAAAGGAAACTGCACAATGGAAAATGGTATTTCTCTTAAAACAGTGCTTAAATAACCACGGTAAAAACCTCTCCAACCTTCTTTTGCGTGAATTTGATATCCCATTTCTAATGAAGTTGTATTCCTTAAAGAAGTTTGTTGGCGTTGTTTGAATATTTCAGTAGGTACTTTAATAATACAAGAAACCTGAAAATAACTGAACACATTACTTTCCATTTTATATAAGACATAAAAGTTGAATTATGTATAGCAAATGGATATATTGTATCCATGAACTTTTACCTTCTGACAGGAATAAAAGTTTTCAAATTGAATGTATAAAAAATTTCCGTTTTATGTTTAAATGCTCAGAACAGTTAATATGTTATATCCTTAATAAAACTAACATAGAAAAGTAAAAAACTGATTAGACTTTGTTCAAATTGTTTCATACTTAATTTTCGTAAAGAAAAGTATCTTGCTTATACAAATACAATATTGAAAGCGAATAACATAAATGACAATTATAACAATCTGACTTCATATTTAAATTAATTAATAAAAATAGCAGTCCATTAATGAGACAAAATTAATTATTGAATTTAAAAACATAATAAATACCAAACAGGGCATTTCATCCCTATTTGGGGACTCATCAGAAGTATAGGTGTGATATTCAATTATGTAAACAAATTGAGTCTTACAAGATCATAATTTTAAAAAATACAATTATGCAAAATATAATGTATATTGTTACTTACAATTTATTATAAGAAAAGTTAAGTAGACAAAATTTCTAACATGTGGTTTGCCCACTCATTGATGCCAAAACAACTATTGGCACAACTGTTCCAAGTATTATTGAAATTTAATAAAACAATGGATATACAAATTTTAAATAATAAAGTTGTCATTCCTTCTTATCCATTTACAATATTTATTTGTAAAACTAGTCGATTTTCCCAGAATTTCATTTTATAGACTCCATTTCTATATGATAATTTCAATCTATGCAATAAATGTTATTATTATTTGTAATTATCCAGATGTAGTAACACGAGTAAATTTTGTCTAGCCTACTTAATGAAAAATTTCTTAAGTCTTGCAATGGTATTGACAAGGATCACAACAGTTGATCAAAACGTCTACAACTTTCAAATTATATTGCTCAAAATTAATTTCTGTTTTTTGGCCGTTATATGTGTCATTAAATTCTTGTTATTATCTTACAGATGTTAATTTTGTTTAGATTATAATTTTGCTTATTCATTAAAAGAAAGTGATAAAATGAAACTTACTAGTTCAGCAACACATGCTGCTCCCATATGAACTAATGGATATAATTCTCCACTAGTTTGTGGCAGTACCAGAGATTTAACAGTGTTGTAAGCACCAAAGAAAAGTGCAGCTGTAAAAAGAAAGTAGCTAGGTGTCCAATTTAGATTGTATACAATGGTCAATAATAATGCAAAATATTGAAAATTGATAATATATTATTTCAAACCTCTACTGCAAAAGTCCTTACACAAAAACCACTTTTGGCACATAACACTTACCATTAGGGACTGAACCAATTATTGTTGGGCCTAAGCCTCTGTACAATCCATTGAAACCTCCACTTTTCCAAAATCCATTTTGACTTTGAAGGCGAGTTTTTAAAGTATCTAATGGAAACAATGTGACATCAACAGTCAGACCTGCAAATCCTCCAGCCTAAAATCCAATTAGATCACACTGATAACTTTCACAATAAGCATTAAAATATTCAATATATATATGGTATTCAAAATAGCATCATTACTAGTTCCAGCTAAAGAAAAACTTAACCAGCATAAATAAAAAATATATCTTAGTAGTTTAACTGTATATATAGTACAGAACTGATGTAAAAATGTTCAACTGGTATGCATGTAGGAAACAGGGGTGTACCAAGAGAATCTCAACACTACAACAGGTGTTAGTTACCCAAATACTTATGTCATTAGAAGTATTTAGATTCTCCTGAATCAGTTGCAATTTCTTTCTCTGCTGGCGCAGGTAAGTATTAAATATTAAAAATAAATGCCCCTCGCATTTCTCTCATACTATACCTTTCTGATAATTTAGAATGTATATTTTTTTCTCTAAAAATGTACATGCTAATAATAGGTATAATTCTTTTACATACCTAAACATTCTCCTTGCCATGTTTCTACAACTGACAATTAAAAAATATTATAAAACATTAGTTTCAAATTTAACACAATAAATTAATGACCTGTATAATAGATAATAACATTCCGCTCACATGGCCTTTACGGTCTGATTCTTGACAAAGCATCTCTAAATTTCAGAAATTAATTTGGAACAATAAAATTTATAAGTAAGTAGACATTTTGATAAAATATTGTGAACTTTGTCAATACTATCACCAGAATATAAGATGGTCAGCCAATAGTATTGACAAAGATCACAACAGTTGATTAAAATGTCTACTCAGTTTTATATTTTATTGTTCAAAATTAATTTCTGTTATTGTCCGTTCTACAGGTTGTTAATTTATCGTGTTAGTGTCTTACAGACGGTGTTTTTTTTTTAAGTTTTAAATTTAGCTGGTCTGTTAGGGGAGATTTAACAATTAACTTCAAAATATAATGCGATATTCCACGTCTGTGATGTATTCATTAACAGTATGATTTTGAGAATTATTCTGCATTTTTCACGGGATATAAATCAAGCAATTGCGTTATATCAAAGAACGAAGATTTTCTCGGTGTATTTGCTGTATAGTGTGTTCTCGGTTTCACTCGGATGCACTTGAGTGGAACCCGAGAACTCTATGCAATTGCCTTGCATTTTATTTCTCCACCATATTTCCTATTAGTAACTATTTTTTTCTTGAAATCGATTTTATTAAATTGAATTCACAATTAGTTCCTTAGTAATTTGATAAGAATCATTCACATTATAATTCGTCATACCCATTTGATTATTTTAAAATCACATACTAAATATTATATACGGAATGATAATTGAACATCATACAATTTATAAAATGACAGGTTATTTTAGATTAATTCTCAAAACTCTTAAAATATAGTATTTAATGCAAAGACGTTGTGGTAGGTTTGTGCATAACAAAAAAACAATATTCTTACACACGTAAAGTTGACAAAACAAAAAATATAAGTTAATAAATATCAACTTACAATTAATGAAATGATAAGAGACTCTTGCATTTCTTTAAATCTCGCAGAAGTCTCAATGTTACGTAATCGCCAGAAAAGTCATTTTTTTCCCACTAATGACGGTTCAACAAAAAAATTAAACAATTTTCATTTCGCAGTTTTAAAGTTAGCCGGTCTATTAGTAAAATTTTTTACCATAGACTTAAATATATCACGTGACGTTCCGATCATATGATTCAAATCACCAAAGTTGTTACCCAAAGATAACATTAATCCAAACATTTATGTCTTAATCATAAAATTGGATTTAAATTAAATAAACAAATATCTAAGTAAATCAAACACTGTTAATTGCTTTAAATTTTTTTAACTATATAGAAATATTTGTTAGAATTATTTAAAATTCTTCCATTTATATTCGAGAAGGTCCGGTGATTAATCTTTTTCAGCTTCCTCAAATTTCTTTGAAATGGCGCAGTCAATTTGAAACATAAATACGTGATCATTCACATTTTTGAAAAGTTACTCGGACTATTCGTAAAAAAATGATTGAAATACCAACATTTTTGATACCTGAAGCTCCAACTTTAAAAAATTTGACATCAGAATTTGGAAAACCTCCTGGTAAACAGAATGAGGTATACACGTTTTAATTTCAGGTTATGATTACCATTTAATTGTTTCACAAAATATTGCAATATTTTCTTTGTATCGCGAATACATTTGATTATCATGACAAATAGTTTTCTAGATATATCCATTCATTCCTATAATTCATGTAACAACTGTAGGTATATCATTTGTTCCCTAAATTTTATTTACAAATTTGAGTTTTTGTTCTTATTTTAGAATCACTGTCTAATTTTTCACACTAATAGTACTTTATCCAGAATAATACCTTGAAATGTTAGTATATATGTGTAATTTTTAAAAAATATTCACAATCTACTAAAGTTTATTGAATATTAGGAATACAACTTTTTCCCCCCACCTACTCCCATGGCCACTCGTTTTGTAGACATGAAACAAATCTAGGGTGGTTAGATTTACCATTTATTTAAAATATTTTCAAATATAACGCAATTGTGTTTGAAAATCTCTATATTCTGGCAACTTTTCATTTCAGACATGTAACAACTTTCACTTTATTTACTTTTCCTTTATTATTATTTCAAACCAGTTTGGTCCTGTTATCATACAATGCTCTTCCACTAATGATTTACTCTTTAAATTTTCTGATAACAATTTTATTTTTAATTAGATTAGATTTAGACAATTTAGACATTTGGGATATAAATTATGTTAAATATATAGTAGGTACATTTTTTTTAAAAAAAAATTCGGTTAAATTTATTATTAAAAAAAAAGCTTGTTCTTTTTATTTTACTTAAAATTGTGTTCAATGTAAATATATTTTGTAAACATATACCATGAGCATATTTATCACACTATACAGTAAAGTATGTAGTACAGACACAAATGAACTTGAAAATAACTTAAATTATTACTCTAATTATTAATTTTTGTTAATGTTAATTGTCTTTATAACAATACTAATGAAGGTGATTAACTTGTGTAAGTATAATAAATACATTTTGAGTAATAATCATGTAATGACTGATACGATTAATTTATTGGCAAGCATAGAAATAATTTGTAGTATTTGGTATTGTTTTATTTCAGCGATAAGATTACATTAGATAACATTTTATGCTAACTACAATCTGCTTTGATAAAAGATAACTAATGTCTCATAGCAAAAGTAATAAACACATTTAAAAGTCCTGCCAATATACCTCCCCTCTTAAGCTAATAGTCAAGAGAGAGCAACGAAGAACATACACCCAGTATGATTAATAACAATAAAACTTGGATTATTAAACGTACAAAATTCAAATGTTCACACATAACACACAATGTCCATACAATAACACAAATAGTCTATGATTCACATATTCAGTATGTCTGGTGGTTTCGATACATCACCACTTTTAGTGACTGCTATTCCTGTTGATAATTTTTGGGGTGACTAATATTGTTTCACTGGATGGCTTGGGAGATTAACTAGTGGAAATTCTCATGTTCATCTGGTGTTGTGCTGTTGTCAGCTTCTGGTTGCACCATGTCCAACTTGCTGATCCCCATAGGGCTAAGATGCTACTGGTTTCTCTGGATCTATTCTTTTGGTGTGCTAATAATTTATGAACTAGGACTTCAATGTTTTTTGACAATTGTACCCATGGTTTGCTTATCCATAACCCAAGCATCTTCTCCAGGTTGTAGTTCTCTCATGTGATGTGCACCATTATGATTATCATAATCATGTTTCTGTCTATTTCATCGTTTCTCCTCCTTTTGCTGTATGATGATTGAGTCAGGAATTCTTTATTCATATTTTGAACAGATCACAGGTAACGATGTGCATTAGAAGTTCAGCTGGTAAAAATCCATTTGCCAGTGGGGTTGCCTGATAATTCTGCAGAGCTTTGTATCCATCAACAGCTTTCTTTAAACTATGTTTCACAATTTTGACTGCAGCCTTGATGAATCCACTGCTTTGTGAAAGAGAGGACTAGATGTTACATGTCTAAATTCCCGGTCATTAACTGTGAAAGAAGATCTTAAAATAAGACTGATATGTGAACCATTCTCAATATACGCAACTTCCAGTATTTCATGCCTTGCAAAGATTGATTTAGAATGTTTAATGACTTCATCTTCTCGTAAACTGGCTAGAAGTGCAATTTCTGGATATCAAGAATAATAGACTGTGACAAGTAAATACCATTTCCCTTTCAAATTAAATAAATCCATAGCGAATTTTTGCCATGGGCGGTCAGGAAAGTCTTGATGGCTCATGCCTATTAGTCGACTCTTTTATACACTGCTGACATCGCTTTAATAATCTGTCTATTGTCTATGTCTCTGGATATTCCCAGCCACCACACTGATTCTTGTGCTATTATTCTGCACTAGGTGATGCCAAGCTGCACCTCATGAATCTTATTGAAAATGTTTTCTTGTAATGATTTTGGAATATTAATTCTTGCAGCTTTCATGCAGATGACAATTCCTTTTGTGCTGGCCATCCTTGCTTACTATATTTGATAAGTTGACAGCACATTAACTCATTTTGCTGAGCTTCAACAATTTGTTTACACATAACATCTGTACCTGGTAAACCATCAATAACAACTCTTAACATATGCCTCAACCTCTTCCTCTAACTCATCCATTTTGCCGGTTAAAGGTGAAGCACATGTAGAAGAATGTCTGCCATTCATAGCTCTTTTCCTAGAATGTAGTTAAATTGAAAACTGATTCCGCATCAAGCGTAATCTCATTTGCTGAAGTTTTGGAGTTAATTCATCTAGTTGTTTAATTGAAAACAAAGGGACTAACGGTTTATGGTCAGTTTCGAGAATAATTTTGATTCCCATATAAAATTTTAAAATCTTTCACAAGCCCATATGAGTGCATATCCCTCTTTCTCAATTTGTGCCCTGTTCTGTTGAGCCTTAGCTAAGGTTTTTGACTCGTAAACAATACGATGATAAACATTATCCTCACCTTTCTGCTTCAAGACTGCTCCAATGGTGTACGATGAAGAATTAGCACTAATTATAGTTTCTCTAGTCAGATCAAGCCATACTAAAGTTGGACTCTCTTATCATTTCTAGATGATGATGTTATCCTGTTCCGAGCCCCAACTAAACTGATTTATTGGACTAAGAAGATCATTAAGCAGTTTTGCCTTAGTTGCCAAGTGGGGAATGAAACGTGTTAAATAATTAACGCTTCCCATTAAACTTGTAACTTCTGAAGTATTTTATGGAGAACCCATTTCTTTTATTGCTTTAATTCATTCTTCGTCTATCTGGATCCCTTTTTCATCAGTAATACGGCCTAGATATTTGTCTTGTTGCACAGAAAGTACATTTTTCTACATTCAATGTGACTCCAGCTTTGGCTAGACGCTTGAAGACAACTAGTAATTGCTTATCATGTTAATCAATTGTTTCTGCATATACTAAAATATCATCACTGTTAATCTTAGTGTCTTCTGAACTTTCTGAAAAATTCTCTTCTGAAAGAATTCGGGGTGCCGCTGATATACCAAAAGGTAATTGTTTATATTTTTAGTGTCAAAATGGGGTAATGAAAGTTGTTAACAGTTGTGATGATTTGCCAAAACCCACTATTTACATCAAGTTTGGAAAAATACTTTGCTTTCCCGAGCTGTCCTAATACATTTTCAGTTATAGGAATTGGATGTACTTCCCGTTAAACAAACTTTTTTAATTTGGTATAATCTATGCACATGCGGATATCACCATTTGGTTTAGGCACTGTCACTAAACCAGCGCACCAATCTGTAGGCTCTTCAATGTGTTCAATTACTCCTAACAATACCATGTTGTCTTTCTTAATTTTCTCCAACATTGATATAGGGACATGTCTTGGGGTTGTGAGCGGAAATGGTGTTGCATCATCTCATAGCCTACTAGTGTAAGGAATCTTAACAAGACCCAGACCTTAAATAGGTTTGGAAACTTTTTAACTGGGTCAAAAGATATTTTCCTTATCTTCTCTTCCACAACATCCACATCAGCATGTTTAATAATGCCGAGATCCTTACTTATTTTTCCCGCTAATAATACCCTCTTAGTGTCTCATACAACATATAGTTCTGCTAATGATGATTTTCCGTGATAATATACTTTTTCCCAAAAACAACCTATAACACGATTAAGTTTCTTATTATCAGCTCCAATAATGTATGTGCTGGCTGTCTCAGTTTACAGCAGCTTAAAAATTTTTGGTAAGTATTCAGAGATTACCGACACATCAGTTTGGGTATCTGCATAAAATGTAATTTTTGAATTACCAACATTCACAGAAACGGCCCAGCATTGTTTATTTGATTTGTCCGATAAAAGCCTTATCTTCCATATTCGCTGTCCGAGCTTCTCTAATACCACTCTGTATATTTTTCTTTTTGCAAAACTTGGCATAATGACCAATTCGTTTACGTGATTAACAGATTTTAATGCTGGGCATTGACTTTTGGCATGTTTAGCTCATCCACAATTCCAGCTGATTTCTTCAATGTTTAGTTTAGCAAAATGTTTAATTTGGGGTTTAAATTCAGATATATGCTTATTTTCCAGTTTAACATGCGCACTATATCGACCTGGTGGTGTTTTAGCAGATGTGTTTTCTACAATCGTATCGATTTTTGGCTTACCTCCATGAAGTACTGTTTGTTGAGTCTGCATTTGGGCACTTTGCTTTGCAATTATGACTGCCTTGTCCAGCACTAGAGGATCGATCAGTTGCAACCTCTTTGAAAGCTCTTGGTTCTTTATGCCCACGACTACCCGATCACAGATAAATTCATCTTTCAGTGCAACAAACTCTAAATGTTCCACTAATGTATACAAACTTGCAACAATTTCTTCAACAGTTACACTTTCTTGTTGGAAGTGTTGATTAAACACCTGTGCATTCATATGTATGGTTTCACGTTGAATTGTTTGTCAAATGCAGCTATCCCCTTATTATAGTCCTGCTTATTAGCGTCCAATCCACAGGCAGTAAATCGTCCACTTGAGAACCCATGGTATATAACAACATGTTAACTTGATTTGGTCCAGGTTTATTGCCCAATTCTGCTGCCATTCGAAATCTCTCAAATCTATTTTTCCATTCTTGGGCTTTTGAAAAATCAAACGGGTCAGGTTCACACAGAGAATGATGAATTGTGGCCATTATCAATGCAAACGTGGCTTACTATGTCCAGACAATTTTACGCTACCAAGCTCCAATTATTGCTACCAAAGTTCAATTAATGCTACCGAGGTCCAATTACTGCTAACACCATGTAATATTGGTATTATTTTATTTCAGTGACACAATTACATTAGATATCATTTTATACTAACTAAAATCTATTTTGGTCAAAGGTGACTAATGTCTCATAGCAAAGGTAATAAACATATTCAAAAGGCCTGCCAACACAAATTTATTAAGTTTATTTTGTTATATTCATTTACCCTGTGTAAGACAAATTTTCTAGAAGAAATTTGAAACTAATAAACTCACAATTTGTTTTTACAGTTTTGCCTTAAATTCTTTTCTGCTTTCAATTTTTCAGTTTCTTCAGTCCCTTGGAGCCCCACATGTGGAGTCGTTCAATTATATGCTTAATGGTGGTCTTGAACAAGCAGTTGAAAATCTTGATGTTGTGGAATTTATGTTGCCCACTTCTGAAAGAATCTCGCTGAAACTTTCAGTAAGTACATTGTGTTTTACAAAAAATCCACAATTAATAGGTGGGAAGTATAGATAAAAATAATTATTATATGTAATTCTATAAATATATTTTTTCAGCACCTTTTGTTTTATCAATTTCCATATATCTGAAAATGTAAAGCATCAATCCCATTAAAACTGATGAAACCTTAAGCTGTAATTGACTTCTTGTAAAATGTTAGGTAATACTCTTGCGTTGTCGAAGTTTATTAATTTTAATTTCTTAAGACCCATTTGCTTTGCCTATAATGCATCAAATCGTGTTTGCTAAGAACACTTGATAAACTGATATTGCTGAAGGATAATAAAACTAAAATAAAGATATAAGTTGTTTCAGGAGCAGGTACGAAGTTGCTTTATTTATGTGAAATGATTAGTGAAGTCAAATTTGATAAATTGAGAGAAATTAATCCCAGAGTTTTGAAAATTGGCTAAGTTGATCCTTAGTATGTCAGTTGGGAGGGGAGACTTTTAAATGTGATGTTTTTTAATTTTTCACTCATAGCTCCAAAATTATCACTCATAGTGAAAAATTGGTTGGATAAAAGTGTTCTTCAACATTCTGTACATAAGACTAACAGTTTGGAAGTTATAGGATCAAGTAAGTAATAAAAATTTAAAAAATTGAACTTTATTTACACTTTATTGTTAAAGAACAGATATTGTATGCAGATCTCATCATATACCTCTTCTTTGTCCAGTGATTGGTCGTCTAGTACAAGACCATTGGTGCAGACTCGCTCACAGTTCCCATTCACTGTTGTGAGACACCCAGAATGCATCCCACAACCTGTTGTACAATTACAAAAAAATTTACCGAGGATGGAGGCAGGTTTCCATTGATGCCCTTCTCTGCAATCAGTAGGTGGTAGCTAAATCCCCAACCAGTTTTGAACTTGCATATAGACTCTCTTGGAAAACATCACTTGCTGTGTAATGACTGGTGTCATAAGTTTGACTCTGTAATTTTTTACCATAGCAGCTGCAGTTTGCATCTTTATCAAGCATTCATCTGCACTTTTACCCCTTGAAGTGCTTTCATACAATGATGTATGGTGTGCTTTTAGCAATTGACTTTAACATTAAGTATTTTATTAATTTTATTTTAAATTTCTGCCTGGAGACATGGAAGTCTTGGCTTGCCGGTGGCGAGTAGCCGACAGAAGACAATTGCAAGCCGGATTAGGGAAACCCACAGATCCGACAAAGAAGGCCATAAAATCTTGACCGGGGAAGGTCATGACAGGGTAAACTGCCAGGAAGGTATGGTCCAATGGTGGGGCCTAAATTACGGGTCACTTGTCGATGAGACCCAATCACAACACAGTGATTTTTGGGGTCTGAGAGGGACACTTCTGAAGACTGGACAGTCTGGGACCATCAGCAGAGGAGAGTGAATCTTTAGCTATCATAGTGGACATATGCAGTCTGGTGCCTAGGTTATGTCTTGGCTGTCAGCTGTTGCTGCTGCCTCTGTCACTAAGGACCAGAGGTGACCCCTGTCTGTGCTGTAGAGCTGGTAAGCCGCACTCCATGTTTCCAGGTAGTGTGCCAGTTTGTGACAAAGATTGATCTGGCAAATAATTATTGTTAACATGTGGGCAGGTATTTCATTTTGTAATAAATTCTTGGTTTTTATTAATTAAATAATTTATCTAATTGAAATTACCTTTTCCTACGAGAGGTGCCCAATAACAGATTGTAACATTATAAATTAACATTTAATCCCAAATGTTAAGAAAGCCCGCCAAAAATGCATTCAAAAGTTTGTTACCCACAATTAGTCCTGAAAGCAAAGCATAGTCTTGTGCTGGGAGCGATTAATAAACAATCACTATATGTCTCTTTCAGTTTCTCTTAGCCAATGGCTTTTCCCCACTAATTACATCCATTATAATGACAGTCAGCTTTATCAATGAAAGAACTGTAGATTACTGCCGTAGCAGTTGCCACTTAATCATTGACAGGGCACCGTCATTTTTCACAAGTTGAAAGTTTCTTTGAAAAGAAGTTTTTGCAGCATTTGTTATAGTAAATGCTCTCAGCTGCCAGCTAATCACAGACAATAGGCCTACTCATCTGGCTTGATACTTGTTGCCCCCATTTTTCCCCGTTGAGTGGCAGCATCCAAAATGATTTTATTCATTTCTGTGTTGCATACTTCATAGACTTGCTGACATATGTCAACAGGTTTTTTTCTTATTGTTTTAGATTAAACTCTTCATCAATCTTTTCACAGCAAAAAAGTTAAAAAAAATTGCCTTTGAAATAAAATTGAGGCTTGCTGCAGTGAAGAGACCTTGCTTGTGAGGCCGAGTTTCTCATGGCAGCAGAAGAAATGGTGTCTGGTCTCGTGTTACTCTTCTGATGGGAACTGTGAACAACCCCATGTGTTTTGAATTTCAATTAGTCATTCTTCCCATTCTGCCTTGTAATACTGGCCTTCAGCAGTCCTTCCATTCCACTTTTGAGAACAACACTCCGATAACTCTCAACAGTGTCATCACAAATCAAACATCTCTCAGCCGTTATGAGAGGAGGTTGGAATTGCAGTGTACCATTATATAGTTTATAATAAATATACTTACAGTATATATATATATATATCTGTGTGTGTGTGCGCGCGCGTGAGTGTGTGTGCGCGCTCGCGAGTGTGTGTGTGTGTGTGCACGCGTGTGTGTGTAATTAAAAGGAAATGTAATTCATTAATTAACAAGATTTTTGGACTTGTATTGTTGGTGGCGTAAACCACGAGTTGTGTACAAAAATATGGGGCGATAAGCCTGCATGCTGGGGTTGTCGAAGTACATTTTGTGAGATGTGCAGAGCGGCAGTGTTTGGACAGGTGGCATAGGAATAACAGTTTGAACAAAATTTCAGAATGTTTGTATTTGGGAGACTGTATGTAGTCTAACAGCTCTAATATTCAGAACGATCTACGGTATCCAGTCTATGACCAAATAACTGCAACAATACTACGCTGACTGTTATTTTCCCTGATGCAGAATAGTTTTGGAGTCCAGCCTACATACATGATTTAGACATTTCTTCAATTATTGGGAGCCAGGTTATTGTATCCAGAAAATAACCAAACTTTGAGAATAGTAATAAGTTTTTGATAGAGAGAACAGTGAAATAAGTGTTATATGTAAACTCAGCAAGCAGAAAGTGTTGCCTATTAAATTCTGTGTATAATGGCCTGTATTTAAAGTTTTAATAATAATAATAATAATTGTGTGTGTACGAGCCAATTCCTTGGCACAACAAAACTTTAAGGTAAAACTGCACAACTTATTATTTGTAAACCCGCCAGTAATTGATATCGTCAGATTGCTGAGTTCAGATGTCAGACTTCGTATTTTATATTGTACTGATTGTTTAAATTAATCCTTTAGTCACTTTGTAAATTTAATTTTTTGACCTAACTATTCTTTATTGAAAGCCTAATGGTCGGCCCTGAGATCTAGCCGTGGTATATTGTCAATTTTTTAATACGTAATATGATTTCAATAATTTGGTTTAATAAATTATTTTGTTTGTATGCTCTAACTTTTGATCTTTAATTAAAACATCCGATTGCTTAATTTTAATTTGCTTAGCATTTATCTTTAAATGAAATACTATAAAATTGTTGCTTCAAATCATATTAATTGATTACTAAAAATTCTAACCTCATTGCTGCCTTGGGCAAATACAAACCCTTGTAAAGCTAATGGATCCAATATTATCAGTCTACCCTCACATAATTGTTTCTTTATACTGCATATTTTTCATTACTAATTAATATTAAAACAATTCAGAATCATATATTATTCAACTATAAAATGTAAATAAATATTGATATTTTAAATGTTTGTTACTTCCTATAACTCCAAAACTGTTGGTCTTATATAAAAAATGCATACCCACACTTTTGTAGGAAATTTTTTCTGCTTCAACTTTTATAGGACAAATTTTTTTTTTGCTGCAAGTGAGCTATGAGCATAAAACTGAAAAATGACACCTTTCAAACCCCCCCCCCCCTCCTTCTAGCTCACCTCCCCACCACCAGAACTCTTTATTTTATTTAAGCTAGTGGTCTATTGTTTATTTTTTATGGATTACTTCTAGCTATGCTCAACTGTGCCAATTTTCAAAACTCTGGGATTTATTTAATTTGATTGGCCTTTATATGTCTAATTTGACTGAGTTGTATATGGGGGAGTAATTTTTTGTGGAGATGAAATTATGTAAATTTATTGTTGTAAGAAGTTAAAAGTTGTCCTGAATTTGAAGTGTCACCCATATCAATAAAAATGAACAGTAATGGTGATATCATGAAAATTTACCCAAGATATCTTCATTACTGTCAAACATGAAAACAGAATTTCTCTATCCTTTCTTAATAATACATATATTCATTCTTATTACCTAAATTTTCGGTATTTTTGTAGTTATAAACCAATTACTAACACTAAGTTCTGCTTTAATATTTCTGGCTCAATTTTCTCCATTTCTTTCTATTTTTGGCATCATTTAAATATGATTGATTAAAGTGAAATAAGTAACAGTATCAGACTATTTTCTAGTAACTTCATTCATCCTGCTGTCCATGAAAACGAGTATTTTCAACATACTTTATCCACTGTTCAATTTATTATTCAACTTAACAATAACTGCAATAAACAGTTTATGGGACATGACAATATACTATTTGAGGAAACATTAAAACTGAAGGCAGTAGAGCTGTTTGGAAACTTTTTCTTGTGTAGATTCTAATTTATGATCAGATAAGTCGTATTTGTTACTTTATATTTACATAATATCTATGTTGTGATATACAGTATTCATTTTTATTACAGGATGTACAAATACTGCATCCCATTGTTCCAGATGGTACAATAGGATCCAAAAATTTACAGATTTATCCTTCAGAATGTAGACAGAGAGCTGATACATACAAAGGTCGTTTATGTGGGAATTTACGGTGTTGTGTCAATGGTGAACAACTCTGTTTAACTGATGTATATTTTGGAGAAATACCAATAATTGTTAAGGTAAATGAATTTATAAATAGTATTGCTTTAACTGCTTTATACCCTAAAAGTATCAATCTTTTATTTTCCTTTGCTAGTCTGACAGGTGCCATCTTTCTGGACTTTCTCCAGAGGAACTTATAGCTAAAGGAGAACATGCTGAAGAATGGGGAGGATATTTTATTGTCAAAGGACATGAAAGACTTATTCGAATGCTGCTAATGACTCGACGCAATTTTCCTCTCCTTATACGTAGAGGTGGTTGGAAACATAGGGGAGTGCAATTTTCAGACCTTGGAATTACAATAAGATGTGTATCACAAGACCAGACATCTACAGTGAGTATTAAACTTATATTATGGATAATATTTCTTTACTACAGTAGGACTCTTTGATTAACCAACAGTCAGAAAGAGTGCCACAATTTAATTTGCCACAAAAAAGACAACTTATACATGTATTTGAAAAGATGTGTAATATCACATGAAAGCATCCTCAACATATCTTCTAATGTACACCAATTATTATTAGAGAGAAGGTTAACATGTTTAACAGAGCCTTCAAATCTCTGTTACAATCTTTGTGGGTATTGCCAAGACATTGGCCCAGTGATTTATCAGATATGTATGTGTAATATAATAATAATTAAGGGTTTTGTAGGAGATGAGACTTAAGAAGAGTGCTAATATGATTTAATTTGTCTGCTAAAACAAATGCAAAACATATTCATGATTCAAACTCAATTGAAAAAGTGAAGTTTCCTAAATGATATCTGCCTTTTCTACCTTTCATAGTTACTTTTGAGGCAAAATAAGCACTGCTATTTGCACACTCAAAAAATTTAAGATTTATTGAGAATTCTAACATCAATTTATTATTTTTTATCATATACTAATCAAAATTTTCACTCAGCATCTTTTACTTTTGATGTTTGAGTAAAATATAACCATTAGCTTCAGTTATTTGGATGCCTTTAGCACATGAATCATTTCATACCTCACTGACCCAATGGCCTAAACTGTTTGTCAATACCATATAATAAATTAAATGTGTTCAATATGAGTTCAAATTGGTACAAACATGTACTTATGGTCACCACAACACACATTTTTCAGTCTTTTCTAAGTGTGTAACAATAACAACTGGGTAATAAGCACATGAATGACCTAATGAACTAGGTAATATGTGGTTTAACTAATTCAACACCTATGTATTAATTATATGATACATGTGATGTAAATCCTTTCTTCTGAAGGAGGAGGGTAATTTGAAAAACTTCCTCCTGCCCTGAGTGGCATCGCTGAGCTTCAATTTTAAGTAAGTCACCCCCTTTCTCTAGTTCCTTTCCATACAAATTTTATATAACTGAGTAAGGATGTGACATTATTAAAATTTTTGGTATAGAAAGGAAAGAGAGAAGGTGGGTAAGTAGTTTAAGTGAAATTTAAGTTTGACATTATTCAGGTCTAAAGGATATCTTTTGGAGATATCACAATAGAGACTCAGCTCATATGCTGCCCAGCCACGAAGTATGTCTATTTTTGTTCAGTTCAATTTAACTACTATATTTTGTTATATGTAACCAATCTTTTTTTGAGTATAAATTGTCATAATTCTTTCTCAAAGTACAATTTTTTAATATAGATGTGTTCTAATTGAACATCTAAACTTTAATTGTTTACTAGCCCTTCAACTTATTTCTTTCTTGAGCTGTACTTCTATGATCATTTCATTGTTCTGATCTTAGCAGGATTCTGTATCCTCACATATCCTATGTAGAAGTCCAGCCCACCTGTTTTAGTACTACCTGTGTTTTCAATTTAATTGACAGATTGATGATTTTATTAATTTCAGTAGTCCTCGGTTGGGGAAATAAGAAATTACAAATCAGTACTAGAAACTATGGTACTCTAACGTATAACACAAACTTAATTTGACTGTAAGCAAGCCAGTCATTTATTTTAATACTAGATTGTAAATAATTCCACGTTTATAAAATTCAAAACTTATCCATTTTCAGACCAATGTGATTCATTATGTAACAGATGGCTCTGCTAAAATAATGTTCAGTACCAAAAGGAATTTATACTTTGCTCCTATAATTTTAATTCTCAAGAGCTTACTGGATGTTACTGACGAATATATCTATCAGAAGCTAATAAATGGTTTTGAGAGCGATCAATACTTCAAAGGGTATGAACCATATCAATGATGATTTCACTTTATTATAATTACATCTATTATTGTCATTGTTAATTTTAGTTTTATTACCACTATTCATATTGCCAGTGTTATTATAATCATTCCAATATGTTCAAGCTCTGTCTCATGTAAGACTATTTAATGATTTTTTTTAAAAAAAATTGTTTAAATTTGACCAACTTTCTTTATACAGTATTTTCTCTTTTCAATAATAATAATAAGTACTCAGTTTAATAGTGTTATTGTAATGTTATGGTTATGTTATATGTGTCATATATTTTGTATTGCTATACATTGTAGTAATTTATTCCACAGATGAAGACAATCAACATAAAATCAGCTGCAGTCACTAACATTTATTTATTTGCACAATTTCCAAACCAATAAGATTACTTTTTTATGAAATAAATTACATGCTTCTTTAATAACAATGCCAAATATAATCTCTCGGTCATTTCACAGATTCTCCATCCCAACATAACATAATATCTTTACTTTTACAGACAATAACAAGAATAATAAACTTAATGCAATACAAAAATGAATTAAAATTTGTCTCCATTACAGGGCCCCTTAGAGAAGTTTTTAGCATTATGTGAGTTATGCTGAAAATTATCTAAAACATTAAAAGAAAAACTTATACCAATTTACCGCAAATAGCTATTATTTACAATTAAAAGTTTGTTTTGTTATACTCCTGTACATCAAGTCCATCAGTTCACTCATTATATTCCTCTATTGAACTTCATGTTAACTCCAGTGTTGTCGTATCACTTGATCTGCCTCCCAACTCTTCTTCTTCCTTTAACTTCCAGTAACCCACCAAATGTTTATAAATCTGACACGGTTTTTCACAAATGCAGCTTTCCATCTTCCATTTCACTGACATGAATACTTCATCATGTTGATCATGTTTTTAATTCATGATAAAATTATTTAATATAATTTATAATGTTCTTAATGGCATCATCAACAGTATCTTTAAAGTATTTGCACAGATTTTCAGCAATTATTTCATTATTTAATTGTTTGTTGTCATTGTTATAATCATAATGATCATAAAAAAATTTAAAATTTACTTGCAAATATCTTTACAATATTCATTTGATCTCTTAAATCATTCAATAATATGTTGCAATCAAAATTATCCTTCTCCGTTACATTTTTTATCAATTTGTTGCAAAATTAATGTTATTGACAGGAAGATTATGAGGATCAATACTTCTAATGGCATTATTATAACATCAACCAATTTCAAAACCAGATACTTCTAAATTCATTGTTAATAAGAAGAATGTGTGTTTGATTTCAGTATCTTTGAAAGGATTCGTTGATGCAGATCATCCAGTTAATTTGTGAATAAATATAGGTTTATTTTGTATCAATTATATCTATGTCTCTGACTGAAGTGTGTACCAGTTTTAATTATGAATGTATTAATTTAATATTTCAGTTTTATTCAGTGCTTGTGTCACATGATCACATGTTTTCAATGTTTTGTGTACATTTCTGGATGTTTTATGAATCAAGATGAAAATTTTTGTTAATCTCTTCCCCCTTCTCTCTCACCCATGTGTACATTAATCTATTGTGTTTCCTAATATGATTGAATACCAAAGTTTTAAACATGTCTCCAAATTTGCTAGTGATGTGGTTAGCTTTGGGAAAGTAGTCCATAAAATTTGTTATGATAGAATGTTAATACTGAATAAATAATGGGAAAATTTGGAACTTAAGTGAAAATTGAACTTTACCTGTAGTGTTTCAGTGATGAAACCACTAGGATTAACAGATGATTGTGATGGTGCTTGCGTTTTTTGGACTTAGAAACAATAGGGCAGTGCTGAAGCTCAGGCAATGAAAATGGCTTTGTATGGCCACACGGGAAGTACGTGACATCACAGAAAATCCTTTTGTGAGAACAAGAAAATTTAAGGCAGAAGGGAAAAGAGGAAGAGATTTGATTAAGGTGGGATTCAGAGGCAAATTTTGATATCTGGAAGTGATATGAAATGGAAAATTGTAAAGTGAGACTTAGCACTTATCACTGGCATGATTGGAGCCAAATTAATTCAAAAGGAATCTTAGTGGACTTGCAAATACTGCTTAATGTCTGCAAGAGTGAAACTTTTGCCAAGATATAAGATGTGTTTGCTAACCTACTAAGCTAGCATTACTAGATAATTAGGGGGCAGAAGTAACTAGCCAGTTGTGAATGTTTCATATGTTCCTCTAGCTATTACACTGTATATGGATTTTCAAATTATTGCAAAATTATGTTGTATGGACGGATCAACCGCAATCCTAGACATTGCCACATCGCTGAGCTAGAACTACAAGGAAATCACAGGGTCAGCTGATGAGTCCTGTAATCTAATTATAGTTTCTAATACTAGTGAGCTGCAAAAACCTAAATTCTGGGGTTTAGTAATCCATTGGGACTGTAAATGGTGCCATGGTAAAGTTAATTAAAACAGCTCACAAATCCTCTGAGAAAGTGTATATCTTTAATAATAACAATTGCAGAATTTAATTTTCAAGCCTAATTCTCCTCTGTCGCTCAAAAACAAAAAGGTTATATATACCTCTCTAAATATCCCTTATCTGGTATTACTCTTGTAACATCTGGGCTGCTGCAGCTAATTGTCTCATTGAAAAATTTCAAACTTTTCAAAATAAAGCATTAATATACATTATCAACTGTCCTTGGTATTTCCCAAACCACAGAATCCACTCAGATCTGAATATTCCCACAATAGTACAAGTAGCAAAAAAAGCATTCAAAAGTCAACTGTGCAGATCCATTGTACATCCTAACCCATTAATAGCACAAACAACCAACAACCATCAAGAATGATGAGAATATAGAAAAGAAAAATACCTACAGACTTAACAAACTAAAGACTAATTATATCCAAGATTTATCACAATGATAAAACTGGTCATATCAAATCTCTATTTTTACAGGTGTATTAAGAAGATGTTACTTGACATACACAATGAAGGGTATCATACACAGGCAGAAATAAAGGACTATATAGGTCGGACTTTCAAGGTCAAATTCTATGAGCTACCACCCTGGACTACTAACACAGATATATGTGATTACATTTTGAAGTAAGCACTAATTTTTAGTACACTTGTGCCTTATTTATGATAACTACATTTAAACTATGTAAATTGAATTAATTTTTTTCTATGGTATATTGTTTTAAATGTATGTCATGCATGAACAAAGATGTAACAGAAAATGAAAACAGTGTGTATATTTAATACAGAGCTTTAAAATGTGCATCAGTTTACAGATGTGTTCATATTGGAAGGAAGGTCTTTTAAATATTTTGGTCCAAACGTCAATTTAAATATTGATTTTAAAAAATGAATTAATATTTCTGTACACTTCTATTAGTGCCAGTTAATTACGTGTCAATAATATATTGAAATATAATAAAATGATAAAATAGACAAATGACAAACACATCCATATCCATGATCCCTTGTGACTTTGTCACCAAATTAAAGTTTCTTACATTGTAATTAATGAATCCTTCACTCACTCTTCTTTATCCATTCCTCCTCTCCTCATAGATAAACCCAATGACTTGTCTATATTCGCCTAGTTTGGAACTTGGCTTGGTCGTTAAGATGGTTAAGGTGTCTGTGTACTGAGCAGAAAACATGAGTTTAAGTCCCACCCTGGCCGAATATTTTTAGTCTTTAATCCTCCTTCCTTCATTCTCCTTGTTTAGAACATATGCATAATTATATGCCTGAGCATAAAGCAAATTTCAACCTTTCTTCTAATTATTTCTATCTTTCATGATCCCATGTGACTTCGTCACCAAATTAAAGTTCCTTACATTGTATGTATGTATGTCTGTGTGTGTGTCTATATATATATATATATATATATATATATATATATATATATATATATATATATATATATCTGATATTATGACATTGTCAAAATAATTGCAATATAGGTATGGAAAGGAAAGAGAGATAGGTTGTGGCTTACCTGAAAGTGAAGTGTGGTGTCGCCATAAGGAACTGAAGGTTGTTCTTCAAATTTTTGGAGGCTCTCAGCCTCCTTCTTCAGGAAGGAGTGTACACCATTCTGTGCACTGGCCGGCTGCGGACTGCGGAGTTTTGACCGCTGCACTGCTAGTAGCCCATAAACAATTAACACCCCACCAGGCCACTAACTTTCTCTCTCAAGGGAAGGTCATGGCATAGGACAGGTTCGGATAGTGATCATTCATATGAAGCACCCTATGTATACATATATGCTTAAAGATCCATATACACATAAACATGCTCAGACATACTCCCACACACATGTATGCATACACTTAATGCTCATACTTACTAATATGGTCTCGTGAAAGTGGGGATGGCAGGTAGGAAGGGCCACTATTTACAGATAGTTGAGTCCAGGGCTTTGCCTGGACTGCAAGACATGTTGGAAAGAGAGTTCCCACAGATGGAGTTCTGCCTCTGATTAATCGGGGGGTAGAGCTTTAAGGATGGTGAGTTTGAAGCATTGGTCAAAATTGTTTGTAACGTGGCTTTGCGCGTGAGAAGCTACTGGGAATGGAATTTTGGCGGTGCTGCTGTGGTTGGCTATTCGTTCAGGGAGGGGTCTTTTGGTTTGGCCTATATAGAATGCAGGACAGAGTCTGGTACATGGTACATGGTGTGGAAGGACAGTCAGGTGATGTTTTCTTTTGTATGTTTTTATGTGATTCTGACGGGTTGTGGTGGGCTGTAAGATAGGGCATACATGTCATCTGTTTGTAACCCGACATGGGTTAACGGATGTGGGTTTTGCATGGGCGGACAAGTAAATTTCGGAGGTTGGGTGGGTGACTAAAGGCAACCCTTAGGCTGGTGGGAAGGATGGTTTTTATTTCAGGGTTAGTTTCAGTCCAGTGTGTGCTAGGCAGCGAATGGAATTGATTTTTTGTAGTCCAGGGAAGTAGGTTGTAGTGACAGATGGACTACTTTTTTGTTTTGGTCCAGAGTTGGTGTGGGTGTTTGGAGGTTTGATAGGGCACAGGTTATCTGTTTTTGGAGGAGGTTGCTGGGATAATTTCTATTGATGAAGGCATTAAGGATCCAGTAAGAGGCATGGCTATTCCAGGTGGAGCAAATACGTGCTCCCCTGAGAGCTAGACTGTATGGGAGGGAGCATTTTGTGTGGTGTGGGTGGCAACTAGTTAAGTGCAAATATTGGAGTGTGTTTGTAGGTTTTATATGGACAGATATGTTGATCGTGCCAGAGCTCAGGTGTACGTCAACGTCTAGGAAAGTTTGGTTGGAGAGTGGTTCCAGGTGAACTTAACGGGGTGTTTGGAGTTCAGGGTGTTCAGAAATTCAGATAGGGAGTCTGGTCCATGGGTCCATAGCTTGAAGATGTCATCTATGAACCGAACCAGGCCAGGGGTTTTAATGGGGAGGAATTTAGGTGGGCCGGTTCTAGGCGTCCCATGAACAGGTTGGTGTAGGAGGGGGCCATCCGGGTGCCCATAGCTGTGCCACTTATTTGGTGGTAGATGTTGTACAGAAGGAGAAGTAACTTCTGGTGAGGACAAACTGTGTAAGGGAAACCAGAAAATGGGTGGTGGAGAAAGAATTTTGTGGTTTGCGGGACAAGAAGTGTTCAAGTGCCACTAGTCCATTGGCATGGGGAATATTGGTGTAGAGTGTGACAACATCAATAGTCACCAAAAGGGTATCAGGTGGAAGAGGTTTTGGTAATTCATGGCGACGGCGTAGGAAGTGGTTGGTGTCTTGGATGAACGAGGGTAGTTTTTCTCTCCAACCAATAGTAGAAAAACTACCTTTTACCAAATTAACTGCAGACTCTGCAATGCATTCTATATTGGCCAAACCAAAAGCCCCTCCCTGAAAGAATAGCCAACCACCGCAGCACAGTCAAACTATCTAAAATTCAATTCTCAGTAGCTGCTCACACCCAAAGCCACAATATAAACAAATTTGACCAATGCTTCACACTCACCATCCTTAAAAGTTCTACCCCCCCCCCCCCCCCCCCCGATTCATCAGAGGCAGAACTCCATCTGTGGGAACTCTCTTTCCAATATGTCTTGCAGTCCAGGGAAAGCCCTGGACTCCCCATCCTGTAAATAGTGCCCTTCCTACCTGCCCTCCCCACTTTCACAAGACCATGTGAGTATGTATGAGCATGATGTGTATGCATACATGTGTGTGTGTATGTCTGTGCAAGTTTATGTATGCATGATTAAGCATATATGTATACATAGGGTGCTTTGTATGAATGATCACTATCTGAACCTTTCCTATACCACGACCTTCCCTTGAGAGAGAAAGTTAGTGGCCTGGTGGGGTGTTAATTGCACTAGCCATGTGGCGGTCAAAGCTCCGCAGCTGGCCAGTGCACGGAATGGTGTAATAATCCTTCCTGAAGGAGGAGGCTGTGAGCCTCCAAAAATTTCAAGAACAACCTTCAGTTCCTTATGGTGACACAGCACTTCACTTTCAGGTAAGCCACAATCTATCTCTCTTTTCTTTCCATACCAATATTGCAATTATTTTTGACAATGTCATATCCTTACTAATATCATATATATATATATATATATAGTGCCCTTCCTACCTGCCATCCCCACTTTCACAAGACCATGTGAGTATGTGTATATATATATACATTCAAACTTGGATAGTGAGGAAGGATAGAAATAAATAGGAGGAATAGAAGGATTGCGCTTTATTTGAATTCATATGCTCGGGCGAAGATTTACGCACATAGAAAAGTATATGTTCAAAGCAGAGAGAATGATGGAAGAAGAAGTAAAGACTGAAAATATTTGACCCAGGCGGGACCTGAACTCACGTATTCTGCTTAGTACACAGACGCCTTAACCATCTCGGCCACCGGGTCAAGTTTCCGACCAGACAAATATAGACAGTCTTATTGTGGACAATTAATAGTTTTAGTGGAGGAATGGATAGAGTAGAGGGAATGAAGTATTAGGAGCTTCCATTAAGGAATAAATACAATATTAGGAGAATCCATTAAGGAACTAATTCACATTCAAACTTGGATAGTGAGGAAGGATACAAATAAATAGGAGGAATAGAAGGATTGTGCTTTATTTGAATTCATATTCTCGGGCGAAGAATTACGCACATAGAAAAGCATATGTTCAAAGCAGAGAGAATGATGGAAGAAGAAGGAAAGACTGAAAATATTTGACCCAGGCGGGACCTGAACCCACGTATTCTGCTTAGTACACAGAAGCCTTAACCATCTCGGCCACCGGGTCAAGTTCCCGACCAGACAAATATAGACAGTATTATTGTGGACAATTAATAGTTTTAGTGGAGGAATGGATAGAGTAGAGGGAATGAAGTATTAGGAGCTTCCATTAAGGAATAAATACAATATTAGGAGAATCCATTAAGGAACTAATTCACATTCAAACTTGGATAGTGAGGAAGGATAGAAATAAATAGGAGAAATATGAGGATTGCGCTTTATGTGAATTCATATGCTCGGGCAAAGAATTACGCACAAAGTTTCTAAAGTGAAATAATTTATATTCAAGTTTTATAAAACTATATCTTCTTTAAATTAAATTCCCAATAAATAATGAATGTGTTGGAATTTTCAGAAATTGCATTGCTATCCACCTGTCGGCAAATGTAGACAAGTTTAACCTTCTTGTGTTCATGACACAGAAATTATTTGCTGGGGTGGCAGAGAAGTGTTGTGTGGAAGGTGCAGACAGTGTGATGACTCAGGAGCTTTTACTCGGAGGTCATTTGTACCTTCAAATACTGAAGGAACGTTTGCAGTCATGGCTGCATATGCTAAAAATGAACATTTTGAAAAAAGCAAACACTACTGTTGGCTTTTCTTTTAAGCAGGGTAAGACATTTCTTGGTTTAGAATAAGTTTTATACTTCATCATTTATGGACTATCTTTGTTCAATGAATGAATTAAAAACCAATGTAGTGCTCCAGTCACAATTTTATTTAAAACCTGCTGGGCTTCCCGGGTTGTTGTATATCCATAACTCCCTATTAGACCCCAATCTATGTTGCATTGACTTTTTTTATATACATCCCCCACCCCTACCTGTGCTCCCCTCCAATGCCGAAAGGGGTTGAATTTATACACAGAGCATCTAAAGAAATATTATGAATTAATTTGACCCCGCATAATATTTATTCGAGGCAAGTATCGGCAGGATAACATATTAGAAACTTTTTACCCCTACCCAGCCCCTCAAAACCTGCATGTTACTCAGGCTATCATAAAGAACACATGTATGAAATTTGGTGAATTTTGCTCCATGGGTGTAGATTTGTGTGTGGAACATACATACAAATATACTATAAACATTGTTTTATTTAGAAGATTTTAAAAGATTATATGCCAGACAGTCTATGCATCAATAATGTGTCACATTGGCATGCCCTCCTTATGGACTTTTACCAGCCCTTTCATTCATAATGTTGATTATATAATTTTTTTATCCTTACTTTCTATATGTACTTCCCCCTATAATCTCTTCCAATTTCTCCCCTATATTTCTCTTTATTCAAACTAACTGTTTAGTTTTATGTACTTTGATGACATTTATATCTTTAAGTCCAGTGAAAAATCTCTTAGCAGTCTTAGAATCCAGAATGAGTTTACGATTTAAACATGTCTACTCTAATTTTATCTTTCTGTAAGATCATTATTTCATTTAGTTCATTGCGCATTACATTTTTATGTCCATCTGTGATGTTTAAAGACCAAATTAGGCTTGCTTTTTCTGACTATAAAACTTTATATTTATTTCTCCCCAACAGGCAAGTTGAAATTTTCCGCTAAGGTTAGAAAGTTCTCAACATTTTTTACCCAACTCTATTGCAGTAATTAACTTATCATTTTAATTTATACAATACAGATTGATTTATACGAAGATTTTAAAAGATTATATGTCGGACAGTCCCCTGAAAGTCCTATTCATTTTCTTTTTCCTAATGTTTTCTAAACAGACACATATTACTGAATTATAATCATTGGTCACCTTCTTCATCCAATATTCACAGTAGTGGTCTATCAAGAATCTATCAAAATTATTTTTGGCTAACATGTTAAATACATTTGTTTTCTTAAAATGCAGTAAGAAGTTCAAATTAAAACAATTCTCTTTTGACTATATGGTTGATGCAAATGAACAGGAATTATTTATTTATTCCAACAGTCTTTAAGATAATCAATCTTAGATTCAGCTTTAATCATTTACATGCAGCACGAAATGGCCTTAAAACATATGCTTCTCTGAGAGATTCACTTACGTGATAAAGCTTCTTGATGTTTCATGCCAGTCTTCTCTATTGTCAATGGAGAGTCGATATCCAACGCAAATGGCTTTCCCATACATGTATATGTTCCATGTTAAATTGTGTATTGCGGGGTTGTCCCTGTGGTCAACCAACGGGGCTCAATGGCTCACACCAAATCAATACTTCAATAAATTTTGGACAATCTTGATACAATGAATGAATAAAAAACTAACATAGTCCTTCATTCACAATTTTATTCAGGAAAAAAACACATTTAGCTTCATTATTTTTTTGGCTAATTTCTTTCTTTAAACACTTCACATTATTGTTTCAAAAGCATTGTTGTAACAAAAACCTTTTGTTTAAACAACCCAAAATATTCATATTTCTTAAAGTTTATTAATTTTAAGCAATAAATTCAAGTACAAGATTTTTTTAGAGTAACAGGTTACATGCGGATAATCAACATGGTGGCAACTTCCATTTAATAACATAGAAAGTGATTTGAAAGGGGGGATGCTGAAGGGTAGAGGAAGGTAGCCAGAGGTTAACTAGGGCTCCCAGGCTATGGTTTATGGATCCTATCTGACATTTGCCTAAAAGTGATGCAGGACAAACCCTAGAAAACCTGCAGTAGGTGCTTGGTACTTGTCCATGCCCTTCTGATGGCAGGAAAGGGGTTTGCAGTGGAATTGCAGCATTGCCTTCTCTTTGCCTCTATCTATTTTTGGAGGCAGCTAGCCAACTGTTCCAGCTAACAACTCTTCTGTATGCCCAATGTCTACAAGCGTGGAACATACACCTCTCAAAATAGGCCGAGGTGCCTCAGTTTGTGGGAACCTTAGTTCAAAAGCAGATAGAGGATTTGGCATCCGCAAAGGTAGCTGTCTCTCCAGAAAGGTTCTGCCTGCGAGAGCTACACTCCCGCCCAGAATTTTATCAAGTACAAGATTCTATTCAGTTACTATCGAAGAAATCCAACATGAAAACTGCCATATTATCTTCAAAACGAAACCACCAAAACCTAATTTGTCAACTGCAGAGAGGTCAGGTATACAAAACCTTCAAGAAAGCAAAGACTTCGTGGTTTTACCTGCTGACAAGGGTAACACGACGGTGGAGTTAACCATGACTATGTACAACCGGAAGATGAGGAACTATAAAGCTACTCAAGCTACCAGAAACTTGCTCGTAATTCCACGACCTCCATCCGTGAACTTACTCAAGCCGTCCGGGATCCTGGCCGAGTTAGTGAAAGGGCTGCGCCCAAGGGCACCGAATCTACGGACTTCTGAAGACAAGGGACAGACAGATGTCCTATCATCAGTTCCATTGTATTGGCCACCTACAACCTCACAAAATTTCTCACAAGGAAACTCAGCACTTTTATTGGAAAATGCAACCACCGTGTAAGAAACTCCACTGAGTTTGTCGAAATCTTAAAGAAATTGAAAGTAGCACCAAACGACATGATGGTCAGTTTCGACATTGTATTGCTCTTTACTAGGGTGCCCATTGAAGACACATTGAAGACACATTGAAGCTACTGGATGAACATTTCCCGCCAGAGATTACAAAATTGTTCCAACACATATTAACTACAACGTACTTCCCGTACAACAGGGAATATTATGAACAGGTCGATGGAGTAGCAATGGGCTTTCCTCTCTCACCAACAATTGCAAACTTCTGCATGGAGCACTTTGAGGTCGAGGTCTTACGAAGCGCTCCAAAGAAACCTAGTTGTTTCTTCAGATACATTCTCAACACGTTTTTCATCTGGTCTCACGGGCTATATGCACTTCAAGAATTCCTGCAGCACCTAAACGGATGACATCCAAACAATCAGTTCACGATGGAGATAGAGAGGAATGGCACGCTTCCTTTCCTTGATGTTCTTGTCAAAAGACAAGAGGACAGGACACTTGGTTTCAGCGTCTATACGAAGGTGACACACAGACAGATATCTGACTGCAAACAATTTTCATCATCCGACGCAGAAAACCACAGTGCACTCAATGCACCTGCACAGGGCCAGAACGGTGTCGAATGCTGAAAGTCTGCAATGGAAATACAACACTTATGAAAAACGTTCAGAGAAAATGGCTCCAATGCTAAGAAAATGTGATGAATGGAAGCAAGTGCCAAAAATGCACCAGGGAAAAAATGGCCTATATTCCATCTACAGATACAGCCTAGGGAAAAATCGGCAGTCTTATCAAAACACAAGATAAGAACCATTTTCTGCCCACAAACTAAAATTAGGAACTTGCTCTGAACCATAAAAGATTATATAGACCTCAGCAAGCCTTGAATCTATCAGATCCTGTGTGACTGTGGACTACAATACATAGGCCAAACCATCTGCACGATAGAGAAGTGAAGAGAAGAACATAGAAGAAATATCTGGCTCAAACAACCATGCAAATCTGCAGTAGCCAAACACGCAGTGATGTATGTCACAAGATCCAATTCAACAACACTAATGTAGCTATAGGGAACCGAAGGTAGTTCTTCAAATTTTTGGAGTGTCTCAGTCTCCTTCAGGAAGGAGTGTTACACCATTCCATGCTCTGGCTGCCTGCAGGCTGCATTTTTCCAGGAAGTAAGAGAGAAGGGTAGAGGTGGAAGTCAAATAGGTAACAAGGGAGGTATGGGAACAGAAAGACATGAGTAAACAAAGAAAGATCCCTATTGCTACACCATACTTCACTTTCAGGTAAGCCACAAGCTATCTCTCTTTACTTTCCATACCAATATCCCAATTATATATATATATATATGGACCATATATGTTAAATTCATGCTCGGTTATGAAGCCAGGTAATTGTTCAATCAAGACATGATTAAAAGTATTTATGGATTCTGTTAAATATTATTGCTGTCATAATTGAGAAAACAAAAATATTTATGTATTCTGTTAAATATTATTCCTGTCATAATTGAGAAAACAAAAATATTTATGTATTCTGTTAAATATTTTTCATGTCATACAGAATTGAGACAATAATAGTCCAATATACGTGTTTTTTGTTTTTTTATGGATATTTTGATAACTTATTATCTAAATAATTTTATCATTCTGACATAAATAAATAGTTATTTGAACAGTATTAATGACATTAATGGTTTTATCATTGTGACATAAATAAATAGTTATTTGAACAGTATTAATGACATTAATGGTTTTATCATTGTGATAAACTTAGAGTATAAACATATGTTGATGAAATTTAACAAAAACACAGTCACAATAGTGTACTAATTTATTACAAATTATTAGTAACCTTTTGACATTGTCATATTTCTCCCTTTAAATTTTACAATTAAGTCTTATTGTAGATAACCTATTACAATAAATTAGTACAATAACATATATGTGAAAGGACTCTGCAATCAAGTATGAGAGTAGTGAAGATATGGTCACCGAGACTGTGAGACCTGAACCACACTACCTGTTCAATTGCTCATTCGTGAACTAAGTGGAACGTGGTCATTGTTCACCAAGATTGTGGAACCTGAGAAAACTCACTCGTTTTTGAACTGTGGCAATGAGCGATAGTTCACACAACCAGTGAACGATCAGCACAGTTCATATTTCGGATTAGTTCATTTGAATGAGTATATTCACAAACACACATCACTACTACCTAACCCCTCACTCTCTCCAGTTAATTATGCTTTTTTTATATGCCTTGATTTGGGTTACTTTAGAAATTTATAAAATAATTATTGTCTTTCTGGCAGTTGAATTATTGAATGCAATGAAGAAAACCACAAAAGTTGATTCTATGATGTCAAATTTTGTTTCTACTGGAAATTTGAAGAGCCAGTCTGGATTAGGATTAATGCAAGACAAAGGTTAGTTGTCTAATGTTAACCTCATTCTCAAGTAAACTTTTATCATATATGCCCCCCCCCCTTTTTTTTTTGAAGACCTGATTAGTTGAAATTTCAAAATTTCTGAAGAATAATAAATTTTATAGAAATGGTTTATTATTACATATGTGTATGTATGAATTTACCTAATTTAAAACAAATGTAGATATCTGCACTGGATTATTATTGCAGGTATGATATAGGATTAACATAGAACAGAGCTAATTGTTGGCTAAGGAAAGGATTTAGGAATTTATGGTATACTACTGTTACTTGATAATAAAATTAATTTTTCTTCATTTTAATATCCTATATAACTTAGTTTATGCATTAAAATGAATATATATATATTATGTTTTGAGTACTATTTATTGACGTCAGATACATTAATATGGATAATCTCTAAATTTTATTTTTAAATTCATTACAATATCAATATTTGTGGCTTATATAACCCTCATTTTTAATAATACACATTATATTATACTATTTTATTGAATTCTTTTTCAATGTCATTTTTTCATTACTTTACAGGACTAACTATTGTTGCGGAGAACATAAATAGAATGAGATATATGTCTCACTTTCGTTCTGTACACAGAGGTGCATTTTTTCAAGAAATGCGAACTACAGACGTTAGACAACTTTTACCAGATGCTTGGGGTATGTAGTTCATATTTGAAAAGTTCTAGAGTTATGTGTTAAGAAATTCCTGTTTTTATTTGATGCAGTGTGTTAAAATATTTATACATTTTTGTGTTTTACACTCATGCACCCACATAAAATTTGATAAACTTTTCATAAGATATATTGTCACTATTCTGTATGACATGTCCCATTAGATTTGCGATTCTTGGTGTAGATGATATTATTCACATTATATGGAATTGATAAATATTTGCATTTTTCTTCAATTCAATCACTTGCCTGTTATATTACATTTCTTCCTTATTTTAATTTACTTTCTATATACCATATTTACTTGTATATGCCATGCTGTCATGTAAGTCACACTCCTATTTTCTTGTCTTTTTAACAGGAAGAAAATACTTTTTGAAAATAAATTATAATTTTTTCATTTAAAAAATATACCGTTCATGATTCACACATTTTTTATTAATCACACAGAACTAATAATGAGCCAGGATTTTTGACTAGGATTAAATCCATCCTAGCAATCGGGGTAAAACAAACTATTGTGGCTATTCTGAGAAGAATAACTGTCCAAATATACATGAGTAACATGTTATTCAAAACCAAAGGTTTTTTGCAGTGTAGATAGAGGATGAAATTCCCTGCTAAAACATGAAGTTTTGATCAGTCATTGAAACTGTTTGGAATCCCAGGAGAATTTCTTCCTCATGGTTTTAGATTATATGCTTATAATTAGTGTATTACATGCACTCCCATTTTTCATTTGAATTTAGGGTAAAAAAGGTTTGCAGCATACACGAGTAAATATGGTATCCAAGATTTATTAATAATTGTTAAACAGGAATTTCCTTAATTCAACTCTGTTCAGGGTGTTTCATAATTTCTGTTATAGCATTTATATGTTGTGAAGGGACATAGAAATTCAGGTTTTGGTAAAGAAACTCATGTCTGTAAGTGTACTGTTTGGATATATAATACATTTAAAGACTCGTTCAATTTTAAATTTCCCACTTCACTGAAGATAAATTTAGCTCTTATTTTTTAGCATGTCTGGCAACTCAGATGTTGGTCCAAGTCCTGGGGTGTTTAGAATAATTTCTGTTCACACCAGAACTTATACAATACAGGAATCTAATTAAATCAATCGACCATGCTGGCCAGGCAGTTGTTCCACATTGACTTGTCCATCCAGAAGTATTCTACACACACACCAGGTATTGTCAATAATATTTACAAACGCATGTATCACATCCCTTTTTATCAACTAACAGGTGAGTCGCTAAGTAGGGGTTTCTTTTAATGCACACTAGTATGACCTCATTTTGTCTATAGGGAAGTAGGAGGAATCAATTTGTTTCAATCTTCAAACATATTTTGTACATTTCCAGACATGGGTTCCTTATTAAATCTTGATCTATAAACCATTGAAGTCTGTAATAGGGGTTCTGAAACACCCTGTGTTTATTTAAACTATAAAGTTGTTTTGTTAATATTGGTGTTTCATTGTATAGGTTTTATTTGCCCTGTTCATACACCTGATGGAACTCCTTGTGGCCTTTTAAATCATCTGAGTAAAGATTGCATTGTGACCCCAGCTGTTGACAAGTCTTTGGTGACCAACCTGCCTTCTGTACTTACTTCTCTAGGAATGTTACCATCAAATTTGATGATGACAACTACTGTGCCTCATCATTCATTCTATGTTTTGATGTTGGATGGTTGTGTCCTTGGTCTTGTCCCAAAAGACACTGC
This sequence comes from Zhengitettix transpicula, assembly GCA_037074705.1. NCBI lineage: Eukaryota > Metazoa > Arthropoda > Insecta > Orthoptera > Tetrigidae > Zhengitettix > Zhengitettix transpicula. Next base: position 84,726,902 of record CM073592.1, read on the forward strand.
ACCAGAATTTGTTAAACAACTCCGGTTTTTAAAGATTGATGGTAATAAGGTAAAATTCACAAAAATAATATTATTATATATCAATATTTGGATGGAAGTTTTGTAGAATTACTTCTAAGATACTGAATAACTCTCTCTAATAAGAAATGGTTATGTCCATTTGCGAACATTTACAGACACTGGTTTACTAAGCACCATTCCTGGTTTATAACCAAACAAGTTGAATCTGAAGAAAGTTTTAGTTGGGACACATAGGTTCCTGGAGTTCAAGTACACTGTCCTGGTGTCATCCTTTGTCCATTTCTTCATAGGATAAAATATTATATAATATATTGATCTTCATTGTTTGTTTACACTCTTTTGAATTGTGTACCATACCTGTATTTCTCAAATACCCAATATACTTTTTCTGGAACATTTCTACCTGAATCATAACTTTTCTTAGTGTATAGTTGTCATCTTTTGCACATTGAGTAAGATTTTTGAGCTTTGAAGAAGATCCTACTGAACACTTCAATCAATTATGATCATCATAAATTGACTTGAAAATTAGTTAGATGAGTTGTCACCAAGTAACCATAGTATGACATTTACACTCAATGAAGAAGCTGAAAGAAATCCAGTAAGAGGTTACAAACAATGAGTTGTTATTTGTGTATTTATAATTGCTCATCAACAGCTCATTAATAACATTGGCCATCTATCTGAGAGGATTTCTGGTTTATCTGCTTCAAAAAGAAATGGCTAAGATCATGGATGTAATCATAATTGTGGACATGTACTGCCAACAACTCAGGCACTTTGTGGCCTCAAATGAACCAAACTAACTGAAGGACAAAATCCAGTACACCTGCAACATATCCTCACATTGTCAATTATGTGAAAATGGATATCCAGAAGTTTGGTTTAATGGTTATTCAACATCCCCCACAATATTCCCCTCAGATTTCCACCTTTTCCATTCACATTCCAGTAGTATTCCCTTAAAAAAACTTCTTTATAAACTTGACTTGGCAACTTTTTATACTCCTAACTGGTTGATTTCTATTGACATAGTTTTGAGAAACTACTATATATATATATATATATATATATATATATATATATATATATATATATATCCACATTCAAAACATTACCCGTACACACCACAAAATAATTTCCCACTTCTGAAATTGTGATAAAAATGCCGCGAGCAACCTCAATCATGCTACCAGTTTCCGCCGTGTCTCTGCCCAAAGCCATTTACGGAAATTTACAAAATTAGTTAAACAGGCCATGGGCATCGACATACAAATTCCAACCCATTCCTGGCTTCCTCAAACATCATCACCCCTCTCATTTCATCTAAACCCTGCTAGGCAGACCTCTTCCACCTACGAATACCCACAACTTTGGTGCCTCAATCCATCCAATACAAACCACCACAGACCCCCAAACTGCCTAACAGCAACATCCTCAACCTATCATCAAAAATTCTAAGCAAAAATAAAATTTCTGTCCTTGACAAGGGTATCACCTTCTCTCCCACTCCACCCTAGACCCCTTCAGACTTGCCTGTGACACCCTTAAATTCTGCCAAACAGTCCAGTGGAAACTACATTTCACCAAAAAAAAACCTGATCACCATAGATGCCTATAACTCCACAGCAGCCTGCATATTCAAATTTAAAGAAGCATGCAAACTGCCACCTCCAAAACTCGCACCCAACCACCCACAACAAACCTTTACCCACACCCTAGTCTCCCACATTACCTAAACATCCTTCCTTAACTCGCTACCCAATCAACCCAACCTGACCCATAACCAGCACCTAGCCCTCCGAAACCTCAAAAATGACAAGGAAATTGACATTATCCGAGCTGACAATGGCTCCACCGTTGTCGTCATGAACTTGGAGAAGTACATGGCTGATGCACTTCACCAGCTGGGAGATAATATAATATAGAAACCTGTACCCACCGACCCCAATCAAGTCATCAACTCAGAAATAGACAAAATTGTCTGTTCACATGGAAAACTCCGAAAATTGTCATCAGCCTCCATTGAACTCCTCACCCCAAAAAATCCCAGAGCACATGCTGCCCAAAATCCACAAACATAGTATACCAGCCCGCCCAATAGATGCTGGCTGCAACTCCCCTACTGAGAGGATTTCTGCATTAGTGGATGAGTTCCTCCAACCAATAGTAGAAAAACTACCCTTGTTCATCCAAGACACCAACCACTTTCTCCGCCATCTCCATGAACTCCCAAAACCTCTTCCACCTGATACCCTTTTGGTCACTACAGGTGTTGTCTCACTCTACACCAATATTCCACATGCCAATGGACTAGCGACAGTTGAACACTTCTTGTCCCACAGACCACAAAATTCTTTCCTCACCTCCAATTTCCTGGTTTCCCTTACACAGTTTGTCCTCACCAAAAATTACTTCTTCCAGGAGAACACCTACCATCAAATAAGTGGAACAGCTATGGGCACCCGGATGGCCCCCTCCTATGCCAACCTGTTCATTGGACGCCTAGAACAGGCCCACCTAAATTCCTCCCTATTAAAACCCCTGGCCTGGTTCAGGTTCATAGATGACATCTTCAGGCTATGGACCCATGGACCAGACTTCCTATCCAAATTTCTCCATACCCTGAACTCCAAACACCCTCTAAATTTCACTTGGAACTCCTCCCCAACCAAAGTCACTTTCCTGGACGTTGATGTACACCAGAGTTCTGGCACAATCAACACATCTGTCCACATAAAACCTACAAACACACTCCAATATCTGCACTTTAGAAGTAGCCACCCACAACACACAAAACGCTCCCTCAGGGGAGCACGTATTTGCTGCACCTGGAATAGTCTGGCCTCTTACACCAACCAGATGCTCAACGCCTTCATCAACAGAAACTATCCCAGTGACCTCCTCCAAAAAACACATAACCCAAGCCGTATCAAACCTCCAAACACCCTCACCCACTCTGGACCAAAACAAAAAACGTATACCCCTCAATACAACCTACTTCCCTGGACTACAAAAAATCAATTCCATTCTCCGCCTAGCATACACTGGACTGCAATCCAACCCTGAACTAAAAATCATCCTCCCCACTGTACTCCCCACCTGCCCAAGGGTGGCCTTCAGACACCCACCCAACCTCCAAAATTTACTTGTCCACCCATGCAAAACCCACACCCCCACCTGCTCAACCTTCCCGGGTTGCAAACCTTGTGGTAGGAACAGATGCCATTTCTGCCCTAACTTACAGCCCACCACAACCTTTCAGAATTACACAAAAACATTCAAAATCAAAGAAAACATCACCTGCCTCTCATCCCATACCATCCACTTAATTAACTGTAGACTCTGCCCTGCATTCTATATACGCCAAACAAAAAAATCCCTCCCTGAACAAATAGCCAACCACCACAGCACTATCAAACTTTCCAAAATTGGTAGTTGCTCGTGTTCAAAGCCACAATATAAACAATTTCGACCAATGCTTCCCACTCGTCATCCTTAAAGCTCTACCCCCCGATTCATCAGAGGCAGAACCCCTTCTGTGGCAGCTCTCTTTCCAACATGTCTTGTAGTCCAGGCAAAGCCCTGGACTCCACATCCTTTTAATAGAGCCCTTCCTACCAGCCATTCCCACTTTCACGAGACCATGTGAGTATGTATGAGCATGCTCATGTATGTATGTGTATTCATACAGGTGTGTGTGTGTGCGTGCCTGTATGTCCTCTCCATACCAATATTACAATTATTTTTGACAATGTCACATCCTTACTAATATTATATATATATATATATATATATATATATATATATATATATATATATATATATATAGGTATGGAAAGTATAGAGAGATAGGTTGTGGCTTACCTGAAAGTGAAGTGCGGTGTCGCCATGAGGAACTGAAGGTTGTTCTTCAAATTTTCAGAGGCTCTCAGCCTCCTTCTTCAGTTCCTCATGGCGACACCGCACTTCACTTTCAGGTAAGCCACAACCTATCTCTCTATCCTTTCCATACCAATATTTTTGACAATGTCACATTCTTACTATTACTATATATATATATATATATATATATATATATATATATATATATATATATATATATATATATATATTGTAATGCCTGTTAAGTGAGGCATTGTTTCTGATTGATAGTCTGGACTGTTGGAGTTGCATTATGTAATGTGTTTATTTAGGTTTAAGTCTTTCTTCGTCTTGGGGGTGCAGTTTGGGTGGTCTTGACAATTCGAAACTGTGCACGTGCGTGTGGGGGTGGAAAAGACAACCAGAGTGATTGCGGGTCCTGTCTCGATTGTCGGCTTGACATGACAGAGTAGTTAGCCATTTGTTGACTACGGAACTGCAGTTGCATGATATAAGTCGTGTGATAATGATGTAAAAATCTGTCAACTGGCATTTGCGACGAAGTTTTCGAATAATGGACAAAGTAAGAGACAGGGAGTATATAAGGGAGGAGATAAGCTTTTGAGGGGTCAGTTGTGCTGTGATCACTGAGGCTGGAGGATGTGATTAATGTAGAGACATTGTTTAAGCGAGGAGTTGTTATGCGCTCAGCGAAAATGGAGGATGTGATTAAGAGAGACATTGTTTAAGGCAGTAGTTGTTCAGCGCTCACAGAAGCTGGTGGATGTGATTAAGAGAGACATTGTTTAAGAAGAGTCGTCGTCTAAAGATTGCAGTGTAAAGTCGCAGCCAAAGCATAGGAGAGAGAACTTGTTAAATTTACAGTAAACCAGTCGTCTTCGAAGCAGGGCAGAGTAAAGTCGTTGAGATACGACAAACTTTTTTAAAAAAGCCAACAGTATTTAGTAGAATCTGTGAATTGAATAGAAGCTGTGAAAACCCCAGCACGGTGTTCGAAAGGTGAAAGTATCCTGGGCAGCCGTAAGTAGCAAGAGAAAAGTAAAATGATTTTTTGTAAACCAACCTAAAAGATAATGTCAGATATCATTCTTTAGTGTTGATAGAATAAACTGTTTAAATTTAAAATCCATCTTGTAGTATAAGTTCGTCGATAATTAATTTCGTCTATGTCTAGACGAATAAATATTTCTTGTTAAATTAAATCTAAATTTTGTGTTCTTTGATTATGTTTAAATGTTCTGCCGTTATCAAACCCAGTTAAGACCGTTGAGAGATAGAGATATGTTTTTTAAAATTGTATAATTGTTTCAAGTATTGCTAAATAAAATAATGTTTGTTTTAAAATTGTATAATTGTTCATTTAAAAGCCCATCATATTTGATCATTACATTTTGGCTACCACAATGTGGGGCAAACTAATAAGCATCATAGTTAATTATTACATTTTGGCACCACAACATGGGGCAAATTAATTAATAACCATAATCTTTTATCATTACAATATATATATATATATATATATATCCATAGAAAATGAAGGAGAATGTATTAATAATTAATTTTCAACATGGAGTGAGGTTGTGAAGTGGTAATTATATGTTATAGTGTCAGATTCAGACTTTCACTGTGTTGGAAATTGGTATTTACTGTGTTGGTTTAGTTAAAGTTCAGCCCCCATCAGAAAAAAGGAGTGGGTCGTGGTGAGAAGGTGAAAATCGTCAAAAATGTTAAGTCAATCCACTAGTATATCAATAAAACAAATTGATTATGCAAAGATTTGAGTCAGAATCTTGGACAACTTGCAACGATTACTCGTATATTATCTGTGAATAAAGATTTTCTGTGTTGGCATCGCATGAAATATTCTTAAGATACAGGGATGCTTTATCAGACTCTTTTATCCAACAAATCAACAGTTTCAGAACACTGCCACCAAACTGGCCACTGCATGGAATTGAAAATAAGAATTATAGCACTAGTTCAAGTTTACTGGTAGATCATTTGGTGGGATGCTATTATGATCAGGGTGAGATGTGAATTTATAAATTGGGATCAGAGAAATTAAGCTAAGTATAGGAACCTGTAATCACTTTTCTCTAACAGGCTAAAGAGAACACACTTATTCAAACAAGGACACCTGAACAGAGGTCTCTGGGAATGATCCTTTGAGTGAGAGTTAGAATGTGTGATGACATGAACTTAGAGAAAGAAATTAAGTAAAGAGGAGGCTAATATCACAAGAACATGCTTGTGTACACTTACTGAGGTGAATACCGGATAGATTTAAATTTTGTTAACAGAAAGGTTTGTAATATAATAAAATTATCTAAATTACTTCAGTGTTAAGTATATGCTACTTCCTACAGATTGAAATACTTAAAATCTCATGTAAACAAAAAAAAAATTCTAGTTGCATATAAAAGATATAACAGGAGTCTGGATGTATCTGGTACCAGATGTCTATGTTAGGTCATGTAATTTCCATTAAATTACTGGCCTGCATCCATGGTGCAGTGCTTGTTTTGAGCAGCTGTTCACCTGGAAGGAAGCCATAACATATCTGATCTGATATAACAGGAAACATGATCGTAATTGACCATGTCATTGGGTCAACATGGAAATACATTTGGGTCGTATGCTTAGGAGCCATTCTATAGTGTTAATATAAAAGACATACAGCATACATTGTTTCCATATAAAGGTCCATTCTCCAATTTCCTTACACTGGATTGCAATCTAACATTGAAATAAATAATAATATCGCCTAAGGATGTTTCTCATTAACCCTCATACTTTCACTCTGAAACTGTAATGTGTCATATGGGGTTTGATAGATGCCATGTTTGGAATATTACTTTATATTAAAAGTATTTATTTAATTATTGTATTAAAGTATTGAAATCATAATCATATACTTGCAATAAAGGAATAATTAACTTTTTCTTATTTCAAATTGTTAAATGACTAATATTTTGCTTTATAGACAAAAATTTTGACCCATAATTTTATTTATAAAAAATAACAGGTTCCTAATTTATTGGAAATAGCTTTCATTCCAAGTTCCCTTAAGAATGGACAGTACCCAGGGATTTTCTTATTCACCAGCACAGCACGTATGATGAGACCTGTTCTGAACCTTACTGCGAAGAAAATAGAATTTATTGGTACTCTAGAACAAGTATATATGGATATATGTGTTCGGCCAGAAGAAGCCTATCTGGGAGTAAGTGAATATGCAGATAGTCAGAATGAACCTCATTTATTATAAATAACTTATTAATTCACACAATTTCTGCATAAAATTTTAGATTACAACACATCAAGAAATATCAACTACAAGCTTTCTGAGTAATTTAGCATGCCTTATACCCATGCCAGACTGTAATCAAAGTCCTCGAAATATGTATCAATGCCAGGTAAGTTATGGTAATGATTTACTTTAAATGATTCAATTTTTTTCTATTATTGTAAAGAAATTTCAAGAAAATTATTGCTCCGTTCATTTTTTATTTTATTACTTCAACAAACCCCCTCTATTCTTAAATAATGATAGTGCTCTGAGAGAAACATATGGTATCATAATGGCATTAGTTAACGAGTTTTAGTGACTCATGTAACATTTATAAATTATTAAATTCATCTTTTTTCTATCACCTGTTATGAATTAACATTTGACAGGTCAGACTGCTTTTAACAGATGTCTTTGAGAAAAAACTCAGTAGTTTCTGGAGGGCAGTAGGTTTAAAAATAACCACACAGAACAGAATTTTTAAGTAGTGAATTTTATTTGAGCTATTACATTTACAAATGAGTATTTCTGATTGAAATTATATAATTTTCAGATGGGAAAACAAACTATGGGAACACCTTGCCATACATGGCACCTTCAATCTGAGACTAAATTATATCGATTACAAACTCCAACTTCGCCACTATTCAGACCAGTTCACCACGATCGTATTGGACTTGATGAATTTGGAATGGGAACAAATGCTATTGTGGCAGTAATTTCTTATACTGTAAGTTACACACAGATACCATAGATATTCTATAAACTTGTTTAATATTAACTGATGCTTAAAACTTAAAAAGTAGAAGCTTTAATTTTAAATTTATGCTTCAACAGAGAAGAACATTTTGTTTGTAAATCTTAACTTACTAAATTGCTGAATTACTTATCATTATCAATTTTACAGGGCTACGACATGGAAGATGCAATGATAATCAACAAATCTTCATTTGAAAGAGGCCTATGCCACGGAACAGTATACAAATCTGAATTTATTGAGCTGCCTACAGTATGTTTATAACTAAAATTTCTTAAAATAAAATCTAGATATTGTCAATTTCAATTTAGTGAACATATTCCTCTCTCTGCCTTGAACATTGCTTCCTTTGAGTGTATTACTATGCCTAAAGCATACTCTCTTCAGAGCATATTCCCAATCTTTGTCTTATATTTCTATCTTTCCTCACTATGTAATTATCAAATTTGACTTTGTCACATAATAATAAAAAAAATATTTAACACATTTGGATAGGACATAGAGAGTGATGCCGACTTACCTGAAATCAATAGTAGGTCCAGTCTGGCATAGGTGGAAGTTCAAATTTCCGAGGGGGTGAAAACATTTCAAATAAAGTTTTTTTTTTTGGTTAAACCATAAACATTTGATGCTACAGTATTTTGTATTGTAATTGTAATACATATTTTCGAAAGGTTTTGGAGGTCAAACAAATTCAAATATATTTTTGTAGGTTACATTTATGGTCTTTATTAAAATTTCATTTTCAGGATTACATTTGTAGAATTGGAATTACTCGTTCAGTTTGTTTGCTTCTTGCATCTCACCCAATATTTTTCAGCAGCGATGTCATTCTGTTGTATCATTAGAAAGATGTTTTCTGTCATCGTGTCACTGCATTGTTCAATAAATCTTAAGGCAACTTAAAATAACAACAACACATATACCATAATTTCTGTTTTTAAAAGGAAAAGTGTTTATATACAGCTGGTGCAACAGACAGTTTTAATTTTCTCATTAAGAAAGTCTTATTGACAGATAATAAATCTAATAATTAAATAAAATAGCCAATGACAAACAAGATGAAGTGAGGATGCAAATAGCACAAAATGTTTCTGGAAACTTTGTACCTTTCATTATAGGATTAAAAAAAATGAGCCATGATTGACACAGCCGCACAATCCAGTTGATGAACTCAAAAGCATCACTTCATTCTGTCTCTTAGCTATTTTATGTAATTATTATCTTTTAAAACAGACGTATTCAGTTTTTTCTTGGGTTTTCCCTGCATTTCTTTAGGCGAATGCCGGGTAGGATCCTTAAACCATAGCCCGGGGGCCCTAGTAACCCTTGGCTACCTTCCTCTACCCTTCCGCATCCCCATTTCTAATCCCTTCCTATGCTATTAAAGGGGAGTTGCCCAAAGTGGATTACCCTCATGTAGCCTGTTGCCCCCCCCCCCCCCTCAAAAAAAAAATTTAGTCTTACTTCTAGTGTTTGAAAACCATCATCAGGTGCCGTGCACATAATCTACTTTGGGCCTTTAGATGGCATCAGCTTTTTAGCTCAATACTGTTTCTGAAATTTCTTGGCCCATGATTTCTTGTGAATCATCTGTGACAACCCTTTCATACAACTTGCAAGGATTCAATGGCGCATTGTCAATTATTAAGTTCGCTTTTGTAGGCAGACCTTTTAATTTAAAAGCTTTTCAGTTTTCACTACAAACTGATCGTGAAACCATTCGGCACAGAGTTCACAAGACATTTAAAAACTTATAAATAACAATGTACTGTATATACAATTTTTAGGCTGGTGACTGGGGAACAATTCAAGGTTGAGTGTTACCCACCCCACTAGCCATAGACCAGCACACTTGAAATACTTCCATGCATTATAGTATTATTTTTTGGAGGCATTTTGGATAATCCGGGTTTCGATTAACCATGGTTCTACTGTATTCTAATTTATGATTTAAATTTTATTTTACTTTGAAACTGATTTAATTTCAGAAATGGAAAAAATAATTAAAATTTCCATCTTTGAATTTTCTTGAATTTAAATTTTAAAAATAATTACATCAAGGATGTATTGAATTAAATAAAGTATTTTAAAAAGTTAGAAGTTAAAGTTTTAAGTTTCCCCTTAAAAATCATTGAAACCACAACAAATTGTCTTTTACAAAATTATTATTAAAAATATAATTATTTCCAATCTTGCCTGTAATTCTGATTTTGTGTCTGACCAGCACACAAATTTGTATACATTTATGTTCTTGAATAACTGTATGAATGATTGACTAGAAATATTATTATGTAAAATGTTTATTTACTCTAGAAATACTGTTTTTACAGACAACTTCATATTTTGGTCTTAATCCATCAACTTCAGATGAAATTATGACGCTGGATTCTGATGGTCTTCCACGTCCTGGAGCAATTTTGAAGGAAGGAGATCCGTTATACAGGTTTGTTGTATTATGAATCTGAAACAAGTACTGAAAATTGTGTCAGTGTAATCAAGTGATAGTAAAATGGATTTTTTATTATTGGAGTTTCATTGTTTGTATTTGACTCAATATGTTTGCATTATATATTGTTCCTATTTTCATTGACTGAGAATAAAATGTATGTGAATTAATCATGCTTGAACTTTGAAGTGTTTCATACCTTAGTTTCATTTGCAAAAATAATACTTCATTAACACATGGGCTATTTAAGAGCGAATCATTTTTAAATTTCAAATGCTCTCAGACTTGGATATCACATATTTTTCACCCTAGGTTGGATGATGGATCTTTCTAGTGTTTAGTTATCATCATAATGACACTTTCTTAAAATGCTTAATATGTATGTACACTTTCATACACACTATCCTCATGAATCATATTGTATTACCATTTTCAAAATATGCTTTTCAAAATTTGTTTTTAAGTGTTAGTTTTTTCTGACCATTTTTTATTAATATAGCCAGTGTACTGTAGGGTGTCTTTCTTCAATTTTTTTTCAATATTTTCCTTCCTGAGTTTTACAATCGCCTAAATTTTATTTACTCAATATTGTAGATTCATACGTTTTTTGTATTCTGTGACAATAAGTATTTGTAGTTCAAGAGAGTGAAAATATAGAAAATTAATTAGGGTGAGAATTATGATTCATGGTCTGATGTTTTTAAGATAGAGATATATCAAATGAGATCAAAAGCATGAAGGTTGTATGGATCTCCATAATTTTCCTCTTACCAGCCTTAGTCTACTAATATCTACATTCTTACTGTCTATGCTGTTCTTTATTCAGTTACTTTCAACCCCAAATCAGACAATTGTATATCTGAAAATATTTTTGAATTAAATCCTTAATAATCCTTTTAATTGAAAATATGTAGAATGCAATATCATTTACCATACTCAAGAAAATAAAATCAAAGTTTGTTTTTCTCTGCCTTTAGTGGTTTGCTTTTCCTTTAATGGTCAGTAATGTCAATTACGCATAAATCTTAATATACAGTGAACTTTATTTTATGTAGTACATATGTATTTTATGTAGTGTTTACATGTGTTAGATTTAGTGTTATCTTCTTAAATATGAATGGCAAATATTTTTACTGTAGAATATTTTTTTTTGAATCAGGTTTTAAAAATAATTAGTAAATTATGAACATCTTTTTCCTTACTACACAAGTTTAAAACATCCTTAGTTTTTATTACAGATTCTTTTTAACATCTTCTTTTGTAAAATCCCCAATTCTTAGTTCTAATATTCAACATACTTAATTCTTTTTTCCCAAAACATATTCTATAATTAGGTTTACATTCTTAATTATATGATTTTAATCAAAATATATTCTCTAGAGTATGTGTGTTACAGTTACTATGATTCCAATCAAGGTTCATACCACATTGGAAAATGGAAGTCTATGGAACCAGCACATATAGATAATGTTAAATTATGTGGAAATACTGGTGGTTCAAAAAACAAAGCCTGCATCTCACTTCGTATAAAGGTGAGGAGAATTTTTTTGCACGTTGTTGTATGTCCTTTGGAATAATTCACAATATTGGGTTGATCGTATCTATGTTGTAAATGTTACTTATTTATATTTATATTTTACTGTTACATATTATATATGTGTGTAATTTATAAACATACAATTATTTATTGAATTATATTTTTGGAATTGGATTAATACAACATTATTCAAATATTATTTTTATGAACTTGGAAATTATAGACCATAGACATAGCCACATAATTTATTTTTTTTACAATATAAGTTAATTTATTAAATTTTGCCATTATTAATAAGCTGAAGTTGTGATGAACCTAATTGAATTTTATGCCAGAGAGTAAGGAGAAATAAACATTTGGGGGTTTTATAATCATATGAAACCAACGAAAACTGGCATATTCTTGGAAAGTGAATTAATTTTATTTGTTAGCATATAAATTAACTAAATCCATTTATTGTACAGCGCAATCCATCTATTGGTGATAAATTTGCTAGCCGAGCTGGACAGAAAGGTATTTGCAGCCAGCTTTGGCCATCTGAAGATCTACCATTCACAGAAACTGGAATGGTTCCTGATATTGTATTTAATCCCCATGGGTTTCCATCTCGTATGACTATAGGTAAATTGCATAAGCTTTTTTTAACACTTCTAGAACACATACAATAATTGTCAAATTTTTTTTATTAAAAATAGCAATACTTGATGAACAAATTAGCATTACTCATACACAATTTTCCTCAGTATTTATCTCACCTTTAAATTTTACTAAAATGAAAAATTTATGTCTGTTTTGAAAATTAATAAGAAAGATATCCAAATACAAATAAATGAAAAACTAAAAAACAGAAGAGCCTAGAGTGCCACTGCACAAGTCAGTTGACAAAACTCAAAAGCTTTTGTCAACTGACCTAGGCAGTTGTGTTGCTCTAGACTCTTATGGTTTTTAATTTCCTTAGCACCTGAAGAAAGGGACAAGGCTTCCAGAAGTGTTGTGTGGATTTATGTCATCACTTCATTTGTCTGTACTTGGCAATCTTTCTTATTTTAAAATTTTACTATTATATAATATAAATTTGTATTTTAAACAGAAATTAATTAATTAATGTGTGTCTTTCAGCAATGATGATTGAAGTGATGGCTGGTAAATCTGCTTCTCTTCATGGTTTGGTACATGATGCAACTCCATTCAAGTTTTCTGAAGAAGACACTGCCATTCATTATTTTGGACGCTTGCTAGAAGCTGGTAAATTAGTCTTTTTAATTTATTTTATTGTTCTGCACTACTGATAGTTTATAAAACATTTATCATAAATTATAATTTATTCATCATTTGATAATAAAGACTAACTCATTATGATTGAGGTTGAAGTTTTACGAAGTAAATGAATTGTGACAACCAGATGAAATAGGAATATAAAATTGTAGATTTAACAAATATTTCTGATTTGAGTCTTGCCACCAAATCTGATTGTGGTAGTTCTTTATAGATACTCATTGAAAATAATTTTGGGATTCTTTTTAAGTGATTAATTAGTGTCATCTGTTATGAGAAGTTGGACAGTTTTTCAGAAATTAACAATATCTTTGTTATCATTATTAATGTGCCTATTGTTACTGTGGCAGCAGAGAAAAGTACCATGTCAATAAATGTGTGTGTCATTTCAATTCCTCTATAGAAACAGTCATCCCCTCAGGATGTCTTTTTTTTCTAAAAAGAAAAGTTAATTTTATGAGAAAAAATTAATTTCAGGAGGTTATAATTACTATGGAACAGAACGAATGTATAGTGGTGTTGATGGCCGAGAACTCAATGCTTCCATTTTCTTTGGTGTAGTACATTATCAGCGCTTAAGGCACATGGTGTCAGACAAATGGCAGGTAGGTTTTAAAATTTCTATATTTCAGTTAAATAGAATTATATTAATTATTTGAAGATAATAATACTATTATGATATTTTTTGTGACTATTCTATTGACATTTGTTTAATATCTCTGGGCAGTTTCTAAATTTGTAGTTTTTAATTTTTTTTTAAAGTATTTACTTTCTTAGTAAATGTAACATTTTAATAAATGTTATCAGGGTAGTCCAGAAGTACCTGACTTGTAGTATAGAAGGTGAGTTGTTGCTTGAAAAACATAGTGGTCTAAAGTACCATCCTAAGAAAGCTTAAGTTTGAAGATACTACATCTTTAGTGTTTGTTTGATAGGCATCAATAGTGAACATTCAGTTAATTTGTGACATAGAAAAAAAATTGATCAATGTTATATGTTACAATACATTTATTTGAAAGGTTTCAGTCCAACAAATAACTAAGTCAACACAGTGTCAGTGTTTGGGATGCAAATGGAATCATTTTAATTATTTGTCTTTAAAAGATGAAACAAACAATGGCGAGTATTATGTGAAATTATTGCAGTGTTTGAGTGATGAAATCAAGAAAAAATGGCCATGCTTAGTGAAAAAGAAAGTGTATGGCAACAACAACGCACCAGTTCACACATCCATGATCACAATAGCCAAAGTTCTTCCTCACACACACTCTTCACTAGATTTAGCTTGCTTTGGCTATTTTCTCTTTTTCAAACTTGTTAAAATGGCTTGGCGGTAAAGACCTGCCAACAATGAAGAAGGTGGAGTCTGCGGGTGATGGCTATTTTGAAGAGCTTGTTGGTTTTCACTTTAAATAGGGTATCAAAGTTATTGAACACCACTTAGAAGTGTATTAAGTTTTATTAGGTTGGGTACTTCTGGTGTTACCCGTGGACATTGTGTGCAAAGTATACTACTTGTAATTAATACTACGAGATTATTTAAATAAATTAATGTGGATCACAGGTTCGAAGCACAGGGCCCATTGATGTACTCACACACCAGCCTGTTAAAGGACGCCGGCGGGGTGGAGGTGTGAGATTTGGAGAGATGGAACGAGATGCCCTACTATCACACGGTGCCTCATTTTTACTGCAAGACAGACTGTTTCACTGTTCAGATAAAACAAAAGTAAGGAAAAAAACTGCAAGTATAAACAGATGTAGTGAATCTGAATTTTCATCACATATCTTGATGTTTTAATTGGTTCATGGAAACTATTTTATCTCTGCTGGAATTAATAAATATAATTATAAGGTATATCATCACCAATGTGAGAAATTTCAATCATGAACCATTAGTTGGGTAACAGAACTACTAAGTGTTTTTTGTAGTCTGAAACATCTTGGCATGTGGATCATTTATATATGCTCCTAATGTATTTATTCCTAAAGGGATGTTCTTAATATTGTATTTATTCCTTAATTGATGCTCCTAATACTTCATTCCCTCTACTTCCTCTAAATAACTATTTATCCATTCTAAGACTGTCTATATTTGCCTAGTCAGAAACTTGGCCAGGTGGCTGAGATGGTTAAGACATCTGTGTACTGAGAAGATCATACAAATTCAAGTCCTCCCTGGGTCAAATATATTCAGTCTTTCCTTCTTCCTTCCTTCTCCCTGCTTTGTATACAAATTCAACCCATTCCTGGCTTCCTCAAACATCGTCACTCCCTCTCATTTCATCTAAACACTTCTTGGCAGTCCTCCTCCACCTACCAAAACCTATGTCTGTGGCACTTCAACCCAACCAATACAAACCACTACAGACCCCCAAACCGCATAACATCATCATCTTCAACCAATCATCAAAAATTTTAAGTAAAGATAAAATTTCTGTCCTTGACAAGGGTCTCACATTCACCCCCACCCCCACCCTAGACCCCTTCAGACTTGCCAATAACACCCTTAAATTCTGGCAAACAATCCAGTTGAAACTATATTTCATTAAGAAGCCTATCAGCATAGATCCCTATAACTCTGCAGCTCTGTGTATATCCAGATTTAAAGAAGCATCCAAACTGCCACCTCCGAAACTCCCACCCAACCACCCACTTCAAACCTTCACAGCACCATAGTCTCCCACATTTCCTCACCATCCTTTCTTAACTCACTCCCCAAACAACCCAACCTGACCCGTAACCAGCACCTAGCCCTCCGAAACCTAAAAAATGATGAGGAAATTATTATTCTCCCGGCTGCCAAGGGCTCCACCATTGTTGTTATGGACTTGGAGAAGTACACGGCTAAGGCACCGCCAGCTGAGAGATGACAGAACGTACAATCCTATACCCACCGACCCCAAGCCAGCCATCTCTTCAGAAATAGACAAATTTGTCCATTCACATGGAAATCTCCAAAAATTGTCATCAGCCTCCATTGAACTCCTCACCCCAAAAAACCCCAGAGCACATGCTGCCCAAAATCCACAAACATAGTATACCAGCCTGCCCAATAGATGCTGGCTGCAACTCCCCTACTGAGAGGATTTCTGCTTTGGTGGATGAGTTCCTCCAACCAATAGTAGAAAAACTACCCTTGTTCATTCAAGACACCATGAACTTTCTCTGCCGTCTCCATGAATTCCCAAAACCTCTTCCACTTTTGGTTACTATAGATGTTGTCTCACTCTACACCAATATTCCCCAATGGACTATCAGCACTTGAATACTTCTTGTCCCACAGACCACAAAATTCTTTCCTCACCACCAATTTTTTGATTTCCCTTACAGTTTGTCCTCACCAAAAATTAATTTTCCTTTCAACACAACATCTACCAACAAATAAGTGGCACAGCTATGGGCACCCGGAAGGGCCGTTCCTACGCCAACTTCATGGGACGCCTAGAACCGGCTCACCTAAACTCCTCTATGACAAAACCCCTGGCCTGGTTCAGGTTCATAGATGATATATTCATGCAAAGTATTATTTACATTGCAAACATAAAAATGTTAACGATATTCGAAAACTCAAAATCTGATGATAATTATCTTTAATTAATGATTTACAAATAAGAATTTAGTGCATATGTGACTTACAGTTTCTGGTACCAGGGCAATTTTGGGCTCGTTCAAAACACTTATACACTCATTACACTCTATAACAGGCCATTCTTTACACCGACTCTAAACATCACTGTTGGTTTGACAAAAGTTGGTTATATCTTGATAACTGCTTTACTCGACAATAATTTAACAACTTTATTTTGCAATCTCTCCACAAAGACTTTACACAGTTATATTTTGACGAAAACTGATATACTCTGCAATCTTTACACTGCAGTATTTCAACAACAACTTTATTCTGCAATGCTTTGGCGACGTCTGGTCTCTGCTCAGTTTCTACGAAGACTGGCCTACACATTACCTCCAGCGAGCCAACGGCCTACAATACCTTGAACCTGTTGCGTTATTGCCCATTCTTGTGTGTAACTTGTGTGTTTATGCCACTAACAATTCGAGTCCAAATTTTTTAATTACTAATTGCCTTTTAATTACCGCAATATATATTTAAGCACTATTTCCTTTTCTTATTTATGCAAAGTAACCTGCTTCTTGAGATTATATCCTCAATTCAGAAACTTACTAAAAAAAACATAAATATCTTCAGAATAAACTTTAATTTTCAACCTGAATGACTCTTTTGGACTGCATGACAAAAAAGGAAGGTTTACTATTGTGTTGTGATAATTGTAAACTTTAAGGCATAGAAATAATTAACATTGTATCAATTTACTTCAGTAAATATACATTTGATGATGGATATGGTTATGTTTGGTAATTTATATACATATATTATATATAAATATATCAATCTATGTTCATCAATAAAAGTATTCACCTGTGTTTGGTATTGTTTTAAAATTATGCATTAACTATGCAGTGTATTTTAAGAAACATAATTTAGAATTTCTCATTTTTGTTAAAATAAGGAGCAATATAAAACAGAAATTGTTAATCTTCACTAGTAAGTACACCAATTAGTAAGTGTGAAAATTAATAAATAAGGCCAAACGAATAAATTTTTGAATTATAAATGCACCTCGCGCAGTTACTGTAAAATTCATTGTGATTTAGATAATCTACTAATTTCTATATAAATTATTTTGTTTGTGTTTAT
Source organism: Zhengitettix transpicula (assembly GCA_037074705.1). Classification (NCBI taxonomy): domain Eukaryota; kingdom Metazoa; phylum Arthropoda; class Insecta; order Orthoptera; family Tetrigidae; genus Zhengitettix; species Zhengitettix transpicula. The sequence goes on from CM073592.1 coordinate 84,744,835, forward strand.
ATGTAAATTCAGCTCATCTTTTCTTTCCAGACCTTGATTTGTAAGAAATGTGGAAATGTTTTAAGTCCCTTGCTTATAATGAATAGAAAACAAGATCATCATGAAAGAATCCTAAAATGCCAGCTTTGTGAAGATAACGGTCAAGTTGAAGAAATAGAAATCCCTTACATTTATCGGTACCTGCTTGCTCAACTGGCTTCAGTGAATATAAATTTGAAGATGGACGTTGTTGATGACTGATAAGTTATAACTTATATTTATTGAAAGTAATTCAGTTGTTTGATATTTCATTAAGATTAAAATGAGAATATAATACGTCTATATAAAATATGATAATTCAATGTAATATAGTAATACAGACAAAATTAAGTGATATAAATACCACACGTTTCTGGGATCCTTATCCCTTTAGTCAGGTGCTAAGAAGAGCCTAGAGAAACACAACACTCAAAAGCTTTTGAGTGTTGTCAACTGACCAATGCAGTTGTGTTTCTCTAGGTTCTTCTTAGCACCTGACGAAAGGGGCAAGAATCCCAGAAATGTTGTGTGGTATTTATATTACCCTTTTTTTTGTCTGTATTCGCTATCTTTCTTATTCATTATTTTCTATCAGATGTAAATTATTTTCATTTTAAAATTATTTAATTTGAAAGATCCATGCAGGAGAATTGAAAATGTATTGCTTAATAATTTTGTATAATAAAGAAGATATTTGTTTCATTGGCTAAATTTATAATAATAATAATAATAAAAATACATTCCTGTTTGAAAAAATTTTAACACCAAGAGAAAGAAGTCATAAGAATGTGAAATTTAATAAATATATAGCATGGTAGAACAAGCAATGCCTTCTTTGGGAGAAGGCAAGGGACAACTGTATCTAAACACATGCTAAAATGGGATGGAAGTGTGTGAATTGTAATAAATATAAAGGAAGTGATTTAAAATTATTTGTCTTCCCATGCACAGGATAGTATGGAACATTTAAATGAAGGGCTGTTTAGAGGGACACTTTCTTTTGGAGAGGAAGAAGGGACAATTATCAATACCATTTAATTACAGGTCCAACTCATTCATGTTTTTTTTTTTTTTTAATATTTGTGACAATGCCCTACAAAAATTAAGCATTTGATAACCAAGGGAGTGACCAAACATTAGAAGTAACTTTTCATTGAATGTTTCTCAAGCAGAAAATACATCTGTTGTGTTTCCGATGTAACTTTTTAGTCTTCGATCTTAACTTCTAAAATCCACTTGCTGAACATAGTTATACATATTTCTTTCATATTTTTTTAATAAAATTGTGCAGTAAGCAGTTGGACCAAAATATGTAATCTACATGTTTGGGTAGGGCCTGAATTGACAAATAGTAAAGTCTAAATTTTTTTAGGAAAATATAAAATGTATGTGTACAAAAATCTGTTATTTTGCAATTTAATTAAAATTCCAAAAGTGTTTTCTGATGTCCTAGTGTGATTCAAATCAAAGTTGCAACTTCACATCTTCCAAATTGTCCCCTGGAAAGGTCGTATGAAGTAGTTTTTAATAACTTATGGAACTTTAGCTTTTTTATTTATTATGATAGAATTACGTCAATGGCCCCAAAACTGCTACCTTTATGAAGTATCTCATTTAAATAAAATGAAATTTTGACTCCTCGCATTTGAAACAGGAATGTACAGTTGATACCTTTTCTATCACAAATAGCTACAGCTTAGAAAAAATTGCCCCCCGAAATACTGGCATTTAGCGAAATCTGATATTTTTGTTTCTCTCCAAAAGTATGAGTTAAAAATTCTTGTTGACCAAAATTTTGGAGCTATATTCAGTTCTAAGCCAATATATGTTCAACAGTGTTAACCTATAGGAAGATATCAATCAACTCTAATGAGATCTACCTTACCAGAGAACTTCGGGGAATGAACACAAAACAAAACAGCAGGTAACATTGCTTAACTATTTGTCACAACATTATTTTCAAAATTATTCTGAGTAAAGTCTTGATCCGAATATTAAAGTGTTGATACTTTTGTGTGCTTTTTAAATAATATATAATTATAAAAATTGTTAATTTTTCCCGATTCTTTCGTCAGACAAATGGTGAGTCGTTCTTTTGTGGTAATAGCTTTACTCCAGTGTGCATCTTGCTTTTTCAGATAAATTTGTATACCAGTAAGTTGTACGAATTTTCTGACATTCATAAATATTCATAAAACTTTTTTCCATTGTCAATTCATTCCTTTTTCTGAGTGGCTTACTCTCATTCCGTTGTTCTGTGACGGCATAAGCAACAAAATAAAATGAAACCATTCAGTAATTATAAAGTTTATTTTAAAGTAGTTTGTTGTTTAAATGACTAATATTCGTACACTTTCTGTAATATTTTAAAAATTCACTCAAAGGTTATATTAAAGAAAACAACAATTAAGACTCATCATAGTGCGAAAATCTACCGCACTTCCCTGCATACAATACTGCAATCATGTGTGGCTTGTTCCAAAAATTTACTTTATTTAAAATATGTATGAAAGAAAAATACTTTCATGTTAGCATTGCATGTAAATTTGGAGCAAAAATATTTCGCTCTTAAAATTTGGGCACTATTTGAAATTATAGACAGAATTATTACAGGTTATTATTGGTAACTCTATCAGTGATGTTAGTAGTAGAATTATTATTCATAGTTATGGCTGTGTGGGGTAATTTAGCACATAACTTAAAAAAGTCACACATCACCATTGAATATCAGTTGCAGGAACTTGCTAATGCAATCAAGATTACTATTTACGCCAATGAACCTCTGAGAGATCAAGAAACTCTAATTTGATAAGACAGCAATTTGCTGATTATTTCAGTGTACCCTGGCAAATGCATAAAATATAGATACAAAATAATTTCAATTTGTATCCTCTCCCTCTATTACCTCTAACTAGTATTTATTTGTATCTATGCCCAAATGTATGCTACAAAATTGTAAAATTGGCAGATCATTTGATAAGTTCTTTGTGTTCTGAATTTTTCTTACTTTTTACGTTTCATATTATTATGTAATTTTATAAGCTAATAATAATAAAATGTAATTTCTTTTTATAGTTCATTAAATTATACGGATACAAATTATTATTCTCCATTTTTTTTCCCCTCTAAATCCAATTAAGCATAATCGGGAAACATTTCTCCGTCGAACTCCATCCATGTTTCTTGTGTTTTTTTTTGTTCGTAATCTTTTCCTTTTAAGACCCATAAACAAAGTCGTTTCTCAACTTCCATGATGAATTTCTCCACATCAAAAAATCATTGATTTACACTAAATAATATTATGCAACAAAAGTAATAAATGATAAATAGCACTACTGTCGATGGACTGTGGTCCTGTTGCCGTTTCCAGACTGTGGCTCGTGTAAATGCAACAATAGGCCTGCGTAAACTCTGTGTTTACGAGTGCGGAAAAAAGTGGATAGGCTCGTACCTGCTGTTGACAAGTGGATCGGCAGTGGCGTGCTATTGACGGAAAAGGACCTATCTAATGCTGTAAATCTAGTGTGATGTGAAAAACTGTTGATCGTGTGAACTAGGCCTTATTGTAAAACAAACCAAAGGGTATCAGCTGTAATTAAATCAAGTATTAAATATGTATTGCCTAATCGCTCATGAGTTTATTAGAAACTCGTCTTCAGTTTGGTGATTCTGGAAAATTTACTTAGCTCCCTACCGATCGCTGGATTTGAAGGAGATTCTCGATGTTCATAAAAAAAACCTGGGATTATATATACTCTAAAATGAAAAAAAAATTACGTCTGATTGAAATTAATGAATAAGAAAGTTTGCCAATTCAGACAAAAAAGTGATAATGTTCGCACCTGACGAAAGGTGCAAAGATCCCGGTAACGTTGTGTAGTATTTATATTATCTCGTTTTTTGTCTCAATTACTTTCTTATTCGTTACACATACTCTACCTGAATGTTCTAATAGTTGGGATCATGAGCTTGGAGTTTACTTCAGGCCAAAATGAATTATTTTGATTAGAATAATTCCTAATCTGGTTGATTTGTCGTTTTGCCCTGGTACTGTATCTCGTAGTGCAGGTCTTCCAGACGGGCAATGATAGTGCCTGAAATCCAATATTAGATTTCCAGATATAAAACAGACTGATTCATTTTGAAAATACTATTTTGTTATTATGGGGGGGTTCCACAGTAATTAAATCGCGACGTATCGACGACCATATGCACTATTGTCGGTCACTTTGACAGTGCATATGTTTAATTACTGTTGCATCCGAGAACATTTTATTTAACAAATACACTAAGAAAGCTTTCGATCCAGAAACATCACAAGATGATGCAGTAACCATAAACAGTAAATGATCGATAACATTCGACGCAAATATCGATAGTCAAATATATGTACTTGTTGTCCACTTCGTGGTTGGTGCTTGTTTTGGTGCATTTATATATTTTTAATTGAATTATTCTTCTAAGGGATGTGTGACATTTTCTATTTAATTAGTGCAACAATCCTTATGCAAATACATTCGACTATGACGTTCTTCTGAATGGTATGTTAAACTATTTTTGTTTTTATTTGACTTTATTGTTCTTTCCAAAAATAGTTAATACATATTGAAATCAATTCCATAACTATATTTTTAACAAGAAGCATAAATCGAGTATGAGCGTTTATTGAATCATTATGTGAGTGTAAACATTAGTTTTCTTAGCTAAACAGTATCTAGCTATTAAATTAAGCAGACTATGTCTTTATCACACCTCAGAATTAGTAAAAGAAACCTTCATTTTATATGTTATACATTTTTACTTATGTATAATTTGCAATCTTTACAGTTTGTTATAATATAACAAAATTCAATTTTCTATTAGATATTATCAAGCTGCTACATAAGTTTAGTTCACCTTATTATAAGTTGCTAAAACATTTTTCATTAGTAATTGGTAAAATGTTATTAATTGGCTTACTATAATGTGTAATGTTAATGAATTGCTGTCTTTGTAAAAAGTTTCAATTGATGTATTTTATGTTTTGTTGAAGATTTTTAATTCTGTTTGTAGATGACCATTTTTTATTTTATACTGATGGCTGGTGTTCAAATACTTAACCAACAATAATTTTCGAATAATTAATAGTTTTGCTAATTTTCATACATCTGCTAATCAATGAATATTTGTCAATTAATAAGAGTTCGCAAACCATATAATTTTTTTGTTATTGTAATAATATTTTTGTGCATCCTAAATTGTAAGATGTAATTTATAAATCTTTGGAAACTGAAGTATGATATGATATGATATGTACTTCTACGTATTCAGTTACCTTGACATTACCTTTGACAGACAATAGCTTATAATAATAATTTATTTTAATAAAAATAATTGTTTGTCAAAGGTCATTTTCATTAATTCTATTAATATACAAAACAGATGTGAAATATCTATTAATATAAATTTTATATTCCTCCCCATTATTATTATGTAAATTTTCAACTGGTGTTTAAATAATCTTCTGACAGTTATGAGCTTCAGATGTCTTAGGTTATATTGTATTCATTAGAATACATTGTACGAGTAAAAACTTCACGCTTTTATTTGGAATCTTCTTTGATCCCTAGACTCCATTCAGTTGTTTCTCTCCCAGATGTTCAATTCTCTACCCATTTTCTTCCCAATAACTATTTACCTCTTAGATATTGAATAATCTAGAGAAAACACTATCATAAATATGAGCAGTAATAATGTCTTCAACTATTCATTTTTATGTCAGATCTTGCCGAATCTATTTGTTTTGACAGTGTATTTGTCTTTTGTAGTCAATAATTTAATGTTTTATTCTGATGTTTACTACACCTTATATCATTTACAATTATTGAAAAATTTCCTAGTTCTTTAATTGACTTTCTTTACAATGTAGACCCAATACATGTGTTTAAGCAATTGTAATTAATGTTCTGTTTAACTACATAGTACATATTTAAGATTTTTATTGTGTTTATGTAATAATAAATGGCCACAAGGGATGTTATAGTTTGCGCCACGAAAATGTAATACCAAGGTCACGGAGTCCTTTGGCTAAGTTGACAAATATGTCTAATAAGAGCCACCGCGGCGACTAGCAGCTAGGAACGGAGCAATTAGCTGTTACTTCACTTTGATATTACATTTTTGTGGCTCCGACTATAAGGCAAAAAAAGACCAAAATTAATCAAGAGTACCACCTTGAAGTCCTGTCTGTACATGCCGAAGAAGTTGGCAAGTCAGGATTCTAATAGTTTCCGAATGTATTTTTTATTTCAGCCACAATACAACATTTTTAACGCTCTATTTAATCTACTAATGTTTTATTGTAATATATGTTACGAAATACAGCAGATTTTTTTAATAGAGAGATAACAGTGGAAATCCTTCATTGACACCTGAGAGGAGTCCGCACCTCTCGGGTAGTGTGAGACTCTTATTCACTAAAACCACGAAACCCTTTCCAATCGACTTGATTTCCGCCCTGGGACGGCGTTAGCATTACTTCAGGGCGGAGTCGATTCTAATTTGCCACACGGCTTCTCGTCATTGTTAATTCATTCTGCCGGTGTAGCTCGTCGCCATCGCGCTTCTTAATCCTGAGGATCCTTTCAGTGTACACTGTCACTGCATTCCAGAAGTTGGTGTCCCTCAACATCACATGGACTCCGGACTGTTACAAAACACAGCAGTGGGTCGAAATGTTATGACGATCGTGTCGAACACCGTTTCATGTTTTTTCTGCACACATTACCATAAATTTAAAGGACGACTATACTTTTAAAAATACAATCATCTTTCAAACTGCTTGTAAACAAGCGTCGCGCAGTAGCTGTTCGCCAGTCTCTAGGAAGCTATTTTCGAAAGGCGACTCAATGGAAGTGGGCGTGATCGTTCACTGGGGATTGTTATTCCCAGAATAATTCATGTGTTCTGAGATCGTCTGCGTACAGACTCTCGAGCAGTAGTTTCCGTTGGCGCTTTTAATTGTACTCTGAATTTATCTTGAGTAACTGACATATTTTATGATGGTTATTCTCGTCAATAATTTCGTCTTTGTATGTTGACATTTACTTATTTTTCTTTTTTGCATAATCTATCCTTCCATGTTGTCTAATTTGCATATAATTTCTTGGTCTATCTATCTATCTATCTATCTATCTATATATATATATATATATATATATATATATATATATATATATAAAATAAATTTACTTGTAAATTCAATTGGATCCGTTTTGAGACACGGTGCGAATAGGTCGTTCTCCGTGATATAATTAGAACTTATGGTGTCCGGCTATGTACTCTTGTACAGCTGGGAAATACTCTGAAATTTATTTACTGCACGTTATACTTAAAACGCTAAATACGCTTATATTTGCCATAGTTGCCATTGAACTCGTACCGTCGATTTACATATGTATGCCTAATTGTGTACACGTGTTATGTTGTTTCGGAATTCATATTATAGACTTCTAGTGGTTGTAGAGGGGACTTAGTAGATACAATTTTGATAAGGAGCCCATGCCCGGAAATGTAACATTTGGATTACTGTTTCTCGCAGCTGTTGTTCATTCTGACAAAATTGGTAAGTGATGGAGTGAGGCGATGCTGATAACGTTCGAAATACATTCGTTGTGGAGCGCGACCGTTACGTCCAGCTTCGGCCTAAATGATCAACGTCTCAGTGTTATCTTAAACGTGTATTCTACCGTCCTGTTCTGTCTCGTCCTGTACTGCTAAATGACTGAATGGGAACTGACGTGAACGCCGACTCAGCGGAACTGATTGTAAACGCAGAACACACTATAACAGCAGTCGCCATTTTGTTTGCGTATTTGATATCGATTGGATCTTCAAACTTATTTGCATCCAAAATCCTACATTTCCGTACTAAAATTTTATTTACTGTGTTCCCTATACAAACGCTAGAAGTCTGTCATAGGAATTGTGAAATATCCTGTATAGTGTACAGGACGTAACCGTATCAGCATATTTTTCTTATTATCGAAAAATTGTGTGAAACTGATTGTTCGCGATTTATTTTAAGCAAACTATTCATTTTAATTGGGTACACTGGTCATGTTGGATAGTACTTTCTAAATATTCAACTATTACTTAAAAACCTAAATGTTACTATTTATTCTCAAAAAAATAAAACAGAATGGGTATCTTCTGAGTAATTGGAACGCAATTTGTATGCACACGTCTTTGAAGGCGTAGTAAAACACTACTAATGAACTGCTTGCCTGTCAATCCTATGGCATTCTCCGGGTACCATCATGTCGAATACGTCTTTGGTGGTAAATGTTATTTTCGGGAGGATTCTAGATCATGGAAATCTACGTACAAGTTTCAGAAGACGCTACGCATTATTTTCTGTATGTAAACAATAATAGTTTTTAATATTTGATATAACCTAACAATTATCTTTTATAAATAAATAAGCAATACAGCCAATATGGAAGAAAAATTTAGTAAACCAAAAATTCGTTTGAATACAACGTATCTTCCACAATTTTTGGAACTGTTTCAGGTAATGAAATAAAAATCAATTTCGAATGTAGAGCCTTGGACAGTCCGACGTCCTACGACGACACCGTCATTGGACGCTACCCATACCTCTAAATTCAAAATTATATTTTACCTGAAGAACTCCCAAAATTGTGTATCAAACGAATTTTTGGTTTAATTAATTTTTCTGACATTGAGTGTATTGCTTGTTCATTTCATAAAATCGTTTTTTTCTTAAAAGTAATACCTTGCGCGACTTATGTTCCTATATAAATTTTCAAAATTGACTAAGGATCACTCCTACCTGTGGTTTGTTCCTGAAAATGAGGTAACATTAATCCACCATAGGGTTTCTTTATATATATTTTTTTAGCGAGCAACCAATACCATAGTTTTCGAGAGAGAAAACGATTATATGAATGGTTGGATATATATATATATATACACACACACATTAGAACAATTATACAAATACCCGAATAAAATAGCGGAAGGGCATCTTAAACTTTATAATTAGAATAGAAAAGAAACAAAAGTAATACTTTTACATTGGAAACTGTTTAAAAGATATCGGGATAGCATTTATATTATAACTGTATTTCAAACGCGGGATCTGTGTGCGTCAAATGAGATACTTATGTAAAAATAGTAACTTTTTACGCGTCTTCTAGACCAACTTAGACGGTCTGTTGTTCTCGGAAAAGTTGCGTAATTCAGATGCTACTTTACGTTGGTCAGTGCTGAGCCGTAGAACCCGTCCATTTATGCGCTTTTATTATTTATATTGTATGCTACATGCCATAATTACCCAGAAAAAACATCTCTCTAACGTGATCGGTGACCAAACGCATCCTATTACTATTTCAGGTGTAGAATAATATCTTTACGCCTTTGTCCCTTCCAAAATTTTGTTTAAATAATATTTTACAAACTCCTCGACCCCTTCACATATTAATTTGTTCACTACATTCTTTATAAAGTCCTACGTAAAATAAAATCAACTCTTTCAGTAAACTGCTCGATGCACCATATTTCTCATAATCCACGATTTTACCCACAATTTTCTACGCATCAATTTCTGCTTTTCTTTTTAATAGCATGTTGATAACATGAGCTAAAATAACGACTCCGTGCAAACTAGTTCCGCCCACATTTAGTAGATATTGAAACCAAATAACACTGAGAAACTAACAGCTTGTTTACTAGCAACTATGATGATACATGGCTAGTTTACTTGCTAACAAGCCCACCCACCAGCAAGTACTTTTCAACTTTTCTCGTTGACTGTTTGCAGTCTGCTAGTTAGCTATATAGTGAAGATGATTATACTGGGCGAGTTTACTAGCAGACAGTAAATTCGCGGACTATTAGCTCACACACACACACACTATAAGCCAGATTTAGATCGGATTTTTTTCTCTTTCCAAACTTTAAAAAAATGGCTCCGATGTAAATAAATTACCAACAATGAAGAATTAGAGTCTGCGATTGATGGGTATTTTGAGGAGCTCGATGGTTCTTACTTTAAATAGGGTATCAAAGCTATAAACATCTTTGGGGAAAGTGTATCGAGATAAAAGGACACCTCGTTGAAAAATAATTATATTTTTCAGAATTTTTTTATAGGACGGGTACTTCTGGAAACCCCCATAAGGCCAAACATTATGGGGCTGTAGTGAGAATAAATTTGTCAAAAGTTGGTGTTGATTCCCATTTCTGCTAAGTTGATCGGGTACAGTCCCGATGTCATTGAAGTTGACTATATTTCCCCATCGGTTTCGCGGCGGAGAATATGTCCAAAACGACCGCTATATAGGTGTCGAAATCATTATTTTTGGAAGTCGCTGAGTTGAATCGTTACAGTTGAAATTCAGTCTTCATTGGCAGTGTTGTGGAATGGGTGAGAAAGAGAAAAATGTTCCAAAATGACCCCTAATTGAGTTGAATCAATCGTTTTCGGTGTCATTCAGATGATAAGTGGCGCTTTCCCATGCAGGTTGTCAGCATTCAGCCGCTGTCAGTATTCGACAAGGCGAGAAGAGGTTATAAAATATTCGTTTTGACCAAGGGGAATTAATGACGTATTATTACCTTTTCTGGTCTAATATAAGATTGAGATAAACAATACTCGAGTCACGCTGGGCATTCAGTTAAGTCTTAAATAAAACTTTAATTCTGTAGTTTAGTCAGGAATAGACCTTTTTCAAAGGTGACGTGTGTATGAAAATTTGTCTGTTAGTAATTATACGAAGTATCTGAAAAATATTCGATGCAATTATTTCTCAGACCTAGCATCAGAAATTTAATATTTATTTTGGCTACAACCGTCATAGTACACAGTCCATCACCCTAAATTCATTTTTCTTTTAATTTATCATTTATATTAAAAACTGCACGTTACCTGTTTACCTGTAGAAATCCCAAAATTGTGGATAAAACAACGTATGAACTGATTTTTTGGTTTAATTAATAAACAATTTTTTTCTTACATATAGGCTGAATTGTTTGTTAAGTATCCTTAAATTCTGTGGCAACTTAGTTGTCATATTACTGCAGATGTAATCAAATTGTTCTTCAATTATTAGGTGACAACTCAAAAAACAAGGATTGCAGAAACATTGTGAGGTATTTACTTTTGTACATATTTTTGTCTGTTATTTGGTTATTTATTTAACTAATTTTAACATAGACATTTTAGATTATATACTTTTCAATTATTTCTATTATTAACACCATAATTTGCCTTTATTATGACAATTAAAGACCTAGTACTTGTCTACAGAATGCAGAAAACACTTTTAATCATAAAAATTTAATGCTGAGAGGTTATTAGGTTGAGCTATAATCTGTCTTTAGGATCCGTACATTTATTGAATTCTCAATAACTTTAATTATGTGTTCTACGCAAGACTTTCTTAGCTTCCAAAAACAATCATTTTACTACCGATTGAATTAATATCTGATTATTTATCTCGCAGATGTTCCTGGATGCTAATAAAAACAAATGCAACAATAACCCTCATAATACACAAACCTGTAGGCTACAAGTAACATAAAAGTTAAAGTTTTATTATTTATTAAGCTTTTACAAATTAAGTGAACTGAAATGCACAGCATTAAGGTGCAAATTTGTGTGAATATGTGTCACTTATTGGCTGTTTTTGTTTATAAAAGAAACCTCAACTTAAATAGGGTTTTAGTGAAGACACTCATATATTGAGGTACACAATGATTATAATCAAAGGCACGTCGCAAACGAAACATAAAGAAAAATACTATTAATATGTTTTCAGAATCATTTTACATAAATACCAATATGTTAATAAAAATACAGTAGTGATTCTTTACTGATAATGCTTCATTCCATTCATATTAATATTCCTTAATACTATTTCTGTTTCTTTCAAGTCTATCTGTTTCGAAACAAGATATAGCCCATGTAATTAAGCAGGAACTTTTGCCAATGTAGTATTATGATTTTTAATTAATTCTTTTCTTCAAAAGAGATTTTTGTGGCTTGACTCTTCATACAGAGAGAGACCATTATCATAAAGCCTTCGGTATATTATAATAAATCAATTAAATGTTACTTGTTTTCCCAGGTCTGTGATATAAAGATTATTTATTTATTTATTCATTCTGTTTGCATTGAATGTATGTATTCAAGGATGGAAAAGAGAATGTGGATTAGCTGATATTAAACAATGGATTCAACAAGACGGAGAACTCGGAGATTTATTTCTCTCTTCTATTCTTACTAAATTTTCATTATATTAATTTTATATGAATAATTATTTTTACTGGCTATAAGAATAGATTATTTTACATTTGAAGAATGAAGTTAGAACTTCCTAAGATGGTGGTACAGCAGTGAAAAGTTTGTCAATTCTTAGGATTTTGTCCCTAACAGATGGAGCCTTATTTTTAGTTGGCAGTTTTCCAGGGCCTTGCAACCTCTCCAAGAACCAGTGCCAAGAATCTTGTACATTTCAGAACTGTCTCAGTGGCCAGAACAGGAAGGTGTCACAGAGTATAACTGACATCATTTTGACATGAGGTTATTTTAATACCTCCCTTAGCATTTTTTTCATCAATTTGATCTATTAAAAATTTGTCTTTGATTTAAGGAATCGGAGACAACCTGTTTTGCAGTTAAATGTTTACATGTTGTTTAGAGTTAGCAAACTGTGACCATGTCTTCAGACAGTAGTCCAATGTTGGTCCAAGCAGTGTATTCATTTAAAGGAAAGAACAATGATGAGGTAAGTAATAACTTGGATGTAGTAACTTAACAAAATTTTGATGTGATCCATTTTCACATAAATATTTTGTCATACAAATGAAATGTTTGATTTTAGTTTTAATCCTATACACCTCAAATTTATTTCAGCTGTGTTTTAAAAAAGGAGATATAATCACAATAACTCAAAAGGAAGAAGGAGGGTGGTGGGAAGGAACACTGGGGGAAAAAACTGGATGGTTTCCTTCAAATTATGTTAAAGAATATAATGTCCAAGGTATACTTTTCTGTTTGTGTCTGCAACCAATCATTTTCATTAACATAAGTTTAACATAAGTATTAGAGAGTTTGAATACTACTTGATCCAAGAAACAACCATATTAAATATTTAACCAAAAAATTCTTGGTTAGCATTGAAAGTATTATTGTGCATGTTTTTCTGAATATTATGTTACATTAGATTCTATATATCCATATTTTCACATATGATTTTTATCTGTTGGGGAGTTTTATGTATATATATATTGTTTTCTATATCCATGTTTTTTTATCTTTCTCATATTTTATTGCTTATATTATTATTCCATGTGTTTCATATAATGTAATTAAGCAGTGAAGCACAAATTTTCTTTCAGATAGTGCAATCACTGGTTCAAGTAAATGCACTTCTCCATCTAAGCTTTCACCCGACATTATTGCTCAACAGAAAGTTTATCGCAATCTAGTTTTGAAAGATCTAATTGATTCTGAGAAGGCTCATGTAACTGAATTACAAGGACTACTAAAAAATTTTCTTCATCCATTGGAAAAATCAGATATGTAAGAATTTAATTTAAATCTTCATCTTTATTGTGTGGCTAAATTTTGATTTGAATATATTTCATTCAAAACTTTATCCATATTCTTGATTCACGTTTGTCAGTAATTGTATTTAGAAAATAGATGATCACAATCAACTTTTAATGTTATGTGAATGAAATTTTTTTTTAATTTTGCACAATTAAATGTTATCCATCTTGTTATCTACAGAAAAAAATCTCATAAGATTATTTTATCAAAGAATGAACATAGCCTTTCCCTTTGTATTTATTTAATGAATAAGTCTTGGTTTATTAACCAGCTGAAATTTTTGACAATTTGAAAATAGACTCTGTTGATAAACCAAGAAAGATTCATGAAATAATTTTCTGTTCCTTATTTTTGTGGTCTGAATATCTTAGACACTTTTTTATTTTTGACATTTCAGAATCATCCAATCTTCACATTTTTGGACTTACAACTTTCACTTCTGTATTATGTTATCCTCCATTTATGCTATATTAGTAACCTTCTGCCATCCTAATCATTGTATTCTGTTTTTGAAACTGCATTTTTTATTTTTCTGTATTCATTCTTTTGTTTTTATTTTAATGGCAAAACTCATTTTCTTACTCTACTACATTAAATATATTTTTGTTTGTTTATTTTGAAATGGAACTTTTCTTAGAGTAATTTGTTCATATTTCTGACAGTCTATTGCAGATCTTATGTGTTTTCTCTTAGTAATTGTAAATAAATAGAGAAGTCTATGATACAAATACTGAATGTTTAAATAAATTCAAATAGAACTAGTTTAAAATCAGACTGTTAATTCATCCATTGATAGAATTCAAAGTTACCATCAGACAAATTTATTGACATTTAAGTGATGAATATATTTTGCACTTTCATGATTCATAAAGTATCAAAATTCAATAGATCAATTTGAAGTGAAAGAACAACTACAAATTACATGGGGTCACTGGCTCATTTAATGACAAAATTGGACAAGTGCCGAGAAACAACTGAAAGAAAAATAATGATACTGCTGATTAATCAAAGTGATATAAGAAGTATTATATCTGTGTTAAATATGTTAATTCTGGAAAGAGTGTTTTTTCAGTGTCATATTTTAACTTCAACATTAAAAAAATTCAGAATTTCAATTGAAATAGCGTGAAATCTGTATTTCCAAAGTTAATATATAAAATATTTAAAACAGTATCATGAAAAAATTAGTATTTGAGCTTATGATTTAGAACTTGTTCTTGTTTGGCTAGTGGAACATCTCTAAATTCATAGAACATGTTTTTTGTGTGTCTGGACCTTAGCAAGGCTACCAGTTATCTTTATGAATTCCATAAGGATGATATAGCTTATTGGCCTTTGCTTTTTTCTTGTGTGAAATTTATACTCATGGAAAGATTGGTATAAGGTCTTGCTTCTGTTTAATGTGTAGCAAACTGATGGTCAGCTTTAACTAATTTAATTTAATTACATTTGTAAATATAACTTGAGTACATTAATTTATTATGAAATTAAAATACTTGATAACATTTGATAATGTAAATGTTATCGTGCTTAAAAAATCCAGCTTAAGCCGAGATGAGTATCGCCAGCTTGTGGGAAATATCAATATAGTGGTTGAAACTCATCAACAACTATTGACAGCTTTAGAAGATTGCAACCAACGTCCTCCTCTGGAGCAACGAGTGGGAAAAGTTTTTCTGACTTCAGCACCTCGAATCAAACAAGTTCATCAGACATACTGTTCTTCCCACCCACGAGCCGTTTGTGTGTTGGACAAATTTAAGTATGTTTTTCGCCATGTACCTACTATTAATATTTTACTAGAGTTATAAATTTTCAAGAATATGTAAATGTTTCAATTTGATCTTTATTCTAGAAATGAATTGAATACATTTATGGAGTCACAAGGGGCAGCTACACCTGGGCTGCTTGTGTTAACAACAGGTCTGAGTAAACCTTTTAGACGACTTGAGAAATACTGTGGAATGTTGCAAGAACTAGAAAGGCATGTTGAGGAAAATCATCCTGATAGAGGAGATACTCAAAGATCAATTAGTGTCTACAAAGATATTGCAGTAAGTTGTTAAACTTTGTACTTCTTGTTGGATATTTATGATCTATACTTTAAGGTAGTCTTTGTATCAAAGGCTGCATGAACTATATGCAAAATATAACTAGAATATTATGAACTTATTGCCATAGCAATTCTCATACTATGCCAACATCTAAATGGAAATAAACCTAAGATTGTGTCAACAATAATTCGGACTAGTTGAAGATTAATTAAAAGTTCCGAGTAGGGAGTTGGTAAATAAGAATTCTATCTTTAAACATAAAATGTTCCATTATGTCAGTGTATAGGTAAATTGTGGCCATTAGTTGTATGTGAAACATGAAATCAGTGGTATCACTGAATCTTACAAAAAACATTCTTTTCTGCATCACTATCTTGAGAAACGAGTAGGTGTGCAATTACCTACTGAAACTCATAAAAACTTAAAAGAAATACATATTTCAGTTAGACTAGATTACAGTGAAGCATTAAACATTCCATTTCAATTAATTTGTACTTTGTGTATAATGTTCCTTCACTAGTGTATCACCATATCAACTCGGTTGATAAATTTCATAACATGTTGTGTGGCATCTATAGATTAATGTAATGCACAATTTAATATATTGCTCTGTATTTAATTCAAGGGTTGAAGTTAAAACAATGAAGAATACTTGATTATTATAAAATCAATACATTAAGTAATGTATGATGATTAATAATGAAAAATACAACCTTCATACATATAAACTTTAAATTAAGAAACAATAGCTAAGAAAATTTAAAACTGCTGGACATTTTGATTTGGATTGGTGTCGTTTTCTAATGGTGTAAAACTTAAAACTGGAAATTAAACTTACGTTTAGAGGTTGTATTTTTACATGTGTTTATATGAATATTAAATCCAGTTTTCTGACAAATTACAGACGATATTTGTGTATTGAATTAAAATAATGTTTCAGTATGTGTTTGTACCTTCATCATGTCTTTCCTGCGAAGAAATTTAAAAAAATAAATTGGTTGTTATTAAAAAGCTAATGAATCTACAAAAGTGGTTGAACAAAATATATTAAACTACTAACATAATGAAACCAAGAAACACTTACCTAAATATGTTAAATGTTAAAAAACTTTTTTCACATCATATCTAAAAAAAAAAACAAAATTTAGAAGTTCTAACAAGGCACTTATTCACAAGCTACTCACTATTGCGCTCACAGCCCAACTGATCTAGAGGACTATGAGCCCTCAAACTTACGTTTAATTTCTGGTCTTCAAGTTCTTTGTTGTTAGAAAATGATGCCAATCTGTGTAGAAACGTCCAGAATTATCATAGTTCTTGTTTCTCAATTTAATGTTTGTCAGTAAAAAGGTCATATTTCTTATTTTTTTTAACAGATGTTAATTTCTATGTTGTAGATATGATGATTAAATTTGAGAAATGACTAATAATAGTTCTGATATACTTCAGGGGTTACTCTAAATATAAGCATATTAAAAACCTGCAACATACTGAAATTCTGAAAAACAGTCTAGTGCAAGCTACTTTACTAAGAACCCTCAAATTAACCCAGATCCATGCAATACCATTGTTCCCTGTCTTTATAAATTTAAAGAACTTTCTTAACTATCTCCTCCAAAACTCCTACCTAATGACCTAGTCCAAACTTTCATCAGTATTCTTGTCTCCCATGTTAATTCACCATCCTTTCTAACTTCCTTCCCAAACAACCAAAACTTATGTATGGCCAATGCCAAGACCTCCTCAACCTCCAACACAGTTTTGATATTGTCATTCTTCTGGGTGACAAGGGCTCCACCACCATCATAATAGATGTGGAGAATTACATGGCTGAGGCACTTCGCCAGCTGGGGGATGAAAAAATTATAAACCTGTCCCTACTGACTCCAATCCTTCTATAACTTCTGATCTATAGAAAAGTTTGTTCGAACACATGGTCCTCTTAAAAAATGATCACCTTAGAAATTGAGCTCCTCACTTCAAAAAATCCTAGAACACCCACCTTTTACCTACTCCAAAAAATCCACAAACCTGGGGTCCTGGGTCGCCCAATTGTTGCTGGCTACAACTCTGCCACCAAAAGGATTTCTGCTTTTTGGGATGAATCCCTACAACCTATAGTGGAAAAACTACCCTCTTTCATTAAAGGGACTGATCATTTCCTTCGCCACCTCAATGAAGTCCCAAAACCATTCCAACTTGATACCCTCTTGTTACCAATTATGTTGTCTCCCTGTACAGCAATATCCCCCATGCTAGTGGCCTGTTGGCACTTGAATATTTCTCATCACACAGGCCACCAAGTTCCTTTTTTGTAACCCACAATACAGGAGCTGGAGGACAGGGGTGGAAATTTTGAAACATGCAAAAACTAACAATATTTGTGTTTAATAAATATTTTTGGTGGTCAAAGGGACTGATAGTATTTTTATCAATAATGTTTGTGTATATCAGCAGGGGAGAGGAGCACACTTAGGGGTGGTGTTTGGTGGTGTGTTACAATGAAATAATGCAAATATGACTGAGATTGGAGTCAAATCCAGGGATATGGATGTTGCTGAGTTTATTTATAACAATATGGCCAATGTGTGGGGATGGATCGCTGTGGGATAGACTGGGTGGAGGTGGGCAGGGGTAGAAATTGTCAAAAAACATAACCAGTCAATTTTTGTGTCAAATAAATAGTTTTGGTTTATCTCTCAGTAACATGGGTGGAAATTTTCAAACATGTTGTAGCAGCCAATACATTTGTGGAATGAAACTTTTTCCTGGTCAATGAGTTCAACCCCTACCGACATTGGAGATGAGCAATTATAAGGATAGGGATAGTGGTCGAGGTGCGTTACATAAAAATAAAGCAAAAGCAACCGAGATTGGACACGAATCAGGGCTATATATATATAACAACCTGGGCATCACTGGGCACCCAGCTAGTAGGTTCATATAATGCAATTCAAACCTCAGATTTGAAATCTGATGAAAGTTCATCAAACCTATTAAAGTTCTAAGTTATTATAATATACATTAAAAATTAATAGATTATTTTTTATATTTTAATTGAATTTCTGATTTACATAGTCTCTTTTCTTAGTCAACTGTATCTGCTACTCGAAGACAGAAAGAATTGGAGCTAGAAGTTTTAAATGGTGGAGTGAGAGGTTGGGAAGGAGAAGATCTATCTTGTTTGGGAGAAATTCTTCAAATGGGCTCTGTGGCTATTGGTCCTGATTATCGGGATCGTTACCTAGTCCTTTTCCGAAGCACTTTACTGATGCTCAGTGTTAGTCAGCGAATGAGTGCTTTCCTGTATGAGGTATCTTAAATATATCAATTTTTTTTAGAATATTGAATTTTTAATCATGTTCCTTAAATGGAAAGTAATTGTATAAATTATTTTGTAATGATTGAAATCTTTATTTATTTACAGAAAGACCAATAATCTTTGGAATTCGTTTATAACTTTAATTTCCAAGTTTCACAAAAGCTTTCAGCATTGCCATTAACTACAGAAATATATACACCTTCCATTAAATAATTGAACAACAACAATAAATTAAAATGAAATTATAAATCAGTTCAAATAAAACAAGCCACATGAGATACTTGTATGTGATATATAAATTTTATTCTTACAACTTTGGAACATTCATCAATAAATAATAAAATTAATTTAATTTAAGATTCAATTTAACAATTTTTTTTACATTGAGATCATTCCTATTTTTCAATTCAAAATTATTTCTTCTTGGGTTTTTATCTGTTGTTTCATATAATCGACGATTGCCTAATTCAGAATGAGGCCCCACTATAATCCTCACAGCATCTTCAAAAATTTTGCACACACTCTACTGCCATCTATGTGTCTACTGATCAATTCAGTTATCATGTAATCAAATATAAATCTTTACAAAGTAAATTATTAATAAACCCTTAATTTAATTAAACCCATTACATTTATACAAATTATTTCAACTTTCCATTCATTTATTTTCAATTTTTAAATCACATATAATCCCCTAATTGCAAAACTACTGCCATCTACCAGTCACCACATAAGTTCAGTTATAACATAATTTGTAATGATAGTAATTAAGAGCACCATTGTTTGGATCAAAAACATTCATTTTTATAATTTATCAACTAATTTAATTGTATAATCATTACTTTTCCAAATACTTGCTTCTACTTTAATTGCTCCTCAAGCCATCCCAATTAGCATAATATGTTCCCATAAAACCAGCTTCTACTCTCTTGTTCATTGCCTTCTCAATATTTTGATGGATTAGAATTACTTCCAATAGTTTCCTCTTAATAATAAGAAAGATAGCCAAATACAGGCTAAAGAGAAGTGATAATATAAATACCACACAATGTTTCTGGAAATCTTATTCAATTCTTCAGGTGTAGATAAAATGCAAGAGCCTAGACAGGCACAACTGCACAACTCGGTTGGAAGCCATGGACACACATCAACAATGAGAAAGCAGGATGGTTAATGTTCAAACAGACACTATAAATCTCAACAATTGCTATTATCCCTTATTGTTAATCTAAACCTTCTGTTTTTATATTGTCATTGCTCCCTTATTGTTATGTTGACCCTTCTGCTTTTCCATTGTTGTTGCATTTTCTTTGCTGTTGAGTTTTGTCAACTGAGTTGTGCAGTTCTCTCTGACTCGAGGCACTTGCATTTTTTTCTGTACCTGAAGAAAGAAGTTGGCTGCCAGAAACATTGTGTGATATTTATATTATCACTTATTTTTACTGTAATTGGCTATCTTTCTTATTATTAATTTTCAATCAGACGTAAATTTTTCATGTTAATTTCCTCTTAATCTGTTTCCTCTCTCTACATCATATTGTTATATTATCCCAGTCCATATGTTTCTCATTTTTCACATGTAGTGACAAGGTTGTGTTGAGGTTCGATCCAAGTTTCATATTCGACTTGTGATTGTTTAAATTCATTTTGTTACCTTTTATAATATGACACTAGTCATATTGAATACAACACATAAGAACAAAACTATATTTTTATAAAAACTGCATGAGAGTATTAAAGAGCCCATTACTGTACATCATTCTCAGACTTATAAATATGGTATATCAATTCAGTTTTGAGAGACGATAACAATTAATTAGTGTTTCACAACTATACGAACTAAAAAATAAAAAAGTTGTCACTAAAATATTTTAGATGTATTCATTTCATTAAAATTTCAACAACAGTATTATTTAAAACTGTCATAATAAGTATAAAATATTCATTTTTGAAAATTATGTTTGACAGCATAATGTATCACTTTCTGATAATTATAAATATTTCGCAATTGTTTATAAATACATACATACATATAGTAACGTTTGACCACATGACTTCGTCGCTTTCAACAATTTATATAGGGTGTCAGGTAATGTTTTAGTAGGAAATTACCAAAACAATTTTTCTATATGTAATTTATTTCCCAAGCAATGAGATATGTACATTTCTGCAGGGAGTTGTTATTATTTCTCGAAGACAAACTTCATCTACAATACTTTTATGCTCCAATTTTTGGAGCTCTATCCCCTGATGAGTCCTACTTCCTTCAGTTCCCTGTAGCTACACTGTACTTCAATTTCAAGCTATCTCTCTTTCCTTTCCATACTAATATTGCAATTATTTTTGACAATGTCATATCCTTGCCAATATTATATATATATATATATATATATATATATATATATATATATATATATCTTGAATCCCAGCCTTGAATATTTTCAGGCTTTTGATTCCCAGCCTTTTGCGAATATTTTCAGTCTTTCATTCTTCTCCATTTGCCTCTATGCCATGAACATATTTGAGCATATTACTACACCTGAGCATATGCTTTCTTTAGAGCATATTTCTCCCATATTTCTATTATTTTCCAACATCGTGACCTATTCTTGTTAGGTGTCAATTGTTTCTGTCAAATAATTAGTATGCCATGGTTTGATTTAGTCAATTCATGTCTGGCCAGCATGCAGTTAAGACCTACTATCACAGGTCTGTGAAAATTTTATTATTATTTCTGCACAGCCCAACTGGACCAACTGTTGATTTCTTATCCAAATGTATTAATTAATTTATCTTGACACATTTTTCTTAATTAAATATAATGTTAGTTGCTGTATATTTAATAAATTCTGTTTCTCTAGGGTAAACTACCTTTAACTGGTATTAATGTCACAAAATTGGAGGATTCTGATTCCTATAAAAATGCATTTGAAATTTCAGGTTAGTATTATTTTTATTGTATTTGTTAAACTTTTCATAATATTAAACTATAGTTTGCTATTGTTAGTGTTAGCAGCTTCATTTAAATTAACAGGAAGTTTACTGATCATTCCATCTTGTATAACTAAATTTAAAAATGTGCTAGTATTATAGAACCTTCAGTCATTTGTTCTTTGCTTACAAGACCATAAAAGTCTTATTTATGTTATTTTTAATGATTAAGTTACTGTAATCAAACAAAATTAACAGAACTTAGGTATTCAAAGTAGGTGAAACTGGCTTAAAACATTAAAGTTGCTCCAATTTTTACCCAGAATAGAATGTATTTATAAAGCTGACTACCAGATTTGGTCTACAAAATACATAATTTTAAACAGATTTTACACAATGCAATCTTTGGATCTGTTTATTTGGGCACTTATATTTTTGGGAAAGACTGTGAGACAGGGTGGATCAAAGCTCAGCTGGAAGAGGACTTGTTCAAACTCAGCTTGACTCACACATGTCAACAGATTTGTCATGACAGTGGTAGGCAACATATGAAGATATCATTCATTGGAATGCTGTTGTTCCAGTACCTGGAACACACACAGACACACATATATAATCTGTCAAGCGAATTATTTTAAAATTATTATATCTTTATATCATTATTTGTTATTTATTTAAGTATAACACTAATTAATGATGTTATTGATCCAGGTCCAATGATTGAGCACATTATCGCAGTTTGTCAAACACGAGAGGATCAACAAAATTGGGTAGACTGCTTGAAGCAACAAATTCGTACAGTTCGGAAATCATCAGTTTCATCTCCACCACCTATTTCACCTCCTCCAAGCAAGCCACAGCCTTTACCTCCACCTCATGTAAGTTATGTTCCATATACGGAACTTTCTGCTTATTTTGCAGAATTAGTGAAACGAGGAGTAATTACACGAATTATTCTTAAATCTCTTCTGTATCCTCAATTTAAAGAAAATACTGTAATTAACATATTAGGTGTTAAAATAAGGCACAAGCACAAAGTTGAATGTGTTATATTCCCACAACAAATAAGCCTTGAAACTTTTACTGCTGCTCACACATTTATTGCCTCTACAGACAGTGACAGTTCAAGCTCTTGTAGTGAAAGTAGGTGTAGTAACAGTGTTGATACTAATGATTATAAATTTGGAAGACAAAATGCTATTGACATTAACAGTGATGATGAAAGTTCATTATATTGTGTCCCCAGCAATCCATTTGGCTTTATCAATTACTATGATCCCAGTAGTAAAGTAAGCTGTGATGAAAACAGTTTTCAAGAAAATATTGTGTTGGGTGCTGTGCGAAGTGACACTTCTCAGCCCATTAATACAGGGCCTTATGATAACCTTGGGAGAACTTCTAAATGCAGTTTTACCAATATTGTAAACTCAGATTCTCAGAACATGGTACAGAATCTAGAAAATAAGACTGTAATTTCAAATAAATCTAGTTTTGAACTAACTCCTTGCCACAGGAGATACTCATGTACAGTTTGCGAAAATCTTGATTTCAATGAAATCAATGCAAAAGTTGCAAAATCAAATGAGTCCAGCTTTGAGTATAATCCTTGGCATAAAGAATATCCTCATGAAGTGTGTGAAAATCTTAGTCATTTAAAAGAGGGGTTAATTGTGCAGACGACAAATTATGCAGATATTAGGCAGAGCTTGCCAGCATTTGTCTTAAGTGAAAAATGTACAAGTGCCAATGGGTTTAATAATTACTTCAGTTCCAAAACATTAACTACACAGTCCCTACCAGCACTGCCTGAAGATATAGCTTCACCTTCAACAACACATTCCTCTTGTCTTGACCTACCTGTTAATGTAATTCCCATGCCATCAACAGTGTTAGCAGAATTGTTATATAACTTAGAACCTAATGAAGCAATTAAAGTTGAACATTCAAAAGTAGAGCAACAAGACAGTGCCTCGAGTGGTCACAGCATTGAAAGTGTGCAGACTACTATTGAGAGTGATGAAAAAACTATAAACTGTGAATTATCCCAAAATAAAATTCTACAAATTTCAAAATATAAAATGAACTGTATGCCTTTTCCTGTTACAGACCTTAAAATGAAAGAAAAGGGTTGTGATTTCATGAGTATAACTTCAGAAGCAGCACGTGATGAAAATTTTTGTATTAAAAGTGTCTGTGTTTGTGACAAAGATGTAGCTTGTAATTCTTCTCGTTCATCAGATTCTGGTTTAGCTGACATTGCCGAAAATTCGGCCCTCACATCTCCAGATTTGTCAAATGCACTTCCAGAACACATAAGATCTGTATTTAATAATAAAATAAACCACTTTTCAATTCCTCCTGAATCATTGACTCCCAGAGAAAGTAGTGATTTTGACGAGTCTTGTTATGAAGCTCAGTGTATTTGCACTTCTCCTTTTGGCTCTACACCACGTACCTCCGCTCAAACTTCTTTCACGTCAGAGAAGATATTCATTGATGTCAAGGATTCTCTTGCTTCACACATAACTACATCACATATAAATCAGCCCTCCACGGCGTCGCAAGTTTACCAACCAGATAATGAAAATAACAGAGTGCCTTCTGTTGGTATATATCGTTCAGGAATGTATGCTCACTGGTGGCTGAAGAAAAAGTTGCCCACATCAGCACTGGCATCTACTACTCTTCAAACAGGCAAGGGTTTGAAGTTCTTTGATGTTTGGAGCAGTATGCTGTTTAACATGTTTGCTGCCTCATGTTTGCAGTAACAGTTATTAACTGATGTTTGTGAGAATAGTAAAGTAAAATGTGTTAATTCTTGCTTGTCTATTTAGACCACTTGCTGAAAGAGGCTATATTTAATTATTATAAAAATCATATTTTTAAAATAAAAACATCTGTACGAGTTTAAAATTAACAAATTGATAATGAAGTAGCCAATAAACAGATAAAATTTGGAGATAAAATAAATAACACACATTTCTGCAAACCTTGTTGCTTTCATGAGATGTTGATAATAGTATATCTTATTTAACAATACTGCCTTAGGTAGCCCCTTATGTATCACTTCTTCCTACATCCATAACATGTTTTCTGAATGTTTTAATGAAGAAAATTAGAATTCTGTGAAAATAATATTTGCCAATTTATTGATAGAATTTAACATCTCATGACCACTGTTTCATATCTGTAATGTTGTTTCTTTATAAAACTCCATTCGCAATACCTTAGTCATTAATGGCCCATCTTCAGCCAATTTACTAAAATTCAGCTAATTGAAATTCTATGCACTGTAAATCTAACCCTCATCTCCATTTATTTTTAGTTAAATCAAGTTAAAGATTATCTGATGGAAGCCCCCTTAACCCTCCCTTTGCTGAGATTGACAAGAGAGATTTAGAGAATTCTTGTCATTTATATATATATATATATATATATATATATATATATATATATATATTGGTATGGAAAGGATAGAGAGATAGGTTGTGGCTTACCTGAAAGTGAAGTGCGGTGTCGCCATGAGGAACTGAAGGTTGTTCTTCAAATTTTCGGAGGCTCTCAGCCTCCTTCTTCAGGAAGGAGTGTTACACCATTCCGTGCACCGGCCGGCTGCGGACTGCACGGAATGGTGTAACACTCCTTCCTGAAGAAGGAGGCTGAGAGCCTCCGAAAATTTGAAGAACAACCTTCAGTTCCTCATGGCGACACCGCACTTCACTTTCAGGTAAGCCACAACCTATCTCTCTATCCTTTCCATACCAATATTTTTGACAATGTCACATTCTCACTACTACAATTAATATATATATATATATATATATGACATTTTTTATATAGATCAGTTCTCACAAATTAACTTTATAGAGAGTACTTTAAATAATTTTCATCCAAATTTAAAATTTACTTATGAACTTGAATTGAATTGTTCTCTTAATTTCCTTGATGTCTCTGTATTTATTCATAATATGTCCATTCTCACCAAGTTTCAAAAACCTACATATTCATAACATGTACTTGATTTTCTCTTTTGTCACTTCCTAACCAAAAGAGAGCTATGGAGCACAATCTTACAGACAGAGCTATATTACTTTCTTACTCTACCCATCAACACATAATTTTTTTTAAAACTTCTAATGAGTACTTGTTCAATTCTATCAAGAAACACACAAGTATCAGATTGATACTCCCATTCTCTTCAACCAATCATTTTTCTTGTCCTCCCCTATTACAAAATATTACATCATGAGATTGTCCAAATTTTTAAACAATGTATCCAATTTTTCTATATTTTATATTTTAGTATTTGTTTTGTCAGCTAGGTAGTAGTTCCACATGTTATTCAATAAGCTCTAACATTTATCAACCCCTGAAGAAAACATTGAGTGAAATTTATTTCATCATCTAATTTGTATGTTTATTGACTATTTAATTATTTATTTGTTAATTTTAGATCAGGTTTTATATGAGGAAATTTAGATTAGGTATTTCTGTAAGAATTTAACACAGATCAAATATTCACAGCTGGTACTCTAATTCGGAAATGATCTGTCAAATTTTTTTTATTATTTAATAAAACTTTTTAAAAATTTCCTAATTAATTATCATGAATATAAATAAATAGTTACCAGTACAAACTACTATGATGTGAAATAAAGAGCAATTTATTACTGAATATGATATTAATGGCTATGTGGATTGTACACACATTTTGCAGAAGGGGGTTCACCATTCTGTAATTTCAAATTATGGGTTAGTGCCCCTCATTAACTTAACAGGAGACCACAATGTATACATATCTCTCAATCGTGGTCGACCAGCACAAGGCACAGAACTCTGCCCTGAGAAATGAGGCTAAGGCCACTGAAAATTTGACAAGCTCCTTTCTATATCATATGGCAACACTGACTCTTGAACTAAGATAAACTGAAAAGTCTCTATACATCTTCCCTGTCCAGATCAGATAACTTTATCCATTCCACCTTTACACCTAATAAGACTGACTAGTTGCTAGGTTTGGTAATTGGCATAGTAGCTGAATTAGCAAAGCATGTGTATAATAAACAAATGGTCTGGGTTTCATTCCAACCCTGCTGAATATTTTCAGTCTTCCTTCTTCTGCCTTCCATCTCTAAGCATAAAACATATGCTTTTCTTTGTGTGTAATTCTATGCCTGAGCTAATACTTTCTTATAAAGTGCATTCCCATATTTTCTCACACTATATATATATATATATATATATATATATATATATATATTTCCTTAATGGATTCTCCTAATATTGTATTTATTCCTTAATGGAAGCTCCTAATACTTCATCCCCTCTACTCTATCAATTCCTCAACTAAACAACTAATTGTCCACAATAAGACTGTCTATATTTGCCTGGTCAGGAACTGGACCCGGTGGCCGAGATGGTTAAGGCGTCTGTGTACTGAGAAGTACACCGCCTGGGTCAAATATTTTCAGTCTTTCCTTCTCTCTGCTTTGAACATATGCTTTTCTATGTGCGTAATTCTTCGCCCGAGCATATGAATTCACATAAAGTGTAATCCTCCTATTTCTCATATTTATTTCTATCCTTCCTCACTATCCAAGTTTGAATGTGACTTTGTCACCAAATTAGCTCCAATTCCTTAATGGATTCTCCTAATATTGCATATATATATATATATATATATATATATATATATATATATATATATAAATTGCAATATTGTTATGGAAAGGAAAGAGAGAGAGGTTGTGGCAGTGAAGTGCAGTGTAGGCATAAGGAACCGAAATTTTCGGAGACCTCAGCCTCTTTCTTCAGGAAGGAGTGTTACACCATTCTGTGCAATAGTCGGCTGCAGAGTTTTGACTGCCGCACAGCTAGTAGCCCATAAACAATTAACACCCCATCAGGCCACTAACTTTCCGTGGGTTTTACAGGGGTGGACAAGGAAATTGTGGAGTTTGGGTGAGCATCTGAAGGCAACCCTTGGGCAGGTGGGGAGGATGGTTTTAAGTTCAGTGTTGGATTGCAGTCCAGTGAATGCTAGGCAGAGAATGTAATTTCTGGTGAGGACAAACTGAGTGAGAGAAATCAGAAAATTGGTGGTGGAGAAAGAATTTTGTGGCCTGCAGGACAAGAAATATTCAAGTGTCGCTAGTCCATTGCCATGGGGAATATTGGTGTAGAGTGAGACAACGTCTATAGAAACCAAAAGGGTATCAGATGGAAGAGATTTTGGGAGTTCATGGAGGTGTTGGAGGAAGTGGTTGGTGTCTTGGATGAATGAGGGTAGTTTTTCTACTATTGGTTGGAGGAATTCATCCACCAATGCAGAAATCCTCTCAGTAGGGGAGTTGTAGCCTGCATCTATTGGGCAGCCTGGTATACTAGGTTTGTGGATTTTGGGGAGCAAGTAGGAGGTGGGTGTTCTGGAGTTTTTTGGACTGAGGTGTTCAAAGGCAGCTGATGACAATTTTTGGAGATTTCCATACGAACAAACAAATTTGTTTATTTCTGAAGATATGCTGAATTGGGGTCGATGGGTATAAGCTTGTACGTTCTGTCATCTCCCAGCTGGCGAAGTGCCTTAGCCATGTACTCCTCCAAGTTTATGACAACAATGGTTGAGCCTTTGTCAGCCGGGAGAATGATAATTTCCTTATCATTTTTGAGGTTTCGAAGGGCTAGCTACTGGTTAAGCGTCGGGTTTGTTTGTTTGGAGAGCGACTTAAGGAAGGATGGTGAAGTAACATGGAAGACTAGGGTGGGGGGAATGTTTGAAGTGGGTGGTTGGGTGGGAAATTTGGAGGTGACAGTCTAGACACTTATTTTAATTTGGATAGGCAAGGAGCTGTGGAGTTATGGGGATCAATGCTGATAGGTTTCTTAGTGAAATGTAGTTTCCATTGAACTGTTGGGCAGAATTTAAGGGTGCCATGGACAAGTCTGAAAGGGGTTAGGGTGGGGATAGGGGAGAATGTGAGACCCTTGTCAAGGACAGAAATTTCATCTTTGCTTAAAATTTTTGATGATATGTTGAGGATGATGTTGTTTGTGGGTGGTTTTATTGGGTGGGTTGAAGTGCCAAAGTCGTGGGTTTTGGTAGGTGGAAGAGGTCTGCCCAGCACGGTTTAGATGAAATGAGAGGGGGGGGCGATGTTTGAGGAAGTCAGGAATGTGTTGGAATTTGTATATTGGTGCCTGTGGCCTGTTTAACTAACTTTGTAAACTTATGTAAGTGGCCTTGAGTGGAGACTTGGCAGAAATTGGTAGCGTGTTTGAGGGTGGTCACGGCGTTTTTATCAACATTGGGGAAGCGGGAAATTATTTCATGGTGGGTACGGGTTATGTAGAAATAGAATGCCTGAGCATATGAATTCACATAAAGCATAATCCTCCTATTCTCCTATTTATTTCTATCCTTCCTCACTATCCAAGTTCGAATGTCACTTCGTCACTAAATTAGTTCCTAACATTATATATAAAATACTCATTTGGACAGGAAGAGAGAGAGAAAACAGCTGCTGCTGGCCTCAAATTTATAGTTGGCAGGACCAGGTTAGTTATCAATGACCTTACCAGATGTTTGCAAGGGCCTAAGCAGAACTTCATGTCATACTAGCTGGTCGCACACTGTTGAATTAAAAAATTAAAATCAATATGCAACATTGATTGAAATTGTAGGTGTTGTAGCTCTGGCCATAAGATGCTATGCGGAATTGTGTTTTTGACAGTGTTACTGTGGTTAGAAATGTTTTTGGGAAGAGGTATTTTTGTTTGGCTGATGTAGAAAGCATAGCAGAGTCTGTAATTAATCTGGTAAATGATATGGGAGGAGAGGTATGTATTGTTTTATTTGATTTTGTAGGTGGCTATTTGTGAAGAATTTTTAGGATTTTAGCAGAAAAATAGTAATGTCTTCCTACTGCAAGGCTGGCAATGTGGGAAAGGGGGGGTGGGGGCTAAAAGACCATATGAGGATGTTGCAGAAGTTGGGAAGATATCTGAAGACAACTGATGGGCAGATGTGGAGTATTGCACGAAGGACCTTTTTTTATATCTGGATTGTATTGCATTCCATTGTAGACCAGGCAGATATTAGAGTTTAGTTTTTGTAGTCCGGGTAATAGATTGTGGTGAGACGTGGTCTACATTTTTTTTATATTGGTCAATTGTGGGTTTGGATAGCATTGGATATGGAATAGGATATTTGTTTTTGGAGGAGATCAGTAGGCTTTTTTTTATTGAAGAAGGCTATGAGGATCTGGTTGGCATAGGCAGTCAGACTGTTCCAGGTGAACAACTTGTAGGGTTACCTGAAATTTAGAACAGAACAACAGTACTGCACATTGCCAGATGATCGCACAGTCTCTTAAATTACCTTCACACCAAACACTTCCTCGCATACAGTTTAGCCCTTATGTAAGTTCATATTTACTCCACATGGAATAGTCTGGCCACAAACATCAACCAAATTCTCAATTCCTTCAAAAATAGAAAATACTCTGCTGACCTCCTTCATCCACATAATTGTTTCAGAGTCTCTTTTAAGATTTATTTCTTTACTCATCATTTGGAATTGTTTGAATTTGAATGCAGCATTGCAAAATAGAACACAATATTGTACATTATGACAAATTGAAAATGTGTTTAGCATAAAACTGACTTTTGTTTTATGGGGAATCTGAATATATTATAAAAAGTAATGGTTTCCATTCAATATTTCAAAGTTGGGAAGGGTGGTCCCACACTAAAAATGTAATGAGAATAGGCTAATGTAGCACAAGCAGATGTTTCATTTGAAAATATTAATATTCCAGCTGGGCGATTTTTCCATTAAAGATCATAATTGGGTCTGTTTTTTATATATTTCTATTTGTCAAGCTTAAATAAACACGTTTGTGTGTGTGTGTGTGTGTGTGTGTCAAACTGATAAAATAATTAGTAAAGCAATCCATCAACTGAGGCTTTTATTTATCTGCATAAAATAACATGACTAATTATTGTATATAGGGTGTATATTACTAAAATTTTGTAACATAATAGGACATGATTTTCTTTTGTTTGTAAATATAACATAAATCAGTTGATTTAGTAGTGTGCATTATTTGTAGAATTAACATTACTTATTTTATGGGTATAATTATATTGTAATTTAATGTCTTATTTTGACTGTGTTCTACTGTAGAGTAGGAAAATTTATTCAAGTGGAAATACATTGATTAATTTATGTACAAATACCTGAATGTAAGTATTCTTTTTTGTTGTTTCAGAAGAGTGCCTTAACAGCCCCAATATCTCCTCGAGTTAGCTTGTCACAAGTAAACAATATAAGATTTACTTCATGTCGACCAGGCAATAAAGGATGGAGCATTTCTTGTCTCCGACCTTCTCCTCCTCTTCGTCCTTGCTTAGCACTTTGTCGTGATGACAGTAACAGGAAAAGTGGACGAAACACAAGAAAGCCTAGTAAGCCTAAGTTAATTTTGTACTTTATTTTTAAAAAAGCAAAAGGTTTTTGTTTGCTCAATGTGGACTTTTTGTTGTATCTGTGTTTTCAAGTGCAAAAATATGCAAATTAGAATTTGTCTGTAATTGCGAAATAGTCCACTATGAATTTTTTTTGTAAATCATTATATAATGTCATAACATTCCCAGATGTTTGTGTGTCATAGGTATCATTTTTAATCCACAGTAAGAAAAAAAGTGCCATTATGAATAAGCTGAAAACTGCTATTTTTCTGTAGGAAGCCTCATACAATTTGGTTTTGTACAAGTTTTAGCACTTGGGACACACATTCTATCAATGAGTACCACACTAAGGATTGTTAAAGATCTATGATACAATGACCTGAAAGGAGTGTCCAGAACATTATACCTTTGCTATGGCCTCTCAAAAATTCTCAATCTCTTTGGAAACAGTTCCAATTTGATGCATATTCACCATACTTTTAATGAAACTTTACTGCCCTCCTGTGATCTGCCTTCATAAAGTGATTAAGAAAGATATTGCATCTAGTGTCCACAGAATTCAAGTAGTACAGGGTGTGGCAGCATAGTTTACTGTTCTGAAGGGCCAATAAAACAGATTATGTTATAGTTATTATAATTAGATAAATAATTAGCAAAATAAAATTAACTGCTAATATAAATACCGAGCAACGCTTCAGCAATCCTGGTTGCTTTCATCTGGTGATTTGAGTAAAGGAAGAGGTGTGAGAATAACACACAGCACAACCAGGTGATGAACTCTAAGGATTGAAGAAACATTATGTGGTATTTATATTATAACTTTATTTTGTTTGTTGTTTGGCTATTTATTTATCTAATTATTATATTTTAAACACAGATTTATTATGTTTTAGGTATTGTTTTAATTATTGTTCTCCTTATTATACAAAATTGGAATTTTAAGTTTACATTTTTTAAAATTGAAATTGGCATTTGTCCTCCATTGGTGATACAAAGATTTACCTGAATTCGTAAGTGTTGTCAATACAGTAATATGAATATGTGACTATTGCTGTTGAGTAAGGGTCATTGGACAATTGTGAATTTTTAGTGAGGTACTGTCCTAAAAAAAGTTACAAATCTGTTAAACATGATGGCCAGTGAAGATAATCCCTGAAAGAGGCACCCGGGCATGTGTTCTGTAAAACCCTAATAAAACCTGTTTAAACCAGACATTTTTTACATACATTTTGTCTAAATTTGGCAGAAATACATTACGATCACAAGTCACTGTGACTGCAACCACATTCTCATCAAAAAAGTAAGGACCAATAATCCAAAGTGCACACCAAACAGTTATATGTTTACAACACTTCTCATGAAGTGCACTGCGATTGTAATCACCCCAGTAGCACATGTTTTGCTTGTTGACACATGCAGACAAGTGATAATGAGCCTTGTCACTAAAGATCACAATTTTGTAATCATGAAAGTTTAAGGAACACTTCACATGTATTTCCAAGCAGAAAAATCACGTGCCTTAAGCTTTTACAATGCAGCCAACTAGTAAGGATGAAAGTAGGGGTCATCATGAAAAATTTGTCTCATGGAATGATCAGAAGTTCCAAGGACAACTGTATTATTGCATGCCAATCACAAGAAAGACTGCCTTATTTCCACAATGTTTTGGGCTGATCTTGCGGGGTGAGAGAGTACACTTTTAGGGTGATGAATGACGTCCACAAATTTCCTGCCAGTAGCATGAGCTCCAGCAGCAAATACTGGCAGTTAGAAAAATAAGTGCCAATCCATTTTAATCATTTTCTAATAATTGAAAATATCCTAGAAGGAGATTCATTTCTTCAGCCAAACTTTTCATGTAATTTAGCATCAATCCCTAGAGGAGCCAGTGAAAAACCAAATATTTGTATAATCATTGGAAAAAGTTCGAAAAAGGGAAACTATATTTGTTTTTGTATTGAAGCATTTAGTATTGGGTTAGAGGAAAAGAGGGAGAGAAAGAAGCTAAATTTGCTATTCAATGCCAAGAATTGCCAAAAGTCACAGAATGGAATTAGGTACAAAATCCAGAAACATATTTATGTAGATGGGTCAATAATTTAAAATTAAATTATAGGAAGCAAAAAAATAGACATAGACATGAATCCACATAATAGTTTAAATTACTTAATGGAAAACTAATTTGATAAAAATGTCGAGGTTTATCTCTATTTACTATTCTAATAAATATAGTAAATGGATTATAACGTACTTATCAAGAAATAATGAAATAAAAATACTCAATGCTCCGGCTATGAAAATGTGACTCTTTCATCAGGTCCAAATGGTCTGGCAACAACTAAAACAATCGGTAGATTACATACTGAACCACTTTATTTC
The DNA here is from genome assembly GCA_037074705.1 of Zhengitettix transpicula. Taxonomy (NCBI): domain Eukaryota; kingdom Metazoa; phylum Arthropoda; class Insecta; order Orthoptera; family Tetrigidae; genus Zhengitettix; species Zhengitettix transpicula. The sequence goes on from CM073592.1 coordinate 84,778,625, forward strand.
AATTAAAGAGGAAGCTTCTCCAGCGAAACTTGGGGTTAAGTTCAGACCTTGATACAATTCCAGTTAGATGGCCGACCTACTTCACCAGGCACTACAACCTGTCTCAATTCTTTATCCAGGAGTAATGGTGCTCTGTATTGGATAGTTACTTTTTAATAAATTCAGATACATTCTTTTGAAATATTTATTATTTCACCACAGAGACATTTAAAATAAAACGATAATATTCACTTAATTGTTTTGTTCTCTCTCGCCAACCATGCATACTCTCATGCAGCAATAGTCTTTTCTCTTACATATAATAATTATCATAGATATTTTAATATCAGCTGATATTACCCAAACGCAAAACACAGAAATAAATTAACATTGGCTCCATTACAGGCTTATTAATTTCTCAAGGCATTTGGAATAGATAAACAATCTGGCATATTGTTTGACTGTTCACAAATTTAAAAAATTATTTTGACTCAAATAGATGACAATTTTTTAAGAAACAATAATTAGTTTTAAAATTAATTTAAATAAAGTTTGTACAGCAGTACCCTTTTTGAATCATGCACATCTATATTTTAAAACTATTATTTGCATTATTTTTTAGGTGACAAAAGTTTTGAAGAAGATGCCCAGATATTAAGAGTTATTGAAGCTTACTGCACTAGTGCAAAAACTCGATACACTGTTAATTCAGGTATGCATCATCATCTCATTTTATCATATTTAGAATGATAATATATATTTTTTAAAAAATTGATTACTAGTTAGTGGATGGGTTTTTATTCTAGTCCATCATTGCAGGAAACTGGAATCACACTTTTTCAGTATAATTTTGATATTATAGTTTGTAAAGGTTAAGATGATTGTTTATTATTTTGTTGAAGATTACAGTTGAATGGAATTAAATTCATAAAATATGAATTCTAAGCCAAAAATATGTTTTAACAAATTATCAAGAACTTACAAATACTAGTATTACCTATAATTAATTTTTTCTATTTTATGGCGGTTGGTGAATAGCCAATAAAACATTATGGTATTGTACAGTAAGGATATGGATGGATTTCCAAATAAAATTTTTAACTGTTACACAAACTAGGGTTACCAATTGTTATCTTCCTGCAGTGTTAATTATATGTAGAATCTAGTTTTAAGAAAATGCAAGTTATGAATGGGAATATCACACAAGCATCGACAAAACATTAACATTGCATTTCTGTATTGTATACATTCTTATATTTCAAGTTGTTTGCAAGCTGTGGTAATTTCACGACAAGCAAGACCAGTTCAGTCTGCTATTTGATGACAACCTAGAAAATCAATCTTTCTAGAATGTTACAGTGTATTTCAATTTTACAAAGGTACTTGTAGTATTAATATTTATTTTAGATTTTTTACTCTCAATATATTTCATATTAGTATCAAATTTATTAAGCAGCTTCGTGGTTAATTTTTTCTGCACCTCCAGGTATTTGTTCTGTGATTTGAAAGGTACCTTTCCTTCTTTCATAAAATAAAATAAATTCTAACCATATCAGTTAGTCAATCTAACTCATCTTAAATATTATTTATAATTGAAGTGCTTTCAAATACATATGATTGGATAGTTTAACAAATCATTTAGCCATTGAATAATATTTATTAACTGAATAAAACCTCATCAGGTTCCCAACAAGATTAAGTATTCATTAATTCAAAACATTTTGATGATGTGCTCTTCCATTGTTGTTGGTGGATTGCAGTTACTTGTGTAGTTACTGTTTAACTAATAATTATTACATTAATAAAATTCAGTAATTGCAAATAATTGTAAGACAAGTAACCACAATCTACCTAATGATGTTTGCAAAGCACACCATCAAAACATTATGTATTTTAAATATTTAACCTGGTTAATCTGACTTAAATATGACAATCAAAACCATTTTTCATAATAGTATGTTTGTATTATTGGCTGAGAATTAATGAAGAATAGATGCACCTGCACTATACATACACATTTTCGTTTTAACAACCTACAAATCCATATCCACTATAATGTAACATATTATGGAATGTTTCAACATTCAAGTCTTCAAATAATTTAACTCATTCTCATAGGCTTGTATCAAACAGCTTGTGCTTGTACATTGTTGCACACAAATTAAAATACCCAAATGATGATTGGAAAACATTTCCAAACCATAATACTGTCCCCACCAGCTTGAAGGGTTATACTTGTGCATTTGTGTTCCATGATTTCATGCTGTTTCCACAAATTTCTCACTCTGCCATCTACCCAATGCAACTGGAATATGATTCATTGGACCACATGATATTTTGCCAATCCTCAACTGGCCAGAACTTGTGTTTCTGTGCAAATTGGTGATGTTTTCTCTTGTTCACTATAGGAAGTAAAGGTGTTTGATTTCCATGTCCCGTAAGCTGCAGCGTATGGAAAAAAGTTTATTCAGAGGTAATTTGAGAGGATCCCTGATTATCAGCAGTTATTTTTTTTCACTTTTTCTGTTGTTGTCTTTGTACCAGTCTTGTCACTTTCATACTGCCAGAGCTTTGACTAGTTGCTACATATTGCACTTTCAAATCCAATTTTCAACCTGACAGTCCAGGCTTTAAACTCATCAATAACAATTGCTCTTGAGCATTTAACAAATACAGCTGATACTCACTTAATTGTTTTGAATGCCAACTATCATCCCACATTCAAAAGTCATATAGCATTTAATTTACCATTCTTGCCAGAAACAAATCACTTCTGTCATGGTAAAAAAAAGTGCTTCCCTTTTTATATCAGTCTAGCCCTCCAGCAACTTCATCATGATATAGTAACTAATTTGTCTATAAGCAACAGATGGTCATATAATGTGGCTAGTCATTGTAAATCCCAAAAAATTTAGTAGAAAACAGGGGCAGTTGGAGAAAAGAAAATACAACTAAATGTGTATCTAAAATGTGCATATAATGCACTGCCAGAAGTACATGCATGTTTATTAACATATAGACATGACTTATCTAAATTTGAACTTTAAATCTTTAAAAAAAATTGAATATTAAGGCCTTGATTTTAATTAATGTTGAATGATACAGGTCATCAATCAGTAGTGGAAAGTCCGGGATTATTGATGGACAGACACTGCTGTACATGTTGGTTACAAGGTAGACATGTGAAGGCTATCCTTAGATAGGAGAGAAATGTTCCTATGTGGAAGTTTTTGATTTCAGGATCAGAATGTATCCCAGAATAAACATTTTGTAGACCTGTCGAATAAGATGTTGATAGCTTGATCAGAAAATGTTTGAAGAGAAAATTTGTGGGTAATTTCTGTGTGTGTATGTATATATATAATATATATATATATATATATATATATATATATATATATATATATATATATATATATATAGTAAGGATATGACATTGTCAAAAATAATTGCGATACTGGTATGGAAAGGACTGCAGTCTGCAGCTGGCCGGTGCACTGAATGGTGTAACGCTCATTCCTGAAGGATGAGGCCAAGAGCCTCCCAAAATTTGAAGAACTACCTTTGGTTCCCTATGGCTACACCATACTTTACTTTCAGGTAAGCCACAAGCTATCTCTCTTTCTTTTCCATACCAATATCAATAAAAAACTATTCCAATCAATTTACAAATTGGATTACATAAATACTCCCCCCAAAATAAAAATAATAAATAAAATGAAATCTGATAGCACAAAATAATTATACTATGTTTACAAATGTAAATGAACATTACGTACCATATATGATTAATCTTGAATTGCACTTGCACAAAATTTACTAACACCACAAACTTCAACAAATTGACTCTTAATTTTGTTACAATTTGTCATTAAAGTGAAACACACAATTTCCTCCTTTTAGATCACCAGACTATGGAATTCTGCTAACATATGTCTGATGTCTCATCAAGATACTGTTTCTTGGGAAGTCAATCAATATAATAATGTCCAAAATACTCCATACATCACTTATAACTGACCAGTTACTGAGTTATATCAAATTCCTACTCATACTAGGACTCTGGACAATTATGATCTTTAATGGAATTTAACAGAATAACAATTTTAGTACTTTATATTTGACAATCACAGACAAACTGTTTATTAAACTTTAATGTTGCTTGAGCAACTTAGGCTTTTGTCACTCTGACTACTATGCATAACAACCTGGCATGCTGCAACTTCACCTCTCAAACTTTTGCAGCAGACTGACTTGACGACCTCACGTGATGATTTGCTACATTTTTACTTTTCAATTCACCCCTATCCTTTCACCCCAGCACCACCTAGTGGTGAGAACTCAGAGACTCCCCGGCCACATTTGACAACTGGGTTGCTGACCATCAGAATCGATATAAAAAATGTAACCAAAAAAACTTGGAAATATTATGAAACCACCGCTCTTATGGTTCACAGCACAACTCTACAAATTATCTCACTATGATATGTCCACAATCTTACACAACAAATGTAATAATTGAACAATTTTGAAATTTATGTAATTATAGACATTGGTATACCATTATATATATATATATATATATATATATATATATATATATATATATATATATATATGTATGTATCTGGAATCAGTAGTTAGTTCAGTCTGCCATAGGTTCAAGTTCAAGTTCAAATTATCAAGGGCCTGAGCCCCCTTCGTCAAGAAGGAAGATCTGAACTGTATGCCAGCTGGGCACGAATTTGATATATGTATATATTGTAATAAAGTCAATTTAAATTACCTCTAATTCATGAGTATAAAATTACAAGCCCTACATTGAAGTGCCAAATTGTAGTCACAGGTCTCCTATAAAATATAGGAATTTACAAAATAGAAAGATAAAATTGTAGAATGTTTAACAATAGAAATCTAACGCTTATTTATTATCCACAACTAAAACTAAAGAAATACCTTGGAACATCATAAGCGGTTCTCAAGTGACCCAGCACACCTCAACGTATGCTCATAACTTCGTGGTTTGCTAATGCTCAGAAAAAACTTCAGAGATCTGGAAAGTTTATTGAATCAATTTGAATGAATCGACTAGACTTCGAGCAATATGTGGTTCAACTCACTTATTTTTAATGAACCTATCTCACAACCCTAAATTAAACACCCTTCTCCACTTTGCTACAGCAAGCTGTATTGCCCAGTGCCGCCATAGGAGGTGTGGAGATAGGATTTGTTGGCAGAGCTATCATAGATAGATGGCATGCCTCAAGGATTACCATCTCCCGGGGCCTTTTACCAACCTTTGGCAAGTTTATCTGAACCTCAAGTGAGATTCGTTATACTAAATCTGCATGCAAACACATTGTCCTTCAAAAAAATACAAGTCGGATCAACTGCAATGCAGAAAATTGCCCCGAATCAGAATGAGTCCACACACAGACAAATAACAGCGACCAAAACCAACGACACACTTGGACAGAATGTCTGACTTTTAGTCTACTCGGCCCAAAGCCTAACACTCGACAGCCGCTCAATTGATAAATGTAAAGAATATCGCCACCCGCTTGAGTGAGCTGGCTCTCTGCTACTGACTGATCTGTGTTAACTTCCCAAGGCTTTTATATCTTTCCCTGGAGAAACATTTTAACCCAGGGTTAAATGTTTGTAAACATTGGGTGTAACGGGTGCCAAACTGAAGACAGAAAATCTTAAATAAAATAAATTCCTTAGTAATCTCTACAATATTTATATATATATGTATATATATATATATATATATATATATATATATATATATATATATATATAAAATTATTCCTAATGGATGCTCTTAACTTCACTCTCTCTCCTCTATACCTAATATGACTATCTATATTCACTTGGTTCGGAAGTTGGCCCATAGCTTAAATGGCTGAAGCATCTTTGTACTACACAGAATTTGTGGGTTCAAATCCTGTCTTGATCAAATATTTTCAGTCTTTCCTTCTTCATTCCTTCCCCCTGCATTGAACATATGCTTTTCTTTGTGTGTAGTTCCACATCCAAGCATATGCATTCACATAGTGTCTATTCTTTCCTCTCTATCCAAAGATTTCATATATATATATATATATATATAGGATCTTGGATATTGAGGAAGGTTAGAAATAAATATATATATATATGAAATCTTTGGATAGAGAGGAAAGATAGAAATAAATAGGAGAATTACACTTTATGTGAATTCATCTGCTCAGGCGTAGAATCATGCACAAAGGAAAGCATATGTTCAAAGCATGAAGAAGGAAAGGACTCAAACCTGCTCAGAACACAGTCGCCTTAACCATCATCCCACCAGGTCAACTTCCTGACCAGGTTATATATAGATAGCCTTATTATGGATATATGGTTCTTTAGAGGAGGAATTGATAAAGTAAAGGCAAAGATAATTTAAAATGTTCATGGTACAGAATCTCGACAATATGTGTTTGAGTGTATCAGTATCTGTATTACAGAACAATCTTATAAAACCTGATTAACTTGAAAACATACAAGGAGGTAGTGGCAGTTTTTTACATATTAACGTAAAACTTATTGTATGGGAAATCCTTTATTTTTCACTGTTTGTACAACAAAATGTTACCAGTGAATGTTTTGTTATTTTAATTTTAATAAATTCCTGTGACATAATTACAGTTGATGAGCTATTTCTAGTTCATAATGAAAGATACTTTAAGTATCGTTTTGGCTCCTGTATTTTTTATCAATGCTCTCAAGTCTCTGAATTAATTTTAACTATTTTATTATAACAATGAGAGGAAAATAAATGGACATTAACACTAAAAATAAATATCATCAATGGCTTCTATTTGAATTAAAACCTTTGGATTACTTTTAAAATAACAAAACAACATGTTTATAAATTTAAAAGATAGAATAATTCACTAAAATGTGATTGCTTGGTTATGTAAATGGGGTTTTGGTGGTGGTTGTATTGAAAGTGCATGTTGTTTGTTCCATGCCGGTGTGTGCAGTGGACCTGGGTCATCTGTCTCATGGTAATGTACTGCACGATCCAGCCACACAAAGAGTATTGACTTCACACTGTGTGAGCTGTAGCAAAACAAGGGCATCTACCTGGTGTTGTGCAAATTTTGTCATCCGCACGCTCAGGAAAACACACTTTGAATAAATATGTTTTTCCCTGCTGCAGTACTAAAGTTCATTGTAAATTAGCTTTCATTTACATGCATGCCAATTTTTCCTTTCCTTACTTCCCATAATAGTTTTTTGTTTCCTGGTAAACTTCCTTGCTTCTCTTTGCTTGCAAATGTGGTTTGTCCAGTCTGAAGTCATGTAAGTAAATGATCTCTAAACTGCGTCACTTGTAGTGTATGACAAATGTGTTCATAATCAAAGGCTGTGCAATGAAGAAAACACCATAATGGAAATAAATTATAGTAGTATTAGATAGCTATCTTTTGCAGTCCTTAGAACATTTTTCCTTTTATTTTACACTGGATTCAATATTTTTTAATATTCCAGTAAAAATTTATGCTTGTTATACTTTTCAATCATTTGTGACAATGTGCCAAGTTTTAATGTATACTAACTCCTCGAATCAAGAAACATAAGCATATGTGATGTTTATCATATTTCTTATTTTAATATACAAAGTTATTGTCAATGAGCATGTAATGATTATTAATCAGATCAATGTGGCACAATAACTATAGTTCCTGTAACATATTAATTATTGTATGTGTGTCCCAAACTAGAAGATTTTATTATTTTGGCTTCAGAAGCTCTCTTTAGTTTAATTAAGCTTCATGTGGCTACATATTTTGCAAATAAAGTGTTTTAATTTTTAATACAAAAACTGACTTGTGGTGAATTTAGAAGTTCCTATTAAGGAATTTTCTACTGCATCTATGGAGACATTTTTGTCCATGTCTGTTGTTTAACTTATAGATCTCAACCTCGCCTCAAATCTTGAATCACTTTTACCTGCATCTATCAGTTTTCATAAATCATATTCAACTACCTTCATATAACATAAAGAGAGAGGGGAACACCCCCCCCCCCCCTCCAGTCTTTAGGTTTCTATCCATTACAAGGTAAACATTTCCCTCCAATTCAGAATTACTCCACCTTGGAGATCACACAGAGTAATTCAAGGCTCTATATCTGTCTACATGTTTCATACATCTATGTGGTGCAAGTCCAGGTAGGTCTGTAAACAAAGACAACCATAAAAATTCTCTCCACAGGACAGCTGCACCCAATAAATTTAATTCTGCATAAACAAATGAATATGACCAACTAAGAATGATGTGATTATCAAAATAATTTCCTTTCCATACCAATTATATATTACTTGTATATAATATTATATTATTATATATAAAACAAGTATTGCATAAGTCTGTGGTATTTGTTTCATCACTTAATTTTGATTGTTACAAGTTAACTTTTTTTTATTTATCTAGCATATTATTAACACAGATTTTATAACTCATATATATATATATATATATATATATAGGAAAATGTGATAAGGTCAAATTAAATAACACATTTAGGTAGGAAAGAAAGACTGCAACTTCGCTGTGTCTCTTTTCTATTGAATGTGTTAAAAATTGCAATATTGGTATGGAAAGGAAAGAGATATAGGTTTGTGGCTTACCTGAAAGTGAAGTGCGGTGTAACCATAAAGAAATTAAGGTTGTTCTTCAAATTTTTGGAGGCTCTCAGCCAGTGCACGGAATGGTGTAACACTCCTTCCTGAAGAAGGAGGCTGAGAGACTCCGAAAATTTGAAGAACAACCTTCAGTTCCTTATGGCTACACCGTACTTCACTTTCAGGTAAGCCATCACCTATCTCTCTTTTCTTTCCATACCAATATTGCAATTATATTTGACGATGTCATATCCTTACTAATATCATATATGTCCGTAAAGTTGTGGTAAACTTTTGACTAGTCACAGGAAAGCAATGAAACAAGATAGACGTATAAAATCTTCACCAAATGAAATGAAAACTCTCGAAGTTTTGTATATGTTCAAAGTAGTTTGACGTGGCTTCCTACACACATCTAAACGATATTTAAGTTCTTCCCACACACGCATAAAGAGATCTGCTGTAACAGAGTGAATAATGCCTGTGATTCTCTGTTTTAAATGATTAATGTTGGTCATACATTCACAGTACACATGTGGCTTCACACTATGCCATCATTGTTCGTGAGTTTCTAGATACAACATTCCCTCAGCAGTGGATAGTCAGGGGTTTTGTCAAGCCACGGCCACAATGATCCCTGGATATGACGCCCTCAGACTTTTACTTGTGGGGTTATGTGTTAATATCATTTAGTTGTGTGTAGGGCAACAAACGGAATCCACATTGTACTGCCTGAATAGGTACAAAACTTTGAAAGTTTTCCTTTTATTTTGGCAGATTTCATATATTTATATTATTTTTGTGCTTTCCTGCTGCTGGTTAAAAATTCACCATGATTTTATGGACACTGTATGTGTGTGTATATATATATATATATATATATATATATATATATATATATATATATATATATATATATATATATAAGTTCTCATTCGGGCAGGAAAGAAAGTTAGAGATTGCCTGACTTGCTTTAAACTGACAGCTGGTATTGCCAGACTGGGAAGTAAAAATATGTCTAATTTTTTAGGACAGTAGGACATAACATCTTGCTTGCTAGTCAGCATGGCATTCACTCCTTCAGCCCTGAGGAAGCAGGCTTAGGCCCTTGAAAATTGGGCATTTTTACTTCCCAGCCTGGCGATGCCAACTATCGATTTAAGGTAAGTCAGCCACACTCTACTGTTTTTTCCCGTCCAAATCAATCAATTAATTAATTTGACAATGGCACATTGTCCTTGCTAGCTTTATATATTTTGGGGTACTTTTTATTGATTTGTGAAAAGTTATAAGTAATAGAAATTCTGTTATAACATATTTAAAATTTATTTGGCGACATTTTAGCTATATTTTTTGATAATTAATATTCTTTACTCTATCAGGTTTGTAATAGTCAAAGGAACATGACTCTACTTATTACATTAATTAATTATTGAACAATGTTTCCTAAGATTATGAGGAAATGCCTTATATCTTTCTAAATTTTTTAGTGTATGCATCTGTTATTCATCTACTTAATTTTTTGATTGTACTGATTAAATGTAATTTATTGGTACAATTTTCTTTAGATACTATCTTAAACTTATAAGGCTGTGCTGTTTGTAGGTATTCCTTGTCATGTATATATATTGAGCAGTATGTAACTAAGTATCTAGTATTGTAAATATGTTTTCATAAAACACGCTGATGCTTGATGGAAAATAGTAAATTAACAACCATCTTTTGCAACAACAGTTGTATCATTGTACATTACATTTATACAGAACTACAATTTGTACATATTTTTTATGAATGAAATGATAATGTTAAGCTGGTATTCAACTTATAAATGAATTGTTTGTATTAAGTGTGCTAATTGTAGTAATATGATAAAATATCTCATTTCTCAACTTGTTTTTATATAACAGCTGTTGTATTTAGGTGTGAAAACAAGTGAGTTTCTGTTTGTATGTTTACCCTATTATAATGAATTATTTTATTAATGAGACTGTTTGCGATTTTTAAATGTTAATTTTAATACGTTGGACATTGAAGATATGAATAGTTTAATTATATTTCACAATTAAACTTATTTTAGCGAGAATTCTGCTGAGGTTGGTAGGCTGAAAAACATTTGGCTCTGAATACACCATTTTCAGTTTTCACATTGTGAAAAATAAATTGTGATACTGTATTATTTTCTTGTTTCAACTTTGTCACTATACAGATTATTTAGAACTTTGTTACTTTTTATTAAGTACTTTTTGTTAGTGTAATTTATATACTAGTTTCTCCATGTAATTAAATTTGTGGAAAATTTTGTATTTACTTGGCAAAGTATTTTTTATGTATTAAACATTTCATTACTGTAATATTTTAAGACCTTGTCCATACTCCTTGCACATTTTTCTTGTGTTATATACAATATGTATGTGTATATACTATGAAATTGTAAATCAAATTTCAAAATCTCTCATTATATTTAAATAATATGTTTGGAAATTTTAATGTGAAATTAATTTCAGCTCTACATAAATTCCAAGAATAAATATTCAAAATATTGATAATTTTTGTGCTTAAATAATCTTTTAATCCTTTAATTCAGTTCATAGCCCTGTTGTTGAACCTAAAAAAAAATTATTCTATCTTTTATTTTGTATTTAATTGTTTTCTTTCCCTTGTATAATGTCTGCAAGCTGACAGTATTATGACATTCAATAAGTCAAATATTTTATTTAAAAAAGTAGCCAAATTTCTGTCAAGTACTTATGTTCTCTTTCTTGGTAATTCATTTTTTGTACTGTATTAAATTAAAACTACAAATGGGCAATAGGCTGTGGTAGTCACATTGTATCAATCAGTAACCATTACAATCCATAAAAATAATAAGCCAGAAAACAAAAAATCAAATCACACTTACATATATTATGATTATAAAAGTAAACGATTATATACCAATCTACTCAGTCTGTTGTTAAACACTTTAATATTCTGGGGGGAAGCCTCCAGCAATCTTGTAGGTAAATGCTTCTGTTTACAAAAGGGAATTTCCAAACATCCATTTTCTGGTGTCTTCATTTAATTGAATGCCTGTTGTTATTGTGTGAAATAAAATTTTGGAAGGGAAAGAAGTCTATTTTTGTTTGGATTAAATTCTCCAATTTGTGTTTTTACTCTTTTCCCATATATTATTTATATTCTTTTGAGAAACTTTAGGAAGATACTACTATATATTATTGAAATCTGAACTATTTTAACTCTTTTATTCATGAATAGTTGTGCATGTAGGAACTCAATATTATAATTATGGGCATTTTAATATTACAGTATTAATTTTTGGGAAACTAAATATAATCAACAGCATATCATAAATTGAAGTGTCAGTATAAAAAATTATACTTTAATACTTAAGTTTATTAATGGAAAGGTTGGGTTGATTGAATCCTTTATTTGAGAAATTATTTTATTTGAATATTTGTTTTAACGTTTCATTTACTTCTACATAATTTTCAGATCATGCACATTTACTTGAATAATTTCTGTAATATACAGAGTGCCTCATACTCTAAATATTGGTTGTAGTTTATTTGAAATTATTGCTAAAGTTGACTTCCTTATTTTTCAATATTTTTATTAAAGAAATGATGCAATGTAATTAGTTTAAATAATAAAATGTGACCTCTTATAATATGATAAAACTGTGTAAATGTCATGAGAGAGTTGTATAAATGATCTATTGTGATTTTATTCTACTCACAAAACAGTAACATGATCAGAAAATCCACTGAAAGGTTATGAATGTAATTGCCTTGAATGACAGCTGATATGGTATACAGTAAGCAGTAAAAATCAAGAATGGCCTTGTATCAACTCTATTCAAGAATGTGTGATGTTAGTTGGCTCCAGACTCAATTCTTCTAGTTCACAAGGATTATAAAGATGATGGTGGGTGAAATTAATAATCATATTTAATTCCAAAATGCTGTGTAAATTGATTTATGAATATGATTCTGAATCTATCAGCACATCAAACACGAGACCCCCTTCCACCCATTTTAATTCATTACAAAACGTTTTATTTATGTGCTTTATAGTATTAGTTTCACTTTATATAATAATTATATAAATTATGCATTGTTAATTTTACTGTAACATACAGAACTGAGATATCTTGCCTATTTCTCTTGTACTTTACTTTCAGTGACTTCATCAAGGAGCTTCAGTATAGATCAATAAAAGTCTTTTCTTCACTTTGTAATTTGTTTACTTATTTTATTCAAATGTTTACTTTAACTTGTTTTATTTGATTCTACAGTTTATACACATTTATATGCAATTCATTTCAGCTGCTTTGCTAGATAACCCACAAATTCTTATAGCTGAAGAAGAAAAAATTATTGTTGAAGAAAATGCTGGAAGTCAGTTAATTGTTGAAGAAAAGTAAGTGTCTAATTAATCTTTCAACACTAATTTATGACTTGTTTCATTATATTATATTTCTTAATTTTAGGAGCTTAGTTGACACCGTTTACGCATTAAAGGACCAGATGAAAGAGTTGAAAGCTGAAATAGCCTTTATCAACATAAAGATTGAAGAAGAGTGCAAGGCAAGGAGCTCATTCCAGAATTTGGTCCGATCAAATATTGCTGCAGCAGGAATTGTGTGGCAAGAAGACTGATTTCAAATTGAAACATTTTTGTTATACACCTGATTTTATTTTACACATGATATATATATATATATATATATATATATTGGTATGGAAAGGATAGAGACATACGTTGTGGCTTACCTGAAAGTGAAGTGCGGTGTCGCCATAAGGAACTGAAGGTTGTTCTTCAAATTTTCGGAGGCTCTGAAAAAGGAGGCTGAGGGCCTCCGAAAATTTGAAGAACAACCTTCAGTTCCTTATGGCGACACCGCACTTCACTTTCAGGTATATCCTTTCCATACCAATATTTTTGACAATGTCACATTCTTACTATTACAATTAATATATGTGTGTGTGTGAAATGTTTTGCACTAGTACAGAGCTTGAGTTTTCATGACAATCAACTTTTGCTAGTAAATAAAATATATTTTCAGTATCTGTAAAGTTTCATTGATACTTAAAACATGAAGATATGTTGATTGTATTTCCTAAATAAATATTAAATTTAAGGTAAATTGCACAATGTTCCTTCCATTTTACTAAACAGTGAACTTGTTCTGTACATTATTTGATTTAAGTGTCTTACCTATAAAATACCATTCCATTGTGTGTTTTAAGGGTTAAATTGTCTCAATTTGCAAATATTTATGTAATGATCTATTTATCTATTAAAAGACTTAATTAATATTTCTGGTGTAGCTGAGAGTGAATACAAAAACTGTTGTTCTAATTTCAAACATCATGACAATTTTTGTATTGTGCAGAACTGAAAATCTAGTGAAAAAATTTTCATATATTGGTACCAAGTGACTAATTGAAAGATAATTGTAATAAGAAACATTAACTACACCTCCTTTATTGATAAAGAATTTATCATATTCGTAATTTGACAATTTAGTTTGCCTAATTGAGTAAAAATTAAATACCAAGTCATATAGAAGAGTTTCAGAAGCTTCTATTCTTGTTATCACTTGTTTTATAAGACTGGCATAAAACTTTGAATGTAATTGACTGATACATTAATGATATATTTTTATCTTCAGCTAAATTTTATAATCTTTAAGATAATAAAATAATATTTTTGTTTATATAGTCTTTTTAATTTCACTTCATTATTCTCCCTATAAGCACTAAATAAGGTTATATATATCCTATCCAAATTGGGTATTATATTTGACCTTGTCACATATTCCTTAAGTATATATATATATATCACTCATTTGGATAGGAAAGTGTTGCTGGCCCCTTAAACTGACAGGTTGAGAAGCAATAACATACATTTCTGAGGGACCGAAGGAGTGATTGTCGAGCCAGATGGCTGCATTAAATATATATTGTAATATTCATAACTAATTTATATATACTTATAGTTTACTTTTATCCATATATATGTATATATATATATATATATATATATATATATATATATATATATATATTTTCAATGTAACTGTGATACTGCAATTTCACCTAAATTTAAACAAGGAGTGACAAAACTTTCTAACCCTGGGAGCTACTTTTGCATTTATAAAGTGCTTGGAAAGCTACGCCCTCTGTCCACCATCACAAAATTCAAGTTGAAAAAACATTCTTTTTATAATTTAAAAATTATTTTGTTGTATATATAAAACAAACTTTTCATTTAAATTTATTTTTAAACTTTTTATAAAATTCATGAAATTACAAAATTCAATTTACAACAGAATTAGAAAAACTAAATAAATAAAAGCTTGTTGTTGTAAGCATTCTCTGCAGTGAGTCTGGTGATTAGTAGGTCACTGCCATTTGGATACAATTGTCAGTCATTCTGGTTCTGTGTTTCTCTTTTTAAGAGTTTCAGTTTCCAAAAAGCAGACTCCCACAAGTAGGTTGAGCTGAAGAAAACCTTCTCTCGGTGCCACACAACAACATGGGATATTTCTTGTTTTTGTAGGACAGGCCAGATTGGGTGTTTGGAATTGATTTTAGAGTCAAATCATTTTGAAGATTTATTAGTTCAAGTGCTGACTCATCTTCTTTAAATTGTTCAGTGACAAAGGTGATGCATTAAATTGTAAGAGTAGTGCAATTTTTTAAAGTCCTAAAAGTGGAGATGAAATTTCTCGGTTAAATATGTCTAGCACCTTTCTGGTTGAAAAGGGATGTGAACAGCTGAGTTTTTCAAGATGCTTCTTCAAGACAAGAAAATATTTTAACATCTCATTTTATAAAGTTTATCTCCCAAAACTCCAATGTAGCTGAAAATAACAATGTCTGAATTCATTTCCACTATCTCCTTTTCTTTTCTTTGCAATTCAGTATATTCAGCTTTTGGGTTATCTTCACTAAAAATGAAAAATCCTGGAGCTAATCAAGATCTTAAAGCTCAGGGTAAGAGTCTCCTCTATATTTAAAGAAGTTAATCAATACAGGAAGCAGTTTGTGAAATTGAATGTAATTTATTTTCAGAAATTTCCCACATAGGGTCTGATGATGAATCACACATTCTTGGAGTCTTTCGTGCATTTTTCTACAAGCACCTTATCGCAACCAACCATAGCCGGAACACTGTCCATAGGTATCCCTTCTGAGGAAATGAAACACTTAACCACAGAAAAGACCCAATAAATAGTTCTCGGAATACACATGGGTTTTGCATATATATATATATATATATATATATATATATATATATATATATATATATATATTATATTTAAGACGGAGGGTCCGGAGCTCTATTGTGGGCGGGGCTGCTGAGGGTAATATACCTCGGCGAATGGCCGGACTTTTGACTGATGCTGACATGGCTGAGGCGGACTGTTGACTGAGCGTTTTTGGTTCTCACAGTGTGATGATCCAGTTGAGGATATATAACATGAAGTGGAATGGTTCCGGCACTGTAGGGTAACCTGAGATGTTCTTTTCAAAGACTAAGGTTCCCACATGCTGAGGCACCTCGGCCTGTTTTGAGAGGTATATGTTCCGGGGTCGCAGACCTTGGGCATACAGTAGGAGTTGTCTGCTATTCCTATTGGAATAGTCAGCCAGCTGCCTCCTAAACTGGTCAAGGCACAGTGAGGGGAAAGCTGTGACCCCACAGCGAACTCCTCTCCCGCCATCGGAAGGGTGTGGGACAAGCACCAAATTCCCAACCTACCTGATGCAGGTTTTCTAGGGTTTTCCCTGCATCACTTTTAGGCGAATTGCCGGATAGGATTCTTAAACCATAGTCTGAAGGCCCTAGTTAACCCTTGGCTGCCTTCCTCTACCCTACCTCATCCCCCCTTTCAAATCCCTTCCTATGCTATTAAAGAGGAGTTGCCATAATGTGGATTATCCTCATGTAGCCCGTTACCCTAAAAAAAGAAAAAAAAAGGTTCTGGCACTTCGCCTAGAAGATGATGACAATGCTTTCAGTCGTCAAAATGTTGTGTGAAAATATAAATATGCAAAACTCGTGTGTATTCCGAGAACTATTTATTGAACAACTTCACCGGGAAAGATGCCTTGTACTGTAGTGTGTCCCTTGAGCATAATTAATGTGTGTTTCTCCTGTTGAAATATTACTAAAAAATTTTTGACAATATCTGCTATATCTGTCAATTCATCAATCTGTTGTGAAAAATAACAGAAGTCTTCAAAATCAGCCTTCCATTGGGACATAACATCATTTCTCATTACTTCAAGCTGTCTCATCACAGTGTTTGCAGAAAGTTGTATGGATTGTAATGCTATCATCATTTCACTTTTATTCTTAAAAACTATGAAACTATGTGTCGTCTGCTTTTATGTAATAATTTTGTCAACCTAATATAAAGCTTTCATTTCTGTCTGTTACTTGAAAAAATACTGATTGTTCAGTTAGTAATTGGTATTTTAATTGTCTTACCTTGTTTTCCTCAAAGCAGACAGCTGTGGAAGTGATGTCTGCCCCGATTCATCAGAGGCAAAACTCCATCTGTAAGAACTTTCCTTCTAACATGTCTTACAGTCCGGGCAAAGCCCTGAACTCAACATCCTTTAAATAGTGCCCTTTCTACCTGCTATCCCTACTTGCCCAAGTCCATGTATGTATGAACATGCTTATGCATGTATGTGTGGGTATGTATACATATATGTATAAACATAACAATGCAAAATAATAACATGACAGACCCATAATAGGCTACTTTTCTAAATTAGTCTACATAGTTTCCAATCATGTATTTTAAAAGCTCAATAATTAAGCACTAAGTTGACACGCATTTCTAACATGAAATTATTTTTCCTTCGTACATATTTTAAATAAATTAATTTTGGATAGTAGTATTGTAGGACTATGCGATAAATATTCTCATATTGATGCAAGTCTTCAAAATGAAGTCCCTTAAATATATTTTTTTTAATATAAACTTAGATTGTGATTTTTCCAAAAAATTGTACAAATTATATTCACATTTTGAAAACAAAAAATAATTAAATTTAACTACTGAATCATTAAAATTTAATTTGATTTTGCTTCTTATGCCACCCCTCTGTATAGCACGGAGTGGACCTGATTCTTGCTTAGCTGAAATGAGCACGGTGACATATGTCAAATTTAGAAACATCTGAGACTATGAAGGTAAGATTATTTTGTTTTAGCTGCTGAATTGATATGTACCCTACTACAAGTATTATAGAGGTTCTTAAAATGAAGAAAGATTCATCTTTCTAAATTTAATTATGTGCTGGAGCACATTTGCTCAAGCTACCACTGTAATTTTAGGCTTTTACTACCACCTTTGTTTATTTTTCATGTTTCTGTACAGTACATCGAGACTATGAGAGTTTGAACCTTGGAAATAGTTCTGAAGACTGTATTTCTGCTGAAAATTGATGAAAAGTGAAATCTTATGAAGTTTAGTTTCTGCTACAGTTTAATTTTATCTCAACTTTTCATAATTTTGCAGAAAATTTTCTTCCTCAAGTACCGAATCCATACCTTAATTTTTGTTTATTTACATAACAAGTATTATTTAAGTGCAAATATTTTCTCATTTCTTTATATTCTTATTTACATATTTTCAATGTCAGTATTTTGCAAATTATACATTCTGCTATTTATCTATATTCTCTTATGTATGAATTTTTCCTATTAATGTTTGACTTGTCCTACTTCCTCAGCACAATACTATTGCAATTATTAAATCGAAAAATATTATTAGAATGTGAGAAATAATTCTGTTTACTGAAAAAATATGTAAAATGTTTCAGATTTCCGTTAGTAGAGAATTTGGGATGTAATAATTGTTGATAAATGTTAACAAAAATTATCTGTATTTGTACTTAAAAAAACCAAAAATAATTTTTAACATGAGTATTTATGTTTCCAGGCACTAACTTCTTTACAAATATTTTCAATACATTTAGGATTTGTTCTGCAGCACGTACCAATAAATCTGACCCCCATATTCAACCATTGATGGATGTAAGAGTCAATATCCACAATACTACTCTCTCCAGACCAACTGCACAAAAAATAAGGAAACATCACATGAAATACTGACTTTTATGAATTTAAAAATTCTAATTATTTACATTGACAAAATTTTATTATATAGCATGCAAGTCCCCTATTTTAAAAAATAAAACTAACAATTTGAACCTCAATTATTCTTACACTTTCTACTTAAACATTAAAATAACTTTAGCTTGATTAATTAAAAATTACCCTACAGGTAAAAGAGAGTAAGGATCTTGTAATTTCTTAATGTTCAAAGAATTTTAAGTAGATATTAAGATTTTAAGAGATAAAAGAAAACATTATAAAGAGCTAAGTGAACATGAGCTACTAGTCATTTATAATGATATTGGTAAACACCTTTAACTTTTACAAGATGTATGCTAAACATGATTATCTAAGTGAAGAAATTGTCGGGTGTTCCATTGTCTGTAGAATAAAAATTATAAGATGGTGGAAGAAAGAACAATCCTACGTTTCAAATAGTGTAATCTATGTTCATCTTCAGGGAAAAGGATTAAGAATTCCACCCTCTCATAAGTTTTCAATTATAGACAATGGAAGACCTGACAATTTCTTCACTAAATATTTCAACATCATTGTCAGCAAACTTCCAAACCAGAATGATTATCCTATACATAATTAATACTTCTTGTATTTACATCTTTATAATATACATATCTGAAAGAAATGGTAACATATGATTCTTTTTTTTAACTGGAAAAGGAAAAGCTACTCACCCTGTTACAGAATTATATACCTCACCACTATTAGGATACACTATGAATGGAAGTTCACATTTTCCAACACTTTTCAGTAGTGGTGTTACAAATTTTGGATTAACACAGTTGGTACCTATAGCAACTAATTGTCCAGTATTATGTATTAAGCATGACTGTATTGCATCAGTAAATAATTCACCATAGGAAGTATGCTTCTCATCCTGTTTAATAAGAAAAAGTTCAAAATATATCACTCACTACTTACTTACTTACTATATCTTCTGTTACAAACAGTAATATAAAAGAATTATCAAGAGTTATCTTACATATCAGAATCTATTCATTAATTGTTAACATGTTGAACCTTAAATGGCTGATTGAATTTATAATTTATTTTTATTTTGTATACAAAACATAACTTGTGATGAGACTTTTTGGTATGCTCTTGTTAAAAATGCATAGCCAACTATAGAATTACAAAGGCAATAAATCAATTAAATATATGTAAGTTATTATTTCTTTTAAAGTACTGACCTTACATGAAAATGAAAGCCAAGCTTTTTGCTGTGGGTATTCTTTAATGAGATCTATCAGCACTTCTCCTTCAACTTGTGAAGGAATTGTCTCGAATGCTAATAAATCAACACCAGACTTCACCAATGCATTTATCCTTGGCCTGTGCCAATCTTTTAGCTCTTCCTTTGTTATGCCTTCTACATAACTACCAGTATATTCTGAACCATCATTTGAAGCAGCACCATAAGGGCCTACAGAACCAGCTATCAATGGTTTAATACAACCTGTTCAATGATGTAAAGAAATTCAGGATGTGATTGCTGATTAGATCTGAATAAATTTTTTAATTAATATGTATAAAAGCTTATGAAACATAAATTCTAGTTGAATACAGCAATATCAATATTTTAAATGAAATGCATATAATGAACAAATAATAAGTATAAAGTAGTATAATAAGAATGTGATATGTCTACTTATGTCAAATACTCCAAATTCCAGCAGGAAATGACACCATTCTTCTCCAATAGTATTATTAGGCCTTGTTACAAATACAGTAATATAATAATAAATGTTATTATTCTACTTTCTTAAAATGAACTAAGGTACCTGTATGTTCATTTGTATACAGGCCAACTGCAGTCCTGGCCAAATCAACTGCTTTTTTTATTAATTGAATGCTTTCATCATCATCCAGACCCAAGTGTTTCCTGAATCCAGTAACAGATGCTTGGTATGTGTTTGTAGTTATAATACTTGCACCTGCTAAAAATATATATGATATTATGCTTCAAATCTGATACACTGCTTACAAAAATATTAATGACCTGCAAACAAGAAATGAATTTAGGATGAAGAAACAAAACTGGAAGAACTATTAGGAATTTAGTAATTGTATATTAAAGTAAACAGTTCTTGTGAAAAAGAAAACAAATTATTGAGTTATATATAATAAAAAATAATAATACAATTTAACTTAAACCATGGTCCAAAGTTGTGACATGCATATCATAAAAACTATATAAACTTATAATATGGACATAAATGCAATTACATTATATTTCTAAAGAATTTTGATCATTACATTGACCACTAACATCACTGCACACTTTGTACTTCTGAATGATGTTATGGTAAACTTGCTCATCACTGCTAATGTCTCTTCAATCTGTTGAACAACAACTACAACACATGCCAGCAGAGCTTCCTGTTTCTACACCATTCTCATAAATCAAACTCTGCATCTAACTACACAGTATAAAGTCCATTGGAGTCAAATCCAATTATCATGGCCAAGTAATTTGACCACCTCTGCCCATCCATATTTGGTACAAAGTGTGTGAAGAGTTTGTGTTTTGGTATTATTACCTAATGACTTGAATTGCTAGAAAAGTGATCTACAAACTAAATTACTTAAGCAAAAGTGGTCACATTTTAAATTTGTTTCGACATGGTTGTAAAATTTACATGCTTCATTTCCAGACATGGTTTTCTATTCAAAACATTATCTACTCAGTCCTTACTACAAGTCCTAAAATTTTTGAACACTTTGTATAAGTATATTGACAATGATTTAACAAAAGCTGTATAATTATCCCCTACAGATATACTTTTAATAGATGATAATAGTAAAATAATAACAAAGTGTCTTTGAAAAAGTATCCAATGATAATATTTTAGTTAATAACTCATCACAAAATAATCTTTAGAAAGATATTTGAATATCTACCACATATCCAATGACCAATTTCATAGAAACATTAATACACAAATGGGATGAAAATTAAAAATTTGTAGCAGCATTACCTCTTTACTTGTTGAAACCTTTAACACTGTAAATCATACAATGAGGAACTTCGAATGTAATGGAGTTTTGTGTATAGCCTTGTATGTAATGAAATCACTCAACCAATCACACCTAATACAATGAAAAAGACATTCACAAAACTGTACAATTATAAAGGTTATAAAAACAGAGGTAAAGTTTTATATTTATATAAAAATCGACAGGGACCCTTCATTAGAGGAATTTTAATAAGCTCCCAGAACCATTTTACAATTTGAAATAAAAACTACTTGAAAAAAGAACAAATTATCCAAAGCAGTATAAAAGCTATAATAGCTTTTATGAAATCCCTGCATGTCTGTATTTAAGCATTCCATTTTTATATATACGGATATAAAATATACTTGTAAAAATATTACACCCCCCCCCCCCAAATCAGTAAATGTTTAAATCAAGTAATTACAAAAAAATTAAAATATTGCATTAGCTTTGATTTTGACATTTCCCATATTCCATACAGAAGAATAGAATAAAAGCATAATTATTATTACTAAATTCTAACAGAAACATTCAGATCCAAACAGATAAGAATAATATTACAGGAAATTACAAAGTGTTTAAAAATAAGCAATTTAATTTAATCTGCAACCTTTCACTCTTTAATTACCTATGAAATAGTAATTATTTATGGCAATTTTACAAGAAATGAGACAATATTTTCAAGAAGGTTGTTATATTAATGTCTTATTTCAATAATAACAAAAGATGTAAGAAAATATTATAGTGCAAACATGTTCAAATCTGAAGAAACAATTTTTTTACTCATACATTTAATATATTACTCAATGAATTTAGATACAGTATCTTAAAAAAGAATATTGATTTAGATTTACTGTAATATGATAGCATAATAATATCATATTACTAATTTTAATTAATACATGATGTATGTGGTAATTTTAAAATTTTTATGGACCATTTATACTGTGAGTATAAGATAATGTGATTACTTTAAATTTAATTTAAGACATGAAATTTAAAGTAACATATTTTAAGAAAGTGGGTACTTTCTCAGTGTAAATTACGAATAAAACAATCTTCGATTAAATATTTATTATTATTACATTAAACATTTATTATCACACATCATTTCCTGATTATAAGTACTGTATCACTAAGTGTAATCCACTTAAGCTACAATTAATATATTTGTAATCTGAAAGAAGATTTTGGGAAATACAGCAGAAATGCACATCACATAAAGTCAAATAATACAGAATATTTGCTAGATATAATTACATTTTATAAAGTGTTACATTTGTAAATATACAGGAAATACACTATTGAACCCAGTGACATTATTTATAAAGTAAAATAAATGGTACATTGAAAAATTTAAGTAGTTCATTGACTTCATTAACTCAATAAGAATAAATATAATCAGATTTTTTTAATGATGAACATGCCTCATATATTTTAAACACAGTAAGCAGTTTTAAATTGGCTTCCCTGTGATGACTGCTTGGGTAAAGTTGACTATTATAGTTGCCTTCATTCTTACCTGTTAGATAATCATGATGCACTTTAATCACAGCATTGGGTGCCTTAACCAGAAAGGACGCACTCCATAATGGATCCCCATCAACAGGATCATTCACCAAATTACTTAGATGGGATGCAAAACTACCATCTATTACTACAACTGGACAGTCCAAAGAGCTCATCACAAATTTCCTACCAACATAAATATAATGGACTTTTATTAAATGGGAATTGCATAAATAGGAAGGTCACCCATTTCTAAATAATAAAAGAAAGGATGTTAATCTATTATTTTGTATTTATTAATATTTTATTAAAAGAACTTTTTTGTGCATATATTTGTACAATTACAAAAAATAATTGTATAGGATCTGCAAGAAGGGAGACTGTTTATTGACAATTTGAATGATGTAAGAAAATTGCAATTAGTGGCAAACATTTATCATGGTTCAAAATAATGAAGTCATCATATATTTAACAAAAAAAAGATTGAATAATATTCTTATTTCATTTAAATTGGCAATATACAGAGTCTTTATCATGGATTGTATATAATTCTTTGCATTTATTTTTCCTTTAATAATGTTATGCAACATATAGCTCATTCTTAGAATGTAAAGTAACTATTTTGTTATCCGTCAAAGAAAAGTTCTCAAAAATGAATCTCTTTTCCTCAATTTTCATTATTGCCTATTTATTTGTTACTCTTCCCATATTATTTTATCCACCTTTTCCAGCACAACATTTCAAATATTTCAAGATATATTGTTTCCTCTAGTTTGAGTCCATATTTCCAATTCAAATAACCATGGTGAAAAAGCTTTTACAAAGAAAAGATTACAAGTAAACTCACCTTGGTTAGAAACTTCTTTGCAATATTGTCCTATATTAATTGTAAATTCAGAATAAAGTAAAGAAAATACCTGGAAAGCTTTGAAATATGGAGCTGGAAAAGGATGAATAAATTAATTAAATATACAAATTATACATACATACTTCCAATCTATTTCATGATGCAAAATTGTGATCCCAATAAATTTGTACTATTCTAGACTTTTATATAGTTTATTATTTGAAGAAAAACTTAAGCTGCATGATATATAAGATCATGCAAGAAAACTATGGCTAATATAAGATATTTATTCATCCATTTCCCCTCTGATGTGTACCAGCCTTTACAGAGACATAGTATATGTCAATTTGGCTTATATGGTACAGAATGAATTGTAAAGCAAATATGAGAATAGAAGCATAGAAGAAAAAATTACATATTACTGTCTGTAAATTCTGTGATTGGGTAAAAACAGTTCTTCACAAGGAACGATCTAAGCCGAACTCTTTCTCGTAACAGTTTTTTATTTTATTGATGAGGTCATTATAAATACTCTTTTTTTGATGGTTGTTGATCTGCTTGTATTTATGTGTACTCTGTCTGATGTTATAGGGGTGAATTTCATTATTAGTTTTAATACTTTTTCTTAAAAACCATACTGTAATAAGAATTATGTAATATATATAATTGCGATATTGGTATGGAAAGTCCGCAGCCAGCCGGTGCACGGAATGGTGTAACACTCCTTCCTGAAGAAGGAGGCTGAGATCCTCCAAAAATTTGAAGAACAACCTTCATGCAATTCGTACGTGGGAGGTTTAGTAATTTGTTTATCACCACTGTTTGTGATTTTCAAAATATGATTAATCCATTCATTTTCAATTCCTCTAATTCCCTTATTTTCAAGGGTTTTTTTTATTAAAAAAAGAAAATAGATATTAACACATAAAATGCTTTTGATAGATCTAGAAGATACCAGAAGACATATTCTCTGAAATCAAGAGCTTTAAAAATTGCATCAAGGTATTCAAAAATGGCTATGTTGGACCACAATTTTTTTCTAAAACCATTTTGATCATTTGATAGGGGGAATATTTGAATAAAAAATATTGATTCTGTCCAAAAAGATTTATTTAATAATTTTTGAAAATTCATCAAGACATGAGATTGGGCTGTATTGTTTATGTTATTTATGAAACCTTTTTTTTTAATATAGGGGTAACACAAGCAGTTTTGAGCATGTCTGGAAATAAACCTGAATTAGCACAGGTAATGTTAGTGAAGATGAAAGGAAAGAAGACTAATGGTGAAGAATGTAAATGACTTAACAAAGAACTACAGAGAGACTGATAGAGGGGGAAAAAGCTTCTTCAAGAAACCGTGGCAGCCTAATACTTCATCAAAAGATATAAATTTCCAAGGTCACCATAACGGCAATTGTGGTCAATAAGTTGATACCACTTATCAATAGAATAAATGAAAAAGGTCAATAGGCAATTCATTTTCTTATTGTAAATATGGCACAGTTAAAGAAAAAGTATTTGATTAAAACATTTTATGATCATAGAATTAATAGTGAATTAAACTAATTGATGATTTACTTAAAATAGTAAAATTTACATAGTTTTAAGTGATGTTGAAAATTAATATATAATGACCAAGGAGTCAGTTAAGAATTAATTATAAACAAAGATTACTTGCAAATAGGGATATTAACAAAAATTTCTATAAAAACAGTTTCTTCCATAATCCGTGGACCTACAAATACATATAAACTATTTTTTTTGTAGATTTATTATTTGTAGTGCACACCTGATGAGGTCCACAGATTATGGAATAAATGTAGACTTTTAGAAAAAAAGTAATATATTTATTTGAAAGTAAGTTTTGTTTATAATTGATTCTTAATCGACTTTTTGATCATTATATATTTTTAAAATAGCAAAGAAAATGGTATTTTTCTTTGATACAATACAGTATAAAAAGTACAACTTATCCCTTTGTTATGAGTAAAATAGTTGTATCATGTAATAATTTATTTCATATCTGGCAAATTTTTAAGGGTCTGAATACTGTCAATTTGGAGTTAACAGCATTAATCAGTATATCAAGTCAACATTTAATTAATAAAGTGCAGAAGTGTGACAAATATAATTTATATAGAATGTTAAACCTGAGTTATATTTGCAAACAATGGATGATGGTCAGTAAAGACGAGCCGACTAGAAAATCATATTGACTAAAATTTAAGATGTTTTGTAGTGATGTAGCATAAGCAAGAACAATTCAAATTTTCATCAATTTGATATATATATTAAAAGTTAATTATGATTTTTAGATTATATAAAGCTTTATTACAATAGATGGTAGTAGGTTAAAGTAAAACTTTATTGTATTCTTCAAGTCTTGTTTTTGTAATTAACTGTTTGCGTGCAACAGAAAGAACACCCAATATGGCAAATATTAGCTTCGTTTTGTTTAAGTTCTGAAATAATACTCAAGGTTAATAAAAAACAGTTTTGAGCGCCAAATTAAATTATGGTGGATATGATCAATTAAAATAACAAACAAAAGCAGAACATTGACATAAAAAAAAATACTTCGGTCATTTACAGATAATACTGATGATTCTAATAACCGTAAAGAAAGAATACTTGGATTGGATGAGGACGCTGTAAAACACCCGTCATATTTTCTTATTCTGGAGGCGGCTTATGGCGTCATGCTTACAAGATATTTTTCAAGTTTTTTATGTGCTTTAAGACAGCAAATCTTTCGGAATTGTGTGTGTTCTCTGTATAGGTGTGAATTCATGGGGTCTTATGTGGCGATTGTTCACCTAAATCACTACGGAGTCAGCTGGCTGCATAGTACTGACAACTTTAATTGCTTATATATCCGTAATTCACTCGAAAGGTGCCTTACAATCACCAAGATTACCTGAAAATGACAGAAAACTTTCTAAAATCATTTTACGTCATGTGCAACCCAGGTAACTTTTCCGTTCCTAGTCGTATTCACAGAAAGGTATATACCAAATGTAGATACAAATATTTATTACTTAGTATTTCATTTATTTTTAAATGGGCGGCTGAAATGAAATAAAATCCAATACTAAATAATGAACATTTCAGTTAATAAATACAATAAATGACGGGCTCTATTATTACTGCCAATTTACAATTTGGTCGGGTAGGTGTGACGTCATCGCAGGTAATAAACTCATCTTTAGCCGAAAGAATTATTCTGTGCCTTTGTAAAAACTGAGATATGAGTGATTAAAGTTTGTGAATCTGTGACGTCACCACTAGGCAGCCAGCTGAGAGCACCACAACCACAATAAGAATGTTTATAACGAAAGAATTGTATAGACAACGGAAATTATTCTTTTAAGAAACTATCGTAGCGTTGATAAATGTACCTGTATTTGAGACGATAAGCACAACGTACTGTAACAACTGCTCCGGTATTTTCTACCCCCTCCACAAAACATTTATGAAGAAAGATGAAAATGAATCTAACAAAATCTCAATTAAAACATATATAACAATATTTTAATGAAAATATTTATTTAAATAAAATATAATTATGTTATAAAATTCACTTATATACATAACGCAAAAGCCTCAACCCGTCTACTTTGGCAACGGTAGTAATCTATGACAGTAGCTAACAGATGGCGTTACTGAAGCGTTAATTGATCCCCATATAATCAAAATATATCAACAATACTTGCAAAATTTATTTTCATCAATGTATTGCATCGAAGAATAATACCATTTTCTTTGCTATTTTAATAATATATAATGATCACTTCAATTTCGGCCATTATTATTGTACTATGTGTACGCGGGAAATGCTTGGGCTACACTGTGGCAACATATTGTCCGGCCATACTTGCCTGCAACACATTGCCGGAAGTGTTACCGGGCCATAGTTTCCTAAAAGATTGCCGGCAATGTACAATTTTTGTTGCTCGTTTACGAGCCCCCTAAGGTAACGACTCTTGTAAATACTTTGTATTGTATTTTAAGTGTATTGTGGAATCCGCACTTCACTTGAAGATTATGCAGTGACCGCCATCGAAACGTCATGTTAGTACAATGTTTTCACCCACTTGGAATCCCGAGAACTTCTTGTTATTCAAATATCCAGTCTGCAAGAGGCGTCAGGACATTTAAATCTTGCCTTTCGTTCACAACGAGGATACTAGCTACGCGCTTCTATTGTACCATGCCAGAATAGCGCTGAACAACAACAAATAAACGCATTAGCAGCTGATCACGTCGACAAAGGTTTCTAGAGTGCTCCGGATGAGCACATGTTGGAACATGGTATTTGTCGGCCACGTAAAAGTCCTTCGGCAAGAATTTGCATGATTTCGCATATAAACATCATGGTTTAACAGTGTTTTCTACTTTGGACCTCACTTAGGCGTATCATTAAATTCCCATGGCGCCTCAGGATATGTTCCAAAGACCACATTTGGATTGCGTGAATTTTATGTCATGAAATTTGGGCTACGTAACGCTGCCGAAACTTTCCAATAATATATGGACTCTGCATAATGAGGACTGGATTTCGTTCACGTTTATATAAACGATATTATTATCGTTTCTGACACCTAAGAAGAACACTAACACCATATTTATTTAAGCGATTAATTCGTCGAAGGGTGTAATGGAATCAAGTTTAGTTAATTTTCTCGGCTTCGCTGTAAATGCTTAATTTTCAGTAGGAAAGAGTCATTTTGTTAGTTAAGAAACCATGCAGTTGAGGTTTCTTGGAATGTTAAATTTTTACAGACGTAGATTACGCGCGGCTGACGACTCCTTCACCTTCAAACAATTATTTAATAGAAATAAAAAGAAACGATAAATGGCCAATGCTTTGGACAGCTGCGTTAGACGATGCTTTTAACAAAGCAAGCAGATGTTGGTAAATGCTCCATTGATCTGTTATCCTATTATATACTGGTGCGTTGGATACAACCTTGGACGCCTTCATTTGAAGAATAATGTTTACTCGGATTTTTTTCTAAGAGTCTTTCGATGACACAACATGAATATAGTTCGCAGGATCGCGAACGCCTATAGTAGGATTCGCGTACGATGGCGGATTAAGCTAGGGGAAGGGAGGCAGCGCAGAATAAAAACACTCCAAGGTCTAACGTGGTCGAACTATACGCGCTTACTGAAGCTGTTTGGCTGCATCTACGGTGAAGGACACTATACTAGACCGCCTACATATTTGATGCGAACTATAACAGTGAGTTACGCGGTGAAGTACTTTCTCTATTTTATTGGAGTTCGGCAGGTTATAGTCAAAACTAACTATTGTCGTCGCATTTCGACAAAAAACAAAATTTCCAATACAATTTTTGTAGCACTAGAGTTGTCAGGAGTTGATTTGGAAGTTTTATATTACTATCAATGTTGTGACCTGTAGTCCTGGATCCTAATGCAAAGAAATCTCCGAAGGTCATACTAACTTCGCTTTGTTGACGAATCCGCACATCATTTGGGTTAATCTATGTTCATGTTTATTTTTTATACTGGGGTTATTGCTGAATTTGGCCGGCTTAAGTGAGGGTACTCGTAGAGATTGGCAGCCATAGGGTATGTAGAAATGAAGCTGTGCTTCACACATTTTCAATCTTTAATTAGATGAATAAATAGCCAAATAATAGACAAAATAATGTGATAACATAAATATCACACATCATTTCCGTAATCCTTGTTGCTTTCGTCACAGTCGTGAGACCAACACAACTGCACAAACCAGGTGACGGACTACGTAATTATAACTTTTGAGTTTTGTCAATGTGTCGATCTAGGCTCTTCTTAGCACCTGAAGAAAGGGACAAGGATCCCAGAAACGTTGTGTGGTATTTATATTATCACTTATTTTGTCTGTATTTGGCTATCTTTCTTATTATTAGTTATAATTTTTCACTAAATAATTAATTGTTTCCCTTTCTTAAAACGTTTAATATTCGCTACAAATGAAAAAAATTAATTTCGCAGTTTACGTCAGTGCTATGTTTACATGTCATAAAACCCTCCTCTATTGTTGTTCCCTTTATTTATTAGAAGGGTTCAGCTTTCTCTTATATGCCATTACGATGGTATTTTTCATCTATTGGGTGGTTTCATGTAGCGTAGCTGTCAAATACACTATTATTCTAAAAGTATAGATTTATGCTTGATTCAGATGGTCGAATCCAAAGTAGTTAGGTAAGAATAAAATTCTAAAAGGATTATTGTTATTATTATAGTGAAATATATTATTTAAAAATTTTGTGTGTTTAAAATTATGTGTACCATTTACTTGTCTCTTCTAGCCATACGCTCTTGCAAGCAAATACCGTTTGTTTAATTAGCAAATACAATCGTTGAAAAAGAAATTATTCTTTTATGGTGGAACAATACAAATTACGTATATATATAATTTTTAAAAAGGATTCATTGCTATTAATATGATTATTAAATTTCTTTTTTTATATAACTAGAGAAAATATAAGCATTGCTTATTATTTTATATTTGCGTAATAATTATTTTATTATAATATTATTATTTTTACTAATAGGATATGTGACGGTCATACAGTGGTGGCCTTTAATAGCATACGAAGCGTTCGAACTTTCTCCTGCTAGTTGAAATAGTAACAATGCCTTTTTGTCTTGGCGTGAGACCAACGCCAGTTTCCCTAAGAAGGAAGCCACCAAAACTATATGAACGTGAGGCAGCAGAATATGACACTCGGTTTTCAGTTTGATGGTACAAATATGAGGGCAATAATCAATTTTAGTCTAAGAAGGGAAGATTGGCTCGTCACCGTAGGACCAACGTTCGGTCACCCTTGGTCAGTCGTTTAAGTCGCGAGATCGAAGAATGGTATCCTCTGCCATATTGATCCAGCCAGCCATTCCGCACCAGAACTGAGTCCAGTGACATGTCCTGTTTCATCATGACAGTTATCCGTGTGGATGAAGAAATCATCGCTTGCC
The DNA here is from genome assembly GCA_037074705.1 of Zhengitettix transpicula. Lineage (NCBI taxonomy): Eukaryota > Metazoa > Arthropoda > Insecta > Orthoptera > Tetrigidae > Zhengitettix > Zhengitettix transpicula. Next base: position 84,809,763 of record CM073592.1, read on the forward strand.
ATCCAAGGATTTGAGTAGCAGCCTCCGGATCGACCCCAGTTTTGACGCGGTCCGTTCGAAACAGTTATATCGCTTAGCCGTGGTTGAAACTTGCCATCCTAACATTTTGTTATTCTTCAACTAAGTGTTCCGAGTCAGAAAGCTATAAAAACCGTCAGAGTAAGTTTTTCAAGCTAATATAAATTTATTGCCCTGAGATTCATAAATTAAAGATTTATTCAATTCACTAGTAAATTTGTATGTTAATTAAATACATTTTATTTAATTTATATAAATCCTTTAATATAATTACTCATCAAACTTTTATTATACTTAATAATACAGCAAAGTGGGACTATTAAAATTTAACATTCGTCCTGTATTATTATTTTTGCAATACGCGTATTGTTGGTAGATATATATTTGTTAGCTTGTTTTTCCTCCACGAACATTAATACTTATAAGGAATAACAAACGTACATTTCTTTTATGGATGATCAACTCATGAGAAATAAAGATTTAGTAATGTTTCACTTCTGTGGCCGACGAAAAGATACTCCGTTCAGTCTGAAAGTCCACAAGGATTAAGGAATACAGTGAAATCGGAAAAGAGGTTAGTGAAAAGAATTTCCTTGTCAATATTGAGATACTATAAAATACAAATGTAAGTTATGTATTTCAATTTTTTTCCCCACATGTGTGCGGTTTTCAACAATATATTCTCTATAATTTAACTGTATGTTCAAATATATACAGAACAATTTTTTTAAATAGTGCAATTATTATAATCCTTTTGTTATATTTCCAAATTTTAAATTAGTAAGACTCGGGGTTTACTTTGATGGACGTGCATTTGACTGGCGTACCTTTGCCACAACTAGCTCGACAACAAGTAGAACGATGGCAGCGAGGACACCGAATGCTAGAATGAAGAGCGCGGGTTTGAACTCTGTAAGGGACACTTTGCCAAAGCCCGCGTCTCTGCCCGGGCACTCGGGTTTGCGCCAAATCCAGCGACGCCATTCGCGAGCCACCAGACCCGTCTCCTTCATCCAGCGCAGGCTGTAATCATTTCAACATATTATACTTTTACGCAATTAAACGCAAAATGAAAAATTGGACTAATTAAATTCTCGTTTCTTTCAATCGTACATGAATCGGTCTCGTAACGTCCTCCTCCCCTCTTCCGGGCCAAAAACACAGTTGTAATGACTTTACCGGCAGACTGTGTTTGTTTGATAATGATATATATATATATATATATATATATATATATATTTATTGTAATGCATTAAGGGAATGCATTGTTTCGGATTAATGGTCTTGGCCGTCACAGGAAGTGGCAATGTGTACTTAGGATCAGTATGAAGGAGTCAGGGCAAGGCACATGCGCGGGTGGCCTGTCGCAAGATAAATCAGTTAAGGCAGGCATTGTCCTGATTAATGGCCTGGACATTGGCGTGTTGACTTAGGATAAGGGTGCAGTTGGGCGGTCTGGAGAATTTAGAAACGCACACGTGTGAATGCGGGGGGATGAGGATACAAGTGCAAAGTAATTACGGGTCCTGTCTCGATGTGACAAGACAGAGCGGCTAGATATTTTGCTAGCTAAGGAACAGCAGCTGCAGAATGTAAATCTCAGTAATGGAGAAACTGTCAACGAGCAGTTGCAACGTAGTTTTGGGGACAAAAGAAGAGAGAAGGGGCGGTCATATATATAAAGAGAAGATAAGATTTTGGAAGGTAGTCGAGGAGTGGAGTGAGTTGAGTGTGGAGCTAGGAGGTGAAAAGTTGAGTCTTGGAGTTGGGTGTTGGTTGTGGAGGCGTACGGCGAGCACCGAGTATGGAGAAAATTTGCAGCCTGCGAGAGAAATAGCAAATTTATTCAACGATAAACATTTTTGTATGCAGAAGTTCAATCTGTAGTAATATCAAAATTTGACCACTGTCTTCGATGGTAGGAGACCAGGACACAGCATCCAGCGTCGAGTAGTTTCACCACGAGCAAGTGAGATGTCCTTCACCGAGTATGGAGAATCAGCCATCGTCGAACCAATAATATGTGTTAGAGTCAGTGTGTAAACGACCAGTCTATAAAGTGTGTGTGTAATGAACGAGCCAAATGTTCCTGAGTAATCGTAAGTTGAAATTTATGGTATTAATATGTGTAAACGGAATTAAAAAATACAGTCAGATATCGTTCTCTTCTTTTTGTTAATAAAATAAACTCTTTTAAATTTAGAATCAATCTGGTAATTCTAAGTTCGTTAATAAGTTTCGTCGATGTCTAGACGATTAAATATTTTCTGTTTAATTTAAAGATAAATGTTGGGTTCTTTGATTATTTAAGTGTTCTGTCCGTTATCAAACCCAGTAAAGACCCATGAGAGAAAGAGATTTTTTTATAATATTAAATTATATAATTGTAAATTCTGATAAATAAAATTTGTTTGTTAAAATATAAATCTAATTTTTTTTATTTTGACGACCGGTTGTTTATTACATTTTGGCTACCACAACGTGGGGCGAATTAAAACGTAACCGGTTAATTATTACAATATATATATATATATATATATATATATATATATATATATATATATATTGTAATAATTAAATATAATATATGAATGTGGCTTAAATGAAATACACTAATAACGTTAAAGAACAAACAAAATTTATTAAGCCAAATTTAAAAACAATTATATTTTACACAAAATATTTGGGATCTCAAAATTACATTTACTTTTTTATGGAAATCAATGCGTCTGAACATAGACGAAATTTGTTGCGGAAGAAATAATACTAAAGATTGAATTTAACAATTTCAATTTGATCAAGAATTAACAATCTCATTCTATCGATAATTAAATAATTAAAATTAAAGAACGATCTGACTTTTGTCTTTTAAACACGGTTTACAAATTATTTTAAAGTTTTTCTCTACTTACGGCCGCCCAGGTCTCATTTTTAGTTTTTCGTGCACAATTTTGGGGACATCACTGATTCTAAGTTCTCACAGACTCTAATTGGCGTTGTTTGTTAGTTGGTTTAACACAAATTGGTTGGTTCTCGATGCTTTACTGCAACCTGGATTTGTAGATCTCGTGGCTTTAGTTGACAATGGACTTCATTGGTTTGTCTGAATATTGCTTTACTTTTTAATAACTGAAAGCATGTTTGTGACTGGGCCACAATCTTTCGTTCTGGCTGCCGACTGTAAAACTTTCAATGAGTTCTTTTCGTCCGTTCTATTCGCTGTCTGCTGACCGACTGTACTGTTCAAATTTTTATGACTTGGAATTTTGGTCTTTTCTCCTCGCTGCCTACTGCCCGACTGTACTGTTCAAATTTTTATGCCTTGGAATTTTGGTCTTTTCTCCTCGCTGCCTACGGCCCGACTGTCTTCTTCGTCTCGTAGATTTTGAGCGCGTAAACTCTCTCAACAATGTTTTCTTTGTCTTGCCGGATTGTTGCGGCGTCCGCTCTATATCCACTAATAATGAGTCCTCTACAATCCAACTTTCCAATTAGAACAATGTCTTAATTACCAATTACTACAATATATATATATATATATATATATATATATATATATATCACTATTTAAGAGTAAATTATAAATAAAACATAGCCTTTTAAGTAAGAAAATAATTTGTAATAGAACGTTCCGTCGCTGTTTGCGACGTCTTCAGGTACAGAAGTTTTACAAAATTTTGATAGTCAGGGACTTACTCCACTAAACTTATTGACCCTGAAAAAGTTTCGAAAATTTGTACCGCCACCCACCTTTGCCCACCCCCGCGCGTTGCCCAGATTGTCATACGGAAATTTAGCGACAGACAACCCCAATTGACTCCAATCTCAGTCGTTTTCACGTTATTTTCATGTAAAGCCGCTCCACCCCCACCCATAAGCGTGCTCCTCTCCAAATAACGAAAGGGGTTGAAAGCGGAGATATTTATTCGACGCAAAAATCGGCCGGTTAACGTGTTTTAAAATTTCCGCCCGCGTCAACCCCCGCTCCTGGGGATAAAATGGCCAATTGAATGTCATAAGTAAACTCAGCGACATGAATAACCCTGGATTTGACTCTCGGCTGTATTTACGTTATTTTCTTGTAATGCCCCCCCCCCCCCAAGGGTTTCCCGTGCTGTAAGGGGGTTGAAATTATACTCAGATAAAATTGGTAGAAACACTATCAATCTATTTGACCCCAAAAATATTTTTGCGACTCAAATATCGGCGGTTTTAGAATGTTTGAAAATTTTTACCTCCGTCCACCCCCGCTCCTGGGTGTGGTAGACGTGTCTCACCACGACAGTGTTTGTTTCCTGGTCTCAAAGAACACGTGCACGCATTTGGGTGAAAATCCACCGGTGTATATTTTTATAAGGAATATACAAACAAACACTCTGCTTTATTTCTTTGTAGATTGTGTTTGCTTGAATTTGAGCGACTTGGGTGAAGATGGATGCTGCCACTCGCGTTACCGTTGTTTTTTCTCAGATGTAAAATGGAATACCCAGGTTTCATCATCCGTGACAATATAGTCCAAGGAGTTGTCTTTTCGTCTGCAATGTTTTCCGAAGGACATGGCGGCGATCTGGTATGACATGGGCATTCTAAAACTGCCACAGCGTTTACACAAATGCATCGACCGCAATTATGTAGAAAAATAAATCATTCTTCAACCTTTTAAATGATGTAACTATTATAGAAAATAAACGATTGTAAATACGTATCTAAAAATATAGTAGACCGTACTTTTCCGATTGCCTTCGTATAACAACCCACCTCACCGAAACTACAATTAGTGTTTTCGATCGATGAAATTAAGTTGTGGCTACGATTTACCCGAAGTTTTTATAAGTTACTAACGGTCCATAATTGCAAGTAATTTTTAAGGAATCACATTTAACGGTATGGTTAATTTAAAAAATCGTTCAACGTTTAGTTAATTCACAATACCTTCACACGTTTCCTTAACCCAGCTAGTAGTCATTAAGTTTTTAAAAGGGGAAATAAGACGCTTTATAAAATTGTAATGCCAATTAATTAAGACATTAATTGTAAATTTAAAAATATAAATTGTTAGAGAAATCCTTTATGTCGGCGGTACAGAACACAGCAACAATGTAGCCAAGTATTGTTTCCTTTGTCGGATGAGGTATGCGCGTTCAAAATTGCGAGACGGTTGTTCAGTTGGCTGTAAGGTTTGGTCAAGTACAGGTCGTATTAAAATAGACGAGATATTCTTTTTAAAAAGTAAAGTTAAGTAGAAGCAGTGGGCAGTCAGACACGACAGAAATTGGTCGAGTTGAAATAGACAAGACAATTTCAAATATTCAAAGGAAATTTGCAGAGAAACATCGAGAATTACCAATCAACAGCTTTGATTGGTCCATGAACATTTTGCTCAAGACGAAATATTCACTTGAGCAGACCTACGAAACATGCTAAGCACAAACAGTCTTGTGAACATAGCCGGGCATGATTAGCAGAAGTCAACCGAGAGAGAGACGAAAAGAAGGATTCACCTGGATCCTGATTTTTGATCTAAAAATATTAACTTTAGAATCTGTGAGTTTTTAGAAGCAGTGCAAAACCCCGCCATAGTGTCTCGTCAAGTTCAAGGTATCCTGGAATGCTGCCGTGAGTAACAATATAAAAACAAATAATTATGTAAACCTGATTAAAAGATAGACGTCAGATTTCGTTTTCTTCTTTTGATTAAAAAAAATTGTTAATTAGAATCCATCTTTTTAGTTTAACTTCGCTGACAAGTAAATTTCTTCCTAAGTAATTGACGAGTAAATCTTTCCTTTTTTAAATTGGAATTTGTGTTTAAGTTGATAAATAATATTATTCGACATTATCAAACCCAGTAGAGACCCTGAGATATTTTTAAATTGTGTAAATTGTTTTAAAGTATTAAAAATAAATATTTTGTTTGTTTGTAAAGTTAATTATATTTTTCATTTAAAAAGCCCCTTTTAATTTTTGTATATTACAATATATACGTTAATAAAGAAAGAAATCGTATATTAAATATTGAATACAAAAAAGTGAAAAGAGCAGGAATTCATTAATATTCAATTATTTTATTTGCTACAATTTTATTTATTTCTAATTATTGTTCTGCAATGAAAGCTATATAAATATTGTACATAAACCCCCGTTTGTTTACATTTGTTGAAGAATAGTCTACTGAAATTCATTTGAATTGTTCAGCCTGTAGTGTAGCACTCACTTTTGAACGATCAATTCGCGGTATGGGGAGTTTTTGGCAACCGGCATAGTTCCAACTTGCCAAGGAAACATAGCGATTTCTTTCAATCCGCACTTTTCCGCTTCCAGAAACGTATCCGCTACCAATTTGTAAGCCGTGACATCCATGTGACAAGCAAACATTCCTTTCCGAACTTTTGCGACACATTCTTCTACGGACATAAAAACTTTATGGTGGGGTTGCGAATAAATCCGCTCCCTGTAGAATGTCCGCACAGTCTTATCATTAGTTTCCTGAAAGAGACACGCACAAATATAAATTCATGTGGCTGAAATTACTAAAAAACCAATCGCAAATATATATTAAATATTATAACAAACTTAAAGGTGTTTATAATCTATATTAAGTCTTTGTGGTCAGGCTTATGCGGTTAAATGAAGTAAAATAAGTTAGTTTTAAGTTATTGGCAGTTACTAGCCAAAGCAGCGTTGGGCGTTCACGGGTATCGCAAACTGGACCAACTAATGACATGAACTGAAGAACAGAAGTGCTTACTTAAACTTGGTGGCACTTATTTTTTTTTAAAATTATATTCGCATCAACTACTAAGGTCATTAGCGACTTTTGTACATATTTGCTGGGGAACTAATTTATTGGAGAATCTCTATATAGAAACATACACAAACAACATACTGATTACCCAGCAACTTAATTCATGTTTTTTTAAAAACATTCCCTATTATAATAGACAACACAAAACGGAGTACAAATAAGTAACAATAATGGTTTCTGGGAAGTGTTAAGAATGGTTACAAAACTGGAGAATTAAATCAAATGAAGCAAAGCCAACGCGTATTACATTTGAATTGAAGGGTGGAAACTGTCCTGTAAATCCCATACCTCATAAAGATACAATTAAATATTTAGGAGTATACTTGGACAGAAGATTAACATGGCGGACACACATTTTCAGCAAAAGGAAAAAACTAGGTTAAAAATTTAGGTAAGTGACTCCTGGACAGACTCTGTATTATCGGTCGATAAAAATCTCCTGTTATATAAAACCATCTTAAAACCTATCTCGTCGTATAGTATAACACTCTGGGGAATGGAAAATTTATCTAACATAGAAATAATACAGATATTTCAAAACTAAATACACGGAGCACCACGGTATGTTCCCAATACAATTCTACATAATAAATTTTAAAAAGCTTACAGTAGAAGAAAAAAATAGGAAAGTTCATCAACAAATACAAAGACAGAAAATTCAACACACCTAAACCAACTTGTAAGTCTACAGTTCGAGGATGAGCCAAGAAGATTGAAGAGATGCAAAACATCAGACATTCCTTGCCGATTTAACTAAAAGAGAAGTGAAGTGACGTTCGTTTCATTTGTTGATAATAATTCATTACTAATGTTTGTCATTTGGGAGACAACTCTGGTGAACATTACAGATGAAGACGGCAGAATTTGATTGATGAGAGTACACCGAAGAATATTATTGAAGAGTAGTTAGTGAGCTATTCCACAAATATTTCCGAATTGCGCGATTTTAATTGGCTATAATATTTATCGAAAATATAAATGTATAATTAATTTTCTAAAATAATATCTACATTACACTATTACTCAACATTTCCGTAGATGACGTTGTATGGGGAGTCCACCAGACCTATTTTGAGTGGACTGTTTATCAAACTGCCGAGGGAGTCGATGGTGGAGCCTGGACTTTGCAGCAGCGATACAATGCACGCAGAATACGACGTCATGTGGAACACAGACAGCACCAACATGAACATGAGCAGGATACGAGACGATATGTACTCTGGAGGATTTGGGCAGCCTGGAATGGACCAATTACATTAACTCAAAAGCGTTTTGCGAAACACTGACTGAAAAACAAACGCAGTTAATGTTCTCATATACACAATTTAAAATTACTAATAATTATGCACATTATGATTATTACATAAATCGCACACATTGCAAAGCGTAGTGATACATAACATGTAGATGTTAAAAATCGAGTCTATGAATGAACTCGATATGGATTTATTTCCTGAACTGATTAGATAGCATATGATATTGAAATAATTTATATTAGGGATTGGGGGATTGAATTACTAATATTATAATGAGATTTAAACCATATTAAATTTTATTCTTCGAAAATAAATTACTGAAATTGATTCCACAATTAAAAAATTAAAAATTTATTATATTGGTAAAATATAATTTAAGGAAACTGTAAACATAATCGGGGTAGTTTTTTATTAATAACATTAATAATATTCAATAAAATACATAGGCGGAAAATATAAACCCAACATCAAAAGGTAATGGCTCTAGATAAATACAATTTCGGAGTCGTGTTGGCATATCTGATACAGGACGTGAATTAATATTTCGAGTTATTCAATTGAAAGTAGCGCTAGTAGCTCCACTATGTACATAACCAGTTTTTTAAATTGATTTATTTATAGTCGCGTCAACATCTCAGGTCATTAGCGACTCATTGGGGTACTCATTTTTGCCTTGTCGGGGAACTAATTGACGAGTTTCTTTAACGCACACAACATCCTTGCCCTCGACAGGATTCGAACCCGGGAACTCTGCGATGCGAGGCAGTCACTTTGACCCCTATACCACATGACGTCGGCTTGTTTCTACTAAATATTTTGTGAACGTTGTTTACTTTGCGGATTGGTGGTTGTGAGGAGGACTTAAGTCAAGAATACCTTTAAGGAGTCGAAGAAACCAGTATCAGCAGTTTACGCAGACTGATCGAAGTCGTGTGATAAGGCAACGTGAATGTGAGTCCGAAAGCAAATCGGGTGTAAGTGAAGACCACCCGCCGTATTCGCCGAACGTCTGTAGCTCATCGTATTGTATGTACATCAGATGGCTTCTGATCATTCTTGACCATTAGAGTGGTACAGCGAATGATAATTCGATTACTCGAGGTACAGCTCCGAGCCTGATGTTTATGAACTGCGATTTGATTGAGCTCAAGCTAGAGTTTAGTGAAGGGCGAAGTAGATATCTGTTGTGTTCTCAAATCCTCTGATTCACGGTGTCTCTCTCTTCTGTTCACAGTTTATTTACTCTGCGACGGTCACGTCTGTTCTCCCTTTATGTTTCCTTCAGCACCAAAACAGAATTAGACTGTTCTTTGGAATTCCAGACTTTTTGTTTTTATCACGTACATAGCATTGTTTTCGGCACCAAGTGAAGACCTTCCGGAACACACTGGAATTTGCCTGCAGCTCGCACATCCCTTTCGAATAATAAATATTTTACGGACCCGCAACAACAAAAATATCTATATAATAAAAAAGGATGTATATTTGTATGTATGTATGTATTTACGTTAATATCTATACATATTTTAACGCGCGGACAGATTGCAACAAAAATTAGTACACATATTCTTCAAAACATGAGAAACGGTACTGTGGGGATGAGAAACCTGTAGCATAAAGGTGTAAAGAATTATAATTGATAAAATTGATAATTTTGTGTTAAAAATAATGCGCGTCAAGAGATCATGACGTCACTGGACAAAGAGAGACGTTACTACGCGACGAACAAAGCAAATAGTTCCTTTTTCCGTAATGCAATAAAGCAGAAATATTTCCATTGTATAAAATTATAATTTTATCCAGTAATTCTCCATGAAATAATAATAATAATAATAATAATAAAACAATACAATTTCCGCATGGATCGTAAAGTATTCGTAAGTTAATTTTCGTGCCATATTAAGTGACTCCAATATGGCGACCATTTGTTTACATTGTGAATTTATCAAACAATTTAATAATTCGTAATATCTGAAGACTGAGGGACAATTATATCCTGCAGTACACAATGAGTTATTAGGGAATAAATTCAGAGGTATGTTTGATGCAATATAATTCAATATATTTTATAGCACCGGGGACGGAGTGTTGATGAAATTACCACTCTTTCTGCATACGTAAGTAAAATCATTTCTTGACTAAAGATTAATATAGAATTAAATACTTTTCTGGTTTATATAAATAATTACACGGGCAACGCCGGGCTCGCAGCAAGTTTTATAATAATTCTGTCTACAAAATTCCAGCTTGTATCGCACCTTCTTCACACACGACGCTGATGGCCACAAGGGGGATGTCCTCCCAGGGAGTAGCGTGTTCCGAGGCCAGAAGCCGATGAGACGCCACGATGAGCGCCGACAGTAACAGCACCGTGACGCCATAAAGCAGCCACACGGCGCCGCTGAACGGACGCACGTACACGTTACTCACGGTGGCTAGGGCAGGCTCTAGGTAAATAAACATCGGCCTGTGGAACATAAATCCACCACTAGCTGAATACTCGGCGTTGTCCGGCGTTATCATAATTTTCTATTGGAAAGGAACTCATTATATCCATAGTAAAAAATATACAAAATGCAAATTATAAAGTCTTTCACAAATTCATCACAATATTGATATTTTTTTTTAGAGTAACAGGCTACATGGGGGTAATCCACGTGGGGGCATAGGAAGGGACTTCAAACGTAGGATGCGGAAAGGAAGCCAAGGGGCCCGGGCTATAGTTTAAGGATGCTACCGGGCATTCCCTTAAAAGTGATGCAGGACAAATCCTATAAAACCTTCATCAGGTAGGTCGGGTATTTGGTATTTGCTGTGGGGACGCAGCATTACCTTCTCCGTGCCTTGACAATTTTAGGAGGCAGCTGGCCGCCTGTTGCAATGGGAACAACGGACAACTCTTACCATATGCCCCAAGTATGCGATCCCGGAACATACATCTTTCAAAACAGGCCGTGGTGCCTCGGCTTGTGGGAACCTTAGTGCAAAGTGGAGATAGAGGAGAAGGCGTCCCCAAAGGCAGCCTCCTTCAGAGCTCTCTGGGAATATTAATCAACCCAAAACTTGATTTTAAGCAATTTTGTTTTATTTTCGATTTGAGGAGTAAAAATAAGCAATTTCTTTGGCGCACTCACTTTGAGCAAGCAACATATAGTTGTCCGAAGAAGAAACATATATAAATAGAATGCAGTTGGGAAGAGAATCTCAACGACAATGCATAATTCTCCATGTGCTTACATTATGATACTTAAGCATCGTCGGGTGCAGATGAATGGAATCTTCTGTGACGTAATCATGCATGTCGATCATACAAATACACAAATACGTTTATTAACAATACATTTTAATGATTATTTCATAAATTCCTTCCATTCCTATGCTAGATAAACGATCTACTGGCGACCCTTGTAGAACTTCTCATGTTATCTGCACGATCCAGACACAACTCAAATTTTCTGAGCTAAGCGCTACCTCTACATACCTAGGATGTTATTAAATTTTACTAATTTTACCTACCCACATTTTTTATTCATAATTATTGTAATTGGTCCACTTGAGATTTATATAAACATATATGCGTACTGCCATATTCGTATTTAATAATTTATAATAGTTAATGTTATATTTAATTCCTTATTTATCCTCTGGAATTCTTAATATCAATTTTTTGAAGTTGTTTAATGAGTAATATGTTCGAGCATTCGACGCACAAAACTAATTGAACAAATCGTTTGTAACTGCCAATCTCTTACCAAATACAAATTTCCGAATTCATTCATTGTTACCTGTTCTCAATTCAAATGGTATTCATAAATGAATTGGAATATGTGATTTTCATTAACTGTTTCATGAAAGTAATCTTCATTTAGGCCTTCTTGAATAACGTGTGTTCTTAGCTTCCTATTATTACAGAAATATTCGATCTACAGTCTTTCAACGGAAGATTCATATATATATTTTAATTAACTGGCCATTAATTATTATATTAGATTCATCATAGCTATTTGAATTATTTATCGGAGTTCAACGATAATGCGTATTTACATCCTGCCGAATCATTTTGTCCCAGTTTCAATTTGCCTTTTTTCCATATATCAAATTTACAATCACTCGCCTTTTCTCTTCTTATTTTGTTCAGTAGCTCTAGTCTTACTTCTCTCGAGGCCATTATTCATGCAATATTTTTAAGATTCTCCTAACACGTATCGTTATAAAATACTTTGAACAACAAGTGCCTTTGGAGAATATTTGGACACATGTGTTTGATGAATTAGTTAGTGGTTAGAGAGTGAGGGGGTGGAGGGGAAGAGAGACGCCATACTAAATTAGCATAGAATGTATACGCGTTGCATAGTTATATAAATGAACATCTTAAGAATAAATTACTATTTAAGTTATATAAACTAGGATATCTCACCGAAATGGCCCCGTTTCTGCCGTGAAATCTATTACGTCCATTCTGCTCGCTTTGATAGCTATACCACTGACGCCCAAATCAACTTCTCCAGTAGCTATTTGGGCCACCTGACCATTAAAATGATTTCCAACTCTGTAACCCCACGAATCGGAGAAAACGATCTTCATCCTGTCAAACACAAATGTAATTAAATTATGACTTGGAGTACAATAGTTACGGAATTGGCAAATATATATTGTAATATACAAAAAAAGATGGCGTTAATTAAACGAAAAATTATTCAAATTTACAAACAAACAAATTTATTATCAATTCTTTAAAACACATTTACACAATTTAAAAAATTATCTCAGGGCCTCTACTGGGTTTGATAATGGCGAATCATTTTATTTCTCAACTTAAACACAAATTCCAATTTAAAAGAGAAAAGATGACGAAATTTACTTGTCAACGAAATTAAACTAAAAGATGGATTCTAATTAACAAATTTTTAATCAAAAGAAAGGAACGAAATCTGACGTCTATTTTTTAATCAGGTTTACATAATTATTGATTTTATATTGTTACTCACGGCTGCATTCCAGGATACCTTGTACTTGACGAAACACTATGGCGGGGTTTTGCACTGCTTCTAAAAACTCACAGATTCTAAAATTAATATTTCTTTAGATCAAAAATCAGGAACCAGGATGAACCTCCTTTTAGTCTCTCCCTCGGTCGACTTCTGCTAATCCTGCCCGGCTATGTTCACAAGACTGTTTGTGCTTAGCAGGTTTCGTAGTTCAACTCAAGTCAATATTTCGTCTTGAGCAAAATGTTCATGGACCAATCAACTATGTTGGTTGGTAGTCCTCGATATTTCTCTGCAAATTTCCTTTGAATATTTGAAATTGTCTTGTCTATTTCAACTCGATCAACTTCTGTCGTGTCTGACTGCTCACTGCTTCTACTTAACTTTACTTTTTAAAAGAATATCTCGTCCATTTTAATACGACCTGTACTTGACCAAACCTTCCAGCCAACTGCACTACCGTCTCGCAAATTTTGAGCGCGCATTGCTTCTTCCGACAAAGGAAACAATACCTGGCTACATTGTTGCTGTGTTCTGTACCGCCGTAAGATATATTTCTCAAACAATTTATATTTTCAAATTTACAATTAATGTGTTAATTAATTGGCATTACAATATATATGCAATCTATTAACATATGTTTTAATGAAAAGAAAGGTTACGTCTCAATTGGGCAGTATTGGACATTATTAACCGATATTATTTATTAAAAATACCTCTGACTATCGTTGTGATATTTACATCCCGAAATAGTTAATTTTATGGAAAAGTACAAGTACGTAAGTAAGTCTGCTTCAGATATTCAATAAGATGGATGGAACCGTGGCATGGTACGTTTAGACAACCTATGAGCACAATAAAGCATCATCAACCAGATTTTCTGGACGCGATGGTCATAATAATAGTAATTTATGTTATTACTATTCATTCTATTAATAATAGTAATTTATGTTATTACTATTCATATTATTAATAATAGTAATTTATGTTATTAATATTATTTCAAAAAATAATCATAATTACATCGGCAACGCTTTATTTTTACAAGGGAAATAACATTATTTTAAAATTTTAATTAAAAATAAATTCACAGTACTGATGCAGATGTTCCCACTTAGACCTATTCAATTCTAGACATGTGCATGCAGTTCATCCTGCAAGTAGTTATTCATACAGAAGAGAAATTAATTGATGTACGTACGTGAAGTTGAGTCTGGAGGCAAGCAACTTTCCAAGAGCATAGTGCAATTTGCTCCAAGTGTCTAAGTGACGATTCTTGAGGGATTCGTAGTTCGACCAGGTGTCATCAATTTTCTACAATCAGAGGAATATTATTATGACATTTTTAATATTAATTTAAATAAATAGTTTCTGCTATCCTTGTTGCTTTCGTCAGGTGATAGGAGGTAGGAACACAAGAACGACACGCACAAACCAGGTAACTTAATTAGGTCCGTTAATTGGCTACTCCATCTTATTAGTCTACATTTAACACAGACGTCTTTATATTTTCCAGAAAGACATTATTTGGCTATCCAATTTACATACGATACTTTACCTTCCAAAAACGCAGGATATGTTTTCGTAAATGGTCCGCAGTATAATGAAATTTTAATTCGTTAGATTCTTTTTTAATCTTTGTGAGTTTATGAAAATCAAGTCGCTTTAGATGTACATCAAATATAAATAAGATTTAATAATTTCTACTTACATGCAGTTGACATTACTATTGTATAACGTGTTTTATTTATGATCAAAATAGTTTATCAGCCTTTATCACAAATGGACGGGATAAACACTTGGGTCGATGTCTTAATTAATAATAAGTTTGTATGTGAGATTATCCGATAATATGTTGTAATGATTTACTTTTTAAACAATTTAATAAAAAAGCAATGCCTCACTTTGAGGTTCCAATTTTTTGTAGTAATTACTTTTAAATAATCAGCAAATTAAAATTTAAGTGATCGGATTTTAATTAAAAATCAATATTTTGAGCATACAAATAGATTAATTTATTAAAACAAATTATTGAAGTTATATATATATTAAAGCTTGACAATTTACCACGGCTAGATCTCAGGGCCGACCATCGGACCTTCAATAAAGAATATTTATGTTAAACTATTAAATTTACAAAGTTATTAAAGCATTAATTTAAACAGTCAGTACAATATAAAAATATACAATATGAAATCTGAACTCGGAAATCTGACGATAAGATATCATTTACTGGTGGATTTACAGATAATAAGTTGTGCAGTTTTACCTTACAGTTCTGTTGTAACAAGAAATGGACTCGTACACACACACAAACACGGTTATTATTAACACTTTAGAGACAGGACATTATACACAGAATTTAATAGGCAACACTTTCTGCTTGCTGAGTTTACTTATAACACTTATTTCCCTGTTCTCTCTATCAAAGACTTATGACCATTCTCAAAGTTTGGTTATTTGTTGGATGCAATAACCTGGCTCCCAATAATTGAAAAAATGTCTAACTCGTGAATGTAGGCTTGACTCCGAATAACAGTCGGCGTAGTATCGTTGCAGTTATTTGTTCATAGACTGCAAACCGTAGATCGCTCTGAATATTACAGCTGTTAGAATATATACAGCCTTGCCTCCCAAATACACACTTTCTGAATTTCTGTTCTTTCTCCACCGGGTCCTGCCACACACAGTATCTGACTTTCTGAGACTTTCTCCGCTGCCTCCCAAAAACACTCTGGAGCTCTGCGCGTCTCACAAAATGTACTTTGACAATACCCAGCAAGCATGCATTATCGCTCCATATTCTTGTACACAACTCGTATGTTTTTACGCCGCCAAGAATATAATTCCAAAATTTTTGTGTATTAATTAATTATATTTCCTTTTAATTACTACAATATTATGTAAAGCAAACGGTAGAGTTAACTACGTCGGTAACATTGAATTAAACGTAAGAAATAATTCAAATGCGCAAGCAGAAAATGGTTGTTATTTAATTCACAAAGCGCTTGCGAAACGTCACAGTATGGATTTTACAGCAATGAAACCTCGTTTAACTGAACAATATTTTACTCAGATAATTATACCTCCGTTGAGATGTTAAATAAATAATCAGTACTTTCATTTTGTGCTGTAATTAGTAGGGCCTACAATCAAACCGGGAATAAGAATCACGCCGATTATTCCTTCACACTATAAAAAATACTTGTACAATTCGGGGCGAACCGATACCAAAATAGCTCGAATAACATATACGAAATGTAATATTTATACCCGGCGCAGCCGAAGTCTCCAGGTTGATTTGGAACAAGCTATTACCAGAAATAGGGAAAATGTAAGAATTTGTAGGAAATACAATAGGAAAATTGGAAAAGGTTCGGCGTCAAGATTGCAAGACGCTCCCAGAATAGGCGGAATAGTGAATCGGGGTCATTCCTTCATACCCAAGTTTGTTAGAAAGAAGATTCATTGTAGAATTATAGGAATACAAGAAGAGGGAGACCAGGTTGACCACGCTTAGCGAGCCTTTAAAAGATCAGACTGGCGTATGCGACGCGCTCAGGACCGAAGAAAGCTCCCCTCCATGGCTCAGCCGCGCCGAAGAAACAATCAGGTAACGGAGCCCGTAGCGCTAGGACCCACACGCGCTTGACGTGACGCCAACACGTGGAAGATTTTAGCGAGGGTTTTGCTGATGCAGAATCAGCAGCCCGTCACCATGTCTCGCCTTTATCCGGTGGAAAAATACTGGAGCTGTCCTATCTGTAGCTTCCTAAAACGTTTCATAACGCAACCAAACCGTAATAATATGTTACAGAAATGTCTGCATTGTTACATAACATTAAGAAAATGAAAATAGTTATTTCCTCGTTAATTAGAAGTATATTAATGTTGAAACGTAAATTATTATTGTTTACACGGTAGCAAATTATATAGGAACTGGCGTCTTATTCCATTGCCTATATACGAAATATATATGGCTCTGCAACATAAATAATAATATTGTATTTATAGACATTAATATAATTCAGTTCAATACAGTCGCTGCACGAACATTTTATACTTCACGAAATATTAAATTATTCTTAGTGATTTATGTAATTCATGTCACCCTTAGTGTGACTAATGATTAAAACATAATACGCCAGTCACATTCTATGAAGTAACTGATTAATGGATTATTATATCTAAGTTCTATCACAACACTTCATTTATTCTCCATTATTTAATAAAGTAATATATTACAATTAAACTCAATTTGTAAGTCTCGTAGAATCATGGATAAAGCTAGCGCCTGTAACGGTTGTTTTTGTTACTGTGTTACTTGAATGACGCGTTTGAACTTTACATAGTATGTATACAGTGTTTATAAGATTAAGACCAGTGTAATGCATCTTAAAGTTTATTATAGAATAGTAAACAATTTGAGTCTCTCTAAGAAGTGAATGGACGGTGAAGTACTCTCAATGGACTAAGGAGTCAACAGTTATATCACACTTATTGCTAAGTCATAATGATTTACATTCATTTGTATTGACCAAACATCAATGTCCAGATCTTAATGAATTAGTGAGTCAACAAATAAAATAGAAGATTATTGCCAAAATAAGTGGCCGAAATGATATTTTTTAAGAACTATGTGAAATAACAACTGTTTGCAACTGACCACTATTCCAGCATTGATTGTTATGCCGCGAAGGTTCGTTCTGGGCCCAAAGTTTGGAATCTTGTCCCCTTCTCTCCACATCTTAGGTTCCGTCCATACAACGTTATCTTTCACACTGTATACTTCCAGTAACTGGAACGCAGATGTGTTCTCCATCTTCCTCGCAACTGTGACACGGCTGTCCAGAGGGAAATGAAAGTTCGCAACAGCAAGGGTCATCGAAGAATCCTCCAGCAGCAGCCAGTGTCTCAATGGACCAAGCAGTCTACGCTGAACAGCCTTAACAAAGGACACAATATTTTGCAGGTAACACACATCACACATTCATCTAAGTTTTAATGGTACAATTACAGTAGTGTGCAAAGCTTCATATTGTAATGACTCACGGCGTTGTCTCCTTGAAACTTATGTTGGTTGTAAGTTAGAAATTAAGGTTGGAGGGTAAAATATTCTGTTTCGTAGGCATGAACTGCGTTTAGAGATGCTCGTTTCAATGTAGGAAATGTAGGAGGTAACAGGAAGAACGATATATGCAAGGACCCAGTCAAAATCGTTCTGAAGACTGACAAGCTTTGAAAAACATCAATATTTTGCAAACCTGTCCGCTAAGAGCAACGGGAATAATTGACGTGGACGGCTAGAAATATTATTCAGTCATATAATTTTTCAAGGAACTGTGGTCTTCTTTTCTGCCCTAATCAAGCAGGGAAAGTTAAGAAAAGACAGGAGGAAGGGGTCATCTAAGATACTTTTAGAAGGTAGAAAGAGATCCCAAAGCTATGTTTGAAGTAAATTTGTTACAGCGAGAATGCCGCTAACATCGAGTTAGAGGCAGTTTATAGGGCGCTGTTATTGCAGATAGGCAATACTGCGGATTCACAGAGAGGGAGGAACCCACGAATCCAGATTAGAGGGGTCTGGAACAAAATCCCGATGCACGTTTTTCCGACAACAATTTCGCGATTGACGTTTGCCCGACCGGACAATCCCGATTCACGTTTTCCCGACAGGACAAAATCCCAATTGTTGTTTTCCCGACAGGTCATTTTTTCGAAAGGTAAGTTTTTACGAAATAAAGCATAATATTAATATTGTACAACACCTTGTAAATTAAGCTATTCATGAATGCGTGAAAAAAATTAAACCAAACTTAGTACACATATCACTTATTATTCAGGAACCAATCCCGTGGATTTAAAATAACACTAGCACCGCCATGAGATGTGGAAGGGAGTGGTATTTTCAAAATTCAAATTATGCGATAACGATCTATATTGGCGCCGAATAAATAATTGTTCAGATTCATAATGCTACTCTCGATGCTTTTAGTGTTTAATTTCATCCTTCAAGGTCATAATGACAGGTGTGAGGTGAGTGTCTAATTTCATCCCCTAAGGGCATAAGGGCATTGGGATGACAAAAAATTGCAACAACTACCAAGATTGGTTCCGAATCTAGTGTTTTGGAAGTCGCAGAATTTAGTTCTGGCATCCCAGCAGGGTTATATTTTAATAAACCCTGGCGACATTAGATGATAAAATATAATTTTTAGATGGCAAAATTCTTACGATGTAAATATATCTTTATATTAACACAAACGTGTACCAAGTTTGGTTTAAATTGTTCCACGAAATCACGAATAACTTAATTTACAATGTGTTGTACAATATTATGCTTTATTTAATAAAAACTCACCTTTCGGGAAAAGATCAATCGGGATATTATTGTCGGGGAAACGTGAATCGGGCAAGTGTTCGTCGGGCAAAAGGCCGGATCACAGCTTAGCGAGGGTTTTGAAGGTATTTCGTCCAGCACCCAACTGCATCCTCCCACGAACCATCGTTTGTCTCCGCCTGAAGCTGGTAGCAGTTCAATTAATCAATTACTGAAATCGATAAAATCATATGTTCGGAAGATTATCATAGTTCTATTAATCGCGCAGATGACTGAAGCAATCACAATATGGATGGATGTAATCACACTTTTGAGAAAAATGTAAATGTTCCCCGAAAAAGCATAGACGTGATTTTCATTTAAAACCCAAAATCTCATTTTAATGTCACGTTTGCAGCGTAATGACCGAAAGTCGTAATTCATTCATAATAATATAAATATATATCCTGACTATTGATAAACCTAATAAATAAATAAACATCAGCCAATTTTAAGTCAAAAAAAGAATTTATTAATTAATTTTTTTCGACATCGGCAGTCAGTTGTCCATCCATTTTTTTTAAAACTCGAATATGATACGGTCGGAAATTAAGCGATAAAACGTTGTTAATTTAATAAAAATATTTTATGATTTAAAATTGACTGATATTTGTTTATTCATTAATTAGTAGTATTCTAATTAATGTGCTTTTATTTTTAATTCATTAATACTGAAAAGCACCTTATAATCTTTATAAATAAAAATTGGAATGTTTTTGTATGTGTTTTACTGATTTTAGCACTCTCTTACGATTTATATTTCAGGAGATCCGAAAACGTTGCCTACCGAATTCTTCTCTCTATGACGCTATCTTTGTTTGTTTTTTCACAATAAAACTGTCAGGCCTATTTTGATGAAACTTTACATCTTTGTTATGCAAACCCGTAATAAGGTTCTTATTGATTTAAAATTTCCATCCTTTGTATTGAAACAAAGTATCGAGTACCTTGATTTTGTTCGGTTTACTCAAGGAAATGGTAGGAAAAATTTCGATGAAACTGTAATTTTGTTGTGGAGACCTGGAAGAACGATTTTTCTCTTGATTTGATAATAAGCATTTGAAAGAATTAAAACTTAAAATTCAGTTTTCCAAATTATATTTAATTTTTTAATGTTATGTGTTGGCTGGTAAACAAAGACTTGATTCCAAGGGTCGGTGACAAGATATCAATTTTTTTAAAAAAATCTTGATACAGCAATAATGATAAGTAACGCGTTATAAGAAAAACATACACCTTAGCCATATTATACTTATAGCATATATTCTGAACAATTTTTTTGTGTCAAAATTAACGTTAAGAATCGTGCATAATATTTTTATTGTGGTAAGAATTCAGTTTCTAATCTGAGTGATTAATTCTGAATGATTTTAATGCAACGGGAACGTATTTATTGAGGAATTCGCAGTAAATGACTGAATACGATTGACGTATCAGGGGATCCTACAATACGATCATCCATTGTAGCCACTAAAAGTCGTGATAACATTAGGAAATTCGGAAAATTAATCCAGTACACCTCCAAATGCAGAATTGCCATTCAAGACGAGACCACTAGTTGTCTTAGTACCAAATGATCTTCGATTGCTTTTTTGTTATTAGCAACGAATGTAAATAGGTTTTTTAATTACTTATTTAATTTTACATGTCTATTAATTGTAAAATTTTCTGAGACGTGTAATAAGCATTTAACAATTATTAGTTATATAATATTTATTTTTAAAGTTTTAAATTATTTTGCGTTTCACAGTTCAGTGTCAACATTGAATTTAAGAAAAGAATATTCATGAGATGGTTCTTGAGCAACTTTTATGGTCATTACTTAATATTATGTAATCACATGTTTTTGGTATCCTTCATAGTGAGACTGACAGTTATTTTGGGTGAAAATTTCCTGTAACTGCGGCGGCGAAGGCAGAGCCTTACGCTGGAGTCTATAAAGTTGCCTTTCCTCTCATGCCATGCTTCTGAAAAATACCGATTCACTTCTACCATAACTCACACTAAACACCTAAATTACTTTGTTTTTTTTTCATGACTCAACCAACCCACTTCTAACTACTTACTGTACCTGAACGATTTATTTATTAGCTCACTAATAACTTTCATTCTACACTTTTCTGGATTTTGTAACTCTAACTTCTCTTCTGACGTAGTAGATTCCACTATATGATTCTGGTTACTCAGGAACTTCAAACTTTCTCTTATTCTCTCCATGACCTACCATATTTACAAATTAACTCTTCTTTTCTTTCTAGCTCAAGTATCTTTCGTTATCTCTCTCCGCGAACTACACAAATTTAATTTTATGGTTTTGTGCCATTTTAGTGGAAACCAATACTGTTTCGTTTTCTTATATCTGGGTGTGAGTTCTATGCACCATTGAGAAATAAATAGATCTCAGGTCTTTTTGTTACTACAGAAAAATATTATTTCGTATCATTTTCCATTTGTTGTAATTTCACAGAAAACTACTGCTAGTTTATATATATACCGTCATTGTTCTCAAAAGCATAGTCTACCCAGATTTTGCTAGAAAATATCGCACTTTTAGTCCGTTAAATGTTATAGATGAGTGTTCGGTACTGTTACAATTTCTATGGTTATTATTAATTTCTACTCTGGTTTAAATCTCAGAGAGTAAATCTCTCCATGTTTGCATTATATGTACGCGACTATGCCATAAACATTTTTTCTTTGGTGGTTTTCCTTATTTTGATGATTTTGAATCTCGTTAACTGTAATGAAGCTGGATTTTTGCTTGATTAAATATGGAACAATAAAATAATAATACAATAAAATAAGTGTTCATAAGTTTTTTATGAATTTATTAACACCAAGTTCTATCTGAAATAGAATATTTTGATATCTATTTCAGGTAGGAGATGTAGATTTGTTTTAAAATTATTGGGAGTTTTATATATCACATTTCCTTTTCGGAAGATTGGATTCTGGAGATTGGAACTATCATTAAGGAATGGTTAACATTTTAGTTTCACGGAAAAAGTTATATTTGATATACTGTCTGCGAATTACTGGATCGTATAATAGCAGAAGTATTATAACGTTCTTAGTTGTAGGTAGTAAGCATGGGTGTCCGTTGAATCATTTCCGCTACGAAGCAAATCTGTTCCCACGCGATCCTGTCCTTCATTATTCCAATTCAAAAGGATGTATCGTGTTCTTTTTTATACGGAAACATGCATTATGTTCATAATTTTTACAGTATGTGTCGCTATTATACTCACTTGTTCTAGTACGTTCATCGCGCCTTTACACTCCAGATCCAGAAGAAATACGATTGAACCAAACTGCTTTCTTCGAACTGATTGCAGAGGATCTTTGAGCGTGGCCTCGGGAAGGGTGATTTGCATGCTTATTCCTTGGGCGGACATTTCTTTGGATAATATGAGGTACACTGAAAAATGAAACATGCATCTAGTTTATGGTGTCATAAAACAATAATTGTGTAGGTCTTTAATAAACTTTCATATTCTAGGTGGTGAAATTAACATCTAAAAACACTTGAAAGTCAGTTTTATTCATAGGATAAATTTTAAATTAACGTTTAAAATAATTTTTGATAGAGTGTACTAGTAGTCATCTGGTTAATTTCATAATGTTTATATTTTATCGTTCCTCGTGGCAACCTCTTTGTTTCGCAGATTATATTACTCCAAAAATTCTACTTTGGTTTGTACTGCGGTAACGTCTCTCCTTACTTTTCTTACTTGAATAGTTGCTAAAACTTCTATTTCTTAAATTAAATTGATACCACGTTTTGTCGACGTCATCATGTGAACATAAAACACCCGGATAAAACGTACGAAGGACGTCAAATTAACAAATATCTTAATTAGTATCAATGATGTACTACTTTATGCTTAAGAACTTTAATAATTTTTGTTAACTTTACATTCCTTGTTCATTTTAGTCCAATGTGTTATGTTCACCTGAAGAGGTCCACGAAACGTGCGTTGTGTATTACTCTGTTTTGTATTAATTTAATTTTTAGGTTTTATACTTCCTGTATGTGTTTATTCATTGATATTACCTCTATTTCTTATTTGATTTTTATATATATTTTTCATCTCGATACAAATGCTTCCAGTCTTACATTTCTAGCGTTTCCAAACGTTCAAGCTTCAATTTGTTATATAATTCAGTAATTACAGTTTTCGGATTTTTTTTCAGAATCGTAATTATATGATCTGTTTTAAAGTAATAAATACAATATTTTTATTTACAATTTATATATACTTTGGTTAATTTTTGAAATGTTTACCACTTTATAGCTTTGCATCAATTAAAATCTTCCACCTTCTACAACATGCATGTTCGTTTGCTACACACTGAGTGGTTTATCCCCTTAAGAAGTTGTTTAAAAGCAATCTTTTGTATGTCCTTTATTTTATTTACATATTAAATTATTATTCCCTAAGAAGAAAATTTTTATTTTTTCAACAGTATCGAATGCATGTTTAATATTGTAGCTCCCAATGATTAATGATTTGGAATTAGAATATCGGCATTAATAATAGGAGATGCGAGAAGTTTCGCGATGCGATTATAATAGTTGGTGTGAAAAAGGTATATTCGAACTTGATTAAAGGAGTTAATCTTGTCTGTACTTATGTAACTCGTTCGTCCAGTCCAGTACTAACTAGGCGAGAAGGTACATAAATGGTGGTGTGAATATATTTACACAAATATTAAAATAAATAATCAACTTCAATATTCGTGAATTTGGTGTAACAAATGTTTAGGAACTTTTATTAACTGTGTACATTAATAAAAATTTTATAGACTTGATCGTATTATCGAAACTCTGTAGCTCGTAAATCTATTAGTTACGTTGGTGTTTTAAAATTTTCAACCAACTAAAATGCCAATCTCCCAGTATCTTAGGGTAAGAACTAAGAAAATATAAATTGAGCGTATATGAATTTGTGATATTTGATAGTGAAAACTTCAACTTACACTTGTACTTATTTAAAGGTTATAATCCCCGTCAGAATTAGGATTACTCATATCTATTTCGGCTTAAATATTTGCTAAGATTGTTCAAGATTTTTAAAAAGTTAATTCAGTAATAATAATAACGTAATATTTGGGGAGGTAAAGTCTTTGAGACAGAAGGAAATTAAAGAAGAATCGTAAAATTGTGATATTAAGTTGTCGTACGAGATAATTAAATGAATAACCGCAAGTGGCTGGTACACTTAAATGTTTTTATAACAGGGTATTCACAGTTATTTTTGTTATTAAACAATATGGCGTTGATTTTTAAAAATGTCTTACACATGTACAATTCTAAATAAGTATTTTTTTTGTGCGAGTACAAACTGTCTGTCCAGCAGGTGAAGGCAAGAGCTCTCGAACTCGCAGTGTGTTTGGCGAAGGTTCGCAACAGCGCGATGGCAGACTCTTCCTTCGCTTCTGCGACTCTGGCAGAAAAGAAAACCAGACACAACAAAACGCAGACACCCCTCATCTGGAACCTGATAACAGTTCTAAGGTATAGCTTTTTAAGATAAAAACATGGAATTTAAAAATTCGTTAAGTCCACACATTGCTCTCGCGTTTTGTAAATACTTTAATATCACTAAGTGGAACTTAATCAAATACTTTACATACATGTTTAATGGATCTTTTGTTCCGACTAGGAATCCTTTCTTCGCTGGTCCATTATTTCTGTTCGTTTCCGTGTTTGCGAGAGAACGGATTAAGTGCCCTGCAGTCGGGAGAAAGTTTGTAACGTTCCAGTATGTGACCAAGAGTATTGCTAACTACCGACACAATTCACTTACAGGATTTTACAATCACAAAACAGTTTTGTCTTCAACCACTGTCAAATTTGTTATGAAGACAAAAAACGTTTATGAATGTTCAGACTATGAACCCCTAATTCATGACAATGAATATATGGAAATCATGGATTTAATTATTGGGACAGCTCTGAACTCCAAAATTTTTTTTGCATATGGTGATCCATTAAAATGTATCAACGAAATAATTTTTTAAATAAATTCTTCTTGGTCAACATCAAATAATTATTATATAATAAATAAACAACAGCCAATTAGAAGTAATAAAAAATATATTTCTTTATAGAAAATTATACTACTTTCCGTTGCTAAATTTTTGACCTCTTCAGGTATGAAGTTTAACACTATAAAACCAATATTGTTATTATTTTAAATATTAAATTCTAAAACAAAGTGTCATAAATTTGAACAAAATATGAGACTTTGCTTTTATAATATTTAATTTATATATTGTTATAATTTTAAATTCTAAATTTTTTCCATTATAAACCGCACTCAACAATGTAACTGAGTTTTTATTGGTAGTTCTTGTTTTAAACTGTGTATTTCAGCCACGGCAGTCATTGAAGAACGACCTGACTATCAAAATTTATAAGTCCACCAAAATTTATTTATCATTTTTGTTACCTGCCAAATTTATCTTAAAAATTTTATTTCAATTACTGTATTTGTTTGGTTTGGTTTTATAGTGTTATGAAGAGGTCACAAATTTAGCGACGAAACGTAGTATAATTTTCTATATATAAATATATTTTTTCTGACTTCAAATAGGCTGTTCTTCATTAAAAATTTGTCTTAATAATCAGAATACATATAATTTATATATAATAATTATTACGATGGGTACGGAATTATCGAAAAAAGATTGACTACTAAAGTGAGTGGAAAAAACTGGCATTTTAATTTCTACAGATTCGGAAATATAAGTGATGTGAAGTTCGAAAAATGTATTACATTTTCATTCTGAAAAAAAAAACCTTTCGTAATTCTTAAAAGGTCCTTTAATATTTGGGCTCTTAAAATAACTTACCTTACACTTCCTCAATTAATAAATGTGGATATGACACTGGCGATACGACTCGTTTGTGTCTCCTTCTGAAAGGAATACGTTTAATTTCAGAAAGCCATTTTGAGAATAGGAAAATGATGAGTAAATTGGTTGAGCTAGACAAGGAAATTGGGCATAACCGCATTCGATTGAATGTAATTTGTTAACAGTTGTTTCCTCTCTTAAAATTGTGATTGACGGCAAATAATCTCTTTTTGAATGGTAATGAGTCTAAAACAAACGGACCCGACAGAATAATACTTTTGAATTGACACTAAACGGTAGCTTCCATTAACAATGTACCAAAAAAACAGTTTATTATTGCAAATCTTTGGTTGTTTCTCATCTCTTGTAATCAATCACTTTCTGTTTTTCTTATTTTATTAATGGATAAATTGTTCGTAACCTCAATTATATTGGTCGTTGCAATATGATTGAATTTTACTTGTAACTCATTTCTGCAACGTAATTCACGTCTATTAAAATATTCGTGAAATGTTTCAGCTTTCAAGTTTCGATTTATGCCACAGTGAAAGTAATAAGAAAATCTAAATTAATTCGTTACAAAAAAACTTATTTTGTTCATGATATAAGGAAAAATTGTAAATTTTTGATTTTAAAATATATTGAATTAAATAATTAACACAGGTGTTTATAATTTTTTGACTGAATGAACTTATTGATGGTGTCATTTTATGATTTTATGTGTTTATGAATTAGTTTCACGGATGCATACAAAAACGAGATCAAATATTAAAGTTTCCATTATTTATTAGCGACCAGGCCGCTTGAATTAACTTCGTTTCCGAAGGTATTACTGACATATAGATGGCAGCTTGTTGTTTGAAAAACAAAAGTGGTCTAAAGTACTATATAGCTTAAGTTTAAAGTCTGATGTCGCTACATATTTTAGTGTTTCTATGATAGCCGTCAATAGTGAACGGTCTCAGTGATATCGTAAACGTGTCTTAGTCTAAACAATGTCAAAGTTAGCTATATTCTGCTCTGCGAACTAGAAGACAAGGTAGGAATTTAAGAAAGTGCTGAACATCCCATATTGACTAAAAATGTGAACATGAGAAAACTGGCAAGATGAGTGCCGCGTATTCTTATAATAGACCAAAAACAGCGTCGAGAGGATGTCAAACGACTGTTTGCCGTTTTTCACAGAAATAAAAGCCGAGTTTAATTGCGCCAATTAATGAATCATTGGTCTATAAACTCACTCCTGAGACGAAGGAACGTCCAAACAATGGAGTGAAAAGGGAGATTCGGCTCCATAGAAAGTAGAAAGCGAAGACAGATCTGCTGGCAAGATCATGGCACATCCTAGTGCGGGCTAAATTTAATTGATTATCTTCAAAAAAGGAAATACCTTAAACGGTTAGTATTATGAGAACTTATTGCTGTGTCTGAATGATGTAATCAATAAAATGTGGCTGTATTTGGCGGCAAAGAAAAAGTTGTTTCATCACGACAGTGTAGCAGTTCACATATCCATTATCGCGATGGCCAAAATCAGTAGTTTAAGTTAGAAAAGCTTCATCACACACCTTATTCGCAGGTTTAGCTCCATCCCTTGATAAAATGGCTCGGTGGTAACAGATTTACCAACAGTGGCGAAATGGAGTCAGTGGTTGACGGCTATTTTGAGGATCTCAATGATTCTAACTTTAAAAAGGGTATCAAAACTGTTGAATATCGATGGAATAAATTGTATCGCGAGAAAAGAAGGCTACGTTGATTAATAGAGAAACTTTTTCCCAATTTATTTTGGACCTACCTTCTTAACGACACAACTCCTTTACAGGTTATATTTAAGTCAAGGAAATAGAAGTATAAGAACCTTTGAGTAACTTTAAATAAATTACACAATTGGCAGGTTTAGAAGGAGATAAAAATATACTGCCAAATGAGGAATTATGTCGCCCGCGTTACTGCTAAGTTACTGGCAAGTCCTACATTTTGCAAACTGGCGAAACGTTAAAATGAGTCCAAATCGATAGTTTCCAATCGATTATGGAATGCGGGTCTCTGAATTGGGTTCATTATATGATCTAACTTATTTATTCCGTACACTGGTGCATCATATAGAAATAATAAAGGCTATTGGTGGCGGAAAAAGAGATATGGAACGATAGATATTGATTATTTAGAGAGATTCGCGGAACGACATTGGGTTAAATACGGGGTTTAGGAAAAACAATACCATGGCCTGGAATGAAACTCAGGCTTGCGTAGGGAATCAAAAATGTCGACTCATAAAATTAGAAAGAGACGCCAGAAATATATTTGGAAAATTTCATTTTTATATTAACTTCATACTATTTCTAGAAAGTACATATATTTACGCATACTCTTCATTTCCTACTTAAACTTGCTGATATTAAAACTAAGTGTCGCTGCGTATAGATTAATACCAGTTTATTGAATCATATTCATTTTACTTATTGCTTTATTTTTATTGTACTCTAGCGGCACCAGTCAGTTCTTTATAGCCGAAAATGATCTACACTTCCGGCAAATCTCCATTGTCGTCCGTGATGTTCGAAGGCCTCGCCTCCAGCTAATAAGGAGTAATGGCCGTACTGTTCATATACGAGCACGTCCTCTCCTCATATCAGCATGCCAATCAGCATGACCAACCAACCATGCGGCGGCCATCAATGGGAAGCTAGCCTCTACACTTCTAGGGTGTACTGAAACTGCTACAAGAACGAAGACGAATCTGTTTCCAAGATTTTGATTTCTCGTGTCGACAGTTTTAAGGAAATCAAGTGAATATCAATTCCCGCGGTCGCAGGAAGATTTTAAGGCATTTGCGGTTTCCGCGTGGGGAAAGACGCTGTTGGCCACGCTACTCGTAATCGTAAATGGGCTTTGTATATATCTCACTGGAAACAGTAGAATACACTGCGATTGTTCGGCGACGCTGCTATTTAAGAGCTCTGATTGGTGGATTCAAGGGCACACCCTTTGCAGGAAATAAAAGCCAAGTGCCTTCTAATTTTAATCGCGCTATAATCCGTTAATATAATTAGTTGGTGTAAATTATGACTATACGAGGTTCTCAAGAATGTCATCTTTAACGCACCGAATTGCCAGTTTGCGAATAACGGGTTTCTAAAAGAATTGATTGGCTGTATTGAATAATTTATACGGATAAATTCTTTGCTGCATGGTTGAATGAGAATTGCCCTATATTTTTATTAGGAAATATTCCAGAGACCCTATCGAAAATATTTGCTTCAAGTCCAGTCCCAAGTTACAACCTAGAAGAAAATGGCAGTGCTAGCCTTCGATGCGTCGCCATTTACTGATATTATCCGGGTGGAAACCAGAGAAGCTTTTCTTAATTTATTTTTATTTGTTTTCTGATATAAAGAAATAAAAGAATTTAATTAATTAAAAAATAATAATTTAATAACGTAAAGAAAGTCAGAGTTCATGACAGGCAAAATTGTGGGGTAAAAAAAACGTGGCTAAACTATCTTAATTAACAGTCTAAACAAATGAGGATAATACCAATTGCGATACTAAATAAAACAAATTTGTATAACGATAACGTGCCCGTGGATGTCGCTTTGTTGTTGTCGTTCAGAGTAGCTTTGTTGGAAGGAGGCTGCAGAGGTCATCACAGGCGTATTGTTCAGCGGCTGGACAATAACGATAGTCTTTTCCACGGTTACAAATCGGATCATATTTTCATTGCCCAGGGTCCCGACTTAGACCCGAAAGATCCCAACTTGAACCCAAATAATCTAGTTTTCCTGGGACCCGAATGCCAAGATTTTCTTGTATCCTCCTCCGATTTCGGCTCCGGAAATTCCAAAATTCCCACTTCATTTCAAAACTGCCAATCGCTGCGTATTTTGCTTACGTTTCATTGGTCGTCCTCTGCAAAAATGGGAACCAATGAAATCTACTACGTCTACCTATCGTTGAAATAAATTTATTTTCTTGGCCAGGTGTTTACAATTTTGCATGCCAGTCTGCGCAAGTGACGCGTCCGGGACACTTAATTTCTTCTGCATAGTAATTTTCGACTTCACTCGGTAGCTGACGGGAGTTGTTATTCAAACTTTCGTCATGCACAAGTTTGTCGACCCTAGTAGTGTGCCATGGGAATAAGAACTTCGTGGAATAGCCAGCCCGAACGACAGCAACAAAACGAGTATCCACGTACTTCATTCATTTCAAGTTTCGGGTACACTTTAAGATCAAAAAAGTTGAAACGCTGTTCTTCTTTGGTGCAGGTGGACAGTTTCGCAACCAGATTTACAATGCAACAGCTGAGCGAACTGAAGTGATAACGCTGCAAGGGAAGATAATAGTAACATCTATCGGACTCAACTACATTCGATTTGAACAAACGTGCATTTAGTTTTTTGATTTATCCTCATAAATTAAAAGGATCTTCAAATTTTTATTTGATGCTCTACTGATTTCAAAAATTCGTATTACAGGCTGGGTGATTCGTTCGTATCAAACATATTTTTAAATATAAGTATTTCGAGTTTTTACGTTTCAAGTTTGAGGTGCGCATCAGCTTTGCTTAAATTCGGCAATATTCGATGAACAAATTACGTATCGTAATAAAATGTGTGCGTTAGGTGTGGAGTGGGGGTGGGCGTCCGGGTGGGGGAAGAGCGCCGCGTATCGACTCAGTCGCTATGGGGAACCCCGTCGCGTGACACGTACCATATCGACATGGACAGGATAGGACTCGCTAAGAAGGTACGCCCTCAGTGTCACACGTTATACATCCATCAACAAATCATGTTCTCTATAATGAAATAGTACACGCTATCCTTCACAACATGCATTCAAGATGGCTCTCACAGCCTAGGACAGTGATATTTGTCTGTAAACATATAAACTTGCTGTGGAGATATCTTCTGTTGATATTTAAAATTTATGATTATTGTCTCGTAGATAGACCACTACAACAATCGAGTATATTCGACAAGACCTATCCATTTTTATGGTATAGCCACTGCTCCATATAAATGAAGGTAAACAAAGTTGTTTACTATTGGAATTTCGGTCAATCACTAGTACTCCTCTCTCAGTTACCTTATTTACAAGTTAGATATATTTTTCTCTATGACACTTATTTTCCTCTCCAAACCAGGCTATGACACATCCGAACAATATTATCTCATTAAAAATTTTATACCTTCGTCTTTATATATAACCACTGTTTTCATTTCTACATCTGGGTGTATTCTCGCTTTTTGTCCCTTTCATTTTCTTACCGAGATGTTTCAGCTTTATTTTGTGAAACAAAAGACAATAATTTCACATTTATGAATTATTCCTATGAAAATTGAAGAATTGTATACGCTGCAGAACTAGCGAATTGATCTGGTCAACCATTTAATAAAACATAACCCTTTTTGATATCACAATCTAAATTTGGACCTGTGATTATACAGTAGATATAGCTTTAAGAGTAGCCTTGATAAGTTGGACAATTCTTTAACTTTCAACAAATTTGAATGAACAATGTGCGAGTAGGATAGACGTCCAATGGTCAAAGAGAGATCATAAATGACCAGCACAGCGGACATTTTATAGGCAAGAAATATTTAGGCAGTACGTCCGGAAGGAAGGCTACACCCTGAAAAGTGGGCTGGAAAAAATTGTGAATATTTATTTATTTCATATGGTGAAACGCACTTCACGTTTTATATCATGATTTGCTTTTACGTTATTTTTTCCACGATGCCAACGACCTTCCACATTTCACTACCTGTTGAATGCTCGCGTGAAATACCGAACTACTTAGCTATAATCTGTCCCTTACCCTCAACCTAGGTAGTAATATATCTGCCAAAACATTATTTGTATGAGATACTCGTGTGATTTATTTCATAGCCATTTACACTCAGTGTGTCGTTACCATATTATGAATTATGTTTGATTTATTTCTCCAAGAAGCGTTCATTTTATTACAATTGACATCGGAAATACGTTGCTTTTATAATTTTTGGATTCTCTTCTTGTGCATATAGAGTAAAATGAGATTTATTAAACGACCAAATTAACCCATTCGATTTTTATGGTATACTGTACTCAATATTAATTATACCAAATTCTGAAGTGTAGTATAAGCGTTTTTTTTCTACACGTTACACATTAATTGAGTATCAATTGCTTTTATATCAATTAACAGCTCCACCAAATTACTGAATGACGTTTTAGCTTTATGCATAGTCTCAGAGAATATGTTAATATAAGATATGACAGATGATGTTTTACTTCCGATTTAAATGTTTAGGTATTATAATACGAGTTACGTCCTCTTAGGTATGCAGGGAATTTGAAAAATTATAGGTTTGAAAATAAAACATAAGAAATGAAAATATTCACACATACACGTAGTGTTAGCTGCGCCAATCGACTTTTTTTATTTATATACAAAAATAGATATATAAAATATTTGAAAATAACGAAAACCAAGTCTGATAGCGTCTACAGTAAAGGGTGTCTCCAGAGGTTTCCGTGCTGCCATATTATTATCCTTTTCATGGAAAGTAATTGGCCTCCAAAACACTGTACGCTGTCCTAAGTAAATTTTTATGTAGCATAGATATTCGTAAATACTATGTATTCTTAATGATAATTAGTTATTTACAAAATTCTTTTCCGCTGCAAGCATATTAGTTTCTCTGAGAAGCTTGATAGATTATTTACATAATTATGTGAAAAAATTTCATAGTGTAGAAAAGGTTCGTATGGTGCGTCTAAATGTTTGCTAATTCATTTAACTTATTTATAACTATTTATTTTATAACCACTGGAAACGTATGCAAAATCGGAGTATTTGCATAGAACCTTGCAATTTAACTAACTTAAATTAAAGACTTTAAAGAATAATAATTATATAAATTTAGCTAAGCAAAAAAGTTTCATTCTCATAAAGTGCATGAAGCGGAATAAATAGATAAAAACTATTCAAAAGCTCCTCCCATTACAATCTGTCTCATGAGCAATGAAAATTTCACTATACACCCGAACACGATAATTATATTACCTTATATGTTATTATTATTTAATTCCAAATCCAATTGAATGTTAATAAAGAACGTAGTCTTTCTCGGCGTTGAGAAATAATCAAATAGTCTTGGGCTTCTAACCGAGTAAACAATTGTATTCGCGTCGTTTCTATAACGTTCACTGCCATCGTCGTCCAACCATGTTTACTCGCTTAGAAGCCCTCAGGAGACTATTCAATTGAATGTTACTATATCAGCATAGGCAACTTTTGAGTGTTGTCAACTGACTTGTGCAGTTGAGTGACTCTAGGCTCTTGTGTTTTTCTGTACCTGAATAAAGGAACAAGGCTTCCAGAAACGTTGTGTGGTAGTTATAGTATCACCTATTTTGTCTGTATTTTCAGTCAGACGTAAAATTTACATTTTACTGCGGATATATAGTTTTTCCTTTTTCAATGAAAAATATTGAAGAAATATGTTTTTTGTATTTAAATGTCTGACTTTTGTTATATTAACAGGCAAATAATGAGAATATTTTGTATAGTGTATTTAAAAAATGCAAAAGGCTTGTATTGTAAGTAAAACCGGCATAAGAGGTTTTATTTAATCCATTAAAGCATAAATTATTGATCGTATTTAGTGAAACATCGTCTGAATCATCGATGTATCAATATGTAAATCAGTGAATAATTAAATGGTTTTACATAAATAAGAATGCTTCGGTAATAAGTTTTTGATTATAAAATACAGGAAAGATACTCGTAAAATATAACCTTTTTCAGCCCTTAGCGAGACACAAACCTGAGCTTGATTTTAATTTTTTGTATATTGCTTCTTGCTGCTCTCAAACAGATTGGAAAAGCACATATATAACTCTGATGAGTTCAAATAGCGATTAATAACTTGTTTCCAACATGTAAGGATACCATGAACCATGACAAATTCATACGCCACAGATGATATTGCGTAAAGAACACCAGAGGAATGTTAATAAGTTTAAACAGAGTTTTATTAATATTTTGCAATATTTGAGAGACTGAATTGGAAGGTAGGAGTCTATAAGGAGACAGTATACATAAAAACGAGACGAAATAGTATAATTACATTTCAAATAGAATTAACGATATTTGAATTGAATGTCAGTTTCATAGACTGTTCCACCGCTAGATGATGCGTACAATAAAACAAGTTTGGCCAGTCCTATGAAGACAGCTGACAGATTTCGATAATAGAGTTTTTCTTTATTGTTCTAAGCGAAGTTATACTTATTATATTATTTTCGTATTTCGTAACTTAACGATTTAATTATATTTTTCTAAGCTGTATCTTTTTCTCCTTTCTTGTCTCTCTGATTCGTTTTTCTGATATAATATTATAACAATAAGATTCTTGTTAAATCGACACAGCTAAGCTTCAAAACAGTGTTGAGAAGAAAACTGTTTGTTCTGTGGAGGGTTTGGTTTATGTCATTGTGAACAGTATTTACTTCTGTTCCTCGTGATGTGCTTGAAGACTGTGCGGGATGTTGGGTAGGTTGAGCCTGCTTGAGCAAGACGACCTGGCCTTGTGTAAGTGTGTCACACGGAGTCCTTACTTGAAACCTGCCTCCATTGCAATTAATTGCAGTAATGGCTGCGCGCCAACAGGTATGCATATCAGCCCGAACACCAATGAGCCAAAAATGACTGTATTTGTCAAAGTGTATTCAACTTGTCTCAAGGCAAGTATCGATCCTAACTGAGAATAAATACAATCGCGAATGATATACGAGTTTTTAAGTAGAATTTATCATAGCAATATATTGAGGGGAATTATCACGTGATTTCTTCTGATGTCAGCTCCGAAACTCACTTCTACCTCCCCCCACCCCCGGGGAATTAAACCTGCAACATAACGATGTGAATATAGATTTTGTTTCTACGTTTGCTTCTAAATATGTTAAGTAAAAATAAGCATTTTCCGAACAATACGGGAAATTAAAGAAAAATCAATTAAATGAACAATGAAGTTTCAGTACGTTTTTGTACCTTAATCAGGTTTTGACTTTTTCCTGAACTAACAATTTTATAACAAAAAAATTAGGATTTAAAGATATACAGTGTTTAAATAGAAAATATTAAAATGATAAAAGCCGTGTCAAAAAATTCACCTTTCCTCCTTCAACAAAAGTTAAAATAATGTAACATATTTTATAGTTACAAATAAAAATGTTGAAGAAAATTAAGTCCCAATGGACTTAAATTAACCCCTCTGGAAGTAAACGGAAGAACCGAAGAGCCTGGGGATTTCAGTGTTTCACAGTAGTCTCAGGCGAGCATTGGTCATTGAGTGAAGAGGAATTGTAGAGTGGATCATAATTTGCATGATTGTTGAAAACAGGGCAAACACTGAATCACCAAAATAAAATATGGTAGCATTCACTATATGAATATTCGCAAAATTCAATCCGGAAGTAGGACAATTGAGCTATTGGTACAATAGTATCAAAGGATAACTCTATTGGTGTTGACCTATAGATCAAATAGGATCAAAGGATAACACTAAGCTATCTTCGATCACAATAAAAATGTCAACAACTGAACAGTATGTCTCGAATGCTCACGTTGATGTTGACCATTCCAGAAGCAAGTGTTATCTGCTCAACGTATATCAGGATCCTGCATTACCAGTAGATCCGGAACTATATCTTTCTAGAATCAGGGTCTGATAAACGTAATGTCTGGAATACAACATAAATTAAGCAATGTATTATTGAGAACGTAAACCTAAATACACGTTCAGGTTTTTAAGGATCTATTCGAAGAACTGTATCTAGATTTCAATATACGTATAGAGGATTTACATACAATTTCTTGTTTCCAGTTGCCAATAATCTGTGTTAGGTTACAAATCAGACGAAACTAATAAACAGACAGTGAAAAGTAAAAAGTTAAAGCAAATCAACTTCAATACACCACACAGGAACTTATCAAAGTATTAGAATACTAAACACAAGAATATTAAAAAAAGTAGTTAAATTTATAACTATAGCAATACATTCAATTGTGGGAAATTATGGAACATGTTGAATGACACCTTTAACGATATTTTATCAAATATATCCAGATTACTATTTTCAGCTTAACTTTACGGCTCGATGAATATATACAAGATGAAGCAGTTATAATGTCGTGATCATTTTGCTATGAAACAAAGGGAAAAATAGAAAAAAAATCATACAAAATTTGCAGTATGCTTAAGGGGACCCGCAAACATACACACAGTTATATAAATACAAGATGAAAGTACGATAAACAGTTCTCGGTTTTCACACGGGTGTAGCATATTTAAACGTGACGTTTCTACGTTTCTCTGTCGTCATCTTCTAGGCGGACTTCGCCTAGAAGATGACGACAAACATTATTGTCATCGAAACGTCGCGTTTAAATATGCTACACCCGTGTGAAAACTGAGAACTGTTTATCGGACAATTACACCGGGAAAGACTTCAATCTTTGAAGATGAAAGTACATAACAAATTATAATGATGACTTCAACTAGAACTTAGAATAATTTCTAAGAATTTTTCACACGTTTCCTATTGTTATTTCGGACGCGTATTCAACGCAAGTGACCCTATAGCTTTAAATCAACTCTAAATATACAACGGTTAAAGGATTATATGTAGAAAACTTATAAAGAGAATGTCATAGTATTCTCCTGAATGCAACCCGCAAAACGCCATTGCTTGAGAGTATGTGGTCGAATCTGATTGCCTATGAAACAAAATATGTCCTCGGGTATTCAGCGAGTAATGCGTTTCTCCCACAGTTTCTCATTTCTAATATTCATTTGTCTCTATTGTTATCATTTTAAAGAAATGCATAATAAATAATACGAAAATTCTAAGTTTAATGTAGACTTTAACAAAACAGTGATTTGCGGGTTTCTATACAGACAATTACCTCACAAGCATTCCATTATTAGCCACATTTTGAAAGATATTAACAATTTGAAAAGTAATTTTCTAATGTTATATGTTTTTGAAAAAGCATTGATATTATTAGTATAATGTGAGCAGTGAAGTGTGTTAATCTAGAATGAAGAATGCGTTTTAAAACTGTGAACTGGATTTAGGTTCATTGATTTGTTCATGTCATTAATGTGTCTAGAAGTTTTTTAAACATTATAAACAACATTCTCATCGTTTGATTTGAATGTACCTCATTGTGTAATATAATTATTGCGTACAATACAACGAAAAAGTCAAATATATACATATATATATATATATATATATATATATATATTTAAAAACATTAATGCATAATATTATGTATATAGAGAAGTTCCCCGCTGATTCGTCTGTTGGTCGTCCTTCTGACATGAGTAGTAAATTCGTGTCTGTTGCCAGTAAAGCCTACAACTGTACAATTGGGTGCGGATATACCTTTTTCTCTCTCTGCTTTTGCATTAAGGCTCCCCTGCGACGAGACACGTCGGTCTCTTTTTGAGAGGTGTATGCTCTGAGTTCGCAGACTTTGGACACAGTCGGCCATCTGCCTCCAAATTTGGTTGAATGCTGCGTCCCCACAGCAAACCCCACTACAATCTTCGGAATGGCGTGCGACATGTACCAAGAGCATCTGCATCTATTTTAGATGAAAGCCGGGTAGGATCCCAGATAACCATGGGCTACATTGCTCTCCTTTCCGTATTCCCCCTTTCTAATCCTTGCAATACTGTTATAGCGAAGTTTACACAAAGTGGATTTACCTCATACAGACGTTTCTAAAAAAGTGGTTGCATCCCCCACACATAAAACTGTGGCTTTCGAACTAACGATTTATCACAAGCTAGGCAACAACTAGCACGAGACATCAACGTAAGCATTTTCAGTCTACGATGGGTTGAAATCCTGTTATTTTATATAATATGAACAAAGACAGCACAGTCTGTAGACGAATGTAGGAAAATGAGTTGACAGTATTACTGATGCAGTAAATTTGTAAAAAACTAAAATACTAAATATGATTTGAAGTACTCATAGTGATGTGTGTATGTTATTAAGAACATATCTGATTAAGTATCGTTACTGCGGTGTTCTTGCCAACTAACAAATCAATTTATTTCTCAGCGAATGGTGTACCCAGAACGACTCCAGCTGGACAGCCTATTGAAAACATCAATGCTTTCCCGTATGAGTTCCTGGACAAACAACGAAATTGTTGGCAAATGCAATGACAATCAAGTGCATCCAATTACAAGTTCGTATTATTCACATTAAAGTGACTTAAAATAAAAAAATATGTAGGTGAAAGCTAATCAGTATGAACTGAAAACTTAGGAGTAGTAGTTGAATTGCTTTTAAGGGTGCTGCTTCAAATAAAACAATCAGATTTTATAAATTATATGATTTGTTAAAAGCATGCTGCCATAAAAACAAATAACTGATATTACTTTTGTAAAATATAACTTAAGAAAACTAAACAATAGAAGTAATATTATATATTAAAATTTAGAATTACATTGCATATGTTTTTAACATCGCATAAATTCATTATAATTCGCTTCCTTTCTGATGCTTTATCATTTTGGACATTAGCGAAATTAAGGGTGGAAGGTAATGAGCCTTACGAACCACGGTAATTCTGTGTCTGGCCAAAAATCTGAATAATGAAGGTGACGCACGTGCTGGTTACTCGCCCAGGTGCTAGGAGCTGGTCATGGTTATGTTCTGAGGGTTTTCTGTCATAGAAAATAGTCAGTGTCGTTTCTTTTAGATGAGATCTATATTAATAATCTCTACAGTGTACATTTATAAATGTTTCCACTTCGGAGTATCAATTTAAAGTCTCCCGTTTTCTCGGAGTTCTTAGTGACATAGAATCCAAATTGTACGTTGGTCATGGACACGTATGAAATATTTAGAGATTGAACGCACGTGTCTCGTTGTTTTCCTAAACAAGGCCCCTTTGGTCAGACATGATTGTATTATGTACCATCTATTCATATCGGCAATCGCTCCAGAAAAATCGTAGTTTCAACTACAGACGACTGAGTCCCTCGTGAACTGATTCCTAATTTTACTCCAAGTGATTGGAGCGAAGGGATGACTCACCACTGATGACTCCATTTCAATCTCGCGGATTGGTTCAGAACACGAAACATTCGCCTTCTCCTTCCCCCTTTTTTTTAGATATTGACCCGGTTATGTTGGAGAATCTTAAAATTAATTAATAACATATAATAAATTTTATCAAGTATAGTTTATATATTGTATTTTTGTTTTAAATAAAATTGAATAAAATAAAGAAAAATAGGTTCAGTTTTCTGAACTAATTATTGAATACTTTCATAGAATTATGTTTCTATATTCTTATTTAAAAATGAATGTTTTGGAAGGCTCATAACTACAATTCAAAGAACATTGTCAATAAATAATGACACAGGGAAGAATAATGAAATAAAGACATTTTCGGAAATTCTGCACAGGTCCAATAATTAGAATGAGGAATTCTTGGTCCATTCCTTATATTAATTTATAAAATAACCCTGTGTTGCCTGGGATTCATCCCAAACGTCCACTAAACAGGAAAAGGAAATAATTATATATCCAATCTTAAAGATTTTTTATATTAAGTCACGAAGTCACAGAGGATAAAGATGAGGAAAGATAAAAATATGTGAGAAAGCTGTTAATACGGTCTAAGGAAAGCATATGATCGGACGTAGATATACGCACAAAGTAAAGCAGAAGTTCACGGCATAGACAGTAAAGGTAGAAGAACGAAAGACCGAAAATATTTGGCAAGGCCGGGAATCGAATCTGGCTCAATTTGCTCAGACTTTCAAACACTAAAAAAGTTTAAGGCCTGATTCACACCATAGTAGAGATCACGTTCCGCTCTCGGTCCGACCTCTGAAAGATAGTGGAAGCCGGTTGTATTGCCTTGTTTGCAGTATTTGTAAATATTATTAAAAAATATGTCGTTTAATTTTCTAAAGAAGAATTAGCTGTTATAGCTCTTCTTCTTGATGAGGAATAAATTAAAAACATACGAAAAATCCGCACAGCGAATTGAAGTATGTGGATGCACAAAGTAATTTTTTTTCAGATTAATAAAAACAAAAATAACATTTAAATCAAATGTGATATAGTTGCAATGCGTGACCGAATCCGGACAGAAACTAACCGTACACTTAACTCTTGGTTCTGTAAAATATTCTATTAAAAGAACACAATTAAACTCTTTAAAGACAAATAACACAAGTAATTAATGACCTGTATAACAGACAATAACATAAATTAATTTTGATCAATACATAATTTAATAGTGAGTAGACGTTTCGATCAACTGTTCTGATCCTTGTCAATACCATATCTAGACTGAAGTGATATGGCCAAAGGTAAAGCCATTACAAAGAATATGAATACAAGATATAAACTAAAAAAGATTATTTAATAAACCATCATAAATCGTATTTAAATGATATGTGTCTTGTTTAACATTTGAAGAAAATTTGTTGGACTTAATTTGGAGCATTTCTGAGATTAACCATTCTTTAAAATTAATTTTCTCATATAACAGTATTGTCAAAATTAAAGGAATGATTAAGATCCAAACAATGTTTTGTAATATATAATTTATAAAGCGAAAATTTTAACTTAACTTTATGTTACTTAATTCTAGTTTACAAAGAACTTTTGGTCTGGTCGATATAATATTGTTGGATGGACCGGTGCTGGAGCGAGAATGGCACGAACCGAGACTGGCAGTAATAATATAAACTCACTTTTCTATTGAAGAATATTTTACCGGGCCGAGAGCAGGGAGTGATTGTCAGTCTAGTGTAAATCAGGCCTAAATCATAAGAGAAACCGAAGGCGGCGTTAAAATTTTGACATGTGCAAAAAAATTGGATTGTAATCATTAAAGTCTAGTTCACAACGCAACAATGAGTCGCGTCCTCACTGCAGGAGACAGTTATGCTCGAAACGTCACGGGAGAGCCCATGTAAGTTCCTCTTTTTCGCTTTTACGTCTAATTTAAAATTACAAAAATGTAAAAGATGGTAGATACGGATGATATTCAAAGCTACTAATGAGCCATCAATGATCTTCAGGATACATTAAGACCGGCAGATGACAATGGATTTGTTAATTTTTTAAAGATACCCAGTGATTTTGAATTCAAGATTAGTAAATGAAACAGATTTTTGAACTTAGATTTCGCCTTGCAACAACCCTCTGGTAACTTGCTAGTGGAGATTATTTTACAAGTCTCATCTATACATTTTTTTTGGAGAACTATGGCGTAGGTCAAGTAAATATTTATATCGTAATTATTATTTTTTCTAAATAAATACTCTGTTGTAATCTTCTATTACTTTAATAAGGGTATACACACAATTCACTTATAATATCAATAGTCCGCGGAGGTATGAAACTTTAACCGGCCTGTAAGAACTGACTGAATAACTAAACACTAAAAACAGTTTACTGCCCACTCTGTTGCTAGGCAATTCTGCGATGCTTTGTTTGCAATGCATCATCGCTGTAAGTCATTGTACTTTGACGCCGCGCGGCAATTTCAAATTTCGTCGTGTGCCTAACTATGTCACTGCGATGCCGTCAGTACTGCGTGGCCTCAGAACCCACAATTATTTTGCTTTCCTATAACCAAAACTGGCTTTTTATAATGTGTATTGTTTTTCCATTTCCACAACCTATTGTCAAGCTTTTTAATACTTGTCCTCGCCGCGATTTCGGTAGTGTATATTTCTAGCTGCTGTTAATTTGATTGTACACACATAAATCAGATATTAAGGATTTATCATGAACTTAAGAAATCTTATTTTTGTGTTGCAGGTTTAGAACTACATGAATCTATTCCACGGCCTCTTATTCATCTGTCAGGCTCAACTGACAATGTAGGTCAAACAATATCTGATAGGCTGTCGACACTGAATACAATATGCCGAAGCAACAGTGAACTCAGTTCTATGTAAGTATTGTCTGAATTCAATTTATATATATCTGTTTAAATTATGAGAGGCATTATCTTCCTTCCTCAGAAAATAGGAGGTCTATATGTCATGTTAGCCAATGTCAGACACTGTGTTGTTGGCCAGCTTGAGATACAGAAGCTGGTGCCTCCAAAAATGTCAACTGTTTAGCGTCTGACATGACAACACTGGAGCTCAAAAATCACATCTTCCTTAATTTTTCTATATATGACCTTTTTATACTACTTAAGTTCGATATTGGCATGCTGTATTCTTTACATTTCAAATATCCATTATAATATTAATTATAATACTTATTTTACTTTAACTATGTTAGAGAAAACATGATTAGTTGCTTTTGAACTTTTCATTTGTTATGTGAATTCCTTTTGTTTGATATATTCACTAGACTACATCGTGATGGTCAAATGTTTATCCACCAAAGAATTCGAGAACTTGTAAGAGCATTTACTGAACGGGCTTTAAGAACACGACATCGCTTAGAGCTTCCCCCTACGCCATCTACTCTAAGCAGTGAACAAGGTAAATCAATGAATATAATATTTTCAGTGTAAGTAAAAATATGGTCAGACCTAAAAGAACGATTTTTTTGACAGAGGAAAGAGGGACTACAACTCTTTTACTAATACATTATTTAGATAAGCATCTGAATTATTTATGCTAGTTCCTACATTTTGTTCTGAATCTTTCATTTAGTTGAAACGAGTTAAAATAGTAAACATTTAAACTTCTTTGCAATAATGACACAAAATATAGTACTCATCTTCACTTTTTGACTGACCAATTAAATGTTAAAGGTATTGGTTTGCAGCATTTATTTATTCCCAACTGATGTAATTTTGCTAACTTTGTACAAAATGTAACAAATTTGAAAATTAAATTAATTTTTTTTTAAAAACTAAATATCCATTCTGTATCTGAGTTTAAATTAAAGACTAGGGCTTCTGTATCTAGTCATTGCAAAATCTTATATGTATATACTGTTGTTTTTATAATAAGTAATTGTGATTCATTACATGTACGACAATAAACAATATAGGCCCAATAATGGAATCCTGTATTCGAATGTATGATAATTTATTAATATATTGATATACTTATGTTTTAACATATAAAGGTTTCACGGAAATGCATTAACTATTGCAATAATTAAGTTTTATATTTGGACTATGGCTAAGTTTAGTCTTAATTCCTTCAACAAGAAATTAATAAAACATTTGTCACTAATTTTGGGTTTTAATCATGTTGATGATTCTGCATATTGTCAAATTGTTTGATTTTAATAGGAATGGAATGTTCTAATATAACTGTACTCTCAGCAGTCTTTTTTTCTGTTGTGAATTTTTTGTGTTATGTTACTTTAAGTGGAATCATTTCTCAAAATCTGCAAGACTCAAAGGTTTTAGTACAAGCTATGATATTAATAAATAGTTCCAATAATATAACAATAATATTATAATTTTCATGGTCTGGATTATGCTTCATAAGCATCATGAGTTACACTTGTGTTTCCTTATTATACTACTGTCTTGCTGTCCACTGCTCAATTTCAGCAACTGCTCTTTATCATTCGCTGAGAAGAGAAGGGTAATGGGCAGAAATAGTTGTTGTACCAGAGCAAAATCAGTTAACAAACAGCGATGAACAATGGAATAATTAGGTGACAGTATGGCAAGTAAAAATACTAAATATTGTTGTAGGCTTGAAATGAGTGGAATTTATACTTTCAGGAGAAAGCAGTCTGCATACTCCACCTCTCTTTCAAAATGCTCAGCCTGTTGAATCTGATCCACAAGATGAAGGATCCTCCAGAACAAGTAGGAGTTTTAGTTGCTTGTTTGCAAATATTAAAACTCTTGGTTGCAAAAAGGTTCTTGACCCACAAGGTATAATTATGAAGTAATGAAATATATACATTTGTTGCTTATATTGTAGTAAGATTCAATTTATTATTAAATATGTTAAAAAATATATAATACTTTTCGAGTTTCAATAGATCATGCATGCCATTACATTACAGTAATAAGGATTTGAAAAGTACAGGAGGTTAAGAAGTAATGAAATATACCCACAAAAGTTTTATGATATAGGAGAAATCTTCACTTCGGAGAGTCTTTTAAGTATTCATTGCTGCATGAATATGATCATTCATTTTGAAGCCTCAGATAATTAGCTCAGATAAAATATTGAAACTGAAATTTAGTGCCTCAAATCAATTTGACAGGGTCACCTTATCAGAACCTCTTACAAGATTTTTACACTACCTATTCATGATGATACCTACACCAAACATTATAAGACCCAATCAAAGGGTTAAGCAGTCTAATAATATATATTTACTTCCAATTATCGGTGTTAATATATTTATGTGCAGTATATATAGCTTTCTGTAAATTCCATCTATTAAATATAGATTGAATTACACACAATTTGACACAATTTTCCATGTTATCCTGGATGAAGGCATTAAAATTTCCATTTGAATTATTGTCAATACTGTCAGAAGTA
The DNA here is from genome assembly GCA_037074705.1 of Zhengitettix transpicula. Lineage (NCBI taxonomy): Eukaryota > Metazoa > Arthropoda > Insecta > Orthoptera > Tetrigidae > Zhengitettix > Zhengitettix transpicula. The sequence goes on from CM073592.1 coordinate 84,854,603, forward strand.
GAGTCAATGTAAACTCATGCTTAGCTGAAAGGCAGCTATATTCTTTAAAATTTTTCATTATCCCCATATTTCTTCACTTTTTCCTAGCATTATCTTTGTAAAATACAATTTTCCTTTGCTGTTGAAAGAGATTTATGGCTTTGCTTTGTAGGGGATACTTGACATATAATGGCCATAATTATCTGAGTTCAACTCAATCAACACTGCCATATTAATATCTGAGAGGAATGGTCCTCCTAACTGCTGAAAAAAGGATGATAATAAATCTCAAAATTTCATCATTTACTACTCAGATAAACCAAATTTTATTTCTCTCTTTGTTCAACACACTCATATTTTATTAACTGATATAAATAGTAAAGGGAATCACAACTGTTCCACCACTAATGCATTGCTTGAACATTGAGTTTTGATGATTACAAAATGTTATTGACAAATTATAAATCATTTTTGTAATAGTACATCTGATCAAATTATTAATTCTTCAGTAGATAATTGAAGTAATAACTATTATTTCTCAACTCAAACTAATAATGCATTATGATTTTAATAAGTATTTTATTGAATGAATGAAAATTCTTTCAATATTTTCCCATTTCAGGCTCTTGTTACATATTATGGCTGTTTTTTGTGACATTGTGCTATACCTACAACTGCTGGGTCATTCCATTAAGAAGCACATTTCCTTTCCAAACAGCTGAGAATACACCAGTATGGCTTGCATTAGATTACATTGCCGATGCAGTATATTTGCTAGATGTGCTTGTGTTTAAACCACGACTGATGTATTTGTGTGATGGATTCTGGGTACATGACCCAAATCTTACTCGGCAAAGATATTACAGGAAGTGGCAGTTTAAAGTAAATAGTACATTGTATTTACTATAAAATCTATGTAACACTTAACATTAATTATTTTTTACCTATACAAAAATTTTCAGTGTAGAGAAACAAACTTATAATTTGAACTATCCTAGTGCTGAACTGTATTAATGGATTAACATAATGACTAGATTAATCTTCAAATATTTTGCCATATCATACTGTACCATGAGACAATTTTACTTTATAGTTGAAAAAAAATTATATTAAAATGAATGAGGTAGACTCTGAGTCATACCCATTGATGGGAACATATTGACAATGGGATATTTTAAATACAAATGAATGTCAGAATTATTGAGAAGCAACTTGTTTATAAAATGATACTTTGTATTTGTGTTTGATAGATTATATTAATTTTATGCCAAACTCAGTGCATACATTGAAACTGCATTAAATTGGTACTCTTCTTAAGATTAATGACAATATATATTTGTATTTAACTGTAGGCATAAGTAGACAAACTTCATTTATGAATTTAATTTTATTGCAGATGGATGCATTATGTTTGTTGCCTTTGGATGTTCTTTACTTTGTTTTTGGATCGGGTTATTTGATTTTTAGACTACCAAGATTGTTAAAGGTAATAATATTGGCTTCTTTAATTCTTTATATCCATAAGATAAAATAAAGGTGTGACATTATGTTAGTTGTCAGGCAAAATAATTAGGGTCAAGAATTCAAGTCTTCAGTTTAAATAAAATGAAGATCAGTTTACTGAAAGCATAGTCAACTTTACATACAGTCACACAACTGACATTTATTACAAATAAACTAAGAGACAAAGAAAAAAAAAGTGTACATAGAAAGAGACTATTACTATTTCAACGGTACTACTGCTGTTCCAAAAGCTATTAAACATTGTGATAAATTTTCTAAACATGTTAAATATATTTACATTAAAAGAGATGTATATACATAAATACTTCCTTTCACATGTATGTTTCAGTTATTATTTAACTTCAAAATTAAATGTAATGTTACCAGTAATCCAGAATTTTATGCAAAGTATTTTGAATGTAATCTTGTTCTTCCATATAATTTACTAGCTGCGCTGGGGTATTGGAGTTACATTATCCCTTAAAAATCATCTTTAAGTCTTTAATGTGAATAAAATCTGTGACATAAACCTTGTTATACAACACAATTTCAATTAAAATAATTTATAAATGCTTTGTTTAAAGTTCACTTATTTCATTTCCAGCTTCAAACTTTTTGGGAATTTTACAATCAATTGGATAGTATGCTGAAATCTCCCTACATTGTTAGAATGGCACGCACACTCTCATACATGCTGTTCCTAATCCATGTGAATGCATGTGCATATTATGCATTTTCTACTTGGGAGGGATTAGGATCTAATAAATGGGTTTTCAATGGTCAAGGAAATGCGTAAGTTTAAGTATTTGTACAAAATAATATAGCCTAACATAAGAAAACACATGATTTTCAATTGTGTATTTCCAGTTACATAAGATGCTTTTACTTTGCCACTAAGACTGCAACTTCCATTGGTAAAAATCCTAAGCCTGAAAATGAACAAGAATATTTATTTATGACATGCAGCTGGTTAATGGGGGTGTTTGTGTTTGCCCTTTTAATAGGCCAGGTTTGTCTATTTTTTAAGCCTTTGCCAAAACAATTAAGAGTTTAATTTAATAAATCTTAAGAACAATACTGACCTCTCCATGTATATTCAGATGCGAGACATTGTTGTTACTGCTACACGAACACAAACAGAATACAGAACTCTACTTGATGAAACATTGAAGTACATGAGGCGTCTCAACCTTCCACAAAAGGTCCAGGAACGAGTAAAACTATGGTTTACATATACATGGGAACAGCAGCATACAATAGGTAGATATAAATTATTTTCTTAACAATTATACTAATATATCAACATGACATTATAATTAACTTTTCATGTGTTGTATCAATTTAAAAAGATACTTTCAATAAAGTTTTATTATATTTTTCAGATGAAAGTAGAATTTTAGACACATTGCCACAAAAACTCAAAACTGATGTAGCTATCAATGTCCATATTCAAACCTTAAGCAAGGTTCAGTTATTTCATGACTGTGATGAAGCCTTATTACGTGACCTTGTACTCAAGCTAAGATCTGTGATATTTCTTCCAGGAGATTTTATCTGTCGTAAGGTATGAGCTAATTCTTTGAACTCCAATTAATTACAATTGAATTTAAGTGATTAAAGTATTCTATTATTGTTTATAACATGTTTTACTAGCTTTATTGACAGATATTAATTCTGTATGTGTGTATTATCCCTTTGATTGTTAAAAATGATTGTGATTCATTTGTTTTAAATTGCAAAATTTCACATGAAGTTTTCACTTTGAAGTTCAGGTATTAATTGTAATTTGGAAATTTTCAAGCAAACTGTAAGCCACGTTTTATGAGTATCAAGTGTGCACAAAAATTATAGTGGGAAGTAATAATTTCAATTCGTATGCAGAAATGCAGGATCTCCACCAAGCCCTTGCAATTATAATTAATTTATTTAAAAGCATTTATTTAAATAGCCTACAATGAAGATTACAAAAGCATCTTAAATAAGTTGAAAGGATGAATAATTTGAGGATGTATCTGAAGTAAAATATGATCTTGGTACTAGGAAGTTTAAAAAAGGTTTAATTAAAATTAAATTTTTGAGTTAACTGGGAATTCCGTACCAAATGTATCAGATTTAAAACTTGCAAAGAGCAGACTGATAACCCCCATGTTAAACTGTTTTAATAATTGAAGAAAAACTTTTCAATTATATTTACACAAGTAGAAGATGTGCTATTTTTCTAATATTTCTTGCAGTATAGAGAAAATATACAATACCACATGTAATTGTTCTCATTATGGAAAACATTAACTGATATCCTGATTTGGTTCAGGTTAAAATATTAGTGAATTAAGTTTATAAATGATTTTTTTAACTAAGACATAAGAAAGTATCAGTTCAATTCTTTATGTATGTTTATACTAATTTTTAATAAATAATTCAGAAAGAATTTCAGTACAATTTGAAATACCAATAAAAGTTCATATCTAATATTTCTTAAGTTTATTTTATTATGTTACACTATAAAAACAATTTTTTAATAGTTGAGCTAATTATATCTCTAATCTCATTATTTTTCAGGGTGAAGTTGGAAAAGAAATGTATATAATTAAAACAGGACAAGTAGAAGTGATGGGAGGAGATGATAACAGTGAAGTATTGGCTACTTTAACTGAAGGCACAGTATTTGGGGAAATCAGTCTTCTGGCCTTAGCTGGAGGGAATCGTAGAACAGCTACTGTAAAGTAAAATATCTGTAAATGCTGATAATTTATTTTAATTAGAATTTAAAACATAAAGAAATCATTCCATATAAAACATACTTGCCCATTTAAACTAATATTTCAAGGAACACATGTCATGTCATCATTCAACTTAATATATTCTAGTTATTACATATAAAAAGATAAAATCTTGATAAAGTCGTCAAGTATTAAGATAATTACTAAACATGAATTAGGTAAAATTAATTCAATTAAAAGTTAATGGTAGATTTAACTTATTTTGGATCATTATATTTCTATTCTTTTCAATGAATGTAATGTATCTCAGTCAACTAATTATGGTCTTATTTAATTTTACTCCACTTAGATCAAAAGGTTTTTCTAACTTATTTGTGTTGAACAAATCTGATCTTAATGAGGCCATTGTACACTATCCTGAAGCTCAAGAAATACTGAAGAGAAAGGCAAAGTAAGTTTTAACATGTAATTCAAAACTTAATACTAATAAATGGATATATTTAGAAATTTAATTGAAAAGTAAAACATACTTATTAAAATATTTATAATAATATTTATTAACAGTTACTTAATGCGCCAAAATGCTATGAGGGAGAAAATGAATAAAGAAAAACAAGCAGCAAATGAAGTCATTATCGGAAACAACAGAGTGAATCCTGAAACACCAAAACTTGTGCACACAGTTATACAGGTATGTTTATAATGAAACATAAAATTGGTAATAGTGTGATGCATTGAACTACATATTTAAACAGGAAGAAAGTATTACGATAGTATATAGTATTTCAACAATGGTAAATGAGAAATATTATTTTTCTAGTAATGAGAAATTTTGAATGACTGTATTTTATTAAATTACCTATAAGTTTTAATATTAATGCATTTTTTAGATTTTCTGAAAGGAATTTAATACAATTATATCTAAGAATTATATTTATTCATCCTTTACAATGAGAAAGATTGTATTATTTATTCGTTATATTTTTATTGTTGTTTGTAATTTGTGAGTATATATTGATCAAATTTTTTTGTTGAGATTCTGTAACATAACCAAATAATAGAGTATTGTTGTGGAGAGAAGAAAGTATCAAGCAACAGAAACCAATATTTTAAACACTAAATATTTTGTTCGTCTACTACAGGGACCAGAAAGTCAACTCAATGTATTTATATGGGTAATTCTACTTATTCAGTAACAGAACAAGTAATATTTTTACATTCATTCCCTTGATGCCTGTAGCAAATACTACTTTTCACTGCCGTTCATCATTTGAAAATAGTGGTTGAGGGAAGTTTTTCCTAGTTATATAATATTAATACTAAATTTTTTATAAAAAAAGTTCTATTGATGAACAATCAAACAGCAATAAAGTAGTATAAGCCGAATTTGTTTGATTTCAAAATAACTGGTTCAATATGACAGATTGAGGTGTTTCCGACAAAGTGCTTGATGATGAATCCAATGAATTACAAGAGTTTATAAATATATAGTTTCTTCATTAGCCTCAACAATATGTCCAATTAGTTGTTTGCCCATTTCATGTGTTAGCACTTTCCATGAAGAAATCTAACTTGTTGCATGCAGATCATTCGTAGAAGTTAGTTCTCCAATCATTTAAACATTAAACACTTTGAATTAATGACAATTGTACATTATCTGTAATGTCTGTCAAGAACCCAAGAGTCAGAGAAAAAAATACTTAACATTTATTTTACCTCATGCTTTAATATACTCTTGACATGGTTCCAGATGTTATCAACTATTCCAAAAGTCATTCTTGTAAACATAGTTTACATTTTTATATTTGGCACAACTGCATAGTCAGAGACTTTTGAGGTAGTCAAGATAGCGCTTAGAAATAGAACGAAGTAAAGTTGAATAAATAGTATAGGCGCCGGCAGGGGGATGCAAGGGGGTTCACTTGCTCCCTCCTGGCATGAAATAAAATACACAAAAAATGATTAAGAAATAAATTTTTATTTAAGTCACTGAATAAAAACTTAAGGCAGCTAGGTTGGTGTCCAAATTTGTTCAACACCTTATCAATGAATTCAGTGTCCTGCTCTACTCCTGTGAACACTGAGCATGTACAGGCCACTTAGCCTCGCGTCTCCCATCGTTGACCGATTCCACATCTTGACACGTCGTTATGTTCAAAATGTTCGTTCAATGCTACATGTGATTGCTTCATATACCTCTGGGTAAAACGGAGTGGCTTGAGTAGTAAAATCTGCGTATTCAACAAGGGATTCACTCGCATCATCTGTTTTCAACATCTCGTACCAAGTGTTAGCCCCGTCGATAAACTTGTATAGAAAACCTCCGTAAAATTTCTGTGCAACTTCAGCCCTGGCTAAAAATATATTCTGAGTGGAGCTGCATAAGCGAAAGTGCTAGTTTGTGTATTGAAGATAATCGATCTCTCAGACATGAAATGATAGAATGTATATATATATATATATATATATCCTAGATTTATATTACCAGCATCATAAAATCTTAATCCGGAAGCAGACGCTCAACACTTGTTTGAGAAGTTGGGGGGGCTTGATGCGACTGCATGATTTACTGGTGCACATCTAATAAAGGTCAATGGATTCGAATTTCCCCACATCCTTTATTGCATTTCGATCTTGCTCAGTATTTGTCTACTTACTTGTGTTCTTCATCATGTATAATGGAAATTGAGCGAATGTTTACTCTTATGCAATGCTTTTTCAAAATCGTTTTCCGAATCTATATTTATTATATTACAGGTTGACTGTTAGTTCAACAATTGCTGGCTCTTCAGCCAAATAAATTATTATTTGATTCGCCGTCGGATCCATGAAAGATCTCGCTTTTAATTTTTCGCCCGTACTCAATAAGATTCCATACAGTCAAATGTGAGTTTTGAAAAAGCTTTTCTTTCCGTTTGTTCATAGAGGACAGAATTCCTAACGCAACATATCCTCCAAATTCTTCTATACATGCTTCTTAGTCAACACTATTCTTGATAAACATCCCCAGAGTAATACGGGCAGCTTAAAGGGCAGGTGTCAATTTTTTTTTAAAAAAATACCTCTGAGATTTTTTACTTCATTCCATTCTGCTTTGCCAAAGTTCTAGGTCTTTTGTGACAGCAGCAGATACTTGGTCTGAGTAGTCTTTGAAAAAAGAAGACGCTCAAGCATGTAGAACCCCATCTCGTTACTTCATAATTTTTCCACAACCTGTGTAAATTTTTTATTATTAATTCATTCTTGAATTCATTTCAAATGGCCAATTGAAGAGCGTGAATCCTAAACCTTGTTAGTTTAATTTTTTTTTATTATTATTCGTCCATGCTGCCAATATTTTGCCACTGTTGCGACATGTTTACATTCATTTCTTCAATATCTTAAGTTTTTTTTAATCTTATTTATCCTGAGAAATATTTTTATGATCGCCGAGTTTATTTATATCACATGCCATGTTGGCTACATTATCTACAGAAATACTTGTTTTTAATCAATTTAAAATTTATTGAGGTCCTACTACTGATTGGAAGAGAAACCTGTATGAAGTTGGACTTGGTGCGTCGAGTAGAAGAATTACAAACCACAACTGACGAGATAATGCGAGAATAAATATTTAATGGTCTGGTTGTTCAATTTTTTTTTATATATGACATAGACATTGACGAGGCCGCAGACCATCTAGACGTATATCACATTCGATCAGGGAACAAGTCAAGAGTGAACTTGACAAGATGGTTACAATAGGTGTCATTGAACCAGTCACTGAGCCAAGTCCAGCAGGAAACCATTTGGTCATTGTAAAGCAACGGAATAAGTTTAGAGCTTGAATTGATCCGTCAGGTAACAACAAACATCAGAAGAGACGACCAGCGTCTGTTCAGTAGGCGAACAAGGTCGTTGTTAAGTGAAAGCATTGATCTATTGAACTCGAAAGTTCAGCATTAGAGGCCACCGAACACGTCAGAAACTGTATGCTGATAGAAATGAAAGAGATGCTCGTGAGTTATCGAAAGGTACTACTATATGAGTACAGACAAGTTATCGTCGATGGGAATATCAAATCAATGTAGAGGATTCTGAGTACATGAGATCGTTTAAGGTAAATTTGTAGAATGGCCGTGTGCTACGCCGTAATACTTTTCATCTCAGAGCGACTAAAGCAACAAACAACCCCCGTGGTAAATCCAACATCTGATCCAGGAATTGCACTGGTCACCAGAAGTGACTCTTCCTCGCGAAAGACTAAATCTTTAAAATATTCAGACTACTCAATTTCATTTATAGATGTTATTCCATGTATATGTAGTCATTTAGTTCAATCAATTACAAAAAAGGAGATGTAACATAGTTTATATTTTGTATTTGGAGCCACTGCGGGGTCAGAGACTTTTTAGAAGTATTTAAGATGGCTCTCAGCAATAGAACGCAATAAATTTTACTGAATAGCTAACGCAATGTGTTCACTATTGTAGAGAGTAACGTTATAATTCTCACCGAAAGACTGACTGATACAAACAAATCAATTTTGTCTCAGTACATTTATTCTTCTACACTTGCAAACATAATTTAATTAATCTATCATCAGCGAATTGATTTCCCAATTAGATAAATTAGAGGGACATTTTATATTTTATAATTTCAAATAATATTCCCTTTTGTGGCTTATAAATGAAATATTGGTTAGCTAATATTAGTTTCTTTATCGCTTTCTTACTTTAATGAATAACTTTCGTTGTCACAAGAATTCCATTTTAAAATTCCCAATTTCACCAATCGTTGATTGTGAACTTTGAATATTGTCGCGTACTTTGCCAATGAGCCATAAATTGCACTCTTTTCGCAACAATAATATGAATATAATGAAAATAATAATTTACCATTTAATTCTATGACAAATAATCCATTCACCATTCTGCTTTGAAATCAGTACATTCGAAGCACACTTTTCTTTTATTGTGTGGTTTTGATAGTGACTTGGATACGGTAGGTATTAAAGAAATTGCAATGAAAATATCAAACTATCACAGATCATCGACACAGTAGCACGAGCGTCGGTAAGATAAACCTAGAGAAGTGGCAACAATTGTTTTTACGTAAACTACAGACGACAATATGCGATCTATAGTACGCGGCATATTAGATGGCGGCCTAGTTTAGTGTATTTCCGAGCAGCTAATTAACTTCAGTAAGAACTTACAGTTTAAGTTAGCTATATTTTAGTGTGTGTGTTTACTCGGTGCGCATCGGGGCAACGTCGGACTTACATCCCCCTCCCTCAATCAGTGCCATACGCCATCGTTCGTGAAGTTCGCAAAGTGAGACCATTATTCAGAATCCTAATATTGACAGGAGAGTTGAAGTCCGTAATATGATTTATGTCAAAATTTTGTATCTAAAGATATTATAAACCACCCTTGTCGCGTTAAAAACATGCGTAAGGTCATATTTGGCCCTGCAGGCCGAAGAGTGTTAAACATTGATCTAATTGGTTAGATGAAGTGAGTTAAATTATGAACAGTTGTGAAATTTTTCTTTGTGCTGGTTTCGGAGTTTTTATATTGTTGATTTCCATCTTAATTATTGTATTTAATTTGTTTTCTCTTGTCATTTATTTTCTATAATAACTTCATATTTTAGAAATAACGCAAAATGTTTAATTATCATATAATAAAAGTCAGATTATTTATTTAAAAAATTGTTAGAAGTAAATAAATGTAATTTTTCTTATTAAACAAAATTGAAATTTTTAAACATAAAATATTATGTTGTAACATTTTATAAGGGAATGTAGGTTTAAATCTTTGTCTGTAATATAATATTTTTTATTTTAGGTAATGGGCCAGTTAGATATTTCTAGCGGACTGAGCGGTCACAATTCTACGAAGTGTAAAAGTGAGCAAAAACATTCATGTTGCAGTAATCTTAAAAAGTGTGACAGTGGATCATCAGACACAACATTTCAATGTAGTGTGACAGTTCACAGAGAAATGAGTCAATAGAAAGAATTATTTACACATTATTTTTTTAAAAAAATTGAATTCACAGCATAGGATTTAAGAAAAATAAAAACATATTTTTAATATATTTAAATTATTTTTTATTAATCAAAACTTTGGCACAATATACTAATATCAATTATGTTTGTACATATATAATGAGAATGTAGTTAACTGCTCTATAGTTCAGAGCAATTCAAAATTAGTAGAAAAGCTAAAGAAATTCGTTTACTGTTTGTGTGGGTTCAAGTTCTTAATATCTTCTGCAGTGATGGAATATTTGTTTTGTAATCCTTCAATATTAGTTTCAACCTCTGCATGACCATCCAGATTTAACTGAGGTCCTTCTCCAATTGGCTCATTTATATCCCTGAAAGATTATAAATATAACATTCATTCTAATGAGTGAAGGGATTATTTCAGTATTTTAGTTAATTGGTATAAATTTAATATATTTCTTAATAGTTTAAAAATTATTTGAAGTGCTTGTAGTGAATTAAATGAAAAATAAAAGAGGCTTTTTCATATGATAGTTTTAATGATTAATTTATTATGTAAAACACAACATTTTCATTATGATATTTGAAGCAGCCTCAAATGTTTCATAATTTATGGTTAAAAATATATTCTTTTAAATATATAATAAATAAAACAATTGAAGCTGTTTAAAAAAAATGAAACGCTTTGTGTTTAATGTAATCAATTATTATAAAGTCTGTGTATTCTGAAAGTCCATTTCATTTGTCATTTAATAATAATATACTGACAAAAATATTCTCCAGAATATGATTAAAATTTCATATTGCCAAAGTACAAATGGTTTAGAATGAGTATAACTTCACTCTTTTAAAGCTGCAATTTATTTTTCATCTAATCCTGCTGTGAGTCTGCCTTTATAAAGTAGTGATATATGGCTTACAGGATTGTACACTTTCTTTCAGTCAGTAAACTTACTACAATATAAAGAAATAAGTTTTATATATGTATAAAATATTATATAGAGATATTTTAATAAAATATTGACTGATGCCTTAATTTTTTTGACACTTGAATTATTAATTATATAATGCTTTCAACAATTGAAATTATTTTATTATGTAGTAGAATAAAATATCTTTATTTTTAGTGGAAGATCTGATGAATATTAGGAATACTGGCTATGATTTTCATATTAATAAAAAATCTACGTAGCATTTTTTTATCACTTATTTGATTGCTTTCAATGAAAAATTGGTTGAATAAATATAAGGTAAAATTATGTTAGGCTCTAAAAGAAAAACTGTGAAAGTACCAGAACTATTAAGGTATGTATATGAATTATTGGCGAAAATAAATATCATAATAAGCAAATAAGTTGGATGTAAATTTGTTTAGAGAAATGTAACAAGAGTTGAATTTGGCATACAGGATTCTTTATACGTAATTCTAATACTTACTTTACAATACGGTATCCATTTTCATCAGCTTCATACTGAACAGTATGCTTGTAGAACCCATCGCTTGATGAATATGTACCACTAAGCTTAAGTCCATCTCTTGTTTCCTGGCGGAAGAGTTCATGATCCATTATGCCATCTTTCACAGATGTTCCAAATGAGTAATGAGCATTCTCAGCTTGTTTCCGCAATAGCTCTGCATCTGCATTGCTTTCAGATTCTCGTTGACTTACAGGTCTTTGAACTAAAATATGGGGTTCTGGAGACTCAACACGAGCAACATTTGGAGCTGGCGCAGGGAAGAAGTTAGGTGGTGTGGGAAGTGAGACAGGCGCAGGTTGTGGTTGATCGACAAGTGCTGGCTGCTTTGTCACTTTTACTCTTGGTCTCTTAATTGGTTGCTGCTGTGGAGCATCGCCAACTTTCGGTATAGATGGAAATTGCCTTGTTGTCTGAGCATATGCCGATACAACTAGGATCAACAGAGTTGCCTGGATAAAAAAATTTAAAAATTAGACTTATGATTCAAAATTAAAAATTTTTATTGGCAAGATATTTAATTATTTAAATCTATAATATTTTACTTATCAGATTTATTGTACTAATGTAAATTGGGCTCTGAAAGTTTTATTAGTCATACACATAGCTTTGACTTAGATTAGCACCATCATAGAGGCGAACTAAATTTTTTGTAAGAAAAAGTCAACTGGAAATATCTTTTTAAATTATTTTTGTAGGGAAAGTGTGGAATTTCTCAATTCTTTAAAAAATATGAAGAGATTACGGTGTAAGCCCATTATGGTTGAAGTAAAGTAATTAGACGAAATTATATGTAATAATTCATATATTCGAAGATGTATCTTGGAAAACATTTTCTTGTACAGTATCTAGTAAAGGAATTTCCCTAGAATACTTTAAATGATTCATTTTAAACTAGTAGAATTTTCTGTATTTTTTGTTGTTAACCTGAAGAAGTTTAAACTATGGTAAAACTTGTGGTTTTAATTATTTACAAACATGATCTTCATATATAATATATAATGTTGTAGCTACACAGTGCCCATATACTGATTAGACTAAGCAAGGCCTCTCGTTTATTAATCCCTTTAACAAAGCGAAACCAAATCCATTAAATAGACCTATTCCGCTAACCAGTCATTAATTTTATTATTAATTCTTTGGTAGACTGTGTTCAATACACCTGTATAGAATTTAAATGCAGTGGCTTAGTGTTTTAATAAGCTAAAAATAAAATTTATATTACTCTAAAACACGTTTGGAGCAATAAAGTTTAAAATTTTATTCGTGAAATTTAAGTTACTAACTTAGTAGGCAGTCGTCGATTTTATTAGTTTATATGTGGGTGTAGGAAGCAAATTTTTCGATAGACATAAAAAACTATTATGAAGCATTTATATAAAAAATTTCGATAGTGAATATTTCTGTAATATGCCTGCTTTAACATCCTTGGGCGTGGCGGTATGTTTTTAAAGATCAGCCATTGATGTGGTAGGTATGCTGTCGCATCACTTCTGTTGCACAAAAGGTTGCCTAACTCGCAGCATTACTCTTCAAATGAAAAATTATAATTTTAACATTTTCTTATAGTAGCACGCAACTGTACTGGCGGTACACGCAAAATCAATTATTTCTATTCCCCTCCACGCCGTATAATGAAGTAATTTACGTTTTAAACGTTGATGTACTTGGTCTGGACCAAAAATAATTGTTTCGTTTTTGCGTCTAGAATGCAGATGTTGATGCAATCCACGGAAGGAGGTAAGTTCCGAAGAAATGATATCCGAAAACTTTAAGAAACAGAACCAGCCGACAACATTTAATGCGTGATGCCGACGTATATAGGTCGCGAGATATAGCAAGTCGTGTCAAGATAAGATGCCCAGAAGCCCATTGTTCTGTAATTGTAGTAGGAGTAGGCCGGAGATCAGTTTATCGCGAACCTTTGTTACGACAACTGAAAACATTGGCACATGGAAATATATTGTGTTCAGTTCAGGATGTTTTGTAAACCAAAAAATTCATCAGTTATATTTAAGAGAATATATGTAGCGGGTGTGATAAAAATACCTTGATTCTGTCTGTATATCTCGTTCGTAAAAAATATAATGAATTTTTTGAAGAATGGAAATGGCTTAGTTCTAACTTATCCTGCAAGGGGGCGTTACCAACTGACGACAATCCTCTTACCCTTTCTTCTACGTAGCTACGAGCAACTTACGCGACTTTCTATATCTCACGACCTATTCAATACCACAATCCTTCAAAAATTGTGTAGTGTTTCTTCAAGGACAGTACAAAGAAAATATTTTTATTTGTCGCGGAAACCAAGTTTACAGTTGCATTACAAACTTCATTAAGTTTTGTAATAGAAGTGTGTCTGACGTGTTAGTGTATGCTATAGTCGCTATTTATCGTCCCATTTGCAGAGCCAGCAAAATTACGCCGGACCGTAATTACTGAAAATTGACTTTAAATTTCTGGTACTGAAATGCAAAATGTTCAATTTTAAAGTGGTACGATTGCATTACGTTAAGTAGCTTCAGAACTTCACATTGATTTGCGACCAAACATTTATTTGCAATACTACGTTAATGAGTTTCTGCACGATGCGCTGATCGGAAACGAATAATATTTAGGTGATACAATTAATTCTCAGCAACTTTCGGAAACAAATTGTGGTTAGATACACCTTTGCGCAGCATACAAGGTCGAATCTAAATAAACTTTGTTAAAAATTGATATTTATCTGACATCTAAGTATAAAGAAATACGTATATTAGCCAGTAAGTGAAAAAATGGATCATTAATAGATTTTACAGTTCAATATGTTGTAATAATTGGTAATTAAGGCATTGTTCTAATTGAAAAGTTGAATTGTAGAGGACTCATTATTGGTGGATATAGCGGACGCCGCAACAAACCGGAAAGGCAAAGAAAGCATTGTTGATCGGTCGAGAAGGTTTTACGCGCTCAAAATTTACGAGACGAATGTATAGTCGGGCAGCAGACAGCAAATAGAGGAGACGAACGCACAGTCAGGCAATGAACGGCGAGGCATAAAGACCAGCAAAGTTTTTGTACAAAAGTAATACAGTCAGGCAAGGAACGGCGAGGTGTAAAGACCACAAAATTCTAATACACGAAAAGTTGAACAATTTAGTCAGTCAGCAGCGGGAATGAAAAAGGTCTAATTTAAAGAACGAGAGAATGTGTTCCAGTAACCAGTACGCTGTTATATCAAAAATGCAGAAATTGAACTAGTCTTCAGTCAACAGACAAAACCAATGAGTGGCATTTTCAACATGACTCACGAGATCTACGAATCCAGTTTGCAGTAAATCATCGAGAATCAACCAATCCATTTTAAACTAACCGACAAACTATGCTAATTAGAGTCTGTGAGTACTTAGAATCTGTGAAAACCCCAAAATTGTGCACGAAAAGTTAAAATGAGACCTTGGCTGTCGTAAGTAGAAAGAAAACTTTAAAATAATTGTAAACCACGTTTAAAAGATAAACGTCAGATCGTTCTTTAATTATCAATAAAATGAGATCTTTAATTATTCAGATCATTTTTTATTTCTTGATAAAAATTGAAATTGTTTAAATTCAATCTTTAGTATTATTTCTTCAGCAACAAATTTCGTCTATGTTCAGACGCATTGATTCCCATATAAAGTAAATGTAATTTTTGTGATTTTGATTATATAAATTCTGCCATTATCAAACCCAGTTCAAGACCCTGAGATCCCAAATATTTTGTGATTTGAATACTTGTTTTAAAATTGTTAATAAATCTTGTTTAATAGTTTTCACGTAATAATTCTTTTCATTTAAAAACGCCACATAATTCACCTCTTGAAATATTGTAAAAGAATATGTAATATTTAATAAATTATTACAATGTACATTTACAAACGAAAGTATGTATACAAAATAGACACAATGTTTCGTCCCGAATTTGGGACTTCATCAGAGATAATGAGAAATCTAATTTAATGTATAGAGGACAAAAATTTCTTCTTGATGTCATTTATGTTAAAGTAGGATTACATGGATTTAATAAGTGTAAGAAATTCTTTACATAATGTTCAATTTACATGATAAATGAATTTTAAAATATTGTCTAATTTGTAAAACTTGTAAGTTAAAGCCGAAAAGACTTATTGGCTAATATATTTATTTTGTTACAGTTTGTTTAATAGAAAAATAAACCGAAAACTCCGATACTGGTCAGCAGAGACGATAATATTTTTCTGAAACATTAATACTTTGGAATCTAGACGTTTAAGAGAATGCTTCACCTTAGATAAATTGTTTCTAGATTTTTAAAATTCCTAGCCCTTTAAATATAACGACTAAAATCCACGACGGTAATCTCGATATTAACAAGAATAATTCAGCGATATTCTTCATAGCTGAAAAGCACGTTAAGTCTACTTTGTTTCAAATTGTATTTAGTTACGTACTCATCTGAGCATTAAACTATTTTAGTTAGATTTAATTTAAACCTCTAGCTGAGATATGGAACGACGTATAGGTATTAATTTTGACGCAAAATTCAAAAGCCAGAATGAGGATTGACTTACCTGTAACAGCAAATAACGCCCTCCCATGATTGCTAGCCAGTGGGTGAGAATTACTTCGTCTCGCCTTAAATAGTTCTGTGGCTGCTTTCTACACGTTATCCTCCCACCCTGACCAAAGGAAAGTTCTCTCATCTGTCGTGTGGCAATTCTTGAAGGGAGCGTGAAAAACATGAGGAAATTTCAGGAATCTGTAACAGGTACAAGTACTACAATCTATATAATAAAAAAGGATGTATATTTGTATGTATGTATGTATTTACGTTGTTCTTTATACAAATTTTATCGCGTGGACAGAATGCAACAAAAATTGGTATACGTATTCTGCCAAAATCGAGAACCGGTACTGTGGGGGTGACAAACCCATAGCATAAAGGTGGAAAGAATTATAATTAAAAACCGTGATCATTAAATATTAAATTACTGCGCGCCAAGAGACAATGACGTCACGCGAGAGAGAAACGTTACTACGCAACGAACAAAGGAAATATTTCCTTTATTAGGAATGAAATAAAGCAGAAATATGTTCTTTAAATAAAAAGTATAATTTTATACAGCAATACTCCATCGAATGGTAATAAAGAAGAATACTAATTACTTTACCATCCTTGCGGAAAATGTAAGTTAATTTTCGCGCTATATTAGTTGTGAGTCTAGCTAACAATTTCATCAATGTAATATTTCGTAATGTATGAAGACTGAGTGACAATTGACAATTATATCCTGAAATACTCAAGGAATATATTTAAGTATTCAATTAAATACTTTTTCGAGTTTATATAAATAAGTACACGAGCAACGCCGGGCACCCAGCTAGTATATAAATAATTACGTGATTTAAAGGAGGAAAATTCACAAAAAATTCGCAGTCTTCATGAATTATTACGATTGATGCTTGTCTGACTTTCGAATAGAAGACTTTATGTCCGTTACTTTACATTATGCCTATTGCATTAAGATTAATGAACTATAATTCTAAGTTGCATTTAAGAACGACGTTTATTACACTGTTACTGTTCGGTGATTTCGTATGTTCTAAGCTAACGCCTCTGGCACTCACTAAAGTTACTTAAATCGACAAACTTAAGTTAGTCGTATTTATACAATTACCCTAACTTTTCTTCTTTCATCAAATTTGTTCTGCAAGATTAGCGCCCTATTTGTAAGAACAGCTGAATCGTACTTAATGAATTCGGAATGGGACTTTGAGGTCAGCGTCACCACCTCGCATCACAAAAGTTCCTGAGTTCGAACCCCGGCATGAGAATGTATATTTGTGTTCGTCATGGTCAAGAAAACTGGGGTTACGATGACCACGTACCACTCCAAAGAAAACCCAGAAATTTAACTGAAATATGACAGTTGGCAGCCAATCATGTATAGCCAAGAGAAAAAGAGGAAGAATAAGAAGGAATGGGGCTTTATATGCTAGCTAATATGGAAAATAAATCATAAAATTTGCTAAATATGACCGTTAAGTCACAATATTTTGGCTCCCAAAAATTTAAAAATATTGAAATTGATTACAAATGTTATGGTAAACTACGATGAATGGAATAACGGATCTGATATTAGTACGTTTAAGTTTATGAATTATCAAATACTGTCATTCTCATCGTAAATTACTTCCAGTATCCAAGGAATTTTGTGGGTGCTTCAAAACATTTTATATTTTTTCCGGGATGAGGTTGTTAGCTCCATGCCCAACCCCGAACCTGCAGGGACAGTGAATTGCGTTTCGTTTAGTCTCTACCGTTTGACATGGGAAAACCAGACGATAAGAGACCGAGAGGGAGGCCACGTAAACGGTGGCTAGAAGAGAAAGAGGACCTGAGATGAGTTAATGATAGAGTGGCATCACCAGATCCTCAATCAGGGCAGCTAGCGCGGCACTGTGGAACCAAGAGCATAAGCGCCATGGAGATAGTCATTCTCTTTGGAAAATGAGCCTCGAGATCTGCTGAAGTTCTGTTGAACTTTGAGCTACGTTTGAGTAAAAACGGACAACGAAGACAATTATATTGTAATTTAGGGATGAGGATGGAGTAATCTTGACTGGGCCGGGAATCGAACCAGGGACCTTCACTTGGCGCACGGTTTCTCTCTCATCTGTGATATCCGATTCGAATTCCGGTCAGGTACGACCTTTCTTCATCCTTTGTATAGACCTGAAATTTACTAAGGCTCGTACCTGACGTGAAAGTCGACTCGGATAGCTCAGATGGGAGAGCAACCACGTACCTAGTGGAGGTTTGAGATTATTACATCCTGATGATTTAATTCAATTTCGTGGTCTTCAAGGCTGAGCTTTGTTTAAAAGCACTTATTGTGTTTCGGTCCTCATGGTAAGGATCTACATTAGGAACGGACACGTAGCTGAATTAATCAAATAATAATTTATTTGTCTGTGTTTTGCCTTTTTTACTTATTTAAACTTAACGAACATATATAATTATTACATCTGGAGAATTATTCTGAAATTCCTATTTATTACGTAAAATCGTGTGTATACAAATGAAAATTTATTGAAATACTTCCTAGAGAAATAAAATCTCGAACTTCACAAGAATATGAGTACGTTTAGAATAGAGTAATATCTTTAAACAATAAATAAATAAATGATTTTGTAATTGGAGATTATTAAAAATTACAAGACTAATTCTCGGAATGACAAAATCGATTACTAATGTATATTCTATTTCTTATTCAAGTATCAGGAAATTTCAAACAGCAGGAATTTGGCTCGTCTTAATGGATTGCGGAAGGATTTAGCCCTACATATTTCTAAGTGGAGCCGTATTTGAAAGTCATTCAATCGTAGCAGAGACGGTCGATTTCGCTTTCGATATCAATTGTCTTTTTGTAAACAATGTTTCCACAAAATGCATGACAACAACTTATAACTGTTGCATATAATTGATTTGTTCTTAAATTTTGGTACTCCATTACGTAATAATTGGAAGAAATAACTTGCGTCAATATAGTGAACTTGACGTTCTGTCGAAGTGCTGTACTGAAATTATTTCAAAACTAGGCGAATATTGACATTGTTAAACTAATACTTGTGGCACATATCGTAACTATTTTGTTTGTCTATATTACCCGCCCGTAACTGTTTCGAAAGGTGAACCAGTCGAGGAAAGTCTCTTGGGGTTGTAAACAACTTGCAATTTCACTGGCAGAAATGTTTACTTCCAGTGGAATGCAGTTACGTTAGGAATCATTATTGGGAAATGAAGTATTAATAATGTGTTATAATCCCGTCAGCGAGGGCTATTCTCTCGCAGGCAATACCTGTGAGGGATGTTCTCTCGCAGGCAGAACCTTGTAGGAGAGATACGAAGGGGCTACCTTTGGGGATGCCTTTTCCTATCAAGCCTGAGAGAATTCTCTCGCAGGTAACCTGTGAGGGATTTTCTCTCGCAGGCAGAACCTTTTAGGACAGATACGAAGGGGCTACCTTTGGGTATGCCTTTTCCTCTCCGTTTTTGAACTAAGGTTCCCACAAGCCGAGGCACCTCGGCCTGTTTTGAGAGGTGTATGTTCCGGGGTCGCAGACCTTGGGCATACGGTAAGAGTTGTTCGCTATCCCCATTGGAATAGTCGGCCAGCTGCCTCCTAAACTGGTCGAGGCACGGAGAAGGGAATGCTGCGTCCCCACAGAAAACTCCTCTCCCGCTATCGGAAGGGCGTGGGACAAGTACCCAATGCCCGACCTACCTGATGCAGGTTTTTCTAGGGTTTTCCCTGCATTTCTTTAGGCGAATGCCGGGTATGAACCTTAAAATATAGCCCGGGGGCCCTAGTTAACCCTTGGCTACCTTCCTCTACCCTTCCGCAACCCCCTTTTCAAATCCCTTCCTATGCTATTGAAGGGGAGTTGCCCAATGTGGATCACCCTCACGTAGCCTGTTGCCCTAAAAAAAAAATAAGGATGCCTTTTCCTCTCCGTTTTTGAACTAAGGTTCCCACAGCCGAGGCTCCTCGGCCTGTTCTGAGAGGTGTATGTTCCGGGGTCGCAGACCTTGGGCATACGGTAAGAGTTGTCCGCTATTCCCATTGGAATATTCGGCCAACTACCTCCTAAACTGGTCGAGGCACGGAGAAGGGAATGCTGCGTCCCCACAGCAAACTCCTCTCCCGCTATCGGAAGGGCGCGAGGCAAGTACTCAATGCCCGACCTACCTGGTGCAGGTTTTTCTAGGGGTTTTCCTGCATTTCTTTAGGCGAATGCCGGGTAGGATCCTTAAAATATAGCCAGGGGGCCCTAGTTAACCCTTGGCTACCTTCCTCTACCCTGCCACATCCCCCCTTTCAAATCCCTTCCTATGTTATTAAAGGGGAGTTGCCCAACGTGGATTCCCTCATGTAGCCTGTTGCCCTAAAAAAAGTGTTATAATCCAGTAATGTTATGCGTGTCTGAAAAAATCAATGTCAGTTACTAATTATCGAACAACTTCAAAAATCTACGAAATTTAACAACTTGATACGAAATAAATTTGTAAACATGAATTTTCGATGTACTTTAATAGTTTCCTTAAAATAGGGAATAATGTCTTCTAGATATATAAACTTCGAGGAACCGTTATTGGTCTATGAGCTTTCTTCGGAAATATATTCTATGTGTTTTTTTATATCAATCATTTGTATGGGCTAAGTACAATAACGGACCTAAATTGTTTTCCTCACTCTAACCGTCTGTCCCCAAATTATAAAGAAAATTCGCGTCTCTAGGAACACTTCTCTTCAATCCGACGTAATTGTGTCAAGGTTTCTAATAAGGCTGCCATGTGGTACGAGGTCAAACGCCTTGGAGAAATCAATTGCCACCCCGTCAAGTGTAGGTGCCCGATAAAGAGAATTTGCGACATGCCTACAGAAATAATTTGTTTGACTACCACAATTGCGTTCGCCGTAAGAATGCCTGTAATCGATTCAAGGACGAAGTTACTATCTAATAATAACAGGAAATGCAGTATAACAGTTAATAATCTTCATGGCAGTCGGATTTAACACATTAAAATAATAATCTATACATAGACATTTTTTTATGTTATAGGGTTCAGTATTATTAATAAACTTCCTTACCTGCATTTCATAACGTTTATTGGGAGAAACAAATAAAAAGTATAATATTGTTAGAATTTATATAAATATTTTTATAAATTTTATATATTATTTTATAAATTTATATGTTTAAAATAGGAAAAAATATATTATAAAATATACGCATAAGAATGGCGTCGTTGATAAGAAACATTTTTTTAAAATTATAGCATTTTCTAAAGGTTATTTTCATAATCAATTTTAAAAAATCCTTTAATATGCAATAAATTACTGATTATTTAGTAACGACTAGTGTTTTAAAGCTCAAACGGAATGACACTTTTCTTGGTACACGCTGTATGTAAGGTATATAAGACAAATTAAATAAACAATGCAGATAATTTTTTATGTAAAACATATAATATTATAAATTATCGATTTTAAGTCAGTGCTATCTATTTTGTCTTCTGGCCTTGTTCGTCAAAGATATTTTAATTAAAATTTTATTTTAATAACTAGGTCTTTAGCGATTATACATTTGAATTAAATATGTTTTATAAAACGTCATAATTTTTAAAAACAATAATGTTTAATGAATTTTATAATTTTCGTTTGTCATATTGTTTATTATTTGTAATTTTCCTGAGTTCTTTTTCCCACGATATTTTTTTTACTGTTGTTCGTATTTTTTCCATTATTGGTTAATGGGGTTTGTTGTCAGTTTCACTTTACTTAAATTCACATATTGGTTTGAGGCTTTTATTAAATATTTGGATATCAGTTAACTTAGTATGTCCGGTTCTAATTTTGTGACCATAATTTGCTACCGTAGAATCAGTTTAATGTTAGTTTTTAAAGAGTAGAAGACAATATCTTTATGTATTTGATATCTTTCAATTTTTTTCTTTCGTCTATTTTACTGGTTAAAAATTCCCAACTTATTTCAAAGCTTTGTTTATACTTTCTTACTTTTATTAACCTAATATTTCTGTATTTCAGTTTTTACCATAAATTCTCATTTTGTAAAATTGCGATTAATCGATTTCTTCGGTGATGTAACCATATATTCTTCTTAGAAGGGCACTGGAAAAATCAGGCATAACTCGTTTTTAAGCGATTCTGAAATCGTTGGCAATTCTACTGTACCACTACTTATTCACAATCGTCGAATTTGTCATTCTTTCTTGCTATAAGTACATTTAAAATTCAAAACTGAAACAAACTTGACAACGATTGTTGGTTACTCTGATAATTTATCTTCTAATGTGTTGCCTTAGTCAGTTTCCTTTTTCATGGTGTTCTGTTTTTATTTTTCCGCTCATTTATTCCTGTCGCATTTATGAACAGGTAACAGAATATTTCCTTTTCCTGATCCATTTCTGCATCAGTTAATCTTCTTAGTGTCTTTTTTTTCGTTGTCTACTTACAGAACAACAATGTTAATTATTTTGGAAATTTTCTATTTATCGGTAAAAAAATCGTTTAAATCAACTGAATACGTTCACAATGTTTTCTAATTGGCAGAATTAAACATTTAAATAAAATATACCTCATTATTACATAACAAAACTAAATAAACCATTATCTTAAGTTATTATACAATATAAATAGTACAGAAACCGAAAATGGAGCAAATTACAGCCTGTATATTCCAGCATTGTGTCTGGAAAATGCGAAAAGTAGCGATCACGAGCTATTCTACTGTATTTTTATGTTATAGCATATATTATTGATTCAAAATAAAGTAGTTGTAAATTGTTATCATGTACTATTAATAACATACATGGGGCACTTGTGTGAAATTTTTATATACTAAACTCAAATAGACAAGAAGTACACACCCTGACACATTATACATCCTTGAAGGTTAACTCCTATATATATATTATTATGTCCTTCCACATGTGTCATGTCTCGGTTAGACGACAAACCAGAAAATCGCATATCGTCATAGAACTGTAAAGGTTTTTAGCATTATAGAAATGTTGAAACGAAAAATATATATTTCTACTCGATTGGAGGTTAATTAATATGAGCATTATAATTTGTATAATGTCCTTCAAATTTACAAAGATACGTAAATTAAATGACATTGTGGGTAAATCATCTAGATTTTAATAATGGTGAATCTTTAACTAAATATTAGTGTGGTTTTTACAATACTCGTATTTTAATCCTTTTATGTACACGATATTCTTTGTGATCAAAGGTCAAACCCTGGCTTTGGGACCATGATTGATTACTCTGTAAGTTAGATCTGATAGTGTCCTGACTATGTGACACATTTTTCATACCCGCACACTTGAACTTTTATATATTTTGGTATGAAAAGATAAAATATGCTCAAGATAAACAATACAACCTTGTGGTTTTGTAAATTACATGCCGGGCAAAGAAAGTTCGACGCACGTTCATCAGTATAACCTAAGAAAAAACACTTAAAGTCTTCTAAAAACGTAAAATTTCGTTCCGTATTGTGCTATTTATCTTTTAAAATCAGAGTAATTGCTTAAAAGGTTAGCTTGCACTTTAAAAGATCGAAAGTTTGTATGGGCTGTTAATTTCGGCTGGATAATTTTTTCCATGAGCCAGATTTCGTACTGAATATACATTTGAGTTATTAAGGAAAATCATTTTTTTTAAAATAAAATATACAGGCAGCGCGCTATGGTAATTTAATCCAAATAACTATTTATGCCGATAAATTTCTATTGTTTAAATAATAATAATCTGGTACTGTCAATGCTCGGATAGGAATGATGTTCCATTATCGCATTCAATTTTCAGCTAGAAGACTGACATGACATGATACGACTATAGACTATAGACAGACTGCTTGAGATAGAAATTCTCTCTTTGTATTAATTTGGAAAGTAATGTGCAATAGTTATAATTGTTCGCTTAATTAACTGATTTTATCTCATTGTATTAGTATTGGCTGTTATTCAGTTATTCCTTAAAGGAAACACTTTACATAATAAATAAATATTGTAATCTCATAATTGCGATTTTGGAAACTACTACGAGTATATAAAAAGTATATAGTTTTAAAAATCCTGGGAAATGATCTGCACATTATCTGTGTACAATGCCAATGAAGACGTGATGATGATGATAATGGGAAATTAATAACATTTAGCTTTAGGTTATATCAGTTTTATTGTATGAAGAAATTATTCAATCTTTTGGCCGCGGACTGTGTACTGGGACTCGTTGTTGTCGAGCAGAGTTCTGACGCTGGCTTCACCTTCAGGGTTCTCCTTGGGTCCATCCAGGGGTTTAGATGTGTCGCTGCAAAGAAATCAATCGTTTAAAACAGACCCAACTGTTCTTCTGGTATTATTATTTTATGCATTACTCTGAAAATTAGAAAGTATGATAGTTGAACCATTGACTGCGACGGTGTTCATATGTTCCAGCGCGCATGTGACTGTTGTATGCTGTTCACACTGAACGGTCAACAATGAAACTAACATCTCCTAAATTTATCAATTATTTTTATAACAGGAAGTGCTTGAACTATATGTATTTAAAGGAATATAGTACCTGTACAAACTGTAATTAGAGTCCTAATTGTTTTAAGTGGCATAATACTTACATCTACAGTACATGGAGAACCAGATCCAACCATGATAATTATAAATAAAGGTTGCAACAATATAAAATCGGAGAAACTCGTAAACAGGTCTGTTGTCATATTCAATCTTACACATTTAAAATACAAAAGTAATGCTAATGTAGACTGGGATAGAATATCCCCCCCCCCCCCGCTCCCCGAAAGTTACATCGGTTGTTTAGCGTTCGGTTAAAATACCATCACGCTTCAAAATATTAAAGAAAATAACATACAGAATAATAAAGCGAAATGTTTGGTGTACTACACATTCACTGGTTAGAGTAACAAAATTTGCACAACACTTTGATAAACAGTGCTATTAAGAACAAAGGTAGAAAAATTATTTATAATCTACTATCGAGACTTTGACAAATCATTGCAGGACCTTAAATTAAGGAAGTGATTCACCATTATTTATATATTGATAAAGTAAACAGAAAATCAAAGATGAGTTAACAACACAGATAAATATATAAGTTAAAAAAAATAAGGGGTTTAGATTAGTTCAATAATATATACAAAGTTCAAATTTCTTAATGTTTCAAGGAATTTAATCTTCCTAGTGATAATTTCAATCTGGATATATGTATGAGATATAGCAGCGGTAATTGTTAATAAGCGGTCAGAATGATTGAATCCGATATATTTATTTGATAATTATTTTTCAGGTAAATATAGTCAATTTATTTAGTCATGAACGACCAAGAGATGCGGTATTTAAAAGATATAATATTCAGTTAAAGGACTACAAATTACGACCAAAATCCCCTGAGTTACAGTTAGATGGTAAGAAAATTACTTTGTAGTGAGTAATAAATGATTTTGTATTAATATAGTTTTCTTTTTTCCCTTTTTTATAAAATGAAATATTTAATCAAGTGAAAACATATGTAGAAACAATATTTCCGAATTTTACCTTTCAATTCTGTATCCGTTTTCGTCAGCCACGTAGTTGACGGTGCGCAAGATGTATCCGTCGCTGTAGCTGAAGCTGCCCTTCAAGTTTAATCCGTCGCGCTCTTCATAACGTTCGTTGACAAGGTCCTTGATGTTGTCGACAATCTGGGACTCGAATCTGTAGTGAGCGTTTCTAGCCTGTTCCAGAGCCAGTTTGTCATCCTCGGTGAAATCTTTAACTTCCTTTAAGGGTGCGGCGCTAGCCAGTGCCAAGACGGCGACCAACACAACTGCGACTTTCTACAACAGAGTGAGCGAATGTACTTGAACAACCATTTGAATTCCACGTATATTCTACACGGCCAGTCATTCTAGACCTACACGAAAACATTTACGCCTTATTTTGGCCCAGGACGGTTCTTTATGTGCGGTTTTTACGACGCTCGGGTTAAAGCTGTAAGCTCGAGGGGATATTTATCTTTAGATCGCCAACAGTTGAGTTATGCGCCTTCAACCAGAAACAAATCCTCAACGAACGACACATCTATCATGTTTGACAAGACTCATAACACCGATCTATCTTGACTATAAAAATGTATATATTTACGTCACTAATTTTCATTATATTTTTATAGTAAGGTAAATTGGTTATTTTGGAGCCGAAGTTCAAGACCGTGCTTTGGCGTGGTTGTCACAAGGCAATCGTCCGAGCGTACAGCTTCACACACGTGGTCACTTCGCAAAATGTCGACCCTCTTATTTTTCCTTCAGAAACAAATGAAGCCTGAGTTTGTTTGATAGAAATATGGAGGTCACATAATGAGATTCTTTCCTCGCTCGCAAAAGCGGTCGTCGTTGACAGTAGATCTACGAATAAGTGTATTGAGAACTCGTCAAATCATTGAAATTATTTGAAAAGGACGGCATAACTTGAACGGTGATTTGGTACCATAAGATTGAACAAAACTTTCCGGGGAGATGCCGTCAGGAACACAACTGTTTCAAAGATAACTGAGTTTGATCCAGGTAATCCGTCAAGTCCTTTTTGTATCATACTTCAAGACATCTGGTCGTAGTTGGGTTAAAACTTGGACCATACTTAAGGGTAACAAACATTGTAACTCTGGTATCATATTAACATCATTTGAATATTTAATAAAATAATAAATATGGATCTTAGAATTGTTTATCTATTAAACAGATGCCAAGGTTCACACAGATAAAACATTTAATGTCGACCTAACGGTATATATTAAACCATAAGTTTCTTTCAACATAACTATCTCATTTCCTTATTTACAATAAATTCCTCCATGTAACAGAAAATTAATAGAACTATTAAAAAATAATTTAGTTAAATCTCTCATGGGTAATTATAAGTATGAAGTACACAATTTTTAAAATCTAAAATATCGTTTGATTTAAATCCTAAAATATATTTTTATCAGTTTTAAGAATCCGTAGCGTCGTTAATCAGACAAAAGTTCACTTCACACGATTGTTAGCATTAATTGTAAATGTGAGACGGTTTATAAAAATATATTAATATCTGAAATTATGGAAGAGATGATCTTACCATTGTGTGAGTTTGAGTAGACTGTGAGTACCGAAGAGACAAGATGGCTTTTATAGGTCCTTGTCTGAAAACAAGAGAAAGCTCTGTTGCGCAAGGCTCATGTTTGCCCGTAAAGCCCTTATGAGCTATCAAAGTATTTCAAAAACATCATCACACTGCAACTATTCTCTTCCGGTGACAATCATCGCTTGTTCCTCATCATTGTATAACGTAATCCGCCTTGTTTAGTCGTTTTTTCTTAGTTTTCCCCCAATGGTTTAAAACCTGAGGACTAATATGGATGATAATTTATGATTATGGTAATTAATGAAAGCTGAAGCAGAGAATGTATAATCTACAAGTAACTACCAGTACTTGAAACAAAACAAATACTAATTAAATTAAGCTTCTTTCTTTGTTAAATTGAAAAATTTATGCCTAATTGAAAATAAAGGATAAGAAAGTAAGCCAATACAGACAAAAAAAGTGATAATATAAATACCATACAACGTTTCTGGGATCCTTGTTCCGCACCTGACGAAATGAACAAAGATCCCAGAAACTTTGCGTTGTATTTATATTATCAATATTTTGTCTGCATTGGCTATTTTACTTATTCCTTCTTTCTTTGTGTTGGACGCCTGCGAAGTTTAAACGTTTTATCACAAGTAATGGAAAATAAATAATATATTAACAGGGAATGCCAAGAAAATGATTAAATTATCAGTACTAAAAAATAGTTACATTGATCACAATTGAGGCAAATAATTTTTGAAGAAATCCGCAACAATTTGATTCTGTGTAAAGTAAACGGATACATATTGACGAAAGGATGAAATATGATATGAAGTAAATTATAGAAAATTTATTTAATATTTATTATATATTTAACATTTGGCGATGGTTGAATAGATTAGTAACATGTTCTGGCAACATTAATAAATTAATTCAATATAACTCCAAAAATATTGAAAGGTTGATACAGAGAGGATAAACTATACAAATGTTATAGGTATTAAAGCAAAACTATTTGAAATGTAAGAAATAATTTGTCGTTTTTCAATTATAATCTGGTACTTACTGAATACAGCATCAGTACAGATATAAATTACTCCGAAATAAATTCCTATACTTTGATTTATAGACTCATAGTTTACATATAAATCTCGAAATAGTAACGATATCAGAGGAAGAATTGTTTTAATAAAGTGTTAATTGTCGCATAAACATATTGTGTCAAGAAAGAACTTATTAGATTCGTAAAAACACTTTGAAAGAAATTTATTACATTCGTAGAAGACATTATCTTTGTAACATTTCTATATAATTACTGTAGTTTTTTATACGTCTGAAGAGGTCCACGAACAGTGGAGGAAATGTATCATAAATATATGTAAAAAAATCACGTATATATACATATAATTTATATCTGACTACTTTGCCCTTTCCATGTCGTAATTAATATTTCAGTTGTTTATTAGTTTTAAATATGTGCATTATGAACTGTATCAGTAAATTTTCAACTTGTTGAACCTAAGAAAAACCTATTTTGACAAAAATTTATGGAAAATTGACTATGTCAGTTTTGTTTAAATATATAAGAACATATCACAATTTTTATTAGTTTACTTTCATTTTAATAAAATAATAATTCCTATTTGAGCACACAACACTGAAGAATATATGTAAATAAATAATAAGTGATAAAAAAAATAAAACCAATTTTAAAAAAGACTTAAGAATAATAATTAAATAGAAAATAATAATTTTGTATCTATATTCATAACTTCAGCAAATATAGATATCGATTACGTCCTTCCAAAAACTCGTAAACCATTGAAAACTTACAGAATTATTTTATCTTTTATTAATATTCCTCTTCATAACATTTAACATTCTTATATAATATTTTCAAAAATTCTATTAATTATTAACCTAATTTCACTGTAAAACTCGTTAAATTAAGTTGAATCTTAAATAATTCTTTTGTTCCTAATGGTTCTATATATCTAGATGTAATTTTCCTGTTTAATTCACTATCTAATGATTTAATTATTAACAGTTTTAGAAGTTGATGAGATACATTTCAAAATTTATCCAGATACCTTTGTCAGAAATACAATTTAATTCTGAATTCAACTTATTTTTCATCTAATAATTCCTATTTTCATCAAATTAGTGGTTCCTCTATGGGAAACCCTTCATCCCTTATTTTTCGGAGATTTTTATGAGAGATCTGAAGGCTTCATATATCTCTACTTTAGATTTTCAGCCATTTTGTTACTATAGATGTTTATATGACATCCTTTGCAATATTTCTAAATCCAATTTAAATACATTGTCAACTATTTTAACAATAATCATCCAAATTTAAAATTATCATAAATATAATTTAGATAAAGTTATCAAAATTCTCTCAGTTAATTCTTATGCCAAATATTTTGTTTACAAATACATAAGAACCAGATTGGTTGATATGAAGTACAAAATTAATACTGTGATCGTTATAATAAAGACTGGCAAATAAAAATCATTTTCATCTTGTGTAATTTTTAAAACAAATTATCTGTTTCATAATTATGGCGTTGTAATAATATTTAAGTCATTTAACAGTCTAAATTTAGTTACTTATATGAAAGATATAAATATAAGTAAAATTTATTGCAGCAACGAAAATATATATATAACATTATTCTTTGAATTGTGTAGAAAATTTTAAAACAATTTTGAGTAAGCTCTCTTACGAAATTCTTTCATAACATACTTGTTTATGAAGTGTTTCTACAGTATTGCTATTCCAGATCGAAGGCACTTGGTAGTATTTACTTGAGTAAGGTGATCAAGATAATGAGCTTGTTTGTAACTTCATTCCAAATAATTAGCTCTTCCAGCAAGTTTACACAAGAACCAAGGAAAATTCAAGCTGCTATCTCACAATTACTTAGTGTTTGCACGTGATATATATTTTACTCCTAGGTATTGGCATCATATCGCACTCGTTTCAGTTCAACTCTAATTACCATAGCAGTATCGAATACGAGCTCTGAATGGAGATTCTGCCTGCGAGGGCTATTCTCTCGCAGGCAGAACCTGCGAGGGATGCTCTCTCGTAGGTAGAACCTTGTAGGGGAGACGGTAGGGGCTACCTTTGGGGATGCCTTTTCCTCTCTCTGTTTTTGAACTAAGGTTCCCACAAGCCGAGGCACCTCGGCCTGTTCTGAGAAGTGCATGTTCCGGGGTCACAGACCTTGGGCATACGGTAAGAGTTGTCCGATATTCCCATTGGAATAGTCAGCCAGCAGCCTCCTAAACTAGTCGAGGCACAGAGAAGAGAATGCTGCGTTCGCACAGCAAACTCCTCTCCCGCTATCGTAAGGGCGTGGGACAAGTACCCAATGCCCGACCTACCTAATGCAGGTTTTTCTAGGGTTTGTCCTGCATTACTTTTAGGCGAATGCCGGGTAGGAACCTTAAAATATAGCCCGGGAGCCCATCACAATTTTTTTCTCGTAATATTGTTTGCAAAATCATAGAACGCGTCTCTTTTAAGTTTTATAAGATCTGGTGGAAGGGTAACGATTTGAAACATAATAAAATATTGCATTTTAAAATGTGAATCTGAAGATAGGAATAAATAGATAACTAATTTTTCAGAAACTGCTTTGGATCTTTATTAAGACACCATATAATAATATTCCTTCCAGTCAATTTATTTCTGCAATAGTTGCAACTAAAAGTATTCACAATTTTTACGTTATATATACAGATATACTGTATCTTGAAAACTATTTTCCGTGTAGAGACGAGCGATTACTACGAAGGATGTAGTTTTGAGCAAAGGTACGCAAATGATCAGACCGAATAGTATTAGTTTGGAGGAAAATCCAGCGGCGTCTCTTCTTCAGCGTCAAGAAGAAGAAATATAGGAAAGTAAATAGGAAAGACGATAACATGGAATTCTTGGTATCTATAGTACTATACAGAGACCTGCATAAATCAGAAAGTGCTAGGAAGTTAAACATAAAGTTTAATAAAGGATAAAAAGACTGAACGGAGCTTTCGGCAGCCGAAAAACTAACTTCTAGAGTGACCCCAGACAGTGAAACAAAAAATACCTTCCTGAGTGCAGAATTACTTGCATGCATGCATGTCTAACAATTAGAAGGTCCCACGTGAACTGTGACGGGGTCACTAAAATTCGGTTAACTCTTTATTTCTATGTAGCCTACAGTGTAAACCAAAACGGGTTTAAAGCTGTCTAGCTATTTCGTAATAGGAGCTGATCGACATCCGTTCACGTCTAAAGCGATGTTAAGAGTGCGCTAAAAGTGACTTATTATTAACAGTGCAATAGGTACAAGTGAAAACGGGGGTGTTCCTGTGCAGACTCACAAAAAGCGATATGAAAAAATGTTTAGAGAGAAGTGATCAGGTCGTTTTCAGAACTTTGTAGAGTCAATGGAGTCCTGACTATCACCTATCAAGTGAGAAAAACAAAGTCACAGCAACCTAGGTAATGATGAACATGATGAAACACGAATGTGGTATGTGAATGATTCAAAGTTAAAAATAATACAGAAGGAATTGTTGAGAAATACGTATAGCCTATTTTATTCGAGTGAACAATTGCCTCAATCAACAAATTATAATTGAAAACTTTTCACACGTTATGATCTGCAAACTTGTCTTTTATTCATTTTAGTCAGATTATTTAGAGAATTTTATAATAAAAATTTTTCCCAAACAAAGACTATCATGTTAAGTTTACATACTTCATATACTGTGAATGGAATAGTTAACATACATTTAATAAGTTGATTAATGTTACAGTAACAATACATTTGCGTCTCATGTAAAAACTAAACAAAACGAAATACACCTAAAAAATTATAATCTGTTCATCCATTAAGTAGCCGAAATAACCACTGTCAATGCCAAACATGAACATGCCGTATGCTTTAGTATTTTTGAAATATTTAATTTAGTAAATAGTATGCGCAACAATAATTACGATAGTTATGTACTTAACCTCTTTGTTTGGCCTACAATCGACCGTTGTAAGTCACTCGAAAAAATACATTATGCGACAACGAAATACTTATTTGAATAATTTTCGATTTATAATTTACTTTTGGTTAAATTTGTGCTGAGTCATCATTTATGGGGAGTAGTCTGACTCTTTTCTGGGTCTGCTAATATTATTTTCACTTGTCTATCGAAACGTTCATATACGTATCTAAAGTGTCTAAAACTTCAGTTGTAGTATTAATTTGGACTGTAAGTCTATATATATTTGAAAATAACATATTTTATTGTAAAAACATTGTGTGTATCATGGAAATTACAGTCTTTGATAACAGTATTGTGAAGTTGTCAGTATCGTGCCCATATCAAATGCCCTGCACAATTTTACGTGTAGAAGCGTGTCTCAATTATCTACTGACAAGTCTTCCTTTGCTCGACTATGAAGGAAGAAACCTATTTGTTCATTGTTGGGTGGTTGAGAAACCGAACGTCACGAGTTTTTCTTGTCTTTTGGCGCCCCACTCTGTTGAAGCTGGCGCATCATGTTTTGAAAGCCTTGCACTCCACCTATACTTTGAAGGATACGAGGGTCCATGGCACGTGCCATTTGCTGATTCACTCTGGACGCTTGAGCTACACTTGAGCCGTGGGCCGTAAGCAGGCCCTTGATGTTTCCGACTTTCTTCACGACGGCAGAGAACTTGACGTAGTGAGCCAGCAGCTCTCTTACTTCCCTCTCTTCGACACCTGACCCTTGGGCTACGCGGGTCAATCTCTTTGGCTCCTTCACGAAGAGTTTTGTACCGTCCCTGGAGTCCAGCTCCGTATCCGTCATACTGTCCATCAGGGTGAGGAAGGTCTTGAGTTTGCAGCGCGCTTCTTGATCACTACCCCGAGGAATCAGGTCCTGGCTGATACCAGGGATCATGCTGATGATTTGCGAAAACGGGCCCATTCTAATTACGTTGTGTACTTGCTCGTACATATCCCTGAGTGTCAGGTGACCATGTTTCGCCTTTTCTAGAAACTCTACGTCACCTTTGAGGTGTAGTTCGTTGACCTGTTTGATGAGTCCTTCCACGTGGCCTGCACCCAACAGCTTTCTAACGAAGGGTTTAGTCTCGAAGAACTCCAGGTCTTCTATATGTTCTCCGGTGCCAATGAACATGATTGGACTCTTAGTAGCCGCCACCGCGCTTAATGCACCACCACCCTTTGCGTGACCATCCAATTTCGTCACTATAACGGATCCGATGTCTACTTGTTCCTGAAAACAAACTACCATTATTATTTTATTTAAGGCTAATCCCTTAAGGAAGACAAAGAGAAACACTATTAACGTAATTCTACATGATTTTCTCACTAAATATTTTACAGTCAGGTAAACTATCATTTGGAAGGTTTAGTCCAACCGGAGAATTGTATGGTTGTTAAAAAACCATATATATTTTGCATCTTGGGCTCAAGTGATTTAGGTAACGATTGATTTATCAAAGTAACAGGGTTCAAATAATTCTCTTTAGCAGCGACAATTATTTAACAGCCAACATATGCTTTGTTTAGGGGATAACCAATACCAGTCAAGATTGATTGTGATTAATTAGTGTAATAGTATTAATAATGTTAGTATTATTATTATTTTTTATTTACATAGAATATTTTGGTCATTATTTTAGTGATTGTAATATTTCTCAAGAAATTGGTTGCACCCTGTTATGACCTCATATGTGTTACTGCGCAAATCTATTGTGTTAGGGTTGATGTGCAGTTACGTCATCAGAAACAGCCTGTATCACTTACAATCTTATTGTGTGTAGGTAGACCGCGATCTGTATTTTAACCGGCTTACCTGGAAGGCACGCGCTTGTGAGTCGCAACACTGGCCGTTGGTGGCATCCATCACGAAGATGACGACATCGGGCTGGACCGCGTTGACCACCTGCAGCATCTCCTCGAAGAGAGCTTGCTCTTGCTTGTGACGGCCGCTCGTGTCCACGATGATGACCTCGAACTGTTCGGAGCGGAAAGTTTCGACACCGTCTCGCGCCACGACGGCCGGGTCCACCTCCGTGTAGCTGCCGTAGAAAGGGATCCTGGCTTTGGTGGCTGTCTGCTTGAGCTGGTCGTAGGCCCCGGCCCGGAACGTGTCTGCGCACACCAGACAGGCCTTCCAGTTCCTGCGGGCATAGTAATAGGCGAGCTTGGCACACGTGGTGGTCTTGCCCGCTCCTTGCAGACCCACCAGGACCAGGACGTTCTGCTTTCCTCGTATCGGCTGGTACGCGCTACGCCCGGGATCCACCAACTTGTCCATCTCTTCGAAAATCGCCTTCCGGACCATCGTCCTCTTGTTTAGTCCAGCGGGAATATCATCAAAGTTCAGAGCTGCCCGCACGTTTTCCCGGAGGCTCTTAACCTGTCTGATGTTGACGTCAGCCTCGATTAGTGCCGAGCAGACTTCTTTAAGCGTCGTGTTCAGAACGTCGTCATTGATGATTGTGGCGCTGCTCATAGCTCGCAACGCTTTAGAAATGCGGCGGCTAAGATCCACCAGCACCATGTCTAACTATTATATCAGTACTTCTTCGTCGGGTGAACTAATTCAAGGCGGAGTCAATCTCCAAAGCCTTTGAGAAATACTACAAAATGCAACGATAGAACGTGATTGCACAGAGTACTATCATTGCATTTTTAAGCTCACACTGTTATTACACTTAATTTTTAAATACTTTGGATTTGAACTTTACGAACGTGTTCTACATATTTCAAGCAATAAATTCATCTGTTGTCTGACTCTTTTAGACGATAAACGAATTTCAAGATTCATATCCGTCACGTCTTCCACGGTATTCAGAAAAAATTTAATTTCAAATCTCACATTATAATTTACAATTATAATTAATAGGTTGCAATATTTATCACATTGTGAGTTTGAACTGTTTTCTTTTGTTGTAGTTTGTCGTTTAGCATAAGAATTGAGATTAACAGTTTTAAGGTGAAATATGTGAAAGAGTTTTGTCAATAATGAAGCAAGATTATTGTGAGGCGGCAAAGGAAAAAGTGAAAAGTAGAATTGTAATTAAAAATGACAAACGACGAATATTTTGAAAAAATGTGCTTTTTTTATTTTTGAAGAATAGGCACGAAACTGACTGAAAAAAAAATTCAGGTTATGTCGGCATGTTCTAAGACAATCAAGGTCATATGAAAACAGTGATCGTAGATTAAGGACACAAAAATCAAACGTCTGAGTATGACAGATGCAACAGGTACTGTGATATGAAGAATATGGATAAC
Organism: Zhengitettix transpicula; assembly: GCA_037074705.1. NCBI lineage: Eukaryota > Metazoa > Arthropoda > Insecta > Orthoptera > Tetrigidae > Zhengitettix > Zhengitettix transpicula. Next base: position 84,890,280 of record CM073592.1, read on the forward strand.
GGCGATGAAACCGCTCATGTGAAAGATGACTTAAAAAAATAGGAGGTTTCAGTTATAAGGGAACGATAATTACATTAAGAAAATTTTTAGAGATGCACAAGCAGGTAAGTGTTAAGTTGGCAAGCATGAGAAAAATTTCAATTGTATGAGGAAAGGTTGCTTTAATTCGGAACATGAAAGTCCGATAATTTTAAAGGTTTATAGATTGTTATTACAATTCAGCGAAACAACTCCAAGTATCGTTTTTATGAATTTAAAATAATACAAATTGAGAATACTATCTAGGTATATGTTGATTACCCTATTTATAGCCTCTCCACGCCTTCTTCTAACTAGGTATTTCTCAACTTTATTGTGCGTTTATTCCACATCTACGAAGTCTAATAATCTTTCAGATGTTTTCTTTTCTTTAGACAAAAGAAAATACTTTGTATATACGTAGCACTACATTTCATAGGCACGCTTTTATTATGTTTTTCTAGTTCATGTTGTCTGCTATTGCTATCGTCATAATTTAACCTAGACTAATTGAATATTTGTAATAAATAAATTAAATTAACAGCAAAAAAAACCTTCTGCAGCACGATTAAATAGAAGAACGATCTAGTAGCAAGGAACTTGAAAATAAAAAAAAGATCTGTATTGTGTTAGCATCAAAGCGATGGAGAAGAAAGTAAAATTATTGTGTGAGTTAGCCTGTTGTATCATTGGCGGTTGATGATGTTACTCAATTTGTAATATGGTTAACGATTGTGACTTACGGTTTAGGCTTGAAGGAGATTCATTTGGTTCCTGAGTTTGCTGCGGAAACCCTGTGAGGAAGCTATTAAAGAGCTACGACGACATTGCATGCTATTCAGACCGCATGCCGTGACCGCGTGGTTCCTGTTCGATTCGGGTTGTTGTCACTGGCAATCTACAACATGCGATACAGACACCACAGCACGCAATTCAGAGGATTCATATTATCTTTCTTTATCTCCTTTACCTCCCCTCCATCACGATTTCTGTGGTATTCAGTAAAGTAATGGTTTTTATTTCTTTAAGAAACTTTAAAATATGTAAAGGACTGGTACTTGTCGCTACATTTCTATCTAGGTCGTTGTAAATATTGGTTTAAATTCATGATATACAATACTATTTTGACAAACAGAAATTGGAAATTATTTTAGAATAGCTTAACACGATTTTAGAAGGAAACATTTCTTGGAAGAATTGTCTTAGAATTATATTCGAACTCAAATTCTGTAATTTTTGGTTTAACCATCGGGTGTTGTGCTAGTCAGTCCACAACCTGCTTTTCTGCAGCTCCTGTTAATATATAACTACTAAACCCCTCACCCACTATGATTTACCTAACATTTTCTAACCTTGGTCTTCTTCTTCTGTCTTTCCCCGTTCCCACATACGTCTAATACTAATTTAACGAGCCGTTCGTGACTCAAAAAGTCTATTACTTTTTTCTGTCAGTGTCCTCCATAAATTGTTCTCTCTTCACCCATTCTGTTCAAGACGCCTGATTTGTGCTTCGGTCAACCCGTCTGACTTTCAGAGTTCTTCTGTCACATCACATTTCGAAGGCTTCTATTCTTTTCTGTTCTGCACAGACAATTGCCAAAGTTTCGCACCTATGTAACGCCACACACTAGATAAACACTTTTAGATATGATTTCTTATTATCCAAACCGATGTGATACGAGAGCTGCTCCAATGTCTGGTATGTACAAAAATTTATTGTAAATCTGGTATAATATTCTGTACCGTCATATTTCTTTTGTTAGTAATACTCAAGTGAATTGGGTTCAGAAAATTTTGATTCTTTACGAAAGCTTTACTTGCTCATGCTATCCGGCTTTTTATAACTACTTTGCTTCTACCGTCAATGGTTATTAATCTACTTCCGTCAAAATCTCATTTCATAATCTGATACCCTTTGCACCACTACTACAATTTATTACTTTTGTTTTGTTTCTATTAATATATTGTACTCGGTTTTTAAGATGGTATTCATGCCATATAGTAAGTCTTCCAAATTTTCGGCTGAATCAGATAAGATTACAATACCGTCAACCAACCTTAATATCTTCTCCTTTAGTTATGACTCATTTTCCAATTTTTTAAACTTCTTAATTACTTTTTCAATGTACAAATTCAATATAAATGCCTCACTTGAATATTTCGTTCTTTTCGTGCCATCAATTCTAATCACAGTTAACACTCCATCGCATATTATGAAGAGAATGGGGTTTCGTTTATTCCCCGTCTTTTCTCGGATTTTTTGAATTTATTTTCCTTTCCCACTTATATTTTCAATTACTTACCGCTGGTTAGGGCAACGTTAACAACTAAAAACAAGAGCAATAATTATTTTGTACAAATAAATTAATATAACCAATTTCAGTTTCAATTTATTATTATTACTTTCTAGTAGTAATAAACCAATTAAACAAAACTATTAATTTTTTAGAAAGCTATTATAAATAAAATAGATATAGTGTAAATTCTTCAACAGTGAATATGAAAAAATTTAATTATGTGTGTTTAACCTTTAATAATAAATTGTCATTTAATGTAAAAAAAATGTTCAAAGAGAATGAAATTATGAAAATAAAATTCTGCTTGAAAGTTGCAAGTAGTTTAAGGATTTTTTAACGAAAATAAAATATAAAATAGACATTATGAATAAAGAAAATATTGTATAGAATATTACTTGTTATAATTGTGACAAGTTATATAGGTTACACTACAACGAATGTGAAAACGCGACTATATAACCGTTTCGTAAGTACAAAACCAAAGTCGGAATATTGTAAAAGTGAAAATAATCTATTTAATTTTAAATAAAGAATGAAATTACATTAAAATAAGTACAAAATTAAACTTGTTATGTAAGAATCAATTTATATGAATCTGACCATTTAACAATAGAAATTAAGTTATGTAGATTCGTTCACATTATGCACAAAACTATTAATAAGATAAAATAATATATCCAATAAATGACACTCTGTCAATTATTATGTATAGGGACTATGAACATTCTAAATAAATGTACAGACAAGGATTTAACTAGTAATTTTTTTTACAGTATAATTATATTTAAGGTATGTATACGTTGATTGAGAATTAATATAAATTTAGGAGTGTATAAAATATGGATTGACAAATAATATCTTTGGTTGTAAAATTGTACCACTATTTTAATTATACAATTATAAACAGCTTATATTGAATAATCATTATTTTATAAATATCAGAACATCAATATATGTTAGATGTGGCGGAATTACTTCTACTTAATAAAATATTGGAAAATAAATAAATAAATTTTTTTTGTTACTTTTAACTGCACTTTTAAAAGCACTTCTATAAAATTCTCTAAATATTTCTGAATTAACGGTTATCAATTAGAAAACGTAAGGTGTAGTATATGATATAGCAAAAAATTATTTAAATTAATTAGTTTCTTGACACAAGTTGTATTAGTATTAACGATGTAAGAATGTGGTCGTGGCCAGTGGGACTTATAATTTAGTGTCTTAGCGTGTATTTGGCTTGCGTGTTTATAATGACGACATTTTGGGTCCTGACACGGCTGTCGTTAAGGAAGCCTAATTCGAGTAACTGGCGGTGCCGGTGGCTCCTGATATATTACGAATCGCCTGACAAAGTGATTCGCTTGCTCCAGCTGGAATTAGTACTGACATTCGAATGTATCCGAGGCTTCCATTCAGTGGAAGTCTTACGTGTAAAGAATCCTGCTGATTGCTTCTGAGAGCAGCTCAGTGGGTTGTCTGGCGAACAATTGCGAGGCCTGTCACCTCACTTTGATTTACACGTATAACAGCTGACGGTTTAAACATTCAGCGCCACAACGTGAAACGGATCAAAGAGGAGAGAGAGAGATTCTCGTTATAGCAGTGCCTCGGCGTTTATTACGTGTCAGCAAGATTGAAAAGTACCGCATGAACACGAAACATTTAAAGAGATACGTTTCTGAAAACCTGGGTAGTATTCAATTTGTTGAGAATAAGAGATTCAATTCTCTACAATCGACGTACGTAACTATATAACAATCGAAATAGCCAGGAGGTATAGCGACACAGAATAAAAACTCAATAGATATTATACCTGCAGCTTAGGAAAGAATCGTAGAAGGAAATTATTTCCATAAATATTGCTCAGATGTTGGATCGGGCAAAAAGAGCTACGAATTTGGAGGAAAGGTCCGTACCATCCGTCATCTTCAAGGAACTTTGGGTTGAAAAGTCAAGTAAGCTTCAAATTCAATTTCGTCTTCATAGCAATATAATAAAACCTTATCTACACCTACTGATCTCTATTGATTGTACATATAATAGCATAAGTTGGTGCTTCTGCAATTATGACGAAGGTTTCTGACACCACAACAGACACCGGGAGGTTCTATGTAGAAGAAAAAGATTCAATAACGTCTATTATGTTCTTGTAACGCTTATGACGCTACAGCTTACTATAGTTATTCGAAAATTTTGACAAACTCACTAAAACTGCAGAAATAAATAAAGTCAGATATATGAAATATTTAAAAAAATTATTCTATTCGACGTTTTTATGTAACGTTATTCACGTTGAAAACGTGATGACAGGACAAACAACCCTACTGTCAACAGATATCTTGGCTTCGTATTCTATTCTTAAGTTACTCAGAAAAGGGTCGTCGCAATCCATTTTACAGAGGTTAAAAGCTACAGTAATTTTAAGATAGAGAAGGCATTGGTCTCTCTACAGAACGCCAAAATATTCAGCTCGTCCAAATTTACATGAGTCAGTAGCTACGGGTCTATCGTGGTTTGAGCTATGTGAACCTTGTGTATTGCAGAAAATGCATCAATTTGAGGAGAAAAAGAAGTCAAGTTGAATTTTGGTACATTTGTCGTGTTATATTTCTGTCAATCCATGCACCGGTCACCATGGGGCACGTCAGAAAACGGCTTGTCAACCGATCAACCTTCTCTACTCAGATTCCCACATTCCGAGACACATCGGCCTGTTTTGAGAGGTGTATGTTCTGGGGTCGCAGACCTTGGGTATACGGTAAGAGCTGTCCGCTATTCCCATTGGAACAGTCGGCCAGCTGCCCCCTAAACTGGTCGAGGCTCGGAGAAGGGAATTCTGCTTCCGCACAGTAAAATATTTTCCCTCCATCGGATGGGCGTGAGACAAGTACCTAATTCCCGACCTACCTGATGCAGGTTTTCTATGGTTTGTCCTGCATCACTTTTAAGCGAATGCCGGTTAGGATCTTTAAAATACATCCCGGGGGCCATAGTTAACCTTTGGCTACCTTCCTCTACCCTTCCACATCACTCCTTTCAAATCCCTTCCTATTTTCTTGCAAAAAACATAAACAAAGGAAAGTCGATGAAATAATTATTAAAGGAGGAAGTCTGAATCGTGAAATGTTGGATCTAGGTAGTCACTTTCAGTTTAAAATAATTTACAATTCATACTCCACAGGATTTAAATAACAAAAAATGTCCTCAGAATTCACAGTTTATTTAATAAATTGTACGTAATCAGAAGAATAAGAGCTTTCGGTCTAATTGGCAAACAAAGGCTACATATAAGTAATTAATTAATTAGGCCGAAAGTTCTTATTTTTCTTGTTACGTACAATTTATTAAATCAATTGTGAAAATTGAGGATATTTTTGATTATTTAAATCCTGTTGATACTACGAAAGTCTTAAAATCCCTTTTATTTCATACTCCATTGCCGGTAACTGGATAAATCCTTTTTGATGAAGTTTTAACATTCTAAAGCCGCTGTCTCGTATCCTCTTCTGCTCATCTTACAGACTGTTTGGTCTCTCATGGAGGGATGCTTTGCATTGAGAACTAGTTATTTTGTGAGAAGGAGCAGAGTTTGTTTTGTGTTCGGAGGTGCGTGGGGTTAGAAAGTCGCAAAATGTCTTGAGGAAAAATAGTATTCAGCACACTTTGGCAGTAAGTGCAGAAGTGGGAGTAGAAGGAACCCGCTTATTTCTTTTAGCATGTTCGTTTTGGCTTAATGAAACATGTTCTGCAGATATGAAATTCGAATCTGGAAACATATTCTAGTCCATTGACTGCGATATATTCAATAATACGGTAGAACTTTCCAGAAGGTAAAATATATAGTAATAACATACAAATACGTAGATAATTAGGGAATTATACAACCAAAGACGTCTAGTAGAATATTCATTGTAGAATAGTGAGTATTTCAGAACATTAATACAAAAAAGAGAGGGGTTGAAACTGATCGCCGGTAGCGTGATTACTCTTCGTATGCAATCAAGTGCATATTATTGTATTTTTGGTGACAACATATGAATAAATCATAAATATTAATTTACTACACTAAATATTTTTACAAGCTTTTCTTAACATGCTTTTTGTCTCTGGTTCTACATCTTGTAACTCAATTTTTGACCAGTTTCCTTCGTCAACTGAAATAAAAGCGTGTGCTTTAAAAATGGTTATATGGTATTGTTATTTTGACTGTAATATATTTTATTTTCCATTCCAAGATAAATGCTTACTTTATTACTATGATTGGAGAGTTATGATATGAATAAAAAAATTTAAGTCATAATAAATATTTATTGACCAAATGAATGGAAAAAATATTGAAAATGGATGGATTGCATATTAAAAATATTTTTTTCTGGTTAAAGAATTGCTCAGGTCATAAAAAAATTAAATAAATATATCTGCCTTTTCAAAGCCCAAGTCAGCCATATGGTTCAGAATCGGATCTCGGTATACACTATTGAAAAATTAAATATGACAAAACTAGTACGAACAATAGTGTTCTGCCCATTAATTGTCGACTGCCATACACTGAGGATGGACTCATACATTTTTCTTTCCATTACAAACTGCATTGTCCTCCATCTCGTTCCGAATCACATATTTATATATTGTGAATTCTACGACTATGCGACTAGAAAATGCTTGATCTGTGTCAGATTATTACTCACCATACTTGGATAAGTTACATTATATTATGCCACCGGATGAAAGGAAGAATAGCTACAATAGATTATTCAAACAGTGTAGGAATATTCGATTTAAAGGAGTGGTTTATTTCCGTACAGATTTCATACTCTTTTTTTCTTTACTTGCTCAGTATACCGCGTCCATCTTCCATGCAAGATCAGATTTCTCGTCGTTTAGCGCCGAGACGTGCGACGTCTTTGTTTCTTAGAGCGGTGATTTAATTTATTCTGAACTATAATTTGTTATGTGCAGTCCTACAATTATGGATGTGTAAATATTAGCTACATGAACAATTATTTTTATGAGAGAACTTATGTTACTATGTTATAAGGAAAATACTTAAAATTTTAAATAGTATTTAGAATATTATATTATATTCTTAATTGCTTTTTCATTGAGATTTCTGTGTTCTATCTTATAGTTATTTGGTTGTGTATTTCTTTATACTATTAATTAGAGGTTAACATAGCATTGTTACTTTTAATCTTCGTAGTTTCATTTAATAATGTGTCCTGGTTCCAGAACCGAGGGATACTGGAATAAATAATAAATCTAAATTTGAACGGTTGTACAGTAGTACAAAAGGCGTGACCTTTCCCCGCAGGGGTTTCAGACAATGTCGCATTTAAGTCTCTCCAGAGGGGTTCTGTAACTGTCATGTTTATATCTTGGCAAACAAGGAACTCCTATTATTCGCAGACGGAAACTTGTCTGTGAGGATACCGCTACACTTGTAGTCTGTAAATCTATGCAATTATGAAAGCAGTAATTGTTTTCAGGATTTACCGTTTACATGAAAATGAAATATTGAATAGAGAATTCTATGTGAGTATTTGTAAAAAAATTTATATGCACTGCACTCATAAATGTAACCTTCTGCTATTAGCATTCTTTGGTTTAACAAAACTATGTACCACATTTATTTAGTTTCAAAAATCTGCGAGAATGTTAAGGAGAAAAGTGGATTATGGGATATAGTCAAACATTAATTTTCGAATCATAAATCGCAACGGTAGTCTATATATAACTCTTAAAACATTAGTTTTCAGGTCTTCTTTACAGAAATATTTTTTATTTGGTACCAGTTTCTGAAAATAATTACTTGGAAGACAATCAAATCTACACCATAGCAAAAATGAATTCATGCCGCTCCTTTCCGGTCACAAGTATCTAAAATTTTCAAGCTTTGCCAAGTAGCCAAACGTACTCAACTGCTAATCGTAGTCTAACCAGCATTATAATGATCGAAATGTCATAGACATATAAATAGACTTATTTGGAAATAACTGTTTTTGAAAGGGATTTATTAAAATTATACATGTATCGTTTATAATACAAAGTTTCATAGATATAAAAAATTTCAGTCATAATGTGGAACTTAAAAATGTAGATATTTTAAAAACGTGGGTCTATAAAAGGATTAACAAGTGTAGTGTAATTTAAATCTATAAAAATATAAACCACAAATCTCGAAATTTATTCTTTTACTAGGCTTTCGGCACAAGTTGTGATTGTAAAATTTTAATTACAATATTTTAAGATTGTTTTAACAGGTTTACGGAGGAACCAATATTGAAACGGGTATGACAAGTACAAATAATTTGTAAATACATTTAATGATAAAAGTTCTGGTGATAATGAGAAAATAAAGACTTAATTTTGAATATTTTCTTGTTTATGCGTACAGAGATTATTACCTCAATCTTTATAATTATATTTATTTAATAAAGCTTTGAAAAAATATATAAAAAATACACAGACAAAAAACGCAAACAATTATTTAGCTTTATAATTCAATTTGGAATTGAAAAATATTTGCGTAATTTCACCAGCTGTAATAACTCGGAGTGAATAAAATGCTATAACTTTGCCGTGAATTGTTGTGTTGTTAGTTGTAAGTGGGGACGTGTGTAAGTTACACCAAGGATTCTATGAAGAAGTTGCGTGTTGAGTGCAGCGAGTACGTAGCGTGTTCTGCATAAAGTAGACAAGAGCTGTAGACTCTCCTTACCGAGATAGTAATTTCGTTTAAAATTGAGCAGCATTGGTCATGCAAATAGCTGAAATGTTTACGCTAGAAGACAAACAAAATCCAAAGACATTTTGGAGCGCTCCGCTTACCGTCATATTAGGTGTAACTATTAAAAAACTATTTTTCTTTTGTAATTTTATAAAACACACACATGCCGCGAAGTATAATTTTTTCATTTAAAGGTTTTATATATTTTTAGCATACTACTATTCGTACGCTTTAAGGGTAATCTAATGATTCATCTTGGGAATTACTCACCGGTCTGTTAAAAATATTTAATTCCATTCTCTAGTTGGTTTTTATCATGCGTATTTTTTTCTGAAAGCATTCTCCGTCTTTATTATTCAAAAAAATATCTAAACATCTTGTTCGAAATATTGTTAAAAATGTATAGTAAAATTTTTCTTTATTCGAGAACCTTGGCACTTAATTAATTTTTAAGTAGCCTTGAAATGAATTCTGTATTATTATTATCTTCAGGCAACCGCAATTCGAATTGTACTGCTATTTGAACTAATCCTTGCTGCTGTTTACTGTCCCCCTTAACACAACTTTAAAAAATACCAGTTTGAACCCGTCTTACTCACCGTGGGTTAAAATTTTATAGAAGGAGAATATTTCAATCGTACAAATACGATTTGGCGTTCTCGCTTACCTACCACAATAGGTAGAGAACTGAGAGTATTATAAGAAAGAAATTTCTCCTGCCTGTGTACAGGAACACAACATAATGACCAACTGATGCGAACAAAACTTTGTCTGAAGGGGAATATCTCCTTCCTATGTAAATATAAAATCAAATTATGATCTGTATTCCGTTTATTTCCCACTGATAACTACAGCCAGATATTCTGATTGAACTTAACAATAGTAAAAAATATATCTTTATATACAGACAGATCCACCTTTTCAATTATTAATTTGGTACTTTTGTATTATAGTTCTCATTATTATACTGTGCTTTAAGGATCTTCTTATGCAAAATATATGTTTGGATATGTTCATGAGCTCTCAGCCACGTACGTACGCTATTATAAGGAGATTATTTTTTAAATAAACAACAGCCAATTTGAAGTATGAAAAAATATATTTATTTATGGAAAATTAAATTACGTTTCGTCGCTAAATTTGCGATCTTTTCAGGTTTTAAACATTATTTGCCACAGACGTCAAGGGAGAACAACAACGACTATCAAAACTTTGTTAAACTTCAATCTGAAGAGGTCGCATGTTTAGCGACGAAACGTCGTTTAATTTTCCAAAAATAATTTTTTTTCTGACTTACAATTGGCTGCTATAAGATGTCTAAATAGTCATAATATATATGTCGATATTGTTTTTATTTGTAACTAGCTGAATGCTCTACGTTACAGTGTGGGCATTTCAGCTCATGTCTTTAAGACGAACCGAGTATGAAACGGAGATCTAAATGGCATTCCTCTCTCATCCAAAACATTTAATCTAAATTCAATCTTTAGTATTCACCTTATTTTCTAAGTGAAACGCCTTAAAATTACTATTTCAGAATTAAACCGGCAAAAGTGTTACAAATTTAAACGATATGCACTTTGAAATCTCGTATACCTCTTTTTTTTTAGGGCAACAGGATACATGAGGGTAATCCACGTTGGAAAACTCCCCTTTAATAGCATAGGAAGGGATTTGAAAGGGGGGATGCGGAAGGGTAGAGGAAGGTAGCTAAGAGTTAACTAGGGCCCCCGGGCATTCGCCTAAAGAAATGCAGGGAAAACCCTAGAAAAACCTGCATCAGGTAGGTCGGGCGTTGGGTACTTGTCCCACGCCCTTCCGATAGCGGGAGAGGAGTTTACTGTGGGGACGCAGGTACACGCTTGACAGCTATATCCTTCGAATCGGGAAATGACTGCAGCTTTGAAAAGAAATTAGATGAATTTGATTGAGGACTAGTACAAAAGTGGGAAAAATATATTGGCATTAAGAAGTTTATACTAGGAATAAAATGTCTCTATCTGTAGGGGTGTCTGGAGAGTGCAACAAGCGCGACGCACGTGGTCTGCCACAGGTCCTCCGAAGCACTGCGCATGCGCGCGCCACGAGGCGTCAGTGCAGCCCCAGGCGTCGCTGCGGCGGCCACGAACACGAACAGGTACTCGCACCAACCGCACCATCCTCTTCCGGAGCATGCCTTAGTTGCTTACATATAAAAGAATACTTTGGCATGAATCCCGGTCCCTCAGATATCATTACCTGCGTCTTTTATTTCGGAATTAGAGCAGTATGGCTTATGAATAAATTAATATAAGCCATACATATTACAAAATAATGTTTTGATGTGAAATTTACTTCTGTGCAGTTGTTGACGCTTAGAAGCGTGTGCACTCCCATGAACTGTGTAAAACTGGATTGCAGACATATCTCCTTTTACAATATATTCTGAAGTGTTCTATCTACAGTCTATTCAATACGTCCTGTAAATAAAAATAACATCCTAGTCTGATAATCGTAGATAATTTCTGTTAAATTTACAGTATTTTTTTTTCTATTATGAGACTTGGAAATGCAAAAGTGGTGAAAGCTGAGTTGGACTTGAAGGACTTTCATGACCATCTCAGAATTGTTTCCCTACGCTTGAAAACGAACAGACTTTTTTTGTTTAATGTTGGTCTGTCAATTCTCCTTTGTGATAGTATCGCGTATTCCTTACGATGTTTAATTTATTCTTTGCTTAAGAACCTATACGTCTGAAAATCAAAGGAATCTATATTAAATACTTTTTCACACCTTTAGGACCAGAAATAGAATTAAAATACAAATTATTCTTTGTTTTACATTCTTCTTTCAAGATCGGGGTTTCTATGATAATTTCATTATTCGTCCCTTATTAAGGAGTAAAGTCAAATATCGGATTTCTAAATCATGTGTCATCAACTATGTTCTTCATAGGAAGGGTTGTGTTTGATATTAGCAACTTTAAACTTCTGGTTGTAGTAATTGGAAATATATTTTTGACATTAATTTCATGAAGCTGTATTCCAGATTTTTCTAACTACGGAAAATGATATTATTATTATTATTATACATACTTCTGGCTCATCATCCTTCAACCTCGTACCTGTTTTCATTTAAAAGTGTCAAATACTGGTAACAAGAGTTTAGGGCGTAAGAACAATATGTATCAGAATATCAAGATTAACTACAAACTAACGTATTTACTTCTATTTAAAAAATAACCCAAACGCTGGTGAGAATTATTAATAAAATTATCCTATTTACTTGATAATAAATATTTTATGAAAAACGCGTGGATTCACATTATACCTGAACTTAAATTTACTTTGCATTGACTCCTAGTATTTACTTCTCTACTGTCTTTTATTTCGGATATTATGTGATGGCGCTTAAATTAAATTTTAGTAATGGGAATATGAAGACTATTGGAGGGTAATTCGCATTGTAGCCCTCAGTAGCATAGAAAAGGATAGAAATAGGGGATGAAAATGGAGGAAGAAGGAAGCCAAGGGTTACTGCGGCTCCCGATTTATTGTTTAAGGACCTTACTCGGCATTAGCCTATAAATGATGAAGGAAAATCTGTATTAGTTACAGGCGGGTTTACGGACCATTACACAACTGAGAGCTATTGAAAACTATTGAAGTTAATTAACATTTTCAAATAAAACGATTCAGTTCAACTGGGATACGTATATTGACGAGCGAATAGTACAATTGACTCCAAAATTATATACTCATCCTTGTCTAACATTACTCCTAGAAATGCAAGGAAATATTGTTCGGATTTTATATAATTATTTTGTGAAGAATATAACACTGCTAAATATAATTGTAAAAAAAATTCATAAGTATTTACTCAGGTATAAATATTTACAAATTTACAAAAACAAATAATGCCTGTATTTAATAGTTAATATCTAAGTTATTGTTACTGCCCTGTTTGGTCACTCGCTTTCTGATTGTTCCCCCAAACTGCACTAAATATGGGTGGCTCCAGTTAGGACGGGGAAGCACCCAGACTGTAAAACATTTTATTTCTTACTTTTCTGTCCTCAGAGTATCCCGTTTTCAGGCCGTGCTGCACAAACTGCATAGTTTGGTTCCTTCATTGGCCTCTTGCGGGCAGCATAACTCCCCTCATGTTCACTGCAGATTTCACTCTTTTTGTTTTTTACTCGTCATTCCTATTGTTTCTCCCATGCAGCTGTACAATATCTATTTCTAGACCTTTGCTTGTCGGCATAATCCTGATCTGCCTATTCAGTGCAAGTCCCTTGTTTATTTACTTGTAATTATCGCCGTTTGAACAAATAAATTCCCCATACGTCGCAATTAACAAACTTATTTATGAGATTTTATTTTTAAAACTCAAATTAATTGTGACGATTTAAGATTGATTGGATCGACAGTGATTATGATATTTTGATCTATTTAACTCACTTCATTTACAACACTATAAAAAATTTGAGAGAGACGATAAGTCAGGTTGAAACAAAGTAAATTTCGTATTTATTATTGCCAGAAATACGAGAAGGACTTCAAATCTCTCGTTTTATGATCATAAATTTTTCAAAAACGATTACTTAACACGTTCCTAACAGAACGATAATTACAAAATGAAGAAAAGCGGTGGTCCTTAGAAAGATTTTAATTATATATTGATCCAACTTGAATTATCCTCTGGATAGGACTGTTTTCCATTTCTTCCGATATCATAGTTAATTAATCGTTCAGTTCAAGGTTAATTTGATCTGATAAATAGCAGACCTAAGCTATCCGTTAAGAATCCACGTTCTCCAATATTTCAGTGACACCAATTTATTGGATTACTATCTTCTTATAAGGCTGAAAACTGAGAGCTAGATTTAGGCCATAACTTTGTCGTTCCGGAAGGAATTGTAATCGGATTATTTATAGTTTATAACAACGGTGGAATTTACTCACGTCTAAAATTATACGGCAATTGAAAGACTTTAAGAAGATTTTAGTTAAATTATAAGTTTGACTATCTACCATAATCATTAACTTAAAAAATTATAGTACAGCCGTGAATACAATAGGGGACGCGAACAGCTTTTTTTAAAAAACATGATTTCGTCATTAGAAAATAGAAGAAACAATAGAATTTCGTAAATAGTTATAAATATTTGCTCAAGAGACAAAGTTGACCGGGCAGGAATGTTGAGATTGCACACATACACATACAACAAAAATCTACTCTCACCTATTTCTCTACATTTTACCAAAAATAAAACCTGAGAGTCAATGAATAATGTAATTCATAATGAACTGAGGTTTTGATAAAATATGATCAACTATTATGATTTTAAAAATCAATTTATTTACATGAATTTGTAATTATTAAAATTAAAAAAATTATATATTGTATTCATTACTTAGGATATTGTGTGAGTTTTGAATCGGAGAAATATTGACTGATGACTGTGTATAAAAATCTTAACATGAAACAAATAGATATAATCGTAAAGCTTGGGCCGCACATACTAGATAAATCATGTATACATTTAAACACGGTGAGCGTTAAATATGCAGGCGTCCAATAATTTTTCATTGGGCTTGTCGCTTCGATACAGGTCTCCACGCCTCTTCGAGATTATTCGGAACGGTTTAATCTAGACTCTCGTGTTCGTTTTATTTTCCTAACCAACTAATTGTTCTCTTGGCTAGATATTTATATCGGTTTGCTCAGCTGTAATATCGTTCCATCTAACACATAGGAGGATGCGAATAATTTTTAGTTTTGAGCGAAGATACGGAAATAATGATACTGAATAGGATTAGATCGGAGGAAAATCCAGCACCGTCTCTTATTCAGCTTTGAGAGGAAGACATATAGGAAAGGAAATAGGAACGATGATAACGTGGTGTTATTGGTATCTACAGTACCTTCCAGAGTCTTTTAACAAATCAGAAACCGCTAAGGAGTAAAATATAAAGTTTCATATAAAAAATAGACAGAACTATTAGAGTGCAGGAGCCTTTACACACCAAGACGGCAGTAGCAAGACTATCTCTTACAGTGGCTTCAGAGACTGAGAGAAAAAAAATCTCCCAATGGCGGTGGTACTTACTAGAAGGCAGGAAATCAATAAAATGGTCAAAATCAACCCACGTGATCTGTGGTGGAGCCCCAACAATCCGATTAACACTGGGTTTCTACGGAATCTGCATTGTGTCGCGTATAGAACTGTTGAGGCGTTTTCGTAATAAGAGCTGCTCAACATCCGTTCACGTTCAAAGCGACGTGAATTTCTCATACGTATACGGCAGTGAACGAAATAAAAATAAAAACTAATACGCCTATAGGTCACAACCCTTACTGTCCTGGTTCCGCCTCTCTTTTAATAATGTCATCGTTTCCAACTTCAGTATCAGTTTTATTGGTAATACACCATGTCACCCTGGCTGTATAATAATTTTTAATCCAATACCACCCAGAATTACTAACTTATTTGAATTTTTGTTATCAAATTCCAATCTCCAATCAAGCCTTTCTACACTCGATTCGATCAACTATGTATAGCTTCTCATTTATGGAATTTACCTAACAAATAGTCCTGTTCGTGGGTATATGCAATTCCACAGGCTTGTATTCATCTTTTCAGGGTTGCCCTTAAATTATTTAAGTGTGACTTTCGCTCAGTCCTCGTAATTAAAAATGAACAGTATCGGAAATTATTTATGACCAGTACACTTTACTATCGCTCTAAATAAGAAACACTGGCGTTTCGGCACATATGATTGTATTATTACTTATATACCATTACTCTACGTTTGATTTAAGGAATATTATTGTGGAAGATGTGGTAATTAACGTCGACAGGAACAACAAATTAAGTGTCTTGCCATACCTAGTAGGCAGATTTACGTATACATACTTAAGAAAGTGGCCGGAAAACCTGAAGCAGTCAGCAACGAATACTTGCACATCATTCTACGTTAACCACTGAATTGTGAGACGTTGTTAATTAAAAATCGTAATTGTTATACTAAAAAATGTAGGCCTAAAAGATGCAACCTATCTTATTCACTTTTCTACCTCCTGTATCAGTTTGTTGAGAAGGAACAATTTTGAACGAATATTTTGAAAATGATGCATCGAATTTTCTAAAGTGGATATGAGTAATTTAAAAATTACTTCGACATCTTTCAATAAATATATGAGAAATATTTAATATGGAAGTTGGTAACGCTTATCTGAATAACATTAAATTTTGTTTAAACGTACTAAATAAGTGAAGGAAACCGTAATCAACAATCACAATGCTCCTTTTGCACCTATTTTAAGAGTGAGATGTATTCAGAATTGCATTCCCGTTTGCTAAGCGAGTGTTTGTTATTGCAGGAGCGGATGTGCTTGGGAGTCATGCAGGCAAGTGGCGATCAAAGGCTACGCACAGAGCCTTTGTTTACCGTGGGATCGATGGCGTGCCAGCGGACGAACACCCACGCAAATTGCGGGCCCATCACGCACAACTTAATACTACATGTTCTACCCCACTCTCACAGACATATCACTAATCATAGTTCAGTATTCACACTGATACATTGGCACGAATATAGCACGTTGAACTATTTCTACAAATCGAACAGTACACAGCACCATGTAAAGAGAAAACCTTACCGTAACATTGAAAACAAACCGGGAAAATGTCTATTACTGTACTTATGCTAATGATGTATTCTTAAGTCTTTTTTAAGTAACATTTAGTGTTAACTTACAAAAACCTTTCCTCTAGAGATAAAAACTGAAAGTTTATGGGTAATTTAGAATAGTCTTAAATGGGCAATACTAAATATTATATACTATATATATTTATAAAAATAAATTAAATATATAAACTTAACATACCAAACAAATAATGCGAATAAAAATAAATAATCTAGCCAATAAAGTCTGAAATTACAAGAAGGAAAGTCAACTTTTCGCCACACCTTTGAGTTGTCCTCAGTTAACAAATGAATTAGTAAAGAGACCATACTTAATACACAAAAACTATTAATGATGCTGTTGAATTTAAAATATGCAACAAGTATAAAGTTCATCGTTCTCTGACATCACAAAACTCGCAGATTCATAAATATACACCAGATGATTTGAATATCGGGATTAGAACCACAACAAAACTAGTGGTTTTCACAGGCTAAATTGATATTTTCAAACAGAAAATTTTTTATTTACACTAATATCTGATTTATATGCCGACTTTGGTTGGTTAAAACTTGTTTTTGTTCAAGTTTTTGGGCGCCAGGAGCTTAGAATATTACCGCAGAAATTATAATAAGAATTTACACAAAAATTATACCGGCTTTAAATTTACTACGAAATTCATGTGACCTCTCTCTCAACGGGATATTTTCGGTCAAAGGCTGCTAATCCAAAATGAGAGCATTTAAATTTTACCTCATATAAATGAGATGAATGAAAATATTTGACAAAAAATAAAATTGTGAATATTAGAGCTTGCAGTTCGTTTTATTGTCCAAAGAATCCTGATCCATTACTTCGGCTTCCACGGTACAAAATTTTTGCGTACATGGATCAGGAATGGCCCCGTTGTCCTACAGTTAACGGGGTAACGTGAAGATTGCTGCCCCCAAAAAAGCTCCGGGTCAGCCCGCCGCGTTGGTCCTGGGTTCGAACTCCTCGTCACAGTGTACAGAATGGAACAATACTCTCCCGTGCGTATTGGCGTAGATGCTTCCGAACCACTCGGCTATCGCAGATTCACAGACTCTGAGATTTCTTTCAGAATTTTATATTGTAATTTTCTGCTTTGCACCAATTAATAAAACTATTAACATATTATTTCACCGCTATGTCAATTGTTCCAACGCCGACGACGTCGGTCATCGCAGAGCATAAGTTTGCTCGCTCAACTGCCCATCGCGGAATGAATCTATCCGTCTACTAGCTCACGTGGAGGTTTCAGGATTATGCGGATTTTCCCAACGCGTAATAATTATCACACTGGGGTTTTGAAAAATGTACAATCCACGCAACGTAAGAATTCAGCCGAAGCGCCATCTCAACAATGTTAAGCTGACATTATTAACTGACTTTTTCTAACTGTCGCCAAGATAATACATAATCGTTAATGCTTACAATGCTATGATAAATAAAATAAAATTACAATTACAATAAAATACTTTTAAGCAATTCATTTAAATACAAAATGGATAATTACTTATATAGATGATACCCGTTCATTACACATAATTTTTAGACTGACCCTCACGCAAGTTCGGTACGAAATGTAATATAACAATGATTTGGAAAATAATATTTATGCCTCTCCGTTTTTGAACTAATATTCCGTCAAGCCGAGGCACCTCGACCTGTTCTGAGAGGTGTATGTTCCGGGGTCACAGACCTTGGGCATACGGTAAGAGTTGTTCGCTATTCCCATTGGAATAGTCGGCCAGCTGCCTCCTAAACTGGTCGAGGCACGGAGAAGGGATGCTGCGTCCCCACAGCAAACTCTTCTCCCGCTATCGGAAGGGCCTGGGACAAGTACCCAAAGCCCGACCTACCAGATGTAGGTTTTTCTACGGTTTTCCCTTCATTACTTTTAGGTGAATGCCGGGTAGGGTCCTTGAAATATAGCCCGGGGCCCTAGTTAACTCTTGGCTACCTTCCTCTACCCTTCCACATCCCCCCTTTCAAATCCCTTCCTATTATATTAATGGGGAGTTGCCATTATGTGGATTACCCTCATGTAGCCTGTTACTCTAAAAAAAAAACAGTTATATTGTGAACAAATATGGTCAAATTATGAAGATCATAGTCTTGCGAGGTTTTCTCGCATGCGAACCTTTCTGGAGAGACGGAGAGGGCTACCTTTGGGGATGCCTTTTCCTCTCTCCGTTTTTGAACTAAGGTACTCACAAGCCGAGGCACCTTGGCCTGTTTTGCAGCGTCCTCACAGTCCCTCTCCCGCCATCGGAAGGGCGTGGGACAAGAACCCAATGCCCGACCTACCTGATTAATATTTTCTAGGGTTTCTCGTGCAACACTTTTAGGCCAATGCCGGGTAGGATTCTTAAACTATAGCCCGGGGACCCTAGTTAACGCTTGGCTACCTTCATCTACCCTTCCGCATTTCCCATTTCCAATCCTCTCCCATGCTTATAAAGGGGAGTTGCCACCTCATGCAGCGTGTTACTCTTTAAAAAAGATGCAGTACGCAGGATTTTTTTATAAAGATGTTAGTATTGAATTGGTAAAAAGTGCATTGGGAATTGCATTCTGTAACTTGCATATATCACAATTTTAGAATATGGCTAAAAACCGGAAACATGGGTAATTGAAATAATTATGGGTTGAATATGTATATTATTTCCTTATGTTAAATCTACACCTGTAATCTTTATTCGCGTTAATTTTAACCTGTTATGTCAATTAAACCTGACTAATATTTTTCTTATCCCCTAAAAGGAGGTTTTGTAAAAAATCCGTGCACAATTGTTTCTAAATACTAATAGAAAATCAGCTAACTTAACTTCATTAAGCAATAAGTTGTTTTACATTATGAATGAGAATAAGTTACTTCTGCAATACAATGCCCGTAAGAAGTGACTATAGTTTGAATAAAAAGACAGTGAAAAGTTTGCTTATATGGTTATATTATCTTTTAATTCATTTATTTGCGATTGTTGTTTACAGGTTTATACATAATGATATGTCCCTCATCTTATAAAATGATTTGAAACTAAATTTACATGCCTGTAATTTAATTGTCGCTATCGATTCACTTAATAATTCGTGTGAAGAAAAATTAGCTCGTGAAAACAATAGTTCCAGTTAGAAGGTACACGCACGTTAATTCAAACACTTTCTAAAAAATTGGAGTCAGATCTGGGAACAACAGCGACGACTATCTATGGATTTCTTCTTTCCGGATTTCTCAAGGAACAACTGTTCCTCCTTACTGAAATATGTTTTTCATTGATCTGAGAATTTTATTATTATTTTTTTTTGTATCTGGGTTGCAACTTTAAAGTCAAATTTTTGTGGAACGAATATAGTTTCGATTTTTAATCTCTTCTCTAACAAAATGCGCCAATTCGGGGACTTGTTCCGACTTAACTGGAACCCTTAGGTCTTTTGATAGATTGCAAAACATTTTTGTAACACCTCACATCCATACGTCTGTTATTTCCGCAATATAAGAAATCATAATCCGCTGGGACGATTTGCAACACTGAAAGTTACTTTTTTCCACAGAATAACAACTGTTCACGTATGCCAATGCCAAAAATACTACGCCAGAAAACAGAATAAAAAAAATATATTACAATAATTATATATTGTTAATTTAATCATTATGGAGGAATTTAGAATGTTTCAACTTGGCTAATTAATTGCAACTTTGCGTTCACGTCGTAAACCGTCTTCCATATGTAAACAATAATCCATTAAGTAAGTCTTTAAAACTCGTTTGATATAAATTAAGCAATGAGTAACATTTTTCGGAAATACTGTTATGAATTAAACGAAATCCGCAAAGTAGAATTTCCTTCTTCATGATGAAATGACCAACCTCCTCGATAATGTAATTTTGGAGGTGTGAATGAACTGAAATGTAACAAGTCTCAGGAAACTTTTAATTGAAGGCATTCATTTACTACAGACTGCACAGTTTGCGAAACGATAATGTGAGAGCCCGTCACGACAATCCAACGAAACACGTCATTGAAACCGTAATGGCGATTTTTCGTGCCGACGCGTCTACAACACGGACGCTACCAGTTACTCATATTAAAACACGCAACAATAAATATCTGAAAATATAAAATGTCCACGGGTAATTAAAAATTTCTGAATTTTTATTCGATAATAAGAATAGACCTATTTGCTCCACAATCTGAGGTTGAATAACTAGACCTTCGTCCTAATGTTAAGTTTAGGATTTTATGTAGTAATTACCTCATTAATTTGCGATTGATGCACAACAGCACGTTTTTATTTCACTAGTAATTATCCAATAAGAATAGCCTTTAAACAAAACAGAAAAAATCTGTTGTTTGCTCATAAACAATTAAATTTTCCAGTTTTTTCTATATTAGGGCGTTAATTCACATGGCTAATAATTTATGAAGGTGCAACTTTTTGCGGTGTTGCCATTCAGGATCTCCATAGAGACCAAATACAAACTAAACTCTCGATTTATTGTATTTTATTGGGATGTAAGACGGAGGAAATACTAATGGGCACTCATAAGGGACCACACTCCTGGATAGTGAGGGACTCTCATCCAGCAAAACCACAAATCCTTCTAGTTATTTATTCCGCCCCAGATCAGCAGTTGCATTAGTTCAGGTTGATGCTGTTTCTTGGTCTAGTGGTCACGTTTCTGCTTTCTCCTCTTCAAAATACACTATTAACACAATCTATTTTCCATACTAGGATTACAAACCTAGGTTATTATAACGCAGGAAATGAAGAGTTTTAGACAACACTTGCTATGAGCTCTATAACTTTGGCTCGCTGTGTCAGTCCCATATTTGACAATGGAACAGATTATCTCGCTCGCCTAATAACTATAGTTGGCAACTCTCTGTTCGAAATTTCTATTATTTGTTACATATTTACTTCCGTAAGTTTCACTCTGCACTCTCGATCTCGAAACTGACATAGTTTACTAATTTCAAGACAATTACATCTGTCTATTCTTGTTAAAATATTTTCACGTGTCTTTCAGAACTTGGAAGCATAACTAAACAAATTCCCTTCAACAGATTCACGATTTAACCCTTGGCTACCTCTCTCTTTCTTCCGCATCCCCCCTTTCAAACACCTTCCTATGCTATTAAAGGGAAGTTTCCACCACGTGAGTTACCTTCAGGTAACCTGCCACTGTAAAAAATGAAAAAAAAATCAAGATGACTATCGTTTATACACTTTGAGAGCATATATAAATTTTATTAAGAATATTGCAATTGAAGTCATTTCTATCCCTTTTCATGATAGTGAAGACGAAGAGCCAGTTTTGAATAACAATTCGCTTCTGCCTGTGATTGTTTTGAGTTCCAGTCGGTGATTAAACCAAACGCCACGAAATGCGGGAACGAGTTTCTTGCGTGTCGGAGCCGTTGGAGTTCTCTGTCTAATGTTCCTAATACATTACGGCTTTTACTTTTGTGTATAATGTAATCAGGGAACTTTGTTAAGCAACATATCGTCCCACATTACATAATAGACTTTTGAGAATAATTATAATATCAGAAATAATAAGAAATTATTTACCTTTAAAACAGTTCCCAAAAACATCTCTGTATGGATTCGGTGAAGCAGGATTTGGATCTCCCACTAATAGGTTATCTAATGTAAGAACTGAAACTATTCTTGATTATTAAATCTATAAGTAGAATATGTATCATAATGAGGATAATGCGTCAAAATTCTCGTTAGTGATTATTTTGTTGCTTGTAACCGACTTAATGTTTCTCACAGTTATTACGACACTTTATAATTAATCATTCCTCACTCTCAAAATTATTGCATATTGTCTAATTGCCAATTTACTGAAAATGTAGACAATACAAGTGAATAAGACATTTACCATAAATATCCAATAAATGAATTATTTATTTCCATTGCGTACGTCGTGCGTGTAAATATTTCTATATCCATATATGTACGCATATTCGTACTATTAAAGACAGAACTGAATTTATTGAAATTTGAAATGGGACTCTTTTTGGTGCCGCTTACGATATTAAAAAAGAAAAATTTCGTAAATTGACACCTTAACCTCGTTAAAAAAAATTATTAACCTGATATTTGGTCAGAATTTATATTGCGATAATGATGTATAAACGTCCTTTAAATTACAGTCACGAAACGTGTTCATTATTCGATGGATTCGTAAATTACCAAAATATGGGTATTTCAGGCAATGTTACTTCGCATCAGTCAGGTCTAAATAGAGACGTCAGCTGACGGCGATGACGAAACTTACTGTCGAAACTATATGTTCCATTTTAGATATAAACAAGTTTGACACTTGAAAACACTATATTCTCTTTGTGAATTTTAATTGCGGTTTTTAAAGCTACTGTTTAGATTGGCAAAGCGAATGTGAATTTTAGTTTCGGTTCTCAAAGCTACTGTTTAGATGGGAAAAACGAGATATGTGAAGGAGACACTCCTGGAGGAATTAAAATTAGTGCACTTCCATTTTCTTATAATATTCTTATATTACATAGATTACATAGATGTCGCAGTTCATAATATAGTCAAATTATCTTCTGCGTTTATTAAAAAGCAAATACTAAGCAGAGTCTCCGAACACTAACTACAATTATTTGTGGACTTAATTTTACTTTTATTCAAAGTTTAATAACTGATTGTTATCCTGAAATGCTCGAACACAAATCAATTGAATATTATGTAGTAATGTACTATTTATAGTTCCAATCCAATTTTTTTAACCATTAGGGCCAAGGAATAGAAGGATGAACAGTGTTGGAACACCTACTGATAGTGGCCCAGATGTATTATAAGTAACACCACTTCTATTGTTCACCGCTGAATGTTTCTGTGCCCATTTTTAATGAACTTAGAAGGAATCGATAGAAGATTATCGGGAATTCGATGAATTCCTTTTACACACTTTTTCGTGGTTATCATTGCTTTTAAAGGAAACGTTTTTAAATCGGTACCAGTTCATATATTAACTACGTACATTTAATAAGACAGGATGATTTAACACATTTATGCCTCGTTAATAATTACGCAAGGAAAGACGAGAGAAGCAAGCTCATTGTAATGTGCAAACATATAATCAATTATAATAATGTATGTGAACATTGATGATTTTATAAAATAGTTTTGTAAGGAAGGTCCATCACAGCCATTAGCTTTATTTGAAATGGGAAGTAATTGGTTATTATGCAATAAATATATTTCTTACGGATATTTAAATGTGAAATACCAGTGTGTGCAACAAATATCATTAGTTTACAGTAAGTTGATGGACGACAACATACCTTTTTGATTACTACCAAGAAAGAAGTTTCAATTTTTTTAGAATTGGGCCGTTACTTATTGCCAAAAGGTTACAGGAATTGAAAATATGGGTACATTGTATAAAATTCAAAACTCTTAAATTTATTATATTTTTTTATTATGATTCTACTTAAAAATTATTGCTATTTTATAATCAACATAATTATGTACCGACCAATCTGAATAGATCATAATATTTTTCTGGACATTACCGAAATTATTCATAGCATATCCGGATAAATTATTTATACAACAATAATAATAATCTAATACCGAATAAAATAAAAGGAGAATTCTTTCCAAAGTTTAACAAATGCCATTAGTCCATTCTCTAGATATTCTAAGTAGTTAGAAAAATTAATATAGGAATAGAAAATCTTAAAATAATTCACAGGGATGATTAATAACATCGGAAATGATAACAATGGAAACCATCAAAATTAAATTAATAAGCCGAAGTAAGACATCAAATAAATAAAATAATTGATCATTAAAATTTAAAGTAAGCGCAAATCAAAAGGTAAAATAATCGATGTAAAATCGAAATAAAGAGGCAATCATTTCAGGAATGAGTGCTATTAATAGAGAAATGTATTGAAAACGCATAATGCTTCAAACATTATGATTCCAGAGATTTTGGGATAGACAAGAAGAGTTATGTTAATGAATGACTTCCAGAAAAATAAAGCGGAGTGATTCAAATGTATTGGAACGTTTATGTAATTATAAGTTTCACAGCCAAGACCCATTCAAGATGATAATTTGACCGATGCAATAAATGAGACTTCTGACCAAAGAAATCCATGGGATTTGTTATCCAAAGACGGTGGACATTTTGGAAAGTACTTAAGGAAAATAATCAGCACAATGTAGAGAATATTGAGGAAAAAGTCGGTAGTATAAAGAAATAAGTTGAAGTGTATAACAATAATACAGGTTGTCTCCAAACGATCCAACTATTTCAGTTGAAAAAAGGGTTGAGGTGTTTCGCCAACGAAGTGGCTGTTATTTAAACAATGTTAAATTTAAAAAGGATAAGTAATAATTAAAATCTGTTTAATTTTTATTTTCAACTGAAATAGCTGGATAGTTTTGAAGCTATATATAGATATTTGGGTGTGTGTGTAATGGGAATTGATATTACTTTCAAGAGTTACTTGAGGATATATATATATATATATATATATAATCGAGATAAATAAAAAATATTAAAGTAGTCTTGATAAAAATAAAAACTATTTGAAACGGTGGATGATTACGAAAACAAATTATGGCTATATTTATGGTATGGCATTTTCAAGGAATTGCAGAATAGCGCAATAAAAATAAATGGGATCTGGAAGTCGGTGTATGTAGAGAATATTGGATGTGAAATCGTGCAGAGAAGTATTACAAACAACACGACAATCATTGAAAAGTTCTGTTGTAAGATCTAGGACACTTATACCTTAAATAATTCAGTTTTATTTTCGTATAACTACTAGTACTCCTCTTTATTGGCCCACTTATTTACGTCATCCATTTGGTTTATCAAAGCTTTCTGACTGATTATTCGTTTGAGTACCTCATTTCACCCAAAACGAAGTCTGTTTTGTAGCAATTGTGTTGCGCAGCCAAAGGCGAAATAATCCGCATACGCTGGATACAGAAATAAAAGTCAATTCAGTTTGATAGTTGCTGCTGACCATTAAGAATTGTTCCGAAAAATATTCTGTGTAAGGATACGCTTTACAATGAATGGCTGTTATTGAATGCTCTACTCCATTGCTGAAAGGAAACTCTTCAGAACCTTCCACAAAAGCCCTGGCACTGAGTGGGCGACTCCAAGTATTTTATTTAAAAGCTTTTAGTTAAATGTTGACTTTTTCGTAAATATTCAAATTATGGAATGATTGATTACAATTTCACAGTGTTAATAATTATTAATGTCCATGTAAAATAAAAAAATCAATTTTTCCTAGTATATCAATGTTTTATAAAAATATCGTACCAACTTGTCCTTCATTATTCGACATACAAAACCAAAAGTAAAAATCAACCGCATATATAAAAGTGTAATTACTTGTAATCAAGCCCTCCCTAAACATGCTACGAAATATATATTCAAGTAAAGATTTAACAAGAACAAGTTTTATAGGGGGTAAATCTTATAAATCGTGACCGTAGCCAATGATGAGTCATGATAGTATATTTTGCGAACATGACGCGGTATTTAAGCTTCTGTACGGTATACTCTCGTATTCGAAAGTCATCTTTGAGTGAAACCGAAAAAGAATAAAACATATTCATGCATGAAATGTTTGTCCTTCGTGTTTTTTACAATCAAAATGTTTAATGGAAAAATAAGGCCGTGTATATCAATATAGAATAGAAAAATTAAGTAATTACGATACGAACTCTTAAATCAATTTATTTTAACCAAACGTAAAGAAAGCATTAACTATAAAGTTATTAGGCTATTAGGCTTTTGTGTGAATTCACATTTTGTTCTAATTATTAAAGTTAATGTCATTCAAACCTAATCATTATAATAACGACATAAATTTGTTTCAAGAAGATTTTACTTATGTTAAAAAACAAGATTTCATTTATGAAAATAAGAACTATTATTTTATGAATTTTTTAGTCGTAAGTGTAAGGATGGATTGAATACGATTTTAGGCACAAACTGAAATAAGGCAGACGGAAAAAATATATGGATTTTATTTTCTGTAAAATTTGTTTATAAATAAGATCTGTTACTATTTCTTAGTTTATAATCAGTTATAACCATAATAGAACAATTTCAAATCGAAGATACGCAAAATATGTGTTTATATACCCAACGAAGAAGGCTAAATGAATTTTGTAATTTTTCTGTACTTTCAATGCTTTTAATTTAGATTTATTTACTTTTAACATCTTAGCTATGATTGTTTCCTAACGATACCTTAAAATAAATTATTACACGAATCGAAGAGAAAAAAAATTGTAAAAATTTTCTCAAGTCAGGATAAACGAAAGGAAAAATCAATTATGTATTTTCTAGGTTTCCCGGTCAATAAACTAGAAAATATCGACGATGTCGTGCTTAGTAAAAAAAAAGAAAAGTCGATAGGACTCCAGCATAATTATTTATTTATGATGAACCTTAGCCGCATTTAGCACCGAAGATCGAGTTATGTGATCCATTTATCAGGTATAATTCATCTTCATGTAAGACTGGCGCTTAAGTTGAAGTTTTGTTCGTGGCATTTTATGAATTTGCAATATTTATTTATTTTAATGTCCTCTGCCTTCAGCTGGAATAGTATACGATGTGTGTTTTCCATTTCGTGATCACTGCCCATACTCTACGTTAGCGATAAATGGGGTTTGATAGGATCCCCAGACCCAGAATAGACTGCCTTGAATAGCTCAAGTAATCAAGGGTTTCGGTCTGTTAAACAACGTGATAACATTCTTGGGCCGACTAGAAATTGGACTTGGTGCTCTGATTTTCTTGACTAACTCTCTAATATTCTATTTCCTCAATCAAGGAAATTACATTTCAGCATTACAGAAGGATACTTTAATTATTTGCGGTCTTATTACATGACATCATATGATGATAATATTTCCCGGTTCTTATAATTACTGCTAACTATGTACGATTGGAAACAATATGTCAGCGATATTTTACAAACAAGTTAAGAAGCTTCATATGCTTCGTTTTCCTTTTTATTCCTATACTATTTCACGGGTTTTCTTTTCTGTAGTCATCCTCTAAGAGAATTTCAATCTCCCTGTGTATGATAGACAAGTTTTTACATCAAAATAGATTTGTTACTTCTCTTCCTGTTCTCGGAATGCTCAATAATCATCTCCGGTCTAATGTTTCGAAAGAGTGAAATACCTTCGTGCAGCAGAAGTTTCAGTAATTCCCTTTCGAGGAAAGGAGCGAAAGACAATTTTTATTAACTGAACATTATTGATGTAGTAATAAAAATGTTATCAAACGTCACCTTCTGTTTAGTGAACATATTAATACGTATGCTATTGAACACAAATTAGAGTAAATAATATATAAATGTCAAAGATTGAAGCCTTTCCCGGTGCAGTTGTTCAATATATTGTTCTCGGAGCTCAACCGGGTTTTTCATAATTGTAGAACGCAACGTTTCGACGACTAAAAGCTCTGTGGTCATCTTTTAGTCGAAACGTTGCGTTCTACAATTATGAAAAACCCGGTTGAGCTCCGAGAACAATATATTTATATAAATGTCAATTATCTAATAAATTAATTTGTATACGGCCATATGAAATGTTAAACACATGGGGCAAGTTCAACCCAATTTGGTTCACATACCACTTACGAACTAGAAACAAACATAGTGGAGATAATGTTAAATGGTTATTCGGAAGAATTTAACATTAACTCGAAAATGGCCGATATTAGTGTTAAATAAATACCGTTAGACCCGCTAGGCCCAGGTGACCGAAGCTACGACAGATGCAGGGATTAACGTTTATGACATCTCAGACGAATGTGTTTACAATATTATGCCAAGACCCTATTGTGAAAACGACTGTAGATTCTCGAAAAATGACGTATTAATGAGGAAGTAGCGTATCTTCGGTCCAGGGGACCTACTGCGAACACTCTCGTCAGTATTTTTCTCATCCTTGCCGCAGTAGTACCCAGTGATTATATAGTTCGTTTTCGTAAAATTCATTGACGATTATTCAGTTTTAGTATAAAGTATTTCTCTTTTCTTACTTAAATATTTATTGTTATATGTGGTTATTATATTTGTCGTTTTAATTACAACTTGCTGATTTCCTGTTTGTGAAAAATTGTGAAAAATTAGGAAAATATATACAACGTGAAAAATCCTTCAAAAGTAGATGACTTCTTTTAGAAGAAGGTAATTATAACATAAATCTTGTACCAGACGACGATATTGAAGAATCATCAGATGAATCTAAAACTGAGAACATTTCAGGAACTAGGTCAGATGACTCAGATGAAATTAATGAACTAGATAGAGAAAAATTGCGGGCCTTGTTTCAAGGAAACTAAAACATAGTGTAAAATATTAATATACATACAATAGTGTTATATAATATATACAAAAAATATTGTTGTGAAAAATCTGAATTTTTTAGTTTGTACTAGTTTGTACAAAAATAATTTAATAAAAATGCCTTGTCTATAATTAAAAAAACATTAAAACCGATTCTGATTAATGTATTTATTTTTCTATAAAAGTAATTATTTAGATTGATATAATGTATTCATATGTATTTCATCAAAATTTTCGCAAAAGTTGAATACTTTAAAAAAATCAATAAAATTAATAATATAACTAACTGCATTTTTAAACAATTATACTTCAATTAATCTGGAACTGTTTCTAGCATCTAACTGATATTTCGTTTACAAAATTAGAACTTCAATATTTTATTATTATAATTCTAACTGATATTGAGATATTAGAAAAATTATAATTTTTTTATCTATTTTCCTTAAAAATAATTTGAATAAAATGACAAGTATTATTTACACAAGACTGTAATTGGATGTATGAATTATGTACATAAGTGTCTAAAATGCGTATGTTAAATATCTGTAAAAGGATTCAAAATAATTCATTCCGAAATGTGATCAGCATTGGAAGAGTTAACTTAAGGTCCCCTGGACCTACCGCGACTAACCGCGTTATTGTAGGGGGTGCGACTAAAGGAGGACTATGGATAGGGCGGTAGAAGGATATATATAAAAAGTCGTAAGCGACCGAGATATCTGCAAATTCAGGATTTTTGGAGTCATCGAGTTGAATACTGGCATTCTTTCTGGTTAATTAGAAGTTGAGTCTTTTCAACGCAAAGTGCGATTCGGTTGGCGTGAACGAAAAATTGCCCAAATTAATGTCTAATTGAGAGTTTCAAGATGCACTTACATATGTGGGGATTGTCAAATGGATAGATTTCGATTTAATTATGAAATTGAATTAATTAATTTTCGGCTCTAATAAAAAATATCCGGGCAGCGACAGACATTCAAGTAGTGTTAAATAAATACGAGTGATTTTCCAAGAGAAATTATTTCATTTCAAGTAACTTATGGTTATATTTTAGAAAACGACTATCTTTATGACATATATGTTTTAATGAAGTATTTATAATGTTTCAGTGTTCCTTGCAGAATATATCTGAGTTATTGAGGAAACTAATAAAACAGTGTCTGCTTTGTCTCTGTAACTGTACGATTGGACGTAGTTCGACAGTTCATTCGGAATTTATTCGAGGGCCGGGAACCCATGTAAGAATTTTCTGGTGAAAAGAATCCAGGAATGAAATCTAGACATATTTATAAATTATTTAATATGATCACTAAATAATAAGGAATTCTGAAAATTTTCAGTCATTGGCAGGAGCATTTGAAAATAGAAGAAGTTGTCGTTATTACCAACTAGGAGAAAATCCTTTAAAAGTTGAAAATTAGTGATATATTTTGTCAAACTGATATGTTTTGGAGGAGAATCAATTTCATGTAACTACAACTCAAATGATAAAGAAAAGATTATTGTCCAACGATTATTCAATGAACCAATGACCGTAAGTTATTTTATTAATAATTTAACCATGTTCAATTACACATTCTTCACGCAATTAGAGTTAATAATATTTTTAAATCTACATAAATAAAAAATTGTTTTTAAAATATGCGATAGCGTTATTAGACTCAAACGCATTATTCGTAGATCAAAAATTACCTATTACGTTGAATAATAGAAGCTATCAACCATGTTCTTTGTTGTAATAAATATAAATAAAGCAGTGTAGGAGTTAAGTGTAAACGAACAAAATACATATTAAACGTTTTATCAATTACTTCGTTATAAAAGTACGACTTTTAAAAGAGGAGTTAGAGTCAATATTAAACAAAAAGTTTGTATGTGAATTGAAACGCTGGGAAACCTCCAATTTGTAATTGTAAATTGCCAACTAAAAATAAACGAGCTTTTTGAAATTGTTAAAATATTAGTAGATTGACACATTTCGTGCACAACATGATCATTTGGATGTGTCGCATTTAAACCTTTCAATCAGAAATTCAATGGAATGATCATTTTAATACTCTGCACTCCATTCACATTATCACTTGAGAGGTAAATGTCTGTGAAACGTTTTGTTTGAAAAAACAATTGACCCAGTTGATAAACCTAGAATAGTTTATTGAATGAACGATTTTATCAAACGCGACGTTTTATTATTGCTGATGGAACGTTATTTTACCCCTAAGTTGATGCCAACCTCCAAACAGCGGGGCGCAGCTGGCGGCAGTTCTTCAAACAGGCGCGCCACTGTGTTTAGGAAGGCACAGGAGTATATTAAGCGGAATTAATGGAGAAATTGAAGTAAATAGTTTTAAAGAGCACGTTTAGTGGAGGAAATGTTATTCTTCATCGCAACAATGACATCGTTAACACGATTTCAGATTTTACAGACAAACTTTCATGCACTGCTTTCAGAATTACGTCCTGTCCTTTCTTACTTTGAATGGAGGAGTCACAAACCTACCTAGTAAAATTTGAGAAAGAGTTATGTACTGTATGTGTAAAATATTATACAAAAGCAAGTGTTATTTATAAAAAGAAGGCTGCTCTAGAAAATAACGAAATTGATAAGAAATCTTGAATTTTATTTTTCCAAACTATCCATGTATTAACAGACTTTGATTTGAGCCGGTCACTATATATAAACTACTTATTTTACGCCAACTATTTTCATCTAGCTTTAAGAGTATAAACAATATAATATGAAATATCAAATTTGACTAATAATTATTTTAATAGATTATTTTGATTTATCATTTCTGTCATTAACCTTGATTAAAGAAAATGAAATTTTATGTGATAAAAGAGGGGCGGATATAATGAAATATTGTGATCAATGAGTGTAAAAGTTGAGGGGAAAGAAAAGCGATAAATTAGGAGATAGGAGAATTATCTATCGCTCTGTAGAAATTAAGACAGTTAAACGAAAGATAAAACATGCCATATGGTTATTAAGCAATAAAGAGATGAATCCTTAATTCACATTTTAACGCTTATATACAACGATATGCATTGATAATATTAAATTGTGTTTATTCTTCTAAAATTTTTTTGGAACGGAAATTTACTCCCTAAATTGTTGCTTTTCTTTCCTTTGATTTATTTATCTCATTATATCTGGATGAGGAAATAAGAAACGTCATTACATAATATTTAACCATTATTATTATATACTAAAATTAATAACAATTGGAAGTTTACGTGTACAGTACATAAGTAAAAAAATGAAGCACACAAATTTCCCTGTCAACCATAACTAAAAATGTTGGACTCTGCAAAAATTGAACTATTTACAAGATAATATCATCGAATTCATGAAAGGGATAATTAATAGTTTATTAAATAACTTATTCTATTTCAATTAATCGGTTGACAGATTTATATGTGTTTTAAAAGATACCTTCAGTAAATAATATCATGGCATTTCCAAAATGGTTATTTAATATACAGCATATCATAATAATAATAATAACAATACGATATTAGATATTTTGTTATGTACTGATAATAGGATATAATTAATTTTAATGCATTACATACTTTTGAAGACCAGATTCACAATAGGGTCGGTAAAATGTGATCTAATAATCACCACAATCAAATATCATTAAAAAAGATGTAGAAACTCGTGGGATCACTTGGGCAGGAAATTCATATGTGCTTATTCAAATCGAAACGCTATTAAATTTTACACATTTTTTATTATAAAATAGAAAAATACTAATAAACACAAATTAACGTAAGTAAAAAGGTCTATAATTGAGACCATTTTACTCAAATTTTCCCTACAACTACTAAAATAGACTACGGGAAACTATAAACTTTGAAATCACGTTCAAGTTCCAAGTAATGTGCCTGAAAAGATCGAATGATTTCCTCATGTTGGTTTTATCTGATGCCCGACGTAAGATAAATTCAATTTTAGGCTGCTTCTGACGATTTAATGTTCTCCTACGTTAGTTACTTAAGCTATTTAGTTTTTATTTTCTCAATTCCCCTTTATAATTAATTACAATCCACTACCACTGGCATAGGTCATGCTATTCTTCTTTAAGGAATCTATCAATATTATAACAAATTCTGAAAGACATTTTTTATTCTTTTGCATAAATCAGAATTTTAGTTCATTGTCTTTTAACTATTAATTATAATATTGGAATA
The DNA here is from genome assembly GCA_037074705.1 of Zhengitettix transpicula. NCBI lineage: Eukaryota > Metazoa > Arthropoda > Insecta > Orthoptera > Tetrigidae > Zhengitettix > Zhengitettix transpicula. The sequence continues at coordinate 84,923,603 of CM073592.1, forward strand.
GTTGAATTATTTATTTAGTTAGGTACAGTTTATGGTAATATTTTTATGTACTCAATTTCAAAGGTTTCGACTCTTTGTCATAACCATTCATTGAATAGTCCAAATATTTGCATTGAAGTAGTCAAGTACACTATGAAACACTATAATTATTTATAAGAACTTAATATTTAATACATGTTATTGCCGATATGGTATGCGTCAAACGTCCTGCTCCTTCATACACGTTCATCAGACTTCGTGTACTTGACTAGTATTTAATTAAAATACTTGACCTATTCAGTGAGTGATTTTTAGTCGAAAACTTTTGAACTGAATAAATAAAAATATTATGAGATACATTTAAAAGGTTTTATCCCTAAGTACTACTATCTACAAAATCCAATATTACTTAAAAAATTATTTATTGCGTGGTATTTTAATATATTATTTGATTAATGTAAGTAATATTCATTATTAAAAAATTATTATCTAGAATAATTTTTCGTAGTGTATTTTCTCCCCAACTATATACACCTTTATAATTTTTAACATATTTGAATTTTAAATGGTCTTTTTATTACCTGAAGAGGTTCCACACACGAACGAAAACATGATTATTAATATATAAGTTTTTGTGGTCGTATATCCTAATAGTTCTAGTCGCAATTATAGATAATAACCAAATTCATTCTTGGTATATTTAAGGTTGACAAAATTATTTGTTTAACGCTTGAACTTTTTGATCTCCAGAAAAGTATTCTACGGTTCCGTCTTGACAAGAAATTTACGTGTTTTTTGTTTTTGATACTTAAGACACATTATTATCTTTAATGCATTATTGACTTTTTATATACAACATTGGAAATTTCAATCTTCATCATATAACATTGAAAAAATAAGCACATTATTGTCATTAAAGTTAATTTTGTCCACACTCCTGGAAAGTGTTTCATCCGCATACAACAATTTGGGCGCCAGGTCGGTAAACATTTCACTTACCTGGAGTAGCTTCCGGCAAATTAGGCTGTCGCTCGCAAATGTCAAGTGGTGTGATCATCTTTATGGTCGAGCAGGACGTAAAGGGGGCGTAACGTGTCGAGAGCGTCACGTAAGTCACTTGAGAAGAGCGGGAAGCACGCGACACCGTCACAGGGTCGATTCCCACAAGTTGAAGGTATTTTAGTTAATTCTGCGCCGTTCGTGCCTAGTACCGTGATCGAAACCCTCCGAGGCGCGATACTCATATCCCAACATATCTGTGATCTTTCTAATCTCTTAAGTAATCCATTCAAGAAAATACAAGGTGTGACGTTCACGGCCAAGGAGTCATTCAAGTGACTACATACGGCGATGAGAAACACTCAATTTATTATAAACATTATGAATGGCATGAGCTTTACCCAAAAATGGGACAAAATCTGAGCTCACGGTCCTTTTAGAAAGGTTCATGTTCAATATTTAACAAACTGTAACGTAGATAGAAGTGTGAAAATGAAATATTGGTGGGAGACACAATTTTTTATAAAATGATTAAGAGAATGTTGTCAGAAACAAAATTTACTCTTACATATGTACTTGTATTATTGTTTTATTTTTTTTAGAGTAACAGGCTACATGAGGGTTATCCACATGGTAGCAACTTACATTTAGTAGCATAGGATGGGATTAGAAAGGGAGGATGCGGAAGGGTAGAGGAAGTTAGAGGGACTGTAGCTTAAGGATCCTACCCGGAATTCGCCTAAAAGTGATGAAAGACAAACCCTAGAAAACCTGCGTCGGGTAGGTTGGGCAATGGGGACTTGTCCCACGCCCTTCCGATGGTCGGATAGGGGTTTTATGTGGAGACGCAGCATTCTCTTCTCCGAGCCTCGACCAGTTTAGGAGACAGATGGCCGACTGTTTCAATGGGGACAGCGGACAACTCTTACCGAATGCCCAAGGTTTGCGACCCCTGAACATACAACTCTCCGGACAGTCCGTGGGAACCTTAGTTCAAAAACGGAGAGAGGAAAATGCATGGCAAAAGGAAGCGCTCTCCGTTTCTCTAGAAAGGTTCTGACTGCGAGAGAACAGCTCTCACAGGATGTATTTCATTGTACTTGTATTATTCAGATTTTTAAAATTTAAAACAGTAATTAAATTATTTTACATAACGAAAATTAAAATATTAATATGACATGATTTTATTTCACTGCGATCTTTCCACGTCGAGGCTGGAGACTTTGTAGGTCGAGTGCCGAGTGGCCAGTCTCTGGGTTTTTGGGAGACCCGTGGTCTGGGTGTCGTCTGTCTCGGTGTTATCCATTTCCAGATAGAAGAAAAGATAAAGCAGTAGGATATTATTTAATAATGTGCTTGAAGAAACATGGAAATGATTAAGTGAAAAGTTTTGAAGACTCATCGCTCCCAAACTGTGAACTCCGTTTTGAAGAAAGTGTATCCAAGACTATTTTGTAAAATATAATCCACAATCTTTGAAAATAAAATGCAGTTGGTTATGCGATCTTAAGTCATGCGACAACAACTAACATCCCGTATGAGTTATTGTCAGAATGTCCATGTGCAGCTTATTTTGTTCTATTTTACAGTCGCATTCTCTATGGTGTGAGTGCGGGGAAACGCAAGCCGAAGTTTTGAATTTATTACTACGAAAAAAGAACTCTGCGGACTGGGTTCCAGAAGTTCCTACAGACACTACTTCAAAAAATTCCGGATACAAACAGTACCTGGACTTCATTTGGTCTCTTGTTTTTGAATGGGTACTTTCAACCAAGGATACTAGAAGTCAGAGACGATACCATCACAAATAGACAAAACACCAAACTGTCGATCAAGCCATTGAGGTACCTTAAATTAAAACCTTGCCATATGATCATTCATTCCCAAGCGTTGAAGGGTTTTTAATTTGAAACAAGAATTTAGCGACAGAATTTTTTTATAATTGTTTGGATTTTAATTCAAGTAGATTTTTTCTTAACTTCTATAATGTTTACTTGAAAATTGTCTTTGGTAATAGAATAATAATAATAATTATTATTATTAATTATCTATGAATGTCCAGTCTTGGTGCCTTCATCCTCTGGTCTTCTACAGCTGCTAAATAATTCAACTATCAATTTATTTTGAAATAAACAAATAATACCTTGTAACATCCCAAACTGCCACCATGTAACACTCCACCACTGTGAACATGTAGCATTCCAGCAGTTGGAAATGGGAAGTCCAGATAGATCGTTCACCAACCGAGCTATACCTCCGTTAGCTCACCTGGCTACCTATCTAGAGGATAAAGGAAGAATTAAGAACAGGAAATAGGAAAGTCGATAACGTGAGGGTTCGGGTTCAACTAATTGAACCTAGGCGTAGTGGTTGGTGTTTCGCTGCACTTCAGCCAAATAAGAGTTGATGAAGAATAAAGAGATTTAATAGTTAGAAATAAAATAAAGTAAGACAAACTGGCGGATAGCACCAGGAGCCACCGACCCGTCTGGAGGTTGGATCACGACTGTCGTTCCCTAGAAGCTCTGAACAATTCGAAGACTCCTTTCCCCCTCCCTGATGATTTTAAGTCTCCAATGAGAACTCTTACAGGGTGGAATATTTCTGCTGCCGTGTCCATGTCTTCATAAGGCACTTAAAATGCTGACTTCATTAGACGCAGCGTTTTCACAGCTGCCTAGGCTGAAGGGGTGAAGATTTATGTGGTGGTGCGTATCGTTACTCACTATATCTAAAGTGATGTATTTAACTGCATCAGCGTTCTTGCAGCTGCGCCCTCTTAGGTCCGCTATGCTGAAGAGACGTTATGATAAGAGGGCACGTGTAGACTATTATATTACAACCTTTATACTTTTAACAGGTGTTTATATTGGACATAATCCGTTGATCCTTAAGAAAATCACAGATTCAAAGATGTGGAATATTCAATTGAAGCAGGGTTCTTAACTTATGTTAAAATATTAATAACATTATTAAATGAATAAATAATGTTTTGACTCATATTACAAATTTAAATTACAGTTCACGCTGTAATTTATGCTTAAAATATTTTTAATATTATGAAAACATATTTGAAATAATAACTAGTTAATGCTATGAACATTTTTTATTACAAAAGTACATTTTTAAGGCGTACAAATTCCTCCGGAAATTAATTGGAGTGGCTAATAAGAAATTTGTGATTTCTCACATTTGAAGTTTACTGAATAATATCTTAATGTTGACTGGAAGATATAGTTTAAAAAAATTATTCCTGCACGCTCCACTCCTATTTGTGCAACTTATAAAAACTTAAAATGTATGTGTAAATTGCGATATTTCTCATTTTTAACGAATGTGCATCAGTGTATGTACTAAATTTGTTTCAAACGTTTATTATAAATTACAGCAATGAATATATACTATTTACATGCGAGTGTCTTTTAGAATATTCGCGAAATGTAACCTGATTTATAATTCAGATTATGAAGTAAACATTTCGTGTCTTTCACCCACATAATTGTGTGGTAAGACATTATTAAATGAAAATAGACTTTATCTTGTCGTTTTTAAACTAGTATAACTTAAAAGATTCTGAATGATTTGCTGCTGAGCTATTAATCACAAATATTATACTTTTTTCAATCTTATATTTTTTATATCTACAACCTTTAAAGCGAAATTCTACATGAAATCGTATAGCTTGCTTTTTTAAAATTTAATGTTAGTAAATTTGCGGGAAACAGATCATAAACACGATTGAATACGTGATAGGCAGTTTTTTCTGGAATGCATCTGTTGTTTTTAATTAATATTTATCCACAAAAATATCTTTGTACATATAATTTATCAACATTGGAAGATATTTATATTAACTAAGAATAACTGCACCTAAAATGCAACCTAATGGTCGCGAACCATTATACGTCTCCAGTTGGGACGAAATGTTTTCCCAGCTGCTTTTTTCGGTTAGACTCTTCCATTCCTCTGCGGTAAGACCTAGTCCATAAATCAAAATTTCATCATCATATTGTCAGCGTCTATTTTCTCCGTCGTGTCCCTTTTCATTGACAAATGTCGACCGGCGCCGCTGCTATAGAATTAAAATGATTTTTTGATTCTAGACTTGTTATATCCGCGTTGTTCAAGAATTTGTTGTAAATGAAAGGGATGTAAGCTGTTAAAAATATATTATTTACAAGAAACACTGGTTTTACATAGGAGCTTTCAACCATAGTCATCGTTGACTAAAATAAAACGGAGTCAATTATCAAAATGAAAAATGAAATATTTACGTCTGATTGTAAATAATGAATAAGAAAGAGCCAATTCTGACAAAAAGGATAATTGACATAATGAATAAGAAAGATAGCCAATTGAGACAAAAAGGGTAATATAAATACCACACAACGTTTCTGGGATCCTTGTTCCTTTCGTCAGGTGCTAAGAAGAGCCTAGAGAAATACAACTGCAGATATCAGTTGACAACACTCAAAAGCCAGACACTTCTTCCCTTTGAGTGTTGTCAACTGACAATTGCAGTTGTGTTTCTCTAGGCTCTTCTTAGCACCTGACCAAAGGGACAAGGATCCCAGAAACGTTGTGTGGTATTTATATTACCCTTTTTGTCTCAATTGGCTATCTTTCTTATTCATTATGTCAATTATCATTATACGATTTTGTTAATGAAATTTATAGTATACTTTTAAATTAATTTCAATGAAAATACAGAAAATGTATGTGTTAAAATGTAGAATTATTTTTGGCCCTCCAGTTACATTACCATCATTGTTTATAATTAAAATTTATGGAAGATAATTTAGTGACATATTCATTTTAACAACGAGATAACTGTTGCTTTGCTCAATTTTGTAGAACCATAAATAATGATTATTTCTGTTTGTTTGATTTATAAATGGAAACATTAAATAAATAGAAAACATTAAATGGTTAATGGTATCCGGAAATGTTTGAAGATTGCAGAGTACATCCACACTAAAATAAGAGTAGAAACCAACATATACAATTTCTTAAACAATAAACTGACTAGTTTCTCATGGTTATGACAAGTATATGCGTATGAAATTTGTTGGAAATGTTTTACATTGTCTAGACAATTTACACACCATTGTCAAACTTCAAGTATTGGTATACAATTTCTTTGGTATCTTCGATAAATGGCTTCCGTGCTTCAAACGACTGTTGAAAATCGGAACCGAGGTAATTAATATCCAAAGTGATCAGCCTGAGACAATTTCGTACCCTGCACTTTTTTATAAGTTCTGAAAGTTAAATTGTCGTGAAAGTTAAAGACAAGTTAAAAGTAACTTGAAATTCAAAGTTACCAAACACGACTTTCCAGTAACTACTATGAAGCAATAAACTTCGCTGGTGACTATTCTCTTCCACGCGGGAATAGGAGGAAGTTGTTTGGAAAGTTGGTTCCCCGCTGCCATATTGAACCAACTTTTACACAAAGAACGGAAGGCTTTTTAATTCAGTTAACTTTATTGCTCAAGTTTGTGACATTAAACAAGGAAAACTAAATTCGAATACATGTGATATTTTAGGTTGATGTAAATATTCCTAGAGAATTTATTTTCTGTGTAATAAAACTTCCTATTTGAAATTAATAAGTAATACATTATTCTCGATTTCGTACGACTCTTTCCGATCGTTGTGGTAGTTTCTAATCCCACGTCTGTAGTCAAGAAAGACATCAAGCCAAGTTAGTCAAGAATATCAAAAGAGATCTTCAGGAATACATTATGCAAGAGAACTTTTAAATGAAAGGAGATTTTAAATGAAAAATTAATTTTTATTCTATTTATAATGTAGATAATTTCAGTCAGGTTATACTTACATTTCTTCTTCACATAATATTATTTAAATTTTCATAGAATTATTTGATTACATTTTAGTATGTGAACTACCCGATAGAAATGACTTCATGAGAAGAGAATTTTAATTTTTTTAACGTGATGTAATATTGATTTTCAATAAAAATCACTTATTTCAGTGAGCATATTCGAGAGGAATGAGTTTAGGGAAATGTAAAGCCATGGTACTGAGTTTATTCAAAATTTCACGAGTGGAATCCCTGACAGTGCTGAATTGAAAGTGTTTCTCTTCACTTCTAGTTTATGAATGGTGCCTCTCATTATTAGTTCAAGAGTGATGACATTCTCTCGTCGGAACATCTGTGATTAATAAATAACAAATTGATTGATCTGATTGGTGATGTTCGCTGGAGATCGTTTTAGTGTCTTATTTTTCAGTCTGAGGATTTCAATGGTGTTGTATAGTATTATTTTATGTTGGGCTGGGTTTTTACGTTAAATCAATATTATTGACCATTTAAGAATTTTTTATAATTGTATTACAGTTAAGCATGAAAAACTCTTATCTCAGGCACCTGTGGTTTACGTTATAAAATACGTACTGTTATTTCTGTGTTCTGTTCGTCTGCTGTAGCTCTCGTAACCAATGTACTGACGCCTCCGAATCTCGCAGCTGGCAGAACGGGTTAACTGCAGCGACGACCTAGTCAGGATCACTGCATGGCGTCGACTCAGGGGTTGACCACTGACTAAGGCGTCGGCCTCCGGGATTTTTTTGCGACGTACTCGTGCTGTCCACTTGTGTACTGGAAGACGTGGCACGTAATTCTCGCTCTTCACAGCTTTTGTGCTTCGTGACCTTTTTGTATTATGCAACTGCACTATGAGCGGAGTTCATCACTAACAATTATGTCCCTCAGTAGCGCATCGACCAGACTGACTCATTTTATTACGAGCGGTGCAGGTCCGTTAAATTCAAACGTGCGCCATATTCTGCCGTCGTACTTTAAGAAGCTTCCCATATATTGTTCATAAACATGGTCAATACACTTCAACTCATTTAGTTTTCATATTCAAGTTCCCTCAATTATAGCCTCCCATTCTTTTTACTTTTTTCATTATTAGAAAACTTGGTCGAAAATGTCATTGTTTCACTGATTCTTCCATTGTTACAAGAGTTATAACACGAAGCTGCAGTTCTGTAGTCAACAATAGCCAAAAATTCAGTCATGTTGAGGCCAACAATCGAGACAGGACTCGAAAATTATTTGGATGGAAATATTTATCTCCTCCACCCCCACGCACACCTCGTCCAACATTTCACCGAAAACAACTCCTGGCATCCACCAGCCAATGTACGATTTCGAATTCTCCAAACTACAGCACACAACACTTCCGAAGACAAAGCAAATTAAAACCAAAATACACGCGTTACAGTGTAATGTTAAAAAAATCCGACTGCCATCCAACTTGCGTCTTGCCGTGATCCGTAGGTGAGCAAACTATATTGCCGATATGACAAGAAAGATCTAATAAATTATTTTCAATTATTTATTTACAATATATGTGTTTACACAGGCAATAAATATGGTTCGTGTTTTCCTAATGGAATCCTGCATCAGGTAGGTCGGGCAGTAGGTACACACGTTCTTGCCCCACGCTTTTCCGATGGCGGGAGAGGGGTTTGCTGTGGGGACACAGCATGCTCTTCTCCGTACCTCAACCAATATTCGGAATAGTGGACAAATCTTACCGTATACTCAAAGTCTGCGACCCCGGAACATATACCTCTCAAAACAATCCGAGGTGCTTCGGATTGTGGGAACCTTAGTTCAATAACGGAGAGAGTAAAAGGCAAAACAGTTAAATGTATCACACACAAAATTGGAAATCCTATAAAACGTCTTTGACTCGTTAGAAGCTCTATATTTGAGTTCCACACAAATTGAAAAAAATTCACCTAACACAACGAATCAATAATTTTAGCAGTGTAAAATCTCATAGTGCGGTCGGTTTAGATCATTAAATATCATTTAAGGTTAATTGAAGATTTATTGAGAAATTTGGTTACACTAAATGTATAGAAATGAAATTATTGTCATAGTTAAAGACTTTGTTTAAACTGTGGAAATTAAAGAAAATGATAGTTTGCACATATTTCATTCTACAGAGCGTCAGTGAGTAATTTGAGTTGAAGTTGAGCGTCTGTCATGTTGAAGTTACAATCAACAGCGGATGTCGTAGGAAGGAAAAATGAAAAGGTTTATTAAACAAAAAATCAGTTAATAGGTAAATAAGGTCTCGCAGAGGGAAAATGATTGTGAAACACGTAATAACTGGTTATATATTTCGGTGAGGGAGGACTCAGCTTATCAAGGACGAGAGAATTCTCTCGCAGGTGAACCTTCCCAGACAGCTCTGGAGGAGGCTACCTTTGGGAATGCCTTTCTATTCCTATTGGAATAGTCGGCCAGCTGCCTCCTAAACAGGTCGAGGCACGGCGAGGAGAAAGCTGCGACCATACAGCAAATCCCTCTCCTGGCATCGGAAGGGCGTGGTACAAGTACCAAATGCCCGACCTGCCTAATGCAGATTTTCTAGGGTTTTCCCTGCATCACTTTGAGGCAAATTGCCGGGTAGGATCCTGAAACCACAGCCCGGGGGCCCTAGTTAAGGCTACCTTGCTCTACCTTTCCTCATCCCCGTTTCACTCCTTTTCCTATGCTATAAGAGGGGAGTTGCCACTACGTGGATTGCCCTATACATAGCCTGTCTACACCTTAAAAAAAACTCAGCTTATCAAAATGCAAAATTTCTGTGATTGGAACAAATGTACGATTATGGTTTTTCCAGTCCCTTGATTACGATGGAGATTATTCTGAATTCTTTGCAAATGTTTCAACGATCTTTACCTCAATATAAATGAGAAACCAACCTCCTGTGGTGTAGATGTCAGCGTGACTGCCTCGAATCACAGAGGCCCCGGGTTCGAATCCCGCCGATGCCAAGGATGTTTGAGTGCGTTAGAGAAACTTTCATCAAATCAGTTTCCCGACAAGGCAAAAAAGAGTTCCCAATGAGTCGCTAATAACCGGAGATGTTGATGCGATAAATCGATGTAAAAAAAGTTATAAATAAGTGCGGCAAATAATTACTAAGATACGACGAGATTGCAGCGTGCGTATAGTGCATGTGGAATATTGAGCAGCTGCGTGGAGATTAATTCAAATGCGATTGTAATTGCTTAGAATTTTTATTGATCTATATATTTTACTCGGTCACATCGTATAAAGGAACAGTTATGAAAATTACCTTCTTGTAATGCCTTTGCAAATTAGAAAGATGGATTCGTGTTAAAACAATTATTTTAACGTGAATGGCCTGCAACTTCACAATGGTTCTCTGAATCATAAAGGGACACGAACAGCGGTATTCAATTGATTGAAATTTCTTTGTCACAATACAATTTTCCGATGCTGGAAATAAAAGCTGCTTCCGTGTATGCTTCAGTAAACAGAGCAGTTTGTCTCGTCTGTCGTGGATTGAAAGCCAGCGGCATCTACTGTCTTTATCACGATAGAGTAGTCGTTATCGATTCCTAGCCTTGGCACGGATATTTAGCTTACAATTTATGAGTCAAGAAGTTTCCTTCGTATCTGCGTGTATATAAATAGAGGCCTTTCTCTCATCATCATGAAATATTTGTGTGGGACCGCGCTGTCGGAGGCAGGGACAAGTAACTAAGTTACGTATAATTTGTCTGTCATTCGTCTAATAGATGAGATTTCTTAATAAGACTGTGCTTTAGAGCTAGAAAGTTCCGTAAACATTCACTTGGCAATGCACACATTCACATTTATTATATATCACATGTAATAAACCTCAATGGGGCAATAAATCTCTTTAAATAGTCTGACAAAATATGAACCAGCTAAAATCAATTAATTTAACTGCGGAAATGGGGCATTTAACGCGTAAAGAAATGATACAATAACTTTTATGTTATGTTCAGTAATTTATATTTTGTTATTACCTAGGTTTTTTATTTTAATATTTTGAAACACCTATAAACGTATTCGTATGCAAACAGAAAAATAGCGATACAAATAAACATACAATAAGCATTTAAAATATTAAATAATGACTAGTACGCACTACTAAATTATTACACGTTGTTATAAAACTCAGTGGTAAGCTGAATTGTACGAACTACTATTACGACAACAGATTGACAAATAATTAAATATATAACCCTAATCTTGATTTAATTATGAATTATTATTTCGTAATATATATACTAAAATGCTGCAACAGTAAATTTCGACTAAAAACTTGCTGTTACGTAGAAACAGTCAATGCACTCACCATCTCTAATGATTTTTCCCTGAAATTTCGTGTTTCAGCGGTGACTCAAGTTAAAAAATATTTTAACGTTTCAGTTGGTTCAGAAAATTTGCTTTCAAAATAATGACGGAGGAAAAATTACATTTTTTCCAGTAATGAATTGTGTTTTGGAAAATGTATCCCTTATACACACTTATTGATAGCTAATTGAGTTAGACTCAAATGGATTAACAATACCTAATCTTTTTACCAATAACATAATAATTTTAAATTTTAAATAATTTATATTTTAATAAGGTACTCATAACAGAGAAGTTAGAAGAGGATTGTAATTTATTATTCTGTCCTTAAGAAAATTGTGACAACGCTAACGACACAGAAAATTTCCCATATGAAAATGTGATATGTGAATAAATAAAATATGATTAAAAAAAGAAAACTGAGTTTCATACGTCTACATTTTAGGAAATATACGTTGAAATTGGTTGTTGGATTATAATTTCCATTTAAAAAATTTTAATTCCGAAAAAAGTTTCGCAATGACGCAATATTAAACAAAAATGCAGAAATGTCAACGAAATGCCTTATTGTTGTATTTACCTTTCTTTGGGTGGAAATTAAAAATTTATCTTGACTCGATTGTTTTTGAAGCCAATTATTAATTCAATTCGTTAATGTAAGTTAAACAATTTTTAATAGACCTTTCAGTGCATAGTTTTGAAAGATTCAATAAAAATGGAAACGTTGCGTAAAACCATTGCAAATAATCGAGATATCTACTATATTTCCACGGATTTTCAGGAATGATGCAAAAGTATATACTTGATGGATTTGTTGTAGTATTTGGTAAGAATTTGTGGGAAGTAGCCTTTTTGTTTTTGAAAAAATCGAGTCAACTAAATCTCTTCGAACACTTCTTTCATGTAGAAATATTTGTCTTTTAAAATAATTATGAATTAAATTCTCTTAAATTTAAGTAAAAAAATGTGTCAACGTCGCCTTGGTATTAATGTCTTCATGTATTATTAGCCATGCATTATTTCCCCTTTTGTTGGTGTCAACATTCCTTCATTGATTTCTATAATTCTTCCTACTGAAATATAAGCTTCTGAACGTCTATTCTTTTGATTATATGTAACGCAGGATAAGATGTCAACTAAAATTAGTAGGATAAACCTTCTTTAGAAAATACGTCTTATACGTTACTGAAATAACGATATGACAGGTTAAAGACTGAAACAACGTAGCGTCTTGGATTGATGGATTCAGACATTTTGTGACTGTGTAATATTCACAGCAGTTATCCATGTAAATAGATTAAAAATTGGCTCATAAATTATTAATGCATACTATACGTAAATAAAATGGTTTTATTACATCGTGGCTTCAAATGAAAAATTCGTAAATAAATGTAATTAATGCTATTGACTTAAAATTTATAGATAATTGATTCAAGATTATTAATAATAGTAAGGCTGATAGTTATATTCATCTGACTTCATTGAATGATACATTAATAAACCAATTTATCAGAAATATATTTTAATAAAAAAAAAGAAGACATATTAATAAAAATTGGCACAGCGTATCGTACCCTTTAAACGTCTTTAGGTGCGTATATAAAATTTATAAGTTTGATTACTTGTAACATAAATACATAATTAAAATTTTGTGAAGATAATTTATAAAAGAGTGAGTTATACACACGCATTGGAGCTGAAACAGATTTTTATTAATATGTTCTAATTTTTCTATTATTAAAATATATTTGACAAAATTGTTTGGTTTATTCATTTACTAGCTGGGTGCCCGGCGTTGCCCGAGATGTCATTTATCTATAACCATCCATAAGACTCCAATTTGCGCTATTTTTATGTAAAGCTCCTCGAACCCTATCCCTAAATGTGCTCACCTCCCATGCCGAAGGGGGATGAAGTCATTGACTAAATATATCGGCCGTTTTTACATGTTAGAAGATGACCACCCCCACAAATATGCGATAATGAAAAAGAATGTATTCCACGCAAAAATCGGCCGATTACATTGTCTGAAAATTTATTCCCTCGCCCAACAACTCCCAAACCCGTCGCGTTACCCAGGTTGTCACAATTAGATTCAGCGACATTCATAGTCTCGGAATTGATTCGATTCTCGGTTGTTTCTGCGGGATTTTATTTAACGTACCTCCACCCCACCCCTAAGCTTGCTCCCCTCACACGGGTTAAATTATACACAAACAACATCGGTATAAATACTATCAAAGTAATTAACCCCAGGAAATAATTATCGCAAATATCGACCGTTTAACATGTTTGAAATTTTTCACCCCAGACCACTCCCGCTTCGGGGACTTAAACGGTCAAGTTTAATGTCATAATTAAACTCAGTGACAATCCTGATAGTTTCTGGTTTATTTTTATCTAATGCTACTTCCACGCAAACCCTTAAGGGTGCACCCTTCCTAGTCCGAAAGGGGTTGAAATTACACACAGAGAACATGTAGGGAAATTTTATTAATCTAATTCATCCCGAAATATATTTAATTGACGAAAAAAAAGCCGGTCAACTCATCCCAACCCAGCCGATACCCGCGCGTTGTCCAGATTGTCATAAATAAATTCAGGGACATCCATTACCTTCGATTTGACTCGAATCTCGGTTGTTTTCCCGTTATTTTCAAGGAAATCCCCTCCAGCACCACCCCTATCATGCCTACAAACAACATCGGTAGAAATACTATCAACGTCAATGGTCCCGGCATTTATTTATTTCACGCTAATATCGATGATTTAACATGTTAGAAAATTTCCATCCCATCCACTGCCGCCCATTGGGGCTAAATGGCCAATTTGATGCTATAATTGAACTGGACGACATCCATATCCTTGGATTTGACTCCAATCTCGGTTGTATTAGCGTTATTTTATTGCAGCGTTCCTCCACCCAACACCTAAAAGTGCTCTACTGATAATACCGACCCGCTTCTGGGGGTGGTAGACGCGTCTCAGCCCAACAGTCGGTAGAAACACTATCAATATCTGTGACCCCTAAAAATATTCATCCGACTGAAATATCGACTGTTTTAGCGTGTTTAAATATTTCAACCCCCGTCCGCCCCCGCTTCTGGAGTTGGTAGACGCGTCTCACCCCGACAGTGTTTGTTTCCTGGTCGCAAAGAACACGTGTACGAAATTTGGTGAAATTTTCTCCAGCTGTGTAGATTTGTATAACGAACATACAAATATACAAACATACAAACATACATACATACATACACTCATTTTTATTTATAAAATTAAACGTCGTTATTAATGGAAACAACATCGATAAAATAGTATGAACAACACCACCCCTAAATATGCTACTTTCCCGTGGTGGAAGGGTTGAATTTTTACTCATATCACATCGGTAGAAACACTATAAATCTAGTTTACCCATAAACACATAACATTTTGGCAATTTTAGAATAATAGACAATTCTCACCCCCAGCCCTAAGCAAGCTCACCGCTAATGTCTAAAGGGATTTATATTTTCAACAAAATCCGTTGAAATAGTATCCACGTAATTCTCCTCCAAGAACGCGCAAGAACTGACTATTTATCTCCCCTTCCAACCCCCACCCTTTCGGGTTAAATGGGCAATTAAAAATATTTATCCGAAGTAAACTCACTGACATCCATAACCTTCGATTTGACTCCAAACTCGGTTGTATTCGCGTTATTTTTCTGTAAAGCAACTCCACCCTAAACCCTAAGGGTGCCCTTTTCCCAGGGCGTAGGAGATGAATATTATATTCAGATAACATCGGTAGAAACACAATCAATATCTTTGACCCCGAAAATATTTATCCAAATCCAATACCTGCTGTTTTAGCATGTTTAAGTATTTCAACCCCCGTCCACCCCCGCTTCTGGGGTTGGTAGACGCGTCTCACCTCGACAGTGTTGTTTTCCTGGTCGCAAAGAACCCGTGTACGAAATTCGGTGAAATTTGATCCACCGGTATAGACTTGAATTCTCCACCCCAAACCCTAAGGGTGCCCTTTTCCCAGGGTGTAGGGGATGAAAATTATATTCTGAAAACATTGGTAGAAACTCCATAAATATGTTGGACCCCTAAAAATTATTATCCGACTAAAATATCGGCTGTTTTAGCATGTTCAAATATTTCCACCCCCGTCCACCCCCGCTTCTGGAGGTGGTAGGCGCATCTCACTCCGACAGTGTTGTTTTCCTGGTCGCAAAGAACCCGTGTACGAAATTTGGTGAAATTTGCTCCAGCGGTGTAGATTTGTACTCTCCACCCCAAACGCTAGGGGTGTTCTTTCCCCAGGGTGTAGAGGTTGAAAATTATATTCAGATATCATCAGTGGAAAGACTATAAATATCTTTGACCCCTAAAAATATTTATCCGACTTAAATATCGACTGTTTTAGCATGTTCAAATATTTCCACCCCCGTCCACCCCCGCTTCTGGAGGTGGTAGGCGCGTCTCACCCCGACAGTGTTGTTTTCCTGGTCGCAAAGAACCCGTGTACGAAATTTGGTGAAATTTGCTCCAGCGGTGTAGATTTGTACTCTCCACCCCAAACGCTAGGGATGTTCTTTCCCCAGGGTGTAGAGGTTGAAAATTATATTCAGATATCATCAGTGGAAAGACTATAAATATCTTTGACCCCTAAAAATATTTATCCGACTGAAATATCGACTGTTTTAGCTTGTTCAAATATTTCAACCCCCGTCCACTCCCGCTTCAGGGGGTGGTAGGCGCGTCTCACCCCGATAGTGTTGTTTTCCTGGTCGCAAAGAACACGTGTACGAAATTTGGTGAAATTTGATCCACCGGTATAGATTTGTATTCTCCACCCCAAACCCTAAGGGTGCCCTTTTCCCAGGGTGTTGGGGATGAAAATTATATTCAGAAAACATCGGTAGAAACACCATAAATATCATGGACCCCTAAAAAATATTATCCGACTAAAATATCAGCTGTTTCAGCATGTTTAAGTATTTCAACCCCCGTCCACCCCCGCTTCTGGGGTTGGTAGACGCGTCTGACCCCGACAGTGTTGTTTTCCTGGTCGCAAAGAACACGTGTACGAAATTTGGTGAAATTTGCTCCAGCGGTGTAGATTTGTATTCTCCACCCCAAACGCTAGGGGTGCTCTTTCCCCTTGGGTGTAGAGGTTGAAAATTATATTCAGATATCATCAGTGGAAAGACTATAAATATCTTGGAACCCTAAAAATATTTATCCGACTGAAATATCGACTGTTTTAGCATGTTCAAATATTTCCACCCCCGTCCACCCCCGCTTCTGGGGGTGGTAGGCGCGTCTCACCCCGACAGTGTTTGTTTCCTGGTCGCAAAGAACACGTGCACGAAATTTGGTGAAATTTTAACCAACGGTATAGATTTGTATTCTCCACCCCAAACGCTAGGGGTGCTCTTTCCCCAGGGTGTAGGGGATGAAAATTATATTCAGAAAACATCGGTAGAAACACCATCAATATCTTGGACCCCTAAAAATTATTATCCGACTAAAATATCGGCTGTTTTAGCATGTTTAAATATTTCAACCCCCGTGCACCCCCGCTTCTGGGGGTGGTAGGCGCGTCTCACCCCGACAGTGTTTGTTTCCTGGTCGTAAAGAACACGTGTACGAAATTTGGTGAAATTTGCTCTACCGGTGTAGATTTGTATAACGAACATACAAACATACAAACAAACATACAAACAAACATACAAACAAACATACAAACAAACAAACATACAAACATACATACACTCTTTTTTATTTATAAGATAATAGGCTGATTCATAAAGAATGACCATATATCTGTAGTCATCACTACTCATTATGCAAAAATAATTGTATGTTATTTTTCTTAAATTATAGGATAATAACTGGAACTAGTTTCATTGGATCCTGTATTACATCAGTGGAAACAAACGGTTTCATTTATTGCAACGTAATTTTTATTACTGGAAGATGAATAATTTCCGTAGAAGATTTTAGTTCTCATGAAACGTGGATGTGTAACTTTGATCGTAGTACCAAACGAAAAATCTGTGGGGATTTTTCCGGTATCATCAACATCAAAAATATATAAGTGGTCGTATTATTCTTCGATACTTACGAATTGTGAATCTGTAGACTGTTAAAATGTACTGGAAGTCTCCGTGTCCATATAAACGGAAAATGCCACCTTTCAAAGCAACAGCCTTGACGCTGGGCCATGACATCGGGAATTCTGTTGAATATCTGGGGAATTTAATTGTTAAGTGCGTTCCTGACCAACCCTATAGCAAAATTAGCAAAACGTGAAGAAATGATAGCGAAGGAAAGATTACCAACCATCAGAAGGAATTGTGAAAGTTGTAGGAAACTTGATAAAATGTGTTCTACTGGGTCTCTGAAGAATAGGAAAAATGGTGGGACCAGTTCATTTTGTGTAATGGAGATTACTTTAATATCGAACTTTGATGAATAAGAAAAAGCAAGCACTTAAAAATATTATGATCATAGTGAGTTTAATTATCTATCATATCATTTCTAACTGCTACGATTTGTTTACAGCCAAGAAGAATGTCAAATCGCAATCAGCGCAAGCAGTCGATAGGTCGGAATAAGCACAGTTCTGGCACAGAGGCAAAGATTCTCTGTGACGAGTCGGCAGGACACGTGAAGTCAGGCAACTACGAGAAAGCTCTACATGGGTACTGCTTGGTAAGTATTAACAGTATTTGCACGTGGAATCTGCGTGAATAGTTCTGCTGAGCTCGGCAGAGGCACATTCTCAAAACATTTTCCATCGGCCCAGTACTAAAGTTGGTGAAGCGATGATAATGTATATTAACTATTCATTTCGAAAAACATACAGAGCATGTTATTAATCGAATAAATGCTAATTCATCACAATGTTCTTATGCGCATGTGATCGTCTGTCTGTCTATCTGAATTTATTGGTCTTCAAAATATTAAGTTTCTAAACGTACGCTATCTGGTCGTCATACTGAAAATTAACTTGATTTTTAAATTTTGATTTATCTTCAAGTTTGGAAGTTATTTTGTCGGTATTGGTCTATCTTTTTTATTACTAACTAGCTGGACCGGGTTGTCATGTATACGTTTTGACTCTAATTTCTGTTACTTTTGCGTTATTTTTATGTACTGCACGTCAACGCGTATCCCTAAATGTGCTCACTTTCCATGCCCCGAAAAAGTTTCTTTTAACGAATATATCGTTCAAAAAATTCTACGTCGGTCCACCTCCGCTACTGTGGATTTTAAAAAAAGTTTAATGTCATAATTAATCTCAGACACATCCATAAACCCGAATTTATCTCTAATATCGGCTGTTATTGTAATATTTCATGTAACGCCCCTCCACCCGAACCCCTAAGCGTGGTCCCATCTCTTGCCGAAATGGGGTTGAAAATATAAAGAAAAACATTATTTATCTTATTAACCCTTAAAATATATATTCAACGCAAATATCGGCCGTTTTAGCTTGTTTGAATATTTCCACCCCCGCTCCTGGGGATTGTAGTCGTGTCTCACCCCGACAGTGTTTCGTTTCCTGGTCACATGGAAAACGTTAAAGAAATTTGCTCGATGGGTGTAGATTTGTATGCGGAGCGTACACAAAAACACCATTTTATTTGTAAGAAGAAGATAAGAGCGTTTTTGCCTGTTTCCCATTATCATCTACAATAATTCTACAGAAATTATATTCGAAAACAGAATAGTTATTAATATATATAAGTAAATAAATTAATTAACAGCCTACATTTAACGATATAAATTATAAAATATTTTAATAAATTAGCATTGAGATGATTATCTCAACAGTTCCAGGTGAGATTCAACCTGTAAATACTCCTGTTTCATTTTTATTCAGCCAACAAAAAAACTCATTTTTTATTTTACGATATTACTCGTATATTTAAAAAAATATATACAAATGTATATGTATACATCATGATGTCATAATTTAACTCACCGTCATCCATTACCTTGGATTTGACTCCAATCTCGGTAAAGTAAAATAATATAATAATTTCTATATATATATATATATATATATATATATATATATATATATATATAACGACAGCCAGATCAATAAAGTTTAATGTGTGCATATGTGGGACATACCAGGAGATACAGATTAAGAAAGGAACTCAAGGGTCATTCGATAGTTTCAGAATTACAAGAAACTAGAAACATTACTAGGATAGAGGAAGTCCAATGTGAGAAGATGAACGACCGACAGGGTGGTATTGTAATAGGTACGACTCTTATAAGCGGCGAAAGGTACAAAAACGTATCAGGAAAAATGGAGATAAATGAATCAGTAAGACCTACCTGCTGTAAATTGTAAATAAGGGATCTTTCACTGTGAAAGGTGTTGGATAAAGATAAAGATAATATATTCTAGAAGGAAAACAAATTGGTACAACGACGAACCTTGGCCTCGCACAATCTAAACTACATGAAGGAATAACGTGCATCAACAGGCGAGTGTTCTTATAGTATTGTTGTCTATTTTCGCTTTCATTAATACATAATGACTTATATGTTGTTCTTTCAAGTTACAGGTTACTCGATGGTAATCTACGTTGTATTCATTTCCCTATAATAGCAAAAGAAAGTATTTGTTCGCTTGTCTCCTACAGTTATGGTACATGAGGAGACAGTAAACTGTGATAAAATCATGCAACGACATTTTTGTGATATAATTATATATTAAAAGTTTTTATTTGACGCCTGTTTTTGAATTAATAAAACAATTGATGACCTGCTACAAATACTTTATATTTTTTATTCATATTGTAACCATATTTCGATACCCATTTGTATCTTCCTCAGGTACTTTCCTAAATAAATACAAATAGGTATCAAAAGGTCATTACAATATAAATAAAAAACATAAAGCGTCTGTATAAGGTCATCATTTTTTTATCATTATATATTGTAGAAAACAGTTTTATAGTATTTCTTTATATATTGTCTGATACAAATTCACACGATTCTGCTCATAGTTTGGACCAAAATAATTCAAAGTACGGATTAGAGATTGTCGTCGT
Organism: Zhengitettix transpicula; assembly: GCA_037074705.1. Lineage (NCBI taxonomy): Eukaryota > Metazoa > Arthropoda > Insecta > Orthoptera > Tetrigidae > Zhengitettix > Zhengitettix transpicula. The sequence continues at coordinate 84,943,837 of CM073592.1, forward strand.
TGTCTTTCACAATGTGCAATTGTAACTTACTTGGAACTTGTATTGAGGTAGTTGTGAAACTAAAGAGAGAAAGGTATACTTATTTCAGTATGAGCTGTAGAAATGTAGCTAAAATGTTTAAACCCGCGAATAGGTTCTGCAAAAATTATTAATTTACTTTACGTTGCGGTATCTGGACATATTATGTAAGCTTAAAATTGTCGTCATTGCGTTATTGTGTCCATGTAAAGTGTTTCGGTCGGTACAAATGGAAGACCATACTTGTCTACTTATTGAATATCTGTCTGAAAGCAGATGTACACACGGTTTAGGTTCGACCTAATATATAATGTGATAATATATTAAGATAACGTTGAATTATCATTATAATATGTTTCTGAAAATTCTCCCGTCATTATTGGGTAAAGTATTCCTGAGGAATATGAATTTTGGAATATTTTCATAAAAATTGTCAATATTCTAATGAAACCTTTATATATATATATTGTGGTAATTAAAAAAACATGTAATTATTTAATGAACAAAATTTTACGACTTTCATTGTTGGCGGCGTAGATATAAGAATTGTGTACAATAATACGAGGCTATAATGCTTGCTTACTGTGTGCATAGTCGCAAAGGCATGGCTGGACGCGCAGAACTTCAGTGTGGTTTGGGAACTCAAATGATAAAGTTGTAAGAGTATCTGTTGGGAATCGGCGGAGAGAGAACTTGAAATGCAGAGTTTGTTCTGGAAGGCAGCAGAGACGTAATATAGTAAAGTCCCGGGTTTATAAATTACGAGGCAACAATCTGAAATATTTGCCTATTGGCAATATTTATGGACTTCCTCTATCCTAGTAATGTTTCTAGTTTCTTGTATTTCTGAAACTATCGAATGACCCTTGAGTTCCTTTCTTAATCTGTATCTCCTGGTATGTCCCACATCAAGGATTTAAAACAACGTCATCAACTATAAAGAGCAGGAAGTGTTGTGTGTGCAAATTATAACCACATTAAATTCAGTGAATTTGGCCTGTCTGTGACGTGTTAAACAATAATCGAGTGAGGTGGAGGCCCCCTTTCGCACGGCAAAATGGTAATAGGAATTAAAAATAACATTCAGTATCTGTAAACCTAATGTAAATAATATTTATCGTCAGATTTCATATTTCTCTAATTTTTAAAGTTATGAATTTTTCACTTTGAAAATTTTTAATTGTTTTGTCGTAACATTCTTTATTGGAGCCCGCTAGTTGGCCATGAAATAAAGCTGTGGAATTTCTACCAACATGTAACATAGTTTTCAGTGGTGATAATAATTTGTTTTAATAAATTGACTTTGTTTTATATTTTAAAGTCTGAATTTTTATTTAAAATACTATCATTTTATCTTTTAATTTGCTTATATAAAAGCTCATAAAATTGTGTTTTTTACTTTTGGTGCCTGAACGTGCGATTTAATTTAAATTAATATTGTATTTATAACAATATATATATATATATTGTAATAATAAGATATAAAATGGCGTCTAAATAAAAAGATTATTAAAGGTGAACAATTAAACAAATTTTTATTAATGAATTTACATACAATATAAAATTACACAATAATATTTAAAATCTCAGGGTCTTTACTGGGTTTGATAAATGGGTGAATTGAATTTAAATTATCTAACAAAACAATTAAAGAACTGAATAATTAAAGAAAAGAAATAATTGAAGAACGATCTGACGTATCTTAAGATAGATAGATTTATTCACCATTAGCCCTCTAAAGAGGAAATAGGATTCGTCACAAATGTACAGTAGATAAATTGCATATAAACTTATAATACACAAAAACACACACAAAAATTCATATCAGTTTATATTAGTCTAGTCACTACAATCATACACACTATTTTTAGGAAACACGCACACGACACAAATCACTTCCTGGTATTAATCTCCTGTCGCTAGGTACGGAGGGATGTCGTCATAGATATTTACTAAAACAGAAAGCAGAGGCAGGAAAACAGAACCAAAAGGGGAAAACTGGACAAACTATTTACATATTTATAGCATATTCGGCAATTTTGTAGGCAAGGCAGTTCAACGAATGTCAGACCGATTCAAAAATTCGTGTACGGAGTAATAAGTTCCATTGACAAGGTAAGTTTTACACTCCTTTACGAATAAGTTGTAGTTGTTGATGTTCTTTACATGATCAGGAAGGCTGTTAAATAGTGCGATACCGGAATAATGAACGCTAGACTCATAGAGACTGAGGCTGTGCTTGTCAGACCTAAGAACTGAACGGTTTCTTGTGTCATAGCCATGATTGTCCCCGTTACTTGCAAAAAGGTTCATGTTGCGTTTAACAAATTTTAGTATTTCTAATATGTAAGCGCTAGGTAGAGTCAGAATATGGAGTCTTTTGAACAGCGGCCTGCAGCTTTCTCTAGCATCTGAATCTGATATAATTCTAATGGCTCGTTTTTGCAGTTTGAAGACATCCACACTACGAGAACAATTGCCCCAGTTGGCAATACCGTAACACATATGTGAATGAAAGTAGGCAAAGTAGACTAGTGAAGCAGTTTTGGTATCAACTTGTTGCGTCAATAGTCTCAATGAGTAACAAACAGAACTAAGTTTGCGCACGAGGCGATCAATGTGCAAGTTCCATTTTAATTTCATGTCGACTTGCAAGCCGAGGAAAGTCGCATGATCAGAGAACTTATCCGTTACGATGTTGTTGGTTTCTGTTGTAAAACGAACTAACTTAGTTTTCTGTACATTGAGTGTTAATTTATTGGCGGCGAACCAAGTATTTAGGTCTCTAGATGCAGTCTCAATCTTCGCATTGAGATTATTTAAATCAATGTCCGTAATTAACAAATTAGTGTCATCTGCGTATAAGACAGATTTTATAGGGTCCATATATTCTGGAAGATCGTTAATATACAAAAGAAAAAGCAGGGGACCTAATATTGAGCCCTGAGGCACGCCACAAGAAATGCTCTCCCATTCTGACAAGTGCACCTCACCAGCTTTGTTTTTTAAGGCTACCTTCTGTTTCCGATTGTTGAGATAAGATTCAAAGAGTGCCAAAGCGTTGCCTCTGATCCCATAATATTCTAATTTTTGGAGGAGTATGCTGTGGTCTACAAGATCAAATGCCTTCGAGAGATCAGCAAAAATTCCGGCTACCTTCAGTTTTTCATCAAGGGAATTTTGTATACTCTGAATAAACTCGTACATAGCGGTGCTCGTGGATTTTTGTTTGAGGAAGCCGTGTTGAGCAGGAGTAATTACTTTATACTTCGTCAAGAATTCAAGTAACTTTTTGTGTAAAATTTTTTCTAGTATTTTTGAAAATATCGGAAGTAGAGAAATTGGTCTGTAATTTGATGCGTCGGTGGGCGAACCCTTTTTGAAGATCGGAATAACTTTAGCAGCTTTAAGAGAGTCGGGAAAAATGCCGGTAGAAAGACACGCGTTGAATATGATTTGAAGGGGAGTAGCTATGACTTCTGCACAGTAGTTCACGACTTTGCTTGAGATGCCATATATATCCGCAGATTGGGTACATTTTAGCTTTCTTATTACGTTTATTATTTCGATACTGGTAACCGGTTGAAGAAAAATGGAATTCTGAACACTCGGTACGGCGTTTTGTAGCAGTTTATAAAAAGCACGAGCTTCTGATGGCTTATTATTAGAAAATTGATCCGACACATGAACAAAATATGAATTAAATATACCCGCAGCGTCTCTGTTGGTGAAAGTTTTACCGTTGGCGACAAGCTTAATATCTGCCACGTTATAATTGACTTTACCTGAGATATTTTTAATCACCTCCCAAGTTGCTTTTATTTTGTTATTTGAGTTTGCTATGTACTCCGATGTATGTAATTTTTTAGCAGCTACAAGCACTTTCCTGTAGATACGTCTATAAGATCGGAAGAAAGTCAAGAATTGTGGCGATGAATTAATATTTTTAAATTTATTCATTTGGCAGAGCCTTTCGCGAGAAACTAGTATGCCTTTAGTTATCCAATTTTTTACTTTGATATTGGGTCTATTCTTTAATTTAAGTGGAGCTGTCTCGTTGATGACTAATAAGAAATAATTTAGAAAAGAGAAATAATTTAGTAAAGAAATGGTTTACAAATAAATTTAGAGTTCTTTTACTTACGGCCGACCAGGTCTAAATTTTGGGGTTTTCTGTGCACACGTTTTTGGGGATATCACTGAATTTAAATTGGTTACCAAAACACTTGTCGAAACTTGATGTTCTCGCAGCTGGAAACGGCTACTCCTTCCGAATTAATGGTCAGTCAGATCATTAACAACTTCCTCTCGGTGACATCGGTGACGGTCTCTTTACTTATTGAGTTTTTTACTGCGGCAGGAAATTATTAGGTTACTGCTTGTGGCTTTACTTATTGAGAAACTTTCCTGTAACCTTATTCGATGAATTACAGACTGAAAAACTTTTTGTTCAATTTTAACTTGCAACCTTTCCGGATAGATATCTCCTCTCTGACTGTGTCTGTTCGTCTCGTAGAATTTCGAATGCGTACGTCTTAACAATGGTTCTTTTGTCTCGCCGCCCGCTTTGTCGCGGTGTATGCTTTATATAGTCTAATAATGAGTTCTTTACTTTGCAATTATAACAATGGATTAATTACTAATTACTACAATATATATAAAGAAAATTTATAAATCAAATTTTTCCTTTTACGAATAATAGTGAAATATTTTTACTGAATAAATAAATTTATGGCGTCCAACCGAGTGAAATAAGGCTTAGTCCACGGTCACTTCCATCGAAATCCAGTAAAAACTTATCTTAAAAATTAAGCATATTACTTGAGCACGATTGCAGCGACCGCTGGCGAATAAGAAACTTAATGACGTAATGATTTGGATAGCAATAATTACTTTATTTATAGAAGAAAATTGTTTTATAAAATCTACTATGTTCATATACGAGTTTGAAATAATGTTGCCATACGCAATGGATCCGAACTACCCTTTCTAAATTCAACCAAGAGCTGCGATTAACAAAATACTAAAAAAAGGGAAACTACATAATTTTTTATGTGTTTTGTTAAGTTAATACGCCAACACTAACTGAGCGATAACTTCCGTAAAAATTAATATTTTAATATTATTACGTAACGGAACACAGTAAGAATTCTATGAATAAAAAACTATCCTTTAATGACTGAACTTTGGTCATAAATATACGCTGTTGGACCTACATCTAACTCTTACTAAGTAGTAAATTTTGTATATTTACAGTATTAGAAAGGTTTTTATAGAAATTTAAACAAAATATATTCAAGTAATTTAATAACCCTTTTGTCGATTTCATATTGTCTTTATTTACAAAACCAAATGGTAAATAAAATATTTCTGTTTACTGACCGTTAATATTACAACACGCATTCCGGTTAAAGAGAACAATGATTTCGTTGCAATATATTTAACATGTGGTTCGCATTGACCTGACTTAAAGCATTCAGCTGTCGTAACAATCTGTTGGGTGAGTTAAATTGCTAGGACTTCAGACATTTTCTAACTAGTTACTCTAAAATTTCCGTTTTCATATGAACTACATTATTTTGGAATTCATCATGTTACGAAAATTTATTATTCGTGTTTTAAATATGTTAACTTCGCGAAAAGTACATTACTCGTTAGGTATCTTGTAACGAGGGTAGCTATTTTATTTTATACCGAATCAGAACTAAAGGTGTTTTCTTAGTTACTTCAGCAAGGATGATGCCTAACGATGGGTAAACTATAAACGTAATTTTTTTTCACAATGACTAATATATCATAATGAGAGAGAAAAAATCTTATAAAGAAAGGCTTCATCACAAATATAACGAAGGATTCACGAATATTGAAAGAATGAAATTTTAAATTGCAAAACATATCATAAATATAAATTACACAAGTTCTGAAACTCAAAGTATTGTAAACGACAAATGGATCTCACTGAATTTAATAGAAATGACCTATTGTGCAGTGGAATGAAAGAAATTGCGTCGGTCATACACATACGTTAATATTGTAATTACGATGTGTACACCGTTAAACCACACAAAAATATCTTATAATGAATGTTGGTTGTGGATTTAAGAAATAATTTTAAACTAAAATAGTCCAATGGATGTATTGATTAGATAATTCAGAGTTAACTGCACTCATAATAGAATTTGGATATACAAAGGTATAGTAATTAATTTATTTTAATTATAATTACTTGAGATCCTTATGAAATCGGAACGAATACCGGAAATTATGATAAAATGATATAAATATTATATATACGAACATCTTGATTAATTTATATAGATTTAACAATATCAAGGAAAAATATTGGCAATTCCGTAAATCTTAATCAATGTTGTATATTTCAGATTATTCTTCAGAAGACGCGTTCGGCCTATAAGATGTAAAGTTAATTTCTTATCTATATTTCTTAATGTGAGATGATCTCTTCTAAAATAAATTGTCATGGCTGCAAAGATCAAATTAGTTTAATAATTGAAACAAAATGTTTAGAAGTTACATGAATATGGATTCAAAAAATAATTTTTAATTTCAACCTGATTATGGTTCGTTTGAAATATTTTATTTAGATATAAGCTAAGTTAATATAAATTCCAAATTAAATAAAAGATTTATCTCCATGAGTCCTTGATAAAGGAAATTGAAACTGCAAACGGATTTTTGAATAGAAGACAAAAGGAAATTGACAATATTATGGGGGAAAAAAGCTTTGTATGTGGGTCATTTTATATGTTGTGTACATTAATTTATTTTAAGCTATTAATTATCAATCCAAGATTACCACGGACGTGTCGAAATACAGTATTGCAAATTTGTCACGTGGATTCTGCGGTTTGTCGTTCTTACGGTTTTTGCTTTTTTTAATATCTGACGACTGAAACATGAATTACAGAAACATTGTGTGGTATTTATTTAGCTTAGTTTTGTCTGTTATTGGACCATCTATTAAGCATAATTTTAGTACAGACGTATTAAATATAAATTTCGATAATTGATGCCTAAGCGTATTATTTGATTCTTTGTATTAAACTTCACCGTTATTTCTTTTTAAAATTATATTTTGCTCAATATTGGCTTTCATATTTATTTTAGTTTTAAAACTTTATTAAAAGTTTCCAACAAATTAGTTATTGCGAGGAATTGCGAGGACCCAGTGTGAGTTTTTGATTAATAGAAGAAAATGTGTTTAACCGGAAGTTCCCGGGATTCCAACCGGGAGAATACATTGTAGGTAAATTAATCACATACACCGGGGAAGCCTTCGTTCGAGAAGATGTGAAGTTTTGCCAGGTCATTTACAACATTTCAATGATAAGTTTAACAATATTTCTTTCTTTACTTCGAAACTTTAATCAAATTACAATAAAAAAATTATACAGTTATGTAAAAAATGTAGAAGTTGAAGACATTTGTACATGCAGTTATTTATTAACTTAACAACTGAGGATATATATAACTAGAATGGTGCCTACCAACATGAATTTTTCTTTCACAAATCCTCTCGTTTAATCAATTACCATTTTAGCCTGAAGACTGCTAAAATGAAGTTTGACTTCCTGTTTAAAAATATTTCACAATTACTTCACACATCGAATATGTACAAAGACAATTGTTCAAATATCTCAGTAACCACTTTATTCCTAAGGAAGTTATTGACGTTGTACGGCTTGAAATTAGAGTAAGTTACCCTACCATTTCCATTAACAAATCTCAATACATTTTTGTCATAAAACAGATCAAAGCCAATATATATTTATTCTTAATAAAACAACACAGTAAAATCAGGAATCATATCACTCAAACATTGCTTCAAAGAAACTAACCAAGAAACACCCTCCACTTATTCACAGAAATCTAATAAAAAACCTTCATACAACTAAACAAGTCTAGATCTCATCCCAACATTATTTTTACTCAAGCTGACGAAGGTTCTGCTGTTACTGTTGCTCTAGTAATGAATTCTACGTGAATTTTACTTAAAATTTCATTTTCACTATAAGATTTTCTTCTTCTTTCAATAAATATAGTTCATAGTTTTATTTACTTAATGATCGCTGTACTTTTATCGACTATATTATCATGGTCTACTTTTAAATTCTAAAAATTATAAAACTTAAGAAAAAGTTGAAATCATGTTTAAAAAAAATGGCATAATTAGTGCCAACATTCACCAAATATTTTAAAATATATGAAGAGTCTTTATTGCAATTATTGAGACATTTATGTGAGGAATTTGTCAAAAAAAGGTCTACGCTAAGAATGTAGTAATGTGTATACATATGTATATGAGGTTGTTTTCATGTTTTGCGTGACAGATTTCGACATTTCTCTGTCAAGATAAAACGTAAGGGTATCGAGTTTTCACTATTGATTTCGGAGTGCATAGAAGTTCCGAATAAAAGCGCCTTCAGATTTTGTGTTTTATGGACTCGAGAGCACATGCTCGTTCACACAGAGTTCTTTATGCGCCACCTCAACTACTTTCGCTGCAGTTGTCGAACTTCCACGTGGAAACAGCCGTCTGTTATGAATTTCCTTCTGGCGTCGAAGTTATTCATTCGGAATTCTTTACTATTCGGTAGTGAAATGTATTCTATAAAATTGACATGTGAAAGCGTGTGACACGACAACTTCTGTTATCAGTGACACGTATGAGGTAAATTAGAAATTTGACACAAAAATATTACAAGAGTTCACAATTTTATATTTATTATCATAACATACTACACGTAAATTAAAACCCTCATGTATGTATAATACTATGTTTTTATATTAAGTTTGTAAAAAAGATAAAACTATGTTAATTATACATCACACAAAAAAAAAATTCCTGACAAATCTATCACTGTATTCACATTTACAAATTACTGGACCGAATCAGAATGTGTCATTACTTGAAAATGATATGAAAATAATGATTATGAGTAAAGTGAGAATAATATCAAATCTAATATAAAACAGTAAGCAAATGTTAATACTTGCAGTGGGAAATAGTTAGAAAGAAGAAAATAAAAACTAGTAAACGTTTAAAAAATTTGTTAGCATCCGACTAGTTATTACATTTAATTGAAAGAAAATCGTTTTAAAATTTAATTGACATAATTAAGGTATTGATAAAAGTGGTAATTAAATTGCGAAATTTTCCTATGTTAAGTCCGTAATTAAACTTATTTGGTTTACATTAAGGTATTTTTTATACAAAATCAGAATCTTTCGACGTTGTCATTTTCATTTGAAGTGTAAAAATTATAAATTGTTATTTATTGACGTACATTAAAATTTTTTTGGTTTACAGAATAATAATACTCTATAATTTGTCTGGTAAAAGAAACTGTTTCAAGTTGTACTTTGTTGTCTGAAGTCTTCTGTTTATCTGATGAGGTCCACGAAACGTGTAAGAAACGTTGTCTATTATGTTGTAATGTAAATTTTTGTTTCTATGCTGTCAGTATTCTGTCTTTAATATAACTTATATCATAGTATTATTTTTACTAAATATTTCAATTCATTTTCAAAATTATTTATTAATAATAAGAAAAGTATCCAAATACAGACAGAAGATGTGATGATATCAATACCACACAACGTTTCTAGAAGCCTTGTTCCATTCTTCAGTATCACTTCTTTTGTCTGTATTTGGCTATTTTTCTTATTGTTTATTAAATCAGAACAAATTTTTTTATTTTTATTATTTTTATTTATTTATTTAATTTTATTAAATATTGTAAATAAAATTTCATAACAATATTCCAATATTATATAATAGAATTTTTAATTTTGGTAAATTTAACAAATTGTAGAGAGTCATTTAAATGTCTTATGTATTGTTTCCTGCCCAATATATAACAATTACTTTTTATTTTATGTAATAGTCAATTTGTTAAATTTCCTTAATTAAAAGTTTTACTGATAATGATGTCTTTTAAAATATTGGAATATCGTTATGAAATTTATTTAATAAAATGGTTTTTGCCAAACGTAAATAAATATTTTTTAACAACGTAATTTAAAAATTTAGCAGTGAATTAACATTCACTATCGGTAATTTTTTTTCAATATGTACAGAAAATATAAATTTGTTTTTTAATCTCAGGATCAATAATGGATCTCGTCATAAGAGACTTCTGTTTTTAGATTAACTTTGCATAAAATTGTCAGCTTGTAGAAAAGAGAAATTATGGAATTATCTCTCTGCTGATGGATCCAGATCTTGTAAGACACACCAGCGTTGCTGACATCCTGGATCATAAATTAAGTCCAGGAAAAATACCCAAAAAAATAAGTTCGTCCATATGTGCCAGTGTCACTCGAACTAGAAGCTTAACTACAAGTCCTATTTGTGAGTAACACTTCAACGCGACCACCTCTGATAAATTTCATCTCCGCCTATTCAGAAATAAATATTTATAACCTTCTGGTATTTTTATAATGTTCTTCTACCCAAATTCTTCTGCCAAAATTCATCTCTCACTTTTTGGCGCTTCATCAATGCAAGAGTTTAAAAAAACTTCACATCCTCCCTCTAGTAAATATCTTTCACATAGCCTCACATACATATATATATACATTGTAATACCAATTAAACAGGCTATTAATTGTTTTAACAATTAAATTGTTAGCGGTACGAATGCGTAAAGGCGGCAATCAAGGCGGGTTTTTCCTTTGTTTAACAATGGAAACTGAAAAACCGCGCGCTTGGAGAACAGACAGTCTGCACGGAGATACGAGACAGAACGGACCACATAAAGTAATATCACAGTAAAATTTGCTAACATAAAAGCATGAGTAGTGTTATCCAGGAGGTCCAACGGCGAGATATGATAATTTATATAAAACGCGAGTAAGCAGTTTGGGTGAGAGACACATAAAATCGCAATTTGGAAGCAGAAGTTTTTGCTGCCCAAATCGAACTAATTGTCGCATGGAGAGACTTTGAGGAAATCTACGTCCAGCAACCGGCTGAGGGTGGGCTAATCCAGATTCCCGGATAGCAGAGACGAGAGGACAACGACCACGTGTATTCAAATTCTAAAGTGCAGAATCAGTGAGTAATGAATGGCCTGTTTTAGTGAGTGTTAAATTCAAGAAAAAAGAATCCAAACTGGTACCAGAAGTACTGTCATGAGTACAAGACAATTATTAATAATTGTAAACGATAATTAAAGGGTATAGTCAGATTTCGTTCGCGTTTTTCTTTTCATTCGTTTTCTTTTGTTTCTTGAATTTAAGTTTGTATTCCTTTAACTTCAATGAATTGAATTGTTAATGTTTTAATTGGAGTGTTCGTATTATCAAACCCAGTTATGACCCTGAGATTCGACGTATTTGATTGTAATGATATAAGAACTGTATTTTCATAAAATGCCACTAATTAATAAACGAAAAATTAAAAGTATTTGTTGTTAACTGGATGAAATTCGGCGTGAAAAATAGATCTTATACAATGTAAATTTATCAACAGTAATAATTTTTTTAAATTTAAATCAGAAATTTATTTTTATTTTTAATTATTACATATTTGACGTTTTCGACGTGTGGCTAACTATAATTCAAATTTAAATTAATTTTTTGTGTTAATTGATTCATTAACCCTATTAAGGTGTTGATTACAATATATATGTATATATTGTGGTAATTACGAGTATGTAATTATTTAATAAATAAAATTTTACTATTCCATTATCGGCGGCGTAAATCTGAGGACACTGCATTATAACTTTATTTTCGACAAGGATACGGAGTCTGTATGCCTTGCTTGCTACGAAGGGCATTGTCGCCTAAGGCAGCATATAGACGTACGTAAATTTGGCCGAGTCCGAGTTGCTGGGACCACGACAGAACGAGTGTGTTTTTGGAAGCCGAGAATGGTGTATTAAAAGTCGCCAGTTCTGGAGTTGCAAGTTGGCTGTAGCCAATAACTAATAAATTTAGGGATATTGAGAAAACACGATTTCTCAGATCGAGTTGCAAGTCGCCAGTTCGGATTTGTATTTGTCCGTTGCCATGTTCCAGTAATTAGCCAAATTTTTAGATAACAGAGAGCGATATATCAACAGTGATTATTTAAACAAATCTACTAACAGTTATTATCAGAAACAGTGTTTAGTGTTTGCAAACGAAAATACCTAAATTCAGTGCAAAATGGCCTGTTAGTGATGTGTTAAAAATCAAGTTATGTGAGATCGAGTAAAGTAACTAAAAAGAATTTTCTCAACTGTAAACCTCTTTTTTGTAATTATCATTATCGTCAGATTTCATATTTCGATAATTTCAATTAAAATAATAATAATAATTTTAAGTTAGGGATATTTGTGCTTTGTAAAATTTGATTGTCATTTTATGTAACTATCTTTATTGGAGGCCCGATAGGCTGCCCTGAAAATTAAGATTCTTACCAGAGCCGTAGCCAAAGAATATTAATAATTTGTAAAATTTCCTCAAAGATAAAATATGTTTTGTTATACATTGAAAAGTTTTTTAATTTCAACTTCCTGTCATTATTGTACATTACATTTTGATGCCTACTATGGTGGTTATTTGTAATTTCATTTAATTTTGTTTAAACTAAATTTGGCGCCATAATGATGGCTTCTACAATAATTTTAATTTAAAATTTTGTTATTACAAAATTGGCATTACAAGTGGGTTCATTAAGTATTGATTACAATTTAAATTTAATAATAATAAATTTTGTTTATTAAAACTATATTATATAATTTAAATAGTTTTTACTTCTGCGAATAATTGTAACCTTATTTTTATTTATAAGTGTTATTTAATTACGGTATTTCATTATTAAGTTGCTATTAAATAGATTTTGGACATTCTTTTCTAGGTTTTTACTTGTATATGTAAAATATTAGTATTAATAAAATACATTTCGTTTGTTATTTTCAAATTTAGATATGACAATTAATAGGAATTTAAAGAAATTACATCAATTTGGTAGATACCAATATTAATTATGTAGGTTGAATTACTTAGGTTGTTGAATATCAATATCATATTTATGCAGGAACGTTATGTAGGTTGTCTTTTACAATTTTATGCTTACATAATATAAAAATCAGTCTGTCAAATTCTTTATCATGATATATCATAATATATATATATATATATTCTAACTAAGGACACAACTTATAAATAAACAACAGCCAATTTGAAGTCAGAAAAAATATTTATTTATTGAAAAAAAGGTCAAATTTCGGTCGATTAAAATTTTGTTAATCTTCAACAAGAAGAGGTCGAAAAGTTAGCGATGAAACGTTGTTTTATTTTCCTTAAATAAATATCTTCTTTCTTGATGAATCATTATTATTATTTAGAAACTCTTAGTTTCCAACAGTGATTTTATTGTTGGTATAGATGATTATTGTTAAGATAAACAATATTTTAATGAATAATGATATTTTTAAATTATATTTATGGTAAAATTCACTTCAACAAAAAAAGTTGTATCAAGTATTTATAAATTTGAAACTATGGCAATTCCTCCTACTACAATTGATACCAAGAGACAGTTTCGGTACGAGTGGTGCTGCTCTGCGGCCGTCGTCCAAACTATGAAGTTCAGCGGCGCCTGTATAGAGTGCTCCACTTGGTTCAATCGATATAGCAATTCTTTCTCTAAATATACGAAAATTAATGTTGGAACGCTATTGAAACAATATCGAAAATAACCATAAATTATAAAAATACATTTAGTTCTTTGCGAAAATATATTTTTCATCATAAATAATTCACATCATAATATACATAATTCATCATTAAACATTTACGGTGAACACAACGCCAATATTTTTCCATATTTTTATGGAGCTGAGAAGGCAGGACACATTTTTATCCGAATCAATATTTTTATATCTAAAGTATGTGAAGAAACATTAAGTACACTTAATAAAGGTTTCTCAGGTTTCCAGGGCTAGCACTCCTATTCTCTTCTTGCCTTGAATGAGATGACAGTATTCGCAGTCGAAACGTTGCTAAGGATAGATCCACGTAGAAACAGCGGAAACATTATACCTTCAGTTAGGTACACTATTACTAGTCTTATTATTCTATTTATCCAAATAGTTATAATCTAATATATTGTAATATACACTAAATTAAGGTCGTTAATTAAATGAAAAGAATTTATAAAATTTACATATTTATATTGTGGCAATAACTCAAACAATTACAAATTTATAATATTGAATTTCTCAGGGTCTTCACTGGGTTTGATAATGGAAAAATCAATAATATTTATAATCTTATCATCAACAGATTACAATTAAAAGAAAAAGAAATTTACTCGTCAATTAAACTAGAACGAAATTTAATTGTGAACGAAATTAAAAGTAAAAAGATTGACTCTGATTAACAAATTTAATCAAAAGAGAACGAAATCTGACGGTTATCTTTCAATTACGTTTACGTAATTAATTGTTACTCACGTCTGCCCAGCATTCCAGCGTACCTTTAATTTTTGAAAACACTATTGCGGGTTTCACACTGCTTCTAATCTCACAGATTCTACACCAAATTTTTAAGCCAATATTTCATATGATGTCAGGAACTCGGATGATCCTCCTTTCGTTATCTATCGGTTGACCGCTCGCCTTAGGTGAATTCTGCGATTTTTCGATTGGGTAGTCTTTATTGTTCCGGACTTAAACCGAAACTTTTGCAATTTATGGCCGGCTATGGACACAAAAACTGCTTTTTCTTAGCAGGATCCGACGTTATACTTTTATGAATGTTTTACTTTGCCCTGCTAATTGCCAACCCTGTTGAATTCTCCTTCCAAAAACTGTTATACCTCGACGAGGTCTTTCCGTGAACTGTATATCACCTCTGCGAACTGTCCTCTCCAAACCTTCCTGCGAGCTGTACTCTCGTCTCGCAATTTAGTGCGGATACGCCATTTTGACGGAACTTCCGTCAAAGGAACAGAGCCGGCTTTTCTATTGTTGTTTCGAAAGCTCCTGCCGCTACAAAGGATTTCTCAAACAATTTAGATTTTCAATTTCACAATTAATGTCTTAATTAATTGATATTACAATAGTATTAAATAGATAAAATGACAAATACGTCAGAAATTTTTTTATTTTTCTCAAAGGAATTAAAGCCAAAACTCCAAAATT
This sequence comes from Zhengitettix transpicula, assembly GCA_037074705.1. Taxonomy (NCBI): domain Eukaryota; kingdom Metazoa; phylum Arthropoda; class Insecta; order Orthoptera; family Tetrigidae; genus Zhengitettix; species Zhengitettix transpicula. The sequence continues at coordinate 84,959,016 of CM073592.1, forward strand.
ACGGCGTTTCGTTCCTGTTTTGGAGCAAGTTTATATTTTATGATAACTAATTTCTTCTCACGAATATATTTTCTTCCTGTAATGCAACGCTCTTTCAATAAATAATAAAATCTGGAATAAAATTTCACAATGCGTGTGCCTTTCATGCATAACCGAAATATTTCTGTTACAACAACTACCAATATTACAATAGCTAAATATGTACATTATTTTTTTTGAAAAAAATGTACAATAATATTGTTAAACGCTTTAAGAGTGTTTTCTTGATTCGCATCTAAGAACGTAAGTTATTTATCAAAAAAATAGGTTTCGTTGTTAGTACACTGTCTGTATTGGTCGAATAATTTTATCCGTTCATTGTTATATTATTGTTTGTATAACTATATTCTGGGCCTGACTGTTGAAAACTGAAAAAAAAAATTCCAATTTATATATAAATAACATAATGAGGAATAACCACTTTCACTAATAAAATTATACTTCTTCAAGACAACTGAACATAATCGTCACCTTCATTCCAATTTGAAATTGTTGAAGTTCCACTGACTGGTCTGTGTTATAATAATTTAAATGATGTTTGGTAATTTTATTAATTTGGTAGAAAATATTAATATAAACAGTCACAATTATTATTATTATTATATAATTAATTTATACCTTATGATAATTTTTTACTTAATCTTCTGAAGAAGCTAACCTAACACAATTTAATAAAATATTGGATACGTAAACATGTCCGGATTGTTTCCTAATTAAACCGATCGGTAAATAATGAAATTAAGTCTATTGTGTTGAGTTTAAACATGACATTAAATTTTTTTAACGTTTCTAATCTCTATTTATGCAATTATTGTGTGCTAATTCAAATTAATGTTAGCAGAGAAATATATTTCATTATTCAGGACTGGACTCATGAACATATTTTGAAAACTGATTCAACAGAAATCAATTATAACTGGAGAGAAATAGCTAGTCGTCTCAAAATAATATTCGTCCATAGATCTTGAATTGTAGTGAGAGTAGTCTAGAACTAATTTTTACAAGAATCTTTGTCACGGCAACATGGTACCCTAAATGCTATTATGAAAATATTGACGCAAGAAATTATATTGTGTGACAGCTTAGGATATGTTGTACGTAAAAAATTCATCCGTAATTGTTAAAAAGTACAGAGTGTAAATAGACCTTACCGCTGTTTGTAAATCCCATTTGTAATAATATAACGAATGCTTATAAGAACGATAGAAACGTTACGCTGTAACGGTGTCTTCCATCATTGTTTAGACTACGCGATCCGCCAGAGTATTTAGGGCATTTGCAAATCGTCCCCGATCAGGATTTTACACCGTGCATTTCTGCAAACGCACACACAGCACTAACAGAACTTGAGCACACACTACCTTTAAATACGACAGGCTTCCAAGTCGTCGACAGACAATATCTGCCGCATGTCTCCAACTGGGTCTATTCCTAGTTGACTTCATTTCTAATTTACCCACTTCCTAAACCACTTAAGGTAGTGTATGTAACTGTAAATATACTGCTGCTAAACTTAACATCTGTGACTTGACTGTTAAATCCACCAAACGCGAACCTATCCCCCCCCCTCCCACACACACTTTCCTCAACTTTTCTACACCTTTGAGACTTCGAGATCGTTACTAGATCTCCTTTCCTTTCTAAGTCCCAAATCAGCATTCAACTCAAAGAAACCATGGCCAAGTTTCACGGCGTGAATCTGCTGACAAGGAACCCTTCATTTCTTGCAACGACTCCCCGCCAACCTATATCGACGGGCGAACGAACACGTTACAACGCCAGTTTCCATCTAAGCGACGGTTCCCCCGACGACAATACTCATCTTCATACTATGCATATTCCTACAACTCAACTCATACGACTTGCTATTTCTCTAGCGGAATTAAATTTTATAAAATAGAACATTTTTCAATCGAAATTATGATTTTCCATATTAACATGCTACATGCGCGAAAAAATTATCAAAAGAATATCAACAAAAAAATTATCAATTTTTTAGAATAATAAAGACACAACAAATGAGATAATACTCTGTGAAATTAATGAGACTAGTTTTGACCAACTATTTTTCTTATAAGTTAACCAGGCATAGAGAACATTAAAATCAAACTAATTTTAAATAGAATTGATTTTATTAATAAGATGTAAAACATTATAAACAATCCAGGACCAAAACTAAATAAATTAGCCAATGAATACTTAACTAAACGTTGTAAAATTTTCATTTATACGTAATAGAATAAAATTAGCTATCTTCCTGGATTAAACAAAAACATTCCATGTCACGAAATTGGTGTTTGGATAAAGATCAGCATATAATGACCAACATTTTATAATATGAAATTTGCTTTTTAAACATATTCTAATAATTAAATATAATATGTGAATGTGGCGTTTCTAAATGAAATACACTAATAACTTTAAAGAACAAACCAAATTTATTGTGCCAAATTTAAAAACAAGTATAAAATACACAAAATATTTGGAATCTCAGGGTCTTGATCTGGGTTTGATAAATGGCAGAATTTAAATAATCAAAATTACATTTACTTTTATGGAAATCAAAGCGTCTGAACATAGACGAAATTTGTTGCGGAAGAAATAATACTAAAGATTGAATTTAAACAATTTCAATCTTATCAAGAATTAACAATCTCATTCTATCGATAATTAAATAATTAAAGAACGATCTGACTTTTATCCTTTAAACGCGGTTTACAAACGATTTTAAAGTTTTTCTCTACTTACGGTCGCCCAGGTCTCATTTTTAGTTTTTCGTGCACAATTTTCGGGACATCACTGATTCTAAGTTCTCACAGACTCTAAATGTTCACAGGCTCTAATTGGCGTTGTTTGTTAGTTGGTTTAACCCAAATTGGTTGGTTCTCGATGCTTTACTGCAACTAGTTGCTCTGTCTCCTTCCCGACTGAATATTGCTTTACTTTTTAATATTTGAAAGCATGTTTCGTTCTGACTGCCGACTGTAAAACTTTTCGTCTGGTCTATTCGCTGTCTGCTGCCCAACTGTACTGTTCAAATTTTCATGACTTGGAATTTTAGTCTTTTCTCCTCGCTGCCTACGGCCCGACTGTACTCTTCGTCTCGTAGATTTTGAGCGCGTAAACTCTGTCAACTGATCAACAATGTTTTCTTTGCCTCGCCGGATTGTTGCGGCGTCCGCTCTATATCCACTAATAATGAGTCCTCTACAATACAACTTTCCAATTAGAACAATGTCTTTATTTCCAATTACTACAATATATAATACCTACATGCAGAATGATATAGAATTCAAACGAAAATTAAATAAAAGTGATGCAAATAAAACCAGTATGACCTAAATTATGTAATTTTACGTTTTACAAATACGTCGGCTGCACTAGCTACTGAACTAGTGAATACAAACGAAATATTTGAAAGATTATTCCCTGATTAAAACAAAAGTATGTTTATAGAAGATATAAAGACATACAGTACAAGGGTATTTTTAAATTAAAAGCAGTATTTATTGATAATTTCATGGTTTACCTGTGTGGGGGATTGATTTATAAGAGTTACTGCTCAATCATATAATCGATAAGCTTATAGAAAAATCACAAATTCCTCCAAAAAAAAAAGTTCCTGATTTGTTTACCGAAGTATATTGGAAAATGTTTAGAACTTTTAAATGACTTTAATTTGATTAATCTCAACATTTAATTCCCACATGAATCAGAATTCAATAATTAATAAATGAAACACTTCATATGATATGGTATCACCAAAAATATCTTCAAGCGTCGTTTTAAACTGAAATTCCAATAATCACATTAATTATCAAAGTAATTTTATTATATAAATCGACAAAATCAATCAATAATGTTAAAAGTCATTCTATACTTAAATAAAACTAAGTTTACATAATTTTCAATTCAGAAAAACATTTGTTACACAAAAATATTTAAATACAAATATAAACATTAATGTAGGCGAAGAGATCATGAATTAAAAACTGATATCTTGATTTAAAGACAACATTTCTTAACAAAAATATCTGAATGTAAATCGTTATGTATTTAAAATAAATTTAAAAAATGTCAAAAATTACAGAACGACGATATACCTGTATTTAAAATAATATTTAAACTATTCCTAGAACCTCCTAACCATATATAACGGAAAATGTTCCATTAATTGAGCAAAAATATTATTAATATATTGTTAATTTTTCAGACCATTCGTAAAAATTAAAACTGATATTGAATGTAATAATGTCAATTCTATACAGTCTTGTTGGTTTTTTCGAAGCTATTTACCTCTTTCCGTGTACTTGACTGAAATTTGTCTGTTTCAATTTGGAGGTATCTCTACTACGTAAATGATTCCTGCTCTTCATTCATTATATGGCTCCAGATTATCCAATAAAATATTTAAAACTAGAATTGATATATTCATTTAACTTTATAACGCATGTATTTGACCAAATTTCTGTTAATAACTATTATAATTATGAATTAAAGCTCCTTCATTCAGTTTTATTTTCGATAAAAGCTTTTGATGTCATCATATAAACAAATATAATCCAATATATGCCCCGTAAAAATTGTCCGTTAATGTCACAGTACAATTTCCTTTACGAATAAAAAATGATTGCGCTTTAATATAATATATTTGAGAGAAAATCTTAAATGATGCAATCAATTATCGTTACGAACAGTTGGTCGAGCGTTAAATTGTTAATGTTAGGCCTATATAAAATTTTGAGTTAGAGACTTGCAAATTGCTGATTTGTTATAGGAAGGTAAAACAATATCAGTTGGGGTTATTTCATGATGCATATCTCTTAAACGAGAACGAGACGAGCAAATATTGAGAAGCATTGGGAATATGCGATACAAATTTGATCTTCTCAGAGCTGCTTAAAACAAACTGTACATTTATTTTTCTTAAACATTTAAAGCTTAGTCTATATTGAAAATAAATTTACGCACTCTCCTTATTACAATTGAAGGAGTTTTGTTGTTTTATAGCAAGTCAATCTAAACAAATTCCAAGATTTTTATGCGACGAGGAGTGTCCACAGCCCAAATCGTAAACAATCATTGAAACGAGAATAAAATGCACATTTGTTTGGCTCTTTAAAATTATTAACTGTATTGTTAAACATTATTCACGTCAAAAATGTATGCAAAAAATATTTTACTGGAACGAAATTTTTCGATTAAATTACACGATTGAGAAAACTTTCAAATTATGTAAGGATGTAAAGATCTCCATTTTTCTATTTGTTTCTTTTATTGAATTTTTATGTAAATATTTCCGAGTATATCGTTGAACAAAGAAAATAGATATTGGGGAAACAAAACTACTTTTCAATTAATAATAATAAATACGATCTTCATACGGACAAACTTTAAATAGAGAAACAGTTTTTAAATGTTAAGTTTATAAGTGCCATACGTTTTGAAGCGGATTGGCTTGTTTTATAACGGTGAAAAACTGTATTATTAATTTTTAGCAGGGGTTACTTTTATGTTATTCCATTTACATATATTTCTGACCATCTCCGATAATTGGATTAAAATAATTGATTTAAAGTTACTTGCGTAATAGACTGAATCCTGATCAGGTCAGTATTGTACGTCTTTTGGCGCAATATTCCAAAATTGTGAAAATAAAATCCCTTACGATGCGTCTATAACGTTGATGATGACGTAACTAAATAAACTAGTGATTGGTTACGTGTATTGGCGTTCGGAAAAAAATTTCATGATTGTCAATATTTATTTTCGTTTTCATACAGATATTTTGACACGACAACCACTTCATTGTTAAGTGTATATGTTTCTAACGAAATATTACGCTGTTATGAAATACCTTTAAATAGAAGTCTTCACCTAGATAATAGAGCTCCTTAACTTATAAAGTGTTGCTTTGCTGTTGATGGCCTTACAGAAGCCGTTTTTTCACTTTGACGTGCCGTATTTGTTCAAACACGAAATTCTCGGCTTTGCGTGACTGTCTTGCAGGCAACTTTAAATATTTCATAACACACCTTCATGTCAGTATAAAACTTTCCTCCACGTGCTTCTGGAATAGTATTATCAGTTATGATTATCCTGTTACTCTCACATTATGTGCTTTTTATCTTGTTACTCATTAGCAGAGTCATAATGTCTAAGTATAAATCCTTTCCAGACTCGTAAAATTAAATAGAACGTGAAAAGTGGAAATAAACCTCCCCATACTTGAGATTAGGAAATATGCCTCGTAATCTGTCAAGACTGTGGCTATTTCGTGGTTGATAAATATCCTATTTTTAAAGTTATTAACACACGCAGTTGCTTAACAATGCATCAGATGTTAATAAAAGTAGATAGGTGATAATACCTTTGTTATTGTAGGAGAGATACCAAGGGGCTACCTTTGGGGATGCCTTTTCCTCTCCGTTTTTGAACTAAGGTTCCCACAAGCCGAGGCACCTTGGCCTGTTCTGAGAGGTGTATGTTCCGGCGTCACAGACCTTGGGCATACGGTAAGAGTTGTCTGCTATTCCCATTGGAATAGTCGGCCAGCTGCCTCCTAAACTGGTCGAGGCACGGAGAACGGAATGCTGCGTCCCCACAGAAAACTCCTCTCCCACTATCGGAAGGGCGTGGGACAAGTACCCAATGCCCGACCTACCAGATGCAGGTTTTTCTAGGGTTTTCCCTGCATTACTTATAGGCGTATGCCGGGTAGGATCCTTAACATATAGCTCGGGGGCCCTAGTTAACCCTTGGCTACCTTCCTCTAGCCTTCCACATCCCCCCTTTCAAATCCCTTCCTATGCTATTAAAGGGGAGTTGCCCAACGTGGATTACCCTCATGTAGCCTGTTGCCCTAAAAAATAATAATAATACCTTTTCATTCATAATCAAACAGTTTGCAAGTAACGTTTTTAATGAGAATAGTTCAATTATAATTTTGTTTGTTGAGTGAAATTTTTCATCGAGTAAAATATATAAAGTGTCGTGAATGTGAATGTTGAGACAATAATGAGAAATTTATTACGAAAAATGTAAGCCAACTTTCCTTGTAGTGTAATATATTTTCCACAAATTAGAGTGTTGCTTTTGTAAGTTCTAAAATCCATCAATAATTAATTTGTGGAGATTTATTGGTATTCTAATATAAAAATTTATTAAAAAAATATTACTGTTAATTTCCAACCGTATAAAATTATTCTCAAAAAGTACTAAATTATAAAATATTTAATTAATATTACAGAATTTATTTAAAACAAAACTTAAATTTATTTTAATCTATGTTCTCCGTGTTCCTGGTGGCTAAAGAGTCTGGGAAGTTTATATTAATAAGCATAACAATGTAATAATATGTATTGATTACGTGTTTATTAAACAGAAATTCATAGATCTGTGGTATGTGATCCTATATTTTATATAAATGTCAGATGAATATGTTGATAAATTTTTGATTAAATACTTATTAAATATAAAATTATTATGACTAGCGTTATGATATTGTACGTTTTGGATAACTCATGAACACTAGTCATGCTGATCGTTAATCTGGCTTCATGGTGATGAGCTTCAGGAGAAGAACAGCGATGAGTCTTCAAACATGAATCCTCATGTTCGACTTCAATCGTCTGACTGATATAAAGTTATGAACCTTATATCCATTTTCTAATATGTTCCTCTATCGAGCTGGTAATATTGTAATGATTCAAATTCAGAGAGTACTCAAAAATGTATTTTTATTATGTTTGACCCATACATATCTTTGACACAGCTATTCCGTGGCGGTTCATTATCTTTGAAATCTTGGCAACGGTACCCCAAAAAAGAGAGAGTTTTTTTTGTAACTGTATTTCATTCGTAGTTTCTAATTACGCTGATATTTTATCGATTAAGAACCTATAAAATTATGACATAAATGTTTTTATGGGAAGAAAAATAGGTGTTCCGTGTGGGAAATGTGATATTAATATATATAGAAGATCTGGAAAGATGAAATGAGAATTATTTTTAAAATTTCGTTTAACATATTAAATAAATTGCGTCCGGGAAACAGTTGAATTCTGAGAACAATAAAGACCAAGAAAAGGAGTCTACGACATGAAATAAATAGATTGAAATATCGTAGAATTAAAACAGTTTGTTATAATGTAACTTGGAAATTATACTAAAAATGAATTACTTATTTCACATTCTTGAAACCTGGCTTGACTGATCGATTCGCGGATTGCAAAAATGTATATATAAAGTATTGGCTTGTTAACGTAGTATCTGATTTGAACGCTGACGTGTTGAGGTGTTCGTGATGGCGAGCTGTTGCTAGCCTGTTCGTGTTCCTGTGTTATATATCCCATGCCTGAAACGAGGCACACCATCTGTTACTCCAGTCAGTCGATCCCTCAAGCAAGACACCGCTCAAAGGAATCGTTTTCCGTTAAGGTGAACGCGATTTTCCAAAGGAATTTAAGATAATGCACGCATCAGATTTTGCATGAAACTCACTCCAGGCAGACTCTGCCTGCTATCCTACGGTAGCGAATAGCTGTAATAATAGTATTTTCCAGAGGAATTTAAGATATTGCTCGCATCAGATTTTGCATGAAACTCACTCTAGGCAGACTCGGCCTACAATCCTACGGTAGCGAATAGCTGTAATAATAGTATTTTTCAACGAGCTGTTGATGCTTGGCGGAAATCTAAAATACGTTTAACGTTTGAATAAGTGTAATAAGCGATTTGGATCTTGGCATGTCTCTCTTCAGCTTTATATTTATTCATAGACAAGAAGAGGATAAAATTGCACTTAAAATATACATTTTTCTGTTGGGATAGATAACTGGATGATTAGTGTGGTCAGTAATTAAATAAAATAAAAAACATTTTTATAAAATCATCGTCGATTATTATAAATTTCAGGAGCTTTCAGTTAAATGACGATATTTATCTGGAACAAGATACGCAACAGAGTAGAACAGAAATAAATTATGGTTCTAGTACAAAATCCCAACAGGCACTTGCCAGATGCACATTTCCAAACTATACTTTCCCGATTGACGTTCGTCCGTCAGGAAATTATCTCGATTGACGTTTCCCTGAAAAGTCATTATCTCTATTGACATTTGCCCGACAGGCCAATATCCTGATTCAATTTTACGAAAGCTATGTTTTTACAAAATAAAGAATAATATTAACAGAAAATTTAAAGTTAGTTATCTTATTATACATTCTTATTGTAAATTAAGGGGTTAATTAATGCGTGTAAAATTGTCAACCAAATTTGGTACACCTGTCACTTACGATCCAGGAACAAACGCTGATTATTTAGGCTAGCAACTCTATGCGTAGGGGTGTAAGATGGTTATATTTTTAAAATATGCCAATTCCTCATAAAAAAAGACAACAAATATGCATTACCGTTAATTACACAATATTACATTCATAATTACTCATTATAATAATTAAACGTGATACACCGACATCTGTCGGAAATTATATATATATATATATATATTAACATTTCCGTTAACCTATAAATTTAGCTCATAACATTTTCATACGCAAATACTACTATTCCAGCCTCTTTTCTTCTTATCCATCTACCAACTCCTTTTATACATACGTTTTTCTTTGTGTACGATTTTTACTTCATACCTACCATTATATGGTAGACAAAGGCTGTATTGGCATTAGTGGACATCTTCAGATTATTTTTATGCTGATACATTCTTTTTTCAACCGTGATCCTAGAGTTACCTATGTTCAATATTTGATATTGCAAATTACATGTTTTCAGTTATTATTCTTAACTACTACTTTCATGTTATCCACAGTTTATTTAAGTTTCATACGTATTTTATCTTCATTAAACCCATTCAGTTTTACAATATTCTTAATTCCCCTAGTGAAACCATTTTTGTATGTAATACTTATGCAATTCGTTTTACTATATTTCATACCTATACTATTTACTATACTCCATACTTTCATCATTCGATACAACCATTTCCTTCATAATGTAAATCTATTTGCTCTTAATATGTATTATTAAATTATTATTATTAAGAACCATATTTCTCAATACCTTTAAGAATATAATACAAATAATTGGTTAATTTTAGATAATAAAGGAAAATTAGCTTTTGATTTAATTGAATTCGGATATAGTGGCTTATTTTTTTTACTGTTTAGGGACTTCATAAAAATTTGTATATATTTCTCCATAAAAAACAATTTCTCCTATTTATTAATGGTGCTAATTTTTTTTAGTATAATTTCCATCTTCAGAAACAAATCGAGATTTCGTGAGCGTTGAAACGTTTCCGAAGATACCCGAGTTTCAACGAAACCAAGAGATAACACCGCACTTTTTCTATGCTTTAGTCGATCGTAAGTCCTTTTTATTTGTTCTTTGGACTGGAAGATATTTTTTTAATTAATTCCATTGTTTCAGATACCTTTTTATAAGCTCTTCTAATGAATTTGGATTCCGGTACGTGGTAAACATGTTTTTGAATTAAAACAGTTTAAACGTATTTTTTATCTCACTGACAACTCACACTTTAAGAAAATATCGCAACCTCATACCTTTATTAATTTTCAAGACTTCCAAAGTTGACACTGGCTGAAAAAAATGTTATAAATTGTTTTGGAAAGAAATGAAGAACCTAATAAAATATATCAAACTGGATATAATAACTATGTTTTGTTTTCTGCGATACAAAAATTCAAACTTAAATCAGTCCTTACAGGTTTAAAAACATTATGGCTTATAAAGCACAACCCAGATATTTTCCAAGTCTGAGTACACGTGTCACACTGAGAGCAGTAAACCATTCCGTATAATCGATAGTGAAACTAGTTCAGGAAATAGAAAGACGTATTTTTACAGTAATTTCTCCATAGCGGCGGAGCACGACAGATTTCTATCGTCTATCCAGATAACAGAAAGAAATGAATGTCCATATTTCTCTGCTGACCTGAATGTTTCACAAAAGTGAAAAATTGAAGGTTCATTTTTTTTCTGGTGACCTGAATGTTTCCAACAAAAGAATAAAAATAAGGGAATTAAATGGTTATTATACTACCTCAGAGCATAATAGTCCGCGATAGATTTCTAAACATTCAGTCAAACTATGCGTTGCGGATGGATCCCAAAAAATATCAATACATTCCATAAAAGTTAAAGTTTTCTTAAAATTTAAAATATTAAATGAAAATAATAGCCTATTTTAAGTTTATATTTTCCTTAATTTTTTCTTACATATAAATTGAACTTTCATTAAACTTTTTCAACGGTTACTGACGCCGTAATGTCTGTCTTACTATTAATAATCCAAACGTGGGGAAAGATTGAAGAGTGCAAATAAACATGGAGCAATAATTAAAATAACGTTAAAATATGAAACCACGAAAAACGTTAGATTAAAAAGTGTGCATGGTGAAACAGAAAGTAGAATGGAAATATATTATTATTTAACTCATCAATAATTAATCTATAAATAATATAATATTATTTAATTTACACTTATTTGTATCTTTCATGGACAACCCCATTTGATATTATCAAATTAATTGAAAGTAATGATGTGTAATTTTTTTACAGAATTATATCTTAAATTATCATGTTTGTAAAATTTTGTTTTCTTCGAACTTTTATATTACGAATTTAAAATGATGTCGTTTAACTGAAATTTACAATACCAGAAGAGGTTCCAAAATTGTAGATGAATCGTCATGTCTGATTACTTAAAAGTGCTTTAAATTTTTTAAGATGAATTTCTGGCTAGTAGGCTGATGGTTTTTCATTATTTCGTGTCTCTATAACAATTTTCCATCGATAATGTCTCAATTTTCGTTAAGGAGTGCTCGGAATGGTTTGCTCCAAATCTAATTCATATCCCTTTATTTCCCTGAAAAGGAGCATAATTTTTATTGTTCTAAACGTTGTAACAACCTTTACTTTCCTTAGCTTCTATTTTCTCTCTCTATTTTTCTCTATTATAACGTAGACAACGAAATAGTCGAATAATACCTCTACCAGTTTCATCACACCATTCTAAAATCCTCAATAAATTTTGTAACAAGATCTACAGTTTATTGTCAAAGTTTCTAGCATGTGTAAATAAGTATAACTTCAAAAATAGCATATTTGAAATTAACTGTACTATATATCTTACCAGAAACATAAAGGATTACTCCAAAATGGAGGAAAAAGAGACGTGATTTAATTTCAGTGAAAATATTAGAAGGGTAAGGATACATTTATGAAAGACGAGAATTTTGTTGGGTTTGGGAAGAGTTATTGAGGTTACGGAAGTGTTACAAACGTTTGAAACAATGACAAAAAACTTAATTTTTGTGGAACTTCTCTTTGAGCCAGAAACTCATGCGTATGAAATATAACATTATAAAGAAAAATACCGGCGTTTTGAGTATCATAAGATACGTACAAACAATATCTCAATTAGTCGCTAATGACCTCGGCATTTGATGCGACTATAAATAAAATTATTTAAAAACATCTCAATTGTTTTCGGTGTATCCACTTTTAAAATTGGCTAAGACGTCGTGACTAGCTTTTAGTTTTTATACATTATAAACTACTCACATCCTTCGTTAAAATATGTAGCATCTCAATTACACGTCTAAATATTAGTTTACGATACTGTCACTCGTTTACAGCTGTAACATCGAATTTCTTACGTCAGTACACAAATCCATTAATTACCATCATCAGGTAGGCTCCGCGAAAACGGCTACCTGATGCTGGTTTCTTTAATGAAGAAGTGGGCCTCCCGGAATAGAGGACCCCGAAATTGATTCGCCGCGCCGTCGTCGGGTTGCCGTGGAAACAGACGGCCCAGGCGTGTGTCTGTCGGCGCAGGTGTTTGCTCCAACACGGACTACTTTAGGTAAGCGGTGTCGGTGAAGGAGCTTCTCAAGCACAGTGCCACCTAACGGGACCGAAATCTGTTTGACGTTTGTATGACTGTGGTACTGTGCCAAATTATGAGCCGAGTGTCAATAATCTAGATTCCTTGAACAGAATAGGAAATTATTGCCATGGTTATTGTGAAAAATGATGAATGACTCAGTTTTAATTTGTAGCTGTGTTGTTATATTTTTAAGTATGTTCCATCAATGGTCAAGAGGCGAAATCATTGAACCGTGAACATTTGTTAAGTGATGTACCACCAAGTTATCACAGTGGAGATGTATTAAGTTCATATGAAAAGAAATCGCCTGAATGACAATAGGTAGACGCTTACTACGGTCGTAAGGGTGATATATATCAGATAATTCCACCTGAACAAGGAAACATGGCTGACGGGGGGGCGAAGGCCAGTCAAATTTTGAACATGACGCGCGAGTCTGAGATTCTTCAGAGCTTCCTGCGAGTGGGACTGGACTCGGAGCCGGAGGACTCTTCCGGAGGCCGTCCTCGGCGGCTGGGCTTCAAGAAGGCGGCCGCTGCTGCGATGGCAATAATAGCGCCAACACCCGAAGAGCCGGAGTCTCCGGAATCCCTGCAACCGTCCCCGGAGCACCCAAAGCTAGAAGCGTCGTCCACGGATGCACGCCGCCCCCGAGCCCTGCCCAGGAACCAGCAGCAGCCACAGCCAACCCCCAAGAAGCCCGTCAACGCCTTCACGCAGATAATGCGTGAGATCAAGCTGCGAAACATGAAGAAGACGCCAAGCAAGAAATGCAAGGGAAGGCAACACGAGGAGGTGTACACGGACAAGGACCGCGCCGCTGCGGTCAACATCGGCGGAGACCGCGACATCAAGACATCGCTGAAGATGAAGAAGAGGCAGGACCGCACGGCGGCGTTGCAGATCCCGGAGGAAACGGATTCGGGGGCCCTCCTCGCCCTCGGCAACTACGAGATGCGATGCGGCAACTTCCACATAGCCATCCGCTTCGTCGACAAGGTTGTCGCCTGCATGAGCCTCGCTTGTAGCCGTAGGCGCTTCGGTAGGGCTAGAACCGTACTCGTAGAGCTGCGGTTGGCAAACTTACTCTTCTAACCCAACACTAAATTCACAATCATGAACTCCACGGACCAGTATCATGATTTCATATCACAGGTACTTATCTAGTAAAAGTAGAATATTTCTATGTTACAGATCACACTGGTGCCTGTGCAAAATTCCCAGCAAGTAACTATTATTACAGTTAGTGTTCCATACATCTCATTTATAAAACTTGAATGAAATTAATAGTTTGACAAGCACACGAGCCGTGTGTAATAATATACCATTTTAAATATTTCCTACAATTATACACTTCATACAATATGGCTATAAACTGTCAAATCCCATCCAACATGATATTAAATTGTTTTTGCCTATGAGTATTGCCATGAAGTAGAGGACCCAAAATTGATCTCCAGATTGATCTAATCTTGCTACTCTGGCCATCTTTGTGAGATAACATTCTTCAATTATTTTCTTCTCTTGATGCATCTTCTTTTCTCTCTACATCATACTCTAAACCACTCACACACTTGGTACTTCCAACGTTCGAATTTTTATATCCGATGTCGTATTTACGTTCATTGGCTGGTATTCGACTAAGCTTACCAATCTCTGGTTGAACTGGAGCTTAGGTACTTTGTGTCATACACTGCCTAGTACCGATTTCAAGATCACACTGAAAATCCGTGTCTTTATTTATTAATTGTTTGAAGTTATGATTATTCGAGTGCATAATATTATTTCACCGATCATGTCAACACTTTGTTGATGGCAATGCTAATTTTAACGAATTCAAGATACAGACGGTCACTTCTTTACTACTTCAGAATAATTGTGTTTCAGTTACATTATAATTTGGGTGGGCAATAAAAAAATTATTAACATAAAATGTCGCGGTTAATATCATTTAGAGTTTTTGTAAAGAGAAGAGCCATACTTGAGACCTGGAAGTGTGCCTAGAAACAATCATAACTGTAAGAAACCAAAGTGTAATGGCCCCACGAAAGAAATCCCGAGAACTGAAAACATTCACTATCGGAGAACCTCTTTGGGTTTCCTCAGTGGCAAGGCGATTTTCCTTTCTCCTTATTCGGACTTTAAGACCTTATGACTTTAGTGGAACGTTGCCTACTCTTGACCATTAATCATCACATCTAAGGTGCCGTCGCAGAATCTTACCTAAAGACTGCTGAGGAATTTCAAGCTCACGACTTGTGCGACGAGTTGATTTCTGAAGGTTACTTGGAAAAGTATTTCTTACCCTCTCCATTTCTAGACCTGTAACACTCTGTCCTCGTGAGCATTTAAGTTTTCACCAGCAATTTGTCTTCTTAAATTGCTGATACAGGCGCATAATGCTCTGACAACCAGGTAGATCACTTTCATATTGTATCCGGAACGTTCGCTGCACGGCGAAAATTTATTACATACTGTAAAACACAAAACATTACATAGCAGCCATTTTTGAGATATGTTACCACCCTGACACCTTGTGAGTCACAGAATTTCACTATATCGAGGACATGAAATTTGCTGCAATCGACTGTCAGCTTCTCTGTATACTACAAAGTCTATACGTTTGGGATTATAAGGAAACAAACTTGCAACTAAACAAGACCAAAGTTACATAATCTCATGAAAAGAACTGCATTCGTCGTCACAACAAATAAGGTATGACTTTTGTCGGGTATAACCTTTTTATATATGATGACGTCAACAGTATATCATTCTATTAAAAAAATTCTATTTCAGATAATATCACAAGGTTAATATCAATTTGAAAGCATTTGAACAGGATGGAGTAGGATACACGACTGATAATCGCAGGAAAATCCTTGACTTCACAATCGACGCACTTGCATGTGCGAAAAGTGAGCATTATTAAAACTAAGTTGTCTGTCCTAGGCTGTTTCTGGCAAAATTTAACTGATGCAATCATTATTAATCATTAGATTGTCCATGATCTCAGCAAAATAAATTAAACCATAGCGACTATAACTGTATAAGTACCGTGAACGTGAAGAATTAAAAGAAAATTTTGTTTAATGATTTTCATTTTACTACTATCCGTTCAAAAAATTGTTTCAGATGAAATTACATATTCTCCAACAAATCGTTGCACTCTCCACTAACAGATTCATTGTCAAAGAATCGTTGCCTTCCTTCGGGTACAAGTGACTATTTCCAGTAAGCGTTAACTTCAATTTGAAATCAAAAAGATCTAGAAACATTTGTAGATAATTTCCGAAAAGCGAAGAGTACCAAATCCTCTTACAATGAAGTGAGAATAGATTATGTAATATAAAAGGGTGGTATAGTTTATTAAAGAAATGTCTGCACCATGCGTAATAGATATATAAAGAATTGTACAAATTGAATAATCATTCTGAACTAACAATTGCAACAAGAAAGGTTGCTATGTCTTCTGTGGAGCTACAGTCAGAAGAGCGTTAAACAGCATGGGCTGGTGCCATCGTTTTAGGAGGAACAGACGTTGACTTCAGATAAAATGTGATAGACGCATAAAAATGAGTGTGATTTTTAATTTCAATTGCTGAAATGACCAACGCGTTTCTACCACTGTCACCAGTCACAGTTCCATTGAAACATATCATCCATTATTAAATTGAGATCGAAGACACATATTAAGTTAAATTCTGTTCAAGCTTCAGAATTATGTTTAATTTCATAAAAAATTAACTGTGTATTGTAAAATTTAAAATATTTTCATCGTGGGTAGATGTAACCTCTAAACCCACGTGACCATCTACAGAATACAGAAAATACTGTTTTTTTGTCATTAAATAATGTCAAGTTTAAATGATAAGGCGATGATATGGAAGGGCGATAGTATTAGTTATTTAAATCTGAAGCTTTTTGTTAAATGCATGATCTAACGAAATAGCTGTAGCGCATATCACATTCCTCGTAATGGGAAGCATTCAGTTTCAGAATCTGTCGTCCTGTTTTTGTTTTGTTTTCAGATTAATCTTCAATGACGTTCTATTGGAAGATCAGGTCCGCTGCTTTTTTCTTTTAGACCTGGGTATTTTCTTATTTCCATCAAACCGTCGACATGATAACTTCTTATTCCAGATCTCATACAAAACTTTATATTTATGTCAATAACGCCAATCTCCTCCTACTCATAATTTTATAATATATTTTCAACTGGTATTTTGTATTAACGCTAGTAGGATGATAAATGTAAAAAAGAACACGAAACGTTTCGGTTGTGAAAATAATTCATATCGTAAATGGAAAAGGTTATGAAAATCTTGTGTGAGAGTTTACTATAGGGGAAAATAGCTCATTTATTGTAAAAAGTTTCTTTACATAAGGTAAATAATAATATGTGAACAATAAAAAGATACTGTACATTTTATTTGCAAAATTCCAGACTGTAATGTAATTAAATTTCAAGTATCTCTCTTCCCACATTAAACAATTCCAACATGCTACGAACAATTATAAACATTTAATTCTATCCAATTTAACGATTTATTTGCATGAGTTTTCTTACTTTTACTTTTTCTTTAATGAGAGATGAAAACGTATTACACCAATTTCGAGTAGCAAGAAGCAATTGAATCGCCTTCTGGTAATAATAGTTGAGAAATCTTGTGACAGTTTGTTTTAAATCTAAATAAGGAAACTAAATGTAATACAACAACAGAAATCAATTAGATTTAATTAATGAAAACAAACCATCCACAAATACCAACTTTTCAGTAACGTATTAAAAAATAAAAATATCAGAGGCTCTCGAATATTTTAGCTATATTCATCTGAAAACTTAATTCTACACGTGGTTTCACAGTTACGCGGTTTAAACTGGTCGGCAACCTCTTGTATTTTTATTCTTGGTGAATTTTTTTCATTAAAGTTGACATTTTCGGATTGTTTGGTTTTATTAATTAATCCTACTGCACAGTCCTGGAGTGAGAAATATTAATGTCAAATTTAATTATAAAATATGTATTTAACTGTATGTAGACCTCTCATTTTAATTTATACACTTAAATGAACATTGGGTTAATCTTACGATACGTGAAAGAATACGTTTTGTCGGCTTCTATCTTTCGGTCAAAATGCATCAATCATGCCAGTAACTGGTAAAAAATTCGAAATAACAGGCAAAAAGATCTAAATTAAATATCACACTACCAGTTGCAATCCTTGTTGCTTATTTTAGTCTGTAATTTGACTATTTATTTATCTCATTTGTATACTTTTAATACAGACGTTTTATATTTTATTATTCTGAATATCATTAGTTAATAACACTATAATATTGTAAATTCCTCTTATTGAAAGTTTTAAACAGCAATATTATTATTGAATGATATTACAATAGAATAATGTGTAACGTAGAATATAAAATATGTAGACATGAAATTAAAACTTATTATAAGTATAAGGCGCTTAAATTTTTGACGTAAAAATTTTACTGAAAGATTTTTAATTGAAATATAATTTTCGTAAAAGAACGTATAATTTTATTGATTAAAAACAACCGAATTATTGTTATCCTTTTATTTAGTCTTGTCAGAAGTTTTCGACCTCTGCCGTTATCAACTGTAAAACGAACAAACTACATTTAATAATACATTTAATATATGAAATCAGCGTAATCAACGCTAGACAGACAATCGTTGTTTTAACTAATGTTTTT
Source organism: Zhengitettix transpicula (assembly GCA_037074705.1). Taxonomy (NCBI): domain Eukaryota; kingdom Metazoa; phylum Arthropoda; class Insecta; order Orthoptera; family Tetrigidae; genus Zhengitettix; species Zhengitettix transpicula. Next base: position 84,977,709 of record CM073592.1, read on the forward strand.
ATTTTCGTGCACCCTATTGTCATAAAAATTAATAATAGTTTCCCCATATAAGTAATGAATATTAGTTATAATGAGAATCTATGTTTATATTATGTTTGAATGCTTAATGAGCGAAGCGATAAGTTTATTGTACGTAAAATTATTTCAAAATAATTAATATCTGATAGGAACTGATACATATTTATAAAAAAAACAATTCCATTTTATTAATTTTAATAATAATACAGAAACTGAAATTATTAAACACATGACCCTACGTTAACTTTTAAATATATGAACACCCCTACATGATTTAATTACGAATAATTTAATTATACTTTTATTACTTTTATTTCTCGGAAAGCTTTGAGAAATTGAAGTGCATGTGATTAACTTATTACATAATTATAAGACTACGGAAATAGAAGAGTGTAAGGCTTTTGCCCGGCAAAACTACAAACTTTTCAAAGTATTTTTTCATATAACACGATTTAATTATGACATGATTCTAGTCTAACATATCCTTAACATTTTATCCAAATTACGTACAATTTTCCCCTGAGATAAAACAGAAAGTATGAAACAAACATTTTTCTCCTAACACTTGTAATAATTAAATTTTTAGTGTTGCTCCTGATTTAATTATAATTTTTTAAAACTGGCAAAACATCACTTCTACTTGTTTTTGTCCTTGATTCATGATAAAGTATGCCAAGTATGTAGCGACATTCGTTAACATTTTGACAATCCTAGGCACAAAAGCGAGTGCTCCTTCCGATAGGCAACCCTCCCGACTCCGTTCAATATAGCGTCGAATTCAAAAAGCTTTGTCTGTCGAAGAAGAAAGCCACTCATCATATACCTATTTAACGGCTAATGCTATATATTCTTTGAATGTGCAGTTAGCCACCACGTTTACTAAGAAACAACATATATATATATATATATATATATCTACGTATGTATCTATTGGATTCTTTCTTTTTTCTCCTTCGCCTCTGACAGTTTTGGCATCTTTAAAAAGAATAACCCATTCACCTATGTGCACTGCTTTCCTTCTTCACTTTCACACTTTCAGCTAGCTCTCTCAGATCTTTTTACAAAACTTCCAATCAACTCATTCGATAAAAATTTTGTCATTTAATATTAAACAATTGCGTAAGTTATCTTACCTTACATTATGAATGGGATATGTTACCAATTAAATCTCTTCTATACTAATATTTTTATAAACACTAGTCACGGAGGAAGTATAGTGACACAGGTAACAATGTATGACTTAAATTAGTCGGCGTCATGAATTTTGGGTTCCCTTATGAATAATATGTTATCACGGAATATAACACGAATAAAATTTGTTTTTATAAAAACGGTAACATTTAAATACATTATTAGAATCCAAACAATCGAAAATATTAGGATTTAACATATATTATGGAATAAAACGTAATAAAACAATTAAAAATGTTGTGATTTACGGAAAACGTAGCAAGTAACAGAGAAAAGTTTACAAAATATGTCACAGAAAATTATGGGAGAATGATAAAGTTAAAAACAAACAAATGCGGATCATTAAACAATACAACAAATTTATTGACAAATAATATTTCAAATTTACACTTCAAGGCTGCAATAGCAAATGTCTCTTCATAGAAGAAGAACGAAATCTTTTGAAAGGAAACTAATATTAAGACCGAGCTCGTTGTTAATTTTAGTAAGAGAAACAATTTCTTCCTTGGCTACCTTCCTCTACCTTTCCGCATCCCCCCTTTCAAATCCCTTCCTATGCTATTAAAGGGGAGTTGCCCAAAGTGGATCACCCTCATGTAGCCTGTTGCCCTAAAAAGAAGTGTGTCTAATATCTAAATGAAAACAAGAAGCCAGTGAAAAATATTCGGGCTGATGTACTTTTCTAAACGAACTTTACAGCGCATTGAATCAAGTGGAATTGGCTTTTAGTTTTTTTTGCACAGTCGGAGTCTCGAGCGTGTTCAAGGCTGCAAGGATGACGGAAGATTGCTTGGTGTGGAGAATCCGCAGATCTCGGCCAGGTTCACTGTCAAATTTTTAGAAAACATATATATGTTCAAATAACCAGGAATAATTTTGTAAGGTGTCCCAGTTACGTTCGTCCACTTAAACGCCAGGAAAAAGAGTTGTCTCTCCAAGTGCGTTCACGGTCGTTGACTCGTCGCCCTGCCAAATTAGCCAATCAGATTTTTTTTCACTTTTCGTCAGTACTTTTTTGCCCTTGCACATACCGTACCGGCTTTGCAAGAATTATATTATATATATATTATTTAGCTACGTATGTTATATGCCATTCTTCTGTTGCTATACTTTTCCGTTACAGAATTGTAATTTAGCACTCCGATCAGGCAGGATAAAAATAACCTTTTGGCTGCCAGTTACCCCAGCGATCACACTTCGTTTCACTACCCTTCTCGGCCTAACTTTCCGACAGCTCAGGGATCACAGTACCCTAATTTCGGCGGTCAATTATCATCCAATCAAAGTTGTATTCTCCATACTCGCTATAAATTCTCCTGGTTGATTCAGCCTAGTCGTTAAAACACTCGGCCAACATTTAAATTAATCAGCGCAATAAAATTAACAATTCAAATGCGTTTTCAACCAAACTCACCTTCGAAATAGTATAAAAAGACAAAATAAAAACTGTATTTTCACATTCGCCTACAAAGAAAATGTTTTTAACGACCAACATAAAATCAGTACTGAAATTACTTCTTTACAAAATATAGTATGAAGCTATCAAATTTAGTTATGAACTTGAATTATTCTTTGACGTAACTATTCACAATACTTCCATTCTCCAAGTTCCATCAATACAAACTAAATATTACCAGTAATATTTTAATTTCTGAGTTCCCTTTAAATTTTTTTAAGGGTAACAGGCTACATGAGGGTAATCCACATAGAGGCAACTCCCATTTAATAGCATAGGAAGGGATTTGAAAGGGGGATGCGGAAGGGTAGAGGAAGGTAGGCAAGGGTTAACTAGGGCCCCCGGGCTATGGTTTAAGTATCCTGCCGGCAATTTACCTAAAAGTGATGCAGGGAAAACCCTATAAAAACCTGCATCAGGTAGGTCGGGCATTTGGTACTTGTCCCACGCCCTTCCGATGGCGGTAAAGGGGTTAGCTGTGGGGTCACAGCTTTCCCCTTTCCGTGCCTTGACCGGTTTAGGAGGTAGCTGGCCGACTATTCCAATAGGAATAGCGAACAACTCTTACCGTATGTCCAAGGTTTGCGACCCCGAAACATACACCTCTCGAAACAGGCCGAGGTTAAATTATATTAATAAACGCAAGCATTTTATTGAACAAATTTCAATACCCTACTGTTAGTCGTCCTCAATAACCTCAATGCAATGTTGTTCTTGTTCTCCCTTGTTAGAAATTTTTACATCACACGTTCGTCCAAATTTAAATAATATCGAATATCTATATTTATAGATCTTCTAACACAATTTCTTTCTTGATAAAAAACGCACAAGGACCCACTTGTCACCAACAACAAACATTTTGTAGTTTACAAACTCTTTTTCTTTTAATGTAATTCCAGCCACATAGAGCAAACAAAAAGGAACATCTTCCCATTGTCATTAAATCGATAGTCTGCTGACATATTAATTTGAAACATTCATTTGATTGGAAAAATGAAAAGGCTTACTAATACCTTTACACGAGTGGCTACAATGTAACAATGGTAACGTGTAGTCACTGCTCTTATTACAAGGAGAATGAACTTCGGCTGCAGCTGCTGCAATGTTATGGCCTCTTGAAGTCTTCGGGGAGCAAAGTTCACCTCCAGAAATAATTGTTACAATGGATAGACGATAGGAAAGAATTTCTCCTGGGATGTGATCGAGTTGAAGCTACGTCCAACCTTCAGGACTGTGAGGAGTACTGACTGCAGTAAGACAGGCGTTATTTTATTTTATTTTTAATCCCATAAACAGCTACGGTCATTTTCAACTTTGCACACAGTTGAATTTCACTGGTCGGGGAATTAATTTGTGGGAATTTCTAGACTTGGAAACACTCACACCACATCCACACCCTCGTCGGAATTCGATCCCAGAACCTCTGGGATGCGAGGCAGCTGGGCGGCAGTGTAGACTTGAAATGCAGTATAGTAAGAAATGAATATTTACTATGATTGTTACAGTCGTTCAACAATAATAATGGAAGATAACAAATATTGAGAAAGTGAAAGAATCAGCCAACTGGCAAGTATAACACCTGGCTGAATTCATATAAGGAAATGGAAGCTCTTAGTTTCACCGCAGGTTTTTATATCAGAGCTTAACCCAGATACAAAAGGCACGGAAGGAGGACTTCCCTGACGTGCTTGTTATAGTTGTTATTGCAAGTCTTGCGAAACAACACCGTAAGTGATCTCGGTTGAAGTAGTCGGCATTTTCATACTTGCTGTTATGGCATTCTCACTCCAAATTCCGTGCTTACATAACAAATGAAATTAATACTTTCATCCTTAAAAATATAGCGGTAGATAACAATTATAGTTCTTGACACCAGGTACCATTCCAGAATTATATCACAAATGTTTCATATTAAATCTAAAATTATAGCAATTAACGTTCAAATTGGTATTATGAAACTGAACAATGGCTATGACTCCTTCTTTTATATTATCTTTGCGTTTGAGTTTGTTTTAGCTTTAATTTTGAGCTCGTAACCTGGTTCGTGTGGTGTGTCGATTTTAGGGCTGTTTCTTTTTTGAATCGCCAGACGAAAGCAAGAAATATTGCAGAAAAGTTGCGAGTTATATATTTGATCACTTAATTTTGTATGCTACTTGGCTGTTTATTTATCTAATTAGTATACTATAATATGTAGGTTGTACATTTACTGCAGGTGAAAGTAAATACACGTTTTATTATATCGAACAATTTTTTATACCGTCATTTAATATATAGTCTATTTATGTGTTATGAAAATATTTACAATATTTAAAATAGGCTTCCTTCAATTTGAATGACTGTCAGAATTGCTCGACGATGTAGTTGACATGCGCAGATCATTTGATGTTCTCCTATTCGGTAAGAGGATTTATATAAGTTCATTCATCGGCAACTGCCAAACAGCGGGGACAAATCGAACAATCTCGGCGGTTATAAATTATTGCGCAAGATTACTATATTGGTTCGGTTATTTATAACTTCCCTACTTTGAAGTGAATCAATATACAGTGAAACCGCAGAATCTCCGTTTAAAACTGTCTCAAGCATTTCCACTTGAATCAAAGAAGATGCGATTTATAAGTAGTTTCTTTTGAATGCTACTTTCAGGACATGTTGTTCCTACTGACTACGGTAAAGAATGAAACTTTAAATAGATCAACGCTTGATTTGGTTGTTTAATAATTTAGTCCACCAAAAGATCTTTCATCATTTATATGTCGTATTACAAACGAAAAATTAAAAATATTTATCAATCTTAAACTTAAAAAGGTTAATCAAATTTGTAGTGAATAAATTAAACAATATATTTATCAATTTAATTTTTCCTATGTGTTCTGTTAGCGCTTAGGAAGTTTTGATTCTTTTATATTTATCTACTTTTCAAGTTATCCTGGAATTTTATATTCTATGTCTAATTTGTAAAGGAACAGAATTAGTGGATAATTGTATTGCTATTATTTAATATGTATATTAAATTTCTCCTTTTTCACCCTACAAACTTCAATATTTTCTTACTAAAATCGACAAGTGCAATATTTTGTGTAACTCTTTACACATTTAATCCTAAAAATAATTTAAATAAATAATTCGTCGCGAATGATTAAATGACTATGAAGTAGAATGAAATAATATTAATCAAAATAAATCCAGAATTTAATATTAATGTTCGAGTTTTTTTAAAAAAGCTCTGTTCGTGCCAATCGCTATTTTAATAGCGCCCAAAAACATTTAATTTTAATAACTCCTATTATTAAACAATAAGTAATGAATTTATCGTACTGCAAGATGCGTTAATTACACGTTTTTACGGCGAACATCGAATGTCATGTCCGTTAGTTCTGGACTGATACATGAGATTCCACGAGAAATATGTCACTGGCCAGGCTCTTCATGTTGATACTCGTGCTGAGGTTGGTGGTCTAACTGGAAAGATTATGTCCTTAAATCCACACGCGGATCGCCCACTCACTTACTTTGAGTATGTTATTAATTACTATTATTTCGAAAGTAAGCTCCAGGGTAAATCCAAAAAGAATATTTTACAATCTCTCAATGCAAGTAGTGGTCATTGTTAATCAGAGTTAGTAATATATGAACACTGTATAATTCGCTTGTAAATATCTTTAGAAGAAAATTTCACATAAATGGAGATTAGATATACGTTACTTATTTTATTTTACATAATTCTATTGGATCCTAATTATGAAATTTTCAACACATGTACCACACTTACGTAAGAAAAAAATAGAGTTCCGAATATATTCAAGTTTAAATAAACGTTTAGGTGATATTAAACTTATTATCTCATAAAACCTTGACAATTATCATATACCATAAAAGCTCATTCCAACAGCTTTAACCAAACTCTACTTTTTTGAACATTTTTGACTTATTTACGACGTCTTACAAAACTGAGTGACTAAAAAACCCGAAAAAAAATTTTTTGGTCACTTCATGGCTATAGCAGAACCTACAAATTTTATTTTAATCATTTAACCTGAATCTGCATTTATTTTCGTTAATTACAACACATTTTTGGCTATTCCATCTTTTATTCAGAACTCCTTTAAATTCTATTCTCGTTCCTACTTAATGCGATTTTATACTATGATTGTCATTAAGTGGTGTTTTACGCTTGGCAGGCTCTGGAATTGAATCCTTCGGACAAGAACGCGTTGGTGGCGCGTAGCAAGTGTTACCTTCTCCTGGGACAGCCGCAGCTTGCACTGCAGGACGCCGAGACAGCTTTAGCGGGGGACAAGTCATTTATTCGAGGTAATAAGAACATTAAGCTTACCCTCTTTTACGTAGTCGCTGTTGATGTCTTCCGCGTAACAAGAACTGCATAGTCGTGATGGAAAATTATGTGTATTGACACAGCTTTGCGGTTTACAAATATATTGCTTCTCTTTCTTCATAAGCGACTAGCTTTGATAAAGTAATCCTTGAAAAATACAATAAATAAGTAAGAATTAGTGAATGCTGTTGTAGTGTCATTACCTAACATGGAGTATCAAAATTATAAATGTAACATTGCAGTTTTCTGGTAGATAACGTAATTTATATATTAGAGCTTGATATTTACGTTTCTGTTCCAGCGTTTTGAAAGTATGTTTATATATTTATTACTAACTTCGTTTTGAAATGAAACTTCTTACGCAGTGGTTGAATAACTTCGCGTGTTGTTATGAGTGTAACGTAAAGGAAGAATTTATGAGTACCTCAGTGCGTATTCTAAAGATACTTTCTTCGGCCGTAGCGGCTGCTTGGCGTATTTAACACGCTCAAAATTAAAAATGAAGATTCAGACCCTTTCTTATTTGACCAGCCACTTATTTACTGTTGAGACCGATTGTAAATATTATTTTATAGTTGTTGCGATTAAAATTTTTTTAACTAATTATTTTATAACTGCTAAAATATCTATTTCAGCCATTTTCACGAAAAGCATCGACTCTATATTTAAATAAATAAATAAGTGAAGAGACATGATCGAAACTTTATGTTATACATTTTGACTGATAGTACTTAAACTACGATTCGGCGTTTGTGCATACTAGCGCCAAATCTGTATCAGGCCGATCACTTTCTGAAATATTTTTAATTGTTGTGTTAGTCTCCTTTAGTGAAAAAGGGTCATTCTTTTCTAATTAATGACTACTTACTTTACAATATAAGACTTCTTAATTTTTGTTGGCATACTCTAGCCCAGAATATTTGGATCAAGGTTTTATTATTATTTGATATATATTGTAATGACCATCAATATAGGTAATGAAAGGATATTATAAATTATTTAATATTTGTATTGTCATTGTAACATTGTGACCCGGATATTTTAGGAAACAGTCAGCATTGCGTAAGAATGTGGAGTGTTTCAGACGGTATTATTGTTAGCACATCGCTAACAATAATGTTGAAAGCTTTGAAGAAATGGACAGTCTGCGATGCGAGCTGACTGGAGAAGGATGGTTACAGTCTGCAATACGAGCTGACTTGGAAAAGTTTTTTTTAGTCTCTGTGCGTGGCAGTCAGACGACTGCTTATTAGGATTGCTTGTAGACCCTGGTAATGAGTCTGCATATAAAAGTCGACAAGTGAAATTCGTTTATCGAGGTTGTTGGTGTTTGCAATTGAAGGAGACATGTGTAAGTTTTGTAGGAAAACTTGTACTGGTTGTTGTTGGTCTGATTTTAAGGGTAAAATTTATCGAGAGTTAAATCGAACTGATATTTGAAAAGTGTAATTGCATTTTCCTTGCTGTCGACATTATTACTGATCGCCGAAATATTTGTAAATCAAATGAGGATTCTCTGTGGTGTGATAGAGCTTTAATCGAATTTGCTGTCTTAAGTTGTGTGGAAAGTGTAATACTATGGAATGTTTAATTAAAGTCATTAAAATAATGTGTGATCTAAACTCAAAAGTGAGAATAATTGGTGAAGTGAAAGATTTAGCGTGATACGAGAGCTGCTTCGATGCTTGGTATGTACAAAAATCTATTGTAAACCTGGTATAATTCCTTATCGTCAGATTTCTTATGGCAGTTTCGTAGTGCAATTTCAAGTACATTCATTTCAATATTTCGTAATATTTTATAAATTTCGCGGGTTCCTATTACTGTTTGACGCCCGATAAGCGACCTTGAAGGTTTCTAGATTCTCATTAAAGACGTGACATTCAAATAGAAAAATTTTGTATACAAACTAATTAAATTTAAATTGTAATAAATTTTATGTGTTTAAACTTTGATTTGTTAGTAATTATTTCATTTATCATATCCGTCAATAGATAATAGTTCCTTTTTTTTAGGGCAACAGGCTACATGAGGGTAATCCACTTTGGGCAACTCCCCTTTAATAGCATAGGAAAGGATTTGAAAGGGGGGATGCGGAAGGGTGGAGGAAGGTAGCCAAGGGTTACTAGGGCCCCCGGGCTATAGTTTAAGGATCCTACCCGGCATTCGCCTAAAGAAATGCAAGGAAAACCCTAGGAAAACCTGCATCGGATAGGTCGGGCATTGGGTACTTGTGCCACGCCCTTCCGATAGCGGGAGAGGAGTTTGCTGTGGGGACGCAGCATTCCCTTCTCCGTGCCTCGACCAGTTTAGGAGGCAGCTGGCCGACTATTCCAATGGGAATAGCGAACAACTCTTACCGTATACCCAAGGTCTGTGACCCCGGAACATACACCTCTCAAAACAGGCCGAGGTGCCTCGGCTTGTGGGAACCTTAGTTCAAAAACGGAGAGAAAAAGGCATACCCAAAGGTAGCCCCTTCGTATCTCTCCTAAAATGTTCTGCCTGCGAGAGAACATCCCTCGCAGGTATTGCCTGCGAGAGAATAGTCCTCGCAGGCCTCCTTAGATAATAGTTCCTTTTGATGAATTGTTTAAATAATTTCTATTTCCATAATTGCCTATCCCATTAATTAATTGGGTCTTCGATTTATCCAATTTGTTTATTACTATATATATATATATATATATATATATATATATATATATACATTTTTATAAAATTAAATAAATATGTTTCATTTTCCAGCCATTTTCCAGAAAGCAGAAGCCTTGTACCACCTTGGAGACTTTGAACATAGTCTAATGTACCACCATCGGGGCCTTCGGCTTCGTCCAGAGCTTGATGGATTTAGGCTTGGTGTCCAGAAAGCACAACAAGCTATTCAGAACACAATAGGCAGTATGTTATTATAAAATACATTATTAATTTTTCTATAGTTTTTGTATTAATAATTAATACTTAATCCTATAGAAGCAAAAATGATGTCCAGTCCAGAGCTTGAGTCACAACACTTAAATGGTAGTGTCAGAACGTTAGACACATCTGATAGCAAACACAGTTCGTCTGCTAGGAGCCGCCCTGTATCAAACACTAGTAACAAGCAAGAACGACGACTACTTGGTGAGCTGTGTGTGGATAAGGAATACCTAGAGGACTTGCTAAAAAATCCAGGTAATTCATAAATGTTTCTTAAAATTGTATATTAAGTGCTAAAAAATTACCTTAATCTGGCATATTGAAATAATAAATTGTAATATAGAAACTCATCCTTCATTATCCCAACTGTTATCAGAAATGATTTATAGTTTTAGGTTCACTGCTAGAAGAATGAATATTAATATGAATACTTATCGTAAGAATACATTAGTATGATACCATGAATATTGGGTCCTTGCAACTGAGCACGTGACCCCTAATTCAAAAATATTTAAATATACAGGGTGTAACAAAACTTGACGTCAAAATTTCATGAAATGATTCCTCATATTGAGAGAACAAAAAAGTGTAGTACACCATTGGCCCGGAAATACATATTTACAGAGTGGCTCGAGTTTTTACGAATGTTATTGTATGACGACATGCCTTGTTGTCTGGACTAAAATATGACATGCTGGTTATGATATTTACTGGAGGAAACTTGAACCTATTGGACTTTTATTTTTCGGGGCATCTAAAGTCTTTTCTGTATTCAACTGCTACGGATGTTGTACTAACTCTCCATGCATGCATTGTGGCAGCCTGTCAGACACTACGCACTACACCTGGCATTTTTGAACGTGTTCGAAACTTAATGTGAAGAAGAGCAGCTGCCTGTATTCAGTCAAAAGGAGGTCACTTTGAATATTTTATGTATGTGAACAGAACGCTCCAACCAGTCAGTTGAACTTCATACAAACCGATCAGATACGGAAGTTAGGATAAGTCTGTAATTATGCATTTTCGGTCTCTCGTTCTCCTACACTTTTTTATTTTTTAAATATGAGAAATCCTGAAATTTTGCCGTCGTGTTTGGTACACATTGTATATAATTAGTATAATAAATTAATAGGTAACTATTCATACCATATGAGAGCAATTATAATCATACAAAGGCTAGTTCAGCATCATTATTTTGATTCTTGTCATTGATCTACAACACATACAGCTGAATAATATATTCAAAAATACTACATTAAAATACTGAAATAATATGTGATAAAAATGTGAAAATTTTAACGTTTGACATGTTTATAAGTAATGTCCAAAATTATTTGATTTTTTTCAGATATTAAGTGCTTACATCAAGATGCAGCAAATCATATAGTATTACATGCTGAAGAAGGAATTGAATTTCTCAAAACAAGACAGGAGTTTTGGAGGCAGCAAAAACCTAATAAGCCTTCTATAAAAAAGAGCAAAAAGTTATAGAATAAAATTAGGATAATTAAGTTACTTAAATTTAAGTAAATTTAGTGAGATCTCTAATAATGATTCTATTTTTATACAACTAAACTTATATTATTTCACTTATCCAAGTCGAATTTTGATGATAGTATATTTTAACTGTTGAATACTGTGTTTTTGTTAATTTCTGCGAATACGATTATAAATAAATTATGTAAAGTTTTAGCTAGATAATACCTAATAAATAGTCTCTATAAATTATTAAATTATTTGGATTTCAAATCTTTTATGAGTGACAATTTGCTTATTATAATCAATTAAATCTATAACAGCAATCGGAATATGTTTTATTATAATTTATTATAAATTTGTGTGTAAATAATGCCTGTAATATTAGCATGTAATTGCATTGTAATACATTGTCAATAAAGTATCGCTTAGTTAGGACAAAACGTGTATGAGAGAAGCAAACCTTTGTATCCATTAGCACATCGCTATATGCCTTAGTTAAGACGTTCTCATATCCGTAGACAGTCTCTGTGAAATCTTTGTTTATCCATGGACGTTGAAAATCTTTGTCGAGAAAAACTGGTTTTAAGTTTTATTAAGCCATCACCATTCAGAGGGACAAAACTGTAGGTTTTCCACGATTATTAATCAACGAACTTACCTCATAATGTTATTGACAGAACACTTGAGCGGCCTGCCTTGAGGGGAAGGTATATGTAATTTCTAATGCCATATCTTTTATAAAGAATTATTTCGTTTAGCTTAAAAGTTTTGAATTCTATACTCCAGTTCCAAACACAATTAAATATCTTCATCGTCTCGAAATAGCTATGAAATATGATCGAATTGATGAAAATGGTGTTTTTTACAGTATATATATATATATATATATATATATATATATATATATTATTTAACTATTATTGGATTAAATACAGACTATAATACTACTGCACACAGCTGTTTAAATTAAACTTCCTTAAACATTATTTCAAAATACACAGATTATGACGAACATACTTATTAAGAAGGATATTTTACATTCAAATTATCTGATGAACTCATGTAACGTTTCTAATTCTGCGGATGATTATGAAGGATGAATCACCATGTTTTGACGGTTTTCTACTTAAATGAGCAAGTTTTTGAAGATATGACAATTATTTTGATTCTTGTATTTTCATAAAGAAGAATAAATATGAATATTTGGGTTACTGTCATGGCTTCCGTTATTATCTCTTCAAATGTTAAGAGCCTTAATGTCTCTTGGTCCGTTTGAACGTAACATTAATTTTCTTCTTCGGTTCATTTAATGAAATTCGTTCGACATTAAGTTTAAAGTTTTCTGCCCTGGAATTTTCCTCTTGCGTATTAGTTTTCGCAATTGATTGTGAACCTGATGTTCCTCTTGAGACAGGTCAAACAGCCGTAAGAAGAAAAAGACACGATAATATTTAGGTCGAGTAGTCTTTTTGTGTTTTATAGTTAAACACTTCTTACTGGAACACTATTATTTATTTCAGGTAATATAATTATTGACGAGTTTAATTATTGATAAATATCGTAAGCTTATGATATTTCACTTATTAATTAAAATAATCTATGTTTCCTTTTTCATAAAATTGACATCGCCCCTGAACGGTCCTGCGCCACAACCAATTTTTAGGGATGAAAATTTAATTCTTCAGGAAGAGCCTCACAGAACGAGCTGACAACCCAACAGCAGCTGAAGGGATCGCAAAACAGAAAGCCTTACAATGTCAATGTTTTGTGGTGATCTTGCTGTTCGTGGAAGCCCAGAATATTTTTTTCTTCAGATCAGCAGTTTCCCTGAAGTTTTTTGCCCATGAAACAATCGACTACTGGTCAGGAACACGACCATGGGGCGTAATATTGAAATGCGTACGGAATGCTCGTTCCGTGGCGATGATTGAGCGACCATTAGAAAAGTATGCCTCGACAATGAACGCGCGCTCCGCCTTCGTCCAGCCCATGATGTTAAATAAACCAATCGGAACTACAACTTTACGACCCGTTCTCTGGAACGTGGCTACCCTCACCCTCCTCGGAGAAACCATCGCTTTAGGGTGCCAAATACGAATAAGCAAGTTGCGTATTAAAATAGAGAATAATGAACAATAGATACAGTCTTAAGAGTTGCTTTATACATTATCATGCATTACAATACTTACGTAAGTAGTATTCACTTTCATTTTTCTTTGTGAAATGTACTTGTGCCGAAAATTTTATTATGATAAAGTCATCAGTTTTGAATTTTCTTGTTTAGATTTCGAGTCGTAGTTAGTTACAAGTTTCGCCTTATTGTTTCATTACTAGAATTTAACGAAGAATCAGTATACTTTGTATTAAGACAGCTGGTTTCCTCTTAGTGCTGTAATAACATTGCTTTGGATTGCACAGTCAATAAGGAAAAGTGGAAGCTAATGAGCTGCTGACGGGGCAAGTCGTTATTGCCTTTTAATCTTCAAGAGGACAGGATAAACAAATTACACACGCAGAGATGATTTTTCCCAGAAGAAATTTTTATGAATAGTAACACCAAACGCTTCTGTTTTACGAAACTTTAATTGCTTTCGAAATAGCGTGAATTTCTGCATTTAAGATGTAGTTTAACTTCCAATTTCGAATATATTAAAGCATTATGAAAACTTTGTTGGTACAATTATAATAATTCTTATTTTTATCATTATTAGAAAAATTGTTATTTAAAATAATAATGTTGTTGAATATTCGTATTGGATTAATTATTTATGGGATCATCATGTACTGTCTAAAGTTTGTTTGATTTATAACAACAGGGTTTATAAACATTGGTCATTAAATTGTAGTAGAAAAATCATAAATTTCTTTTATTCTACTTATGTAACAGTAATTCATAAGAATTGCTTTATTTTATATATTGGGCATACTCAAGTCATAATTTAAAGTTGGATCTATGAAAAAATTCTTAAACTCTTAAAGAGACATTCTTATTTGTGATATGCCATTTTAATAAAAGAGATCTTATTTCAAACAATTTCAAAAAATAATTACATGAAATAGCCAAATACTGACAAAATTAAGTGATGATATAAACACTACACTACGTTTCTGGGATCCTTGTTCCTTTCGTCAGGTGTCTGGAAAAAACACGAAACAAGAGCACAATTACAGTTGACAAACTCAAAAGCTTTTGAAATTGTCAACAATTAAGGAGGTGAAAATACTCCCAGTTTCTTAAGGTATTAAAAAATTATAAGAAGAAGTAACGGTACTCCTCGTACCGTAAAGGAGTATAAATACTCCCAATATCTTAAAAGAGTCATAAAAATCCCAGAATATTAAGAGAGAGAAAATACTCACGGTACTTTGAGGAAAGAAAGAATAGTTCCAGTATAATATATATATATATATATATAATCAGCAAGTAATGAATATTATTCCCAATCCATTAAGAGTAAAAAAAAATCCCGGTACCTTAAGGTAGTCATTAAAACTACTTAGACCTTAAAGTCATTCAAGACATCATATCAATATAATAATAACAATATATGGCGCATTATCCTCATCATGGCTGTACTACTCGTGTACAGTCTTGGTCTCTCGACATAAATTTAACGAATGTTTGGGAACAGAAACTAGGAAGCCAAAATAAAAAGTGTCACACCCACATATTCCTCTTTCCCATCAGAATGGAACTATTTATCTGACACAAACATTCCGTTAACATTAAAATCTATAATGACACAGCAACTTTTCTCTCGGTTTATGAATAATCATTCAGCATCTTCTAGTGTGACAACGTTTATTTGAAAATTACTTAAAGTCTATAAAACAATGTGTGTCTTTAATTTCCTTGTCAGAGCAGCGAGGCTGAGCCAGCGAGCGAGTGTCAGGACAGTCTGGCTCTTCCTCCTTCACCATGTGGACATTGCTACTCTCCAGCGCATTTATTTTCGCTTCCGCACTGGGCCGTGAGTACAAGTCACTCATTATTTCTGTCGTCCCACATTATAATTAATAGTTTACCATCGAAGTCTCTGTAAAGGAAAGCTTGAACACTGGGAAGCTGAATCCCAGACCTTGACGTTTCCTCGTATAGACGCGAAAGTAATAGCAATATTAATTCCCGTCGGTTATAACGTCGATTTTCTTCTAGGAAATCATATTTGTGTTATGTGCGAACAATCTAAAAACGATTTATTACTGCATTTCAATATGGTGTTAATTTTAAATTAAAGTAATGTAAGAAATCTTCAGTGGAAGATGAAATTGGAAAATATTTAGTGTTTTCCACATGGTATATAGAATAGTTTAAGGCTGTGTAATGTGTCAAGATTGTTCACGTATAATAATATACATTTCTTAAAACTAGTTGTATGGTATAATATTCCTTGCAGAAGGTTTACATGTACTCTACACCTAATTTCATGAATTCGTTAATCAAATAGAAGTAATTGTCGAGGAAAAACATAGTTCGAATTTAATTTAATTTATAAAATTAAAGTATTAATATACAGTGGTTTTCCTTGAATGCATAATTTGTTTTTCCCTGTAGTATTTAAATATTGTATTCCTGGGCTATTTGTGAAAATATTCGAAATAGGCCTACTGAGGTTTTAGTGTAAGAATGCCATTTTTTAAAAGTTCTGTTGAAAATACTTTACACGTATTTTTAACAACAATTTTTTTTTCAGAACTTATTGGAAAATTTTACTTTATGTCAATGACATATTAAAGTATATTGAGTAAAACAATTTTCAAATGCGTGAAATTGGCATTAGTCCAGCAAAATATGTGTCTAAGCTTAATTCCTGTGAAAGGGTTTGAATAAAGGAACAAATCAGTGTGATAACAGGGAAATTAAAGCTCGGAAAGGGTAGAGAAACTTTTTGAAGTGATAAACAAGGGATATTTAAATTACCATTTTACCGTATCAATACGTAAATTGTGTGTAGAGATAACAATAGGCAAACAGATCAATATAAGTACAAAAGTTGTGCTATCCTGAATATATTTATGCTGCATATATTTATTCAATAACAATTTTTTTCCTAAAGTAAAATATTTTAATGTTGAACAGAGTGTTTAGAGCTTCAATAATTCGCTATTGGGAAATGCAGGTGTAACGATTTTTGAATTGAGCACTTGATTGTTCTTAAATTTTGTCTGGATACCTTATTTGAAACTATCTGGAACAAAAGCCCACTGACCCCACCTCCCTTACCATTTAAACACTTGCTCTTCTGCTTTCTAGAAGCGAAAGTATTGCACAACTAATGTACCGTTAGTGACTTGCTTCAGACGAAGACACAAACTTGTTTTGTGTGTGTACTACTAGTACTGAAACATATTAAATGGCTCTATTATTTACGAATTAAAAGTTTTGCAAAGTAATATAGAACAAGTAGGCCCTAATATCAATGAACCTTAGTAAATATTTTACGAGTAGATGATCATTGATGGGAGAGGGATTGTAGAATGAATGGTTGATGTAGAAAGAGAGGAAGGGAGAATAATAATCACACATTTCATTTTCTAAAATATTGTCTTTAACGAACTTAAGCTAACTTTGTGAAGAAATAACTGTCTCCTAATATAAAGTATAATTACCCCATAACTATACCCTATAAATTATATAAATATCTTTGTCATGTTAGTTTTAGAAGTTTTATTTTATTATAATAATAATTTTAAAAAATGTATTAATTTAATTGAAATAAAAATTGTTTTTTAGTTTTGGATTTTTTAAATGTTGCATGGAAATTTATTAATGATTAAAACCATTGGACCACTTGAGACCATACTGGGCTCTTTTATGTATAAATTGACAGTCTTTTGTAAAAGTGATTTTTGTTTATCTGAATTCATTGTGAATAGATAACTATTAGACAATTGAAGATTTTCCCAGTGTTAATTGTAGATAAACAGTTCTCGGCTTTCTCCACTTGAGAAAGATGGCAGAGTATGCCAGTGAAACGTCATGGCTTAAGCATATAACCCGGGTGGAAACCCAAGAACTGTTCATCCATTTATATATCTGTATACAAGGAAATGAAAATATTGGTAATCTAATAAAGATATATTTTATATTTATGCCTAAAAAATACAGTAAATATTTCTCTTAATTCCCATGCCATGGTGAACAGAAAATTGGAGAAAGGTCTTGGCTTATGTAAAGTACTAAAAAGAGATCAGAACCGTTTGTGGTAGAGTATCATATAACTAATCAAAGGAATGTAACGGATACTGTTTACTTGCTGTATCTCTAGTTCTTGTGTTTTGAATTTTTTTTATCACAATGGAATGAGCATTTTACCAGTTTACTGGCTTGTTAGCAGAGAATGTGGGCATATCATTTCTACTATGACTAATAGAGATATCATAACAGTTTTGATAGTTTTTGGTAAATAAGTAACATTAATAAGAACAACTCAAATTGAAGATTGAAGTACCTGTTTGGTTACATAACTAAATTTAGAGTAATAATTATGAGAAAATGCAGTTTGCTTTCTATTTGAAAAAAAACCTAATAAATTTTTGATAGTATGTTTTGTGGGTAAGTGCGCTACACACCTTGGACAATTGATAGAATTTTTGCACAAATATGTTGATACAACACTTTTCTGAAACAACATATTTAAAACTTGTGGTACTTTTCTTTTGAGTTATGTACATTATAAATTTTAAAATTACTTGTGATTCTTTTTATAATACATTTCTTACTATATCTTTTTAATATATTTAATTTACCATTTGTATTCCAATATGAATGAAATGTTTTAATATATCGGTGAGCTATTTAAAATATTTTCTTCTTGCAGTATTCAAAATTTGAATCACTTCTGTACTCATGTTATAGAAATTAATTTGTGTGTGTCTGAAATGTTACATTACATATTGTGTCCGGTAATTAATTTCTTCCACTAGTCAAATTCTTTAAAAACAAATGTAAGTTATTATGAAATAACAGATACTTTTTACTCCTTACACAATTATTGAAATTCTCTTTCCTATGGTTGGAATTGCACTTTACCTAATTTGTAGGTATTGTTTTGTTTAACAAATAATTTTATGAGTTGCAATTATGTTTTCAAGATAAATATTTAATTCTTAAAATGAAAATATGTTTCTCAGTAATGATTCCTGTTAGCAGAAAACAGATGCGTTACACCAAATCAACGTTATGGTGTATGTGTACCTCTGTCATCCTGCACATCATTAAGCAATCTTCTGAATCAGCCTCGGCCACCAGGAGCATTGGATTATGTTAGAAATTCTCAATGTGGATCACAAGGACTCTACATATATGTGTGCTGCCCTGATCAACCCAATACACAACAGCGTCCACTGCAACAACCACAGCAACAACCACAACAGCGCCCACAGCAGCGCCCACAGCAACAACCACAGCAGCGCCCACAGCAACAACCACAGCAGCGCCCACAGCAACAACCACAACAGCGTCCACAGCAACAACAGCAGCGTCCACAGCAACAGCCTCAGCAACAACCACAACAACAACCACAGCAGCGTCCACAGCAAAACCCACAGCAAAGACCCCAGCAAGGAACAATGTCTGCAAGACAGCATCCAAATTTAAGACTTTTACCATTAGATGTATGTGGTTTTGATGATGCCAACAGGATAACTGGTGGTAATGTCACGGAACTTAATGAATTCCCATGGATGGCACTTCTGGCATATTCAAAGCCTGGTAAGTAATTTAATATAAGAAAAAAGAATAAATTAATTATAGTTCTGGAATGTACTTATTATTTTAATATATTTTAAAGGAGCTTATTTAATAGTTGTACAAAAATTCAGTATGTATTAATCAAGTTTTAGAAAACACTAGGCAGTATTTATTGGAAATTAGGTTTCATCTGAAGGACAGGAGAGAGTGGTTGACTCATATTAAACTGAGAATTAAAGTTAGCATGCCAATTAGAAAGGAATGTTTCAAATTTTCAAAGATGTAAGCCAACTTTCTCAATACAAAATAGGGTCCATCTTGTGTTGGCAGTCTCTTTTGGAATAATTGCTTAGCCTGATAACTTTCCTCATTAAACTGGAAAAAATTTAACTGATAACATTGTATTCTCTTTGACAATTCACATTATATATAATTAATATAAATGTGTGTGAACATAAAGCTAAGTCTAAATCTTGGGCGCAGAAAATAAATAAAGACTACATGGTCCCTAATACTCATTTTTGTAGAAATTAATATAAAAATGATAGCAGTGAAACTATCTATTCCTCATTTTTCTAATTCATTCCACACTTATAAATTATTAACCTTAAACATGTAGTGCCACCTATGTATATAGCTAAATCTTTCTTTCTACCACAGTAAAATCATATTTATTGAAGAAACCACACTCAAAGTATTATATGAAATGTTCAGTGATGGGGAAGGAGGAACTAATTGTGAGTAACAAATTGCAATATTGGTATGTCCTCATGGCAACACCGCACTTCACTTTCAGGTAAGCCACAACCTATCTCTCTTTCCTTTCCATACCAATATTGCAATTATTTTTTACGATGTCATATCCTTATATATATATATATATATATATATATATATATATATATATATATATATTTCTTGGAATTATAAGATTTGCTTGATTTAAAGTTGTTCTAAATAATATGAATGGTAATTTATTTTACTGCAGGTAACACTCGTACTGATTTCTTATGTGGTGGATCACTCATCAGCAAGCGCTATGTGATCACTGCATCACACTGTATCAATGGAAAAGGACTAGGTGATTATAGATTGTAAGTAACATTGTTCTCATGCTTGATGTAAATTATCACTTTTGCCTCAGTTTTTCTTTTTACTTAGTTTTAATGAAATTGTTTAGTAACATGCATAAATTAAGAACATGGGGATATTAGTTTTTATTTTATAACATTTGTACATTATTACTTCAGTTAACATTATTAATTCAGTTAACTGTTATTTCAAATTATCTTCCACATCATATGAGTAATTTTAATTTTAGGTGATCAGTTTAATTTGTCAGCAATATTTATTTTTTTCTCTTTAAAAATCAAAAGTATTTAATTGCACAGACAAAATTTTTAATATTTTTGTTTAAAATTAGGAAATAACAAATCAAAAGACATCTATTTATAATGATAAAATTATAAAAATACAGTAGTATTATCAGATATATATATATATATATATATAACACATTAAGATAGGAAAGAGAGACAGCGATGCAGACTTACCTGAAATCAGTAGATGGTCCATTCTGGCATAGGAGGAATTTCAAATTTTCCAGGGCCTTAGCACCCTTTGTCAGGAAGGAACATCTGAACTGTTTGCCAGGCAGACCAACTATTGATTTCAGGTAAGTTGGCATCACTGTCTCTCTTTCCTATCCAAATGTGCATTTAATTTGACCTCATCGCATTTTTCTGTTATATATATATATATAAACATGATATTCATTGATATTTGTTCAAATGATATTAGTTGGAGTACAAAGTCTCACAATGTGTGAATAACATTCTCAGAGTGGGTGTGCGTCTGGGAGAATGGGATCAGAATACTGAAAAAGATTGTGTTGAATTGATAGAAGGAGAAACTTGGTGTGCTGATCCACCTCTTGACATTGGAGTGGAAGAAGTCATTCCACATCCAAACTATGATCCAAATAATAATGATCGGTTAAATGATATAGCATTAGTACGTCTCATTAGTGATGCACCTGTTAAAACTGGTTTGTATCTATATGAATTATTTTTATTAAGTACTACATAAAATATATCATGAGAAAGTACAAGTCTAACATAGTTTCGTATTAAGAATATTGATCTTTTTAAGTGCCATTTTCAATGAGCATTACACTTCAAAATTTATTGCTCAATTTTCATTCTGTACAAAATACAATAGAAAAACAGTATAATTGTCAGTTAAACCATTAGAGAATTACAGACAGTGATGTAATTTAATTATAATTACATCTTAATGGCTTGGAAGGTTAAATTGTACAGATATGTAGAGGTGAAGTAAGTAGGGAATGGAACAAAGTTTGAAAATATTTTTGTGTCATCTTTGCCACACTTCAGAAATACCCCATCAAATACAGAATTAATGTAATCTTTATATTTCTACAGCAGAACAAGAGTAATATCAGTAATATAAAAATCCAATAGATATATACAAGCAATGATTAATCAGCACACAGATTTTAATTTCATTTCATGAGCCATGAATGTCATGTTTATCTTATTGTTTTTGTATACTTTTCATTGACTTATCTTGACATTGATAATCTTATTGTATGCTTAATTAATTGTTACTTGTCACAATGATAACATCTGTTTTGTATGTGTTTGGATATTTTTTATTTCTTGAATGTACATTAAATTTTGCTTTACGGGTGGAAAAAATTACATCATTGTTTACTTTGGCACTAGATGTCGCAGTACACAAAATATGATAGTGTGAATTAATAACTAATTGACAGAATCACTATGAAAAGGGTAGCTGATCTTAAACAATGTAAAAATATAAGAGACAGAAAGATTTGTGCTTAAATCTGTATCAAATATTACACTTGACGTTCCATTAAGTTGTTGAAATGAAATGGTTGAAATGTATTATTTCTTACTGGGACTACTTGGCAGTGGGTAAAATTAATATTAATAAATATAGGTGTTTTGGGAAACACACCAATTCTTTGTATTAATTATCATACTACATATTCATTGTGACTGTAGGCTTTCCACAACTTATGTGATATGTGCAAGATATGAACACTAAAAATTATAAAATTAAGGGAAATTCCATATATAAATTAGCAAGATAATTACAATTTATTTTAATTTTATAGTTTAAAATACTCTCTTCATACCATTTGTTTTTAAGCAAATACTTAAAAATGAAAACTCCTTCGATATTTTCTGACCCTACCAAAACTTTATTGATGTTTGAAATTGATGTAAAAAATAGTTTACAACTATTCCAAATAACTTTACACCTTGATTCCTAAATTAAGTTTTTCCTATTTCATCACACACTTCTGTCTCAACAATACCATAACCTTCAAAGCCATTTTCACAGAACAGAATGCCAACACACCCTGTGTAAAAGTTCAACTATCATCAACTTCAGCATTCAGTAGTTGTCTTCCCTTAATGCATAGGGACACTTTGCTTTTGCTAAATTCTCTGCCTATTGAAGATAAACAGAGCTATATTTACTTGTCAAATTTTGTTTTCATTTGAAACTTGTGCTAAATATTTGCTTTATCCATAAATTCCTCATAAATATCACCTACTGACTTACAAAACTGTATGTCTAATATAAATATTGATCAATATAATTTATAATTAATTAAATATATATTGATTAAGATCAGTAAGATTAAATTTAACTACTTTAACAAAGAAATTATGGAAAATTTTTATTATCATGAGATCTCATGAAATCAAACTGATGTATTTTAATAATACATTGAATGTGTCTGGGAAGGGAAAATATATGTTGCAATTTATTTTCATATATATATATATATATATATATACACATACATATATATTTGTTCACTTATTTTAAGTATGTGGGAACCCATTTCATTAGCAACAGTACAGTTCTATATTTCAAGTCCTAAACCTTATGTATCTTAAACTTTATTAAATAATAATTGATAATTTATCTTAGTTTCCAAATGAATTTTAAACTTTTATGTGTTTTTCAGATTTCATTAGAACAATTTGCTTGCCTGTTAATCAATTTGCAAGAAGTAACTATATTGGAGCAAAATTGATAGTAGCTGGTTGGGGTAAAACTGAATTTGGTAAGTTTCCATATTCTGTAAGTCCAGCAAATATATATAACACATTTTGATAGGATAAAGAGACAGCAAAGTCCACTTACCTGAATTCAACAGTTGGCCCAGTCAGACTGAGTAGTAAATATATTTCAAATTTTCAGGCCTGAGGCCCCTTTGTCAGAAATGAAGGTCTGAACTGTGTGCCAGTCAGGCACAAATTCATATATAAATATACACACAACACACACACACACACATTTACATATGCAAGAAAAATTTGTGAAGTTGGACAGCTGTGGATTTGTGAAGTGTCAGGAAGTTGTGAAGCTATGAAGTAGTGCAATTGATTGGAAGTTGTGTAGCCATTGAGAGAAGGAGAAGTTGGACAGAAATGTAGAAAGAACTAAGTAGAATGAGTGAAGTTGAGAGTGTTAGAGAAATTTGAATTGAATGAGCCCCTTATTCCATCCCATGAGAGGAAGTAAGACGACTGTGCCATTCTCTTCCTAGAATGCAGATAAATGAAGTGAGAAATTCTGGCTTTGCACTATTTGTGGAGCCGACTTGTCTGCCAGATACTGGAATAAACTGGTCAAGTATTGAAACAAAACATCTATCATCTGTTATAAAGCAACAGTTGCAAACCTTTACAAATATTTATCACCACAATATTTTGAGTCCACAACCCCCTTAACAAAATTGTAATTTTATTGTTTTTATGTATGAATATAGCCAGTAGAAATTAAAAACTTGAACAGGAAGGTAATGATTTCTTATTATTACAAATATAACTATTGGTTGTACTATTTGATTTTAGCCTGCCCTTTTTAAATATTTAATCAGAAATAAATGAAAAATTAAATTTCAATATTCTAGTATACAGTGAAGAGATATAGTAAAAAAACCTTAACAGTGACAGTAATCGATACACTACTTATTAAACATTTTCAATATTGTGATATGTTTACACAGTTGGGTAAACAAGTATTCATCTGTCTCAAAGTTTAAGACCTTATGAAACACAATTTTCATGCAATGTTCTCAACTTGTACATATCACTTAACTGCTAAAACTTCCATATTCACTCAAATTCCCACTAAGAATTTATACAAAATCATGAACCTGGTTGTAACTTAAACAGTTTTTAGACTTAAAACTGGGGTCAATAGTTTATATTTGCATACAGAGAAATAAAAATTCCTATGACTAAATACAGTCCTTATATCAACAGTTTACCACACATACCAAATTATTTGTCTTTCCTAGCTACTATACTTATATAAAATGTATGTGGTATAATACTATAGTTTATATAAGGATGATTTATTATATTCTTGTTAGTGGTTTATAAATATATTCTAGATATTAAAAATGTCTCATAAAATATTAACAAGGGCACTAAAATTTGAAAACTTATTTTCTAATTAAATTTTTATCAGTGATGTTTATTTTATTTTGTGATATAAATAAATTTGTGAATAATTTATTATTGGTTTTTAACAAATAGATATGTTTATTAGGTGATTACAGTTCAGTGAAGTTAAAAGTAGTATTACCTGTCACTGATCAACCAACTTGCCAAAAAGCATACAATGTTTGGAAACGTAGAATTGTGAATACTCAGATTTGTGCTGGAGGATCAGCAGGAAAAGATTCCTGTAATGGTGACAGTGGTGGCCCACTGATGTCTCAAGAGGGTGACCCACCACGTGGAGTCTTAGTTGGAGTAGTGTCCTATGGTCCAACAAGCTGCGGAACTGAAGGATTTCCTGGAGTTTACACATTTGTTGGAGCCTTTGTGAATTGGATTCTTGACACTATGAGAGACTGATTATAGAACAGTAAATGATGGATTGAATAAATAATAGGTAATAAGATAACTGACTCTTTAAATTTAATGTTATTTTAAAATAGTGAAAGACAAACATTATATAATTCAATTCAAATGGAAACAATTATTCAAGATATTATTTTCATGTCATATATTACAAAACATTTCATGATAATGCATATTAATATATTTTGGAGTTATTAAGGTTGGTAATAATAATTATGAACTGTTATAAATTGTTTAATTGCTGTGCAGATCATTCTGTGATGAACATAGAAAATTTCAGTTGACATGTGACCATAACAAGAAATCAGGTTCATAGTAACAAATTGCAAATAGTGTAGTCAATGTTTTAATTCTTTTATTACCATCACCAAAAATGTCATTAAGAAATGTATCGAAACAAATCTGTGTTCAAATACCATATTATGTATCACAAAATTAATTTTAAAATTTAAATTAACAAAAATTAAATTCTTAATTTAATGATAAATTAATGTCTTTATGAAGCCTTTCACTCCTTATAATTAATCAACATAGTTCTATTTTGATTTATGTAAAAAGTATTAGTCATCTGCTGAGCATAACTGAGGGAAAAACTTTCACATTAATAGAAAATGACCAGTTCAATTCCGTAATAATCAATTCATCGAGAATATCATACAAATATCAAGCTTGGTGAATAATAATATTGGGGAAAAGTTGAGAGATATCTATTTTGTGATTTCATGAACAGATGGCTAAAAACTACTTTGATAGTATTTAAAAGTTGTGTATTTAAGTAAGAAAGTAAAATACATTTAAAGTGTAGAATACAGTTTACACAGTAAAAAATTAGTGCATCAAATAGACAGCATTAGTTATTCTGGTTTATAGCTGTTCATTTGTTTTTTAAGTTATTGGGATCTGCAAATATGTATTGATGTTATATGAGTAATTAAATTATATGGTTGTGTCAGGGAGAAGGTGTTTAAATTGAAACTATAAGAATCTATCAGAGCAGCTCATTGAAAAAGCACAATAAGTTACTTGATGATGAAAATTACTGCGATATGAAATAAGAAATTAAGACTTCAACATTCACTCATATTTGTAAATATATGCAACTCTATGCCTTGGATCACCTCTCAAAATTACTCCAAGAAAAATATATCATGTTATAAATCATAATATATTTTAATAATCTTTTCATTAATTTTGTAAAATTTAATTCAAAATAACTGAAATAAAAAATTAATGAATCTCTCAATTTAACATAAAACCTTACAATCTTCTTCCAGCAAGCATGTATACTTGCATTATTGTTGTTTTAACAATTTTTTTATTTACCCTAACACAATGTTCTTGAGGAGGAGGTTCAGGACCTTAACATTTAAAACTTGTCAAATTATTATGTTTTATGTCTGATTATATGAAATAGATATTGCAGTTTATGACCAATTTCAGACAATTTATTAAAGGATTCTTTTGTCAAATAAAGAAAACATATGTAGGAGAAATATTGTACGGGGGTGGTCTGAAAAGTTTCCAACCTCAATGTGAAGATGGCAGCACTAGTAA
The DNA here is from genome assembly GCA_037074705.1 of Zhengitettix transpicula. Taxonomy (NCBI): domain Eukaryota; kingdom Metazoa; phylum Arthropoda; class Insecta; order Orthoptera; family Tetrigidae; genus Zhengitettix; species Zhengitettix transpicula. The sequence goes on from CM073592.1 coordinate 85,004,300, forward strand.
TTAAAAGTTAGTGAATTTACAGAGATGGGAGCATCGCTTGGGGAAGTGTGTAGAGTTACAAGGAGACTATGTTGAAAAATAAAAAAATAAAATAAAAAAATAATTAAAAAAATATCTTCTATCATTGTTGGGTCGGAAACTTTTCAGACCACCCTCGTATTTTCTCTGTAGCAAAGACCTGAAGAAGGTACAACCATGTAGCGTAACTTTTTTAAAAATAATTAATACACAAATTGTCTGAAATTGATCATAAACTACATTATCAATTTTACATATTAAATATTTATTCTTAGCCCGGCTACATCATCTGTCAATTTCAAGTCAGTCAGCTAGTCACCTCTGCCCCTCTTTTATATATGTATGTAAAGTAAAATTTGTGACTTTTTCTACATCCCTGAAGCTTTGCTTCTCATGAGGAGTTATGGATAATAATTCTTAACATCAGGAATGAATTATCTGATTACTAGTTGTGTTTTGCCTGAGTTGAAATTCTACTACTAACTAGTAAAGCATTTTAGTGTGATTTGGCTCTACAATTTCTATAAATATGTTTACAAATGGATAGCTTCTAGAATCCAACAGCTACCTGCTGTTCCCAGCCTAAATCAAATGTGGAAATAAAAATGAAAAATTTACATCTGGTTAAAATTAATAATTAGAAAGATAGCCAAATACCGACAAAAGAAGTGATAAACTAAAAAACCACACATTTCAGGAAGCCTAGTTCCTTTCTTCAGGTGCACCAGAAATGTTGTGTGGTATTTATATTATGACTTCATTTGTCTGTATTATCTTTCTTATTATTACAAATGTAAAAATAGCTTTGCAGCATCCAACAAGTATAACTGTATCATTAACTTGTTAATGTACCAATTTGGTTTGCCATAATAAGTGATATATAGCCTACACATTAAACTATGTTTGAAAAACATCTAGCTCAAACATATCTTGATTCGATTCTGCTATATATGTTTTGATTTATTCCTGGTCGCTGATAGTATGAGCCCTGTGTAAGTCATTATTCAGACAGATGATGTCATGATTGGCTGAATTGTTGCAGCATTAAGGACAATTATGTTTTTCCTCTAAATTAACCCCCATCCCCTTCCTGAGAATGCGAAACATTTAGGATACTCTCAACTTCTGCATTCATTTTCACTGACTACCAAGTACTTATGATGGATCTCCTTAAATTAATCTGTGATTGAAACGCTTCCTTATTGTTGACGTCACGGGACACACCTTGTGCAACCTTGAATCTCGGCGCCATGTGGAGATCGTTGCTTGCAGTTGTCTTCGTGGGATCTGCATTTTGTCGTGAGTGTAATAAAAAACCGTGCCAGGTGATTAAAGTGTGTATAATTTGAAATAAGACGTTAAATACTTTTGATAGTAAAGCCGAAATGGTAATACTACAGTCCATTAACAATTTCTTTCAATTAATACTTTTTATAGATTCAAAATATGGATTTGCAGAATATTTAGAGAATTCTTTTGGCCATCGACATTGATGACTTTGCAAACTACTGAAATTTTGATTATTAATACTTTTTCTTTGGGACTCGAGTTCACAAAAATATGGGAGGTAAATTTTTCTTGTTCATTAATTCTTGTACGACACAATTTGAATTGCAAATTTAATTATAATTGTAGGTTCAATTCGGAGATAATGTTTAACTGGTGTTTACATGGTCATCTAATCAGTGAAACGCGAAAAAATTATCAGTGAATAACGAGACTCAATATTGATTTGATTTCCTGAGGTCCATTTTTTATTGTGAGTTGTTGGGATCTACTGAAGTCTGCTGCTTTAATATTATCAGTCATGTAATAATAAAATATATAAAAACGTCTGAAAGCTGAGGTATTCGTCGCTCAATGGCTGGACAGAACTTGATCGATTCGTGTGCTTTCCCGCGTATCATCTAAAATAAACTAAAAATACAAACTTTGCTTTCAAACTGTTCTTTTGCTGATCCCAGAAATTGAGAAACGGTTTCGGAAACAGGGATGGAAAATGGTAGTTTCTTTCTTCTGTCATTTATTTCGTCAAATCCTTACTTCTGTGCCCCATCCTCGGCTCTAATTCTACTCCATTGTGATTACATTTCAAACAGTTTATCTTGTTGGGCTTTATTAAATTAATTTCATCTGCTATAAATGAAAGGAATCACTTAGAATTGGACATCTGCTATGATTGTATTCGGGACTTCGGTCTATTAGTGGTTCTTCACTTTATTCCGAGGTTAATTTCATTGGCGAATTTATTTGTGTATACTATATACGTATATTACAGTCAACTATTAGTATGCAACTTCAGTATTAATGTTTTCGGGACTTCTAATAATTTTAAACTGACAATAAATCAATGTTTGAACAGAAGTTTTCAACCATATTATTTTCAAGAAACTGTATTAGCCTCTTTGTTTGCGACACCAATATTTTGTGTTGAAAGTTAGTGATTAATAGCTTACAATTGTGTAGCATCCTTCACAAGATTTTTTAATTTGTAAAGCTCTGTTATAAAACTCAGTTATTTCTTATTGCTGCCATATGGATCACGCTATTTTCCTTAACCTGAGATGTTTAGTTTTGTAAGGATTATCTTCCGGAAGAGAGATATATCTCCAGTGATGGCTGGTTTTCCTGTTGTTGAAAAGATTGCGTAAATTATCGGTACACACTCCAGAACCGTTAAAGATGCGATTTAAATAGAAAATTTATCAGAACTTGCATAAAATAATAATAATATTATGGTATTTTGCACCGATCATATTAACGTATAGCTTAATAAATCATCAAAGTTTTTCGAGCTATAATCTCAATAAATATTAACCGTAAAATAATTCAAGTGTGTCACATAATTCAAATCGCGAGATCATTGTCGATTTGCCAAACGTTTCTTTGATTATCCCAATACCGAAAAACCTATCTACAGTTGCAACGGTAAGAAGTAGCTGAATCGTTCTTGAGGGAACGGTTGTGGAAATTAATCATGCTAGTAGACCTCCAAAATGTTTTAGCAATTTGTCTTTAAAAACTGCAGAGACAACTGAAACGCTCGTAAGTAGAGCATGTTCCTAGAAATTGTTTTTGAGATATTTACAGTAATAGGTAGTTTTATTTTTATCTATAAGGACATCAATACGTAAAACAAGATGTCAATAGATAAATAGGGGTAGACCTAATTACTTCACTTTTCCAGAAGGCTTCAATTCACAGACTTAAATTTTAATTGATTAGTATTTGTATCTGTTACTAAACCAATTTATCTTTAATTATACAAATTCAACGTTTATTCCGATTATAATCGGATAATTATCAGTCTCTATTTATTCAAAATCATGTCATTATTATTATTATTCAGTTTGAGGTCTTTTGAAGAAAAGACGAGTGAATCAGTTAATTTTAAGTTCCGATTTTGACCATTCCAGTTCTCGGAATACATGATCACAGATTAACAGTGTTATGAGCAGTGTTTTAGATGGTTTACTATACCAGGTGAAACGTTTTGTAATCTTACTTCACCTTCGCTTTCGCCTTACGTGGACATTAATCCATTTCTTGCATTAAATGATTGTATATAAACGTTGCCGATGTACAATTTTCTCTTATAAGTGAGTGAAAGATTTATTATTCCTCGAATGTAAATATTTTGTTGTCAAATTCCTCGTAGTTCCGAAGGGTTTCAAAAGTTTTTTACACAGCACCTTTTTTTATTCTTGATATATTCCCATTCACCATTGTTACTTTCCTATTATTGGTAAATTTCAATCACCTACGCAAGTCTGTATATATTCCGGTAATTATTAAAAATTGATTGGAAGATGGAGTATTTTCTACACACCAGCGTTCTCAGTGTAAACACCCTATCGTAGTTTTATTAACAGAAAGAAAGTCGCTATTTCTGTGCTTAGTTTATAGCGATAATACAATATCTCTTTTTTTCTGAAAATTTTAATTTGATGTGGGAAATAATGAATAATTTAAACCTTTGTGAAACATCAATTAATAATACAACACATCTTAATGTAGTTAAAATTAGATAATTGATAAATAAAAAAATTTGCAATATTTTTACTTAAGTTATTTTTCAAGCATTTAACCAAAGCATTGCTCAAAGTGTGATACTCATCCAAGAAATATCTTGAAATCGCTAAAACATCGTACTCGTCAAAAACAAAAATAATTGACATACATATAAAGTAAACAATCAGCAATTAACACAATCAGGCTATTTCATCCAATATTCCTGAAGTAATACTCACAGGATATCTGAATAAAACTTAGTTTATGATAGAGTCGTGGGTAAACAAACATCGTTTTAATGCCAATAAAATATAATCTATCTATTAAAAGGTAATTTTATGAAGGAAATACAAAGAAGTGAAGACACACAAGAACTGAGCACCGTTTTTCTGCTTCTACAGACAAGCAATTGGAGGATAGGTCAAGAAGTACTTAGCATATGAGAGATAGTACTAATAGTATAGGTACGAGATCATTTCTAGGAAGTAGCTACTTTTAATATTCTGCTGTCGAATTTCCGGTCTTTTCTATTACGCGGTGTCATATTGACTGCCTACAAAAGCAAATATTTCACAGAATAAAAAGAAAAACTAGTTTCAGGCAGTGATTAAACTTTTAGATTTGAATAGCAAAACGCCTAAAGTAATCCATGCTGAGTTTGATTAAGTTCATGGTAAGCATACACCTATCCTACAGTTTAAACCCGTTTTTAATTGGGTGATGGAGTTTAAACGACGTTGGCCATCTACAAGTGTTGAACGTAAGTGGGAATGTCCGTCCGCTGGTGGGGACTATCCAATAAATTACCGACAAAATCCACGATATAGTATTAAGCGTTTGACGAGACCATTTGCGAGAACTTGTTGAGGTCACAGGCATATCCCATGGCTTAGTGGTTTCCATTTGGTATTAAAAATTTTATCTAAAAAAATATCAGCCGTGTTTGTTCCAAGTGGAGAATAAACCCATTCGGGTGGTCGCTTCAGTTGTTGGTTTGGCGCTTTATGATGTAGTTTCTACTTACATAACTGTTGATGATACATTACACTCAAGAGACACTCGGCACGAGCCACGTGATGAGCAAAATCGAAACAATAGGATTCGAAGAAGGCGTTGACCGTGAAACGTTTTTGGAATGCTCATCGATTAGGCCTATTTAGAAAATGGAGAAAAGATAAATTGAGATGAATTTTCAATTTAGTTTATTATCTAGTGAAAGAATGATATATTTTATACTTTCTAATTCGTTAACCATATTACTTTCTAGAGTTACAGTACAAGGTTTAAACTAGAATTTGTTGTGCTTTTCCGAGTTACAGGAAACCAATTTATAATAGTATTAAATGTATTGTTACTGGTCTCTTAGAGTACCTCTACTATTTTATAAAAATGTAAATTTATGATCTGAAAACAGAAAAGCAAATAGAGCCTGAATTAATTAATTTTGGAAAGTCATTTGAGAAATGTGAAATTATTCTCCAGCACAATGAATTAAAAATGTCCCCAGTTGAGAGAAAGTGATAGATTTATCGATATATAGTCTGAAAAGTAAATCTAATTATAACTGTAACTGTATGCTCTGTCATACTTCCTGTATTTCACTCCATGCAATGTATCATTTAAATTATCCAAAGTTTAAAAAATGTATTGTTTTTATAAGTTTTACAGTTAACAGACTCAATACAGGTCTCATTAGTTGCTCAATTAAAAAAAAATCTTTTTCAGAAAATGCTTGTAGAACACCAAATGATCAAGCAGGTCAGTGTGTTCCTGTAGCTGACTGTGCTCCCCTGAAGATCATTCTGGATCAGAATCCTCGTCTCCCAGAGGCAACCAAGTTTCTGCTCCAGTCACGCTGCAGTAACCTGCAGTTATTTCTTTCTGTGTGTTGTCCAGACAACATTTTCTCTATACCAGTTTTCCCAAAACAGCCTGTATATAATCACTCAAGTCTACAATTACTGCCTCTGGAAAGCTGTGGGTTTCAAGAAACAATAAAAATCCCTGGGGGAAATATAACAGAGTTGAATGAATTTCCATGGATCGTTCTGATTAAATATAAATCTGTTGGTGAGTACTTCAATAGTTTAAAATATATTTCACATAAACAATTTACTTGCTGGTGTACAAAATTTGATAAATTATGTAATATGATTGAGATACATATTTAGTTTCAATAACAATTCTGGATGTTATCTTATCTTGTGAAAGGCTTCATCACTGTTACATTATGTTGGTTGGATATTCCGTGTTGTAGATATTAGAACACTACTGCAATTAAATAAGTATTTATGAAATGAATCTATTTAGAACTTTCATTGATTGATACATATAGGCCACACCATATGGTGCCTATCTAAGAACTACAGGAAAGCTAGAATATTTATCAAACTTATTGGTCTTATCGGCTTACACACAAAAACGTATGAGTTCTGTGATTTTCTTATGATGTTAACCTAGTTTTGAATTACAGTCATCTTTCTCATCAAGCTTTTCTGTCTAACACTGAATTAGTAAATTATAAAACATAAATGTTGATGATAAAAAATACACTAATTAGATAAATAAATAGTTAAATAACAGACAAAAATATGTGTTATCACACAATGTTTCTGTAATCTTTGTTCCTTTTGTAAGGTTATTCTAAAACCTCAAGAGCTGTAAGAATGACACACCACAAATCAGGTGACAAACTCAAAAGCCTTTTACTTAGGTGAACAAAAAATTCCCTATTCTTTGCCTGCTTTACTGCTGGCCTCAGGTCCAAATCCCTTTTTACCACCCTCACAGGCAGGTTCTTGCAAATATTTCTCCATTGTGAGTGAAACAAGAAGTGCTTAGGATTTATCAATAATTATAATTAAGTATAATTCATGTGTTGGGATTATTAACAGGATGGAAGGGGCAGGAGAGATTGAGAACGTTACCAAGAACATACATTATACAATAAGTAAAACAAAGATATAATATATATATATATATATATATATATATATATATATATAATATTAATGCTTTTGAAGTTTCTAAATATTCAATTTGTCTTTAAACTTGGATTACTAACTACTATATAATTTATTACATAACTCACTTATTATTATATTAACTGTATTTTCATCTTATGATTGGCTACATTATTATGTAAATTAATAGGCATCTATATAGACACAAAATAACATAAGAAAAAGTCACTTGCTGGGTATGAAACATAATCTGCTGAAATAAAAAAATTACATCTGATTGAAAATTAATAATAAGAAACAGCCAAATACAGACAAAAGAAGTGATAATATAAATACCACACAACATTTCAGGAAGCTTTGTTCCCTTTTTTGGATGCAGAAAGTATGTAAGAGATTACAGAAACATGACCACACTAGTCAGTTGACAAAACTCAAAAGCCTGAAACATTCTTCAAACTTCATTGAGATAAAAAGTGATGTAGGTGGTCTTTATTAAAGAATGAACAGAATATCACCCTTATTACCAATATTATCTGAGTACTCTATTTAACTAAAATATGACATTTATTCATATTTTATATATGGATTATTTACAGAAAATGGTTCCATTGATATTAAGTGTGTTGGATCTCTTATCAATAAACGCTATGTAGTGACAACTGCTAGCTGTGCCAATGATAATGAACTGGAAAATAGTAAATTGTGAGTAGCTTATTATATAGTTTATTAATATGATGTATCAGTTGATATAATCAATATTTAAATAGAAAATGAGAAATTCCTCCAAATTTATTTGAAAGTTATTGACAGTTGAACATTGTTTACATTTATATATAAATTAGTAAATGCTTTGCTACATCATTTCACATTTCAGAATCAGTGTTATTCTAGGGGAGTGGAATCTTGCTACAGATCCTGATTGTATGTCTTTACCAGATGATGGAAAGTGGTGTGCAGATAAACATATTGAATTAGAAGTGGAAGAAGCCATCTCACACCCAGATTTCTCTTCAAATACGACTAATCAGTATAATGATATTGCTCTACTTCGACTCAGCGATGATGCTCCATCACATAATGGTGAATAGCATTAAAAGTATAATATATAATGATGCAATAGACTGTATTAATTGTAATCAGTAAAAGTATAAAAATCATAAAATATTTGAATGAACAAATGGTTTGTTTCAAACATTATCAGGTGTTGAAAAATGAAAACAATGGTGATTTATATTTTATATAGAAGCAATTAGAAAAATATTCAGGTTCTGATGTAAATTAAAACTTTTATGTGCTTGAATACATATTAATACTGTATTCAATTTTAAAATATTGGAGTAATATTTTCATGTATTTCTTGAGTAGTGTGTCTTATGAAGAATTTCAGGCAAAATTTCAATTAATTTTGTAGAATCATCTTTTTCTTCTACTATGCATATTTTAACTTCAGTGGTGGTTAACTTATATTTGTAATTTTGTTAATAGATTTAAACACAAAATTAATTTCATTGATACCTTTTTCTTTAGATATTTTGGATTTAAATAGATTATATATGTAGGACTGCAGTATATATATTAATTTTTGTTAATTGAGTTTTATTAGTGTTTGATGATCAGTTGTCTAGTAGACGGAATTATTGATAGTCTCTTTACAGTGTTATTGACCTCTTTGAAGTAATGATTTAATTTGTTGTATAGGTGTGGGATTCGTTGTATTGTTTACCCATTTAAATGGTTTAACAATAGAATACCTTATTCTTTTCACATAAAAGTTCAATATTCTCCAATATTCAATTGTCTATTGATTTTTGAACTGTTTTCCTTAGAGTTTATAAGAACTATCTGTCTTCCTATTTATGAACATGAGAACAATTCATATGATGGTCGAAGAGTTACAGTGTCTGGCTGGGGCAGAAAGATGGAAGATGGTGAGTATTGTTATTTTTTTGCTGTAAAAGTAAACTGCTGCTAGATTTCCCATCTAGTTGAATTATTTATGTGATATGTCCACTCCTAAAGACTCTCTCAACCCTTACATAACATGCCATTGTTGAAAACCTCAAATAAACTGGAATTTATAGTATTAATAAATCTAAATTAATTAAATATATTTAGGGTTGAATGTAAATATTTATAAAATAATCAAATAAAAATATGTTCACTATTGCAGTAATAATTTTTTAACTTTTTAGGTGGATTGAGTTCTGTCAAACTAAAAGCATTGATAAAAGTTGTTGGCATAAATACTTGCCAGGATTCTTATAAATCTTTGGATCGAAGAATTTATGATAGTCAAATTTGTGCAGGAGGCGAATCAAGATTAGCTTCATGTGCTGGAGATACTGGTGCACCTCTTATGTTGGAAGAAGTAGGAAAATCAAGACAATTTTTAATTGGAGTCTCGTCTTATGGTCCGAGAAATTGTGATTCTGGCACATACCCTGGTGTATTCACAAGAATTAGCTCATTTCTGCCATGGATTATTGATAATATTAAAGAGTAATTATAATAAAAGCACACAACATATATTTATAATATAAAATAATATTTCATATTTCATTGTAATGAATCTAAAAATCAATACAATTTTTTTAAAAGCATCTGACTTAAAACTTGTTACTTGAAACAATCTGGAAGCATGTGGTCCTCAGTATAGTTTTTGGTTTTGACCTCAACGTTTAACAACAGTGTCTATACTTTCTTAGGATCCGGAGTTGACTTGTTTATTACCTGTATGAGAGTTATCTTAAATGGTATCGGCCTAAATCGTAGATGGCAGTAATACTCGAATGATTTTTTTTTTATCTTTGACACAACCGTCAGTAGAGGCCATGTAAAATTACTAGCAATTCTATACAGCAGCTAGCTGGAAGATCGGCGTCCGAAGGTACGTGAAACTAATATCAAAATTTTTTGGTGGAGATTACATTTTAAAGTGAAAATTATGGCGTTTATAATTTTTCGTTCAATCTGCCTATTATATATAGAAAATAACTAGTTTTTGTAAATGACTTCATACTACTACACGTGGTCTTTCACCAACACTCTCGAACATTCCGGGCAACAATAGCACTTCCCCCTATTTTCCAGTCCGACGGTAGTTGGCCTCAGGTCAGAATCCTTTCACATCGAACCAGCTCCAGTCATCACTGAACTTTACACGCGACTGGATGAAAGCGACTCTGCTTACGAGTTAACAGTAAAATAAACTCAACTCGTATGTTCTGGCCGAACTTACACGAACGAACCACATGACCCATCGTATCTCATACTACGGTATATTTTCAATTTTTAATAAAATGGTTTACACATCGGAACTATTATGGAGTGTAACCCCTTACAACTAACAGTATGCTCGTAAATACCAATCTATATACTTATGAAGATCAGATCAACAGTCCACAATTTTTTAATTTTTTTCTTCGATATACTGGAACGTTGTTATTTATGCAAAAAACTAGTCTACTTACCTAATTTAGCTAATATAAATTAATGGATTCATTTTGTTTCTCAACTTAGCGTTAACGTCGAGGATTGGCCTATGTAGTTATGACGATTGATCATACTGCACGAAATATTTATATTGAACATGAAATTAAATTTTTTAATGTAAGTTAAGATCAACAATGTTATATCTCTCCATTTCGGCTTAACACTTTTAATTAGTATGAGATTACTAGAATCTAAATTTTAGGATTAGTATACGCATATTAAATTTTTGTATACCAAATATGAGCTATCAACAGAAAATGAGTCATATGTTCCAAAACTGCCCTGACTGCCTAGTACAGTTGTAAAGTAAGCTAAGTTTAAAGTGAAAGTTAACTGTGAAATATTTCTGTGTCATAACCTCACACTATATTACACTATAAATATCATGCAAGAGAGCACAATTCAACAATTACAATGTATATCATATCACTTAAAGCTTATGATTCTTTCAAAATCAACAAAACTTTGTTTCAATTAATTAATTTAACGATATATGATGTAATTATATGATTTGAAAAATTCGGACGGTAAAAATGAATTACTGCTTGCAATGGAAACAAAGAGTCTATAAATTATATATATATTGATTTTTTTACAGTCGCATCAACAGTTCTGGTTATTAACGACTCAGTATGGGAACTCATTTTTCATTGTCGGGGGACTGATTTGTCGAGAGTTTCTCTCACCCACACAAACAACCCTCGCCGGGATTCGAACCCGGGACCTCTGTGATGTGAGGCAGTCATGCTGACCCCTACATCTCAAGAGGTCGGCTTTATAATAGTAATTATAATATAATATATTCAATACAGACGTTATATATATATATTAATCAATGTCAAAGATTTATTGTTGTGTTGGATATTATATACTGGATTACGGAGGAACTTAGTGAAATTAGGAGTATAATAATCCCCTATTTCAGCACATGTTTCTCCTGACCGCGTACGTGACAGCAACGGCTGGGGAAGACTCACTAGGGACGGCGAATACGCGAACTCCACTCAGGCGAATGCAGCGATTGCGAATTCCCGAGTAAGGCCAAGGAAGGTATGAATACTCAGCGGCTGCAGATTCTTTTGCATCGTCCGACCATAGCAAGCTTACGAAGGAGAACACTTCATGACAGCAGGAAGCAGACACCGAACACACTTTCTCCAGCTGCACTAACGTCAATCATCAGCTCTAATCAAATCAATAAGTCCTAAATAACATTGACATGTTCAGATACACATATATAAACTAATTTTAAGCGAGTTATTTTGTGCATTGTCTGTGTTAGTCTGAAAGCAAACATTTTATATTGTAAACTAACAGCAAGTCAAAAATATAAATTTTAACAAAAGTAATTACAAAATAGTAGCGGTCAGGAAACCACGTGGCTGGGAGAATTTAGCACGTAGCCAAGTGAGGGACTGGCAAAGTAAGCATAGACCTGCGGTAAACGGATTTGGTTAAAACCTCGCAAAATCTCTCAGCAAGCGTATTATTCTGTCCGGAACTATATAGTCATTCGGAAGGAAAAGGAAGTCGATAGTCCGATAGGGTCAGTCACTAGCAGATAGTTACCCGCCAATGATTGAACACACTGAGATCTCGGGGCCTTCGGGAGCATAAGGAAAGCGGGTGTTCAGGCCACTGAATAAGTATTCGGGTTTCTGGAGGAGCATAGTCGTTAAAATTAGGTACGTGCTTGTAGTGGAGCTACAGGCCAGACCCTCTTTGGAGTATTCCCGTGAAATTAGAGGCACCTTTTTAATTTTTTAAAATTAAAAGTGTTTAGACGACATGACGAACTATAAACTTCTTGATCTTAACTTACATTAAAAACTTTAATTTCATGTACATTATAAATATTTCGTGCAGTTTGATCAATCGCCATAATTACATAGGCCTGTACTCAAATTTAACGCTAACTTGAGAAAGAAAGTGATCCCATTATTTTATTTTAGCTAAATTAGGTAAGTAGACTAGTTTCTTTCCCAGGGTTGAAATTTGATGTAACAACATTTTTTACATAAATAATAACGTTCCAGTATATCGAAGAAAACATTTAAAAAATTGTGGAATTTTGATCTGATCTTCAATCTACATAAGTTTATAGATTCGAACTTACGAGAATACTGTTAGTTGTAAGGGGTTACCATCCACAATAGTTCTGATGTGATAACCATTTCAACCCAGAAACAGTAGTTATCTACGACTGCTACCTTAAACTGTTGTTTTAACACTATATTATTTCGTGGAATTATACACAAAATATGACGATAGAAGTCTGCGAGGGGTATTCTCTCGCAGGCAGAACCTTGTAGGAGAGACACGAAGGGGCTACCTTTGGGGATGCCTTTCCTCTCCGTTTTTGAACTAAGGTTCCCACAAGCCGAGGCACCTTGGCCTGTTCTGAGAGGTGTATGTTCCGGGGTCACAGACCTTGGGCATACGGTAAGAGTTGTCTGCTATTCCCATTGGAATAGTCGGCCAGCAGCCTCCTAAACTGGTCGAGGCACGGAGAAGGGAATGCTGCGTCCCCACAGAAAACTCCTCTCCCACTATCGGAAGGGCGTGGGACAAGTACCCAATGCCCGACCTACCCGATGCAGGTTTTTCTAGGGTTTTCCCTGCATTACTTTTAGGCGAATGCCGGGTAGGATCCTTAAACTATAGACCGGGGTCCCTAGTTAACCCTTGGCTACCTTCCTTTACCCTTCCGCATCCCTCCCCCTTTCAGATCCCTTCCTATGCTATTATCCACCATGTGGATTACCCTCGTGTAAAAAAAGGGCATACGCTAAGAGTTGTCTTCTATTGCTATTGGAATAATCGGCCAGCTGCCTCCTAAACTGGTGAAGGCACGACAAGCATTTTTGTTATAAATATATGAAAACGACCAAATCAATTAGAATTAATTTAGGTCTACTAACAAAACATACAACGTAAAAATTCACTCAACGTTTTGTCCTCATAATAGATCTTCAAGAGGAATAAATTTCGATGCATTTTTAAATCTTCTATAAATATTAGCCAAATATTGACATTACATAAATATTTTGCGTAGAATTTCCAAAGAAAATATTTTGCGATACAAGAGGCATTGCAGGCAAAGCATATCTTATATAAAGAATATCAATGAAAATATTTTCATATGAAATTATCATATTTTCATATTTGAAGAGAAATTTTATTAATCAATCTATGACTGGTTTGAAGCTGATATTTATATTGTTGACTCCTGCTCAAACATATATCAATTTATTTGCTACATTATAAAGCCTTAATTATCAGCTGTTTAATGTGTTCCTTGTGTCCCAGTTCTATTCTTGGCATACAAACTCTAACCTCTATTATACTTTGAGCAGGAGAAAATACGACGGTGAAATCGCAGCAAAAGTATCATTTCATTGAATTATTTTTAAGCGCTACATAGTTAATGGTCCATACATGTTTATAATGATTTTACAAATTATGTTACATGACTTACTGACCATTATTTTCTAAATATTTCCTCTCTGGCAAATATGATAATTCTATTTCCTTCTTTCCGAAGTTTCTAAGGTGCGTTTTACAGTTGCTTACGTACTAAAGGAGTTATTGTTTGGTTTATTTTAGCTGTCGTTTGCCCTTTCATCATTTCAGTTTTTCGACGAATTCGGAGAGTCAAGTGTCGTTATTGTCAAATTATGGACAGTGTTAATACGCTCATATTCTCATTGTGTGGATTTGTAATGTAGAATTAATTATTAATACTGGATAATTGAGTATGCTGTGTTATAAATTTACTATTAAAGCAAAATTTGTATACAAGGTCGTTTATTAAATACGCGCACGCTTAGCAAAGGTTATGCAAAGATTATATTGGTTAATTGTTCAAAAGTCGAAATTTTATATTTATTGAATATATATTATAAAAAAGTTATTGCTCCCAGAAGATACAACATATTTTAAAATCCAAATGTAAGTTTTTCCCCCAGTATACAAATCAATATCATTTAAGTGTGTATATGTTCGGCTGATTACTATAGAAATTTACCAATGGAGTGTAGTATAGCGCCGCATATGAGATCACATTGAGACAGCCGCGTTCTGCCTCATTAACTAATAAGAATATTGTTTTGGGGTCTCAGTTGAATTCTTTGTTCGTGTTCGGCACGTTTTTGTGCATGTGTTAATATAAATTTGCATCGTATTTATAATGTTGGAAGAACGGCAAGCAGTACTGTCTTGATGATGAAACTGGGATAAATGAGAGTGATCAGCAATTAAACAAACGACTGTTTGCGCCATTCGAAGACGAGAGTTGCGTATATGTACATCACGGGATAACTCGAAAGTTCGAGAACGGCGCCCCACAGCGCAGAAAAAGACTCATGAAAGTAAGACACCAATATGTTTGCATAAAAAATTCTAACCTATTTACGAATAAACAACACTGAATGATAAAGTATCGGTATAATTCTTAACAAATGAAGTAAAATAAAATAAACTGGTAAAAGATATAATAAAGTCAGTTCTACAGAAGTACAGTGATATTAATAACCATTCTACGTTCACTATTTGCAGTAAACATAATTATCAATTAGTACAACAACAACTCTTATTGTAATCCTACAACATTTTATCCAAAATTACGCATATTTAACATCGTGGACAAACAAGAATATTACGCTTCAATATTATAATAGTCAAGTATTCTCTGTATAAAAATATTGTGTCACAAACACATGTCATGCTTTAAATAAGGTTTATTTAAAATCTATATTTATGATTCAATATAATTATTTTTTGTATACATTGACTTTAATGTGATGTTACTTGGATTTTAGTTTTATTCTTTAGCCAAATTATTTTATTAAAATTTATTAACATTCGGACGAGAATTTTCCTCTGGCCATGTAGTTACATAAACTACAAATCGATGCCATTCTGATTCTTGCTTCATTGCACTGTTATTGTGGAAGGGAGAAGTGAGCACTCCGGTAGGCTGGGTCACGTAGAGGTAAGTGGAGTTTCTCAATAATCTAGCTCAATTACAATTATACAATTATAATGGCCTAATATTTTCATTGAGTAATTTTTCTAATATGCTCGACACTTAAGACGCCGAAATCGATTGATTTAGATAATTTACTAGTAAAATTGTAAATTATATATATTGTATAATTTGCAATTTACTGATTCTTAGAAAGGTATCAACAAATAACAATCCGCTCCGTGAAATAAGGTAACAGAGATACAATCAAAAACATTTCTTTAGCCCGAGTTCTAATATAACACTAAATTTCAGCCTAGTGTAGTATGTCAGGAACGTATAGCGAAACCAGCTGCACATGTTAGGAGGAATACCATTAATGAGTTAAGAAATATTATTGACATATATATTGTAATAAACACAAATTTATTTAAATTAAATTTTTTAATGAATCCTACGTTTGAGCACATATTTGTTAAAAACAAACTAAAAGTTAAAATGAAATGATTTAAATAAAAACAATAATTAAATATATAACAAAATTAATTTAATAAAACATTCTTATCTCAGTTGAAATTTTACAAGTTGATATTGTTGTGCCATGGCTTAATTTTCAGGCCCGCCTATCGGTCCTCCAATA
Organism: Zhengitettix transpicula; assembly: GCA_037074705.1. Classification (NCBI taxonomy): domain Eukaryota; kingdom Metazoa; phylum Arthropoda; class Insecta; order Orthoptera; family Tetrigidae; genus Zhengitettix; species Zhengitettix transpicula. The sequence continues at coordinate 85,020,390 of CM073592.1, forward strand.
AAGATAGTTACAAAATAACAATTAAAATCTTACAATGCAAAATATTCCTGACTTAAATAATTATTGAAATACTAAATCTGACGATAATTATATTTACACATTAGGTTTACAATTAATAAAATTCCCTTTTTGTTTACTTTACCCTTAGTTGTTCATCTTGGCTCGATCTCACTTGATTTTTTAAACACATCACAGAAAGTCCATATTTCACTGAATTTAAAGATGTTTTAGTTTTCGAACACAAATCACTTTCTTATCTTAACTGTTGATAACGTTGTTTTTTTAAAACTTTGATAATTGCATGAATATGGCAATAGGCGAAATATTCCAAACTGTCGACTTGTAATTCCAAAACCCGGGGACTTTTAATACAATATGTCTCTGCTGCCTAATCACACTTGCTCAATCATGCTACCACGAACTCTGAATACAGACTCCACAAAACACACCTTCCACCTTCCTGGTCCAAGAAATTCTGAATATCTCAAGTTCTGTACGTCTTAGTGCTGCCTGAGGCAACAATGCAACTCTAGAAAGCAAGCATTATAGTCTCCATATTCTTGTAGACAATCCTTAAGCTATAATGAAATGGCCTAGTATTTATGCCGCCGATAATGAAAATTGTAAAATTTTGTTTATTAAATAATTACATTTTCTTAATTACCACAATATATTTAGATTACGTTTTGCAAGAAAAATTTTGTTTATTAAATAATTACATTTTCTTAATTACCACAATATATTTAGATTACGTTTTGCAAGAAAATATTTTATGTGGTTCGATTACGATTTCCCATAATGATAACATTTGAGTTGTCTTTTTGTGGTTCATTCTTAACAAATATCGAACTGCAATCGTTGACGTTTGCGACCATGGATCAGTGGTGTCAAAACTTACTAGCTTTTATATGTACACTGTGCGAGTCTGATATGTCAGCAGCTACAATTACGTAACGGAAAGCGTGCCCGTCTACTTTTAAATATTTCAAAGCCCTGAGTGGTTTCCGAAACGCAGTCACTCCCACTGCAATTAATTAAGTCGGTTGCCATTACCATAGCTCAGATATAAATGACAAGTACGTCGCACTTAGCTGGTCGGGCCAACCGCTGATGAATAATCGACCATCGATCCCACAACACTGGGTGTGTCGAGGATCGACCATGTCGGGATCTCATTAAAGACTGTTTACCTATGTTACAGCTGTAACGACCAATCGAAGTACGTATTGTTATTACCGTCAATCTGATTCCAGCACTACCACTTATCTCATTACATGGCATTACGTGCCTTATAATTCATGTGATACACCTCCTTTATAAATATACACAAAATGAAACAAATAATAACCCATACATCTAAGTGTAAGTATAACATTGTTTAATAAATAATGGAAGTATAAAAATGAAGAATAGTCAGGTGTAAATAATATCTAGGGAATAATTTCTTCTGTTGTTATGAACGTCAGATTAGACCCAGATTCAACAAATGATAATCTTCTATATAATAAAAAAGGATGTATATTTGTATGTATGTATGTATGTGTTTACGTTGTTCTTTATACAAATTTTATCGCGTGGACAGAATTCAACAAAAATTGGTATATATATTCTGCCAAAATCGAGAACCGGCACTGTGGGGGTGAGGAACCCCTACAATAAACGTGGAAATAATTATAATTGAAATAAGTTACGAATTAGTGTTAAATTACTGCGCGAGACGATGACGTCATAAGTTTTCAAGACATTGACGCATCCTAAATATAGTTCTGTATTTCGTAATGAAATAAAGCAGAAATATTTTGATTGAAAAAAAGTAAAATTTTTTCCAGTATTACTCCATCGATTAGTAATAAAAAACAATACGAAACACTTTACCATCCTTGCGCAAAGTTAATTTGGAATAGTTAATTATCCCGCTATCTTTGATAAAGCAAATATGGCGCCTTATAATACATTCAAATGTGTGTCGGTCGAGATTTATAAAATTTCATAATATAACGTACTATTGTATCCTGTATAATATTTCAGAAGATAATAAGATTTGTCTAAGGTACGACTGCTGAATTATATGTTTGTAACTATAAAAGTATTGAAAATGACGTACGGAACTCCGAAAGTTTTTATGGTCGTTATTCAATTAATGCACTCTCAGTAAAAGGTATGTACAGAAATAGGAACATTTAAATTGAATTAAAAGTACAATTAATTGTACTTTACGCAACGTATTTCTATAAATTTGTATAAATGTAAACAAATTATTGCGTGCAATTTGTGTCGTGAAACAAAAATTTGAAGTTAGGATAGCAATATTTGTTTTTCATTTTTGGGAACGACGTTATAGATGTTCAATTTCTGAGAAATAAAGCTGAGCAAAAATATTTTGATTGAATAATAAGTATAATTAAATCTACCAATACCACATCGAGTGATAAATATAATTTATTATGAAAGGTTATACAATCCATGGCATAATTTTCTTTTAAATAACTTGACTTTTGACGTGGAATATTTAACGGGAACAGGGACCAATATGTTTCCCAATTATATCTTGCAATATGCACTGGAAGATACATAGAATTATGATAAAAACAATACTTAAATGTTCAAAATTGATATTTTTTTATTGAAGACAGCGTATTTCGTAATGTATTGCATTAATTTTGTACAATGCTACCAACTGCAGATTACTAAAACCACCAAATAGTTTAATTTCAGATGGAAAAATTATATGTCTACAAATTTAATAATTGTTTTAAATAGTGTATGTATCTATATATATTATATAAAATTGTCTTATACGGGTATGTATGTGTGTATACACGTGGGTATGCATATGGGTATGTTCCGCTTACAAATCTACACCCTCGAGGAGCGTTACATAAAAATAGCGCAAAAGCAACCGAAATTGGAGTGTATCGGGACATCTCGGGCAACGCCGGGCACCCAGCTAGTTATAAATAATGAAAACAAAGACTGAAAGAAGAATGGGATCATAATGTTGATCAATATTCCAACCGTAAATTATTGTAACAGTGATTTTTTTTCAATTTTTTTTTATCGTTTGTGTTTTTTCACAAATATATTTTATTTTTACAATAGAAATTTGTTTCTCAGGGTTCCTTGGAAAGAAAGACAACTTGTGGCATGGTAAAATAAAATTACTGTATATACTAAGTTTAATTTCTCATCTGTCACTTTACAATTCATTTCTATCTTTCTTCTGTACTATCTGGCTGCTAATTTATGAAATCTGATCCATAGTTATATCTTCTTTTCTCACTAATTCGTATTGGCTTCAGGTCTTCCTGAAAACTCATGTTTACATGCGTGATTCTTTATTATAGCACGAGTAACGAAGGAACGCTGTTAGCGCAGATATATGGAGGGGATGTCAAGTCTTACGTTGCCACGATGCGTGCGGAATAAATACACATGCGACAACGAACTAACGAAGTCAAGCTCTAGCCGCGTACTTAGCTGAATGGCTGTTAACGGAGAGGGGAAGTTCCTGCGGAGGAAGATACTAAACTGGGCCATCGTACATGCCGCTGACTATATACTGCCTTAAAATCGAAACAAGGAATCTGGTTGTTGTCTACATTATCCTCAAATAATACAACATTTCGTTTACTAAACATTACCCTCTGCGTCTCAGGCTAACTTCAGGACGCCCCTTTATAGGACAACTGTTTCCATACTTCTTTGTTGTTTATAATATTACCAATCAGCCGTGTAATATTTAAACAGAAAAAACAATGATGGAATCAACTGTTGGGTCCGAATTATATAATATATTAATTTTAAAGGAAATAAAATAAAGTATGTATTGCTTTTACGGTTTGGAGATAATCTTTGTTTTCTATTTACACCTAGATAAACTACATATTTAAATCTAATAACGTAAATGATTATAATTTTAAAAGATACACAACATTAGAAGAATAATGTTATGCATGGGCTGAGTGGCGCTTTTAGAAGTGGAAGATTTTAGCCTACCTCGATGTCACAGCCAGATATTCTGAAAATAAATAGCTTTATTTTAAGGAGAAACCTGTCCTGTGGTGAATTTAAGTGTCTCCGAGGATTTTGATGTGTAGCTCCTGCATCTGTGGTGCGTTGATGGTATCGGAGTACCTTTGGTAACGTTTTCCTTCATCCCGTCGTCTTCAATTGCCCCCAACTATTTCTCCAACTCAAATTCAACAATTTTTATCACTTTTCTCTGATCAAAATCAACTCAAAATGCCTGTTTTACTTATCTCTCTATGAATTTAAATTTTAAACTCTCTTCAGTTTGCACTTCATCTCTTAATCTATCACTTCCCAAGGATCATGTTCAACTTTCAATTGCTTTTCATGTGATCATTTTAAACTCGCTGCTTCACCCTTCGAAACCTTGGAGAAGAGAAAGCCGCACCACTCTACATGAGTTTCCGTTCAATCGTAGAGTATCATTTGCCCACCAAATTGGAGTTTCTCCTCCATAGGATCCACACAAAGAAATTTCACGCTATTTCAATTTCATGTACTATTTTCCTTCACACTGGTCTGCACGCATGTTAACTTCTATTGTCAAGCAAGTTTCGTCCGCGACAATTCGACGCAATGTAATTTTTTTTAGGGTAACAGGCTACATGAGGGTAATCCACATAGTGGCAACTCCCCTTTAATAGCATAGGAAGGGATTTAAAAGGGGGGATGTGTAAGGGTAGAGGAAGGTAGCGAAGGGTTAACTAGGACCCCCAGTCTATAGTTTAAGGATGCTACCCGGAATTCTCCTAAAAGTAATGCAGGGGAAACCCTAGAAAAACCTGCATCAGGTAGGTCGGGCAGTGGGTACTTGTCCCATGCCCTTCCGATAGCGGGAGAAGAGTTTGCTTTGGGACGCAGCATTCCCTTCTCCGTATCTCGACCAGTTTAGGAGGCAGCTGGCCGACTGTTCCAATAGGAACAGCGAACAACTCTTACCGTATTCCCAAGGTCTGTGACCCCGGAACATACACCTCTCAAAACAGGCCCAGGTGCCTCGGCTTGTGGGAAATTTAGTTAAAAAACGGAGAGAGGAAAAGGCATCCCTTAAGGTAGCCCCTTCCTGTCTCTCCTACAAGGTTCTGCCTGCGAGAGAACATCCCTCGCAGGTACTGCCTGCGAGGGAATGGCCCTCGCAGACAGCTTCTACTTTACCACGCAATGTAATTCATTCCAACAAACAGGACCATAAAGGTTTTCGCCAAGACAGCTGCACGCAATATGCATAATTTGAACTCTGAATAAATAAATGAGTCTTTCAAGATTTATCTTCTTTACAGTAAATGTAAAAAATTAATTTAGTAACATCAGACAGTCTTCTGTGTTTTAATATAAATAAATAGTATACAAAACGTTTAATATGGTCTGGTAATAAAACATCACCCGTTTCTTTTGAAGACAACAATGTATTTGCTTGGGAAAAAAATTAATTTTTGCGAATGTGGTAAGTCTAGTTGCCTTAAACATTGCAGGAATGATAACAACCAGTTGGTTGTCCAGTTAGAGACTCAACGTATTTGGGCTGCATTATTTCTGAAGTTAAATTTACCTTTTTCCAGGTATTTATTGTCCATATATTTAAAATAAGAACAAGGGAGACAAGTGAATAATATAATTGAGATACTAAAATTTCTCGTATATGAGGAGCTAGTTCATTTGTTTGGTAATAATTATAATTATAAAAAGTAAAGACAGAATTCAAAAGGAAAAAAATAACTTAATGCGTTACATAAAATGAATTGTAGTCCACATAACTGCAAAAAAAGTTAGATAGGACAAACTAAACGCTCACTTGCAATCAGATTAAAAGAAACTTAAAATAATCACAATACTTTGAAGTATAATGTGGTCCTGTCAATTGATTAGAATAAAACCATGAATTTATTTGAAAGAATGTTGTAATTTTAGATAAAGAGCCCAATTTATGTAATCGCAATCTCTCAGAAATGCTACACTTTAAAACAACTAAAACACACATAACATTAAGCTATATTGATAATTCTTCTACCCTTTCACATCCCCCGTTTCGAATCCCTTCGTAGCTATTATACGGGAGTTGCCACACTCAAGTAATCTATTACTCTAAAAATAATACACAGTTTTCTTAGCCTAAATTTCGAATTTAGTTGATTTTAAAAATAGTTCTGTAATGATTCTGAGATGCTGAAATTATGAATTATTTGCTTGGGACAGAAAAGTACCGTTGGTTGTCTTTTTGTTTTTCAGTCTTGACGGAGACGCCTTAAAGCAACTGAAATTATACTTACATTTGTTTATTAATTATAAAAATGATACTTTAATTTTTGTCTGTTTTTTATTTAAAAATATAAATTCAACATACATTGTATAATGTCTTATTCAATTTTAAGGTAGAAGAATAATAAGAAACAAAGGTTATAACTTTTTGGTTTAACATTTTGTTTCTTCTTTTCACCAATATATTTCTTTTACCGTAAAAACATAATAACCCGATTAAAGTTAAAACCTGATGAAAGTACAAAGAACATCGAAGTTATGGAACATCGTTATATTGAATAAAATATTTTAAATGCCGGTATATAGGACGTTAATATAAAATTTATATAAGTATACATATATCAAAATATTTAAATTTTTTAAAGTATGAGAATGGTGTTTTATAAGTTTCTGTAATTTTGATTTAGTATGATAACTTCAAAAATAATAATATTGTTAAATCTATTTAAAAAATAGTTATTTAATTTCTCCGTACTTGCAACCTGAAAAAAATATAATTATGTACCGAAATGTTACTTTAAACTACTTTTGTTTTAGAATAAACTGTCTCACATTAGTCGTTAACTATATTTTCTTTTATGTAATGATAATAAAAGAACGTATAAACAAAAAATATTGTTTTCGTTTTGTAGTATTCAGCACATTATAGACGTAAATTAAATATCTGTTTGAAATACAACAGTATTTTTTTCTCTATACGTGTCTATAATTTAAAATGGTAATCTTTATCTGATCTGAAAGTAAATAGTCACGAGGTGAATCAGAATTGTAAAGTACAATCTGACCTAGTTAATCGGTGTTTCATATTGGTACAGATCTGAGTCACAAAATTAATTGGCACTATCAAGGAAATTTTGCAATGTATATCTTGGATAAAGCATAAAGCTCATTTTTTTTAATTAAATGCGTTGCGGAACGCTCTTACACACAGTATCCGTTCGCAAATCGACTTTTCTCGGTCAACATCATTACATAATTCCTTGTACAGATCTTCAATATATTTCTTGCTGAAACCGTTACATGAGTTTCCATAGTAACTGCCACCTAAACTGGTCGAGGCACGGAGAAGGGAATGCTGCGTCCCCACAGCAAACTCCTCTCCCGCTATCGGAAGGGCGTGGGACAAGTACCCAATGCCCGACCTACCTGATACAGGTTTTTCTAGGATTTTCCCTGCATTTCTTTAGGCGAATGCCTTAAAATATAGCCCGGGGGGCCTAGTAACCCTTGGCTACATTCCTCTACCTTTCCGCATCCCCCCTTTCAAATCCCTTCCTATGCTATTAAAGGGGAGTTGCACAATGTGGATCACCCACATGTAGCCTGTTACCCTAAAAAAAACCTTGGGCAAACGAACTAAGGTTCCCATATGCCGTGGCACCTCGTCCTGTTTTGAGAGGTGTATGTTCCGGGGTCGCAGACCTTGGGCATACGGTAAGAGTTGTCCGCTATTCCCATCGGAATAGTCGGCCAGTTGCCTCATAAACTGGTCGAGGCACGGAGAAGGGAATGCTGCGTCCCCACAGCAAACTCCTCTCCCGCTATAGGAAGGGCGTGGGACAAGTACCCAATGCCCGACTTACCTGATGCAGGTTTTTGTAGGGTTTTACCTGCATTTATTTAGGCGAATGCAAGGTAGGATCCTTAAAATATAGCCCGGGGGCCATAGTTAACCCTTGGCTGCCTTCCTCTACCCTTCCGCATCCCCCCTTTCAAATCCCTTTCTATGGTATTAAAGGGGAGGTGCCCAATGTGGATCCCCCTCATGTATCCTGTTGCCCTAAAAAAAAACCTTGGGCAGACAGGTCTGCGAGAGCTATTCCCTCATCTGAGATGTTCTCTCGCAGTCAGAACCTTGTAGGAGAGATACGAAGGGGCTACCTTTGGGGATGTCTTTTCCTCCGTTTTTGAAATAAGGTTCCCGCAAGCCGAGGCACCTCGGCCTGTTCTGAGAGGTGTATGTTCCGGGGTCACAGACCTTGGTCATACGGTAAGAGTTGTCCGCTATTCCGATTGGAATAGTCGGCCAGCTGCCTCCTAAACTTGTCGAGACACGGAGAAGGGAATGCTGCGTCCCCACAGCAAACTCCTCTCCCGCTATCGGAAGGGCGTGGGACAAGTACTCAATGCCCGACTTACCTGATGCCGGTTTTTCTAGGGTTTTCCCTGTATCACTTTGAGACGAATTGCCGGGTAGGATCTTTAAACCATAACCCGAAGGGCCTAGTTAACCCTTGGCTACCTTCCTCTACCCTTCCGCATCCCCCCTTTCAAATCCCTTCCTATGCTATTAAAGGGGAGTTGCCACCATGTGGATTACCCTCATGTAGCCTGTTGCCCTAAAAACAAAAATCTAACTTTATTTCTCTGACACATCGGATATAGCTACCTAGAAATACAGTCCAGGTTTTATAATTCAACATCTTGTATCTCCACACTCCAAATTCTTTTGGAGTTCTGATCGTTTGATACGTTTTTTCTAGCAGAATTATCTTCTTCAGTTCAGTTTCGATATTTCCATTTATTTAAAACACTTGTATGTATTACATTTTTAACTTCAGTGTATTAATACCTGTGCTGAGAAAAAGTTTTTCATCCCCTTATTTTCAATTATTGACCGACGAAACGGTTCAACCCCTTAACGAGCTGACTAAGTGCAATGATTGCAATTTTGAATAATTATCGTAAATTCCAAATAATTTGTCCTGATAACGTGTCTTCGCTTACTTGGGAAGAGAAATATATAGTAAGCTCCTTAAATTTTCACATTTATGGCTAGAATATAAGAAACTTCCCCGTGATGAACTACCACTTCACACTCGAGGTTCTGAAATTCAATTACATTTGTCTCCCTGTAATGGGCTATTATACCCGCCTGGCTCTAAATTTATGCTGTCTCGTGTTTGACATTCAAATGAACCTACGCTCGCAGTGAACAACTTCAACGCAAAGTCGGGGAAAATCTTAGGATTCACTTCTTGCGGTCCCGCAGTTAAACACGCGTTGCCAACTCTGCATCTCAAGACTGCGGGAAGTATTACTTAACATCAAAAGTTTAGACCCTCAAACAGAAATTCAACGCTAACGAAAATATTTGTATTTGAACCCCCTCCCCCTCCTCTGGTTAATATATTTTTTAATTTACTTTATGGGCTTGAATAACAAAACAACGAATCTGTTGGAGTTTTTACATCCATTGGACAGAGACGAAAGACAAACGGAAGAATTGCCTGACGACATTTTCCGGAAATTCTCTTAATTAATATTGGCAGCTGTTTAATTTAGATATTATGGATTATCACTCAATAAAAAATAAACAGACATTTACTAATGCATAGTCTTTAAACATAATATTTTTAATTAAAAAAACAACGTTTCTTTTCCATATTCGAAATAATTCCAGGTGTAATAAAATTTTTGATACAAAGAAATTGTTATACATCATAGTAAAATACGAAGAAATTTTTGCAGATCATTTTAAAAAATATAATCAACTCAAACATTTTTTGATAAATAAATATATTTTTCCATATTGAATCACAAATTGTGCTCAATAAATCTGTGTCTGCTTTTATACCAACTGTCGTTTTGTTGTCTCTTAGTATATTTGTGTGGCGGAGATTTCATGTTGATAAAATTTTATTGATTGTTCCCGGTCATTTTTCTTGACCGGAATAAGAAACGTGACAGTCTTGCAATTAATTTTATATGCTAAATTATGTAAGGAGTCTTTATAAAGTTTAAATTAATAAAATCGATTGAAGACAATGACCCCGTTTGTTATATATTGTAATGCCAATTAATTAGGCCATGAATTGTTTGGACATAAAATTAGAATTTTTTTTTGAGTAACAGGCTACTTGAGGGTAATCCACATGGTGGCAACTCCCCTTTAATAGCATAGGAAGGGATTTGAAAGGGGGGATGTGGAACGGTAGAGGAAGGTAGCCAAGGGTTAACTAGGGCCCCCGGGCTATATTTTAAGGATCCTACCCGGCATTCGCCTAAAAGTAATGCTCACTTTGCTTTGTCGAAAAGTCAAAAATGGCGTACGCGCGCTAAAACTCGAGAGAACTAGGAGTCAGTTCGCGGAAAAAACATCGTGAGGAACAGAACAAGTAATATAACTGTTAGTTGGTGGCGGGACATTTCAGAGGACGGAGCAAATAATCCTATAGCAGAGACTAGCCGTCGTGAATGTATTATTAAAAGTTGTGAATTTAAGACAAAGTAAAAACATTCACGGAAGTATTACCTCGTAAATATCGCTAAGTAAAAGCAGATTACGTCTATAGCCAGCCAGGGAAGGAAAGCAGACATCAGATAGCTGACATTCAGGAGGATCATCCGAGTTCCTGTGAGCCTATCAATTTTGACTTCAATAGTGTAAAATCTGTGAGTTGAATTCTAGAATCAGTGTTTAATTTTGCAATAGTGTACTTCCGAAACCAAAAGGAATGCTGGTACCAGCTGGACAGATGTAAGTAACAAAATCAAACTAATGATTAATTGTAAACGCAATTAAAGGGTAGAGTCAGATTTAGTTATCTTTTAATTGCCAATCAAAGTTAATTTCTTTTCTTTTTAATTTCTTTCTATTGACATATTGTTAGGTAACGGTTTGTTAATAAGATTTTAAAATTAATTTTTTGTGTCCATTATCAAACCCAGTCAAGCCCCTGAGAGATGAGATCTCAATTTTTGTGTTTGTAATCATCTTTTGTTGCCACAAAATAAATCAATCTTTTGTTTGTTAATTTCGATCTCTTCATTTAATAAAAAACGACCTAATATTTGATTATTACATAAATGGCGCTTCAACGAGAGGTTAAATCTGCAAATTCATTAAATAAAAAATTAAATAAAGCTCATTAATTGGTGGTTATTACAATATATTAAAATAAACACCAGGAATAAAAAAAATAGGAAAATTTAACAATATTAAATTCCAAGATCCTGTGGTGTAGGGGTCAGCGTAACTGCCTCACATCACATAAGTCCCGAGTTCGGATCCCGGCGAGGACGTGGACGTTTGTGTGCGTGAGAGAAACTCGTCAAATCAGTCCCCCGCAAGGATAAATGACTGTCTATACTGCGTAGCTAATAACCAGAGCTGTTGATGCGACTGCAAATAAATCAATATAAATAATAACAATTATCACTAAAAATGTTCTACAAACAAACCATGCATTGGATTAATCCAATTTTAAATTATTGAGAGATCGAGCAACTATAAATGCCGGTTAATATATACATACATACAAAAGGTGCGAAATCTGCAATTAATATAAAATCAGTCACAGATTTATTAAGCATCGCTTATCAACAAAGCAACGGTAGGATCCTCTAAATCAAATGTAGGTCAACAATTCTTATCACGTGTTTAGGCTGAAACGGAATAATTTTATATTTAATAAAAATGATTTAAATTTTAAATTATATTATGCATTCCTTAAAGTTTACATTCGTGTTCAGATATTCGTAGTGTAAAATTATATACAAATTGAAATACGCGTAAATGGCAGATGGGGAGTTATTTTGACTCACACATCCCTAAAGAATCAAATGTGTGTCGTGGCCAAAAAAACTTCCAAATCTTTGTAGGTCATAAACCATAAAAATACGTTATCAAAGATTGAAGTCTTCGCCTAGAAGAGGACGACAGTGCTTTCCGGCGTCGAAACGTTGCGTCTAAATATAAATATGCAAAACCCGTGTGAATTCCGAGAATAATTGATCGGATATTGCATAGAAATACGTTTTTACGATTCAACTCAGTGCATTGATCTAAAGATTTTATCTTTTCATCTGCAATTTACTAATATTCTTAGTGATATTCGACATCCGTACTTGAACTCTCGGTGAGCTTTAGCCTAATTTGAGGTACGAGCTCCAGTCCGGTCTAATTTTCAGACATGTCAAAAATGTTTTAGTTTCAATCACTGGATGAAACATTAGACCGGAAGTCCAGTTTTGTCAGTTATGGAATTGCCCGAGATCACGGCAATAAATTCCTATTTCAATTTATCATTTCCACGAACTCTGACAAAAGCGATCTACATCCTTACGTTGAGTAGATTTCTCTCACACTACACCCCAAGTGGTCGACTCAACGAGCACTGATTCCTTTATCCTCTGTAAAAATCGCAATAGCATGCTCGAAACTGTATTTCCAGTTTGCGGTACAAGTTAACACCAAATACTACAGTCTCTCGATATGATTACGACCGTTTCTTTGTCATGGTTAGTCGCGAAGGTAGATTTTCTGTCCATTCATTTAAAAATGGTTTAGTGTCGTTCCTCGAAAAGCTACCAGTCCCCGTGCGCAGCCAATCAGCTTCAGTAGGCGTCTAAAACTTGACGATGTCAGTTCGTGTCGTGTATACGTTTATTCGTTACCGCTTTCCCACGCCACCTGCGTCACTATGCCTTAGTTGCTGTCGCGTGCTATAATTTCTACATATACGTCTGCAAATATGATCTAAGTGATATTTCGTCAACATAACGCATATAGAAATCCTCTGTATAGTGAATTATTATATCCAACCAATTTAACTGTCCCGCAATGATTTGTATTTGATTGGCTGCATCTTTTTTTTTATAATTTCTGAAACTATATCCTCAAATAATAATACTGGGGAACGAAAATGATCTCGTGGATTGGAATTCTCGTGTTTCAACCCGGGTTATATCCTATGTGAAAAACAACGTTTTGATAGCTAGTTACGCCGTTGTCGTTAGGTGACTGACGATGGCGACCTACTATTCAAAACGCTGTGTTTCAAAAATTCAACAAATTCATTGTGAAAATCTACATTTGCTAATATAAAAATTATCTCGATATTTAATTGAACTAAAATTATTATTTAATTACTTGTAGTGATGGAAAAACTACTAACTACAGTTACGATGTTTACATATAACATAAATTCACATTTATATAAGCAAGAAACGAAAACTTAGCTATATATATGTTGTAATAATTAACAACTAATTATATATGAAATAACAGATAATGGCTGGGCGCTTTTAAATGAACAACTATTATAACTTTAAATAACAAATAAATTTATTAACAATTTTAAAACACAAAATATTTGGGATCTCAGGGTCTTAAACTGGGTTCGATAAATGGCTGAATTTATACAATCAAAATTACATTTACCTTTTATGGAAGTTAATGCGTCTGAAACATAGACGAAATTTGTTTTAGAAGAAATAATACTACAGATTGAATTTAAACAGTTTTAAATTTATCAAGAATTAACGATCTGATTTTATCGATATTTAAATAATTAAAGAACGACCTGACTCTTATCTTTTAAAAGTGGTTTACAAATGATTTCTCTACTTACGGCCGCCCAGGTCTCATTTTAGGTTTTTCGTGCACAAAATTTGGGGATATCACTGATTCTAGTACGCACAGACTCTAAATGTCAACAAATTCTAATTGGCGTAGTTTGTTAGTTGGTCTAACACAAATTGGTAGGTTCTCGATGCTTTACTCCAACCTGGATTTGCAGATCTCGTAACTTTAGTTGAAAAGGTCTTTGGTTTGTCTATGGCCAGCATGATGAATTTTTGCTCGACCACCGAATACAACATTAGTTGCACTCTCTCCTTCGCGACTGAAGATTGCTTTACTTTTCAATATTTAAAAGCATGATTGTAACTGGACCACATTCTTTCGTTCTGGCTGCCCAACTGTGAAGCTTTCGAACTGTTCGCTGTCCGCTGCCCAACTGTAAAACTTCGTCTCTTAGATTTTGAGCGCGTAAACTCTCTCAACTGCCCAACAATGTTTTCTTTGCCTCGCCGGATTGTTGCGGCGTCCGCTCTATATCCACTAATAATGAGTCCTCTACAATCCAACTTTCCAATTAGAAAAATGTCTTAATTACCAATTACTACAATGTATATATATATATACATATATATAAGCTCGATAAATTGCCACAAATGCAAATGTCAAACAGTTGGTTTCTTTGTACTTCGTATCGTACTGTAAACAGAGAGTTGAACTAAATCAGTGAACTGAATTGTTATTGTGGTCCGTTTAAGCGCAGATATTCTGGTATATTTCAGTATTTTAGATTGATCGTCCTTTCTACCAATTAGTACGTGAGTTACAAAATTTGAAACTGATTGAGTTCCTCAAGTTAGCAAATTTTAATGATATTCTTTTTAAGTAATTTTGATAAACTCTTACTTTCGCAGCAGCTCACTAAATTACACCACCGCATTCCTCAATCCTCTATTCCCACCCAGAAATAAGGTGGATGAGTTTATCAACGTCTTGCGTAGTACGGGACTGGCAAAGCAAGCCAAGAGAAACGTTTATAGCTCTCAGTTTCTCAGATCGAACGTTAGCCAAATTCACTATTGGTAGCGGGAATGGTTTGAGTAGCTTTTCGGTCCCTTAAATGACAACACAGAGAAACTCTCACCCCTTAATTCCGTTGCCGCAATTATTTCCCTTTGCAGACAAATAAGTAAAGTCTTAATTTTTCTGTCCAACCTCTTGACATATTTTGAGGAAATAAGACTGTCTTCATCGGCAATTATTTCAGTTGAAGAGCAGTTTCGTAGGGGCGCATATTAAGCAGTGATTAGCGACAGCGTTGCGTCGGCATGAATAAACATGAAATTGTGGCAGTCACGCGCACAGCTTTGCTTTATTACAGGGCGTGATGAGATTAATTAGCGACGCTTGCTAATGACCAATCTATACGAAATGAAAGAATTGTCATTGCGGCTGCGGCACACGTGGGCATCTGGTACTGCGGATTCTACAGTTATCGATTGAAATACCGAATCTGACACCGAAAAGCGTTTAATTACTGATTTTCATATGATATCTATAGGAAACTGAATCGAGATCCAGAGGGAATAACCAACGCCCTCTGTACTATGCAAATGTGGCGTTGGAGTCACACGGAGTCTCGACTTACCCGTCCGTTTTTTTCATGACGTTCTTTATTCGTAAGGAGATTGCTCAATATCTACAAATTAAGGAAATTCTAATAATGTTGGTGAGGAAGATAGCACAAACATGGAGTAGCTCTTGTGAATCCGAATTCACGATTACTTGCTCCTCCTAGAGTCAAGGGCAACCCACTTACAAATATGTGTATTATAATGGAATGAGACCGTGGGAAATGTCCAGAATCCACAAAAGGTATCTCTGGAATATTTTTTTTGTCAATATCACATACTTCTCTGTGTGCTTTTATACGGAATAATTTCGAATAGGAATCGGAGTCATATTTCGTGTATACGTAGTTCAAACTGTACGATACGAAGTACAGGATTTAATCAAAACCAATAAAGGATCAATGAAAAATATTTGATTGCGTATGGTGTATAATAAATTTAAATATTTTATTGGTTATAATTAATTTTAAAATAAAAATTTGGAAATGATTTTTAAATAATTAGATTATAAAAATGTATAATTATTGGATTTTGTAACCAATTATTGTATATGTGTAACATTTATTATGGTATATATATGACAACTGTCAGCTCCTTCCATATAAAATGATTTGAAGTAATATATATTTTTAAATATTTATGAGACTAAAAGTACTTTGGGGTTAAACAATGAAAAAATACAACATTGGCTTTAATTGAACTGTAACCGTAGAAAAATTTTCACTACATCGTGTTTAAATAATAGAGGAATTTTTTAAAATACATATTTTTATGAGAATATTCACTACTACCTTTTTCATTCACGGTGTTAAAATTTCCGATGTCTTGTTCTTAATTTGTCTGTGAATTTTAGCCGAACCGTTACTTTCAGAAAAACTGAAACGATATTTTTCTCTAATTTCAAATTTGTGTTTTTTCATAAAATATATAAATATCAATTTTAAAAAGTGGAATTTATTGACCAGAATTGAGCAGCAGGTCACAGGGCTCACCATCCCTATTAATTATCATCATGGTATTTGTATATTAAGTATCAATGTTTGGTTGGAAATTGTTTGAAAACAACGTTGAAATGAATGCGAAATCCAACTGTCCAAATAATGTGCAATGCAAGTTTGAATTTGGGATCGAGCAAATACCGTTGGCAATTCAGACAACTATTGGAGTATATTTAGGGCCGCCAGTAACTATTAGTTTGCTAATTAGCCTGCCATGCCGACAAAATTGTTACCTGTAAATAAGCGAGACCAACTGGTTGAATCGGATATATTCGAGCTACATGAATATGAATTGTATATTTCTCGTATGTTATTATCTCTGCGTTGTTGCTCGTTCATCCCACATAATACAGTGTGAAGCTTAGCGTTGGTACTGCGAAGGGATTGCTTGTAGTCATTAATTCTCATAGATTACAATGTGAAAATTTGAAGTTGTTTATTGGTCCCAATGTTTGTCTTCCATTCCGCACAAAGCCTTCATTATACAGAACCAGAGATTATCAACACAGTAACTCACAATTCTTGGTAATACATGCGCTACTGCTTCCTCCACATCGTGGACAACTACTGAAAATGATAAAAAAAAATTGTTGTTAGGATATTCCAATTATTGATAAGTAAAATTATGACGAAAATAATGTGTGTTTAGGTAAGTAACACTAACTATACCTAGAGAAAAATTTTATAATGCTGGGAAAATTTGTACATAAATGGGATCGAAAAATATAGATATATAATCCAGAAAACGGTTATTTATGTTAGGATTATGGATTGAATAAACTTATTTATTTCATTTATCGATGAAGTCGATAACGCAAAAGTAAATTATGCATACAGAAATTTAATCTTTACTGTAACTGAATTGTTTGTTGAAATAAGCATAACTTTTGGTGAAGAAAAACTTATTTTGGCCTAAAATCGGTCAATAAATCTGTCATATATATCAAAGGTATATACGAATCGTACCGTAAATCTGTATAATAAAAAAGGATGTATATTTGTATGTATGTATGTATTTACGTTGTTCTTTATACAAATTTTATCGCGTGGACAGAATGCAACAAAAATTGGTATACGTATTCTGCCAAAATCGAGAACCGGTACTGTGAGGGTGAGAAACGCCTAGCATACATGTGGAAAGAATTATAATTAAAAACCGTGATCATTAAATATTAAATTACTGCGCGCCAAGAGACAATGACGTCACGCGAGAGAAAGACGTTACTACGCAACGAACAAAGGAAATATCTCCTTTATTAGGAATGAACTAAAGCAGAAATATTTTATTTAAATAAAAAGTATAATTTTATACACCAATATTCTATCGAATGATAATAAAGAAGAATACGAATTACTTTACCATCCTTGGGGAAAATGTAAGTTAATTTTCGCGCTGTATTAGTTGTGAGTCTAGCTAACAATTTCATCAATGTAATATTTCGTAATGTATGAAGACTGAGTGGCGACTATATCCTGAAATACTCAAGGAATATATTTAAGTATTCAATTAAATACTTTTTCGAGTTTATATAAATAAGTACACGAGCAACGTCGGGCACCCAGCTAGTTGGAAATAAATGTAATGTTACACTTATTTAAATATAACTCATTTCTAAACCATGAATGAATATTTATACATTAATAATAAATGAATAAGAAAGATAGCCAATTCAGACGAAAAGGTTAATTTTAATACCACACAATGTTTCTGGGATCGTTGAGCCTTTCGTCAGGTGCTAAGAATAGCCTAGAGAAACACAACTGCACTTGTCAGTTGACAACACTCAAAAGCGACGAAAACGCAACGACAATGGGAGAGCCGAAGGGTTGAATTTAACCATTCCCTTAAGTTCCTTGATGTCACTGTAACCATTCACAATACTTCCATTCTCACCAATTGGTTCAGAAAACCTACATACTCTGGACGTGTTCTCAATTATCTTTCTGATCAACCTCCAAACCAAAAGACGTGTTCTCAATTATCTTTCTGATCAACCTCCAAACCAAAAGATAGCTATGGTATACAATCTTGTAGACAGAGCTATATTACGTTCTAACTCCAAGTTCCATCAACACAACTTAAATATTGTCCGAAACATTTTAATCTCCAATGAGTACCCTTTTAATTTTATGATTAAACACATAAACAGCAAACTGAACAAAATCCAACATCCTACTGTCAATTGTCCCCAAACACCTCAAGCCAAGTTTTTTCTCGTACTCCCTTATCACAAATTTGGCCAAATATACAAAAAATATCAAATATCCATCATTTACAGATCCACTAATACCCGTTCATACTCGATTAAAAACCTACAGCAAACATTATGTTGTTTACAAAATCACTTGCTCTAATTGTAATTCCTGCTACATAGGGCAAACAAAACGTTCCCTTAATACACGTATCAAAGAACATATATCTGATATCAAACTTCCTATTGATAACATTATATTTACTGTCCGCAAGGTGTATCATGTCCTTTCGTACTTGTCTTCGACCAGTGGAAGTCAGGAAAGTGGCCACCGCTAGAAAATGCACGGTTCACGTGGTTCGCATACATCCTCCATCAGCTTCGAAGTTCACGATTCAGTCCGAGGTGACACAGACTTTGCTCAATGAGTTGGAGTTTGCTTTGTACTTTGTACAAGTTACAGACTTGCTCGCTAAGTTATATTGACTCTTTACGCAGATCGTGAATAAATGACGCAATGACTCTCGTATTCTCCCGACAAACGTTCGACCTCCACGCTATTTAATCGTTAACATTTCAATAATAATAAACATGCCCAACAAACATTGTGTAATTATACTACATTATAATTCCTCAATTCATGATCCATATGACACTTCCGTGGAAAAATCAGATGGTTTTCGATTCTGCTATATGCCTTACTTAGATGTGCTTAAAGCTGTTAGAAACTGACTGAAACTGTATTCTAATGGACAATGTCAAATGACCATGACAAAACTGGAGGTGATGAGTCTGGAAATGACGTTTTACCAAAGAATAATGAACTGTTCTAAAAGGAGGAATAAATGTAGCGGCGCAGCTATTGATATTGAAGTAGCTCTAGGAAATGGATGGCAGTAAATCGTGTGTGCTGTTCATCTAGAAAGGTTGACAGTTTCAACCGTGGAACCAATAAAGGCCAGCTTTTCAATTGGGCCTAAACAGTCTGATTGACATTCTATACGAATGTGAATGCGATTTCCGACTGACCTGAAAGAAGTGATTTCTTTAAAAATTTTCAGTTTATTAATATTTACAATCTTCTCGTTGAGCAATAATTAAATTACTTAACAGGAAGGTGTATGTGTGACACTAGAAGCAGATGCTCATCAACATCACTTCAATTACTACTAATGCGTATTAACGCTTACAGAATGACCATATATATATATAAAAATGAATTGCTGTTCGTTAGTCTCACTAAAACTCGAGAACGGCTGAACGGATTTATCTTATCTTAGTCTTGAAATGTTCGTGGAGGTCTAGGGAAGGTTTAAAAGGCGAGAAAAAAATCGAATAATTTCCGGGAAAACCCTAAAACAGCCCTTTTCTATTTCCCATACAAACGTTTTCTAAATAAAATACAAATCTACACCAGTCGAGCAATTTTCACCAAATTTCGTACACGTGTTCTTTGCGACCAGGAAACAAACACTGTCGGGGTGAGACGCGTCTTCCACCCCCAGAAGCGGGTGTGGAAATATTTAAACATACTAAAACAGCCGATATTTGAGTCGGATAAATATTTTTAGGGGTCAAAGATATTGATAGTGTTTCTACCAATGTTATCTGAATACAATTTTCATCCCCTACGCCCTGTGAAAAGAACACCCTTCGGGTTTGGGGTGAAGATGCTTTACAGTAAAATAACGCGAATACAACCGAGATTGGAGTCAAATCAAAGGTTATGGAAGTCACTGTGTTTAGTTACGACATTCAAATTGTGGAATTTACTCCTCAGATGCAGGGGTAGCGGGGTGCAAATTTTGGAACATGCAAACACGGCAGATATTTGCGTTGAAGAAATATTTTTCAGAGTTAATTATAATGATTAGGGTTCGAGTAGCGTTACATAAAAATTGCGCAAAAGCAGCCGAAATTGGAGTCATATCGGGGGTTATAGATAAATGACATCTCGGGCAACGCCGGGCACCCAGCTAGTATAATATAAACTAGAGCGCTGTAACTGAAATATAAACGGCATGTCAAGAGTGTGCTACCTCGTAAGCCTCCGATTGTGAACACTGTTGTCAAATGAGTGCAAATTTATTAGGGTGAAGTTCTAGCTTGGCGAGGTAACATTCCCTACTTCTCACTATTTCGTTCGTCACAGAACACGCATTAAGGTCACTGTAGATATCAGCGTTGCTTATATAGTAGGGTTCGTTGAGGATGAGGTCAAAGTGCGACTAGGAAACTAGTAGTATGTCAATGTGGTTTAAAGATGTGAATGAAAAAGAGGCCCAAGGAAATACGAAAATCAGTCAGTGAAACTTTTCTGCTCGAGAGGACTCGCTGGTTAATTTACATTACACTCTGTCAATTTTTATCATTGGCTATCGTGATAAATCTTAGAGACTATAATTTATAACCGGTTAATAACGGTCAGTTACATTCAGAAAGTCGTTTAATTACATACTTGCAGAAATATAAAAATACCAATTATATAGATGCAATATTCAATGATCAAATATGACAATGAAAATTTAAACAAAATTATCGGCAGAATTTATATTTTGTCATTATATATTGTAATAATTAAAAAAAAATGGGCTTTAATTGAATGAAAGAATTTAATTTACAAACAAACAAAATATTTATTAGCAATAAGATAAACACAATTACACAATTTAAAATTTATCTCAGGGTCTCTACTGGGTTTGATAATGGCGAATCATTTTATTTCTCAACTTAAACACAAATTCCAATTTAAAAGAGAAAAGATTTACTCGTCAATTAACTAGGACGAAATTTACTTGTCAACAAAGTTAAATTAAAAAGATGGATTCTAATTAACAAATTTTAATCAAAAGAAGAAAACAAAATCTGACGACTATCTTTTAATCAGGTTTACATATTTAGTTGTTTTATATTGTTACTCACGGCAGCATTCCAGGATACCTTGTAATTGACGAAACACTATGGCGGGGTTTTACACTGCTTCTAAAAACTCACAGATTCTAAAATAAATATTTTTAGATCAAAACTCAGGAATCAGGATGTACCACCTTTTCGTCTCTCCCTCGGTTGACTTCTGCTAATTCTGCCCGGCTATGTTCACAAGACTGTTTGTGCCTATCAGGTTTCGTAGTTCTGCTCGAGTGAATATTTCGTCTTGAGCAAAATGTTCATGAACAAATCAACGCTGTTGATTGGTAATTCTCAGTGTTTCTCTGCAAATTTACTTTAAATATTTGAAATTGTCTTGTCTATTTCCAACGCGACCAATTTCTGTCGCGTCTGATTGCCAACTGCTTCTACTTAACTTTACTTTTTAAAAGAATATCTCGTCTATTTCTAATACGACCATTTTCTGCCGTTCCTGATTGCCAACTGAACTCCCGTCTCGCAATTTTGAGAGCGCGCATTGCTTATTCCGACAAAGGAAACAATACCTGGCTACATTGTTGTTGTGTTCTGTACCGCCGTAAGAATAGATTCCTCAAACAATTTATATTTTCAAATTCACATTTAATGTCTTAATTAATTGGCATTACAATATCTCATTGACAAGAACTTATATTTTCTTTTTCTTTTCACTATAATTGATATACCCGTTTCTGAATTGAATTTAAACAGTATACACTAATTCGATACCACTAAGTTTCCTATGTGCTGTGCTACATTCAGCAAATAATTTAACATTAACTTAATTTTATGTATAATTAATTATAAATGATGGTAGAAAAAGTAGTTACACTGGTACGCTTCCCTGAGAAAAACCCGGAATTATTGAGGAAGGAACCGAAATTTCTGAACTAAACAGTAAACAATTTTGGTATCATGGGTTTACACTCGTTCCAGATGCGCAGTGGAATAAGGGAGAAAGAGAGGAGCATTGCCGTCAGTTGGGAACGCCCTCTTGCCGAGAAGCCAGTACCAATTAATAAAAATATTATTTATATTCTTACGAGCGGAATATACAGACATTCACAAGTTATTTTTATAACACCTATACTGATCATCTCTTAACTTTTACGAATAAGGTTTTTAGTGTACAACATATCCTGAACAATATATTCCCATGCGTCAATGTTTTCAGTATATTTTTTACACTACCAAGTTGCCGTAACAAAAAGAGCTCCTGCCGGCCCCCATTTTAATTACAGGAGAGTGGGCCACTGCGCTTCTTATTTTGAGACGACTTGATATTTCTCACGACCATAAATTACGGTTCAGGTAGTTTTTAAAGAAATCGCAATTGTCCGCTTTAGGAATTTCGCTATACGGTTGTTGCTCCATCATTATAGTTTGTTTACTTCTGTATTTATTCCTTGCTCTAAAAATGCTGCAAACTTTTTACACTGAATTATCTGAGGATGTCCTTATAATTATTACTCATCGACATATTATGAGATAAACACTTAAAGATCCAATGCTTCAAAATAATTTTCAATAAATTAAATTAAATTATTTAACTATAACTAATTATTGTACCTGTGATGTAAAGTCGTTATGTCTATTTTCATCACAATAATTTCATAGCGTCTTCAATGATGAACAGAACTTTGTTATATTCTACGAGATATAAATAGATTGACTAACATTATTATGAATTAGAGTCGATGCTTTTTTTCTGCTAATTTTTCACTAATTTCATATTACAGTGAATTACGTTGATATAATGCAAATATTTTCAAATTAAATACGCTTTTCGAAGTGATAAGTTTTGCCCGACATATGCAATAAATTTAAAATATAGTAAGCCTATAAAGATGTTTAAATTATTTATAAGTTATCCGATGACTGTGCCGAGTGCACGGTCGCATGTTTGTTGGGAGTGACAACGTCTGGCTGGGGTAAAATAAATAAAATTTTACAATTGCAGTCCTTGACGCTTCATTCCTAGTAGATGGTACAGAGATCAGAGTTCATATTTATTTAACAATCAGCTTTTTGTTGATCCACAGATAACACTACAATCTTATTCGCTGAAATTAGTTTAAAAAAAGTTTTCATTTTCTAAGCTTTGAAATATCTCAGATTCCAATGAAATAATATTTTCTTGTGAAATACTAACAGACAAACTGGTTGTTTGGCCTTCTACGAGGTTGAAAACATAGTAAACGGCTATTAATATTAGAGTTATCTTTTGCCTCAATGAATTTTTACGGTGAATTCTTATTGATAGGGTAGGGCTTGTGTCTAATTGGTTCTTTAACGCGGATCATTCATTGTTACTGGCATCACGTTTTTTCTGATATAACACTTTTTGATATTTATTGGTTCTTGACTACTGTCAATTACTCTTGACAACAAAGATTTTGTTTAGTTACCAATTATTAGCCCCTTAAAAAATAGACATTGTACCTTTCAACTTTTTTAAATGACAGATTACAGTTTAAGATGGTCTTAAAGTTAGAAGTTTTCCTGGTAAGCAAAAAAATCGTATTTCAAACAGTTAAATTGAAGAATTTAGAATGTCTGCTATTTAGTCTCTAAATGGCGGAAGGCACGTTGATATTGCTAAGAACCTTCCGAGTTCTTTTAGTAACAACGAAACATGATCAGCCCGATTGTTTTCAAGTGAAAGCGAACAAAATCAGTGTGAGACGCAGACAGCAATTTAAATTACATCTGATTCGGATTCTCTGATACATGAAATGCAGAGTTCAAAGATAATTGTTTGATTATAAGCCACGTTCAAGAAAACTATAATTTTACTTACTTAAATTTGGCCGAAAAGAATCTTTAGTTCCTTTGTCTTGCTTTGATGTGGTATATATACTAGTGTCTTATTTGACGTGCCTGTTGTTATGGAAACTTCGAGTCTGAATGACGTAATGGCGTCGTTAAAGTGTTTTACTGACGCGCTACTTCATCGACATAAGAGTTTTGATCAGATATCTACGACCTCTTGTCATTCTCTTCGGTTTACTTAGCTTTCTCCATATTTTACAATTTTATTCGCGACTATATAACGAGTTGAATTATACGATTGTTGTTTCAAAGTTCAGTGTCACGTAGAAACTGTTTGAATATTCGATATGACTTCAGTTCCGGAAATTTTCAGAAACATTTGAACTACTTAATGATACCAGAATATTGAATGTTAAACTTATAATTTGCCAGAAACAGAGAAGGTATTTAAAATAACATTTACATGTCGTACATAATGTCCGACGTCGCGTGAGAATATTTTTACGCATGACGTTTTCTTGCGGCTTATACATTTTGTTTGTAGGTGAGCTTTACAGACATTTACTGACATTCTACGGCAAAGAAACTCTTTATTTACATGGATGATCAACCGTTTTTGTTTGTTGATATTTCAGACAACTTTTCAGTTCTCGATTCTAGGAATAGTTTTGTCCCCGCGGTTTATCTCATATTATCTGGTTGGCCGGCGTTACCCGGGTTGTCTTAATTAAACTCAGCGACATCCTTAAGCCCGGTTTTGACTCCAATCTTGGCTGTTTTTGCCCCTCTACACCATTCCGTAAAGGCCTACCCGCCCATGCTGAAAGGGGTTAAAATTATTCACAAAAAATAATCAGGAGAAACACTGTCAATCTCATTGACTCAGAAACATTTTCTTTAGATAATAATATAGACCGTTTCCTCAAGTTTGAAAATTCACCCCGTCCACACCTGGACGAAATTTGGTCAAATTTTCTTCACGGATTAGATTTGTAAGCACTCAAACGGTCTGTTTTATTTATTAGAAGATTATGTAATCAAAATTAGAAAGTCGCCAATAACTAACAAGTTGACGCAAAAATAATTTACTAACTTTAAAAAAAAATGATTAGGATCTCTGTGGCTTTTATATTTGCGTAGTGAGTCATGGTGCAAGTTCCATTTTAACAATTAAGTTCTAGTTCCAAATGTTTGCATATTTTTCTCAGTCCAGCAGAAAGAGATGAAGCTACAATCTGGTAAGCATTTCTATCAACTCAGAACAAGATGGACGGCAGTATGGGAATGCCATTTCTTTAATTTAGCCTGCACACTTCAATTTTGGTTACAAATGTGTGAATAACTTTTGTCTAATTTATTTGAATATGTTTATCAAATTAATTTTTTGTATATATGTTATTTTTAGTATACTATAGAGTGCATTGGTGCAGGTTGCGATATTATCTTCTGATAAAGGCGATTCATAACGCAGATCGCAGAATCCAGCGAACTCAGTGCGTTCCGCAATCAATGATTGATGCATGAACCGCGCCAGAGTCGATGCCTGAGGCGACAATCATCTGTTCCGCAGTTAGGCCGTGTATTTCGTATACACTCCGACGGGATTTCACGGTCAAAATATACTGAAATATTTAAATATAGAATTACATATATTAATAAACTTAGATGTAGATGGCAATCTACAGTGACTTAAAACACTGATCCATTTGTCCAAATGATGCATTCTCTGTTAATTGCCCCTTACCTGGCTAATTAAAATCATATATATATATATATTGTAACGAAATAAATTCGCTTTAATTATTGGTTTTGTGAATTTTGATTATTATTAAATCCACAAGAATGAAGGAAGCTATTTTCCAACACTTGTATTGTAACTATAAACGGTTATCTACGTATTAACTCTTTCAGAATATTTAAATTGAGTATTTAACCCTCTGATTTATTGTGTTTATAATTTAAAACTGTTTATATTGCATTAGTTTTATTTGTTACTGTTAAATTCCGCGTTTTAATTATAAAAGTAATTGTAATAAAAATAATAGTTATCGGAAGCGACAATCAAAGGAATTTGAGCATAAATTTTAATTGTCGAGTAGAAGTTAAGCTAGAAGAAACACGATATCTCGCGACAGTTTCTGATCAGTTGTTGAGATCTTGCCGCACGTCGGTTCGAGAACAAAGGACAGTAAAAGTAAGTGTGTGCTAATTTACTTTTTATGCAGTGTGAGGTAAAATCATACGTCTTTTTTATTGCGGTAGAGTTCAGCCTGATATTTACAATAAATAATGTTCTATTGGAGTTTGAGAAAGTTCTTCGCATTGTATTGAGAAATTATTTTTATATTCATCGACAATAAGAACGCTATTCACTATATTCTTGATACTGTGTAGTTATTTACTTCAAATATTAACATTTGGAAAAATCTGCAAACCTGTACAAATACACATTGAAAAACAGATTACGCATAGGTTCTTAGATATATCCTAAGTGAAAGAGAACTGCGTACCGCCTTTATGCAATGATTTGGCCCTGAAACTTAATTAATTCAACAGACGTGCTTCAGAGACATTTAGTACGAATGTAGCCTCCTCAATTAAATAAGAAAACTATCCAATTTATCTTGTGTTACAGGTCAGATAAATTCTAAACAATGTAAGGGGGCCCTTGATTGGACAGGAACTGTGAATTCTGATAATGGAATAAAGCATCAGCTAAGTGGTAGCGAATCACCGTTGCGGTAATTGAATTGCCCTTCCCTGCATTAAGTATAGTGCTTCTCCTCCTACGGACTTCTTTTTTCAAACATCACCGAAATCTAACCTGTGACGACAGGGAAAATTGCCGGAAAAATAAAAATTTCGATTACAAATTCAGATATATTAACGGTTCTGAATTACACCATAGCTTGTAGTATTATTAACGTAATACTTTTGTGGGGATACCGCAATATGTATGGAGCTAGTAAACACGTTCAAAACCATGCTTAATTAGCTCATATATTATTGTGAGAATATCCCATTAATTTCTGAATCTGCGCGTCTAATACATTTCAAAGTTTACAGATTCTTTGAAGAAATAATGTTACATTTGCCATGTCAATAAAAAAAAATTATATTTAAATGAAATGTCGTCTATAATTAAATCTTTTAAACCAATGTCTTCGGTGGTTTTTGTAAATATACAATACGATTTCAAGTAATTATTCAGAAGTTTATATATACATATATATATATATATATATATATATATATATATATATATATATATTTAATACAGTTCAAGGGAGCAGGTGTTACGGCGAAGGGGAAACTTTAGCAGAGTGCAAACGCAACTCAGTGACGTTGGTTGACGTCATCTCACATTAGACAGGCGCCAATGTACAAAAATTGTTCCATGAAGTTTATTAATCGAATACGAAGCTATATTAACCGTCAATTGAGCTAAATTTTCTCGGTGGTTCGCGCCGAGTTAGAATTTCCAGAATTATTATAAGATGTTATTCTTTATTGCCTTGCTTTTGTAAATATTTTCTTCATTACACTTAGAAGTTTGTTGTCTTCTGCAAATGGTTTTTGCACTAAATGCGATTCTCTGAAT
The DNA here is from genome assembly GCA_037074705.1 of Zhengitettix transpicula. Taxonomy (NCBI): domain Eukaryota; kingdom Metazoa; phylum Arthropoda; class Insecta; order Orthoptera; family Tetrigidae; genus Zhengitettix; species Zhengitettix transpicula. Next base: position 85,048,079 of record CM073592.1, read on the forward strand.
TAACGTATCTCGCCTATTTATTAGGCAATTGATAAGTATAGGAGAAACAACAGTCTGTTTTCAGAAAAACACATTCCAATTTACTATTTCTTCCTAGAGAATCGACAATGTTGATACACATGGTCACTTTCAAAAATAAACTTAGATCGTTGCTTCAAGTCGATTGATTCGAGAAAGTGTTGAACAATGCACAAATTTTTCTCTTTGACTATTCTACAAGGAAATTTATTTTTATTTCTTAACCAAGTGAACAGTTGTCATCATAGATTGAGCAATGATATGATTGAGATAATCTTTAACATCCTATTATTATAAAAATGTAATTTCATACCATTTACTCGCCACCAATTTGCCCATATATGATCCACTATTTATAATAAAGACGGATTATCAGTTAAAAAATGAACTTAATGTGTGGTATTGGAAGAATAATTTTTACCGTTATATTGCATTTCTCTGTTATAATAGGGCTGTAAATCAAACATTCGATGGCCTCATACTATTAAATTCTTTATTTGCTCGGTCTATAGGATTGTCAGGTATTATATTTAAATATATATATTGTAATAAACAACAAGTTAACGATTAATTTTCCCCACGTTGGTGAAGCCATTTATGTAATAAACACCTTGTTAGGGTTAATTAATGAATCAATTAACGAAAATTTATTTATAATTAAAAATTTATTGTTGATAAATTTACATTGTATAAGACCTATTTTGCACGCCAAATTTCATCCAGTTAACAACAAATTTTTTATTTATTAATTCGTGGCATTTATGAAAATACAATTCTTATATCATTACAATCAAATATGTCGGATCTCTATATCTCAGGGTCACTACTGGGTTTATTAATTAGAACAAAAGCAATGTATAAACTGAAAATTAACAATTCAAATATAAAAAGTTAACCTAAAACAATATAAAGATAAGTGAAACAGAAGAAAACGAAAACGAAAACTGAACGAAATCTGACTATACCTTTTTAATTATCGTTTACAAATTTGTATTAAAGTTTTGTTACTCACGGAATGTCTGTCTGGTACAAGATCTCTCTCCTGTATCTTGAAAACTACCACACTAAAAAGCCATTTTTACACTGACTCTACACTTCATTGAAATTTTTATTACACACGATTGAAATACTCGTCCTCTGCTATCTGGAACCTGGGATGAGCCGCCCCCTTTGGTCAGCTAGTGGATGCCGGTCTCCTCTATGCGAAAATTGTTCAATCAGCGTGAAGCTACCATTTGCTTCACCGTGTGCAAATTATTATGTAGATCTCTCCGTAAAAATATTTGCTTGCAAAAATAAAGGATCTCCTGTTTAATTGGTATTACAATATATTTATATATATATATCAAATCGCTTTATATATGATTTGATTTTACTTAAATTAAATTAATGAAAATATATTAATATAATTGTGTTTCGGATTAATATTGTTTGAATTGGAAACAGAATCAAAAAAAATTTCGTGTGCATGTCGTCCTTTCAAGTGAGGTACAGCGCTCGAAAAAATCGCGCACAGAAACATTGCATTTCAAAAGTCTGTTTGTAGTTTCCGGTTCTTAGCGTTAAACCATACGGAAATATCTGTGATTGTGTCTGACTTGTTTTCACAAAACGAACTGTATTTGGCAGGAGATATTCGTTGCAAATATTTCAGTCACAAAAATATACGTGCCATTGTAGGAAGTTTTTGAGCACATTTATAGTATTTTTAAAATTATGATTATATTAGAACAGGCCTCAGAATATTTTTGAAACTCGAAATTATGTAACTGCGTTTTGTAACGAAAAATTAAAGAACTATAAAAGTTGGACAATAGAATTTGGAAAAGCAAATTCTCAGTCCAAATCTTCAATTCGATGTTTCGTCTGGAATCAATACACAATCGTTTACGTTTAGTCCTCATAAAGAGGAATAATATGCGCCAAACTTACGAAGCGAGTCGGCATGACCATGAATAGGTTTGAAGGAAACGTAGAATCCAGTCGTGCAGAGGCTAGATTTCGTGATTAGTTTCGAAAGTTATGATACAGCGTTGTTCGCTTCAAAGAAACAGAAAATAACAATATTGAATAAAATTTTTCATAAGGAGTGAACGAAATTCGGAATAAAAACAAAGATTGAATGTAATAAAATGTTTCATAGCTTATTAGATCTTATAAGAAAAGAAACACAGAAATATTGAATATTTTAACTGGGAAATACGATACGAATAAAAACAGAATATTTTCTTAAAAGAATTGGAGTATCACATCCTTAAATGGTTCAATAAAATGACAACGTTTTACCTACGTTATATTGATCATATATTTACAATATGGCAATTTGGTAATGACGAGCGCCAAAATTATCGGATTAAAATAAACAGCTAACACCAAAAAAATTAATTAACGCTTTAAAAACATCATAATACAAGATTGAACGTATGTGATATTCTGGTCAAAAATACGCTATAAATTTAATTACTTCCGTCTAAAGCGAACAATTTTTCATCTCATCACGCTTATAGCACCAAACGTTCTACCAGTCTATTCAACATCTACTATCGGGAACACTTTGCAAACCAAATTTATCTGATTTTGAACTCTATAAACTACTCCAAACAAACCATAGACATAGAAAATCAATACGCAGTACAGAACATAAAAACCCGGATGAACAATAATTTTATTAAATAATACGTTTGTCCCACTATATTTGCCTAAATAAGCTGAAAATTTTGCAGAATTCCCGGTCGATATGATACCATAAAAATAATTGCTATCCGCACAAAATTTCGCTGAAAAATAAAACACCCCACAGAAGATACTACCAGAACTACGGTGGTAATGTATTCAATACAGAAAGTCCATAAATAGGCGTAACAAAAAGAACTGCTTGTATCAGAATCCATAAGCTCGTTCGACAGCATGAAATCACAATCTACAAACTTGCCGAACAAATTGCGTACGAAACATAAACTCACATTCCATAGAGTTTCACTAATATATTCTGACTCCCATTTATTTAATCGCAAATTCAAAAGGTCCATCCAGTTAAATTAATTTTTCAAAAGGTGATTCAAAGTCCAGCAAAATATCTTGGAAGATTGGATTTCTCAATTCGTCAGCTCTCCGGCACTTCAAAAATTTACAAGTCAGATACATTTTTTAACCATCCAAAATATCTGCCGATATTAGTGCCTACATAAGTGTTGAGACTCTGGTACACTAGCACTGGATTGACGAACATAGTTTTCCTTGTTGAATGTTACGTTGAAATAATTATCTACTTCTCTTTTGGATTGCTTCTCCCTCGCCGTTGATAGTTGCTTTTCTTTCGTTGCAACCGTAAGTTGATCTTCTAAATATATTTTTGTTGATTTTTTCTTTGGTATTTACTCTAATGTCGGTTTTATTTATTTTCTTCTCCTTTTAGTTTTCCTTACACGGGCAGTGGAATATCGTATTCACACTTCAAATAATTTTACTACACCATTTTCAAGCAATTTCAGGGAAATTTCAAGGGAAGTATTAAATATCTTTTTAAAAAACATGATCAGCATGTATAACCTATAGTTATATATACTTATAGGTGTACATTTATTAAGATAGACTTCCTTTGAGGTGGAATGATAGTAAAAATTCCGTGACTTGCCAAAATTTATAATACAAAGATTCATTATTTATCGCTACTTTGGACTAAAATCGCAACTTGATCTATTCACGTTCTAAACAGGAATTAAATAAAAAATTAATAGTGTAGCAAACGAAAATTTTACACACTTCTTGAAGAGAGTTCGGGATTATTCAGCGTAAATCAAACTTGTTAGCTTTTATGAACAAAACTGATTACTATAGGAATTCAAAAATTAAGTTCATAATATAGAAATGCATAAGACAATTAGAAAATTATGAAACGTTAATTTATATATATATATATATATGTTATATATTGTAATGATTTAGCTTTTTATTACTTAATATAAAAAAAATAAAGTTTATTACAAGAAAATACAAAAAATACAAAAGTACATTAAAAATATTGTTGGTCTGCATAAAATTAAAATTAGCTTCGGTTTGATTAAAAAGTTCTCCTTCTCAACAGGGTAATGTGGGCGGTTCGGTGGCTATTCAAGAACAGAGTCTATTTTCGCACTGTGTAAAAGATTCTACTTTTGAAGGGACTTTACATAAATTGTGATGCTTACTTTACTTGTGGCGTCAGCCGACTTGCAGTGGATCACTGGTCTTGTAGTAAGCAGCACACGATCTCCTTCTTCGGCCTCCCCGCGATGGACGTCCCTCAAAACCTTTGTTTCTTCCCGCTCGCCAAATTCTCCACCCTCTAGACTCTCTCGGTCTGCCTGCGTCTCTCCTTGCGTCTGTCTGCGTCTGTCTTTCACCCGGGTTCGGAGTATTTATAAGTCCTCCGCCACCCCCCCCCCCAAACGATGCAAAAAAAGGGACGCGTACCCGCGATTTCGTTTGGCTTCTCTGGCAGAAACACGTGCGCGTTATTGTGTTCATACTCAGGCCTGCGGACACAAGGGCGGCCACTTAAGGTTGTTATTCACTACAATATATATATATATATATATATATATATAAATATATATATATATATATTGTGGTAAACAATTTATATAACAAGCAAAAAAACACGTTACTGTGATAAGTTATTAAAGATAAATGAAATAATTTATGCAATTAAATTTTAGATACAAAACGTTTATTACCAATTTATATTGAGTAGGATTTTGTACAAAACTTTTACACAGGTTTATTAAAATTATTAAATCTTCAGGGTCGCTTATCGGGCCTCTAACAGTTATAGTAATCCGACATTATAACCGAATTAAATAAAAACAAAATGTTACAAAATTTTGAATTAAGTGGTACTAGACCATTGAGGTGCTGCGAGCTGAGGAACCTTCCCAGGCTTCATTCCTTTCGGTTTAAGTTTTGCCGCAAAATGATGAATGTAGAGGGAGTGCTTTTGTTTAAAACCGCAAGATCGACCCTCTTTTAAAATAATTCTGTGAAATATCTTCATGTAGCCATTTATCCTCCGTACTTTTAAAAAAGCTGTGTTTCGGCTTTAATAGCTAATCTCAACCCACTAAATCATCTGAGAAAAAGAATTTTATTGATTTTTTTAAAAAAATAATGTAGTAACTGTTGGAAAAAACAGCCTGAGTTATGTGCATAAAATAAATATTATTTTTTTGATTATGTAAAATTAATGTGAGTGACATTGTTTTCTGGTTATTAAAATTCTTAAGTTAACGTAAATTTAGTGATCATATTATTGATATAGTGTGACGTAGTTGGTGACGTAAGCAAATATCTGACAGAAATCAAGACTGAATTGATTTTTCTACTTTACCGTTATACTCGTATATCATTATTAACGCTGTGAGATGATTCCAACAACGTATGTCCGATTTATGTTTTTATTACCTTCATTTATAATGAAATATCTTCTTTCTGCTAGTAGAAAATATTATTTATTTGTTGCAGCAGACTCGCAGAGCTTGAGCCATAACGTGTGTCGTATCTAGATATCCAGACATTTTTTGCTGAGAGCCATTAACCTGGAAACATAAGTGAAACAAATACAATTGTTAGGGCGTCATTAAGAAAAGTGTGCTTACATTTTATGACTCGTATGGTGGCCATTTCAGAGTGGCCACGTTAATTGAATCTGACGCAGTAACTCCCGACTAAATCTGAAATTAGACAATAAAATGGCTGCTAGACGGGACGCAGTTTAGTGGGAACATCGCGAGGCGAAGGCCGAAACAAACGGGAAAAGAATGAAAACTGCATTAACGTAAGTTAAAGTATTGTTTCTGCACCACGTTGAAGTACGAAATTTAGTTAAAAATGAACTCTGGTGACTCAAGAGAATTTTTTACTGCAAATTCCAGAACAATGTGAGGGTTTTCATTTCGTCACTTCTCGCGCTCCTTCTGACTCGGAACCTTTCTGTTCCCAGCCGCCCTGGCGAGTGGAGAAACCATCATGTACTGTAAAATGACAAAGTTACTCTCGAAAAAAAAAATTATGCGGGGTGAAAAATGGTGAAGAAGGTTGGAATGTTATTTTAGAACACTTGGCGGTCGGCAATTGGAATCGGAAGCGAGAAGATGATGGATATGTTACAAAGTAATTGTCACATAGACATAAACTCACGTCGAATCATACTCCACAATAGCGACTGTGCACATTAAAGTCTATGCAGACCTTCTCCAGCGTCCGACTCCCTGCCATCAACACGACTATGTCGCATTCATAAATCTGCACAGCAGCAGACGCTGCGGACGTGTTGGACGCCGAGCCACTAAAAATTCCCCAAGCCATCCTATATCTTTCGTAATGCTAGTCGGAAAATCCGACTCGTTGGTTGGCACAGGCTGAACAACTATTATGTAAGGCAGTATTCACCAACGACGCCACCAAATTTTGATACGTGGTAGTGTGTCTGGGTTGTCGGCGTATACACGAGGTCAAATATATCGTCGCCGCATCACAACAGATGCGATTTCAGATATCGAGAACTTATTCAGCGTTTCACAGGTTCCGAAGAAACGACGAGGTTTTGTCGCCATCAACGATGAAGCCTCAACACCACCGGCAGGACAGCGCCTACCCAAAGTTCACTGGCAGCATGAAAGTCATGCGTAGCAGTTTAGCCTTCTTTAACTTTACCAACCGTACAGCGGGACTCGAAAATCCTACTTATCCAAGACGTTGGATTATGGCGAAAATCCCATTGAAGCACAGCCTTCAAGGATCTCCGTCGTGGTGATTACCCTGAGTCCTTCGCAATCTTCGCTAGTACAATATTAACTGTTGTAAAGCTGGTAGCTCCGAAAGAAACAGTCTCTTGAGAAAATTTACCGCCGGAAAAAAGCGGTAATGTGAATGCTCAGACATGGAAGAATCCATGAAAGTAGTTAAGAGTCTTGAAAACATTCGTCCATTATCCTACAGTATCTGTCCAAACATCACCGTTCCCCTTCGGCAGAGGCCAAAGACAGCAGAACATCAACACCAAAACTCGTAATGTAACTTTGATAAGTTACTTTATCGTGAAAATTATACCTACTTTAAACAGACCATTCACAATTGTAAACAAACAGGCACAGAAAGGAATAAAGTCACCGTTTCCCAGTTACTGTTTTTCAATTGAATACACACCCTAGATTTATCAATACAGATGTTATATTGTTATTTTGAATGGGTAAAATTATTTTAAATAGTATGTATAATGCAATACATTAATAAATTTATAAAAAAAATAAAATAAAATCCTCTAGGACAGAGTGTATCCAACCGTACATAAATTAAAAGTAAATCACAAAATCCACAAAAAACATTCTGGCATATATAAATTATGATTTAATTATTTAATTTCAATGTTAAATCAATAGGAATTTATTTATATTCACCATCGTAGAAAAAAATTATGTATCATGATTATTCGATCACTAAGACAAACGCTACATTAACCGTGGATGCTCCATTTATAACTGTTACAAAAATATCGTCAGTATATTAGTCCTGAAATACTTTATCCTGCTTTATCTTTCTCCTGCTATTATTTATTGTCTGTGTTCCTTTAATTTTAAAAGTTATCCCTATAAAACAACACATTTAATTACAAGTATATCGCTAAAACTAAAACAAGACTAACTGTTGGAAACAAAAAATTTTCCATTGAAATTAGCAGTAACAGTAGTTTGAGTCCATCATAAAAGATCATGGGCGAAATTAAAAATATAAAATAAAATATTAGATAAGGCGTGAACGGAAGAAGAAACAAAATCTCAGGGAAAATAGGGATACTATTTCAAGAGTAATTAGAGTATTTATAACTACAAATAATATATTTTATAATATAGGAAACAAATTAGTCTAAATAAATTAATAAAATTATGTTATTTTATTGCGTACGAGAAATTAAACTAGTGAAAAAATGTAGATTTATGTTTAATTGGTTTCATTTTTTTGGTAAAATAAAGGTCGAGAGTAAAATTTCTTTACAATAAGATGATCACACTTTTTTATTTCTCTTCGTATTTTATTTAATCCACCGCAATAACACACTATTTTTAGTTTTGATCACTTCACTTTCGACTAGAACAAAGGATTCCTGGGACGATAAAATTACTTTCTCGGTAATACATTCTCAACGACAGATCTGTATCGAAAATTGTAATTCGAGATTTCCTTTTGAAACTCAAAAAGATACATTTTCAAACACAAATAATTATTCCCTTCGCTAATACGGTTTACAGTCTAACAACCGAGTTTAAGCTTGCGAAGGCAAACTGTTCCCGTGGTGTAATAAATATTTTATGTCCCTAAATTAACACAGCGATTCTGGATTTGTAATCGGCATACTAATACTCAGAAACATTAGAAACCTGCAACAATTTCACATCCTTTAATAGAATTTACGTGTAATGTCAGAAGAAACTGATATATTAAGTTATTTATATTTTCTGAATGAAATAGTACATAAAAAATATAAGGCAAAGTTTTCTTGCAGGAATTACATCTGTAGTGTACGTTAAGATGGTGTTAATTATTATTAAAGCATCAAATTAATATTAGCTTTTGTATTACTTGACTTACAGAGAAGATTGGCTTTAAAGATATGGAATAAGTCACTAATTGTCTTTAGATTTCTCTTTATTGGTCGTTTCCCGATAAGGGAATAAGGTTTCAGTATAATAATTATTATTTATAACACCCTTCTAATTAAATATATTTTTAATATATTACATATAATTATTAAAAATCTGACAATATGCCATAATTTTCTGTACTGAAATTTATTTTAATATACATATAATTAAATCAATTCATTAATTGAATTGAATGAGTGTCGAAGCAAAAATTTGAATCGCTGTTTTTTAATATTATTAGATTATCTTTTAATTCTGTAATGTTAATATCATGATGTCATTCTTAGAGCGGACGTAAGTCGGAATTACAGAAAATTTATATGAATATTTTATTGTTACTATTCAAAATTATGTGAAGCTGAAATATAATTATTATAGAATCTCAAATTCGGGTATAGATTTTTTTCTTTGGAATTTTGTATGCTAACGCTTACTATAGAAAAAATGGGAAACCAGTACAAAATTTTTTGTCAGTGTAATGGTTTACTGTAAAGGATGAACGCTGCTTTAGTTGAAAATGATTCGATAACATGCTTCTTATCAATCCAAATAACTCGTTTCAGAATTTACGTTATTTAAACTATTAACTCGACTTTTAAAGTCAATAGACTTTTAAAGTCTTCAAATAAGCTTCAGCCGGGATTGCTAAATTTTTCTAACTAATTCTACGTAATTTACTATTACATTTCTCTTTTTGGAGCATTTATTATCCGATGCTATCCTTTTTTAATATATTCTTGACGTATATTTTCTTCAGTTTTGGTCTAAATTGAATCTTTAATTTTTCGATTACTTGTTCAAGAAAACGTTTTCCTTGTAAAGAAAACTACATTGATATTCGTTCAACGTGTACTGTGATTCCCGTTGCAATTATTTTTTTGCTACTCCAATTATAGACAAAACAAAAATTTCTCCACTGTATTTAGTTTCTTTTTTATTACAGCCATCCGTTGTGTTTAGAGGGTGTGAATAATTTTTGTTTCTCTAATATAAGTTCAAAAGTAGTGAAATAATATGGAAACTTTTATTAAATTTTTTATCCGATGATAATATTTAGAAACCATGTTGCCAAAAATTGTTCTAAAATGCATTTAAAGCATCTTGGTAAATTATTCTTTTTATGATACTACATTTTAGATTTTTTGTTCATTTATGTATAAAACTTTTGATTCAGTTTATTATATAACATATATTATGAAAGACAATACCATTATAATATGAAGTGAAAAAAGTAGGGTTTCCAGCGATTTGCATCTTAGCAGTCATCATAATAAAGCTGATTGGCTCATTTTCTGTGCTATTTAAGTAAATATTTTCGTGTTAATTAAATCGTGGGCTAGTGATATTCTATTACTCATTTGGGATAGTATATTAATGATATACGTGACATTTAAATAAATTATATGAACACAATTATTACATACTTTTACATTCAGCTGAGGATAATATACGGTGAAGTAATAATGAATTATATTTGTGGATTCCTTAATTACATTTGGAATCTTAAAGCAAGTTAATTAAGCAGCAGGTACTTAGTCGAGTAATGAGCTGAGAACTGCTTGCAGCTCTCCTCAAGAATGTGAGTCGAGTCTTGTGTGAGGATGAATATTGGGGCTTATTACGACTGATCTCTCCTGTTCTGTCTAAAATTTAACTTTGACTACCGCCGAAGGGTGTGATTACAAGCGACTCGAGAACTTAATTACTTTAAAAACTTATTGCGGACTACAAGTTGAAAATAAATACTGGCACTGAAGCCGCACATCTTCCGATGTTAAATCATATTGCAGGCGCCGCGGCGCTTTTAATTAACGCTAATTAGTTGCTTGAGCACAGTTCTCAGACTTTAATATCAGCCGCAGACATAAGAGCGGATTTCAGTCTAAATTCCCCTTTATAAGCACAACTCACTCTGTATTGTAGTTTAATTGTACATATAACCCATAAAAAAATGAAAAATAACGTCCGTTTTGAAAATTAATAATAAGAAAAAATGGAAAATACACACAAAAAAGTGATGATATAAATACCGTACAAAGTTTCTGCAAACCTTGTTCCTTTCTTCAGGTGCTTCGAAAAGTAATAAACACAAGGGTCTAGAGCGACACAATTCAGTTGGAAAAACTTATAATGTTTTTAAGCTATTAAATTTTGTGCAGTTGTGTCGCTCTAGGCTCTTGTGTTTTTCAGTTTTATTAGCACCTGAAGAAAGGAACAAGGTTTCCATAAAAGTTGTGTGGTATTAACATCATCCGTTATTATTTTTCGGAATTTGGCTATTTTTCTTATTAAATAATAAGTCATAATACGTACATACACACAAACATATATATTATGGGTTATATATACGATTAATTTATATCAATCCCTGATAAATAAAATGACGCCTTGAGTGATTGGTAGTGATATAAATTTATTAATTTATTTTGACATTAAATATAGAATTAATAATTTTATTCGGACTATATATTTTCTCCTAAATATAATCCAAGATATATTTCACACAATTTTTAATATTTATCTAACACTATTAGTTTTTTTTTAAATCATATGCACATAAAAATACAGCATTACACTTAAAATATTCGTGTTATTAAATTATGTTATATCACTTTACTTTACAATATGCTCTTTTTGTTTTATTCTATTGAATAAGTTTATTATTGAAATTAATTACACGCTTTCTGGAATCCGCAAAGACAAATTAAACAAATTTATGTAACCCCAATCTGAAATATTGTGTACTATCAATGATGTTATCCAAATATCTTTAAAATATTATTTCATCATCCCTGAATGAACTCCAAAAATTGAGTACTAACACAAATTTCTTACAGAAGCTGAGCAAACGGCAGTGCTACATTTACGTAAGATTAAAATAACACATTTGTAATTGAGTTATATGTTTTTACTGATTATTATTATATTAAATTACATAATATTTGATTATATCAGGCAATTATTCTATATATCTCGGCTTTATTACTTGTTATTCGGTATAGATCTGACGTAAGTACCTATGGGATGAAGTAACCAGCATTATGTGACCAATTCATTATACTGTTATGTGAGACGTTCCTGAATAATTAAGGATCTGTTCCAATTTTCTTCAGCCTAATTTGCCATGTCCTTCTATCCCCTGAATCGTTAGTAAAAATCTACACAGAAACTTTCCACTTACTGGTAGAAAGATTATGAGACTAATTGTTTTTTAATTTCCATTTTCTCATTTACCAATCTACTGTCTCATAGCTTGGTAGTGTTTTAATAATATATGAGATTAAAGTTTATTTAAGAATCTTGGTTTTCAACATTATTTTGTACAGTTACAATTCCCAAGAAATAACATGACTTATTAAAAAGTATTGTGGTGTAATATTTTGGATCATTGTAACGTATTGTATAATATACATTAAATATGGTATGTTGATAAAATAGCAAACGTCATTATATAAAAGTAGAAATGTTATAAAAACAATTCTATGCTAATCAAAAATTAATTGTATTATGAAATATACAATTAAATAATTCAAGTTAGAAGACAGAAACACTCACTGAACAACATAACTAAGAATATAGTCTAAATTTATAACAATTATGCCTAAAATTGGTGATAGGCTTGAGGTGTATATAATAATTACAAATTTAGTGCAAGAAGAATATAATTTCGTAAGTTTATTAATATGATTATCATTAATTCAGCTTTGAATTATTTTTTCATGATTGTGGTGAATACGAAGTACCTATGCAAATTGTGTATAAGCAAAGAAATGAAACATTGAAGGAAATTTAAAAAAAATGGTAACATCGTGACACGATTGGTATTGTTATTGATTTCATATCCTGAAAATATTGATGCCACCTGGAAATGATTTTAGTGGATGTTGATTGAGATGAATTGGCGATGTCGTCTGACGTTCTACGATATCCTCAAATCTAGTAATTTTCGTGTACTTACAGAACTCAACTGAGAAGCCAGCAAGCCTGATTTACTTGGAAAACTCTCCACCAGAATTAACCAAACACTAATGCACTCATCTATTTCACAAGATGAACAAAGCTGTTACTGCACTTCTACCTTGTCCTATCACTAACAAAGAAATACATCTATCTATTCATCACAAAATTAATAACTATTTTACTTAAAATTATCCTTCTATTTGGAAAAATGCATTTGTAATAACCATTTTTAATTCTGATGATAAAGATCCTATTTAGAATTATAGACCGTTGGCTGTAATTAGTACAATACCAAATATTTTTTAATCTACAGTCACTATTAAATTGAAACATCTCATATATCAACGTGGATTTAGAAGTAAGAGAAATATTGCTACAAATTTAGTCTGTTATATTCGATGTATTTTCCAAGAATTAAATGAGGGTTTGTAAATTTGATAGCCTGAATACATTTGATTTTTATTCTTTTAATCATCATATTTAAATTGGAAACCTGAAGAAAAATGGGAATTTATGGAACTTTCAACAGTGGTTTAAAAATTATTTAGTAAATATATTACAATTTGTAAAATATAAACAATTCATATGAGATGAAAACGTAGTATTGCGTAGTGTACCTCAGGACTATCATCTTGGTCCAGTTTTGTTTGATATTTTTATGAATGATTTTGAATTATCTACTTCTAATGTTAACCTTTTGCTTTTTGCACATGGTTTTAAAATATAGAAATATATTAAATCTAATATAGATTGTATTCAGAGTACTGAAATCTAAGTGGAGTAGAGAAAATGACATGAAGTTTAATTATATCAAATTGTAAAACAAATATTTTTCTTCTAGTATTAACGGTTGTCCCTTGGAAAGAGTTAATGTTTTCAAAGACTTTAAATATTATATCATTAAAAAATGGATTATTAATCAAATATTCATGTGTTTATAAATAAAGATGTGCCAATTTTAGATTTTATTATAAGAAAATGGAAAAGGAATCCATTTTCCTTTAACTATTAAAATGTTGTATGTATCGTTGTTGAAAACAGTATTAATTTTTGGATCTTTAGTTTTCACTAATAAATTTATTAAGAAAATTGAAACAGTAAGGCATAATTTTTTAGAATCATGTCTTATAGAATGAATTTGCGAGACTCATTTACGAACTATAATTATAAAAATATTTCTGCATCATTGATAATCCCATCTCTTGAATCTGAAAGTTGCTCTACAGATTTAAAATTTATTGTATCGATTTACTTGATAAATTCAACTTTAGAAACTCTAGATTGAAGTATATTATAGATCTAAATATACCTTAAGCAATCCACTAATTAGAGTGTCAGATTTGGTTGCTTTAGATATTGATTTAATTAATTTAAAACTTTCTGAAATATTAATGCTGATTAAGATTATGATTTATGTATAATTATGTAATAATATTGGATTATATGGATAATAAATGTAATTTTGTTTTAAGATGCATAATTTTGTGTATTTTATTAATGTAAAATGGACAAAAGTTCGATGAAAACAAATAAATTCCTGTAAAATAAATTCATAATAAATAATTTTTAGAGGAGCAAAAATGTTGACATACGAATCTATAAATGTATAATTACACATGTATATAAATCACAGTAAATAGTAAATGAAGCCATAAAGTTGGTATTTTTATATTGTATTAAAGGAAGTAGTTGACCTCCTGGAATACGAGGAACATGGAAAAAGTTGTTGCTATGCGCAAAAACAGAAACAAAAAAAAAACTAGCGTTACTACGAGTCTAAATGGAAGTCACAGAAGCGTGCAGGTCACACCATCCAACACACTCTGTGCATTATATTTATACAGAAGGGGTGGAAGAAATTAATTTTACGTAAATCAGTGGCTTCAAACAAAACATCGTTCGGAAATAAATAATTTTGATTAATGGGGAATTTACTGGTTTTAATATTCAGGTGGAAAAAACCACACGGTTCCATATAGTTTAAAAAAAATTTAATTGGAAGACGCTTTCGACATATGTTGTTGTTTTAAATTTCACTACAAGATTTCAGACTTAAAATAACACATTTTAAAAAGACATTTAAGACGACGGAAGGCGTGAGATATGCAACGCATTAGATGTTTTTTTAAAAAAATGAGTAACCTTAAGGCTAAAATTAATTATAATGAAGTTGAAAATGACCAAATAGGTCGAAACCTTTGAACTATTAATTTTTTAACACTGTATGAGGTTATGTGTGGTTTTATCCCCCTAAATATTAATATGTCAAGGGTCTTTATCAAACATATTACTGGTTTTCTTTGAATACCAGGATTTGGAACTAGGCGATTTGAAAATAGTAAAATCATCATCGCTTAACGTCCCGAAGCATCAGGTAGTTGGAAAATTATTATATACTGTATGAAGCAAAATAAATAAATTGTATAAATACTATTAACTCTCTGCACAACTCAAATGACATAAATTTCATTATGGTATGAGCGTAGCTTATTTGTCGGTTAAGGACTTGCTTTATAATGTAAATAGACAACCAGTGCTGACGGACAGTAAATTGTTCTCTATGTCAACTCCGACACGCGATTGCGTGACCTGTGGACCTTTTGGTTTTACCGCGGTAGGTCGCTTGTTCTTCAAGTGTCACGAACTAAACATGAATTAAAATTAACAATATTTCTTACTTATAAGTTTAGGAATATTTCATGTTGGCATAATTCTAACAGTTACGATGGGTGAAGCATTATGAAACATGATGTACCATACTCGTAAGAAAGGAACGCCCATTCCTGAATGAATCTGGTTTGTAGCTAATTAGGGTCGAATTAGCACTGCGAACTAAGTGTTGTATGCTCGTTTAATTCAGTTTTTCTGGCGAGTAATGTTCAAATACGTCTACAGTCGTAATATAGTCATAATAATAATTATCCGCGTTCAAATATCTTATACACAAGCTCATAACTTTGACATTTTGTAAGAGAAATTATGTACGCATATTATATGAATTCATCTACATTAATAATATTAATACCTTTATAATAATAAACGATCCATAAAGTCGAATCACGTGAGAATTTATGCGAATTCTCTTTATAGTATTTTTTCTCCATAAAAATTAGTTGCATTTGCCAATCTTAATTGCCACTATTTCGTTGTGAGTCTTAATAGTCCAATAATCTCAGTAGTCAAATAATTTTCGTAGAGTTAAATTTAATTATATGTCTATATTATTTATATACTATATTTATATTTGATCATAGTATAGTTCTCGAGTTTTATCCCGAGTTATATATTGTCTACACGTATTTTTGAAGTTAATACTACGTCTTGCACAAATATTCGCCTATGACACAATATATTGGGAGTTTTCTGCTTGAAACATTTCTCCGAAAGGGATATTGAATCATAAAGCATGGTTTCACTGAATCGGGCGGTGTGGAATGTGGAATATCGTTGGACGCGACGTTGATCCTTAGATTCCCTGACTAATTGGCGAACACCACAATCATACTGTGTCTGTTGTCTGTCTTATCACACAAAACTGCTAGAAATGCTGCATTATCCATGAACTGTATGTGAAAAATATTGTAGAGTCAATCTGGAATAAGAGTAATTACAAAAACTGCAGATTGTGAGCAAGTCATAGCAATTACACGAGAACTGAAACGTAAAAATGAAACGACAAAAGTTACTATAGTAAAATATAGGCAGAGGATAAATTCAGATATAGTTATAATCAGGACGCAAACCCACAAATTATATCAGATGTATATTTGAAAACCAGACAAGTTTGAAAACGGAAAAATTTCATGGATTTGACTTTTACAATACAAGACAAAATATATTTACAATGTCAGAAGTAAAAGAAATACCCAAAGATTTTCAACAAGACATATGTAATACTACTTACAAATAATGGAAGTAAATAGGATTTAAAAAATGTAGGTCAATAAAGCATACTTCAGTAGTATATAAGGTATTCGAAGGGATATAAGATAATGCGATGGAAATATGGCTAGATTATATACAGTCATTACAACAAAAAGGATTCAGAAGTGAGTATAGTGAAAATGACTATTCAAATAATTATAGCAGTAGTGAGTCGGGGAAATTAATACCGATCTCCTCTAGCAATTGAACATAAAGTTTAAAACATTAATAGCTGTCGAACTTATTAACGTCTATAATAACAACGAAATTAGCATAATTTTTTAGGGTAATCTACATAGTGGCAACTCCCCTCTTATAGCATAGGAAAGGGATTTGTAAGGGAGATGCGGAAGGGTAGAGGAAGATAGCCAAGGGTTAACTAGGGCCCCCGGGCTACGGTTTAAGGATCCTACCCGGAAATTCACATAAAAGTGATGCAGGGAAAACCCTATAAAAACTTGCATCAGGTAGGTCGGGCATTTGGCGGGAGAGGGGTTCGCAGCTTTCCCCTCGCCGTGCCTTGACCGGTTTAGGAGGCAGCTGGCCGACTATTCCAATAGGAACAGCGGACAACTCTTACCTTATGCCCAAGGTCTGCGACCCGGAACATACACCTCTCAAAACAGGCCGAGGTGCCTCGGCATGTGGGAAAACTAGAGAGATGTGAAGGCATCCCCAAAGGTAGCCTCCGCCAAAGCTCTCTGGGAAGGTTCACCTGCGAAAGAATTCTCTCAGGCTTCCTTGATTAGCATAAATTTTTGTATCTTCATATATATATTTAAATGTTTTTGTTGTTTTGACACTAGGAACTAAACCCCGAAGTCTGTAAAGTGCTTTTGGAACAGCTTATATGTACAATAGCATTTATAAGCACTTCCGCCACCGTTATAATTCAATATGATAAATATTAAGTTGATCCTAGGAAATTAAAATTATACAATTGGATTTTCTGAACAAGAGAAAACTTATAAAGCAGTTATTTTCAGTTCACTTTAAATGTAAAATTTAGTCATGAACGGTATAATGAGTCATTCAGGTTCGTACAACTTATTTTGAAGATCTCGCTGTATGACGCTCTAAACGCCAAACTTGCCTGAAATGTAGCACTGAGTTAATTACAGGCATCTAAACTGCCGCAGTCATGTAGACTGAGCATGTAATTAAGTAACAAAATGTATTGTCTTGTTGAATACAATATAAAAAACTATATGTAAATTGCATAACTAGGACATACTATGGAGCAATATTTCCCTATATAAATTATGGCATTAAAATCTTGGGGGCAACTAGTAAATAAATTATAAAGAGACTGCTTCTTGCGCAAAAAAAGACAGTAAGACACTTTTATAATATATAGAGTAAAGTATTAAAAAATATCACAGTTCGCAATATATACATATCTGAAGCCATTAAAATTGTGATAACTCATACTAAAGAGGCTAAAATGATCGTAACGCCAGGCAAAAAAGGATTTCATAAATATGTTCACATTTTACAATTAGTTAAAAAGATTTAGAAACAATGCGCTTGGATATTTAAAATAAGTTACCACAAGAACGTAAACTTATAATACTGGAAAATAAAAATAAGTTTCCGTATAGACTAAAATAATTTTTAACAAATATATGACCCCAAGATATATAAAATAAATATAAATTTTGTACCGTAATATATACATGTAAACTCACTGTAAATAATATAAAATATTGTTAAATATACTATTTGTGTATAGAACAAAGGAATGAAGATACATCTGACTTTTTCCCATAATGTGTAAAAAAATTCTTACAAATATCTTGAATTGTAAATGCAATACCACGAAAAGTTATATTATTTTGTAAATGTTGTAACGTGCTGCGAATGGAACCAATCTTTCAGTAAAAGCAATTTGTTAATTGCAGAGTCGCTCGCATGTAACCTCTTGAAAAACACCGAAAATAACAGCGTATTTTGTAACTAAACTGAATTATTCAAATGTAAGAATCGGGTCACTATTAATTATTTCATACTACACAAAGTTAGTTCATTTTGGACTATGTTTCTTAAACCTATCCGTCCAATATTTTTGACTTGCTTCAGCATAATTTTTCCACTTAAACTGCGCTCATGAATGCGGTAGTTACATTTCGCATAATTATTTGCAAGGGATTTATTGATCAACTTTCGTTATGAAGACGGATTGTCCGAAAATAATCGTTTAGAAACAAGGTGGTTAATTGGAGCTATTGGTGATTTGATATGATCTGTATCATTTTCCACAGGATTTACTTGGTTTCTCATATCTTTCGCACTTTAGTTATGCTATTATTATAATATTTATGATGCCATTCTGGTATGGTGTAAGTAAATTGAAAAATCAGTATAAAGTTCAACATGTTCTTTCTCCCATTTGTAACAGTATTCGATTTATATTAAGTTATTTTGATTGTCGTAGAGTATTAATATAAATAACATCATTATTTAAAGAGAAATGTGATACATAATATCGCTAATTTTAACTAAATAAATCGAAATGAGGATGTCTCCGATTACTAGAGTTGAAGACAAGTCTTAGTCGTTTTCGTGTTTGAATTTAAATATATATATTTAATTTCTACAGTTTTTTTACGTTAGATATTATTTTAAAATGCTTTTGTAAAAATTATCAATAATTTGGACTATTTGTAAATGAACAGAATTTTCCAGGACAATTTGACTGCTACGTGCTCAGATTATTAGAACGAAGTGCTCATCTAATTCAGATTTATGACATATGTTGTGATATTTCAATTAGGGGACAGCAGCATCAGAATATAAATGTCACGTTTCATGTAATGTTTGTGCATCCAGCAAATTACTAAATAACGACGAGTGACAGTCGTATACAGGTTTATTTTTTTTGTTTAATTAAATAACGTTGCTAAACGTAAGAATGTGGATTATCTACAAAAAAAAATACACATTAATGTACCAGTTAGTCACTCTGATATTTATTCTGTCAACACCGGTGTTCAGACTTACTTATTCTTTAACTACGTGGTTGTTGTTAGATGAAATGTAGTTCACGAGTAGTTATAGTCAATCTATTGAACAGGTGCATATTTATGGCTACTATATGTAGTTATTCTTCAGAAAAGTTACAAAAATTAACAATTTGGATAAAAAAGAGGATATTACAATAATATAATTTATAAACTATAACAAATTATCAAAATTGATAATTTCATTACTCCAAATAGCAAAGATCTCCACTAAGACTTAAATTATGGTTAAACTTACAAATAAAATTGAAGACTTAATCTAAATTGTCTTAATACTAATAGAATTAATGTTTCATGGAGATTTACGACGAAAAGTTTTCTCTCTGTATTTACGGGCTTTTAAAGATGTTTTCAAAAGTTAATAATAGCCGACTTTCAAACAAATAAATAAATTTAGAATTATATGGTGACTTACGAAATTAACAAAATATGATTTCAGTTTTTATAAACCATTTAACATAATTTTTTTGACTTATTCCAAAACCTTCCACGACTGAAATGTGCGAAAGCAATGCCATTCACACACATCACAAAACCTACGTTGTTGTAACTGATTTTTATTTAATACCAGAATTAAAAATCAAAAACTCGTGGTATACATTATTTTTATTGACGCTTAAACATGTTCATTAAGTACAAACTTTTGTCTCTGTTGTTTACTGTCATTTTGATTATATGTGATAGTTTCAAAAATTATGCAGACATAAGAACAAAAATCTTGATTATTATTCGTCCATCCCAAATTAAAAGTTTATAATTCTACTCCTTTGAGTAAACTTTAAATCAGAAACACTTTGTAAAACTCAAGTCAAAATACAGCAGACGCTTGTCAAGTCCTTCTTATTGGTTAATAATTTTATTCACTATTATTTAAAGCGTCATATTTTATAATTCCATTATAAGTGTTCTCAGCTTTCAGTGGAGAAGGACATCGAGTTTCTTGTGCCAAGGGATTTTATTCTTTTACGAAGGCTCGGGAGAAATTATAAAGGGTCCCGAAGGAGACAATCGATCCTGCCATGAGCACTTCACACATTAAGCTGGTAATTATCGAGCGAAGGGGTTTGCATGACGAACCCTTGCATGATAAAGATCCTAAATATTAAGAGGTTTCCAGTGGGGGTCGCTAAAGAAAGCAAATGTTGGCAATATTTCATTTCGTAACTGAAAAGTGCGGCACAAGCAATAGTGAACTGAAATGTCCCTAAATTTACATTTCATAATTGTATTAATAATTCCTCTTTTATGTTTTCAGACTAAAATAAATTATCAACATTGAAAATATATATTCACAACTATACGTATTATTTTCAAAAGTAATTTCTATTTAAATACATCAATTTTGATAAATTAGAAGTTAAAATGGAAATTAGTATTTCAGTGTGTATTATTATTTATTAAATTCAATTTACGAATTTTTAACACAAAAATATATTTCTACTAATATTTTTCAAATATATTTGTTAAAGTATGATCGAGCAAAAAATATCAATTAAAGTATTTTTCAATATATAATATGACCTATAAAATGAAAATTTATTAATATTTTCTTAGTGATACTAGCCATTCTGTCCTTGCTAACATTTTTCCTACTTCCGGGAATTATAATTTGGAATGATTGCATTGAAACCCGAATCAAAGTGCGTGTTATTAATTATGACATGATAATTAATTGTTATCCTAATTCTCAAATAGCTATTAACACCAAAACAAAAATGAAAATGATATGTAAACTATTTAAATTTTTAAAACCTGGCAGTTAAATAGTCGTGAAATTCCAGGACGCAGTCTGAATTGAATTTTAAATTCATAATCCGAGTCACATTAAATTTCAAATACCGTCAGTTTCTGTTTTTGATTCTATATTTATTGAGTGAACAATGGTTCTTAACACACTAAATATGAAATTATGGTTTTAAATTAAGTTCTAAGGCTTAATTATTTTCTGCGTATTTTTGATGCTACGAAAATTATGCTAACCTTGAATTGTTCATGAAAAATATTTGAAAGTGGATTAAATCTTAATCCCAATTTATTTTCTCAAATACCTATGTTACATTAGATTAATTTACATTTCAGTAGATCTGGATGATATGATTTTATACATTCAATTTTAAATTTAAACAATATTAGTGTTCGGTTATTTGTACTTGTGTTTTAATAGATATGATTATTAAGAACCAACTTATATGCAATTCGCTTACGGAAGTATACTCGGTATCTTATAAAATTGAAATGGTTTTTAACCTTCATACAGTGGCCTACACTCTCTCGTATATTTCAGTATATTGGTTAAGGTGTAAAATTATTCATTGTGAGCCGCCGCATTCGTACATGAACTTGTTTACTTACACTCAGTTTACTTACATCGAGTTTGGGTCAGCACGTTCCTCGAGTTTATTATTGTCACGAGATGCAGTTTTGTTAATTTTTAATTCATTTTACTACATAAAGATTAATTCAAATAAAATTTCCAAATTTAATTAGACGTAAAAAATTAATAAATATAAAATGTACATCGTCATTTTAATTTAAATTACTGCGGTTCAGTAGTTTTGTATTTGAAAACTATCTTTCAGTTGGGTTATGACGAGCTCACAATACGATTTAAATTTAAAAACAACAATTATTTTATTAATTTACTTTACCAGGTTGAAAGTGACTTGAAAAATTTCATATTTTTTTGCTAACCATCAAATAATTTTTTTTAATATTGATTTGTTCACAGTCGCATCAACAGCTAAGGTTATTAGCGACTCATTAAGGGAACTTATTTTAACTTCTCTTGGGGGTCTGCTTTGACGAGATTTTTCTCCTACGCACACAAACATCCATGTCCTCGCCGGGATTCGAACCCGGGACCTCTGTGATGTGAGGCACGCTGACCCCTACACCACAGGAGGTCGGCAATTAATTTACTGTGAGTCAAGATATTGTCATTCCGATGACAGGAAAGTAGAAATTAGTATACAAATGTCTAAATGGCTCTGCGTTGCCATTTTAAAACTTCATCAATTTTAATAAGAAACAGTTAACTTAAATGAAACAGTATTTTTTATAGAGTTGGAATATAACTAAAGAATATAAAACTGAAATTGATAATTGTATTATACTTACACATTTTGTGTGTTGTATGGAGTATCTAATAAATGTATTGGCATTCTTAATAAGTTGCAAAGTAGGGCGTTAAGAATTATTTTATGTTGGAATAAAAGGTATAGTGTCACAGTTATGTTAAAAGAAATCAACTGGTTGTGTTTTAGTGATTTTTTATAGGTTCATTCTATTGATATTTTTTAATAAATGTATCAATAATTTGTTACTGTCATATTTTAATAAATATTTAGGTTATTATAGAAACCCATACAATGTAAGAAGTAAGGTATGATTAGGTAAAACTAGGGCTAGGTTAGATTTAAAACGAAACAGTATATTTATTACCGGATTAAAAGAATTTAACCAGTTACCAATAGAAATGAGTTAATGTTGTTCTGTTAATAAATTTAAGAATAGTTTATTTAATTATCTAAGTTGATGATATGTAAAATCATGAAACATTGACCGCTACAGATTGAGTAGAATTTTTTCTAAATAAATTAGTTATTAATATTGTTATTAAATTAACGCCAATAAGTTTTCTCTCCAAAAATCACACTTCTCCAAAAACGAAGTAATTTCAAATATCTCAAATGTGCTTAAAATTTTGTATATCATAAAAATAAATATATTATTATTTAATCATTATATTTTTCACTTTAACCTCACTTCTCAGTGTCGGTCGGTTAGATTTATATTCATCTTTCTCAATATGTAGTTTTAGTGTCGACTCACTTAAATTAGCTGAATATATAATTCGGTCTGTCAATTATCTAACTCTTCCTCAATCAAGTAACTCTCATTTGAATACCCTTCAACTATCTATAACTTAATTGGATGAATGGTTTCTGAAAAGGTCGCTCCCATTGTTACAAAATCACCTTGGCAGATAAGGTCAGCGTTTTATTTACTTGTACCTCTAGGTTCCTTAATAAAACTCTCAGGTAGACCGTCTCTATACTTCTTGCAGAAATACATTTTTACCACAAGAGGATTGTAGAAAACTTTCTTTTCCATAGAAAGAAGAAATAATAGTTTTTAATTATTTTTTTGTGAATAGTTTTCCTTTTCAATAAATGCACATGTTTTGGACGTGTGCTAATTTCCTGTAAGAGCTAATACTTTTTGTGAGTTTTTGCACAGGAAGCAAACAAACTGTCAAAGCTGCGTTGGACGCCCTCACCTATTCTTATCCTACGATCAAAGCTGAGGTTGCAGCAAGGCTAATAGACAGTATGCAGTACAGTTTGTGCTTGTAACTTCCTTAACAAGTAGAATAGACCACATGTTCATGGCAATATTGCTATACTGTGTATTCTTGTCCACTCCACGCTTGAGTGGAGCTGATGGGATTGTGAGGTGGAGGGTTAAATGTGCATCTGTAGTTATGTAGCTGCAGTGACCATGACTAAATTGTTGCTGAACATTGTCCCACAGTAATAGGCTGTTCAAACACTTATGAAGTTCTTCGGTAAATGGGTATTTCGAGTGCATGTGTCTGTTTTCTTTCCACTTAAAATTTCTAATTTTTCTGGCATAAATAAATTGTAATGAGTGCACCGGGTTGCATAGCTTACTAAATACAACTTACTTTAATTCGTTAACATGTTTTATTATTATTCTAAATACATATAATTGTAACTTGCTAATTAGAAGCCGCTTAAGAGCATTGAAAAATTACACATTCTGTATCCCACGGAGGGAAAATGCAATCCGGTCCCGAGGACCAGAAATAATTTCCCAATATAGGCGTATCAATAGCAAACGATAAACTTCCTGTCAATTTTATGGAGGACCGATCACATTTAATACATTAAATTCTCGGATACAGCGTACGTAAGATGCATATCCAGAGCCACAACGGTATATGAGAGATCATATTTACTGGCAGAGCTATCTTAGACGTTCCTCATGATACAGTACTTGAGGCCTTTACCAGGCTTTGGCTAGTCGAATTCGCTCTAATCATTCAACTCAAAGGCGTCTGACGTGGATACTAGCTGAAATATACATAATATTTTTTATGAACCTACGCGGATAGCACGAGAAGAAGCCAAGTGAACCGAACCGACGCCATGTCTAGTCTTAACACCTGCCCGAAACACTGCACAATGCAGCTACAACGAATACAACGATACGATTTAAACAGGCCAAAGATAACAACGTCTACTGCACCATGCAGAAAACGGAACAATACACACGGCTGAACTGTAAATTACCGAGCAATTCATATCAGAGTTAAGCTCACTGACTACGCAGCTCCACTTCGACCTGCGATATGCAGCTAGCGTTAAGACCATGTGACTACCACTATAATCAAGCCAAGTTTTGTGAGATACCAAACACATGCATAGTAATTAACATCGTCGGAAGTGTTTTTTATTCACCAACTGACATTTAGAGGAACTACTTTTATAAAGTAGGAAACTTCATGAAAATTAGATTTTGAAATAAAAAGAGTCTACTAGCATATCTGTTTTTTTTTTCACTTTTAAACTATTAAAAATAATGAAATTAAACTACATGACTCCTGTGTAGTGTAGTGGTTGTTCCACAGTTCTAATGAAGATGCAACAACTGGAATTTTGCATGATATAATTTGATTGAAATGTATCTTTTAATCATTTATATTTTGATATGGTGATTAATTTGTCGAAGGCGATGACTAACAATTTGTATTGTATAGTATCGATATACCATTAAATTTGTGCGTAAAACTAATATCATTTTTTTAGATACATTTATTTCGTGCCAATGGGCGGAGCCCAGTGGCAACTTATATATTATTCTGTAATGATTCAATATAACTTAGACACCAGTTTATTAACATTATTATTAATATTAAAAATAGAAATCTTTTAACCAATAATAAGTAAGGATACATTTTACGATAGTAAGTATGTGATTTAAACAATATTCTGTCTGTAAATGATTTAGCATTTTTCGGAAAAATCGCTAGAATACTTTCAGGCAAACCATTCCAGTCTTTTACGGTCCTCTTTACTGACGTCAGTTTGTTGGCTTCTCTGTTTAATTTTGGATAGCTATAATGGTCTACAACGTTGATACACAAGACTGAAATGGACGTAGGTCACTATACATTTTTTTAAATGGAAATAGGTTAAAGGAAAGTAATATTCTGACCATTTCCATAAATATTAATATTTATTAAGTAATGCAAATTAAGGAAGACTGCCAGAAAGTTGTTAATGACAAAAAAAGTCTATAAAATGAACTATTCGATGGGAATATTTTGATACACAAATTTATTCACGAACAGTGTGAATTAGCAACAGAATATTTATGTTTTCTGCAAGTTTATAGATATTGTTCCGCGCTAAAATTTCAGTGTTGGAGCAGACATTTATTAAATTTTGGGAACACAACGCTGCAGTAATAAGGTGTTTGAGACAAATAACTAAAGCGGTGCGAGTGCCGACATTCGTTAAACGGTTAAATTAGCTCAATCTTGCTTAACCTTTGCCTGGGACAAATAGTGAGAGCTCAACAGCGTAAAGCACCAATTCGACCCAGTTAGTAAAGAAGCCTTTGTAGCTGTTCGCAAATTTTCCAGTTGAGGACGAACGTTACCACCATAAAATATACGTAATATAGGTTAAAGTGTTATAATTTTACTTCGCTCTGCGTTGTTATAAAGTAAACATGGCTACGCTATTGTCAGTTTGCACTGTAAGAGAACAGAGTTCTGTAATCCGAGGTTTTTTTTTTCCGAAGGTGCAACAGAAGATAAAACAAAGCTTCCAGTACAAAACGGTGACAATGGCTTACTGCCACGATATGTGGATTTGAAAAGTTCAAAAGCAGTCGAAAAAGCGTGGAGAACGAGGTGAAAGGTGCACGTCCAGCCGCATCAACAACTGATGACAACATTGAACAAGTCTCTGGCCAGATTCAGAGTAAACGACGAGTGACTTGATGAAGTGGCAAACAATATGCACATTGCTTTTG
This sequence comes from Zhengitettix transpicula, assembly GCA_037074705.1. NCBI lineage: Eukaryota > Metazoa > Arthropoda > Insecta > Orthoptera > Tetrigidae > Zhengitettix > Zhengitettix transpicula. Next base: position 85,074,741 of record CM073592.1, read on the forward strand.
ATTCTGAACATTTAAATACCAATAAAAGTTTCACTTTTTACAATACTTGAATACCACAAATAAAATCACGTGAATCATAAATGAGAATGAAGCATAGTCCACAGAAAACTCCAGAGTATGAAATGGAAATACCCCAGACCCTTTATTATAAAAGCCATTCAACTATTAAACCTCTCCAGGAAAAGGAATCCTCATACAGTTTTGGATCTTGCAAGTACCAATTCTGGAAAATTACCGGGGAAAGTGGTGAATAATAAACAGTGAACTTTAAAGCGTTATGCTTTCCAAAGATCTGAAGCCTGTCATTGGAATATAATACATTCATTATTCAAACTTATCACAAAACAAAATTGTTCACCTCGAGAAGTTATGTAGGTTGCAATTAAATAGGATTAAACAGAAACTAATGGAAGAATCCTGGCATGATTTATGTCTGCCTTAAAAATCTTTACTTTCCACTATGATGAGTTCCTTCCGAAAAATCTAAGCACTCCTAATAATAAAAATAATTCTACGTGAATAGTAAAAGTAACAAAAACTTCAAAAATCTTTAGTACTTAGGAACAGTATGAATATTATCAGTCCGATATTAGGTTATCTCTTAAAAAAGACTTCTAGTCCTAAACACTAGACTAAACGCGCAACAGTGAAATCCATATTCAAGAAAGGTTGCTGATTGAGGAAACTATATTTCTGTTGTTAGACACTTAAACGCAATTTGTGTATTAATTCACATTTTGGTTTCACGAAAGGCCAAACTTTGAGCGTTTGTATCATAATCGTAGTTGGTGTCTATAAATGAGCTCCAAACGTGTTGTGAATACAGGAAGTGATAAATAACCGGACATTGCCATATAGGAAGGAATCTACGTCACGCTCGATGACGAAACGGTCGACACTTTAAATTACTGTCAGTGTACTCTTCGAAAACAAATTATATAACATATATTTTTATTTTAAAAGATGTAAAGTGGATTTGAAGGTTTGTTCGACTAAAATTGTGTGGAATATGTGAAATTTCTACCTAAAATTATTTATAGAAATCAAACGTTGGATACATTTCGCCGATTTTTTTGACATTGTAGGGCAATCACTTTTAGAAATCTGTTTCAGTGAATTTAGTATTTTTATCATGATTTAAACTGACAAAAATTCTAAACTCTTGCAATGGGCGTGGAAATTAAAATAGCAATTTTCATAAGAAACAGTTTGGATAAAGCGCTATATTTAAACATTTATATGAAAAATTTACAGTTAATGGCCTTAAATATGAAATTAAATATCTTTTTAATGTTATCTACCCCATTATCATTCATATGTGTTTGAAATTGAAAAGCAGTATTTAACAGTTCGAGAATTTGGTAATTTCATTTGGTATTTTTAATTTTCTCTTTATAATTGAACTAAATTACTGGGAAAATCTTTAAGTCTCTCGAGGCAAGATGAGTAATTTCGACTCTATTACGAACCCGGGAATCTTTTTGTCTTTAAGTAAAGTGTATCAAATGATTTAAAGTTATCATATCTAGATTGCTGATGTAATACGATTATTTTTATAATTTCAGAATACGTTATTTCAGGTACTCTTCTAGAGTTTTTTTTACTACTGGGTAGTAGTCTACTAGGAAAATTATTGTATATTATTTTTTAATAATCGTCTACAAAACAAAATAAGTCCGTTATATTTTTATTCATTTATTCATTGACCTACTGTTGTTGCTAAGATACTGGAGTTTACTCTATTTCTCTTCTTCCTTCCATTCTCTTTCTAATCCATAGTTAGTGTTAAATGAGACAATAAAACCAGAAACTGAAAATAATTATTTGTTTATTAAGGTATGTGAAGATGAGGTCCCTTTCGGATATAATGATATTTTTATTTTCAAGTGCTGAGTTTTCTGCAGCTTCAGAAATACCTTTTAAATTATCAATAGTTACAACATCATTTTGTACGATATCTAAGTTTATATAAATAACGAAGGTATTTTTTACATTCTTAACGTGCCGGAAGTATTTCCTACTCCATTAGGGTACTGACAGTATTTTAGATACTCTTACGGTCCGGGAGTATTTCTTTGTGCTGGAGTACTGGGAGTATTTCTGACCGTGAGTCTCGGCAGTAGGGAACCGGAGGTATTTTTTTACTTTTTTAAAGTAGGCTTATATGCATTATTTTTGACTTTTTAAAGTACCTGCTTTGTTTTTGAGTATTGAGTATTTCTGACTTATTATGGTACTAGAGTATTGTATAACTCTATTTAGAAACGTTGAGTGATGTAGGTAATTTTAGTGTATAGGGAGTAAATTTGAAACTTAGGTATTTGTGACTGTCCCAAGATGTACAGTGTGTTGACATTCCGATTATGACGAAATTAATATTCCCCGTGCATAGGTAGGTTAAATCACTTAGTGAAAATACATTAATGTAAAAACCTTTTCTGACTGTTATAAATAAATATCCGGGCAACGCCGACCACCCAGATAGTGAGATAATAAAATGCCAATCCATTTACAATGATAAGGAATTTAACGTTTATTAGTAAAATATTGTTTTAGGTTTACATTACATAAGTATTTTGAGAACTATAGCTTATTGATTTAGCATGTTCACCACACTCTAAAAAGATATATTAAAACTGACCTTTCTCTTGATATAATGTGGAATCATGAGAAATTTCTGTGTTACGATTTATAAATCGCAGGGATTAAATTACTTATAGTTACTTATCCTGTTCACTATGTTTAAATTTCATCTTGTATAATAATACAAATGTACCTATTAAAATTAAAAATTATTTTATCTACGCGCCATCTCCGAATGCTGTTATTCACTATACAAGAAAATATTTCCTCCCATTAAAAGGTCTCTAACGTGTAATACACTTTTTGCTCATGTTCTTAATTAGAAAATTAACTTTAATCCCTTGTAATTATTTATAGGCATTTATCATATAAACCCGAAAAATTCTAAATTTCACTTCCAAATAATGAATTACATAACAAGTCAGCTATTTTTTAGTCTCTAACTGAACAATCTGTGAAATTCTATCAATTTAACTGTCGACTAACGCTCACGATAACTGTGTTTAAGGCGACTTGAATGCGGGAAAATATTCGCATCAACGATGATATAGACACATGTTTGTTGTGAAGGAAATCAGCCTTATAAGATAAATATGGTGAAGCAGAGAGTCACCGTTGTCTTTAAAAGACAGATGTGTAATAAAAATAGCGGACAATATTAAGGGAACTGTTTTGGAAGCTATTTTTATATATAATAACACACCAGGCATCTATTGTAAATAAATCCAACGGAAGACGTTTAATCATTATTTACATGAAACTGCATTATGTGAAATATTATCAGACGCGCACGATTGTAATTGATAGTATATCAATATTAACACTAATAATTCATTACATTGATTGAAATAATAGTTTTTTTATAAGACAATATAAACTGTTTTCAGCTCTGGCGACACATAATAACAACCGTTGTATAAAGGTTGAAAAAAAAATTTAAAAAATTTATTCTCCAGTATTATAAATTGCATCTAAAATTTATAAAGTTTGAGTGTCGGTAATAATTAATTACAATAAAATTATTTTTCATTAATCACGCTTTGAATCTACAGCATGTATAAATTATTCTAAAAAAATTTGCTGTGGTTTATTTTGTATGTCAATATTTTACTCAATTTTATCTTAATCTAAGAAACAATCAACTGGTTTATATTATCTAAGATACGATATCAATACTTATGAATGAAAGTTGTCTAAATATCTAACATAAACTGAGTCAATTGAAGTCTCACATTGCGTTATTCATTTGTTTTTTCAATCAAAATATTTAAATTCATTAATTTCAATCATCTGGTCAAAGGCTTTGATTTTTGTTTTGAAAATTCCTCATTGAAATCCTCGCCAATAACCAATGGTAAAATATGTAAGTCCCTACGGAGAAGAGCAATCCCTGCTTTTGTATAAATGAGCAAATTTTCATGGATGAATTCCGTGATTTTATTTGCACTTTAATACTCTGACATGTAAATAGCGATCATTATTATTTATCCCATTTTCCGCTTCACGTGTGACTACATAAATTTCTCCATTTTCTGAATGAGTAAAGCCGTATGAAATATTGAGACCATCTGTGAACTTGTTTATCGTCATTTTGTTTATAGCTACATCCACAGATATGCACTGAGATACCTTAAACTTAGCAACGCAGCGAAAGGTAATATGCCTTTCTCTTCGCAGCTCATCGTAGTTGCCAATTAAAACGTTATAATTGCATTTTTTATAACCCCGCCATCAAGGTCCGAGACAATTTTGACTATTAAAGGTATATTCCCTTCTAATTATTATTGATCAGAAATACTTATTTAAACCGCAGCTTAACGCTTTGGGGTGGTACAGATTCCTAAAACATACATTTTTTGTATAGGAATGTTTGGCCGAAAGTGATGCGTTGAAGCACGAACACAAAAAGTTAGACATGAAAATAAAAACATTGTTGGAAAGAAGCACTTTTCGATGATGTTATAAATAAACAATTTATAATAAATCCAAAAAATTACGACCACCAACAGTAATACAAGCTGGTAGCTGTGATTGGTTGGTAATGTTGTGGGTAGAGGACAGTAGTGTACATGGCCAACCGTGAACTGATGCACCTGCGTCATTTGCAACTTATCACCAATCAGTCCTTCGACGCTAGCAAGAACGTATTACTGATGGCGTTCGCAACTTTGAGCATTAATTGTAAAAAATTCTGCAAATAATCACTTTGCGGTGATGTTGTAAATTATAATTATTTTTTTGTTCGTGTCTCAACGCATAACTTCCGACCATACATTCTTATACAAAAATTGTATGTTTTAGTTAAGTCTACCACCACTCAAAGTTGTCCAATGACCATCAGCCTGACGTCAACTTAATCTGGAGTCCGTCTGCATTGAAGCAAAGACGTCAACATATGAATAGCTGAAATATACCTGCCGGTAAAGAAACGATGGATACTGGTTCTTATCAACAAGACCAAATACCAGCTGCCTGAAAATATAAAATTATCCTTGTATGTCTTTAAAGACAAATGTATAAAATGAAGAATAGTAGGCGGAGGTATTTTTTTTTAAATGTACGTGATCGAGGGAAAAGACAGAATGGCTTTTATTCTTCGGAGTGGCTGTCACTGTCAGATAGGCTCAGAGGCAGTCACGGAGGGAGCAGCCATACAAAGTTTAAAGGCCGAGACATGATGGTTTGGAGTTCGATGCCCGCTGAAGGACAGCCCCGAGTGCCCCAGAAGATAAAATAGAGTTGCGTACGAACTGATACTGTTGGTACCAAATTCTTTCGAGACTGACGAGACGATGAACACAGTAAAATTAAAATTGGCATAATAAATAATTCCATAACATTTCAATTAGATTTATTTTCACGATTATAAAATTTAAAACGGAGCTTTCGGCCGTTTAGCCATAATAATTTGTAAATTAAATGAAAACAATAGTCGTTTGTATATATTCCGTACATTACATTATTTAATTAAGATTTTTAACTATGCTAAAATTTTAATGTCATTATTAAACTATATGCAGTTTATCTTAACTTTACAACCTGTTGGGAAGAAAGTGAGAGTTACTTTTAAATCCAGAAAGTTTAATTTTTCAATTAAAATTATTTAACCCTTCACTGTGAAATAACTATTATGTTCTATGCGTAATATAAAGCCGATATATAAATGTATATACATATATTTTAGAATTAATTACTTGAGCTGTTTGATCTTAGGCACACAATAAATTATTTAAGTGTTACTTCTTTACGTACACTCGCAATTTTTTTTTAGGGTAACAGGCTACATGAGGGTAATCTACATGGTGGCAACTCCCGTTTAATAGCATAGGAATGGATTTGAAAGGGGGGATGCGGAAGGGTAGAGGAAGGTAGGCAAGGGTTAACTAGGGCCCCCGGGCTATATTTTAAGGATCCTACCCGGCATTCGCCTAAAAGTAATGCAGGGAAAACCCTAGAAAAACCTGCATAAGGTAGGTCGGGCATTGGGTACTTGTCCACGCCCTTCCGATAGCGGGAGAAGAGTTTGCGGTGGGGACGCAGAATTCCATTCTCCGTACCTCGACCAGTTTAGGAGTCAGCTGGTTGACTGTTCCGATGGGAACAGCGAACCGAATGTCCAAGGTCTGTGACCCCGGAACATACACCTCTCAAAACAGGCCGAGGTGCCTCGGTTTGTGGGAAACTTAGTACAAAAACGGAGAGAGGAAAAGGCACCCCCAAAGTTAGCCCCTTCCTGTCTCTCCTACGAGGTTCTACCTACGACAGAACATCCCTCGCAGGTACAGCCTGCGAGAGAATAGCCCTTGCAGACAACGTAGGCCCACTCGCAATTTTTTTTATTATTTTTTTTGGGTAATAGGCTACATGAGGGTAATCCACATGGTGGAAACTCCCCTTTAATAGCATAGGTAGGGATTTGAAAGGGGGATGCGGAAGGATAGAAGAAGGTAGAGAGAGATACGAAGAGTGCCCGAGTAAGCTTTAGCTGTTGAATGGTAAATCAGATACATTAAAGAACGGTGACGCCCGTTTGTGAATTTTTCCGTGAATAATAAAATGAAGGCAAAAAGCCACACACACTCTTAATTTGAATATAATGCTCCAGGAGCTACTCCTAGAAAGGAGAAATTAATTCAAATACTGTCTGAAGGAACAACATTTTCACATTAATACGACACAATCTTCGGACAATATATCACAAAGGTCTATGTACATCTGCTTATCGTTGCTGGCTTCTCTAATTCTTTTTATTTTCACTCGCTCTGTTGCTTCACGACATCGCAAAAACAATAATTTACCAAAGATAAAAATTTTGAATATTGTTACCCTACATACATCAAAAGATTACAGCAGAAAATAGCCAATATTTCTATATCATATAGTAGACGGGGATTTAAATTTTTAATATCAATAACAAATTAATATAATTATAAGAAAAATAAAATATCAATTCAGGGTCAGACGAACGTGATCTATGATATCAACTTTTTGGATTGTAATAAAAGTTATACAGGTCAAACTTCGCAACTGTTACGTACAAGAATGTATAACGATAAAGATAACGGGAAGACTAAAACTAATATGGCCTTTTCTTTGAATAATTCGAATCTCAAAGATACATTTAACTGTGATCATGTGAGTTTTCTATTTCCAGGTACATTCCCAGGTTTCTTTCCAGACAAGAACAATATTATTCTTATATATTTTTTCAAAATTGATCTTGAATTAATATAATTCTGTATACATATTTATAATTTAAGTACTGTCCTTACGCCCCGTTTGTTTATTTTACATAATAATATTTTTTATTATAATTTCGTGTATTTGCCCCAGGCAAACTGGCAATTTGTTAATTAAATTAATACATAAATATTACATACAGAACGACAAACCTTCAAAATGAAAATATTAGAGGCTATTTATATACGAAAAAAAATCAGAGTACGAATACATTCTAAACGAAACGTTCCGTCATCAGTCAGCAGAATACCAAACCTTTATAGTTGGCACCCAAAATTTCTTAATTATAAATAACTCCGCATTATTAGATATAAATTTCTCATACTATTTCTATTAAAATTGAAACATAGTGATAATATATGACATACACTTCAACGATTTCTCGTACTGACGTACTAATTTAAATTAGTTCAGGACTACAAACTAAATCGTGGAAGACTATCTGTATATCTTCCTTCTTCTCTATTACCATTTGCCTCGATGCATAACAACACATTTCTAAACGTATTATTGTCCTAATATCGAGCGTACGTAAATATATAAAAATTAAATAATTTGTTGTGTGTCTAAGATCAAACGGCTAAAGTAATTAATTCTAATATATATGTATATATCGGCATTCAAGATATTCAAGATAAAATTAATACAGTACAGAATATAATATTCATTTTATAATGAAGGGTTAAATAAACTGTAATTGAAAAATAAAATTTCTAGACTTAAAAGTAACTCTCACTTTCTTCCAAACAGGATGTCAAGTTAAGATAAACTGAATAAAGTTTCATAATGAAATTAAACTTTTAGCATGGTTATAAACTTAATTGAATCAAACTATTACCAAATTTATATTCCAAGACAAGTAAAAGTTAGATTGAAATTTAAAACAGGCACCCACCAATTCCAAACCTCAAAGGAATATTTCAATTAACATTTTATGTAATTTTTATAGTTTAATAAATTTTTATATTGGGGAAAAACCAACTATCCGCTTTCTATAAATATTCCGGAAGGTGTAATATTGAAACAGATTTTCTGTCCTTTACATAGATCACTATTGAAAATAACTTACCAATTATAATAAATATGAGGTAAATTTTATTGAACGAGTTTTATACCAAAACTGTTTGGAATATGAAACTGATACAGGCAAACACCGAAATTTACTTCACTGTGTAAATAAATGGTCTGAAGAAACGTTTTCATATATTTACGTTACTGATAAAAAATATATAATTAAAAAATTATAACTGATATCAGTTGATTTTAGAAAATTATATCTATTTTAGACTAGGCATTGTGATGATTTTGAGAATGAAGGTAACTGAACGGTGTTTGAGGATACACGTGAAGTATTGGGTATGGCTGTTGCGAGCGTTGGTAGTGCGCGGGCCCGTGGCGGCGCGGCGCTCCCCTCCCCGCGTCGCTGTGGCTGGGCCGTCTCAGTCGCGCGGAGCTGTTCGCACGGGCAGGAGCGTAGTGCGCGTGCGCCGCAGACTTTGATCCCGCTGATGGCGTCGTGACCTTGCTAAGCTCAGATAACGCTACCCGATACTGCCATGGCGAATCGTGTGCCGTGTCTGCTATCAGTTCACCGAAGACAGCCGTCCGGAATCGTGGCGATCGCTTCGCTTCGTGAGACTGCTTTCGCGATGTGACTGTTCGCTGACACTTGGTCGCCAAGGACAACGCGAGCACGTGCTGTCGCTTCGGATACGCACAGGTGCGTAGCGTTCGCTAGCCTTGCCTTCCTTGCCTTGTTTACACCACGTGACGTTGTGCTCCTCATCGTGAAGCTGTTGCATACTAGCAAATCGGCGCACGACTGGGTCGCTGACAGATTTACGAACACCTGAGCTCATGTGTGATGACGCTACCGTTTGCGTAGAGGTGTGCGTGTCAACTTTAACCTTTAGCCGACGAACGTCCCACGCTGAGTATAATTTCGGACATTAATTTCCGGCGTAATGAGTCACGTTCGTCGACTTTAACGACGGTAGGCTCGGCCTTGAGGAGCATCTTAATTACGGGGTCTTCACCCACTCCATCTCGAGTACGAAAATATTCCGCAGTGCCTGTACAATTTCATGACTGCGTATGTTCGTCAATTATTCTGCGACGAAGAACTAGCGGGAGCTACAGAATATTTGTTAACGCCGAATACCATAAATAATTACAATTGGTTGCTTCATTGATCCTCAATTGCTAATTTACTATTCCGTGTTTTACAAAGAAACTATTTATTTTATGCTTGATTAATGAAAATCAATTACTTGAAACGGCATCCCAAATAATATATATTTTGCTTTTATCCGTTTCTAAATTACCTAACTGCAAAACGCTACTTCATATAAAATCCTAAAAACACTGAACATAATAGCGGCAATATAAGCAACTAAAATTCGCTAATTTTATATTGTATGTTGTATAGTCAAAACTTTGCGCCATAATTTGATGTTTTAAAGACTTATTGCACGTTATTAGTGTCTGTATTTCAAGACGAATATGCTACGCCTAATCCACGAATAAATTAAACAAAAGTTCTCGTGTGACAAAACCGGGGAACTCGCTGAACCACTTCACAACGTTTCGGCGGCTAGATACGTCCTCGTCATCAAGTATATTCCTGGAACTAGTTGTCAAAACGTTGAGCGTTTGTCCAGCGACCAGAGAACTGTATATTTTACATAATCTCCGGGAAAACCGTAATTCTCTAGCTGTTAATTAGTTCCAAATAAATTACGTTAATATGAAACACAACCTTAATATTTCATTAATCATAAATCAGGAACTATTTAAATCTTCGAGTAATCCAGTCCGTCAATATGTATACTGATAATATATATATATATATCCCTATGGCGAGAATATGAATTAATAAAGAAGAATAAGAGATGGAGTTGAGAGAAACGAAACGATGTCAAGTGAGTATAAACATATAGAAATGAAGATTAATTTGAAAGAAGTCAAAATTTAGAGAAAGTTTTGAACTGTATAATTTTATGTTTCGTTGAAAAATCCCTTTATTGAGAATACGATTATTTTCTTGGTCGACTTCGTGATTCGAGCACCGACCATTGCTATCCTTTATGTGTAACGTACACAGGTATAATTCCCAGAGAAATTAACTTACATAATAAATTCAATTTGTATTGAAAAAATAAAACGTACTAATTTTGGGTTCCAACGGAAGTTTTAAGACTAATTTTAACCTTATAGAAAGACGACGCTAATGAATTTAGCTACCAATAATGACAGAAACTATTAACCTTTTGAATTAATTGGGAATAACATATTTTTAAGACCAATTTGTTGGAACATTCATTACTGACTTAATCCTAGTAATTTCTTTTATCATGTACGAAATATATTAAATAATAGGCCATAAAATTTATTGTAAAGACACTCGATTGTTATATAACCATTTTCTTGCCATATTTTGCCATACGCATTCTACATTCTAGATTTGACTATATCCTTGCTCTGAATGCCAGTATAGACTTGATAGAAATTATCTTCACCTCGCCGAAGTTGAGGATGCGCAACAAGTGGGAAAGTATTTATAATATTAAATATTTTTGTAATATGTAAAAATTTATAAATGTCAAATAGAACCATAATAATTTAACTGCAATGTTAGGCAATTAAAAAATTGTTCATTAAACAAATCTCAGCACAAACGACGACGTAATTTGGTTCGAAAGTTACTGATATATTAAACATTCATTAATCCGCGTTAATTATCAGTCACCTAGAAATACTTCATCACGTATTTTTCACTGCATCTTCCCACTCTTATCTTATCTTGATGTTCGTCACCGAGTGCTTTGTAAAATGGGAAATATAGAAATTATATAATTAAAAACAGAGATGAACTGAACAAATGTATTTCAACTGACTTGAATTGGAATCTGATGTCTTGCTACGGCGGGGAATCAGTAAGGACTTTCATAACTCAGAAGAAAAATAGTTGGGAGTCGTGAATGAATGGTAAACTGAGAAACAATAGCGGATGCAATAGGAAACTTAAATTTAAAATAGAGCACCTGTGTCCAACTTTTACGCAAAATCCTATTGTTTGGAAATTACAAAATTTGTGCGGAAAACCCAAACATGTAATACAATTGAAACAATTAGCGAAATTTGAGCTGTCAGTTCAGGTAAATAAAGAAACAAATGTTGAAAGCCAAACAAGGAGACAACCTTTACGAACTGTGAATCGTCTCTACCATCAAAACTAACAAAATTAGTTTGAAACTACAATTTAATTTAAAATATATATAAACGTCGTATTCTATATTTTTCTGTCTGTTCCTTAAGTACACGAGACTGATTTTGTTCGCTTTTCTCAATGAAACAGTCACAGATAATTCGATTAACTCATTTCGTTGGTATATAGAGCTGTAAGAATATATTTTGGAATAACAGACATACGTTCCAAATCCTTTATTTTCTTGTATAAATCATAACTTCACTTGCATCACCGGCCATATCTCACTTTCAGACTTAATGGACAGCTACATGCCGCCCATTATATTCAGTTAAAATGATGACTCAATCAATTGTTCAGCCAAGACGTAACAAACAATATTAATGCATAAAAGTTTCACACTGGGACAAAGAGTTATAAATAACTCGTTAAAAAACGAAATAATCCAAACCTTATTCATTTCCATAGTTATTAAACAATAATAATTAGTTTTGCGCTGTTAAATATACAATTCAGAAATAGTTCGCCTTTTACTCCAGAGTACTGCATGAGAAAAAATTATGGGTTAAGTAGCTACGGTAGATGAAGTAGTTCATATCTCACAGCTGTACTAAGGGTTTTAAAAAGAACACGCCAATTGAAATTGAACTTCAATATAATCGAGTTATAGTTATTCTGTATGAAATCTTTTAGACATCAGACAAAATACCAAATTACACTTTACTTTAGCAGAAAGACACTCGAAAAACCCTTGAGTAAATTCATTTTCTGATATTGAAGACTAACAAATTTCTTTTCATTATATTTACGAATGAGAAAAGTTTAAGTTCGCTCCGTGCTCGGATGTCTTTTCCACTTTTGCGATTTCACAGTAAGTAACTTATCTTCGGCTCATTAAAATTGCACAAACTTCTTACACATTCATTCCGTATCATTTGAAATACATTTATTTTTACCGACAACGTAATGTTTTTATACGAATACGACACATTGGCACTCACAGAAACTATTCTAGAGAATACTAGGGCATGTTAATGCAATTTTATTACTTATTTATCGGTAATGCAGTTTTTGCCGCAATGGAAATCCAATGTATTTTTAAAATGCTCTGAAAATGAATGTAAGAGAAACGCAGACTTTCTAGATATATTTTCTTTTCATTTCTCATTAATTGTTACAGTATTTTATTTATTATAATAAATTTCATAAAACTTTTACTGTTTCCCCTTCTCATGCTATACCCATCAAATGGTTTGCGTTTTAATTTTAAATAATTGTAATTGCATTGCCTTCTGGGCGTGGAAAAGTTGAAAGTTCCGAGAATTTTTTTTGAACCAGTCGCAACAATTTGTAACGAATGCTCCTGCACCGGACGTAAAGTGTTCTTATTAAATTTTGTGAATCATAATTATTTATAAAAATACCGGTAATAAATTAATTGATACTTTACTAAACAATAGAAAAATAATTATCCCAAAATTGTAAGATGAATAAAAAGGAATGGAATGAAACGTGAAACTAAAATAATTTCATTTGAATTAACAATGTTAATGTATTCGTTAAAAAGCATTGCGTTCAGTAAATTCGTTCACAGTATCTTATAAATGTACTAAAGCACGCGCCAGCCGCGAAGGCGTGGTGAATGGCGAGTCTATATAGGCGTTTACTGAAGCTGATTGGCAACGCAGAAAAATACTTAACTGCCCGCCAAGAAAAGTAACGCGTATTGTAAACGAACCAAATATTTTTGCTGTATCCAATGTGCTTTTATGGCAATATATCAACTAACAAACATATTTCCTTAACCATGAATTGCAAACACAAGTACAGCCACAGCCTAATATTCAAAACTATAATCCTGACAGTTGTTGTTTTTGAGGGCAGTTTTTAGTTTTGCTTGGAACGTTCTTACTTTTGATACGGACTTTAAAATTGGGCAACCTTTGTTCTGCGGCCTTGAAGATAAATTAGGTTGTTAACATAAGCTTCAACAAAGAAATTGTGTACGAGTGTTGGCACAAATAGAGCTTAAAATAATAAATTGTCTTTCTTCACAAATTCCTCGAGTCTAGATCTGGAATATAAATTTCCAAATTTATAAATTAGAACGAGGGTTGAACAAAATATATAGCGCGCGTTTGTAAATTAAATTTTTTAAGTGATTCATAATAACTGTAATCATAGAATGTAAATGATGTAAGCGAATAACACGACTTCATTATTTATGTTTCAAATTTAAAAGGGGTTTGAATAAATTAAACAGCGCAATATTCACCTGCGGATGCACGATCTTTGTACCCTTACCGAAGAGGTTGATGTGAGAAACGTTCATGTCTTACAAACTCAGTAGTTGTATAATTTTACAAAGGTAAGGTTTATTTCTCACCTCAGATTTACATGGTTGACAGAAATGAAGTAGAACTTATGAGCCTCGTCAGTAAACCATAAGAATAGAGCAACATGCTCGCGATTGTTCACAATATAAGCAAAACACTAATAAAATATGATTACTTATTCAAACACAGGAACAGAGCTAAACCATATTAATGACGTTAAAGGATTTCATGGGACACAACATTGTATAGAAAATTATCGAAATTGTTCAAAAATGCATTAAACAAAAATCTTCTCCAATGTTTCAGAGAAATAAACATGCGTTTTACTTCACCTACTGAGAAAAATTTTCATATTTTTTCTAAGCCCTAAAACGTTACAATTGTGTGGAAATATTGAAATCACTCGTGTCATATGTTCTGATAGATTAAGTACATCAGCTTATTCATGTACTCAATGCACAGTACAAACATTACGTTAATAATTTTCTCTATTTAGCAAAATTAATCATCGGAATACGTACACACGTTTTAGTGGTTAAAATAGAGATCAAAAGAGGAGCAAGGATTAGTGAGGTGATCTGATGTGATCCATGGTGAAATAGCACGGCCTAATCTAGCTTTTGTAGTGTAAGTTTTGGTCCCTTGCTGTTATGTAATCAAATTTAACGCTAAAAGTATTCGAAACATTACGAGTCATAAAATTATAAGGAAATATATCAGCTTGTAGTGTTTAGCATAGTATTGCATCTCTTACATAGCGATACAGACTTTTATCCAGACGTTGTTCCACACTATGTAAAGGGTCCAAATTATTGCACGACGACATGCCCAAGCTAACCTGAAGGGTTTTACTAATTCTGTATGTATGTATACTGTTGTCCATGCTCTCACTCTGAAATCTGCATGTTACAACTGGAAACGTCATGACTTTTTTACGTTGCTCAACTATTCAATCTTGGGTTTCTGAGTGCATTTAAGACGTTTTATCTTGTTAACTGCAGACATCAAAAGTGTTCGTAAAACCGTTCGTCTTAAATATCATGTACGATGAAGTGTTTAGATATCATTTGAGATGACCCATGATAAATATTTGAAGTAATTTCATACACCGTTGCCCTTCTATTGGCCGGTACTAGTATTGCAAATCTCAGATCTTCCCGAGCATTGAATAGTTACCACAAATCGCACTTTAAGTTTCGTCGATACTTGCTCAGTCTCTATGAACGCCAACAATCATTCTCTGTTCAGAAGCTGCTATTTCGCGTCGTTTACCCACATCATAAAAAAGAAATCCCTTTGTATATCGGTCCTCTAGCGACTTCATCGCTAATTCATCTAGCTGGTTGTAATAATCTGACCTGCCAGTGGATTACTTACTAAGCCGCTTCATCCGGTGAAGGGAAAGAAAAGTAACAGATTAGAGGATCCAGAAGGACAGCTAGTCGTATTCGCCTTGAACAAATTTAGGCAGTCGCTACTCAACCTGCTTATAGCTGGTCTGGTACGCACCAGATCAATTTCCATAATAGGAGTAGATTAGTGTTAATACCTGCGAAATGGCTACAGAGTCTAAACCTATTGTAGAGACTATGAGAAAAAGAGGGTAACAGTGTTTGTAAGGAAAAGGTTACAGTTAATCAGAAAAATAATTATTGATGTCAAATACAGCAACACACGACGGTGGTCTGAAAAGTTTCCGAAGCACTAGTAAATAAAAGCTAGTGAATTTATAGAGTTGGGAGCATCGCTGGGAGAAGTTTGTAGAGTTACAACGAGACTATGTTGAAAAATAAAAAATAAAAATTCAAAAACATATCTTCTATCATTGTTGGGTCGGGAACTTTTCAGACCACCCTCGTAATTATTTAGAAGATTATTTAATGGGATGAGGATTTTTAACCCGATTGATATTTGTTGATTAAAAAATTGTAACTGGTGAAAACCTACATTTATACCGTGTCTCAAACAAATATGAGATTAATAGTCCGTGAATGGAAAATTTGGATGCAATACTCATATGTTACCTCAGTTAAGAATTCTAACTAGAAAAATGAATACGATCATACAGTTATTACTCAGCTGTTATGATCAGCTTAATTTATTCTTTCTCTTACTGTAATAATAAAAATACGCATTTGTGTATTTCCAAAATTGTGTAACTATGTAATACATTTTTAATTAAATAAAACTACGCCTGGCATAGATGTATTTGTATTTTTCAACAGAGTTTCAGTAAATAAACTTCATAGTTTAGTTAATAGGAAAATAATTATATAATATAAAGGACAAAACATATAGTTACAGAAATGTCTCTGTCGGATTGCTTGTCTGTTAGAAATTTACCACGCCACCAAGTGATAAATTTGGAGAAACAACAGGATTACAGCGGCAGTAATTCCGACACCCCGGCAATTCCCGCTTAATTCGGTCAGTCTTGTGAAATGATTCGATCTGAAATCTCAACGCGGTAAATCCTTTCTACATGGAAGGACGGATACCTCATAATCTACTAAAGTGTAAACGGGTTGCTGTGGACGAATAGTGAAATACTGATGGAAAAGAGAAATGTCTGTTTCTCGAGGTGTTTCGTGCAGGAAACCTCTGAAAAATTTGTTGGAAATAATTGATTTAACAGATGTGTTGTTATAGATCGCATCGTAATGGCAAAATAGTTAGAATATAACCTCTTATGTAATTGTAACACAACTATAACTCGTGTTAGGAATGTCGCAGATTGAGGCAGGGAAAGCAGTGCGGAATAAACATATATACTTCATTCGAAAGAGGTCAAGCTCTAGCCGCGTACTGAAGATAATTAGCAGCGCACCTTCACAGAAGGATATTAACTGGGCTGTCAACTATAGAATTCGTATTTGGGGCTGTATATTCCAATATTAAATAATTCCACTTAACAAAAAATATTAATGAATAATTGAAAGAATCACACAGGATTCAGACAATCGGAAAAAACGACTTTAACCAGGACTCTCGCTTTCCTCACAGAATATTTTCTTTACGTTCAATTGATGTGTCTAATGACAGTTGCGTCCACCACCTTCCGCGAATGTCGCAAGACTGTGACACTGAATTGTCGAGAAACGCATTCATCGAATCGTTCTGCTTTTTATGGCGTATTTCGGAAATATCTTTCTGCATGTTAATTTAAACGATAGGATTCTCCCCAAATTTTTTAACTCTATAGACAAAATCATCTCTGCCGCGTTGCAGATACATCAGCTCCAGGCCATGTTCCCATATCAGGCCTCAATTGCCTTTCTAATTAAAGACAGAATTTTGTCTGAAAATCTCGATTCGCATTCCTAATCAAACCCCTAAAATTCACGTCCAAAAACACTATAGAACTTAAGCTATAATCAAGCAAAAGGAAGGACTTTGATCATTGTTGAAAATAATTACGATATTTAATTAACACCCTTAAAATATGTTTTGAGACAATACTTGATAGTTCGAATATTTTCCTACCGAAATGGAAGCTACAGCCCTCTACTAAAGACACCATCATTGTCGTGAATATACGTTTCTCTTACAAACTGTTTGAGCGTACATATTCATATTACACGACGTTAGCGATCAGTTTGCTCACAATCATGGTGATTAAGACTCTACCTCCTTTAGTGATAATGTACAACTACAGTACACTGATCTGTCAGCAAGTATCCGGCCATCATGTTACGCTGAGAAAAATATAAATATTATCCCAAAAAATAACTAATTAATTGTACAGTATTACTATTTCTTCGCTATTAACAGGACCTATTTTCGTTGGTGAATGAAAATGTTCAGTTTTGTGAAACTAGCAGAAACCCATATCAGGGTTTTCTCTGTATGAGTACATATTCACTCGCCTTTATTACTTAATCATTCACTCACTCTCCGACACTGGTAACGTACATATACGGGCGGCGATTTAACGCTGTTCATAGCCCGGTGCTTACCATGACCTACGAGAATTCTTCAGTTGAGTTGCCCAAAATTGTACTCTTCTTTCACTAACAGAATTCTTTCATTTACTTTGCCTCTGTGAAGAAATCATAGGTGGATTTTGAAGTAGTTTTATGGTAGAAGGTGGACAAAATGCGTATAATAAAATATTCATACCTAACAAGATTGGTGTCGAATTCAGCATTTTGGGAGTCGTTCCTCTGATTGGTTACAGACACTGCAGTTTGAGTATACGTTTAGACGAATTTAACTCTATAGAACCTACTACAAGACTGTGTGAGTATAAGATACATTAAAATATCTGAAAATAAAATAATTCCTGTCTTATGAAATATTCTGATGAATAAATTTCAGGGAAACGCTAGGTAATGAGCTTGTTATTCATAAAACAAGTCGAGAAATTCGAGAATTTGTCAATCAATTTAATGATTGTCTTTTTTAATAAATTTAATTTATTTCGAGTAAAATTTTTCAGATCGTTTGCTTCACAGATGAACAGTGGAAAACGTTTTACTTTGATACAATGTTTTGAAATCATCTCGAGCTTCAATTCAAACACAAATTACAAAGAAGGTGGAACTTCCGACGTTATCAGCAAATCAAACAAGAAATATTACTTACATTTTGAAACTCAAATCGCAAAATTATTGCAAATAAACGAGTTCTGAGAAATATGCGAAGGGTACAATTCGAATAATTAATTATTAAATGCAGATGTATGCCAATCGTGTCCAAAAGAAATACTCCTTTCGGTCTTTAATCCGTAGGTTCACGTTCCCGCTGTTTAATTAAACTAATGTCACGGAATTTTCTAATATTTTCTATGTTTACTGAATTATAACTCATAAATATTGAGTTATTTACACAAATGAAAAGCTAACGTGTCTGTTTGTATTTTCCTTTCAACTAGATAAACTCATAATCGGCTGAAAATATTTCCGTGAATATTCATATTTCGATATCTGTTTTTCACAGGGAAATAGGCGATATAGTTGTGGAGTTTAAAGTCAAACGTCTGAGTTTAGAGAAAAGTATAATCACATTCAAGTTGTTGGCTACTGATAACTGCATTTTTTTTATTATTGAGCCTTTCTTCCTACTTATTTATGCAGTTTCATTATAATGGGGCTTATTTACATAACTTAAACATCAGATCCTGTAAAAGAACTGATTCATTCAATAAAGATAAATCTTAGTTGTTGTTGTAATTCTTCAGATTGCACTTCAAACATTCCAAAAATATTGCTTTTTGTAATATCATGGTGAAGTCTCTTATTATTATTCATTTTTATTTTCTATAACATAAATGTCTGGAGGACGTGTTTTAGGTGAATAAAAAGGGAATTATTATTCGACTAATTTTGTTCTCTAGCTTCCATTCGGCGTAAACAGTTTGGCCATTCTTAAATCCTCAAAATGTAATTGGTGATAGAAGCCACAGGCTCGTGCCAATGTATTCTGGAACCTTATGTAGGAATTACTATGTCACCTGAATGATTCACAAGTCAAAGTTCAGGTTGTTGGCTTACGTGCGACACGCAGCACATCACTCATTGATTTATGGATTGTTGTGTCTTCCGGTTCCTGGTGGCTAGCTGCTTGCGAATAGACTTGTCATTTCTAATACTGGACTAACTTCATCAAAGTAGTTCCAGGACGTACATTCAACGTTTAGAGATGGAATATTCACTGTTATCGATTTCAGAAGAGTGGCAGTAAATACCACAATAAGATCCCGTGTTTTAATCGATTTTACCCTCGTTCAGTTCTTAAATTAAATTTTAGTTCGTTTCTGTTGCACCTCATCCGAAATAAACTTTGTAACTTTTTCAATACATATACTTTGCAGAAAAATATAGCGTAGAAATGAAAAAAACAACATAATTCGGCGTATGTTGTGTTTTTTAAGGGTTCACCTTCATTACTTTCCTATTTAACTTGTTTTCGAATATAAAGGTTCAGTACTTGCTAATTTTTATTATGAGTAATCCTCGGATAGATACGTCATCTCCATTAACATAAAAATAGAATAAATAGTTCAAAGTGAAGATCATAAAAGTACGAGTATATCAGAAATGACTTAAACATGCACTTAAAAGTTTTTAGAATACCTGTAAGCGGTTATCATTTAACAGAAACTGATGTGCAGTATTACAACATATCCTGAGTAAGCACCAGTTCACTCAATTTGATAAGAAGCTTACATATAGGAAATGTAGTTACATAGTAGTTAAGAAATATAATCAGAAGTGGGGAATGAAAGAGTTAATAGAATTTTGGAGCATCCAGTTTAAAAAAATGCTTATTCAAACAGGACGAAACCTAACGGAAATGGGGAATATACTCTTCAATTCTACTCAAGAAAGAAAGCGACAGCATCGTAATGATCTCAGTGAGATGCAATACGGAATCGTGGTAAACCATGCGAGCACATGTTCATTCCCGTTCTAATTTCATAAATATATATTCTTAATATATTTATACACACGTAAACTAATGCGCTGACAGTATTTACGTAGAAGTAAAAGGAGAATAAACACGATCTATTATTGTTACAAATTCGGCTGATTATGCATTAATAACATTATGGTAAAAAGGACTGTTGACGTTGATGAGCAGAAAAAACCAAAAACAGTCTCCATTTTATTAAATAATTAGTTGGAAGCTTTCAACTCTTTTGTTATAATCATCCTAAATGAACAATAAAACGTTACTACTTATATAAAAAAATCAAGTTAATAATATATTGCAAAACCTTCAGCATAACAGCCCTATAATTAAAATCACAATAACTTTTAAAAAAATATTAGTACCTGTAGGTACTTTGTCACTAATATAAAACTATGTTGTTTATTCAACAAGGTCTGTTCCTAAACTGCTCCATTAGGTGGTTCAGTGTGTATAATTACAATCGAAAATCGATACTATAGTATCGATTTATCATGTTGTTAGTTATTATTTAACTATACATATATATGATTATAACAAAAGTGTTGAAAGCTTCCAACTAATTATTTAATAAAATGGAGTCTGTTTTGGGTTTTTCTGCTCATAAGCATAAATAACAATAATAATTAAAATATTTCTCTGATTACTTTCTCAGTGGGAGCATTTTATAAAGCGCAAATTAGATGAAGGCGATTGTCAGAATATCGAAAAGAATCAAGTGAAGATGTTCTTCCATTGACCGTGATTTCTAAACTACTTTTACCTTGCTATTTGTGATTCTTCAGCTTATTACTCCGGGAAAGAGGAGAGGATAGACGAAGCAATTAGTCAGCTGACGGCTATCACAGAGCGGCATTGATTCCGCAAAACCTCAACGACTCCAGGCACGCCTGAGAACGCTCAGAGTTCTTTTGGTAAGCATGCTTCTTTAACTTTACAAACAGTAATTCCTATTGATTAATAAAATTAGTAAATTATTAATTTACGCACGTGCGCTAATCCAGGATGCATAAACGTTAAGATATGTTGTAGATAAATAAATATGTCGCGTGTTACATCAATTCCGTGGACTGCAATTCACACTTAGTTTCGACATGTGCATCGCCATTTGTCGCAAATCTACCCTAACAACGTACTTTTAGACTCTTTATAGGATCCATCGTACCGCATTTGTAGCTCTCGTCCTACTTTTAAGTACGTCATTTCTCATTGGACCTCTTCTAGACGTCCTGAATATGGCTCTTTCCATCTTACTCATCGGAAAGTTTTAGCCAAATATTTGCCTATAAAAGTTATATGAAGCATATTGGAATACACTTAAATTTTTTATAAAATTTCCCTATACTACACGTGTGTTTTTACGAGAAATGACATTCTTTTGCGAATATACTTAGTTGTATGATCAAATGAAGAACTATTTTCGTTAACATTATCCTAGTTACCACTTAGCACGAGCAACGTAAACAGTTTCAATTTTTTTCCTAACTCCGTGAGAAGTTTACAGAAGCTACACGTCGGAGACAAAGAAATATAATATCAAAATTATACTCCATGACTTTTAGTCGATATTGTTCCTTCTCCATCTGTATTTTTCGGAACGTTCCGTCAAATATTGATGTGATAGGTCGTATAAGGTCACTTAACTTGAGCTTCCTTCTGTTACGTGTACATTTTGGACTAATACATATACTCGAACTATGTACGGAATGCCGACTTCTGGTAACATGATTGTCTCTCCCGACCAAATATCCCACACTCATATTAAATCCATTGCAATTTTGTATCCTCTTGTTAAATAAAAAATCTGCTTCCTCTGCTCTTTCGAAAACGCAACACAAACACACTTAGGTATTCTGCTGTTGTTAACCTTTCCATGATCACGAGTCATTTTCGCCAGAGCTGTTTCTCTTCAATACAACTCAACACTATTAAATTTCATAAATGAGATTTAAATTATAAATATTGGACTTATTATTTTTTTAAAACACATACAGTGAACGTATTTAAGAATCAATATAATCATTTTAAAATTTTGTCAAATTAAAGGAGTAGTTCAGTTTTGTTAGAGTGCTCGAAAGTTATTTCCCACATTTCAGGACGCGGAAAGAAATACTTTGCGATAAGCTGTAATTGTAGCGTTTGTGGCCATCCGCTACATTCACTAAAGTGAAATTACCGGCAAAACACTACAAGATAAAGAGCGAACGCCGTATCGGTTCTACAAGCAGAAAGGCTCGCAGAAGTTGGCGATGTGAAGGACGTAGAATATTCTTCATTTTATGTTTTATAAATCTTAAATAAAATGTATGCAAACTGATTATTAAAATTCATAAATTCTGAATATTAATGAAGATTGTATATCTACGAGGCATTGGTATTTTAATAAGAAACATTCATTTCTTGGCTGCCATTGTGCTTCATTCTTCTTAGGACGCTGAAATTTGGCCAGATATTGGATATAAGTAACTAATCGTATATTCTTGAAATCAGCCATCGTCTAATTCTGCACACATGAGTAAAATTGTCCCGTACGTTCGATGTATTATTCCACTTGTGAATTGGATCACACCAATAACTTTTACATTGAGGCATTGAATGTGTGACGAACGATTACATTGACAAACTAAAATTACTCAGTGTTTAATAAAGTTAAGCACTGTTTTTCATTATAAGTGATAATGAATGATATCAGTTAACTTTGGGCCAGTAAAATGCTTAAATATTTATTTTAAAAGAGCTTTGTTATATGCGTTCATGCACCTCACAAAAAAATGACCGTCCCTTTACGGATGTAACAAGTGATATACATTTACAACTCTTGCAGTTCCATGTATTACAAAGTTTCTAAAGATTAATACACATTTTGAACGATTCCCCAACTCGAAAATTCCATGGTCATTCTTATATATTACAATAATATGTATCTTAATTAATAAAAAAATGTTAAAGGAAAAGATTCCTTGGTCAATTTCTGGCGAGGACATAAAAAGAATAACACAAGCGTGTTTTATAATCATACATTTCTTACCGCAAAGCTATTAAAATATTGTTTTTTTAAAAAAAATAATTTCATTAATCAGATTTATAGGCGTGCTTGACAATTTTTCACATAATAACTAAATTTGTGTTTCCAATTAGGTAAATACGATTAGTCAAATATCTTGTGTTGGTTTTAGTTGAAATAGAAAAAGACTTTCGTGGTCTTTTCAAAAACAAGCAGAATCCAAATTATTTAATTTTCATGTTGTCTTCTAATATCTTAACACACTAAACTTTCTGTAATGTATTTCACTTTGCAAATATTTTTTTCTGCTTGATACTGTGGCGAGCATGTTTCCTCGTAATAGAGTTAAACCATACAGTTTATTGACCGTTAAACTACATTTTGGGATATATATATATCTTTAAAATGGTAAAAACAAGTGAAAATTGTTGAATTGAAAAACAGTGAGATAACTTCTCGTTTGACACTTTGTAATGGTATTTCAACTATGGCCAATAAGAGGGGAATATGTTCTTGATATCAAAAGAACTTTGTTAGGTATACTTACATTACGGAAGTGACGCTCATTTTTTGCACATCAAACTACTTGAGTATAATTATTTTGAAAATTTTGTACTATAAATTTTTTTTATAAATATTTTATGATATTACTGGGAAAAATAAATATTTTTTGGACGCAAAATGTTCGCATTTATAAGTTATTTCTTTAATTTATATTTTCAGTATTCATGTTATTTGCAGAATCAGTATTGAAATAATTTTTCAATTCCTTATATAATAAGTATTTCTTTATTTTTTTCAGCAGTATATGCCATCATACTGTAATTATTAGGTCTTATGCGTTTTCCTGGTTATGATTATTCGTTTTCAATTTGCACTCAAGCTTAAGTCCCACAAAATTTAATTTTTGGTATTTCGTATTTAAAATAGTTATTCACTCTTTAAAACAGATAAATTTGTCATGACAATTTACTGCTACGAGTTAAATTTAAGGTTGGTATTTTCACGTTTACGTTCTAAACGTAAATAATGAATTTTAGACGACGTAGCCAATAAACAGGCCAAATTAATTGGTAAAAAAAAATACCAGACGGACGTTTATATGTTTGTATAATTTACGATATCTAATGTTATTATCATTTTCTAGAATCTTAATTAATAATAGTGTTGAAAGTAAAGGTCGTTGGTTACTGCGAGTACTTATAAATTTGAAACTCACTACATATATTCACACAAACATTTGAGAAGTTTATTGTTATAATCCGTCTGACGAACTCAATTTCTAATTTATTGCTGATAAGATCAATGCTGTTATATAGACTATTGGCGTCGGAATAGAATAATAAAAGTTAAAGTTGCCATATAAATATATATCTTTGCGCAATTAATTTGACGGTATATATAATCATATTTTTCGTATAATCCCTGAGGGAAGACGTCCTGAAGAAATTTAACTGGCTGGAACGTCTGATCCACCTATATTTATTGAATTTCCACGATCTCCCACAATAATATGTTTCTGTGAGAGCGGTGCAACACAAAATCGGTTTATCATTCATCTCAGCTAACCAGAATTTTAGAAAGTAGTAATAGGTATTGTTCATTGTCGTTATCACTGAACAGAGAATACCTTTTATAAAGTTAATTCTGTATTTAGGAGATATTTGAATACTTTTTACTTGATCAAAAAAAATTCAGAAGGATTTCTAGAAGTGCTGGTAAATTTGCAAACGAACGGATAGAAAACGTCTATGCCAATTTTTTTATTTACTTATAAGTTTCAGTCCTAGACTATTCATACACACAATCAATACAAGAAAGCGCTAAATTATTATTCTGTAGACATTGAGAGTCGTCAGGAATAAATTAAACGGAATCTTAACATTCTTTCTCCAGTGTCGTATACAAAAAAATTCCGCAAACAATTGACGACCTAAACAGTAAAAATATTAAAACGCATAAATATAATTTATTTTAAAGGAGCCATGGGTAAGTGAAGTACCTGTAAAATAGTTACGGTGATGTGATTCAACGATGCTAATTTTAAACATTGTGAGGGCTCTTCATATCCTTTGAAAAAGTGACTTTGTTACGGAAAATAGGCAAAATATATTTATTTTGTTGAGAAGACTTTGCAAAAGTTTATCGCTGAGTAACACTATTGTTTAATATGAAAATTTTCCAAATTTTTGTCAAAATTATTGCAGAATAAATGCTTCACAAATTGTTAGCAGTTTTTTAAGATCAAATTAAAAATCCTCATAAACGATACAAGCTGTTAAAGAAAAAGTCAAAGTTGTTTTGAAGGTAGCTAACTAGTTTCTGTTCCCAATGTCTTTTCGTCACTCCTGGGAGAGCTGTGCGGACTTCACTTACAGTTATTACAAATTACCTCTTGGTTAAAAACTATATTTAATGTTTTGAACATCCTCAGTTTATGATTTCACTTGACCTTAGTTTTTCAAATTATGAGTATTTGAACTCTGTGACGTGCACGCATGTATTGCTTTCGGAAGATCTTCGAGTATTTTTATTTTATTTCCAATTACCCAGAGTATTTCTGTATTGTTACAATTAAGCATCACAGAAATTTATTTTAATCGGAGAAAACACTTGCAATATATTTATTCTTCTTTAATTTTACGCAAGTACTAGGATAATAATAAAATGCTATCACTAGAAAATTCCAATGTAAAGTATGAATTATTTCCATATTTTACTGACCGAGAAGTTTACTAATAAATCTGTTTTTCGTTTCTGTATTTCCAAGCGACTATCATGGGGCAGATAGTTTTTACTCAAGATTTATTAAATTTAAATGTTGTTGTTTTCAGCTGATTATTGATTGAGTAAGCGAAATTTTCATATGTGCTTTACATCTCCTCTCTATTATTGCAACTGCTACGAAATATTTGGAATCAACATTTAATCGTGAGTACGAATTGCAATAAATTTGTCGATATTCATATTATTTTGCTTAAATATAATTTCATACAATATATTATTTCCTGGATTTCCTTGTCTTATCAACACAAGTACTTATATTTCGAAACAGTGTTGTTTAAGATAATCTATCGCAATTAGTCGATAACATGTCTCGTTTCTCTTTAGCAGACGCAGAAGCTTCTAAGTTTTATTTCTTGTTTTCTTTACACGTTACGTGAAGATTACTGTTACTATCAATTAACCTTACATTTTATCTAGTGGCAGAAACTCGACTCGTTTCGCATATAAGCTTGAGTTAAATTTGTCACGCAAGTTCGTAACAATTGTCAAAGTTCTGTCTAGGATCAATTATGACGAGAATAATCGTATCACTAATAATATCAATACAGTAAAACAAGTCGTGCATATTTTTGTTCGTATAATATATCAATTAATCGTTGTCATTCCAAAGCATGACACTTCCTGTAATACACTTCCTGTTTTTTTATCGTACCAAGGATACTGCACTCAATAACTCAAAAAACAAACGATATTTCCGTGCGATTCGTGAACCGCAATTCCGAAATAAAGTAGTGATATGCCTCAGGTATTTTGGTCGCTGTTTTTTCTCTTTCCTTATAAATCCCTATAGCATAAATAACGCGAAGTGAAGCACTTAAATGTTTTATGAAATGTTATTTATGTAGTTTTTTGTATTTGACAATTCCCAATTATATTTTAAGCGCAATATGGACAATATAAATAATTTTTCATTCCTTGGCTCAAATTATATATATTATTAATTTAATCACTAGACTTTAAATAAGTATTCAGATATATAAGATATTTACTTGAGAGTGAATCATTAGTCGGCTTATCATCTTAATTACATTTGGTGGGATCAATTTTCCGTTGAAAAGAGTTAAAGAATTTATAAATAATGCTGAACTTAACCTATTATTAATCTATAATTAATTCAGCATACCAAAAAACTCTATTATTATTATACAATATTAGAACTAGCGTAATATATCAAAATCTATAGGATTTATATGCATTCGTGAATAATTTACTTATCAGTGTAATAAATGAAATATTTTGGAAATGCATTTACACTAATATAATAAAATACAGTTCATTGGCAGTAACTCATCAAAAATATTCTATTGTATTTGAAATATATAATTATTATTAATATTTTTAAGCTAATTTGGATCATAGTTTTAGGTTAAACTATTCTTACATCTCTATATTATTAATTGTTTAAATATTAGTTTATATCATTTTTTAGATTCCAAAATTTATTCATGCTGATGTAAAAACTATTTCTTATACTAAATTACTCCAATGCGCACTTGTTGAAGTCCTTAATTAAGGACGAACGTTTCTGAAATTATATTTTAATAAGTTACTTTATTAAATTTTTTCAGACCCATGGGCAGTTCATTTATTAATTGTAATATACTACTAGTCGAAAAACGTCAAAGTTTCACTTGTATTTAACGAGCATCTGTTTCCGAACACTGTGTGCCAAATCAGTCTACGCGTCATTCGTTACGGTGCTACGATGTGATTGAGTGCTCATGGTACAGTTGTTGCAACATTGCGTAAAAAGTATAATGGTAGAATTTATCTGGAGCTTAAAGCAACCTTATATCATAAAATTGAGTATATCTTACAGTGTATCAGTAAAGTCTTTGGGTTTACAAGGTACTTTTTGGCGTGTGACGTTGTCAAGTGGAAAATGTACATAAATCCCTGTCTCGATTTCTTGAAACTAAGTCTTTAACTTCTACGATGTTTCGAATGAAGTATATTTGAGGAGAAACAAAGTCTAAAATACATCAAATCCATAATCTTGCGGGGAGAATCACTCGAGCAGATGGAAAGTAAACTGGGTCGTCATTGGACATGTTTCTGACTGTAAGCGTAGCCGAACCACATTTCCAATATACCCACGTGTAAATATTTATAATCAATTCTAAATACCTTTCTTTTTAGGACTAGGAAGAAACAAGTATGGCAATTAGAATATTAGAGCTGATGGACTGGAAGTCAAGACGAAATGAGTTCTCTTTTACTGTTAAAAACAACGATTTATCACTTACCTTCATTGTATTTCATAATATATTACTGTCTCTGTTTTATCCCCAATGTTTTTATCAATCATTATTTGTATAAAGGGACCGATTTAATAATTCTCTATAATAAATAATTTTGATATTTTCCTGGAGAATTCGGCATTATTGCCGTAATCATCTATATACGAACATATAAATTTTTAACACAATTTAAATCAACAACAAACTTGCCTATAAAAATATTTAACAATACTACTTCTCACTATCATATTGAACTATGTAAGTTTATAATTATATAATAGAAGATATATTCTTCGGCAAATATTTAACTTTTGCGTAAAACGGTTTCCATTATGATTCGTGTTCATCTTGCGGAAATCCAGTGCCAACGGTTCAGTTGTATGCTCAATAATTATCATATTTTACGTAAGATTGCAGTTTAAAAAACATTAATTTGGGTGGTAAAGTTATCGATATTAGTTATAAGAGATTTTTACGTATAACTAAATGAAATATGTATTTATCGATTTTAAACTTCGATATGTCCCGACATTTAAAAGGATGCCATATCTTAAGAAATGTCTTAATATATATTTTGATATTATTTGTAGCACACTTTTCGTTTTGACACACTTTACCTCTACACTACTCTATTATTTTACCTTACAATTTACCATAATTAATTGTGTTTCCTACTAATCAATTAATAAAGGTCAGTTTTAACACAAATTGTTTGATTTTATTGAACTTACAAAATTTAATTTCCACATTTGTTCTCAAGGAAATTAATTTATAGCATTAATGTTGTTATAAATATTACTAACACCGTGTAACTTTTTTTTACATAGAGCGGTGAGTACCATACATATTAACTTATTTACAGAACATTTGCGTCTATATTTATCTTTTGTCTATAATCACTGATAATTGTAAAGTTGGTATTTACAGCCTTAGAAAGTTGATGATGACGGTATGATCTATTGATGTATTGAGTAATACACTAGGGAGAGAATTAATTCTCTTTAGTTATATTTTTTATTGCCAGCAAATTTCAGGAGTGCACAAAATGATGTATAGATGAAGCCAGAGTCGTAGTGTATATAGTGTGTGCAGTTAAGCGTATATTTCAAATGTAATTCGTAAAAATATGAAAATCAATGCAGAATAGGACTAATATTCTTAACTTTTGAAATTATTACAGCCCACAAGCTTTCATACTCACTTTTTTTTTCACACTGGACACACATTATTAAATTACATGGAAAGTCCTTCAAACGGGAAAGTCTTTTTCACAGTGTTCTAAATTTTCCTTTCTGACGTTATTTATAATTATTTCGTTTTTATACTTTTTCTTTTCACATTAGTTTCTCTCTGTTTATGCTCTAACCGAGATAATGGCCAAACGACTTGGCCAGGGTTCTAATTAAAAATACACAAAGCCAACACCTAGGTTAATATTACCAAGAGTCACAGTACAGTATACGCAAACAACAAAAATTACTTTCAACCGAGAAAAACTAAGGGCGAAGAGGATATAGTACCCGTTGATATAAAATATTTCCACTTTATTGGAAACTCGGTTCTTAATAGGTGTGGGAAAATGTATTCAGAAGGCTACGTAATTTTTGTAAAGCTGTCAGTACTGCATGCCACTAAGGGTCTTAACAAATAATATATATTCATTCATGATTCAATAAATTTTTATGTAGTGATCTCTTATAAACGTGTCCATATATTTACAATATTACCAAGAGCTTTAAAGGAGTCTTCTGTGCGCTTGAGAAATCACGTCCGGGAATTTTTTCTAAAATATGCCGATTTTTATAGTCTCTTTGATTTACAAAAATGTTTAGACCACTCCTCCCAGATGTCCGAAACTAACAAGTGATCTATCTGTGTTACTGATATCTTTTTATGAAATATAAATTGCAATATTAAAAGTTTAGCGTTGCATATATTTTTTCGTACATATAAGATAGTATGCAAACTAATTATTATACTTTATATTGTCGTATTTTTCTTTACAGATTCATGTAATGATTATAGTTATTTTGTATTTAACTTTTCCTCGTGTGACAGTGGCACAGGTAGAACATAATTCTGTGGGCACATTCACGACTCTGTGCACACTTCAACTCTGAAGTACTGTGCAAATAAGACTGCTAAATACACTCTGAAGATTTATTCTCACCAAACGTGAGACGAAAAAACAACTCTTTATTCTACAAAATCAAGATGCGGCAAAAAAATTATTCTCGCTTGCTTATTTGTCCTTGGTTTTTCTGCTAAACTCGTGTTCGTGAGTTCTTTTTCAGTCCTCGAATGGAGGTTATGTCACTTCTTCTATCAGGGATTACTGAGAAATGTTAACAAGTTAATGAAATGACCTGCAGATATTAATCCTTAATAATTATTAATTACAAATTACATAAGGCTTCCTTTAGGTAGGCATGAACTTTTTCTTTCTTCTTATTTATTTATTTGTAGGTCCTACAAAGATGTTGGTACAGTTATGTCGATACCACGAAGTAGTTGCAGATATTAAATGTAATACAATATTTAATGAATAAATAATATATATGTTTGGCTTTCATTTACAATAATAAAATAAAATGAATATATAATGTACTAAGTAGAACTTAATATAAATAAGACGTAATAACATCTACGAAGAAGTATCAGATCACAACATAATGGAAGATAATATATTATACAATTGTTTAATAAAACAATTTAAACTTAGAACGCTTAAATATTTTCATAGTCTAGATATGATAAGAAATACGTTGTAGGGAACTGAATTTAAATAAATGAGGGCTAAGTTTACTTTTAACTGACTGAAGGGGTAATATTACAGCTTGGATTTTCTCTTCAGCTAATGATAGCTGGTATAGGTTTCTGTAAGTATAACAACTACCAAAATTACAACCATATTGTTGTTGGAACTGAATATTTTACAGTGATAAAAAACAGACATTTAGCTTCAAACTAAGTCCTAATAAAAGTGTTTCGTATATTCATGAGGAAAAGTAGAAATTGGAAATGTAACTTCCTATAACTAAATACTCCTTTTTACTACAGTCAGAAAATTGCATACTTTCGCAGCTAATGTTTTAAAAGTTCATCCTGTAGATCTAGTTATTTTTTTAGTGTAACTATATTTTTCAATAAACTCCATGAGTTCCTTCCTTACAAAGAGCTATTGATATGCTTTCTCGATAAACATTGTAAATTGTTTGTGAGATATGTTTATTGTACGATTCAGTGATGGAGAACAAGTTTATAAATTTTTTTGGATATTTTTAATGAAGATAATATCTATCATATAAGTCGTTAGATGGGTTTCAGTCAGAAAATGAGGAGTGATGAGTTACTTACAACGTGAAGTAGAAGAAGCAAACAAGAACGCTGTCTGTAAGACGGTTCACACGATTTTTTCCGATAACATATTTTTTACGTCAGATATAAAAAAACACTTATATGTTACAATACATATGTCAATAACTTATCAGAAATCATTATAATAAAGCAAATGAACTTGGAGTTTGAAACTTTTTGTTTGAAAAGAATCTATAGAAACCACGTGTATACAAACAGGACTTGTGGTATTCTTCTGTAAATTACAACAACCGAGACAATTGTTAACAGTATCTCATCCACCACATCAGTATTGTGGAATTTACAAGTTGATCTAATTCTTCTAGAACTCTAAACGTACATGTTGAAAACTTCACGAATACACGATTCAACAAGGTTGGAAATATTAAAAAAATTAATTTTACTGTGTATAGCGAGCTCTAAATAATCGGATAACGGCTTATATATGGCCACACTTTTCTTTCAACAGGACGATGCCACAAGTCAAACAGCGCGTGGGGAAACCGAATTGTTGCACGAAACATTTTCTGTAAATATACACATTGGTCAATTTGTATTTTAAGTGTTGTCCCAACAAGTAAGCTATGGTTCTTTCTTATTTTAGCTTTTCTTACAGACAATATGTATTACATTATTATTTTGGACGTTAATTTAATACTTAATATTATGTTGAGTAAAGAATGAAGACTGTTTATGATCAATCACAGTACTAGATACATTCATAGCGCATAATTCATAGCGTTAATATTTTTTCTGTGTTTTTTGTTTTGCGGTCATTACTTCACTAAGTTACTAACCCTGAAAATTTATCTAGAACTGAGAGTGATGAATCGTTACTGTTGGTTTGAATAGCTCATTGGTTGAAATTTGATAACCATCCGAAGAACGTACAATATAGGTGTAGACGTCGTAGGAGAAATTTCAGATGTTAATGACAAAATTTGTTATCCGGGTATGCAGTAGCACTACAATAATGAAAAGGGATGACATTTTAAAGAAACAGACGATCGTGTGAAATTGTCCGACATTACAAAAAAAAACGTAGTGGGAGGAAAAGGACTTTAAATGTTAATCGTTTTGCTAAGGAAATTGGTTTATTGACAGATATTGTTCGGGAAATTGAGGAATAATTTGATGTTGGATCAAAGTGCTGCGCATGTTTCTTGGTAATGGTTCTAAACATTTCCATGTTTCCCCATTTAGGCATAATTTACTTCAGAAACTCAAGGACTGCTAAACAAAATTATATGAGAATTTATTATTTTATTAGTTGATCCGACATCAAAAGTTATAATTAGTATAATTAACGTAAGATTAGAAAATTGTACTTCAACAAGCGATAATAAAATATTTTTTCTTGCTATTAGGATAATAAGCTAAATGAAACGGGCGAAATTCACTTTGAAGTTTATAAAGTCTATTATAGTAATTGGGACGCAGTGTATATTGGACAAGCTAAGAGAGCCCCCGAACACCAGAATTAAAGACTACCGTTATAATTTTAAATTTTCTACTGATAAACATTCCGTTTTAAACAAAGTTTGGTCAATGACTATATATATTATTGGACTAATCATAAAATTATTGGTATTGAGTCAAAGTATCATGCTAGATTAATTACAGAAATGGTCCACATAAAAAAATTGTAGTACTATAAATTTTCAATTAACTAAATTATTATTAAATAACAGTATTATGTCTCTATTTTATGTATATAATTTATTTTTACTGATATTTTATAACTTCTTTGTGGACGTAAATCACTACTTTAATTGAGCAATTGACAATTGTTAATTTTAAGAATTTTGTACATTAGAAGATCTCTACAGATATGTTGGTAAACGTTGTGTCTCCTAATTTTACGATAATTCTGTGTCTGTTTTGGGGCCAATTTACTATATAGTGGATGTGTTAAATGTGTATTATTCAAGCTATAGCAGTAGTATTTACGGAAGAATACTGTTTAACGTTTCTGTAGATAATTCTAACCTGCCAGGATTCGACTGTAGTGATTCCAATTTTCAAAGTGAGGGACAAAACTAACGTTTCGAATTACAGACCTGTTAGCCTTATGTCAGTAATCTGTTTCGAGAGCGTGATATCCGGATATATCCGCGGAGAATTGAAAGGGAAAGAGTGGTTCTTCGCAGGTCAACATGTTTTTAGGCAATGTGAAAGTCAGTCAAGTTGTCACATTTTTTCTAGGAATTAAGTGACGAAATATACAATTACATACGATTCAATTATAATATATATATATTATTAATGTTATGTGCAAATCAGAATATATTTTAATCTCTAGATGCTGCCTAGCGTCCTTTTATATGAGACCCTCCGAAGAGGTAGCTCAAAACATATTATTTACGTTATGTCATGATGAGATCGCCTCCAGCGAAGAGAAGTCATAAATCAAGTTTAAAGTCTTCCTGGCCACTTCCTTTTCAGTTTTCTTATTACGTCATTTTCTCAAAGAGGTTGCAATAAGGGATTTGTATGCGATTAGAGCTTCTTGAGATGTCTAACACCTTTTTCGTGGATAATCTCGAATACCAGACAAATTTTGAAGTCGTGAATCCGCTCATTTGTATTGTACCGGAGGGCATTAACAAAAATTTTGACTGCAATCTCTGGATTATTTAATTATTGGACTAACTAGCACATCCCCATAATTCGATCCGTAACTCCATATTGGAATAATTATGGTTTTATACAGCTAAATTTTGCTTTTGAAGGTCAGGCGTGACTTTCACTTTGTTTCATACCAATTTGTTTCATTTTCTTGGTAATATTTACTTTCCAATTTATCGAGATGTAGAAAAATATAACAGTGAATGAGGAATCTATGCATTGTTTATATAAATCGGTGGAGTCGGTTTTTTACGAAATGAAAACGGCACATGAGACGTCTTTTTTCATTTATTTTGATTCTCGAATTCTGAAGCCTTAATTGAAGTGCGTTCAGATAGTTGTAGCAGTGACGATGTCTGGTTGATATTCACGTGTGAGAAAAGAATCACCGCATCATCTGAAAAAGTTCCCAGCACAATATTTTCGTTCGTTGGGAGGTCAGAGGTGGACAATAAATACAATGGGGTCCTAGGACGCAGCCCTGAGGGACTCCTGTATTAATATGATGTGTAGATGGGACATTTTGTTTAACGCGTTTGTAGCTGGTACTTGGTTAAGTACGATTCTAATAATTTAAAGAACGATGCTAAGTATCTTAGAAAATACTTCAAGTAAATGCTTGTAAATGTGTATGAATTCTTTTAGGGTCAAATTTAGGTTGGACGCGCGGGTAAAATATGCATCTCATAAAATGTGCCAATTTCGTAATGAGAATTTGGAAACTGGTAGTGTTAATTATTTCATGTATATCGCTGGTTCGTCGCACACTCGATTATGGGCTACTTATAAGAAAACCGGTGGAGAGCAGCAAATAAGTATTACGAGGGCCTGGACACGGACAAGATAATGCAGATGCATTGGGCACGAGACAGAAATATAGCGTTTGCGTTATATTCAGAGCATACATACGAAATAAAGCATCCAGAGACATACGTGATAAGCTGAAAAGTCTGATTTATATTCTCAGATGGATCATAAAATACAAACGAATGTATACATTAATAAGCGACTGTACCAAAGTAATTGCATCGCTGTTTGTGTTGAATTCTAAGAAGGAATGTTTAGGAAACGGATAAATATATTTGCGAAATTATAGGCATAATTTAATTTTTCATTCATATTTTCTTAAATTACTAGCTAATACTTTTCTCGTTCATCCGATTTTGTAACACTTCGGTGCATGCTGATAATATTTTTATGGACGCCACGTAAAAGCTCTGCAAAAAATGCAAGAAGTAGGTGCAAAGTTGGTGTCAAAAGGTAATATAAAAATAAATTGAAATTCTTTAAATATCTGGAGAGAGAAGCCGCGGATATCCACGATTTTCAAAGCACAGCAGAAACATCTGGCTTGGAGAGAAATAAATGATACTTGGACCGACCTACAGTTGAATAAATAACCACGGTAAAAAATATAGCATGAATAAGAAAGATAGAAAGAAACTCTAGGCTCTTCTTAACACCTTACGAAAGGTACAAGGATCCTAGAAACGTTGTGTGGTATTTATATTACCCTTTTTTTTTATCTGTATTGGCTATCTTTCTTATTCATTATTTCTATCAGACGTAAATTATTTTCATTTTAACAAAATATGCAGTAGGAAATGAAGGTCAAATTTTCATTCATAAATAGGTCAATCGTAAGTAGAAACGGTATTAAGAAAGATAGCCAAATACAGGCAAAAGAAGTGATAATATAAATTCAACACAACGTTTCTCGAAGCCTTGTTTCTTTCTTCAGGTTGATAAAAAAACGAAAGATCCTAGAGAGACACAAGTGTACAAGTCAGTTGTGTCACTCTAGGCTCTTGAGTTTTGTCTGCACCAGAATAAAGAAACAAGGCTTTCAGAAACGTTATGTGGTATTCATATTATAACTTTTTTTTTTCTGTATTTGGCGATCTTTATTGTTATTAATTTTCAATCAGACGTAAATTTTTCATTTTAGAACTAGATACAGTTTTCATTCATCACTGGTGGAGGTATACTGTATAAATGTGTAAGTTTTTAGAATTAAATTAAACCAAATAATAAATTAATATATAGGCAGTTGTAAAAACAGTGTTGAAATTAGTAGTTTTCATTTATTGTATAAATTGTTTTAATAATAGTGATGTGATTATGTTAATGTAGGACTGTATCGGTGCCATCGAGCAGTTAGAATGAATAATAAATTATAGTTCAGTAATTATTTTAAGTTGATAGAAGGTTTTACAAAGTATGCAGTGGAATTGCAGAACATTTTACAGACAAACCAATAATTATTTTTATTTCATAAATTTTATTATATATGTATTTATGTTTCGTTTATAAATCTTCCGACGGGATCTGTCACACTCGCAGCAAATTATATACAAGAGATTTTGTTTACTGTCTGCTGATGCGGAATAGCTCAGTTGTTAGTTTTGCTATATACACTTTATATTTACGTTGCGACACAGCTAATGTCATGAGGGTACAGTTTTGAGAAAATAAATGCGAGCATTCAAGTGGGATATGTTTAATGTTGGATAAAATCCACTACAATAGCCGTTAGTCTAATATTATTATCCCACGACTGATAGCGTTGTACGTTCGTTCGTTACACCTTAACCTTTGTCCTCTGCTGTCTAATGGAAAGTTACTGTTCATGAAGGGTGATTTATTCTTCGTCCTTCTCCTAGTGCCTTAATGTTAAAAACATTAACTCACGAAACGTTACTGTTCTAGTCATTAGGAACGGAGTTTCAAGTTCTCCCTGCTGCTGTTTCTTTTCTTAAGAGACAAAAAATGTCATTAGTGTAGTTGTTAATTGCTTACGAAATTCTATTCAGATTTATATAATGAATTGTTATGCAAATCTCATTTGTAGTAGGCCTACGGTAATGCAACTGAATTTAATATCTTTCGTATTTTACCCTGAAATTGTATCAATATGAATATATCGTAGTGTTTACATAACTCATACGAAATAATTCGTTATTCTTCGTATTTTGTAGCTAATAAAGATAAAATGTTGGATTTTGATAATTTTTAATTTGTATTTTATAGAAAAGTTATCATTATACCCGATCGGCTCTTGTGCTACATTACTAGATATGGTTTCGTCCAATCAGCGGGCCCAAGTTAATCCTTGACAATGTCGCTCTCCCTTCAGCATCGCACCCTTTCAAATCCCTTCCTATGATGCTGAAGGAGAAGAGGATAACCCTCATGTAGCATTTCACTCTCAAGAAAATAAAAGAGAAATTGTTATTTTGAAAATTTTTAGAGATTATAAAATTAACAGACCAATTTAAGCGTTAAAAATGAAATATTCACAATTTTCAGTTACACAATAAATAATAATACGTGTGATGCACAAGTTTTATTTTTTATTGAGTGTTTAACACTTTTAGATAGAGTTTTTGAACGGTTTGTTCATTGTATATATTTTTTGTCGAATTATTATATTATATTGCTATTATAAAGACTATGATTAGTTTCTTGTTTTTACAGCTCTTAAACCTCATCCAAAAACTATAGAAAATATTCATTAAGTTTTTTATTTTTAATTAGTATAATTTTTCAGTACAACTCTGTATAAATCTGGCTGGCAGAAGAAAATTTATCAAGTTTTGTACCAAACGCGAATGGTTAATGAGTATGTAAAAAGTAATTAATTTTAAAATTTCGAAACGGAATCCAAATAATATACGAGAATAGTTTAGAAAGTTATATGAATTACTTATTGTATTTCAGTATTGAACTAATTTTTTCCGAGGTTTTAACCTCACACAAGTAATGACTTCAATCGTACTCGTGCAATTGTTTGAAACTGCAGTGTCTGACGAGAGAATCAAGATTGGATGATAATAAATCAACAATACTGTTCCTCACAATGAAACTGTTTGTCTGTAAGAGTAGGGATGGGAACAGTTAATGAGATAGACAGGATATTTATAGTGTGTCGGTGCGGCATCGCCCGCATGGCCTTGCGCAGGTACAGCGTCTAGAAAGTAGGTTATACGCGTACTGACGAACACACAACGAATTAGATTTTGCATGTGTGCTGTATTCAGTCTAGAAAACCGATTGCTTACTTTAGACAATGAAAGGATACGGTTAGAATTCCAAAATCACAAAAAATATGCGTTCTTATTGAAACCAAATATTCGACATATCAGAATGTACATATGTTTGTTATAAATACGATGTGTTAGAACCATTCGAGTACTATAATTCAAACAAATTTCTTTACAGAAATATCGGCAGTATTTTAGCTAATATGTCAATTTATTAATTTTTGATAATTACTTCCGCCCGCAAATATAAGAAAACGTAATTTACAGTACGAGATTCAGAATGGAAAATGCGTTCTGCGTGGGTATTTTGCGTCTGGATTAATACATTGTCCACGGGGAAGAAAGTACATAATCAAATTTCTTCCAAATGAAGTGTGTGAACGTGTTTCTTAAGCTGAAATTATCTCCCACACAATGGCAAACACGCGAATGTGGGCAGCGCGGAATCCTGACGAATGCAAATGAATACAGTGCAGAAGACTTAATAGGCGCCACAGAAGGAAGCTTCTGAAGCTGAGAAACATTGTTTCCGCTGTTCTTATCTTTGGGACCATGAAACCCGTCACATTTCACCGCCGACTTACATAATTGCCGGTTTAGATAGTCTCAAAAATCTTATGAGCCGTGGAAAGTCGTCAGAATTCAGATTTCAATTTTGTGTTGTCTTCAACCCCAAAGAAAAAATACATGGAATCATTTACGTAAAATTTATACAATCTATTTTTATTCAAAAATATTTATACACTTTCCGTAGAGCGATTTTTGACACATACAAAAGTAAACGAAACCCTGTAATATTCACCACACTCCGGTATTGATTAAGGTCCCTTTCCTCTGTTCCCACATAGTTGTTAGAGGTGATTCTCGTCTCCGAGGTACTGTATTGTTTCAAGTCTACATGTCCTGAATTACTTAACTGAAAAATACTCTCCTGAAGCTGAACACATTCTTTTTATTAATAATCAAGTATAAAATATTTTATTAAACGATTTATTAAATAAAATTTATCTAAATTAAAATATAAAACGGCTGTATACTATTTAGATAAATAACTAGAGAAATAACAGACAAAAATAAGTGTTTTATAAAAATTATTTAGCATTTATTTTTACTATGATATTACTACACCAAGTTTCAAACCTTATATTTTTGGGACCTCTTCAAATGTTGTAAAATTATATAAAATAAATATTAAATTTCAAAGCAAATAAACAAATTTAAGAACTATGGGAATAACTTGCATTTGAATCAGATAATTTCAAAATACCTTCCAAATTACATAATGAGTTGTATAATTTAAGGGTGATGAGAAAACATTTTATCCATAGAAGAAATGAGGGTAAAACCATGTAAATTTTTCAATTATAAGAATTTGTATTGTCGTACGAAATTTTCAACATTTATTTTCCTGTTAGAACGTCGGAATAATATATTCTCCTATCTCACGTTTTTCCCTATTAAATATCGGCTTGTGTACTTCTTCAATTAATTATGATATAATAAACCATTTTTAGTCTATAAAACAAAAAATAACCTAATAAAGTAGTCATACTGTTCCAAACACAACTAGCAACTAATATTTTTTTAAAAAAACACTTCTATAATTGCGCTTCGAATTACCAACTCACATGATGCAATGATTTGTTCAATTGCCTAAGTCTATAAATTATCTATAATTCATGTTTAAATTATAGTATTATGCTGGTGCTATTTTCTTGTTTTTGTCATCACAAGGAAGCCGTGTCCAATTTCTACCGTTGGACGAAACTGAAACAATATAATTTTTTACTTTTTATTACTTTAACATAAACGAAGAGGTCGCCGTTTAGTGTCCTTCTTCGTAAGTAACAACTCCCTTTCCGTGCGAACACAATTGTCTTCAGTAAGCCGCTATATCTTAACCACGTTACTTCGTTGTCGTTTGTTTATTCGCACTCATCGTGTCAACATCTGACTTGCCTCCCCTACCTCTATCTGCGCCAACCGCCTTCGTTCCTGACGCTTGCCATAACTATAACTGTAATTCCGACTTTACTGTCGCTACTCATACTTTAAAATCTTGGACTGCCTTGCCACTTGGACCTCCAATGTCTCATATCCTATTTGACTATCTGCAATAACTAATTCGTCTGAAATCATGTCTTCTTCATTCTATCTGGAATAGAGAATCTCTGTCATGGCTCTCCATCTCACCCTATTAGTTGACAAAATATGACTACCCTCCATGTCTTGTCAATTTTATTTATTTCGTCGTCATTTTTCCTCCGCCACGTTTTTTTATTTTCCTCTCTTCCTTCTTCCATGAGGGAACTCCAAGGTTCTTTTACTTTAAATGTTTCGGGTTTGCCATCCATTGCAACTTAGAAGGCAAGTAGTGTCTAAATACGATGATCAGTCGTCCACTGCCCTGCAATTGGAGTGGGGGTAGGCCGGAGCTCACTTTAACACGATACTTTGTGACAGAAACGTGGTAGTGTAAAATCTATTCTGAAAAAATTGACGCAAGGAAACACATTGTGTTCATTTCAGGATATATTGTACATCAAAAACTTTATCCGTAAAACGAACCTTGCCGCTGTCTCTATATTCCGTTCGTAAGAATATAATGAATATTTCTCCAATATTGCTCCAAGAGGGAATTATCACTAGACGACAAGACTCCCTTCTTCTACGGAGCATGTAACATGCTATGCTATTTTCTCGCGTCATATGCAAGTAAACTATCTGAATTATTTGCAATTCAAATTCAAATGAAACAGATATATTTTCATTCCCATAAACCAAAGATGACAAGCTGACAATCTCAAAGACAAGTATGTCGATATTCCAAGTCGTGACCATCGTCTTAAGTTCGCTTTTTGGAAAAGTTCAGAAAAAGATTATAATTAATAAATAATTTTGTAAAACATAGTCATGAATACACAGGTTTAATACATCTTTGGGGTTTACAGTTTGTACTTGTGCTGTTTGAGCAACCTTCACTAGTGTTGAATCCATTTTGAATTTATCTCCCGTTGGCTATTTTCGTATTAAGACGCCGTCATTGGTCAGCGCACTTGCACATGTCCCGCATAGTAATAATGCCTCACAGACGTGAACTTTATTGAAATGATGTTTTAATTCAGAAAGACGTCACTACAGCATAAACGTGCAAAATTTAGGATGTAAATTTTCAAGGACCGTCGATGGATGTAGAGGTACAGCTAATCTCTCCAATAGTTCTATTAATTTATTGCGTGACTCAAAATGATTATGTTTATCGAAAAGAAGATAATAAATCGAGCATATGTGGTGATTTTGGAGACTAACTGTTGTTTTTGAATTAATCTCACTAAGCATGAATTAATTTCGCTGTCATAAAACAGTAGACTACGTTGTGAACTCCCGTCTTTAATAGCATAGTATTGGATACAAATTGGGAATGTGAAAGGAGAGAAACGTTACTTAAATGTGTACAAGGAATTGCCTAGAGAACCTGCATCCGGTAGGTTGGCTACTTGTCCCACGCCCTTCTTATGACTGGAAGTGAGGTTTTCTGTGTGGACCTAAGACTGGGCCAGGTTTGTAAACTGTTCCATTGGGAACAGAAGACAACTCTTACCGTATGGCCAACGTCTGCGACTCCAGGGAATACACCACTCAAAACTAACCTTAATAAGAAACAGAGACACGAAAGCCATTCCCGTAGACAAGTTTCTTCTCGTCTCTTGATTGAATTTAGCGTAAAAATACTGAATTAGAAATTTTTATATTAGGGGTGAGATAAGGAGCCTTTTGTACGACGGAAGTGGGCGAGGCTAAGGTGTACGAAATAAGAGCCGATTAATCAAAGCCCCGCTCCTACGCCATAGCCTACACGCCAATCAGCAATTACTAACATCTTAATATATCTTCCACGAAACATTGGCTAGTGCAAACATACTACGGGGAAATTCAAATAAATTATTTTAAATATTATCCTCAATGAATCCTCTTCATTTATGAACTATTTACTGATATATTTACATAGTCTTTCAGCGTCAGCTACTGCCAAAGGAGCTACATAACGTGATGAATTAATTCTGTATATGAAATTCCCATACTTTGTGGGAATATTTCAGTGAAAACTTTCCTTCAGATAATGCCAGGTTGAAATTTTAATCTTGTCATTGATCCACGGTTTTAATGTTCCTGCAATATGAAGTCAACAGTAAATAAAAACATAGATAAACATCTAATTTTAATAAACCTTCGTCCGCCTTTCTCAAGGATCGTCGGGGGCAGGTTAAATTAATATTAGCATAGTGGAAAAATGCTAATTTATTACCAAATGCTACCTTGACTTACCCAATGGTCTACATCATAGTCAACGTGGTGTAACCTCTGCAGAGGTTCCTTGCCGGCGGCTTCGTTGATGTACCCTCCGGAATGAGTTTCTTTGTGCTTTCTCAGAACTGCTGACTTGATACGTTGGTGACTGAACAACATCGCTCGTCAGCATCCAGAGTGGACTTTTTACGCTTAATTAGCCAGAACGAATAGCATTTCCTGGAAGATAATGCTAGAATGAATATTTCTAGCGCAAATAAATATTACTGTTGTCGGATTAAAATTAGATGGCTCATCGCCTTTATTCCCGCAACGGGTGTGACCTAGGATCCACCAATAGGAACGCTGAAAAAGAAGAGAGGAACAAGGACCGTTGCCCATTAATTTCAGTGTATTTTATTGTTTTTAGTGATCTGTATACGAAGTTCATATGTCTGATGGATCGGAAGAAATCCCACGTGCCATTTAATTTTAATAGAATATATTTGCCTAGTTACATAGTATGACTAGTTGCAAACCTGAATGATCTTCACCAATTCGTACTTGTAAATCCCTCTAGTTACTCACGGGAAAAATATTGCGCT
The DNA here is from genome assembly GCA_037074705.1 of Zhengitettix transpicula. Lineage (NCBI taxonomy): Eukaryota > Metazoa > Arthropoda > Insecta > Orthoptera > Tetrigidae > Zhengitettix > Zhengitettix transpicula. The sequence goes on from CM073592.1 coordinate 85,117,969, forward strand.
GTTATTGGACTTTCCCTATGATCAGACAAGTTATTTTTCTCATCTACGTCTCCTATCCAAGTTTATTGTATATAAATTTCTAGACGCTCTGTGAAATTCTTAGTTTCCTTTCTAGACTCACAGCCAAACACACTACAGCCAAATATCAAAAGTTCACTAAATAATTCAAGAATAAGGCTCGCAGGCAAAACCTTGTAGGAGAGATACGAAGGGGCTACCTTTGGGGCTGACTTTTCCTCTCCGTTTTTGAACTAAGGTTCCCACAAACCGAGCACCTCGGCCTGTTCTGAGAGGTGTATGCTCCGGGGTCACAGACCTTGGGCATACGGTAAGAGTTGTCCGCTATTCCCATTGGAACAGTCGGCCAGCTGCCTCCTAAACTGGTCGAGGCACGGAAAAGGGAATGCTGCGTCCCCATAGCAAACCCCTCTCCCGCTATCGGAAGGGCGTGGGACAAGTACCCAATGCCCGACCTACTTGATGCAGGTTTTTCCAGGGTTTTCCCTGCATTTCTTTAGGCGAATGCCAGGTAGGATCCTTAAAACATAGCCCGGGGGCCCTAGTTAACCCTTGGCTACCTTCCTCTACCCTTCCGCATCCCCCCTATCAAATCCCTTCCTATGCTATTAAAGGGGAGTTGCCCAACGTGGATTACCCTTATGTAGCCTGTTGCTCTAAAAACGAAATAATCAAGAATAAGGGGAGCACAACTAATCTTCAGGATTAGCCATGTTAAGTTATTTATTTTTAAGCACGAGGAAAAATGTCGACCGCACCAGGAATCTCACCTAGGACCTTCCGCTTACCCGGCGGTTGCTAAGGTCTTTTATTTACACAAAATATCCCTTCTTCATTCGGTCCTTGAATTAGGCGACGAAGAAAAAAGGTGACTTAAAATTGTAGATTATCTGAATTTAGGTGTAAGGAGGAATTTCGCATCGGCTCGGGAGTCGACAAGGACTAACTTAGTGTTCTGAGTAGCCACCCGGTAAGCGAAAGGTCTTGGGTTCGATTCCCGGTCCAGCCGACAATTTCCTCGTGCATAAAAATATAGTGCACTTAATTTGTGAATTTCGCTGTATTTTTATTCAATATTAAATTTTAACCACTGATTAAGTTTTTGGAGGAGAAATAATTATAAAAAATAAAAATATATATTAATTGAGTGTTGTAGGTGTCACAGAACAACAATCGATGCCATTTTCCCTCATAGAAAGTTTAAAATCTGCAATTTTCATTTCTTTATATATCTATATATATATATATATATATATATATATAATAGTGAAGAATTAACAATCAATTTATTGATTGAAATTATGAGTTTCTATCCACATATTTTCATTACTTCTTGTTCTTGAAAGTAAAAATAATAAGCATATTGAAAAAACTACCAAATATTATTTAATATAATATTTTTTGCGTTTAAGAATATTTGTTGATGAATACCCTAAATTTTTCTCTATCCACACCATAAAATAATTGATTATCCAATGAGTTCAACTTCTGTAGCATGTCATTTTCGCGCACACAATAATCTTTTATGTAATATTTTCCTTTCGTTTGCGTGCATAATTTTTGTCTGAGATAGTAGTAGTATGACAAATGGCAACAAAACTGTGAGGAGAGTGGATGGCCGATGGGATGTCACTGCACGATAAGTCTCCAGGACATCGGTATTATAGCTCTGACAAAACCAAACTTCAAAATGAATCAAGATTATTCCCCGATATATAAGTTCAGTTGAAGTCATAATATGAGAGACTACACCCTGAAAAAAACTAATAATTAAACATAACAACGCTGAAGTTTCTGATAAAACCTTTTCGAACATAATTGTCGACCTTTTGCGTCAATTCAGAACTCACAGTTAAAACAATGGACCGAAAGTGTCGAATCGAGTGCAAATAAGGCACTTTCATCTGTTGGCAAGGTCATAGCGTCAGAGTTTTTTCATTTAGTATCGTCAAAACTGAAAAACAATCAACGGGGAGTATTATGCAAACTTATTTCAGAATCAAGAAAAAAACGACCAGATTTAGCTACATCGGATTATTTTATCTTTACAAACTAGAAGAATTGTCTCGGTGGTAAAATATTTGCGAACAATGAAGCAGTGGAGACTCCGGTTGATGGCTATGTTGAGTAGCTGGATGGTTCTCACAAACAAATTGAACATTGCTTGGAAAAGTGTATCAAACTAAACGGATTGAGAAATAAAGATTTTTTTCCCTAATTTTTAATTTTTTCTTTGTTTGGTCGGCTACTTCCCTCGCATGTACTGCCTGAAACTAGGAAGGAAGAAATTGTTGGCGTGTTTTTATTTATGATCGGATTTTGATTAATTATCCTGGGCTGTAATTAAATCTCGTTGAGTAGGACGTTTCCTTGGTTCCCCTAATTGCCGACGCTCTTGAAAGAAGCTTGTATTTGCGATCACAACTTAACCATAGCTATTCATTACCGTACGTCTCAGAAATTCCGCTTCCGAGGGAGCCTTTAAAATGTGCGCGTATTCACGGCATTGTGCGGCGAAATATTGAAGAGGCCTTAGGAAATATCCTTATCTTGTCTCTTGCTTCCATATGCCCGTCGAAAATAAAATAAACTGCTCTCGCATGGTAGGAACAATTTAAGTATGTTTTCCTTTACGTCTGCAGACAATTTATATGTTTTCTCCGACGAATTGTGAATACATACGTATTGAAATTGAACGTCAAAATTGTGCGGATTGTATTGTGACAAAGTTTATCGGATGGAAAAATTACATTCTAGACATTGCTTCTTCATAAAATATTTTTAATTATAAAGTACGAATTACTTTGTTATTCTGAATGTTTTTGCAGACAATTTACATAATTTCGTCATAAATTTCCGTTATCTCTTTATTTATGGTTTCAAGATCGAAGCAAATTTTTTTTTAGATTTCCACCTCAATAGGAGGAACCAATGATGACGTTTATTTACGACTTTCATAACCAAAATGCCACTAATTAAGCGCCGATTTAGTATTGTAACACACGTGAAAAAAATAAAAATTATAACACAGAAACTGACATTTTCCCCCAAGATGTATATGTGCGCAATATAGTCCGAGAAGAAAAATTGACCTTCAAATTTTAGTCCTCCTAGAACATGATAATAGTTTTATAATGCATAAGGCTTGGAATGGAGTAATTTTAGTTTTATGTTTAGACCCGCAAATGGTTTCATCCAAATTTCGTTTTTTAAGATGGGGTTCAATAAAAGTAATGTCCCATCCGCAATCTTGATACAAAAGGACGAATTTCATTTGGTTAGCTTTTTACCGGAGAATGGGCGAAGCTATCTAGATAAAGCTTTATTTCGTCTTTATATATCCGTAAAAACATTGATAGTAATGTAAAAAACTTTCATCTTTTGGGATCCTTGTCCCTTCCGTCAGGTGATTGGAAACGCACGAGAGCCGGGAACGACTCAACAGCACAGTTACAGTTGACAAACTGAAACCTGTGCGGTTGGGTCGCTCCTGGCTCTACTGTTTTTTCCAATCATCTGACGAAAGGTACAATGATCCCAGAAACGCTGTGTGGTATATATATCATCACTTAATTTTGCTCTTTCATCTAATTATTATTTTTTATACAGACGTATTATATTCTCATTTTAATGATGACAATCTAACACCTCTAAGCTGTTTGAAGAACTTTCCAAAATATAATGTTGATTTCTTCGACAGCTATTCTTTCTTTAATTTAGAGAAAAACCACAGCATTATTTTTCTGTGAAGCGGTAAATATCTTTGAATTGACATCAACTATTTAAAAACGTTTATTCAAATTCAGTCGGCACAATTTTTTTTAGGGTAACAGGCTACATGAGGCTAATCCACGTTGGGCAACTCCCCTTTAATAGCATAGGAAGGGTATCTAAAAGGGGGGATGCGGAAAGGTAGAGGAAGGTAGCCAAGGGTTAACTAGAGCCCCGGGCTATATTTTAAGGATCCTACCAGGCATTCGCCTAAGGAAATGCAGGGAAAACCCTAAAAAACCTGCATAAGGTAGGTCGGGCATTGGGTACTTGTCCCACGCCCTTCCGATAGCGGGAGAGGAGTTTTCTGTGGGGACGCAGCATTCCCTTCTCCGTGCCTCGACCAGTTTATGAGGCAGCTGGCCGACTATTCCAATGGGAATAGCGAACAACTCTTACCGTATGCCCAAGGTCTGCGACCCCGGAACATACACCTCTCAAAACAGGCCGAGGTGCCTCGGCTTGTGGGAACCTTAGTTCAAAAACGGAGAGGAAAAGGCATCCCCAAAGGTAGCCCCTTCGTATCTCTCCTAAAAGGTTCTGCCTGCGAGAGTAAATCCCTCGCAGGACTTAGCCGTATGCCCACTTTTTTTTTTAGGGCAATAGGCTACATGAGGGTAATCCACTTAGGGCAACTCCCCTTTAATAGCATAGGAAGGGATTTGAAAGGGGGGATGCGGAAGGGAAGATGAATGTAGCCAAGGGTTAACTAGGGCCCCCGGGCTATATTTTAAGGATCCTACCCTGCATTCACCTAAAGAAATGCAGGGAAAACCTTAGAAAAACCTGCATCGGGTAGGTCGGGCATTAGGTACTTGTCTCACGCTTTTCCGATAGCGGGAGAGGAGTTTGCTGTGGGGACTCAGCATTCCCTTCTCCGTCCCTCGACCATTTTTGGAGGCAGCTGACCGACTATTCCAATAGGAATAGCGAACAACTCTTACAAAAACATGATACAGGAAAATATAGTTATAATTAAATCAACACACGCCCTACTTAGTCCTCGTAGAAAAAATCTTTATGCCGGTCTCGCTGAGTCGTGTACAATATTTTCCATTCTCATAGGACGGATTACAAACTAGTATAGATCTAAATTAGTTGTTTTTTTAAGGGGTTATACATGAACAGCCATCAACGTTGCACTGGGATATATGACAAAGTGATTCCAAGGAGGATGATGAACTTGTCAAGAGTTTATTTTATCTGCTCTTGTCGATGGTATCTTCAGCTACTTTACACTGAACACCTATTTCTCGTGAATTAAAAGTGTCTTCATCGATAAAAACAACGTATGACTATGACGCGTTCACATCTCGCCAGCTAAAGTTTTCGAAACTGTACATAATAAATCGTAATGCTGAGCAAGAGAGGTTTTATAATCACATCCAGACATACAGCTAATGGAAGTCCATGGGTGGTAGAGAAGTGAACTTACGTGGAGAAACATCACTGTAGAGGAATTAAAGAAATGTATAACAAACACGGCTGCATGAAGAGAGAGAAAGAAAAAGGCAAAGAACATCAGTGCTGTTGGTGAAGGCGCGTTTATCAAAGAATAATGCTACTGTGTGAATTTAACTGCACAACTGGGAATGCATCGTGAACAAGAAAGAAGTAGTATCGCATGAAAAGTTTTGAGATGAGGGACTGGTAGTAGTTTATCCGAAGATACGAGAAAAACTCTGTGACAAATACCCTCAAAGTGCGATTTATAAGGACAGTGAGGCGGAAACAAATTAATGCGTGAAAATATACACCAGTTAATGGAGAATTAAAACTGCCTCCAACAATAGCATCAATAATAATAATATTCTCAATACAAAGTAGTTTATAACTGCTTTCGTAACTTATTGGAGTTGTTCGCACTTGAGTTCACATGCCATTGGGGTCGTAACGCAGTCTGAGGATGTTGTCTTCAGTAAAGTTGCCCAACTATTCCTTCTGTTTCGTGAGAGAATTCGACTGCCTCTTTCGCAGTATTGTTAGGAGCAAGGCAACCACTGGTCTATTGTGTTAATTTCAAAATAGGGTGTCGTTACGTAACGACCATTAGCTTTCCATTTCATTCATTAAAGAAGCCAATTTTATTTTCAGATGTTGGAGAAATTTAATTGACATAAGATGACGTTGCGTATTACAGTATCACGAAGTATGTATACTTCATAAGTAACGTGAAAAATATTAACGTTGGTTATAAATTTATTAATTTCAATTTCTATTTCACGAATTATCGGAGATGAATTAACGTACTAAAATAATTTACAGATCTTTAATTGTCTCATCGCGCAGCGCTCACTATTATCGTTAAAATTATTTTTCATGTTATTATTACTAAGTTTTAAATATCCTCGTTGCTGTTATCACTAGAATTATACAACAGAATTTTTTATGTTCAATAATCTAATAAGTAGCAAACATTAAGCAATATTATAGGGAATTGTAAAAAAAGGTAAATTAGAATTTATTATTGTTTTTGTTTAGAGGACAATCCTTCGAAAAGACCTTAGAAAATGGGAATTACTTCAAATTCGATGGTCTGTGTTACTTTTAGATATTTTTAAACCTATGATAAGGAATAAAGTATTGTATCTCTACGAAGTATTGAAATATAGAATTCTCTAATATGGGTAATCAGTTCCTCACTAGAGGAATTATATATTGGCAATAAGTCGACGTATTGCTAAACATTAGAACACCGTAAATATTAATAATATTGGAACGAATTTATGTTACGTAGTTTATATGCTTAATACATAACTGTGGACAAAATGTTATTAAAATAAGACCGACAAAGTTAAATTAATCCTATTGCTTTGAGGTACTGCCGGTCTCCTGTCAATCCTGTGGTACAAAGTAGACTTTTCAGTGTTCCCACCATTGCAAATCTTCCAGACAATTTTAAATAATTGTTGACTTTAGTAATTTATTGCTGTGCCGACCAGGAGCAAGCTAGTAAAAATGAATTTACTGTTAAAACAACGTGGGTAAGAGGTCGGGAGGACGAATTGAAAAGCTAGAAAAAAATTGTCGAGACAATCCTGTTGGACACGTAGGCATGTTAACGTTGTTTTTACTTTCAACGTATAATAATATTAACACGTCAAACGAAGACTACGGAAATAAACAAGGACAAAAGTTGAAGTCCCATTTTAAATAAATACCTGCATCGATGGGGGAAATCTCCTCTCTACTGAAGAGCATCGAAGCTGCTTCCTCTTTTCCTGAAGTACCAGTCAAGCATATCGATGTTATGAAAGCCAACCCCGTCATTTTTTCCTTTCGTTACATTTCTTATAAATTGGAATTTAGGTGTTTAAAACCGGGATATTTTTGCTTTGAGATAGATAAAATATGATGAATTTTAAAACGGCGTGTCGCACATTCCATATAAAATATTTTTTGAATCAAGTACTTGTTATTAATTTTGTACTTTATAACAATTTGTATTAAATAAATACAAACTTTAGACATATAACAGTCATTTTATTAATTTCACAATGGAACGTATTGTATTTTTTACATACCGAAATGTTCGTGTTTTCTGAAATATTCTTGTAGATAGTGAACAGATAATGATATCAATATAATTATTTTTACTTTGAATAGGACACAAAATATGATATTATCACAGTTTTTACGGATAAACGTTTGGAACTGGTTTCCTGAACAATACGTTAGGCAACAAACAGTGTGGTCAGTAAAGTCCAATTCATTAAGGTGATCCGAGAGAAAATAGTTTGTTTCAGCAGTAAAAATCATAATTATTATTTAAATGAAAACTACAATTACAAATAAAGTTAACAAAACTACAAGAATATTTTACAATAGGCCCATAAATTACGCTTCAAATTCATTTTATATGCCCTGTACCGTTTGGCGTTTATCATAAACCAATTTTCCTTTCGCATTACCATAGTAATAATTATATTAGTTACGTGTTACACTTGTATTGTATTTTCTAGAATGAGAACGGTGCGTGACTACTTGCATGGGCAAGTTTCATATTTCGCTATTTCTTAATGCAGTGACTGATTCGGAGAGGAATTGCTCGGAATTAGAGCACAAGGCTAAACCAATTTGCTGATGACGTCGTTTGCTGGAGACATAAGAACTCTTTAAAGACTCGTTTTTATTTGTAATTCATATTGAAACAATCAATTGAAGGAAACTTTTCAGAAAAGGTCATTACTTTTTATATTTCTTGAGCTGGTAATGTAGCAGAGTGCCTCAGATTTTCCTCAATTATATACCTCTTTTAAAGCCATATCTAATAAAAATCTGAGAAAATATTCTTTTGCCGTGTGTGACAAAATTATTTTTTGGATTTCTTTGATGAGTTTGTAGATCGAAGAAAACTTTCGTTTCAATCAAGGTTTCCACCAGTTTCTGGACGAGGAATTTCTTATTGGTGATATTTTAATCAAATATAAATTATTTACCAGTTTTAACTTAATAGAAAACTCAGTCCTCCAATCCGAGAACCGTGCCTACGCGATCAGAGAGACGAAGAATAACGATATTCCTTGTTTCTCTGGTACGTATTCAAGGTCTTTTCCAATTTTCCCAGGGTACCTTGTATTCTTGTTTCCGTAGTTTACGATCTCGCCAGTCTTTCTCCTACAGGCATCGATTCCTCATCATTACATCTGCTCCGTCTTTCGACGTTCTTCTCCGCCTTCCTTATGGTGACCAGGACAAAAAGTTCTTTGGCTGTGTTCCTTCGCCATTCGTCAAACACGAACGTGATTTCCCTGGATTATAATTCTTCCAAATATATTATAAACCTAATATAATAACACTTTCTCTCCTTAGTTTGGATAACCTGATTCACTAATTCATTAAACAAACAAATATTATATAGCTCATTCAATTAATGTAATTGACATCACTGAGTAAAAATTTTAACAAAGTTTTGAAACACTTGTTAACACTGAATATTGTAATACAGTACAAGGCACCTAAATCTCAGATCTGATTTAATCGTTCGAATTCTAAAAGTAATTAATAGATTTAAAATTTAATTAAGGAAACCCTGTATCAAATTTTCCCATTAATAACAATAATAAAATGAATAAAGGAAGATTTCTTTTCGTGCTAAAAACGTAAACCAAATGTACAAATAAATTCTTTATTAAATTCTCTCCATGCATTCTGTTATTAATGTAATACGCCAAAAGTGCGTGTATAATGGGTTCTGAAAAACTCGTACTTGTAATGTATGTTCATAATAATAATTGTTTGACTTAACAAGGATTAGAAAGAATAATATTAGCTTTACTTCTATGTTTAATGCTTCAGCAGATTCTAAAAACCGATGTCAATTTCTAGCTGACGTCTCGAGACAAAATACTCAACGTTTAAAAGCATAGAATTTATTTTTTATCTGAAAAATTAAATGGCAATTAAATGGTGAACGTTCAAAACCTTATTTATCTTTTAGATTTTTAGACAAACGACTTAATGGTTATTCTCTAAAGCTGTAATCACCTTTGAGGCTATCATACTTTTAAATTTAGAATTTGTAAAACTAAAAATTCAATGCGTCTAATTACTTTTCTATTTGCAGGGCCTACTTTCAGTTCGTAAATAAAATATTTATTTTGAAGAGTAGAGGATAAAATAATCTTACCACTGTGATCAAAAAGTAAGGTGAAATTGTCATTTAAAACTCCCGGGTATTAGGAAGGCACGTAAATTTTTTTCCTAGGTTGGTAGGACTGTCTATAATATTTACCAAGCCTCTGTTTGTTAAAAGGTTTAATTATCTCCGAGTTACACGTGTTTTTGTAAACAAGCAAAAGTGAATTTTTCGATTATTGCAATGGGTGATTTTGTTGAGTAAAGAACTTGCATCAAATTTTGTTTTCGGACCGAATAGTGTTGTGCGGACACGTTGAAAATGTTGCGGAAGGCCTTTGGTGATCAAACTATAGCACAAAAAAACGTTCATAAGTGGTACGACGAGTTCAAAGAGGGCCGAGAACGCGTTGAAGACGAACCGCGCTCTGGACGATCATCAACGTCTATCGACGAGGGCCACGTCCAAAAAATCATAGATTTGGTGCTTGAAAATCGTCGATGGACAATTAGACATCTCGCTGACAGTGTTGGAATATCATTTGGCTCAGTCCAAACCATTTTGAAGAATGTTTTGTGTCTCAAACGCGTCAAGTCTCGATTGGTGCCACAAGCGTCGCGTTGATGTATGTGAAACTTTGCTGTCTGACTATCAGGACTACTTGAAGTGCATCATTACTGGAGACGAGACTTGAATTTACGCATACGACCCTGAAACCACCGACCAATCCAGCGAATATCGTGCAAAAGGTGAAGCAAAACCGAAAAGACCACGGCAAAGTCGATCGAAAATCAAGGTCATGTTGACAGTTTTCCTTGATTATCGTGGTGTGGTGCACTATGAATTCCTTCCACCGGGCCAAACTGTCACCAGAGAATATTATTTGAGCGTTATACGTCGTTCGTCTGAAACGGCCGGAATCTTGGTTCCTTCATCACGATAATGCACCATGTCATACTGCGTTGGTTCTTCGCGACTTTTTTTCCAAAAACTCGACTCATATCGTTCCGCAACCACCGTATTCCCCTGATTTCGCTCCGTGCGACTTCTGGCTATTCAGCAAACTCAAAAGGCCAATGCGGGGACGCCGTTTTGACACGATTGAGGAGATAAAAACCGAAACGAAGAAGGTCCTTGAAGGCTATACCGGAAAAGGACTATCCCGACTGTTTTGAGGACTGGAAAAAGCGTTGGAAAAAGTGCGTTTTATCGGAAGGGGATTACTTTGAAGGCGATGAAATTGATTTGGAAGAATAAATAAAGAATTTATATTTTATAAATAAATTCACCTTACTTTTTGTTCACAGTGGTATGTCTAGACCACGCATGTAAAGTATTAAATAAAACGATACTACTGAAAAAAATATGTATTAGTAACCCGTAAGCAACCGTGCTGAAGGTTTCATCCTGGTGTCGCCTTGTTGGGCAGGAAACATCACAAATTCTGTTTTTTTTTTCCGTCCGTCATGGCCACACAGACCATTATTTTCAGATAAGCCACTCTTCCCATGCATATTACTTGGAAATTACTGACTATCCATACTTGTTTATATATATATTGTCGGTACAATTAAATATGTGTGTTCCATAATCCGGATTAATTAAACTGAAACTATTACGAATTTTAAGAACTATTGACATTTAAGCGAATTAAACATTTACTCAATAATATCGAAAGAAACAAGATACCAATGAAAGCATAATTCAGAGTTAGAAGCAATTTTTAAAATATTTCTACTTTGTATTAAATATTGATACAGCAGAAATTGTACATACATTTTTGTGTCTGTTATAATTAGACTCCAATATGTAAGGATAGTTGAGGATTTAAGTTTGTTTTAATTAAGACGCCACAGTAGGTAATTAACTTAATAAGGTTGGCAGAGTTTATTTTGACAAGTTTGTCGTATTAGATTCGTGGAACGTGGCGAAACTTTGTTACAACACCCACGTAACAAGTCCTTAGCTTTCTTCTCTCGCCTTGCTAAACAAGGATCTTCGACTTGCCAAGTTCTTCAATGATTATTAGCAGACCTTCGTACTATCTGTATATTATCTATACTAATATGTCGTTCATGGAATTGATGTACAGAAATTGATTTAAGTAGAATAATCATTTAAGTATTTTTCATGGAAGATGAAGCCTGAGTTTTAGTCGTTCAATTTCGGATAGCAACGTTTCTGTTTACCCGTATTTTAATTCTCAGTATTTTATTAAGGCAAAATAAAGATTATGATAGTTCTATACTTTACTTGTTATCTATTACAGAAACAAAGTAAAAAAAAAAGTAAGAAAAAGCAGAGTAAATATCAGGATTAAGCTCAAGGAACTAAAATGAAGTTACGTAACGTCAAACAAAAGGAAATTAATAAGTTCTTAGTGAATTAGATTAATTTAGAAATTAATGCTTTGTTCTCAATCAATGTAAATATTTGAACTGTCACTATATTATCTACTTCAACGTGGAAAATTGGTTACTTATTCACTCGAACGTATAAACGCTATTAGAAAAGTTTACTGTTATTTGAAACAAACCTGTTTTCCGAACTCCCTTTTATCAGCCGCAGAAGCTGGGCAATTTGTACATTTGCGTCACGGGAAAATACCTCTCCAGAACTTTAAGCGTTCGTTTGTTCATACAATCGTTCCCTAGCTCTGGGAATTGGAGAGGGCAACCGCGAAACCACGTGCTTTTGGTGATTGTTTAGCGTGTATTGGAAAGTCATTAAGGTCTCAGGTGGAAGCAGATAGGAACATGGAGCAAACGGGCGTCAGATCTCATTCCGCAGGTTCCCCGGGGACCGAAACTACTTTTCCTACATGATAGCTTATTTTCTCATGCACGGATATACAATACACGCTATACGTTGTCAGTATTCCATCCCAGAAAAATGTCTATGAGGAATATATAAGCACTGAAATGAACAATAAATTTTATTCGTTGTCCAAATATTACATGATTCCATTATAAGAAATCCTTTAATTTATACACCACTCAAAACTAAGTTTTAAAATTTAATTTGTATTTCTGTTAACTTATTTCTCAAAGTAGTCTTGGAAATAATTATAACGTCCACTTATATGGACGATAGTCCAACCGTCTGGTTGGTACTAAACGATGCAGAGGAAATTATATTCACTAATTCTAGTGACTAAGTCTAGGACACGGACATTTTTTTAAGTAAAAGTCATATTGTTGAAATAATCGCTGGTACGTTTGTTTCTCCCGTTTTAATAATGAATATTTTATACGAGTAATTTAAAGATTATTCATGTGATTAAGTTTCTTTTATTAAAGTAAATATACAGATAAGGCGAAACAAACGAAACACCGTTTCTTGGCTATTACAGAAACTTCCATAAAAGACGGAATTTCGCAGGTCGATGTTTGAAAATTAGGTACGCGTAATAGAAAAATTAATTAATTATATATCCATCAAAAATTTGGTATTTTTTAGGGTAACAGGCTACATGAGGGTAATCCACATGGTGACAACTCTCCTTTAATAGCATAGGAAGGGATTTGTAAGGGGGGATGCGGAAGGGTAGAGGAAGGTAGCCAGTTTAGGAGGAAGCTGGCCGACTATTCCAATAGGAATAGCGAACAACTCTTACCGTATGCCCAAGGTCTGCGACCCCGGAACATACACCTTTCAAAACAGGCCGAGGTGCCTCGACATGTGGGAACCTTAGTTCGAAAAACCAGAGAGATGTGAAGGCATCCCGAAAGGTAGCTTCCTCCAGAGCTCTCGCGCCAAAAAAATTGGTTACGTTAATGTTTTTTTTTAGGGCAACAGGCTACATGAGGGCAATCCACTTTGGGCAACTCCCCTTTAATAGCATAGGAAGGGATTTGAAAGGGGGATGTGGAAGGGTAGAGGAAGGTAACCAAGGGTTACTAGGGCCCCGGGCTATATTTTAAGGATCCTACCCGGCATTCGCCTAAAGAAATGCAGGGAAAACCCTAGAAAAACCTGCATCAGGTATATATATATATATATATATATATATATATATATATAGTGAGAGAGAGAGAATAAATTCATCCGTGAAGAACGATTAAAATAAATTCTAACTAATATTGGAATACAGTTTCATATTTTTTGCTAATATATTCATTTTTTTTTGTTAAAAAAGTTTATAATTAGATAAAGAATAAGAATAAAATTGTATATTTTTGTTTCCAAAAAATACGATTTCGATTTTGTTAATAACCTCTACACTCACTAAAACTAGCTTTTCTAAAGTAGTTCTCTTTGGAAAAGATCCTACAGGTAACACACGCTAATGTTTTCAACTCGAACAGGCATGTCAGGCTTGTTTCTATGCATCCCGCCAAACGAGCTGCGTCCTACTACATTTTACGTTAAGTTTAATAATTGTGGGAAAATGGTTATAATAATGACACGTCTTTTCTGGTTTCAGTACGTGAGAATTAGACATATGCGCATGAGTTTATTTTATTTTTATTTCGCGGACTAAAATTTTCGTGTTGTAAACACGAGACGTTAAATATGATTTCAAGGTTTTGCCGAATACAACCCAAAGAGATAAAAACGACGTAGCGGATTTGTGACAAAATAACTAAAATGCTGGAGAAGATAGATGTGTATATTTCAGATGATCTTGTTGTGTGGCTTTAGAAGTAGTAATATTTGGAAAAAAGGTACTGAAAACAAAGGAATTATGAATTCATTAAAATTAAAGTTTAGTACTGTAAATGTTCTATTGGATTATGGAAACTTTTGATATGATACAGCAAACAAGTAAAATGTAATTATGAACTAAAAGTTTGAAATATTTGGATATATGTTTTACCTAGAAAAAGTTATTAATGTGAAGTATTGTAATTATTTGTTGATAGCAGCGGCCTTAAAGTGCCATTTTAGTTGTGGATCCGCATGGATGCCTGCGTGCAAAGCCTTGCTGGACGACGATAAATTGTTAACTCCCAATGTCGTTGAAAGCTCTCTCAATTATTTATAAAACGTTCACGTCTTCTTCAACATGTAAAACTGTCACGCTGTCAAAGTTTATATCCAGTTTCCCTTTTACTTTTACTACGCACTTTTCCACAATTTGACGCTAATTAAATAGTTTCATCCTGTTGACGTGTACGCAATTCTTAATTTCTCGTACTACACTTTTATCTATAACTAAGGTTATCAATAGTATCTGGTGTTGTCATGTAAACAACAGGTAAATTGGGGTTAATATTCTGTCATTAATTGACTTGATCGACGTAACAGAGAAAAATTGACCCACCAATTTCGTATGTCCCGCTGAAGAGACGCTGAAGTTAAATGTCTCTGTAGTTTTCACTGATACTCTTTGCTTCTTACTCTATCCCATTGTCACTTTCTTGCTCAATCTCTTGCAGAATCTTTCTTGAGAGGCGAAGAGGGTTACCTTAGGGGATACCTTTTCCTCTCTCCATTTCTGAACTAAGGTTCCCACAAGCCGAGGCACCTCCGCCTGTTTTGAGAGGTGTGTGTTCCGGAGTCGCAGACCTTGGGCATACGGTAAGACTTGTTCCCTGTTCCCATTGGAACAGTCGGTCAACTGCCTTCTAAACTGGTCGAGGCACGGAGAAGGGAATGCTGCGTCCCCACAGAAAACCCCCTCTCTCGCCATCGGAAGGGCGTGGGACAAGTACCCAATGCCCGACCTACCTGATTCACTTTTTCTAGGGTTTTTCCTGCGTCACTTTTAGGTCAATGTCGGTTAGGATCCTTAAACCATAGCCCAGGAACCCTAGTTAACCCTTGGCTACCCTTCCCCATCCCCTTCCTATGCTAGTAAAAGGGAGTTGCCACCATGTGGATTACCCTTATACAGCCTGTTACTCTAAAAAAATGCCCGAGTCCTCATATAATAAAATAATTTGCGATGCTATAAATCACCATGATCGGGGTTCCATCCAAACGGAATACTGCTCGCCTCAAACTGTTATTAATATTCTATGCGTAACTCGGCTCTGTATTTACATTTTCCACCAACGAATACTTCTCCAAACGTATGCGTTCTTTGATAAAATTCAATTAATTAAGTTCCACCCAAAAAGATCAAAAGAATTCAATTAACGTTTAAGGTCTTTTTTGAGTTGAGTACATGCAAACCACATTTGAGCACAATTGTAAACAAGATTAATACCATTTTGAATAAAGAACACTTAAAGGTGACTGATGACATTTTTAAACTAAAAATGGTACATGGTAAACCTAAAATATTTTAATGTCCTGTAACGGTTCTGGTTTTAATGGTTGGGTAAAATTATTCTCGTTCCCGTGGTCCTACACTGCCTTCTTTTATTCTATAACAAATAGAAGCCAAAAAAATAAATATTTCGCAAAATAAATCGCACTCCTGTTCTTTTCATCTGGATGCAAGTCTATATGAGGTGATTTTTTTGTATTCTCTAGATTATCGTGTGATTTTCACATGGGACTTTTCACTTATTTTCAATAATTCTCTATTAATGTTTATTATTTAATAAATAATTTTTTTAATACATTGTTTTAGTTCAATCAAGTATTGTACACCAATTGAAAAAAGAAAATGATATGATATAAAATTGAAGAATCCTCCTTGCTCTGCATGATTTAATGAATATAAACATTCAGAGAGAGATAAAGAGCGCAGTATATGCAGGAATGGTTTTAGAATTCAAGTGTAGAAATTTTAATTAATGCATATTTGAGGAGAAAAATTTATGATAAATTGAGAGAGAGAGCACAGTCTGTCTATTCAGAAAGTATAATAGTATGCAAGTGCAGAAAATTTAATTGATGCATATTTCATGAGAAAAATTTATAATAAATTGAGTTTAAACTATGGAAACATGAGAGACCGTCCCAGTGTGTTAGTGTTTTAGGTTGACTGAATTGTTTAAGGGCAGGGAACTATATTTCATTTTATAACTAATGCGAATTTGTTTCATGCTTTTTTAAGTAATTTGTTTGAAGACATTCAGTTTATAAACTTACGAATCGTCCTGTCAACATAATTCTGAGTGACAGAGATTAAATGACTTGCACGTCTGTTCTGCAATTTTGTGATGATGTAAATGTTACTCACTCATGTTGTCGCCCGTTCAAATCTAGAATAGCATCATGGCTCGGTTTTCAGTAATCCAGGTAATATTATTATTGTTTTTAGTTTATTCTTGCCAACCTATTGGAATATTTGTCTGTAGATATATAGATAATTACACTATTTTAGTTTCAAGACGTATGCGTCCATAGCACAAACATTTACTCATCTGTATTATACACAATATCCTATTAAGAATATGAAGACATCATGAGGGCAGTCCACGTAATGGAAACTAAATTCGTAAAAAAAATTAATACAAACTTTTTCAAAATTACTGAATTTAATCAAGCATAAGTTAACTGTTCCACCATTCGCACTTACAAACTTCTACGAACAAAACTCAAAAATCACGCAGACAAAATACGTTTGCACGGTGTGATATTTGTTGAAAAGTAGTATTGAAGTTACAACTTACTAAAGCAAGATATGTCTGATTAATACATACGTCGGTCTAATTTGTGCTGAAACATTTCAAAGAGACTCGGTAAATGCTTGCAGCAGTGAATCATCAAGCTGTTTCTGCGAGTTCATATTTCCTGGGAAAAAAAAATTTCTAGTGATGCTGCTTCCAGTAAATAGAGGGGACCGTAAACTGTTTCAATGATTCAGCTGGGAAGTTGCGCAATGCAGCCAGTTAATAATTGATATGTACATGGTCATTTATTTATGCGATTCACCCAAGAATCCGCTAAGATTTGTATCTCTTATTTCATTTTGCCATTCAACTTAAAAATAACGCAAATTTAACGTACTGAAGAGTTCTCCATACACGTAACTTCAAATATTTAAAGACATTTTGTAGTTTCACACTTATTCAAGAAAAAAGGGTACTCTAAGTAGTTCGCAATATTTCAACCATTTATTCAGATTTTTAGATAGGCGTTGTAATGTAGTCTCAGGATTACGTGAACATTTATTTTTTAACCGTTAAAGGTTTGAGAATTCGTAAAATAACTGGGCTTGCCATAATAAATTTTATGGATAATTAATAATACATGTTCTGTACTATTTCACAGTCAGCAAATCTGTCTGAGACTGAAAGTTCAGAAACCGCGAGCAAACATATAAATAGTTTGCAAATTAAACCCCTCAGCAAAGGAGCAAGGTGCTTGCGAGGGTTATTCTCTCGCAGGCAGTACCTGCGAAGGATGTTCTATCGCAGGCAGAACCTTGTAGGAGAGACACGAAGGGGCTATCTTTGGAGATGCCTTTTCCTCTCCTTTTTTGAACTAAGGTTCCCACAAGCCGAGGCACCTCGGCCTGTTCTGAGAGGTGTATGTTCCGGGGTCACAGACCTTGGGCATACGGTAATAGTTGTCCGCTATTCCCATTGGAATAGTCGGCCAGCTGCATCCTAAACTGGTCGAGGCACGGAAAAGGGAATGCTGCGTCTCCACAGCAAACTATTCTCTCCCGCTTTCGGAAGGGCGTGGGGCAAGTACCCAATGCCCGACCTACCTGATGCAGATTTTTCTAGGGTTTGTCATGCATTTCTTTAGGCGAATGCCGGGTAGGATCCTTAAAATATAGGCCGGGGGTCCTAGTAAACTGTTGGCTACCTTCCTCTACCCTTCCACATCCCCCCTTTCAAATCCCTTTCCTATGCTATAAGAGGGGAGGTGCCACTATGTGGATTACTCTATACATAGCCTGTTTACACCCAAAAAAAACCCACAGAAAGCCCCTCTCCCGCCATCGGAAGGGCGTGGGACAAGTACCAAATGCCCGACCTTCCTGATGCAGGTTTTTATAGGGTTTTCCCTGCATAACTTTTAGGCAAATTACCGGGGAGGATCCTTAAACCATAGGCCGGGCGCCCTAGTTAACCCTTGGCTACCTTCCTCTACCTTTCCGCATCCCCACTTTCACTCCCTTTCCTATGTTATAAGAGGGGAGTTGCCACCTTGTGGATTACTCTATACATAGCCTGTCTACACCTTAAAAAAGTATAAAACGTCAGAGTTAAAATTAAAATAGTTAGGTAAGTAGCTAAATAAAAACCACACAACGTATCGGCAAACATTGTTGGTAATCCAAGAATCGCAAGTGCCGTTATCACCAGGAGAAAGTTATTTTTTTTATTTTGTCTATTTTGTTGCTATTTATTTATCTAATTCTATAATTATCTTTGAGTTAATCCAATAACTGCTACATCTCCTTCCTAAGTCAAACAGTATTCAGAGATTTACCTGGAACTTTGACCAATTACACCTCCACGCCTCACAATATACATCTTCGATAACATATTAAATATACTGTTTCTTAATATACACATTTTAGTCTTCCGTGATCATAGCTAAATATCATGTGTGCCACAAAATATGTCATGACATATGTTTATATCCTTCTTTTCGTTATATTTCTTCTCAAATGCACATCCACGTTACGTAAGTCATCCGTCCATTATCGGTTTCCAATATTCGTCTTTAGTAATTCCAATGATATTAGATTACTATTTAAACTGTTGCAGAACTAGCGTTTGAAGCGAGTTTATTAATTACGAGTATATAACATTTGATTCCATTCATTCGAGATGATAAAGTCACCTGTTATCCTAAATCATAGTACCCTTTGGGTAAATGTAAGCGTTGGCCGTGAACGAGCTTTGGGAATAACAGCGCTTTCCAGAATGTTCCTTAATTGCCCAACGACCCACATCCTGCACTGTCTCTCAATTGCGTTCTACGTTCGCAGAAACAGAAGGTACTCATCATCTACTCCATTGCCTGTTTTAGATCAATTCAAGTGTCGTGCGTGATATATTAGGTATGAATTTTTTTAAGTAAGTAAAAAGTGAATGAAGAGCAATCGTGTGGGAAGAGACGAAGGTGTAGTGGTACATGTGAATGAACAAACTAACAGTGTTTCGAAGAGTATGAAACTCTGTTCGTCATAAGTTGAGGATGTTATCAAATGTGGTGCAATCCATTTCCAAAGAAACTGTATCTTTATTTCGCGGCTTGTGAGTTTTTAAGCTGTGTGCTACATCACTACAAACAACCATTTTTACAAGGATACCTATGTAAAATTAGGAGACTACATCAGTTATAGAGTTACAAATACTCTTACCTGACCCGTAATATGCTACATTTATAATTCGGTCTACATAGTTTGCAATAGAGTCTAATTTTTAAAAGTGGTATAAATTAGCACCAATTTGACACGCATTTTCAACAGGAAAGTATTTTGCCTTCGTACATACATGAAATAAAGTTAATTTTTTGTTAAGTTGTACATGATGGCAATATTGTATGCAGAATCGCTCGGCAGATTTTCTCAATATGATGCCCCTTAATTTTTTCTTTAAAATAACCGGTAATTGTAATTTTAGTTTAAAATACTACCAAAAATGTAGGTACAATATTTTTATTTGAAAATATAATCTGTTTTAAAATAATATTATAAATTGTTGAATGGTCCAAATTAATTTTGATTTCTATGCAGCCGTCTCTCTGTGCCATTACCCGGTTCGGCATTTCTCCGTAGCACCGAAAAGCAGCAGTTTGTTTATCTTAATGTGTGGTTCAGGGGGCTGAAACTGAATACTGTGCACGCGCATTTCTCATTAAAGCCAGTAATCATATTCTACAGCCGCTAGAAGCACAGATATGACCAGATGCTGCATTAGAGGGAGCGAGTGCGTCGCAATACAGGCAGTTTTAAGTTTTCAAACACGAAGCAGAAATTCGCACTATTAGGGAGGTTCTTAAAATTAATAAAAATTAAGTCTTACTAAATTAATTTATGAGCTGCAGCACATGAGCACATATGCGCCAGCCGCCACTGCTTGTTTCGTATTATTCAATGATAACTCACATGTCTTTACTTTTAAGAGGGCGCTGCTGGAATTTTACGGGTATAGACACACCACCCTCGGAATTATAGACAAGAAAACGTAAGATTCTAGTGTCCACCTTCCAGGAACAATCTTTGTAGTCACGTTAAGTGGAATATCAATATTAAATATAGTAACCAGAACTTTGTATTTTCAACAATTGCTATTCCGAGGAAGACTACAATCTTGGGTTGTTTTCTTTGAAATTTCAGTTTTTGGATACTCAAGAATCACACATTGTGATACTATGGCTATTAACAGTTGTCGGTAGAAATCCGTTTATTTGATAAGTTTGATAAGTTCGGAATAATATAAAATGTTTAAAATCAATAAAAATGATCCTTTTTATGTTCCAGTAACTTAAATTTGTCTGATTTCTCTAGAAGTAAGTTTATTTTACAATCCTGTATTGTGAAAGCCACTATTAAAATCTCAATTTTGTTGAAAAGAATTCCTATAACAATTCAATGTTCGCAGAGTCAGAGAAATCTTACCTTTGAGCCCATTTCGTAAAATATTTTTTCTTAATTCCTCATTAACTTCTCAACATTTAATATTTTTATATGATCAGTGTTGTTTGATGTTTGTTGAGCTTTGTCACGAGAACGCTTTGTGTTCGTTTTGGCACTGCAATGGCTGACTTAAGTGAGTGCAGAGTCCTTATCTGAGTGGTCCAGCTCCCAGAGCTCTAGTAAGTGATAGCGTGGCGAGCGGTGGGGTTATCTCGGCTCGTCCCTCGTCGCCTTATCTCCAGACCTGCTCCCACACGTCACATTGTCATGTAACACTCTCGTAACCGTAGCGTTCACGAATAAGTGTGCGGATAGTAGCAGCGAGACTTCAATTCGTTTACAGCCCGCAGCGGTTACAAATTACTGCATTTCGGTATTTCGTGGTTGATATTTTGTTATTTTATAGGCATACATTTGCATTGTCTTCGCTGATATCAGTTCACGAGCATCAACACGAACACACACTATTGTTAAATTCCGTTGAAGAAACCTGAAGATTGAAGTGACTGGTAAAAATGAGAAACTATCGCCAGCAGTCTCCGAACCATCTGAAAAAGTAGCGAGGTTTGTGTTTTATATGCAGTGACAGATGACTAAACATCAACAAGAATATTGTTAAACATATATATTTTTTAATTTATTGGTAACAGAATAACACACGATTCGTACTGATTGAGTCGTCCTACGTCTCAGCTCATCTAACAACATTTTGTGACACCCGATCGCCTTCCATTCGTTTCCCGTCTCCCTAGACTCATATATATTCTTTTAATCAGAAAGATCCGGCCACCATGTATATAATCAAATTTGAATTTCTGTGTGGTAAAGTTTAATTATTTCAATAATTCAAAAATGTTTTTTGGCATTAATTTAATATAAAAATTTATTTTCAATATTAAAAGATTTTTTTATTCTTTAAATTGAAAAGGAAAGCTTTAAATAATAAGCTCAGGTGCATACTACTTCAGTTTTCTAGAATTTATCGATTTTTATTATTTACATACAGGCTTTATTTTCTAGTATGAAGAGATTGGAGCAGGGGACAATAAGATGGGACAGTCATGGCTCCATTCAATATTTACAGAACCACTTTAACGTTTTACGAACGTTCCATATTCCTGTCATTTATATTATCTCTGTGGTAAAAGTACTCATCTTACTTCATAAACAGGTTAATATTGTCGACAGGATGATGCCATCCAAAGTTATCAACACAGTTTCATGTTACGATTACTTTGAATATATCCTCACATTACATTACAAATTAATGGCAATATTCAGCTAATATTGCACATTCCTACCTTTTATCGCCCACATAATATATCTAATTAAGGCGTCTCCGAGAGACAATTTTATATTGCATCATCATTACCAACTTAACTACTTTATTCTTTGCATTTTACTGCACACAGACCCAGGTTTATTCTTACAAAAATATATTCAAAAATCTATTTTTAATCTCGTATTACAGAGAGCTGATTTAATATATTTTTTGTTCAGCTAGTTCAAAACCAAATATTTTCATAATTTTGGCTTTAGAATCCATATAAATTTAAATGAAAATAATTACCCCGAGTCGGAAAATTTGTGTCGGAGTAGGGCACATTTGAAATTAAAAGGAACATTGTGATTGGAGGAAGAGAGAAGAGAAAGTGAGAGAAATTTGAAGCCACGTAGGTTAGAAAAATCATGCAGAGGAGCAGAGAGTTTAGTTTCGGAAGCTCGTTTTTGGAGAAAACAAAAGTTCTGGGAGAGCTAAAAAGTTATTTCAGGACTGTGATTTACAAATTAATCACTAAAAGATTTTTGAAGAATATGGACTTAGAAGTTATGTGGATATTACTAGGATCACCAACCTGAATAGAAACCATGAGTGAAGGTGGGAAAAAAATAAAAGTGGGTACTTTCAACCTTAATTATTTAACAAGCTCTTCTCTGCTACAAGGCTCACCATAATTTATATTGGTAGTTATTCAACAAATATGTTTAAACAAAATTAGTTTTAATAAATCACAATTTTGTTGTTCTGTCAAAACTTGCTTTTCATTGGCTAGTTCAGTTTTAATATGAATGGTAAAATTTTATCAGAACCTTGTGGTTAATGGAAGAGATGAGAACATGTTTACTCACATATATATACTTTAAATTCCAGAACAGAGTCTCACCAGAACGTCGATCTTGAAATATAGCCAAGGATGAGAGATTTTTAATGTTATTTTATTTAATACATTACACGAAGTTTTTTATATTTCAAATCAAATTATACAAGTCGAGGCACCTTGGCCTTGTTTTGAGAGGTGTATGTTCCGGGGTCACAGACCTGTAAAATACGTTGTTGTTCCTATTGGAACAGTCGGCCAGCTGGCTCCTAAACTGGTCAAGGCAGGAAGAAACTAATTCTGCGCCTCCCCCCCCCCCCAAACTGCTCTCCAGCAATCGGAAGCGCGTGGGACAAGTAACAAATGCCCGACATATCTGATTAAGGTTTTCTAGTGTTTGTCCTGCATAACTTTTAGGCGAATGCCGGGTATGTTCCCCCACAGCCCGGGGGTCCTGGTTAACCCTTGGCTATCTTCCTCTACCCTTCCGCATCTCCCCTTTCAAATCCTTTCCTATGCTATTAAAGGGGAGTTTCAATCACGTGGATTACCATCATGGAGCCTGTTTCTTATTTATATATATATTTTATTCCTGTAACGAATGACTTATAAACCTTGTAGAGTAAATGTCACCAATCACGTTCCAAAACAATTCTCAAAGTCAGATTTGTGGGTTTCATTATAATAATAAAAAATCACAGCATCGTTTGTTACCTCGGTGTCAGGGTATATAAGGCTTATGTATACTATTAGAAGATATATATTTCCATTTTCATTTGGAATATAATTCACACTTACGTGATATTACGTTTAACCTTTCTCTTAATTGATAAAGTATTCATTGCTCAAGACTGATAAATTTATAAAGACCATTAAAGTCAGCCTGACAAAGCAATTTCGATGTGATACTTAGTTTTTGGTATCGACTGTTTGGCTTTACGAGTGTGTGTTATGAGCACTTAACCTTTTCACTAAGTCGCTGAAGACAGAAATTCTGAAATAAACTTACTTTTTAGCAGCTTAGCTGTTAATTTACTATGAATTATTTGGAAGGGCTCTTTGAGAAGTCATAAAATATTTCCCGTTTGTTGTGATGAACGACTTTCTTATCGAGACACGCTAACCATATGCAAATTCTGTAATCATTTATTTTAAATCCTGTAACTTACGTAACTTATTACGATATTTTCTGCTTTTTATTTGCGTGTCGAATAAAAAGGTAAACAAACTAACAATTTAGAGCTTCTAATATTTCCCTCATTTATTTGCTTAATAATATTCGCCGCAATTGTATGTTTTTTTTATTTATTTTCATTTGTTAGTAAAAAAGTAAATAAATTGGGGTCTACTTTATTTTAATTTTAATTTATAGACTCATCAACGGCTAAGGGCATTACCTAATTTTGAACATTATTGCACTTCACTTTCGGGGTTTCTCGCTATGGAAACACACACACAACATCCATTATCCTCGCCGGGATTCTGTAATTCAAAATATGTCAGTGCTCTCAATTTTGTACTACAATAATTTTTTTATTTTCATATTGACCATCGGACAAGAAAAATGTCTATGACACCAATGGATAGACTAGTTGATAAGTATAGAGTTAAAAATTTGTGAGATAAAAATTTATGGTTAGTCTTTAAAGATTTTCTTTAATTGTAGGCACAGTGTTACTATTATAAAACAGTTGTTTTTTTCTTTACGCTGTTTTTACATTATTCTCCACGTATAGTTAAAGGCTTTTCTTGTAAATTAGCTTCAGTTTTAGAAAATACACCGTTTTGTCACGCATTTATTATCAACTTATAAATATTTTATTGATTAAAATTTTTATTATTATTGTGTTTGATTTATATATGAACAGAAAATCAGCAATATACCTTTATAATTACTACAGCTTTTACACGACTTACTGTAGTTACATACAATTATATGATCTCAATAACATTTAACAAAATCCTAAGTTTGAAAAATATTCTGTCTTGAATAAAGTGATTCGAATTATCGTATTATTTTCCAACAGAAATACTGCTGAATATTTGTATATCTTAGGTAAAGAAGGAAAGTACTTGAAACAATTTCGGAGTTACGTCAAAAGACTTTCTACAGGAAAATTGTTGATCCAAAAGCAAGTAACAGAAAATTATCCTTCAGTGGTAATTCGCTATTATATTTTCTTTTCAATTATTTACTATGATCTAATTTATTTTACCATCACTTAATATATATATAATAAAATTTTTACAAATAATCATTTATAATCGAGTAATTTTTGTTCATGCATTCAATTAAATACAGTTATTTTTAAAAATTAATAAAACATAGTTTTACATAAACATTAGATCTAATATTCAACATTTTGCTCATTCAATAAATTTTCATTAAAAATTATCATGTATGTAAGACTATTTTTTTAGATAATTTAATATAATTGTAAATATACAGGTGAAGAGGTCCCAACCAGGCACGAATCTTTTTGGTTGTTAAATATTATGTTTTAAATTTGATAATAAATATTTCTGTTTAATAGTGTGGTGTTATTTTGTTGTTATACAGAGCTGTGAGAATATTTTATCCATAAAAATCTGACACTCTATATGCAGCGATGCACCATTATAAATGATTTATTGATATTTATTGGTATTTATTTTTATTAAGACAAATTAATACATGTCGAGGGCATCCAGATTTATTTTGCAATTTTCTTAACAATGCCCCGTCTGTTATTTTGTTTATGTAGCCAACGAGTAGACAAGAGCGTGGTGAAGCAAGGATGATTCTTTGCTCCCACGGCTCATATTGTGACTTAATGACTACGGTCATAAATCTGATTTCAACTGCTTGGATTGGAATTTTGTTCAATTTAAAGAAACAGGCGCTCTGAATTTATCAGTCACCATTTGAAAATGCTAATTAAAATTTAAGATGTACTTTTCCTTTTTTCACGAGGTAATTTGTTAGTAAGTATGAAGATAATCTTTTAAATTATGTAAATGTATTAAATAAGTAAAAACAGTTTAGTAAATCAATTAGTTATAAGTGACGCTTTATAGAAAATAATAGATGGTTTCATACCGTAGGAAAATCATTGTATATTAGGGAAACTAACATTAAGAATTGAACACAATTTCGTTACCACCGTTTGACGAGCAGGTAATCAGCTAATATTCCTAAACATTAGAGAGCTGCTTAATGACGTCGACTTCCAATAGCCGCCGTGAATTACCTGAGTCTATAAAAAAAAATTAAAAACGAAGGTTAATACGTTTCTCTTATTTATAATTAAATTAGCTGTTTTTGCTGTCATTGACCGTCAATTAACTACGTGAAGAATTACCAATGATATTTGTATATATAATGAAGCTATTCGCAGTCAATAATTTAGACGTCGACTTTGAATTTCCTCTGTACCCGAACTCTTGACTTGAAATTTAGCAAACAATATATCGATCGTATGATGTCTCTCGAAGAATTAGAAGAAAAAAAATGGAAATTAATTGAAAAATATTCAGCTGTTTTTGAGCTTATCTCGTTCAAATTGACAGACAAATATGTAGCATTTCACGTGGAAGAATGTCAGTTTTGACTTTAGACAAATATAAGAGGACTAGAGTGTAAATTATCTACATGTGGACGTTTTAATCAGGGCATTTTTTAAATTTTATCATTTTGCATTATGTTCCACAATACTTTTATTACATAAATACTTTCTTTTTTGGATATTGGAGTAGAAGGGTTAATGCGCTGAAAGCTTATGGAAAATTTAGCTGCTGGCAGCAACATTTAACGCCTTCCTTTTGAGAATTGAAACCGTTAGCATTATCGCTGAGCAAGGCAAGCCTCGTTTAACCTCACGATTGTCAACTCCGGCTTCGCTTATTCCCCCATTAATTAAAACTTTAATAGCTTCTGCTGTTTACATAATTGCGGCCGGGTTCGCGTAAACTTGAAGAAATAAACAAAATTGAATTGCAGAGTGCCGAGTTGAGTGGAATTCTTCAATTATAAGGAACCGTGAAAAACAGAAATTGTTTCTGAATGTTCCAAAGCGTTCTGCGTCTGTGAGGGGCAGAAAAATTATTTCTTGATAATGATACCCTACAGTTTTAATCAAACGAAACTCGATATTCCAAACAGAAAGTATAGGCTGTCTCAGCTAAGAGGTACGACTGTTATCAACTTTCCTGTAACATACCACTAACTTTGTAATACTAATGCGTTTCACAGAATGTGGATTTACGTTCACTATGAACACACATATTGAATGGTTACACAAAAGTGATAAATATGAAAATATTTTCTTATCGCCTGTATGGATTAAGAAAATCTTAATTATCTATTAGGTTGCATCATTGTTCTATACAATGATACGATGTCACATTTGAGATATAGTCCTGAAATTATACTGTTTACATTACACATTATGTTTCTTAACTGTTCATCGTAAATTTTTTCTGATCGTGCATTGTAAATAACACTCCTAATAAAGTTTTAATGTTATGTCAGTAACGTTCAAGTTATACATAAGCACTATTACGAAATTAAAGAAAATTGAATTGAAGCTACCTAAAGAAACAAACTAATATAAATTTAAATATAATTGGCAATAAGTCAGAATACGTTTAATATCAAAATAGTCCCTAGTTTGGTACTTAATCAGGTAATAGTTGACAAAATATGAGACGTTTATAATTAATTTTTTGATTCAGGTTTTTACCCGATGAGGTCCCAAATTAGGGACGAATTATAGTGTTCTTTACATTCCTTAATATAAATCTTGTTCTGGTTTAGTGGCAATTATATTTTATATTAATCGCCAGATTAAATATAAATTTTAAATTAGTTTAAAGTGGAGCCTGAAAATCGGAGCATAAATATGTTTTAATATATTTCGACTTTATATTCATAAAAAATATCTGACTTAATAGGCTAATATTTTGTCATGTATTTAAAGAATTGATATTAATATAACTGTATAAGTATATACATATAAAGCAAGTAATGATAGTGTGAGTATGTCAAGTTAATTAGTACTGACATCACTCTTCAGTTTTCACAATTAATTTGCATACTTACCGGCATCGTCTCTATTTTTTCTATGGACTTTTACATTTGTAAATTTGTAAAAATCGCACGTTTTGCACTCGAACTATTGAAACCAGTAGAAACTACTTACGCGTTTACTATTGATGAAAAAAATCGCGTACGAAAGGTTGAAATAACAATCAATAAATGATAGATATACACGGTCGTGGGCGAAGACGATTTGATCAGTTCTTGCAAATAATAATAATTATGAGGATGATGATGAATATAGAATCAAATAGATCCGTTAATAATATTAATAATGATCGTTCCCTTCTATGGTAGGGAATTATTACGTTGTTAATTTATTTTTTATTTTATGAATATATTCTCTTACTCCGAATTTGTTGTGTTGTGATCGAATGTAGATGTTCTTAGTCGCGACATTTGGAAATAGCATTTAACAGGTTAACCTTTACTTTCGTGAATTACTGAAAATCACTTTTTGAAACTCATTCTCACCATCTTCGATTGATACTGTAGGCAGTCTGTCGCGTGTTGTGGTTTTCCGAGATACATTTATGTTCGGTTGTCTGCATCGTTTGTATTTCTCATTCGTGTTCTCTCTGTACTAACTCCTTCGTTTTACAGTACATACTATATCAGTCACTTTGAAACCGTATTATTTATTTTTACAGCGGTTGCGGCCCTTCAGTGCTATTCTTTATCGCTGAGTTTACTAGCTTTCTGTATTTATTTAAAGTTATGGCCCAATAAATATATTTGTCTTCTTATCAGGCTGTTTTAAAACACTTCGGCCATATTTTACAATCTTTCCTCACCTCTCCATTTAACCTTGTTTCATACTGTGGAACTGGCCTATTACATAAAATAATAATAATCTACTTTTTATAAATAGATTTATAAGGTTCTTCGGTAACCCTTTTTGAACGTTCTTAGCGTCTCCTTTCTTAATATTCTTCATGGCTCGCTCCGTTATATTTAACCTTGGTCACAATTTTAAAAGTATTATTAGTTTTGCTATTAACATAAACTATATATTTCGATTTTTCATTTTCAAGCCGTCTTCACAAGTAATTCTTCTAAATATTAAATTGTATGCTCATTCGTGGAAATAGGATGCATTATTATTTGAAAGTTCAAATATTACGAGTACAATAATAAAAACAATGTCTCACTACATGTACTCAATTTAATTCAGGCATACATAATTAAATTATTTTAATATGTAATAAACAAACCATTTCCAGATGACAATATATATATATATATATATATATATATATTATTTATACAATTTATACAATTATTTATACACATTATTTAAACAATTTCCAATTATACGAAATATTAAACTTCTGTAACAAGAGGCAGGTGAAAACACTCACACATTTTCGTTATATATTATGGTGGCTCCAAATAAAATTAATTTTTAAGTGAGAGTAAATCCACGAATTTTAGTGATTTCCAAAGACTGCTTAAACAGAAGGTAAAAAGATGCTTTTCTCGAACTCTGTAAAACGCTTTACGTCAGCATAATTTCGGAGGATAAATACGGGAGGAAAGTCATCTAAGAAATATTTCGATTGATTCAAAGTAAGAAAATGAGAGCTCTGGACACAGTGGAACTATTAGACGCAGCGATTCTGATGCTGAACTCAGAATGAGAAAGACTGTTCTGATTTTGCGACATTAACAAATCAATAATGAGTGGCTCTGTTATCGTGCTAAAAGTAAGTTTTCGCAATATTAGAGCTGAGCAGGGAATGGCTCATCAGCCTCCACGCTCGTGATTATTCACATATCCATATGCTGCTACGAGGGTCAACATCCGTCGACGTTCCAGCAGAAAGACGACACGGAAAAATATCGTCAACTTCCAGCCAGGAACCCGAAGATCACAGTGAAAATTTGTACGGCAGTAAGGTTACTCTACAGTTTAATATCAGGTGGTTGGTGTAATTACCAATTTATCGTGTATTTACAGTTTGCGAATCTCCTTGAGAAAGCGAGTAATATTTGTCCAGACGGAGAATTTCTTTTGTAATTCCAATTCCTATTTAATTTACAAAACATTTAGTTATTGAATATAAACTATTATTGAATTATATTCATTTAATTTACTTTTTGAATAAGAAAGATAGGCGATTCAGACAAAAAGGTAATATAAATACCACACAACGTTTCTGGGATCCGTGTCCCTTTTGTCGGGTGCTAAGAAGAGCCTAGAGAAAATACAACTGCACTTGTCAGTTGACAACCTTCAAAAGTTTTTTCTTATTCATTATTATCAATCAGACGTAATTTTTTTCATTTTAATTTACGTTTTGTAAATAAATATTAGTGACAAAAGTAAATGTTTCATTTTTTACGTTTCATATCCGTGCTACAGTGTCCTCGTCTCAATTTCCGCCATAATTAGAAATTAATATCTTGACTGGTCATCAGACCAAGAAAAACAAGCAGCTCATTAAGATCCAATCATCCGTGGTCACTCCAGCTAGAAAATTAACCAAAGAAACATCTACAAACGAATCGAATATAATGTTTCAACGCTAAACAAAGAAAAAGTGTTATAATGCCAGACACTTTTTAGGTTTAAAAATATTAACGTACGAACAATATGTTCTTCCAAAAGGGTTTACAGACTCTGTATACTCTTCCATACGGCCTGGAGGATTTTCCCCTGGAACTAAGAATCATCTGGTTAATGCATGATGAGTCCAGCATATTTTCGTCACATTGTTCGACAAACACAGATGGATAAGTAAGGGAGGACCAGTGCCATAGTCTACACATCCTTTGGATTAATATCTGTGTGGAACCTAAAACAAATGACTTAAGCAGCTGACATTCCTAATGCTTCATCAACGTGTCTTTGTCATCGTCGATAGTTTCTACACATTATGTATTTGAAATCTTGCTATAGTGCATAATCCGACAAGTTGGTGCGTAGAAGCTATTTTAGACAATCGCCACGAGTTTACGACCTTTGCTGCACTTACTAATAAGCTTTTACTTGTTTTTTTCTCCAATAACTTAAAATTAAAGGTCTGTCGGACATATATTCGTATTGCCTTATTCTTCTTGGTTTGCAAAAGTTTTATTGAAACACACAGTATAGTCGTAGTTTCAAAATGAGGCGGGTGAGAAAATCAAGGCAGCAACTCTAAGCAGACTAATTTGGTGAGGGTGACTGTATCCGTAGTGGCTTACGAGCCTCTTAACTGTCGAATTCCGCTACGACTGACACGTACACAACCGCAAGGAATGTGTCACGTTGCTTCCTGTCAGCAAAATAGGGATCTTCTGGCCTAAATTTAGAAAAGTGTCACCAGTGACTGCAAGGGAAAAATAGTCCGTAAATTACATTTTGTCTGTCCATAACCCTTCAAAAAGAGACATCAGGACTATTGAAAGTTCTTCAGTCGATTATAGAGCTTCCGAAACTTTGTTAATATTTCCCCGCTGACGTGAAGAGTTCTCCTTTCCCTTCAGTTGAAGAAGAAAAACAGGACATAGCTGATTAACTGCACCATTGTTGAACTAGATCCACATACAAATGATATAAATGTTGGCAAATGACCTTTGCCTCCGAAGTTCAGAAAAACCTGTCAAACTTTCTACCTACAAAACTCATTATGCCAAAAACTGAGTTTCCGATGCTTAATCATCATTTAATTTATTAATTGACCATTATACTTTAAAATTGGACCGATTTCGACAGATATGTAGAAAATAATTCCTAACACGTCATGTCTTAGGTGAAAATCATTTAAAAATTCATTCTAAAATGTTAAAATTTTTAATTTTGAAAATTCACTGATTTACTGCCTTGTATTCTGAGCTCAAATGGAAAAACAAATGAAGGCGCGTGAAAATTATAATAGTGAATTATACACAATTCTTTGTTTTTTTAACTTTCTGTGTCAACCAGAAACTTGTGATTGACACTAATGTGATTAGGATTTTCAAAACTCATCAATAAATTTAGTTTAATTATAATTACTTATATTAAACTATAATTATAAATTTTAAATTACTACAGAAGATTTAAAATTATTTACCTACCGATATATTCTTTATGCGGCTCGTAAAGCTTTGACGTTTTGACAGGTACAGTGAAATAATTTATCGTTGCGAACTATCGGTTTTCAATCAAATAATCTAGGAAGAAAATTAACGAATTATGATAATACCTCTAAACGTACAGTAGTAATTCTTTGTTTCAGAATCAGCTATAAATAATTTATTCCAACTAATTTTTTAACCAACTAATGGAGGAAATTTTCCATACCTATTTTTACTTCCGTATTTTCAATTTGCACCTTCCCATCAGTTCTGAAATATAGGTCGTGAGATATTGCAAGTTGTACGACATGCGAAGTATGAGAAGATGGAGGGGAGCATTGTCGTCTTCAGGGACACTTTGGAGATATGCTGGCGTAACGCTAGAATGATTCTATAAAACATTCATTATATTCTTACAGACTGCTAAACGGCCTTGTAATTGCATCTTTTCGTCAGTTACTTAAAAAAATTGTCAGTCTGGAATTTACATAAGTATTTCAGTTTTACTTTTGCGAATACGGATCTATTAAATGTTGGGTAGTCAACCTTTTTTATACCTATCTCTCTCTTTTGTATGTCTCCAGTACTAAAATTTTATAACTGCCCACTGGTTCCACAGTAATTGTGATTTATAAAGTAGGGAAGTAAATACTTTATAAATTAAAGAATATAATAATAATAATTACCAAATATTTTATGTCGGCCTCTCGCTCTTACTACAGTTAAATCCTTTTATTTACACTTTGCATACATAGATGTATGAAGTCTGATGAAATTAAATTTAATTAACTAAATTATTAATGAGATCCCTGAGGCTGATGCTGCAAAATACTGGATAACTGGCTCAATTTTTGTAAGAAGAAAACCAATGTCTCCTCTTTCGGAAATATTCAGGTGGTTTCTTTCTTTAGTTATAATATGATTAACAGGACTCAAGCCTGATTGAACATGTAGAGAAAAATATCAAGAAACTGAATTTAAGTTTTCACAAATTTGTATAAATTACTGGCGTTTTTTATTTTTCTATAGGTTTTCATATCCACCTCTCTAAAATTTATGTTTACTTTCTTCATCATTCTAATTACTAACAGTTTTTCTTGAAAATT
Organism: Zhengitettix transpicula; assembly: GCA_037074705.1. Lineage (NCBI taxonomy): Eukaryota > Metazoa > Arthropoda > Insecta > Orthoptera > Tetrigidae > Zhengitettix > Zhengitettix transpicula. The sequence continues at coordinate 85,151,105 of CM073592.1, forward strand.
TTATGGAAAGGGTATTTTTCATCTAGCATACACCTTGAATTTGAAAATATTTTTAAATCGTTTTTAATGTTCTTTATTTTAATTGAATATATCAATATCATCTGGAGTTACATCATCTTGTTTAAATGACAATTCAGGAAACTGATTTGTAATTTAAAAAGCTTATTAGCTTCCTGGAGTAGCAAATTGACAACATTAAATCACTTGAAAATACCTGCCAACTTAATGCATCATTCTTTACTGTTTTTAATTATTAACACAAATTTGTCTCATTATTACTTTCAAAACTTTTATGATCAAATAATATAACGCTAAAAAACGAGCCGAAAATGTACCATTTGACAGCCACCGAACTTCTGCGTGCAAAAGTAATGTAATAAAATTTTCATTATTGTCCTGGCAAAGCCGTCGAATCATATATTTTTTATTAATGGAGACTTGCACTTGGATGTTTTCCTACAAGACATGTGTACCACACAATGAATACATAAAACTTTTTGCAGTTCTTCCTTTAAACGAGCATTAATTCCACGATAGCAACCATTGATGGAACCATATTATTGAAATTAATATTATTTTTTGTAAAGTATGATTTTACAATACTAAATACAGATAATTCTCTTGTATCTGTAATGATATTTATTTCGATATAACTTCTTAATGTAATGTATTGTTTTCCTCTAAATAACGTAAATACGTCATAAATAAAGCATTATTATCTGCACTGGTTGACTCACCCAATTCAATAGAAAATTAGTAATTTTGGAGCATTTTTTTTAACGTTAACAACGATATAAATAATATATTTTTATTAAGGAAAACTAATGAAAAAGGTTTTTAAATAATTCTACGAAATATTTTTAAAAATTCAGTAAAATCAAAAACAAGAGAAGTGTTTCAGTATCGGACAAATCTCTTACCGCCCACCATGATTGCTTGTGGGCGGTAAGAATCAGGTCGACTATTAAATATATAAATGTATTAAGTAATTTAATGACGACTGAAATTATTTATTTAGAATTTTAGATTTTAGTATGTATCTAAAAAGTTCGCTCCTGTTTTTCGATAATTTATCTCGTTGATTTATCATGTCTAGTAATTTGATAGAGAACGCTTCAATAAAGTAAGCCGCTGCGACAGAACCCACCAACAAAGAGCTAAAAGAACTGGCGTCTGTTCCATTAGAGTATTAGTGACACGCAAACGCCTGAAAGATGTGGCTTTGCAAGTTGCTTCATGCTTGAAAATGTAAATATTTGCCATTGACGGCTTTGTACAGCATCAAGAGAGAAAGAGAGAGAGTGAGAGTTTCTTCTTTGCATAATTCGTCACAGCTTCTTCAATCCTTGCGTCTATTTGTAAACACTTAGAAAGGTCATTGTATATTCTCAGTGACATTGTAACATAAAGAGGAATGATCCCCCACGACTACATCCATCGGTAAAAGTCCTTGATACGTACTCGGCTGTATTGCGGACGAACTTGGAAAGTGTTTAGATAGTTCGCGTTACTTTTCTAGTTCCGAGAGAAAATTCTTCTTTAGTCTTTAGGTTCTATTCATATACGTAAACAACAGTATCAATTTTTCGTCTACTGGCATGTCCGGAAAATTTAACATAATTTTTAATTAAATAATTCCGTCTTTTATTCCAGACCCATATTTGGCAACATTAGTACGAAGATGAAGTAATGTGTCACAGAGTAAAAAATAAACACCTCAAACTCACATTATTTCCTAGTATAGTCCTCACAAAGTAAACAGGTTGGTGAGATAATGTACGCCGTTGATAAATATGGGACTGGCAAAGCGAACCCGACAACACCGTACAAGCAACCCTCAACTAAATATATCGTTGGTCACATTTCGAAATTATAGAATAAAATCTTTAAAAAGTTGTGTTGAAGAAATACCGACTGAATTATTTTATTGTCTATAATTCGATTTTAAGATATGACAGCCTCTAATACTGGTGGCTGAAAATGTATAAGTACGAAATGTGATGAAAACAATTCAAAATAAATTTGGAGATGCGAAAATGTTAATTTAAGCAAAATAGACCTAATTATGGCTGCTTTTCTACTGAATATCTATTCTGAACATACTCCTAATTCATCACACATGACCAAAACCGTTTTCTAAATAAGATTAAATTTAGGCATTACTTCCGCGTTAATTCCTCACAGATTCTGCTTCTTCGCCCACAAGAAATTTTCTAGCGTATATGAGTTTGTTACGTTACTTCACATAAAATGACAGTTTTTTATTACACTTTATCATAAAAGCCAGATTTATTTTTAAAATTTGTTAAGTATGAACCGTAGTTAAATATTTGGTTTCATATAACTCAGAACTCGAATGTCGGTGTGAGGGTTGACAGGCTTAGGTTTGATTAGTCCGACTACGAACCGATATCCGATTCATCAATTAGAGCTCCTCCATTCTGCATGCCGAACTGACAAGTGATTTACCGCAGAGAACATCGGTCCGGTTTCTCTATAATGTGGGTGATTCCCCAGCATGAAGGTTGTTGGATAATACTTAAAACTAACAGAACAAAATTCGGCAAATTATTAAACAGAGCCTTGGCTGCAACTGAAATTGTTAGAAAGAAACCGATACGTTTCATTTTTATGATCCTACCAACGAGGTTAAAATTCTGGAAGCTTCTACGAAGAGCAAACCTTGTGAGTCTTTAGTCGACCATGAGTTGCGTTTCGGTAGTGTCTAACCATTTTCTGATTATTTCTATTGTTATGGTTAAGTAATTATAAGTTTCTCAACTGAATTTGTTGTGGTACGTTATTCATACTGTTTTACCGGTCAGTGTCTGTAATATATAAAACTATCAGTCATCAATGGTTTAATACGCTGGACAAGTGGTTTCCAAACATTTCCGTCCTCAAAGCGACCGTGCTATAAGAAACACGTGTCAAGAACGACGAAAGGACCCTTAATGTGAATTGCATCAATTATGTGTTGTTTGATCATACGATTACTATATTTATTCTCAGAAGAGTAACATTATCCTAAAAGGCGAAATAATTAAGAAATTTTGTTTAAGTTGAAGAAATGGACCACCAAAAAACTGGCAACACATTTAAATAAACTTTAATTCAAAATACAACAGTTTTCGGTCCGAGGGTAGACTTAATATCAGACATATGAAGGCAAAACTATTAATTTGTGAATATAATATAACTATCGTAGATTGTAATAAAATATATTTAATTTAATTATATGTCAAAAATAAGCTATGTAGACAAAAAGTCTTGGAGATGAATTTCTAAAATTAGAAGTTTATTTATCCTAGTTTATAATATTGTAAATATTGCTTAAAGAATTTTACTTGGTTTTAACATTAAGTGAATGTATAACATTACAGAAACTAATTTGGATTTGTAATTACTGTTTATATCTGAAATATGTAATTAGTCTCAATTGCTAGTGTTTGGAGTCGAAAATATGCTTAGAAATGATAAATTGAGGTAACTTACGTAACATAGGTATTGCAAGTAGGATTTAAATATTAAATATTAAGTAATGCATTTTAATAATAATAATATTATCTTTACTGTTTTATTACTTCTTATTGATATACTATCATAACTATTATAATTAACAGTTTATCAATAATACAATTATTATTATTAATGATATTTTATTATGTGATATTTTGCCTCACAACATTATCCCAGACTTGGGACTGATAAATTCATAGTTCAGTATTGGCGGTTTCAAAATTTCAGGATTTTTGTGCTAATTTTTATGCACTGACTACATTTCAGTGCTGAAGTACACATCGCCCAGTTCCCAGTCAGGGATGAAACCAAGGAAAATTGCACATAATACAAAAATTCAAGACTGGGAGCAAGAAAGATAGGAATGGAAGTTTTGGAAGGGGGACGGGGGAATTAAGGGTTCCTTTGCCGCTCTGAGCACGGTCATCTCAGCCACGATGTTTCTATAGCGGACTCTGTCATTCTGAAATTTTTTATCCACAACATCAAAATATTTTGTAGTTTCCGGTTATTAAAAATTATCTTTTTAAAATTATAGTTGATTCAGCAAAAAAATAGAGTAACAATAATTATTAATCTGCAAAACTGATGAAGGTACGTCAGAAGTTAACCAAATATGGCTGAAGCCCGGTAAAATGATTTGATGTTTGCAATAAACATAAAAATTAAGTCTAGTGAAGACTAGGTCAACAGCAAGTGCATTTCTAAATGAAGCTGCGGTTGGCTTTCCGTGATGGGAGGCAACTGGACTAACTCTTGATTCCTGAACTGATATTCAGAATTTGTGCATGAGTGCTCAAGAAATATCGTGTTGACTACAAAGACCTCATCGTGTTCACATTTGTCGTTTATGTATGGTATATCGCCAAAAAAAAATACTCAGTGTGATAAAACGGATTGTAAAATTACTTAAAATTAATTGTTTCAATTCAGGAATGTAGGGAAGCTTTCACAAGCATCAGTCCGTAAAGGCCATGGTTAAATTGAATTTAAGTTTGAGGATGGAAAAATTTCGACTGGACCAGGAATTGACCATGCTTGTGAAACCTCTTCTATATTCCTGAATTGAAAAATTCAAAAAAAAAACTTTTATTAATTTACATATTTTCCGTTCTTCAGTCAGGTCCTAGAATTAGGCCATGCAAGAACTGTGACAAGTAAATTGTAGGTGAGCTGCATTATAATTAATGGATGGAGGATTTCGCACAGGATCTGGAGTCGACAGAGATGACTCCTCGTCCGGTAGACATTTTTCAATCCTCATACCTTCACGTGCACAGATCGAGCATTTCTCAGAAATTTCTCCTAAAAGCCTACTTAGTTCCAAGGTTTCTAGTATTGCCTCCAAAGTAGCAAACATTTTTCTATGTTTCAAGCAACGTAGAAAGTTTTCCTCCATCTTTTATTCACGATCCGCTGCGATTCTGCTCGGTTTTTTTTCAAAGGAGTCAAGCATCGATCTTTCAACTGGATTTACATTATAGGTAATAGATAAAAATTGCAAAAAGGCAAGAGGTGCCAGACAGATCAAACGTGTATGGAAGTGAGTAACGTTTGTCGTCTTCCATCGATTCGTGGGAATGTTTTCAAGGCTTTAATTTGTTCCCATTTGCCTTCTAAATGGGTTTAAGATATAATTTATTAAAATAAAATACACGTCTTCAAAAAGTTGTTGCAACATCAAAACGTTGTGTTCGAAAAGAAACGCACGAGACCGACGCCTGGCATCGTATTACTCGTACTGCTGGTGCGCGTGGGAAATTCAAATTGTGGGCACCTTTCGGTGGCACCTCGTATTTCCGACCACGCAGATTTTGCGGAGGAGGAGGAGTGGGGAGACCTCTCCCACTCTGCGACGAGGACTGTGCAAAGCATTGTTGACGTGGCGTTCTGTTGCCAGGCGCCACGACCGCCGCGACGGTAGCGCTCCAGAGCCACAGCTCCCCCGGAAGTGTCCTCCGCGGCAGAGCCAAGCCCCAGCCCAGGCCCAGAACCCCACCAGCCGCCGTGAGTACCTGCTGCTAACAAAGTCCAACCACGCCTTTGGACGGCGATAAAAGTGACATGGCAAGACATCAACTAAAATCTGACCCCGAGTGTGAAAACCTAACTCGTGTGTAGATGAATGGAAAATTGTTGTGCTTTTACCGAGAATATTGTTTCTGTTCTTTCGACTGTCTGAGAGCCAGAAGTGCAAGGTATGATTGTGAGACGTGGGAAACTAAGACGTCTAGGGAAAAATAGAGATTATAAAAGATTAAACTCCACATTTCCAACAATAAAAGAAAATTCTGTTATGTTCTAATGGCAAGCATTTAGGGTAGATATTAGCGGGATAGTTTGTACAACGCCAGTATAATGTCGGCCTTCGTACTATCCAGTCTAGTTAAAAAGTAATTCTCACTAATAAAATAAAATAAAGATGTGGTTTCAAGCGGGTGCCTGATACGATCCTCGTTCTGCGTTTATGATACTAATTAAGAGGTGCAAAGCGCTTCATTTTACACAATCTTTCAACGTGTTCTTCATTTATAAACTACTAAGTGATCATAGTAGCTAGTTTTTGCTATGAGAGTGTCAGGAAGTAATTTATAACTCCAGCCAAGCTGAGTTGATCTTGACGGTAATGTTCTTCCTCCACGTTGGACCGGACAGTGGCCGTCTACCATATTTTGTTGACCAAAAATTGAAAAACGACTACCTTAACTTCACGGATACATTTTACCTTTCACTTCAAGCTCTCAGAGAACGGAAAACTCGTGCAATATTCATCTGAAACAAATAAACGCTTTATGATTTTTCCAAGGATAATCATGTTTGTCTTTTCATCATAGGTTACTTAACAGCAACGTATTTTGTATTTAGTTGCAATTAATTTGCATGTTGTTTGTTGTTCTGAAAGAACCAATTTCTTGATCGTACTGTACAAAGTTAAATTAACAGTTAACACACCGAAGAGTATTTAATTGTAAAAAATCTGCACGGATATCTTCTAGGTAAGTTTGCATAACTTTTATTGTAACAATAACGTGTTACTATTTTACTGATCATACTGGCCTGTTGTACTAATGAATTATTTCTAATATCGCATGGATCCTCGTCGGCGACTTGTATTAGCCGACAGTTTACACTAAAAAATTGCCGTTCAATCGGAAACGCCGTAACATTGAAATAATGTCAACAGTTGTAATAAACGACCACGTGACATCTTAAAACGTTTTTTTAGCACTCATAAATGACAATTTCGTAAATTTAAAAAGATTTTATAACCTGACGTCATAAATAATCAAGACCGCGAAATTATTACCATTATTCGTGACGGGATTTCAATTAAATAAACTACAGATTCGGAAAGCCATGGAGACTCGTTAATTGTATACGAACCAGAGATTAAGCAAATAATAATTTTAAAATATTTGAGATGAAATACGTAGTTATTATGTGTATCGCATGTCGGCAGGAAGGCTAAGGAGCATATGATTCAGTTTCCCCTGTATTATTGTTGCCACACACTAAATATTATAATAATCTTGTACATAATTAATGGTGGTGCCTTTCAGCGAGATCTATTCAAGAAACCGTTAAATAGTTACTACTTCTCTCGTTTTGCCAAATTAACATGTGTCCAAAAACCGTAAATTTCAATTTGATAAGCAGAACTATCGTAAAAATTAAAATATTAATTTTTAGGTTCAAGTAATATTTTTTAAAAATAAATGTAATGGCCAATAGATCAATGAATAGACAAATGAATAGCCAAATAATAAACAAAATTAAGCAGTATTTCATTTATCACTTATTATTGGGCTATTTATTTATCTAATTAATGTATTTTTAACATAGACGTATTATATTTAAGAAATACAATACGTTTCGTCGCTAATTTGAACTCGTTGATACTTTAATAATTATTTTTGCAATAATAATTGATCGAATGATGTTTAACTTTTTGTACAAGTTTGATTGTGTAAGGTGCCAATGTTTCGAATTAGTCGATTCCAAAAAATATTTAATATGATATAAAGAAATTGAATAAAATTCAACTATTATTATGTTGAAATTGTTAGGGATGAAACACAGAGTATTGCTGTTTCTCAATTTGATTAATTCCAATGTAAATGTAGCTCTTGAGGTGAGGTAGAGTTATATTATATATATATTTATATAAATAACTTTCGTATTATTTTAAAACTATTGCTAAACAAATATTTTTTAGTATTATAAAACCGAAATCCTCTTTAAGATGTAAGTAGTAAATAATTATATATGGGTTAGTTGGGTTAAGGATCCTTAATAAGTGCCCGTGGGAGCCGTTCTTAGCTCTAGCAGGCTGAACCTTTCTGGAAAGAAGGAGAAAACTATCTTTGGGATTGCTTTCTTCTCTCTCTGATTTTACACCAAGGTTCTCCCAAAGGACGAGACCCCCCAGCCTATTTTGAGAAGTGTTTATTCCGGGGTCCAACGATAAGCGTTGTCTTCTGTTCCTATTGATACAGTCGGCCAGCTGCCCTTTAAACTGGTCGAGGCACGGATAAGGGAATGCTGCGTCCTCACAGAAAACCCCTCTCGCGCCGTAGAACAATAAACCAAGAATCTGACATACCTGATGCATATTTTCCTGTGTTTTGCATCAGTTTTAGGCGAATTCCGGGTAGCTTCCTTCAACTATAGCAGTAACTCTTGGTTACCTTGGTCTACGCTTCAGCATCCCTCCTTTCAAATCAATTCCTATGCTATTAAAGGGGAGTTACCACCTCGTGTAGCCTGTTGCGCTAAAAAATACCAAATTGTTATCTATACCCTACGTAAGAATATTTGCGTTAATAAAAGCTTATTTTTTGTTATTACACTTGTTCTGACAGTATTCCATTATATTGACTTGTTTTCTTACTATTAAATATGTATTTTAAATTTGTTTTTGTCGCAAGTGCAGGCATAAAGAATACTATTGTTCAGATAAGTAGTCAGTTTATATTAAGCTTGGAGTGAAAACTATATGCAATTTAATTAATAAAAGCAAATATAAATGTATACTTATTAGATAAATGAATCTAAAAAAACAGACAAAAGTAACTCCTAAATTAAATACCACACAAAGTTTCTGGAATCCTTGTTTCATTCGTCGGGTGATTAAAAAAACGCAAGAGCCTTGAGAACGTCAGACTGCACAAACCAGGCAGCTAACTCTCGAGCCTATATTCAATTGTTATTTGATTTTATTTATGATGAGCTTTTTATTTTATAATATATATAGTATATCGTGATAACAAAATTGTGGCAGCGTCAAGTAGTAGCATCCTTAGAGATAAAGACTCTAAGTAGTTTTAAATCCCTGCGAAGGTATGTCTAAGAAATATGTTTTTATTTATCTCAATAAATAGGAAATTAAATTACTCTTTATAATGCTTGTAATAAATAATTCGTAACCATGAGATCATTTCAATAAGAGTAGTAGTCTCTTATTTTGATCAGAAATATTAATATTCTATATAATTCCGTGACTGCTGCAAATTAAGGGCATAATAAATAAATAAATGCTCGTGTTATTGCCGGTACGATTGCAAAGGTCGCATAATATCGTCAAGGTCATGGCCCTCGTTATCATCGCTCGTATTTTTAAGAACTGTGTTCGGAAGCTGTAGATACGGCAGGCTTTTCTCTGGACCAGTGCAGTCTACACACTGGGCGCGCTTCCTTAAAGAGGTACGTAGCACCGCACAGCTCACAAATAAAACTGTGACATCCAAGATAATAGAAAATTTCGGTGCTTCAAATCTGAGAGGATATGTCCGGAACATTCTCAGAAAATGCGAAATAGACATTTCTTGCGACTTCATCGTCTACAATCATTTACAAAATGGAATACTGATTTGAATAATGAGTAATTTGATCACATTGCGAATAAAAGTGAGGGCTGTGTGTCAAATAAATTAGGTTGTGTCAAACATTTGCTGTGGAAATAGCTGTCCAACTATTGTCTTGTACGTGTGAACGAACAAAAATGAAAATCGCGGAATGTGCTTCTCTTTGTGTAAAAATAAGTTGAAGACGAACGCACGTTGGAATATGGAAGTACGCGACTTCATAGTCTTAACGTGAATTATCCATGACAATTATAGGAATGTATGAAAATTATATTTTTAGTTAACTTAACGATATAAGCGCGTACCGCCGACTTATTTTCCTACAATACGATAATAGTGAAAAAAATGTTTGGTAATTTAAATGAGAACTCATTTCGTAAACAGCTGCCATCATTTCCTTGCGGGATAAAGAACTACAACTATTTAAACATTAATCTACAGTCAAGTATAAACATTGTATCATTTCTTGTTCTTAATCGATTTACTATAAATATAATGTGTGGTTTTGTTATACATGCACAAATAACGTACTGATAATATAAAACTTAAGTGCGACATTTTTCTGCAAATCCCACATAGTTCTATTTGCCACTGTTAGGCTACTATGATTTACCCAAGTTACGGCACGTCATGAATTTATTTCGCAATCATATATTTTGTTTATTTTTATTAGTGTGAACTCGAGTGAGCGTTTTGTTTGTTTAGTATTATTTAATTTCTATATATCGCTGTTTCTATGAATTTCGCGTCGACAAGTTTAAAGACGGTGGCTTGTTGTGGAGTAACGGGTAATGAGAGCAGTGGACAAAACCCTGACTTTTCGCGGAACCATGGAAGAATAGACGACGTCGCTGCTTCCACTTTCTGAGCTGGATCAGTGGTCCCGGACGAATGGAGAGAATACTCGACAGATTTGTTATAGATGACGGTACTGAATAAACTTTCTCCGCTCTTTGTAATATTCAGTTCTTGCAGGAAATAAATTGTCCACTCAACTTCGTATATATTATATTTACATTAGCAGATATGTAATTATATCCTTATTTTAAAATTGAGAAGAAAGAACTGCAAAGCTATTAAAATTATCTGTGGCGTTTCCTGGTCATTTTGTTTCAAATTAAGTTCCCATACAACGACATTATTCTGTTCCTTCCATTGAAACTTAACTTTTTCTATTTAGCGAGTATTTAGTCACATGATTCATTTGATTCTGAATTCAAGCATGTCTGTATCTTGAAGAACAATTGTGTAATGATCGTAATTATGTTATTTACTGCTCCAAATTTGGAGAAAACGGGAAATTTCTTGTTGTATTTTTTACTGGGAATTGTAGAAGTATTCCGAAATTTCTTTAAGGACTTTAGATTTACTTACTAGCTCCAGCGGCTCGTACACATGTGCTCAAGTGCTACAGCACATAATTAAATTTATGAAAAGTGATTTTTTTATTTTAAGATCATCTATATTAAAATGAAAACATTTACGTCTGATTGCAAATAATGAATAAGGAATATAGCCAATACAGACAAAAAAGGGGTAATATAAATATCACGCAACATTTCTGGGATCATTGTTCCTTTCGTTAGGTGCTCACAAGAGCCTAGAGAAACACAACTGCACTGGTCAGTTGACAACACTCAAAAGCGACGAAAACGTAACGACAATGGGAGTGCCGAAGGGTTGGCGTAACAATAAGGGAGCAGGACAATCGAAAAACAGAAGGCTTACCGTAATAATAAGGGGTCATAGCAATTATTGAGTTTAATAGCGTCTGTTTGTACATGAATAGCTGTGACGTTGGATTTAATGTGAAGCATCTCCGAAATTATTCTGGAATTGTACCTGGTGTCAATGTCTAAAATCTTAGCATTTTGCCAATCCAATGTATGTTTATATACAGATTGTTTATCAATGGGAAGTTTGATATACATTTGATTGGCAAAATGCTAAGATTTTAGACATTGACACCAGGTACAATTCCAGAATCATTTCAGAGATGCTTCACATTAAATCAAACATCACAGCTATTAATGTACAAACAGACACTATTAAACTCAATAACTGCTATGATCCCTTATTATTACGCTAAACCTTGTTTTCCCATTGACGTTGCTCTCTTATTGTTACGCCAACCCTATGGCTCTCCCATTATCGTTAAGTTTTCGTCGCTTTTGAGTGTTGTCAACTGACTAGTGCAGTTGTGTTTCTCTGTCATTATATTAATTGCATGTTTAACTTTGTAAATTTCTGCTTCTATTTCATAGACTCTAAACTGCCCTCCTTGAGTGCACTTGCTTCTGCTAATGCAGCAAGGTGGTTGTCTCTGTGCTACCCACGACTGTAGCACAGAACCTCTCTCTGGGATGAGAAATGCGCATGCACAGTATTCCGTTTCACACCCTCTGCACCTCCCGAAAAGATCAACAAACTGCCCTCTTTCCGTGCTGTCTGTAGTCTAGAACATACAATCAGGTCTGTTCCGTTCTATAATACAGAGAGGCGACACCGTAAGGGGCAGAGTCGTTCAATGGCACAGAGAGACGGCCGCATCGGGCGGAAAAAGCAACGAAATAAAAATTAATTTCTAACATTCAGTAATTAAAAGATATTTTAAAGTAGTTTATATTTTCAAAACATAAATAGTATTCGTACATTTGAAAATATTTTTTTTTAATATCACAATAAAAGGTTATTTTAAATAAATAAACATTTAAAGAGCGCCATTTTGAAGACTTGCACCATACTGACAAAATCTATCGCATGACCATGCTAAAAATACTACTATCCAAAAATTAACTTTTTAAAAAATATATTCGCTTTCATACTTCAGTGTTATAAATTAGTCTGATAAATTAGTTATAACTTCGTGATAAATTATTCCGATTTTAAAAATTAGACACTATTTGAAGCTATATAGACAAAATTAGAAATGTAGAATATTACGGGTTGGTTCTGGCAACACTGTCACTTGTAGTATTATTATTTTACGTTATTCTCGTCAAAATTGTTGTTTGCAATGATGTAGCACATAAACTTAAAAAACTCACGAGCCGCCACTGCTTATTAGTAAGTCATTACTCATAACTATTTGATAGGATTGAGTACATTTTTGTGAAACACACTGTATTCTCTTAAAATTTCTTCTGAAAATACAAGAAAGAAATATCGATATATGTACATAGTTTTATCAGACTGTGCAGACTATTCCTCGAGCATGTCCTAGTCCAGAATGTCTCATGAATTTTGGCAATCTGACAGCCATGCAGCATGTCGGTCGGCATGGTCGCTCGTGAATATGGCATAATCCTTGTTAAACCGTAATTGAATTTTATTCGGACCATCTTAAACTTCTTAAACGTAAATAAATTATGGAAAGAACTGTAATGCACGTTGACTGAAATTTCGATTGCCGATGAATGAATATGGCAATAGGAAATTAAAAACAGAATTAACGTTGAAAACTGCGTATATTTAAAAATATGATTTTTACTTTCAATATTTTATTTGGATAATGATAATAATTTATACTTCTTATCCTAAGGTAGAGTCATTTTCGTTTACTTGCGTTTGATTATACCCCGTACCGTCTGGAATCTCCATCGAATGAAAGTCGAACTATTCGTCTCTTTAACCAGTGAAGTTATAATGACACGTGTAAGTTTTTGACGTCAGAAAATTAATTTAATGGTCATTGTTTAGTAAGTAACTCGTTTGGACTGTTCCGTTATCTGAATTTAAGAGTTGAGCCTATCGTAGGATTATGGAAATGCGTAGTGCAGGATTTATGGTAGATACATCAACGTCTTCTATGATAACGTAAACACAGATAAGACATTGGCTGTAATCTGCTCGTTCAATAAACACTGCATTCAACTTCGTTGTAAATATGTAATATCCTTTTCTCAGTGTCGTCTGAACAAACAACTGAGTTCATAACATAATATTGAAGTACATCGTTCCCATTTATTGTATCTATTGTTCAAACAACAGCTATATAACAATAATTCACACACACATATATATATATATATATATATATATGCTCGAGAGAAATAAAACTGCGCAGTGGTCCTGTACCCTGTATTATAGTGAGGGTAGACTTTAACACGAACCATTGTGACAGAAATTTGGTAATGTAAAATCTATTCTGAAAACACTGCCGCACTGCTCAGTTCACGATATGTTGTACACCAAAACAATACACGGGGGTGATAAATAAACCTTGCTGTCGTTTTTATATGCCGTTAGTAAAAATTTAAAGTATTTTTTAAGAATTATCGTGCCGTTGTTCCAAGAAGGAGTTCCCGTCTGACGACAAACCTCCCTAACCTTCTCCCTTCTTCTACTGCCCAACTAAAACGGGATCCTATTTTTGCAGGCCATATATATATATATATATACGACGGTACACACATATATGTGAATGCATTCACTTACAACCATTACACGATTAACATTAGCCACACATTTTTAGACACAAAATCTTTCAAATTCCTAATGATAATAACGCTTCACTGGCACTTCACTTACACTACCAAGTATGATATAAGGAGCATATTTGTTTTTAAGACTAATCCTGAATTTTCTTTTAATAAGTAAGCTATATCCAAACACCGTTCCAGGTATTATATATTCGAATCGGTGATTGTTCTATTAAAAAAAAATATTTTCCTACATCGGTTTTCTGTGACCTTGTTAGATGAATCCACTATACTACATTTGCTTGCAATATTATAGTTAATAATGTCGAATATTCGAGAAATACTCAATATTTGTGTTATTAATTACTTACTCGTCTCGTGTTGAGAAGGCTTATTCATTCGATTTCTGATACATTTCAAAAGGAGAATTATTTCCACTCAAAATAAATTTGATTACAGTCAAAACAGTGCCGTGTGCTCTAAATAGGTTGTATTTTGTAAATCTCCAAACTTATTGAAGGAACATTCCTTAATGAAAATTTATGATTAGGAATAAGTTTCCTGAAGCCCCAATTTAATGATAAAATTATGTTCCTGTAAATTTTTATAAATACAGCAATTTTAAATGTCATAAGAATGCTCTTAGCGTAAACGAAAACTTGTTCCTTTGAATAAGATGAAAACCATACTTGAAGCGATTGATTGATTAATACTCAGACAGGAATTCGTCAATTTGGCGCCGAGAATAATCGTACCATCTCGCGAGCCATTAAAAGTAAATTGTTTGGAGTTTCACTATCGATTGAGCATTAGTGAATGTGGCGACGTGTGGCTCAGGCTTAGCTGTAATTTGAGAATGCGAACGTGTTGCGCCTGCCCTATCTGCTCTCGCGCGCTTCGGCTATCGATTGTGGTCGCTCTCGAAACAGCTTATTATTCGTTTAACAAGAATCTCAGATAATGCACGCCCAGATTTCCCCTTCAAGCTGCAACCATCCAAGCTTTAGAATTTTGTGATCCTGTTGAACCGCTTTTTACGATATCATTGCAAGCGAAGTCCCTGTTTAGTTATTTTTTAATGAACGCCTCCAGAATATCTCAGAAGTCAATTTTCAAAGAAAATATTAATAAGGTTGATATATAGGTATAATCAGAAAAATTGAACCATTATGGAGCATAAAGAGACGGTGTAGTAGAAATAATAATGCAAGGCCCGTACTCAAGAGATGAAATGTAGAGATGTTATTCCATACAATTTAAGTAAATGCGCCTGTATATTTCATTCAAAGTTTCTAATTAAGATTACTGCATTACTCCCTGCATAGCTGGAAAAATCTCTGAAAATCTCTTAAAATAATTAATAGAATATAAATAATTTTGGGGGAAAATTTCTTACTACCGAGAAAAATAATATGACTTACAAAAATTGTAGGTGGATTTTTGTTTAGAGTACTAATGACATTGACTCAAATTCGTCGTAAACAGATTGCGGTAGTGTACGAGGAGCATAGGGGTATCCTGATTCACATCACAATTCATAAGAAAGACAAAATCAGCATCTCACGTTTAATATTATATATTTATAAGGTAAAATATTCGTGAAAACAGAAAATATATCAAATATATAAACGCGTTCACTGTGACAATAATAAAGGGGAGGATTTATCCTTATATGAATTAAATTTAAAATAATGACTGATGAGGACAAAAAATAGCGCAATAAGAGAAAAATTCTAACCAATTAATCATCACACTATACGAAAACGCAAAAAGAAATATGAATTTAGAATGAAATTATTTGAATAATATTTTAAGGATCCCATATTATAATTTTACAAAAATCATTCACCTGGCAATTAATTAATCTTGGTTTTAAACACGTATGCATCGCAACTACTCAAAGTTGAACACATTAATAAGTAACTGCATTCTACGGCTCATCTAGAGCCACGTACTAAGAGTTCAGATTCAGCACCATTAGAATACAAAGTAAAATGTTTCTAAGGATTTATTTTGTCTTGCCGGAGAAATATATGATAAAACCATAGCTTACTTCATGAGCTATTGAATAATGCAGTGAACACGCGCGTCGTGAAAGCTTGACGCATGCTTAAAGAAACGGATAAATGGTGATAAAAGTAAAACTTGCATTATTATTATATAGGGACTCGTGAAGGAATTGTGTGTTTCGATATTTGATGTCGCGATCAATTTATACCAACATAAAAATAAATTTCTTTAAAATTAAAGATGTCAGATCGGGAGCGACTACAGAAATTTGGATTCAGTCCCTTTAAGGTGTGCGATTTGTCGTTTATGTGTGTGGTTCAATGGCATTAACGTACATTCACGCACTAGTACGAGGTACTTCCCAACATGCGTGAAAATTTATTAAAACCGTTCATTACCACTGACAAGTTCTCAGCAAATCTCGAACCAATAATTCCCTATCAAATTGTAGATCCATCATCAATTCTGCGTCAAGACTTCCTTCACTAATTTATTTTTGGAAATTTATTTTTAAGGAAGAGGAAACTCTTAGTCAAGACTGGGTGAATAGCATTCAAATATTTCAGGTACTTAATCCGTTCCTATGCTATTAAAGGGGAGTTGCCACCATGTAGATTACCCTCATGTAGCCTGTTACATAGAAAAAAAAACTCTCGCACGTTAACCTTCCCAGAGAGCTCTGGAAGAGGCGAACCCTTTCGGGATACCTTCCTCTACCCTTCCGCATCCCCCCTTTCAAATCCCTTCCTATGCTATTAAAGGGGAGTTGCCCAAAGTGGATTACCC
Organism: Zhengitettix transpicula; assembly: GCA_037074705.1. Classification (NCBI taxonomy): domain Eukaryota; kingdom Metazoa; phylum Arthropoda; class Insecta; order Orthoptera; family Tetrigidae; genus Zhengitettix; species Zhengitettix transpicula. The sequence goes on from CM073592.1 coordinate 85,167,705, forward strand.
TCATGTAGCCTGTTGCCCTAAAAAAAAAAAAAGGGATGCCTTCAAAGGAAGCCTGCGAGAGGATTTCTCGCAGGTGAACCTTCCCAGAGAGCTCTGGCGGGGGCTACTTTTGGGGATGCTCTCACAGCTCTCTGGTTTTTTTGAACTAAGGTTCCCACATGCCGAGGCACCTCGGTCTGTTTTGAGAGGTGTATGTTCCGGGGTCGCAGACCTTGGGCATACGGCAAGAGTTGTCCGCTATTCCTATTGGAATAGTCGGCCAGCTGCCTCCTAAACAGGCCAAGGCATGGCGAGGGGTAAGCTGCGTCCCCACAGCAAACTCCTCTCCCGCCATCGGAAGGGCGTGGGACAAGTACCCAATGCCCGACCTACCCGATGCAGGTTTTTCTAAGGTTTTCCCTGCATTCCTTTAGGCGAATGCCGGGTAGGATCCTTAAAATATAGCCCGGGGGCCCTAGTTAACCCTTGGCTAACTTCCTCTACCCTTCCGCATTCCCCCTTTCAAATCCCTTCCTAACTATTAAAGGGGAGTTGCCCTAAGTGGATTACCCTCATGTAGCCTATTGCCCTAAAAAAAAAAAAAAGGATGCCTTCACATCTCTCTGGTTTTTTCCCACATGCCGAAGCACCTCGGCCTGTTTTGAGAGGTGTATGTTTCGGGGTCGCAGACCTTGGGCATACGTGAAGAGTTGTCCGCTATTCCTATTGGAATAGTCGGCCAGCTGCCTCCTAAACTGGTCAAGGCACGGTGAGGCGAAAGCTGCGACCCCACAGCTAACCCCTCTCCCGCCATCGGAAGGGCGTGGGACAAGTACCCAATGCCCGGCCTACCTGATGCAGGTTTTCCTAGGGTTTTCCCTGCATCACGTTTAGGCGAATTGCCGGGTAGGATCCTTAAACCACAGCCCGGGGGTCCTAGTTATCCCTTGGCTACCTTCCTCTACCCTTCCGCTTCCCCTCTTTCAAATCCCTTCCTATGCTATTAAAGGGGAGTTTCCACCATGTGGATTACCCTGTGGAGTAGCCTGGTACCCTAAAAAATTAGTAGATGGACAAATAGTCCTGGAAAATTTTACTGATTAATGTGTAGTGGAAATTCTTTTAACGCCCTTGTACAGCCTGTGCGATTGAGCGTCTGTTTTCCTCGACCAGCCTATGCAGGAACATTCTTTCTGGCTTGATAGACTGCACACTGCTCACACACGCAATAAAGCATTTCAGTTAAATGTTGGTTATTTATGCCTACCTTCAGAAATACGTCTCAAATGTGTAATACGTTTGGTAAACGCATCAAATTTGAAGTATCATCTCGTACTTTGAGTCCATGAAGTACGTGGCTAAGTATGAATTTGTGTGCCCAGGTTCCGGGGGCGCAGCATGCGATGAAACTGAAGGAGCGCATCTTGGTGGGCGTGAGCGCGGCCACGGTGCTGCTGACGCTGCTACTGGTGCTGGATCTTCAGCTGGACCTGGGCGTGTCGGGACGCCACCTGCTGCCCAGCCACGGTCGTGTGCGTCTGGCGCCGCCGTCCGTGTTCCGGCGCCGGTTCCTGGAGAGGTCGCAAGGGAACCCAGCCGGGAACTCGTCCGCGTCGTCGGAGGCAACGCGCACCGAGGGCCAGCACGACGGTTTCGAAGACCTCGTCGACTACGTCGCCACCAACTTCGACCCCGTTCCCGCAGCGCAGCCGAGAATAGGCTTCCCGCGGAAGAATCCTAAAATGGCCGATCTTTTGCCGTTCCCTCCCGACAGGTAAGGCTTGTGTAATACCATTTTATATTCATTAAACTTTGAAATTAAGTTTATCCGAGCGAAAATCGTTGCCATCAACTCGGTGCTTCAGAGAATCTATTTAAGTTTTGTATTGCTCCTTCAAAAATAACGCGAAGTCTGGTGGTGTGGCGGTGGCGTATGAACAATTTTCCTTCAAATATTTCTAAACATATAAATAAATAAAATTCTCAATACTGGTGGCCCCTGCACATCAACTCAGAGGGACCAGACAGCCGGAAAATATTTCGGGATGTGTTGGAACCTTAAATTTACCTCTTTGTCGAAACTCTCTTCCATTATAAGCCGCAGACATTGAGACAATGTTCGGAATTCATGGCCACGTTTTTATCCTATAAAAAAACCTGATCTATCACTCCGAATTGTGATACAGCACACACTTCACCGTTGATTTAAGTACGTGTAGCGGTCTTTTACACATGACATAATGTTGTATTCAGACAAGTATCGGAAATGTAGCTAATTCACGGCTTAACGGAGATGAAAATGAGCCGCGTCGCTACTGAGGAAGGGGTAATACAAGAATTTTCTCACACGGAGTACTTCTTCACTCAATTCCTCATCTAATATCTTTTTGTATGGTTAAAAATTACATATCCAAATGACTGCAGTCTGAAATTCACTAACCAACAATATTATTTCTAGCAAAACATCTTGGTGCTGCTCTCACCAGCTACATTTTATTTAATCATTAAAATGATGTCAGATAAATATTAATTTCTATATTTTGTCTTTTTATTCGAGAAAATAAATATTTTTACCTCTACGATGTATTTTAGTCTTTCGTATCCATTGTGATGAAACTGATCCAGAGCTGGGACTAACTGATGATTCTCGAGTCTTTTTCCTTTTTGACCAATTTTCATTAACACATACTTTCTGTATTTTAATTACGATGTGAATATTACAATATTAATTCAACATTTTATTTTCGGATCTTATTTTTATCTAATAAAAAAATTGGAATATGTATGGTTGTGTTTTATTTTGCTGTTTGCTAGACCATGTCGAGTGTTAGTTAGGACCTTTATCAAGTCGATAAAGGCTTCTAAAGTCAATAAAAAGTGGCGACATTATATGTTTAACTGAATCATTTGGGTACGTAAATTACCGCATTCAAATAATTCGTAATCATTTATTGCCAAAATAAGCGACTTTTATTCCCCATACAGAAACGTAAAGTGTCGTTACCGTTATCACAGCATTTGTGTTACAGCAGGTAAGCACGTCGTGTAATACTCTACGTCCCAAAGGTTCGTTATAAAATTTAGATGCATTAAAAGTAGCCTTGACTTGAACTTTATTAAACTTTTACTACCGAAACTACTGCGTCAAAAAAAACTACATACAACCTGTGGTTGAGACAATGAAATTGTCAGATTCGGGAGGCCAGCTGAGAATCACAATTTTTTAGTTAACTCCTATTGTAGTTCCCTGAAACTTTCTCTCTTTTTACACACACACACACAAATATATATATATATATATATATATATATATATATATATATAATTTAATATAAATAAACAATTTAAATCGCCACATTGAGGCGTCAATTTGTAGTGATTTACTTTTTAAACAATTTAATAAAAACCAATTTGTAGTATTTAATTAAATACAAAGGAAATTAGCTGCACGTTAGAGTGCCAATTTTTAGTGATTCTAATTTTATAATTACAGTGAAAAATCGGGCGTCCAATAAAATAATTACCAAAACAATTAAAATTTTACTAAGAAAAACCATACGTTGACGACGTCAATTTTGTAGTAAAACAATTAAAATGATCGGATGTTTTAATTGAAAAAATCAAGGTTTAAAATATCAAACAAATTAATTTATTAAAGCAAATTATTTAAATCACATTACATATTAATACTTTATAATAATACCACGGCTATTTCTCAGGGCCGATCACCGGGCCTTCAACAAAGAATACTTATTAAACAATCAAATTCACAAAGCTATCAAGGCATTAATTAAAACAATTAATACAACATTACAATACAAAATATGAGATATGAAATTTAAAATTTGAACTCGGAAATCGTAAATCTGACGATAATATCATTTACTTGCGGGTTTACAAATAGTAAGTTGTGCAGTTTTACCTTAATTTTTTTCTTGTGCCAAGGACATGGGCTCGTATTCACACACAATTATTAAAACTTTATAGACAGGCCATTATACACTGAATTTAATTGGCAACACATACTGCTTGCCAAATTGACTCACTATACTTGCTTCGCTGTTCCTTCTATCAAAATCCGACTACCACACTCAAAAGTTTGTTATCTGCTGGATGCAATAACCTGGGGCTCCCAATAATTGAAGGAACTATTCTGCCTCAGGGAAAATAATAGTCGGCGTTGTATCATTTCAATTAGTCGCTCATTGACTCGAAAACCGTAGATAGTCCTGGATATTGTAGCTGTTAGACTATATACAGCCACACACTTTCTGAATTTATATCCTTTCTCTACCGTCTCCTACTATACACTCTGGAGCACTGCTTCCCAAGAAACTGGCGCTCTGCTTCTCGTAAAATGACTTTTCGATAATATCACCAAGCATGCATTATTGCCACATATTCTTGTATACTACTCGTGTGTTTTTACGCCGCCAACAATACGAGTCCAAATTTTGTTCATTAATCAATTATTTCCTTTTAATTACCACAATATATATAGTTACTTAACGAGTAAAATTTTATAGACACGTGAAATATAGTGTTTTTTATGACAAGCAAGATCTTGCCATTTAAAAACGTTTTTGTCTTCTTGATGACAGTAATTATTTTCGTACTGTCATGTTACGCCCAGTTTCTAATGTCCAAGAGGAGTCAAAAAGTTACAAACCTCTACGTCACTATGACCTGTCGTGATAAAAGGGTATAGTATAAGCAAACTACAGAATTTCAACAGGGCCGATCAATTGGCCCATGTGGTGGATTTTCGTATCATCATATAGCTGATCGCGTGCGCCAACATTGATGCGGTGGTCCAACAACAATCGCACACCTTGAAAATCCGTCAGTGAGTAACGAACTGTGACTGGCGCCATGATATGACGTATCTCGTCTGCACAGCAGTGACGGATCGTTAATCTTCACCAGAGTACATCAGTGGAGATTTGTAACAGGTGTGGAAATCTGTATCCAGTAATTAATAAACATAGTATTTCAACGTTGGAACACTTCTAAAATATCGGGCAATTTCACTTTTTTGAAAACAATGTCAAAATTGTAGTTTCCAAAAGAAAACATTACAAAATCTACACTTAAAATTCATCGCTTACAAATAAAACAGTTTGTTGAATTTTGAGCAGCTGGATATGCGGTTGGTGTTTGAGACCTAATTTTGATATTTTCTATTTTAATCTTATTTACATTCCTTCGTTGTTTCTAATTTCTTACTGTCCTATTCTTTGAACAGTTAATTTAATAATTTCTCTCTTTCAAATTATTGACTTCTTTCTACATCAGTTATTATTTCTTGGCGCTTCATTTCTCATTCTCCTGAGAGCGAAGTCGATGATTATCAATTCGAAAATTTTGCAGAAATAAATTATTTTTACTTAAAAGAACAAACAGTGAATTTAATAAACAGTATAAATAGTACTATCGCAATTCTGGGTGTACCGAAACTAAAATTGCGTGAATTACGTACAAGCATGGAGACATTACGTAATGAAAAATACAAAAAATAAGGCACGTATATTAGAAATGTTTGTATTTATACTTACTTCGAATATAGTAATGATAAATTGTATAGCTACTGCAACATTTAAATAATATTGTATTTACCTATGAATGAGTTACTGAAATAAAATTCTATTCTATTATATACTGTTTCTGCGCAATTACCTAGTGTTTTAGAATATTTTAATTGATATATCATATTAATGACTGACTTAATGTGACTTATGATTTTTAGTATATACCGTCAGTTACTTTCTATGCATTACATTGAATGATGTATAAATTGGATTCGAGCTCGATATTTAGTACACTTTTGTGGAATAGGTGTATTCTTACATGACTCGTTTGACCTTTATAATATGATTAGTAGTATCTTAAGATTTTTATATACCAAATTTTACATTTCAATTTTGAATAAAGGCTTCTTACCGAGTAAATAATTGTATTCGCGACGTTTCGTTGACGTTCACTGCCATCGTCATCGAAACGTCGGGAATACAATTATTTACTCGCTTAGATGCCCGAGAATACTTTATTAATTCTCTGCACTGACAAAGACTACATTCTTCATTTCAATGCTGTTACATCAACTAATTCCCGTCGTTAAACTAATTGACAATCTAGCCACCATTTTAAAACACGCTTTATTAAAATGAAATCTGATTTTCTTGGCAATAATGAACCAATGAACAAGTATAAATTTCTATGGTTCAACGCTCGTGAGTTGTGTTCATGAGTCCAAGGGCCTGTTCTTTTTCGTTGTGAGGCAGTGTTTAGTTTCTAGGATGTTCATTATGTGGCAGCATCGGCAAACGAACCTTTGAATGCGCTATTATGATTGAGCGCTTGACCATTGCGCGACTGGGAAGATTCCCACGGTTAGCACCATCTATGCTTCTTCAAAACTAACCATTTCTTAGTTTAAATTAAATTATTTTTATAAATCGGCATAGACTTTTCAAGTAAATTTTAGTTTTACTTGGAGTAGACGACACATTTTTGAATTACGCTTCATAGCTACATAGCTTATTAGGTTTGATATAACAGCGAGCATAATATTAACTCACATTTCACAGACCAAAGTTTAATACGATTCATTCTTTCATATCTGTTAGATTTGTTGGACTTTACTTTTTTCATGTTGACAAGCGATTTTCATATATATAATTTGTTTCTTTCACGCTCCGATGGTCAGATGATGTTTCGGAGATCTTTACAGCGGGATTTCTTATCAGTTACTTAAAATTGTGATCTTCTTCATCCGTAAAAATTGTATCATATCCGGGATAATTAATTTTTTGGTATACTTTCTAAAAACAAAACTGAGTAGCCGGAGAACCACAATTTGTGCGTATGTAAATCGAACACTTATGTGACACAGCGATACAAGATGATTTATCCCATCCCTGAAAAAGATTGTTGGCTACCTACCAAACCAGATATTAAAATAAGTCACTCCCGTCTTGTACCGATGCAAATGCAGTCCACGAATGTATTTATTCAATCCTCCAAAAATATGTAAATCGTACGCGGAGAAATCTGGAGGGTCTTGAAGTATTTCCCAACCAAATCTCTTAATCGTGTTCCTCACGTACCAGGGCTGGTATTATCATGCAGAAGGATGACACCATTCGACATTTCAGGGTTTTGTCTTAATGTCGCCTCTCGTTTGCTGTAAATATTCTTACAAGAATGTGAATTGATTGTAGTCACATGGTCGAGAAATTCTTGACACGGGGAGCCCTTCAATTAAGGAAAGATGTTAACACGAGTACTGGAACTTGTGTGCATTGCTCTTCACTTTTTCGGTGGAGAATTATCCATGTGTTTTCGTTTCTGGCTCTTCCGTTTGTTCTCTTGTTCGAGATGGTGACAACGCGATTCGCTCCTACTGATGATACGGTGCCGAAGTACGTGTTATTCATCGTCGTATCGTTTCAATTGAATCAGTGTTGCAGACATTCTGATTGATCCACTGCACACAGATTATTCGTTTATGTAGGTCAAAAAGCCGTGAACAGAGCCAATAATTAATGATAAAACGAAGATTGTCTTCAATGACATGCTTGTTTCCACGTACATAACTATCAGACTCTGCAATAAGAACGTCGTCTTGCAGTGACACATGCTTTGCGGAATATTTTTTGCCATTCCAGTGCATGTGAACATGCCGTGCTGTGTTCGCCACAAAAACCAGCCAAGCGACGTTGGATTAGTCCTAATCCTTCAGCCGTCAACAATTCCACTACACCTCGCTGTTGTTCCTCACTCGTCTCCATCACTGAAATTGTATGAACCTAACCTTGGAACCAGAACAATACACAATGTATTTTTATATATATTGTCAGTTCAACAAGAAAATTACAGTGTTATCAGCTTCCGCGCCGTCAGAGTTACGCACCGTGAACCGTTTTAATTCGACTCATAAGCTGCCATCAAGCTGGAAAATCATATATTTCGTGAAGTGCTGCTGAGCAGAATGTTTTCATTCAAGTGCAAGCCCAGGAGCTTTACGGTTCAAACTGAGCAACAAACAAATAACAGTTAACATATTCCACGCATCCCATCATACAAACCAAAAGATTAACTTTTCCACAAATGCAATATTATCGTGAATTCCTCATGTTCATACGCTTCATGAAATATGACGCTAATTTCAGTTGAGAGTTGGAATTTGCAATGAGATCTCTCGGCATTATTTCATTATTAATTTTCAGCTGCGTTTTACACATTAAGGAATAAAAGAGCGCAGTGACCCGTAACCAGTATTCAGTTAACAGGTATTTCATGAGCCAGTGGTACCGTTGTGGTGTAGAGTCGTTTCATGAAGCTCATTCGTGATTATATTTATTGATCTATTGGTGAACGATATACAGATGGTAGCGTTGTTTGAGTGTATGTTACACTTCAGTAATGCACAAGAAGATAACAGTATAGGTATATGAAAAAAAATATTTCATGCTGCATAAGTCGGAAATTTATACTCAACTTTACTAATTTAATTCGATTAATCCATATATTTTAGCCAAATGTTTGGGTACGAAGATGTATATAAATGAAAGTGGTTATATTGGACTTATATGTGACGAGCTCGATGTTCTGACCAATATGAATGGCATAGGAGCCGTCAATGTTCTCTCATATAATGATCACGTGTCGCTAATGGTTTTCTCTTTTACAAACATACTTAAAACATAGTCTGGCTTAAAATCTTATGGTTTACGCTTTATACGTTGTTACGAGGCTTGGAACTTCTTACCAAACTTGAATAATGTGACGACAGTCTCGTAAAAATTCCTGAAAATTAATTGCATAAATATTGTAATGGAATAGAAATATAACTCATCGGTGATGAGTGAAGTGTACGCAGATCTTTTTTTCATTCCACTAAAATGTTAACAGGGTACAACTCACCCCGTCATAGCATATGACAAGTTACACTTCGATCTCCGTCCATATACATGAAGAAATGACGAATATAAGTACAGAGTACTGCTGCAATAACCGAAAACCTTAAAATATCGATTGTTAACTAGATGGTGTCATTAATGTGAAATTATACTTCATGATTCACAGCTAGTGAGGAATTTTGATATTGACCTGTATGGATATTGGTATTTCTAATATGCACGGAATAGAACAAAAAACACAATCATTTTGTTAAAAGTTTATAAAAGATAGTTTCGTAAAAAGATAAAGACTGTCATAAATAAACATTTAAAAATATTCAAAACTATATATTAAGGGCTTTATGGAAATAACGGTAAATATTTTTAAAATTCTTTTAATTTTAAAAAATATAGTAAACGAAAGATAACTTAAACATTCTACGTGGTTATTTTGTCATTAGCCTAAAATACAAAAGTGTAATAAATTAAAATTTATGTCATGTAACAAAATTTTTGTTTATTCAAAACATTAAGCTTCAAGAATTTACAATATTCATTGCTGTGAATTTTTGATCTAGTGAGATTAAACGAAAATAATGGTGTTATACAATTTCAGTCATACTGTATCTCAATGTTTCGTAATAAATGTCAAGTTGTAACTTTTGATTGTCCATGTGCAGGAACTTTTATTAAAATTGCTAGCTATACGTATTCGTTCGTGACGGACTCCAGGAATAAGTACCAATTACAATAGTGTTATTAATCCAAAGACAATTCAGTTATCCGTAACCAATAATTCAAATTTGTTTTACCGTTCTTCTCAACCTCTCACTCTTGACTTCAAATAAAATTGATAAATACGAATATGATAATTCATTGAAATATGTCCAGCCGTTTTTCAGTTTATTCCTTCAAACAAGACGACAAACAATAAAATTAGCGTTTATTTAATATATAATATTGCGTTAATATGGACGCTAGGAATTGTAACGTTCTATTATTATCATGATCATCATCTAAGTGTGGTTATAACCTTCATACAACAAATTAGTCATGTGCGACATGCAATATTTATTTATTTGTGAGTAGAACCGATTTAAAATTACGTGTTTTTATAGATTATTTAAAAATATATAAATAGTAGTGAATATACATGCTGTTACATAAAGAAAGTACAATTTACATAATTGATAACTATTCGGCTTTTAACCCGATATGATTTAAGAACTTACTGCTAAAACGAGGATAATAATAATAACGCACAGCAATCTGATAAAAAAAATCTTTCATACAACCAAACAGTGTCGTATTGATTTCACCACCCATTTTGTCTGTTTTTGGCTATTTTATCTTATTATTAATTTTCAAAACAGATGTATTATGTTTTTCATTTTAAATCGAGGAAACTTTCGAGAATTACGTGATTCCTCGTACGCGCGAGAGTTTTTAAATGATAGGCTTCGACGACGATGGATCGGCCATACTGGTCAAAATGATTCAGTCTTACATAACTGGCCTCGAAGGTTATCGGACCTTACTGCATGTTATTTTTTGTGACGATTTTTGCACCTCCACTTCCAGAAACAATGATCCAACTTTGGAACCGCATAACAACAGCCACGGATGCAGTAACTCACTACAATGTGGAACTTATTTGCATATCACATAGATATTTGCTGTCCATCTCAAGGGGCTAATATTGAGCACCTTAGAGTTATGTAAATGAATTATGTATTTTCCTTTATTAGAAAATCAACATTAATTTTATATATTTATTATTTTGAAAATATAAACATTACAATTCGGATTATTCTTTTTGAAACACTCTGTACAACCATTTCCGTATTGCATACTTTATGCCGTATGGCACTTTAACAAGTGTTTTCAGACACCAGTTGGTGTTGCACGTATTATTTACGTAAATAGCTAAGATGTTGTTTCTCTAAAAAAATTTAATTCTATTGTTCATCAAGCAAAATATTTTGATGTCTGAAGTCAAATTAGATCAGTTTGTGTTTTCGCTATTGAGGTACCACATATTGATCGTAAAAAGGTCTATCAAGTTTCAGAAATAATCAGTCATTCGCCAAATTCGTATGTTCTTAGATTGAGTGCAATATCTAGGATCCCTTAGAATTAATTTTTAGAAGAAAAAATGAATGTGTTCTTTCGGCCTACGTTACTAATTGGAAAATTGTCGAAATAATTAATCCTTTTGAGAAACCGAAATATTCGATAGCAGAACATGTAAAGTTTTCACAATTTTGGAAGCATTTGTAGGCGCCACGACCGACGTTGACATTATCATAATGAAAATCGATATGTGGCGGGAGTATGTTGGAGTGAAGCGAGATGGCCCACGTGTGCCCGTGCCCGTGCTGCCTCGGCCGTGGAGTAGCCGCTTACGACTTAAGAGCTGCCTGCAGCTTTATTGGCCCATTTCCTGTTGAAAAGAAGAGCATATCCCAGGCTTCTCGTCTCAGAGACCCAGGTGGACACACACGACTAACTCCACAGTTATTCTTGCCCTGAGGCCAAACACAGAAGGCGTTTCCCTGCGAACATTTTCTCCAACAAATACAATCTCCATTCAAGTAGTGTGTACGAAACATGAGGAATTGTGTGCTTTTATTTAATAGTGAATTCACATTCAGATCGGATTAGCGCTTCCATAGCGGATTGTTACGACAAAAATTACCGCAGAAATATATCAAACATATATATATATATATATTGTGGTAATTAAAAGGAAATAATTAATTAATAAACAGAAATTTGGATCCGCATTGTTAGCGGCATAAACACACACAGGTTGTACACAAGAATGTGGCAAGAATGCCATGTTTGTGGGTAATTGTAGGCTGTTTGGTCCGTTAATTGCGCATAGCAGAGTCTGTGAGGAGACAAGCTCCAAGAAAGTCTTCTTGGAAATTTAGCAGTGGTCAGACGAAAAGTGTAATGTTCAGAAAGTACAACAGCGAAAACAGTCAGAACATTTTCCAAGTTGCAGTCTGTGAAACAACCACGTAATAGCAGTCTGTGAAACAACCACGTAATACTCAAACACTAGATATTTAGAGCGCAGAGTCTAAATGGTTACATTCTCGATTTAGAACACATTGTATTCGATTTAGGGAGCCCATGCAACTGCATCCAGCAGTTAATAAACTTCTTAACGAGCGTATTTCCTAAAGGAACAGTGAACCATTTTGCAAACTAAAGGTGTTTATTAGAATCAGTGTTACAAATGGCCTGTCTATAAAGTGCGATAAGTGTGTGTGTACGAGCGAGCCCAATTTCCTTGAGTACCAGCAACAGGATGTTAAAATTTCATAGATTTATTATTTGTAAACTCAAAAGTAAAGGTATTATCGTCAAATTTCGAATTTCGTTCAGTATTTAAAGTTCATATTTTAGGTTTTTGCATTGTAATAAATCTGCTAATGAATTAGGTCCATGATAGCTTCATAAATTTTCATTGTTAACCAGTAAGTTCTTTATTACAGGCCCAGTAAACGACCCTGAGATGCAATAATTTTATTGTAAAAGATTAATTAATAATGTAAATTGAAAGTTAATTTCTTAATAACCGTTGTAAATTCATTTCATAACTTTTGTAAATTTAATTGTTTGTGCGTTAATAAATTAAATTGTTTGTCCATTTTAAAATCTTGATTATTATTAAATCATCCTATCATTTTAATTTTAAATCACTACAAATTGTGCTCTAACGTGAGGCTTATTTTCCTTTGATTTATGAAATTACTATAAATTGGCGTCTTCAGCGTGTGGCTTTCTTTATAAATTCGAATTGTTTAATTGACATTTTGCATTTTAATGGATAATTAATAATTAATACAATATATATATATATATATTGTGGTAATTTAAGGTGATTAGAGAATTATAGTAAAAGAAGAGGCAGGTTAACAGGCAACGAAATTTTGTTTGGAAAAGGGCTATGATCTAGAGTTATAAGAGAGACAGAGGGAGATGATTAAATGTAGTTAATGTGATTTAATGTAATTTAAAGTGATGGAGAAATAAGAAATTTAAACGATTGAGAGATTAAATGGATTCTCATGTTCTAACAAATAATAAATATAATATAAAATAATAAATATAAACAATCAATTTTATTTTTGATAATGTTTTGTAAAAATTTATCCGACACCCAGCTTTCTGAGATCAAAGGGAGGGGGGGGGGGAAGTAAAGAAGAGTTTCGGTTTTCTTGTCTACTTAACATGAGACTAAAATAAAAATGACGTGATGTAGCGCTTATATAGACTACGTGGATGAACACGAGAATACCTGTTGCTATTAACTCGTTTAAGTTGGGATTCCAAGGTGAAGAAATTTTTAATAGTTTCATTTATTACTAATTTTTTTAAAAATATTCATTTATGAATACGATCACTATACGTATGACATATTATAACTACATTTAAAGTGTGTATTGAATATATTTGTCTCCAACGAGTATAAAAAATAAAAGGACGATTAAAAAAAAAGAGATACTTCCGGGAGACATTGTCGGAAGGAGATGGATACCTAGCCTGGATGTATCCAATTTCTGGAATACAACAGTTAAATTAGTACGTAAGTTAACAATTTTTTCACGATTGGTGAGCAGGTGCGTTAAGACATTAAATTTAGTGGAGGAGATACGGAAGTTTGTGGAAAGCTAGAAACGGCTCGTTTGAATCAAAAGTATATTTATATATAATGTGCAAGGTGCACTCAGCATACAGCATAGAACGATAATATAAAAATGAATTCTAAAGAGAGAGGAATGGCTTTTTGAGGGAGGTGTCGGAAACTCTTTCCGCCGTCATTCAGGGTATGAATGTACGTCCAGTTGCGACTTTCACCAGCTTTCAACGTAACCAGATTTCAAATTCAATTTGGTATGCGAATTTTTAAAATATTATATGAGTTAACCAGCTTTTAAAAAAATGCCACGGAATGTGCCAATTGGATGACCGTTAAGTGTAAATAATCTTATATTAAACAATAAAAAATGTTTTATAATGAATAAAATTTAATAATTTGACGAAAATGTAAACAAATAATAGATAAAAGAAAGAGTGAATTATTTATTACCAGAGGTTTTATTATCTAATGTATATAGTTGAAAAAGTTTTGTGGGCATAATTAATAAAAAGTTTTTAATTTGTTTCTTTGATAAAATAAATGTATTAATTTTGCGTTAATTTTTAAATGTATTCACTATTTATTTCCCTACTAATTGCACTATTTGTTAATTTTCTATTAATTTTACATATTGTCTATCTCAATAATTATAAATCAGATATAAATTTTAAACATCACATTCTTCATAACTACAGATCGAGTCTTAAAAATAAATATTGGAGTAAAAAAATAATTAAAATGTAATTAAACCTTACGCAAATTATGTTTTTGCTGTATAAAAATATGTTTATTCCCGTGAAATCTTCCGTGCTTAATCTCCCGGAGGTTTTGCTTCTCACAGGCATAATAATAATAATACAATGAGAAAGGGTAAAATTTTAATCTGTCATAATTCTGTCACTAAAAACAACATGGATTAGAGTGCCATCTGCTGCCAGAGAGTGTTTCTGTATGATGATCAATGGAAAAGCAGCGGCTCAGGCTCCACATCTCATAAATTTTAAATAATAATTTGGAAAGGCAACAATAATGTGACGTCACATAATAAATTGACAAATGCTCCAAAATCATAAATCTATGTTTTAAATGAAGACATAATGTACGGCGTGACAAACCGAAACAAAAATAATAGTTTAAATATACAGAGTACTTTATTTAAGGACCATACGTGATTAAAAGATCTGGGATTCTTATTTCTGAGAAATATGGAAGGAGAGTGTTATTTGATGTTCTGTAAAGCAATAGAATTGTAACGTTGTTTTGGGAGTTCATTATGTGTAGAAACATAAGATAGACGTGTGATTTAGTTCTACCAGAAAGGAACATATTGCTATTTATTAGTTTTATCTACTTCTTTTCCCCTTCTTTCCTTGGTTACATTTGATCTTTGATTTCAATTATTTTTTTTGCAACCGCCTCATACTTTTGAAATTTAATTTGCTCCACGTGCCGGTGCCGTTTCTCTTAATTTTATTGACTAACTCACACTGATATCGTATCACGCGACATTTTAAAATCTGAATCGCTGACGCAGTGTGCAAGTACGAGATTGCTGCATAAAGGGAAAGAGGTCAGGGAGTGAAGATCAGAATAAAACAGTCGATGTGGCAGCTTGAAATTTCCACTGACCACGTTTCAGTTCCACGAACGAACATCAACGTAGCTCCTTGTATAAGTCTGGAATGTTCCACATCTCAATGTACGTCGAGTATTATGATTGTATAGGTGTTTGCGAGTTGCCAAATTCATTTTACAATCTATTCTGAACAATTGAATCTATATAAGTAGAGTAATTTTTTTCTCTGTGCATTGCTTAACTCGAGTGGTTTTTAGTAAATATTTACGTTTAATTCATATGGGAATCCACTATCAATATCATCTGAATGCCTGTGTACACGGTGAATTTGTTCGCTTTTCACAAGAAAACAATTGGACCGATGATTTTTTTCCTCTTATCCTACTCAGAAGGTTCTAAGCGATATCATACTATCGTCCACCATGTTGATAATACATCACGAACCCTCAGACTCCGTCGGGATCGTCCGTTTTAGAGAGAAAAGGTTTTTCTCGGATGCGGTAAATAACTTTGAGGCCAATAGTGAAAAATTTGAAACTTAAATATCCGTCTGAAAAGTTCACTTTTCTTTTTCAGTTCCAGAATTACCAGAGCTAACAAAGAACATATAAAATATTTGGGAGGAAAACCACATTTCTCTCCGAAGTCTCCCTTTAGCTCAATACACTTTTCCCAGCGTTGATCCATAGCTTCCATTCAAGTGAGAACCAACGAGGCATCAACCGCAGATAAACATTCTTCAATGCTAGAAAATCTTCCATCACCGAGTCCTTTTTACAAGTTTTGAAAGAGAAAATCCAATGGATCTAAATATGGCAAATACGGTGCGTGAAGAAGAAATTCCAACCTTATTGATTTGGGCCATCGCGATAATGGTTGTGTGAACTGGTGCATTGTAGTTTTCACTTGATTTCACCACTCAAACATTGAAATAAGTTCGCATAATACTTGCCTACAAGCTGACACCGCGTTATGTACAACAAATGGTAGTGCCTTTGCATTCTTTGGATCCAATTCTCCTGTTTCAGTCCATTGTTTCGAAGCACACTATTGAAATATCCTCCCGACGCTGTTTTTGTTCCATTGGAATCTTCTTGCGCATGCCAAATTTTTCATTTAATATGCGATGTACAACTCTTTTTGAAATTCCTACCTTGTCTATTTGGCTGTAAACTTTCATTCGACGGTCATCAATTCCCATTTTGTGGAATTTTCGTCACCATTTCCGGCTTGGACACTTCAATTGGTCGACTACTGCGAAATTCGTCTTGGAAGCTCGTACGGCCTCGTTTAAACTCTGCCACCCAATATTTTATTGTGCTAAAAGAAGGAGCAGATTCCCCCAGAGTAGAATCTAGCTCGACTTTGATGTTGATTGAACTAAGACCTTTTAAATGAAAGTATTGTATTAAAGAACGGTGACGAGTTTTTATCCGTTACAAATTCACTGAGAGCGTTCACTATTGATGGTTGTCAACAAACACTAAACAATGTAAAGCGTTGAAACTTAAGCTTTATAAGGTTGATTTTTCAAACAAGCCGCCAATTATACGTCAGGATCTACCCTCGCACTGTAGGTAAACAATATCTCCGTTGGAAATCATAAGCTACACTATTATAGGAAGAGCAAACTTGTGACAAGTTGATTAAATTTGGAAAAACCTTGAAACTGGAAGAATTACTTGTGATCGTACACTATATTTTCATTCCTGTTGATATAATTAGCGATTCTCTGTATTAACCTATGTCTGTAGTTATTTTATCGAAGGTCTTCAAATCCTTATTCTTACATTTGAGTTCCGCAAGACATTGCTATGTTTAACCTTCGAGTTTCGTAGCAGTTCGTGAAGGTTGTGAGACGATTTCTCCTCACCAACCCCACACTTGCGAATCTAACACGACTGTTGTTCCCAAAGCTTTAATGGCTCAACTTCTATGCTGTGAAATGGTCGAGCAATTTACGCTTTCTATTCCAATCTAGCTCGTGTCGAAAGTGGCACTTTTACTCATTTGCCTAATAATACCCACGAGGTCAATGTTGTTTCTTTAATGTAATAATCACTTTTATTTACAAATTGATCGTATACAACATTAGAATTTGGATAATTTTCCTATTTATAGTTATATGAATACCACACCGCATAAATATGCACAATAATATAAAAAGATCACTAAATATTTAATTTGAAGACGAACTGTTATATCTGAATCGTGATCAAACGAAATAGCTTCTACATATATTTTAATTACAGGTAATAATCAGAAGGAATATAGTCCAATTATTATCTCAATATTTGAAGTTGGCGAATAACGTCGAAAACAAAGTTTCTTACAGTAAATACGCATTTTTTTTTAAAAAAAATAGTAGTTGCTGTATTTTAACTTGTTAACACGAGTTTGTATTAATGAGTACCTAACATTACCATAAATTTATACAATTTTAGATTCGAAGAAGGATATATTACACATCAACGATCTCTCACTCATAGATCTCTCAGAATAAATATGCATTTAAACTTATTTCAGTGCACCGAGAAATCACAGTTATGGATATATTGACTCATTAATTACGAAAGTAATTATTTTACACTTTTATGAATTACATCTTAGTATTCCTGTATAAAAAAATAATACTGTTACATTTTACAGAAGAAAAATAAACTAGTTTGTCATGTTTCTTGTTATTATGTATTTTATTAAATTTACATGGTATTTTATCATTTATCTTCAATTATAAGTGAAAAACAATCCTCATTTCCAATACAAAAACATGTCTGTTATGAAAATTTAGTTTAACCTAAGTTGTTACAAGAAGAATATAAAGACAGTTACCTTTTGCTCTGGCCTACTTAAGGGAAACAAGTTTTCCTTTGGTTCATTGTTTTTCGATTGCAGCATTTTAGTTTTGCTCCATATTCGAACAACTACATTCTACGTCTGATTACTAGGGCACAGAGAAAACTATATTTTATCTGTAAGTTACATTGGCTAACAATTTTTGTCCGCTTCAGATCTGAAGGAATTGCCCCCAGTAGAAATACTGGATTCTTATAGGAGGCGATGATTACCACCTTACTCTTCTTGGAAAAGAGCCACCACCTCATTAGCCCTTCATCTGGGACAAAAGAGGCAGTGACGTATTCCGAGCGATATCCGTAACAGAAAGCTCGTTCTTGGGTTCCTCCAGAAATGAATGTTATAAATTGGGACGGGCAAACTACGGGAAGTTTGGCGCAGAATTAATTACTTCTCCATTGATGCAAAGTGGGGTAAATTAGGCACGAACATGTTCGTCGCTTCTAGGCTGCCAGAAATTCCTAAGGATTTATCGAACAGTTACCAAACCTATCACACATTATTTATACTCGTACAAATCCGTTGGTTTTTAAATTAGTCATATAATTTCTATATTTTTTAATGTACCAATTAACAAGAATGAGAATAACTAATTATGAATTGTTGGCTTAAACGGGACTATTTCTTTTGTAGGGAAACTTACGTCTTAATTAAAATGTCCATGAATGAAACTGTGCACCAAAAAGCTTATCCGAAAAAGGTAAGAAATGATAAGTACAGGTTGTGCCGTTGTCTTTATATATTTTCGGTCTTATAAGTGTAATGATGTTTTTAATAATGACAGCGCAGCAGCTCCAAGAGGAGGTTCCCACCTGGCGACAATACTCGCCTCCATCTTCTCCCTTCTCTGACACGCCATGCTATTTATGGCGACTTTATACCATATTTGAGGTCAGAAACGAAAAGCAGCTGCCTTTTTGTCTGTCCGGCAGGAATATTGTAATAAAAGCATTGTTTTAGATAGAACAGCAGACGGTTCTTAAATACACCTGACCTTATCGATTCTTGTTAATTTTGAGGCTGAAGACTTGTTTGCCCATATTCTATTGTTACAGTTTTCCTGGGTCTTGAAATTGTTCTACGCGTAGGAAATCGATTATTGTCACCAATTAAAAGATTATTTCTTTTGTAAAACATTGCGTAATTTATTATTGAGGATTTATATGTACAGATATTGATCGCAGGGAAGGAAGATGATATTTGAGAATATCTTGGCGAAGAAAAGAGAATAGAGAATTTATATTTAATTGAGTACTGTTTTGTTGGGAGATTGTGCCTATATTTGTAAAGTAAATGTTATACAGACGAGTAGAAGGGCCACAAGCAGTTTAAGCAGTTGAGTTGAGCGACCTTACAGAGTTTGTACCTAGCAGTTAATGGTCGTGATGGATGAAGCCTGGTGAGAAACAGCGGGCGCTTTTGTCTGAAGTTATGAAGTAATAGCCTGAGAGTTAAGCTCTGAGATCAATGAAGGAAGGCGGACTGGATTAATCATAGTATTTGCACAAATTATGTCACATAGTATATCCAATACCCCCGAAAAATACTAAATAATATTTTTAAAAAATGGTAATAGATTGGTGAATAATTATAATAGAAATTACTTTCAATATTATACGACAATGTACAACATAAGCCTTAAAATACTTTCGCAGTTCCCAAGTCTCAATTCTGTAAGCTTCGTCCTGCCACAGTTGATTTTAGGCACTATCAACTTTTTCTGTCACAAACTGCGAAAGAGCGTTCGGCGAAGCAATAACTTGAGAGCGCTGACGTGTTTCTACGCTTACGTAGCGTTTCGTCAGCTATCACCAAAGTCGTGCATTTTACGTATAGCATTATTCTGTTAAAAATTCTTCCTCTAGTGCTCCCTATAAATCTTAATGGAATATTGCTAGATTCACATATTTCAATATAAAGATTTTTCTGTTTTAAGTGGCTCTCTAATTTATTTTATTTCAAGCCAACCCTTCCAGTACATATGTACATATGTTACTTCACAATTTTTTTAAATCATTTTACTGTAGTAACTATTTATATGTTCCTGACTCCTACATGCCATAGATGCGTATTCTATTTTTTTTGTATTATGAAAGTACGTTCCATGAGTTAGTTATTAAACGATAATGGCAATTTAAATCTGCCGTAACAGATATTTAAATATTATTTTCATAAATGAAAAATATTACGAAATAAAGTGATTGAACTTATCGCTCTGAATACATTTATTAAATGATAAACATTTTATTAATTAGAAGTGTCTCGTTTCCCGTGAAGCATTAAAATATTATTGCATGCTGATAAAGGTTTACCGGTTTTCTGTAACTATCACAGAATAATATAATCACTGTTAGCCTCCTATTCCACGTCAATAAAGCTTTTGATGGTAAACGATTTTAAGGATGCTCAGCGAACAATGCAGGTGGATTGTGAAGGACAATATTTATTACCATCTTGCCTATTGCCAAGGCATGGCGAGGGGTAAGCTGCGTCCCCACAGCAAACTCCTCTCCCGTCATCGGAAGCGCGTGGGACAAGTACCAAATGCCCGACCTACCCGATGCTGGTTTTTCTAGGGTTTTCCCTGCATTTCTTTAGGCGAATGCCGGGTAGGATCCTTAAAGCATAGCCCGGGGACCCAAGTAACCCTTGGCTACATTCCCCTACCCTTCCGCATCCCCCCTTTCTAATCCCTTCCTATGCTATTAAAGGGAAGTTGCCAAATTTGGATTACCCTCATGTAGCCTGTTACCCTAAAAAAAACAAGGGAATTGCCCAACGTGGATTACCCTCATGTAGCCTGTTTCCCCCCCAAAAAAACAATTGCCTCCGGATACCTTGGAGGAGAGATACGAAGAGGCTACCTTTGGGGATGCCTTTTCCTCTCCATTTTTGAACTAAGGTTCCCACAAGCCGAGGCACCTCGGCCTGTTCTGAGAGGTGTATGTTCCGGGGTCACAGACCTTAGGCATACGGTAAGAGTTGTCCACTATTCCCATTGGAATAGTCGGCCAGCTGCCTCCTAAACTGGTCGAGGCACGGAGAAGGGAATGCTGCGTCCCCACAGCAAACTCCTCTCCCGCTATCGGAAGGGCGTGGGACAAGTACCCAATGCCCGACCTGCCCGATGCAGGTTTTTCTAGGGTTTGTCCTGTCTTACTTTTAGGCGAATGCCGGGTAGGATCCTTAAACTATAGTCCGGGGACCCTAGTTAACCGTTGGCTACCTTCCTCTACCTTTCCGCATACCCCCTTTCAAATCAAAGGAGAGTTGCAACCATGTGTATTACCCTCATGTAACCTGTTACCATAAAAAAAAAAAAAACAATTGCCTCCTGAACGAAAGGAAGCCTGCGAGGGGATTATCTCGCAGGTGTACCTTCCCAGAGAGCTCTAGAGAAGGTGTATGTTCCGGGAGTGGCAGACCTTGGGCATACGGTAAGAGATGTCCCATATTCCTATTGGAATAGTGGGCCAGCTGCCTCCTAAACCGATCAAGGCAGGGCGAGGGGAAAGCTGCGACCCCCCAGCTAACCCCTCTCCCGCCATCGGAAGGGCGTGGGACAAGTACCCAATGTACATAAACTATTAAAATAAACATTAAATTTATGAGAAATGTATTGTTTTAAAAATGAATTATTATTATTTTTAACTGAATAGCACTTTCTTTCAAATTTAAACAGATAATAAATTATCCCAATAACGTGATTTTAGTTTTTATAGCACAACTGAGGCAATTATAAATTCGTAATCTTTTACAATATGAATAATAGTACATGATTTTGGAATTCAATACAGACTTCAATTCTAAATTACGAAACTTCATGAATGACGGCGCAGAAATTAATTTTGAAACGAAAAATGTAAGCAAAAGAAGTGATAAATTGATCATTTTCTTACTTTCAGAGTTTACACTTGAGCAGTCTCTATTCTTGAATGACGTAATCCACATTTATCTTAGACAGGAAAACGAAGCCTCCCGAAGGAAGATGCGAGCTAATCACTGTTTTCGTTCGTTTTTACCTAGATTTAGTTCCTTGCGTGAGACAAATTAGCTCCCGAAATCTAAGGTTCTGAGAAGCTGCGAAAAGCTCTCGATCACGACGGCCGCTAATTGGCTGCTGGATTTACAGGACCTTTCTTATGGTTTACGGATAATTACCTACAACGTTGTAACTCGTCCGCCACGAGAATAACAAAATCGCTGGAGACAATGCGCTACAGTACAATTCATTTACGGTAAATTCTAGTCACGTTTAATTATCGTCCACAACAAAGTCAATGAATATTTGGATAATTTTTCAAATACATTCACACAATGTGATGTCATAAATATTTTTGACTGAATTAATTTTCGAAGAACTCATATCTTTAACAGTATTACTTGTTCAGAATGGCCCCACACACAAATCAGACTACTTCATCGGACTTTTGAGTGAGTTGAAAACCCTTTCATCGATCTGTGCAGATCAGTTATGAATATTTTTATTTGACGTGAGTGGCTGCAGCCAAATGAGAAGAAAGTCTCAGGTCCAGGTCTGAGCAGAGAGGTTTGGAGACTTAACCAGAGCTGTTTTAAGTGCTCACGTAATACTTTCTTCTCACATCGTGTAAACACACTGAAGACAGTGAGCTGAAGCAAGTGAACTCGGTTGCCAACCAACTTTTCACCGCGCGAGTAGCGAAACAAGATGGCGTAACATAAAAAGTGGGGTCAACTGGACACATGAAAATTTATCAAACTGACGAAATTTTGTAAAACATTACAAGAACAAAGGTTTCAGAAATGATGCAATTAAATAAATTCAAGAATTATTTAGTGACGCAGAAATGATTGAATGGCACCCAAAAATAAAAATTTATATTATCATCGAAAGTTTCATAAATTTCCTGTAAAACGGGCGGTATGAATTTATAAATATTACATTTTGGCAATATATAAAAATGTTCTAAACTGATGAACGAGAATACTCGTGTTTAAAAATCTCAATTTGGGGCGTAATGTAGTAATTAGTAATTAATCCATTGTTATAATTGCAAAGTAAAGGACTCATTATTAGAGTATATAAAGCATACACCGCGACACAGGCGGCGAGACAAAAGAACCATTGTTAAGACGTACGCATTCAAAAATCTACGAGACGAACAGTGAGTCTGAGGAGAGAGACGAAGTTAGTTGGAAGTCGGACGGCGGACAAATATCCATCTAGAGAGGCTGCAGGTTGAAACCAAGTAAAAGGGTTTCACTCGGTGGTTTACCTGCTACAAACAGTACCTTAATAAGTCATGCCGCAGTAAAAACTCAATAAGTAAAGAGACCGTCACCAATTTCACCGAGAGAAAGTTGGTAATAATCTGACTGACCATTAATTCGGAAGGAGTAGCCGTTTCCAGCTGAGAGAACCTAAAGTTTCGACAGTGTTTTGTAACCAATTTAAATTCAGTGATATCCCCAAAAAAACTTCTAGTTTCATTCTCTTTGGTGGTATATTTTTTCTTATTTATATAGCCACAAATCTTTGACAACAGTTCCTGAAGGAAGCCTGCGAGAGGATTTCTCGCAGGTGAACCTTCCCAGAGAGCTCTGGCGGGGACTACCTTTGGGGATGCTCTCACATCTCTCTGGTTTTTTTGAACTAAGGTTCCCACATGCCGAGGCACCTCGGTCTGTTTTGAGAGGTGTATGTTTCGGGGTCGCAGACCTTGGAGAGTTGTCCGCTGTTCCTATTGGAATAGTCGGCCAGCTACCTCCTAAACTGGTCGAGGCACGGAGAAGGGAATGCTGCGTCCCCACAGCAAACTCCTCTCCCGCTATCGGAAGGGCGTGGGACAAGTACCCAATGCCCGACCTGCCCGATGCAGGTTTTTCTAGGGTTTTCCCTGCATTTCTTTAGGCAAATGCCGGGTAGGATCCTTAAACCATAGCCCGGGGGCCCTAGTAACCCTTGGCTACCTTCCTCTACCCTTCCGCATCCCCCCTTTCTAATCCCTTCCTATGCTATTAAAGGGGAGTTGCCCAATGTGTATCACCCTCATGTAGCCTGTTGCCCTAAAAAAAAAAACAACAGTTCCTAAAATTGAGATACTGAAACATAATTTTTTTTTTGGAAATTTCGTCGCCATCTCTTCGTTTCCCTCTTCTTCGTCTTCAATTCAGAAATTAGCATGTCAACTACAATATTCATTCCCCCCTGTAATGAGTCCATCGGAGTGGGCAGTGAGATTACAACTATTTTGTTGTCTCTTTTAAAAAATTACCTCGTATCATTGTCGTTCGCATCGTGTAAACCAACCTTTAGGGTATATGCATTTGATTTGAAACCTGTTTCGCGTGTTAGCTATAACTGACTATAGCTTATGTAATCAAATACATTTTAATTAATCTAAAAATTAAATTAATAAATATTTTGTGTTCACAAATCATCAGAACAAAATGAAATGGCCAATTTAACAGACAGTTAACAATTAAAGAAAAACGTTTCCTCCACCAATCGGTGGACATTTTCAAGTGCAGAAAAATCATGATACCGAGTAATGTTAACCTAGGATGCCACGTATTCAAACCAACCAAAGACAACACTTACTGAGGTATAGATTATAATTTTTACTAAGAGCTTCAGTATCCCTCTGGACAATAATCGAATTGTTTTCATTAATTAAATTAATTTATTATCAATACTAGCTGGGTGCCCGGCGTTGCCCGAGATGTCCCGATACACTCCAATTTCGGTTGCTTTTGCGCTATTTTTATGTAACGCTCCTCGAACCCTATCCCTAAATGTGCTCACCTCCCATGCTGAAGGTGTTTAAGTCACTGACCAAATATATTGGTCATTTTTACACAAATTTATATATATAGATATAGATATTTATATATATATATAGATAGATATACATGCACTATTTAAAACAATTATTAAATTTGTAGACATATAATTTTTCCATCTGAAATTAAACTATTTGGTGGTTTTAGCAATCTGCAGTTGGTAGCATTGTATAAAATTAATGCAAAACATTACGAAATACGCTGTCTTCAATAAAAAAATATCAATTTTGAACATTTAAGTATTGTTTTTATCATAATTCTATGTATCTTCCAGTGCGTATTGCAAGATATAATTGGGAAACATATTGGTCCCTGATCCCGTTAAATATTCCACGTCAAAAGTCAAGTTATTTAAAAGAAAATTAATGCCATGGATTGTATAACCTTTCATAATAAATTATATTTATCACTCGATGTGGTATTGGCAGATTTAATTATACTTATTATTCAATCAAAATATTTTTGCTCAGCTTCATTTCTCAGAAATTGAACATCTATAACGTCGTTCCCAAAAATGGAAAACAAATATTGCTATCCTAACCTCAAATTTTTGTTTCACGACACAAATTGCACGCAATAATTTGTTTACATTTATACAAATTTATAGAAATACGTTGCGTAAAGTACAATTAATTGTACTTTTAATTCAATTTAAATGTTCCTATTTCTGTACATACCTTTGACTGATAGTGCATTAATTGAATAACGACCATAAAAACTTTCGGAGTTCCGTACGACATTTTCAATACTTTTATAGTTACAAACATATAATTCAGCAGTCGTACCTTAGACAAATCTTATTATCTTCTGAAATATTATACAGGATACAATAGTACGTTATATTATGAAATTTTATAAATCTCGACCGACACACATTTGAATGTATTATAAGGCGCCATATTGGCTTTATCAAAGATAGCGGGATAATTAACTATTCCAAATTAACTTTGCGCAAGGATGGTAAAGTGTTTCGTATTGTTTTTTATTACTATTCGATGGAGTAATACTGGAAAAAATTTTACTTTTTATTCAATCAAAATATTTCTGCTTTATTTCATTACGAAATACAGAACTATATTTAGGATGCGTCAATGTCTTGAAAACTTATGACGTCATCGTCTCGCGCAGTAATTTAACACTAATTCGTAACTTATTTCAATTATAATTATTTCCACGTTTATTCTAGGGGTTTCTCACCCCCACAGTACCGGTTCTCGATTTTGGCAGAATATATATACCAATTTTTGTTGAATTCTGTCCACGCGATAAAATTTGTATAAAGAACAACGTAAATACATACATACATAGGTACAAATATACACGCTATTTTATTATATAGACGATAGATTAGAATTCTCTTAAATTGGCCATTTCACTTCGTTGTGATGAAGTAAGCTAAGTTCCTGTATTCCGTTCACTAATGAATTCCAACCTTTGTTCAAAACTCTGCAATACATTTATTCATTCTCAAATAAAAACATACTCTTAAAAGTGTATTTACAAAGTTAATGTAATTACTGCACGCGTGCATGTAGGGCAAAAATTTTGTTTCAGTAGAAAACGTAATGAGCAAACTTGGTATTCCGTAGAATTACATCACCGAAAGAAGCTTATACACGTAAAATTCCAATGTGATATATTCCAAAACGTTTTGAAATTAATTGTCATTGAAATAGATTAAATGATTTCCAATGGAAATTGTGAAATGAGAAACCTTAGTCGTATACTTTAGATTGCAAATTAAATAAATAAGCATCTAATGGATTATTAAAATTTAAGACTGAATTGCATACATATTTCTCATTAACAAACCGGGTAACAAAGTTTTGAAACAAACAGTAGCTTTTTGTAGCGTTTGACGTAATATTTTCTTTCGAAGTAATAAAATTATTTGTGAAAATTGACGTATACCAATTAATGTTCTATATGTGAATCTCCATGTCAGTTAAATATTTAAGATTGATTTGTAGGTAACGTGTGTGGAATGTGTGTTTAGCGCGCAGCTGTACGAGCGAGCGTCCCACAGATTGCGGTGTTTCGGGTCTGTCGTAAAAGACGCTAAAAATAAACGAGCGAACGCGAGACGGCCACAAATTCTATTATTCAAAGTGTAACAAAGCCTTACGACGAACCTCCGCGAGCAAAATATTATTCATTCTGTAATAATCCTCAATATATATTTACAAAGCCATTGAGAAAATATATCACTTTCAATACTTGAATTAACGTCAACGACGAACTCTTTCCGACTTTCACGAAATGAAAGTTATAATCAATGAAATGTAAAATGACTTAATTAATAATCAATCGGCTTAAATAATATACGTAAGTTTTGTACAACGACAAGTAATGTTCCTGTATTTGAAATGTGAACCAAGTGAATTGTTTTATGTTCAAAGAGAATTGGGAATCGTTACGGTATTGATGCCTTCCTCGTCTTTTAGATGAATTATACTTACTTACGTAGATATCCCCAACTGTCATACTTTTAAATGATAAAATTTTTAAAAAATCCAAAAAAAAATTGTGCAACGTTTCTTCGACTTTTCCGTAGAACTCGTCAGATGGAAAACTACCATAAATCTGAACATACAGAACATTAATGTATCATTTTTACACACATCGAAGAAGTAAATTACAAAAAATGGAGTCATATTAGTGTTTAGAGAGTTTTATAATTTTTGATATTAACTTCTTAAAAGTAGAATACACGTTGTGCAGCTTTATTTTTCATTTTGTCTAATTTAACCATTTTCTTCCTCTGTTTTAATTCCTTAACAAGACTCATACCCAATATTAAATATATTCCATATATCAAGCAATGAAGTTTGCAACCAAGAATTAGAAACTGTAAGTATTTAGAAAACCTGCCAATCTA
Source organism: Zhengitettix transpicula (assembly GCA_037074705.1). NCBI lineage: Eukaryota > Metazoa > Arthropoda > Insecta > Orthoptera > Tetrigidae > Zhengitettix > Zhengitettix transpicula. Next base: position 85,195,373 of record CM073592.1, read on the forward strand.
TGACCCTTGATCTTTCAAAAAATTATTCTAACAAATTAAATGATATTGATGAAGTTTATTGTTAGGAGACGTAGACACTCAGATAAAAGAAAAGAAAATACGTTGAATATTTCGAACTTGACACACGGGAAGGTTTAAAACAATAAAGTGGACAAACAGGGTAAGAGATTGAAGGGAACCAAGAAGATTAAATATAACAGAGAAATTATTACAAACATTTATTAGAAGGAAAGAGTAAAAAAACAGACACAAACTGAAGCCGTTAATGAAGGATAAATAAGTATGAATAATACAGTTCCAGGAAGTAGGAGGAATCAACTACGTCCCTCATTTTTGAACATATACGTCCCGTAAGGTCGTTATAATCGATAAAAAAATTAAATTTGATTGCAAAATTAGGCTTCAGTTATATTGAAAGTTTAACCAATTCGATCTGAAATATTACTCTAACTACTTTTTAATTTTTCTGTACACGAGGCATGAAAAATGTTACATATCAAGAGTAGTCATGTCTTTTGCAGTCAAACAACTCTTCCGGAACAGTATAATTTATTTGAAACAATTTAATTAATTATGCTATTAGATATTAACATACATCGTGACTGAAAATATTTCACCTAATAATAAAAACTATTTTTGTTCTAAGTATCATAAAAATTATTTATATCACCTCTGCCGTCTGTTTTGTTACAATGGAATTATTCTGAGTTTTTATACAAATATAATATTATAATATTGTCCATTAATTTAACAAGATAATTGACTTTTATAGAGAACTATGATGTTTTTTCAATATATTTCATTTATAAAATAAAAAAATCATTTTCGCAATAGGAATTAAAGTTGGGATTATTTTATCTGCCTCCTAGGAACCTTAAGCAACTGTTTCCTCTTGTAATAGTCGCTTTGATGAAATGGTTAGCACTTAAAACATTGGCACATTACATAATCGAAATAGTTTTTCTTATTAAGGTAAACTTATTTTCACACGTAAATTTTTAATTTTCCGGGAACTTATGACGCGTATTTCTCAGATATGATCGAGCTAATATTCCTGTTTATAAAATGCATGATAAGGAGTAACCTTGTAATGATACGAACTAATTTATGTCCTAAAATGCATGTTCAGTGTTGCACATACGAAAAAGGCGCTCAATTTTTGTTCCGAAAATTGTACAGATATCCATAGTAAATTTAATTTTGTAAGAAATAAACGATATTAAAAAATAATTAATTTTTGAAGCTAATTAGCATACTCATTTTGGGGTTCTATTTCGACGTTGTTACGATTTCCTGATTTTATAACTCACTATCTCACTTTAGTTGAAATTCAGTGCCAATCAAATTGTGTCGTAAACTCTATTATTAGTAATTAATCGTTCATCCTGTTTAAATTCATTTGTTTTAATAACAAACTGTTTCTCTAAGTATTTATGTTCACTTTGTAGAATTCTTTTTCAACTATGTGTATTGCCTTCTTTTGCTTTTGAGTGTTGTCAACTGGCCAGTGCAGTTGTGTTTCTCTAGGCTCTTCTTAGTACCTGGCGAAAGGGACAAGGATTCCAGAAACGTTGTTTCAATTATTTTGCCTGTATTGTCTACCTTTCTTATTCATGTGAATTACCATCTGTTCTAGAAAAATATAAGTAGTTTAGACATAAAAAGGAAATTAATAATTATGTGTTAATTTTAACAAGTCCTGTATCCGGAAAGCCATTTAAAAAAATAACTGTAGTAAATTACTCTACAGACGTTTACGAGACACATCTGTGGTGACATTTACAGATTTTTTTTGTCTGATAACAACATGACGTCAGCCAAGCCGGATTTCGAACACTCGGCGCTTTGTAAACTATCTTACTTATCTCTTATACATTCAAAGCTTCAAATGTTTGTTGTTACGTCCATGAGGTTACAAGTACAACAAATTCTTGGTAGCATTGCTTCCAGAAATTAGACAATCACGCAACTCAAACATTTATTACTTTCCTGCCTTTTCAAATACACCATGCGTAAATCAAATAATAGTTTTAACAGTAAACGGCTTACAATCGCGTGATTTTATTTGTTTTTTACATGCGATAAATGATTCAAAACCGATGTAATTTAAATTCCTTATTGTTAGCCTCGTTGATGTTTGCTTTTCGTAAAAAAACGTTCGAATCGATTTTGTTGAATTATTTTCATTGCTATATAGATCTGTATAAAGGCTCGTTCGTAAAATCGCAATAATGAGAAAAAATGAGGGTGGGGTCGTTCCAAAATCTATTTTTATCTGCTTGGCTATGGATTTTGTCCGGTTAACATACACGGTCATCCGCCATTAAAGAATTAAGTTGGGAGTTGATTAAGTCAACTTTTTGTCATTTTTCGTTGAAACTTTAAAAAATAACGAATAAAAGTAAACATTTATTAAATCAACTGACTTGATCTCTCTTTAAATATATCTAACTTGATATAAAATTCATATATCCTGTCTGTAGTCCGCCCAATCCCTCTGTCTCTCTTTCACACTATATGCAACCCATAATAACCAATTATATCGATTAGCTAACAAACTATTAACGGTTTACTTTATTATAGATATAAGTAAGAAAAAGTATTAAATCTAAAACACTAAACTGGAACAGATAGTCATATGTAACGAGTTAAGGAAAGAAAGTAGACTTGAAATTAATTGCATAAATATTATACACATCATAAACAAATATGCTAAGGAAGGGGTACAATGTTTTCATACCAGTACGGAGGATTGATAGCCAGCTATTGTGCGCTAAAAAAAATCGTCCCGAATAAAGTATATTCATTGTGACCGTAATTTTGATGTTGACTAAATCCGTTTGTGGCTTAATGTGGTGTTAAGCTAAGTGCTTTGCTCTAGTGAAACAGTCAGGATTCATTTAAGATGTCGATCCCACTGACGTGTTCTACATTATTAACAATACGAACGCTATAGCCATTGCACAAACATTATTTCAATTACGCAGAAACCATGCAAATAAAATTCCACAATTTTTATTATTCTATAAGAAATTTTATGTAATTATTAAAATCACGGAGTATGTTTTAAACCTACGGTATTCGTCATCCCCGACACACTTAAAAATAGTATAAAATAATGGTTCTATAAATATTTTCATAATTCTTTTTCTTATTGACCTCTTCATATTTAACGTTATACGTAAAACGTGGAAAACATATGCTCTAATACTTTTCATATGCGAATAATAAATCGTATTTGTGATTTTATAGAAGGTAAAAAATAAAATGAAGTAAAAATAATTTATATATTTCACTTATTAATGTTCTGCATCATCCACAATTCTGCAAATATTTGACAGATTGAAAGAACGGATTATAGTGTTATTCAAATTGCGTTAAATTATATATAAATATGAATTTATTAACAAATTTATTTAAATTACTTTTCCAAATTTCTTGATAAATAATTATTACAATTCTTTAATTAACAAAATGTTTTAAATTACAATTAAAAGTTATTTCACAAGTTATTATATTTCGATACTAAGTACAAGACCGTTTTAATGCAAAATAATAATCTTTTAATCGGTGTTTTCGAACTGCTAAAATATAACATTATGAGTGCTATACCATAAGAGAATGAATAAGTGTGGGGTTTTTCTTGCATAAACATTTTACTGAAATATTACCGGATGATATGCTTCCTCTGCTTCGTCATGAGTCAAGTCAGTTTTTCTCATAAAGAGCGATAAGACAAAATTTTGCAATTGTTTATCTCGGTTTTACGTGTAAAAAAAACCATCGCAGGCGTCAATAATCATTAAATTAAATCACTTTGTTATATGTTGTCTAATTTTGATGCCTTTTTGTAAAATTCTGTCATTTTACGGTTCTTTTTAATTTGAGAATTAGATTAGTTTTCAGAATAAGCGCTTTAGACTGTATTATTCAGCCGCTTTTTATTTAATTTAAGATTGTCTGATGAAAATAGATACCTTTATAATTAACTTCTGCGTTCGTATATTTTTTACAGTATTCACCGAAAGCAAGTGATATATTTTTATTATTCACAAAAAAGCAACGGCCAAATATTTCGTTTTAGCTTTTGCTGTAAAATATTACAAATCTGTCGTAGTAATGGCCCAGTCATTGAAATATAATATTTTGTAAATTACCGTGTAGAATCTGCTTCGCTTGACTTACTAAATTAAAAATTTTTGGTCTGAGAATAGTTTTTTTTTCAGTTTCTTAGCTTAGTCTTGATCATGGAAACTGTTTAAGGCTACTATATTCCAACCATATTTTCAATCGGTGAACATACGAAAATGAAAATTGATTAAATAGTGAATAATGGTCTGTTAAATCTTATAAATTGTGCTGCATGCTTTATTGATGTAGTGATGTATTCTGTGAGTAACAAGGTCATTGAAAATTAACCACTCGTACTCATTATTATGCAATTTAGATGTTAGAGTTGTGGGTCATCGATCTATTTGTAAACTACTGAATGTGAAATTGGAAACGTGTAGGAGACAAAACATTTGTGCAACTATTAATGAAGCATGGTGCAATGGTCGGAGAAACAAAATTATTTCCCTTCATAGGGTACAAACGAGGTAAGAGATCTTACCTCTAGGACAGGGTCTAGGAACGAAAAGGCTGGTGTTTTGTTCGGATCAATTGTAAAAAAATGAAGGAACTTACGTGGTTGAGGTACAATTAATCTGATTATTGACATTTGGCTTTTGGTGTGACAGCCTACTTGAAGGACCTCAACGAAGTGGCCGCATTTAAAATTATAGGAAGTGATAGAAAGAGGGGATGAACAAGGTAGCATAATGTACAAAGACAAGCTAAACGTACGACATAATGTTGAAGTTAAGTATACGATATCATGATAGTTTCAAAATCAGCGTATATAATATTACGGAGTGGAATAGATTACCGCCAGCATTACTCTACTACAGAAAATACTTCAATTTATTATAAACAAATAAATACTTTAGCGGAGGTAGTACTTTTACTACGGTTTTGTACATTAAGGTGATAATATTTAATCTTGGCAATTTGTGTTGAAAAATTAGCTTTTTACTTGAATCCTCGATGGTTACTTCATCGGTAAATTCATTACTTTATCAAATTAAATATTTATACAGTGAGTACCAACCAGAACGAAGTTACGAGCTTCAAAAGTTTAATAGCCACACTGCATTTCCTGCTCCTATTTTTATTATTGCCATAGCTCGATATGTATCGTCACGCTAAAGACTGTACTGCTTAGAAGGCTCAAAAATATCTTAAATTAAATTCATTTAATTAATAAATAAAATTAATAGTCAAGAAATTTTTTAATCTTATTTAAATAATAATTGATAAGTACAATAAACTTTAACATTTTACATTATGATAAGAATTATAGCCGCAGTATCCTATGAAAGGTATGACCATATTTCTAAAGCTTTTCGTCTTATAGGCATCTATGGAAATGATTTTAATGATTGTAAGCTTTTCAGCCTTTCTTTGAGTTTATTCCATTCAAATCAGGTCGTCAAACTTTAACATTTTCATTAAATAAAAATTTTATTACCTTTAGTAACGATATGAAGCGATACAAAAGTAGAAATCTGCGCTGTTAAAACCTTATTGCCCACGAAATTAATTAATTTGAATTTCAATCAACGATCAAAAGATGTACTACGTTTATAGAGAATCATTTATGTGCCACATTTCATCCTTTAAAATTATTGGACGGAACTCTAGTTTTGATGCAAGACGGGGCTCTAATTAGGTTACATATCACTGCGTTAATATCGACTATATGAACTTTTGCTGATGCTGTGTTGATTCATGTGTCGCAAATACTATTACGCAGTGTCCTATATTGCAACAATAGCACGAATTGCCTAACTGGGAGCAGTTTTGCGAACAATTTACTGTACAGAAAGCCGTCTTTATATAACTGATTTCTGTTATTCTTGCTTGACTGCGTTGTTTCATGTGCGACCTGCTCATCAGGACAATATGCAATTATTTATTTTCTTTTGTAGCATCTGTGAAAATAAAATAATAGTATTGTTCATACTTTTTGTGTTAGATGATTCGTAACCGATGTAATCTAAATTCCTGTCTGTCTGTTAGACTGATTTTATACGCATTTTACTGTATAATGGACCAATTTCGATTAAACTCTTTTCCGATGTAATAAAAAATCTTTTTAGAAATATCCCACAACCTATTGAGACGCAATGGCGCAGGTTTCAAAGCCAAGGCTTTGCTTTTCAGAACAAACCTGTAGTATCGATAATGGGGAAATTTTTTTAAAATAAAAATACTATTATTACATAGTTTAGTCAATTGCAAAAATGTGTTTCATAACGTTATTGATCCGTAAAAATTTAAACATAGTACTCATATAACTATAATATTATGGCACAACAGAAATGTAATCGAAAGAAATTAAAGTATTATAAAATTTCAATTTTTGTAATCAGTATATAGCGTTATAACTGTACATATATTTCCAATGAACCATCTCAAAAATTGACCCTAATACAATTAGTCTGTTTTTGTTATAAGTTTGTTTCAACGTTATGCTCTTTTTGCAGGCATAATTTCATGTAATATATTCCGTATACACGTAATTTCCTGTGTAATTTTACTGGGTAAGCGGCAATATTGCAATAACTGTTAATCTGATATGAATCTACTTGGGAGTAAAGTCCGAATTTTTTAACTGTATTACATAAGTAATTCCGTAAATTAGACTCTGGAAATATATTATGTTGTTTGAAGTACGGCAATTATTTATGGAAAATTAATAAGTAGACGGTAAGTAATGATACACATAAAGTAAAATATTTTCTTTGTATATACTTGTTTTGTGGACAGATACCAAATTACTGAACAATATGAGGGCTCCAAAAAAAGTTTTTAGCGTGTCCTGGTTAAAAGACCCGGAGGAAATTAAGTTTTCTTGCCGAACTAAACTTTTTCTATACGACCTACGAAAGTGTTAAAATAAAACGTCATACTGTGCGTTAACTTGTCACGTGACCATCACGAATATTTAGAAAATATTTCAATTGATTAACCTGGCTGATGAAAACAAAAGTTTTCATGCCGCAAAGTTTAATGTACGTACCCCCCCCCCCTTTTTTTAAAAAAAAAGTATAATAAAATAGACTATTAGATTTAACTGTGAGCAAAAGAACGATTCTGGCTTAACCTTCAGGGGCGTTACTTAATATAGAAAACCTCGGCATGCATCGTGCACGGATTTTCCAAACTACCCTTGCACCATATATGACAAATAGTGTTGAGTTCCTTACTTACTCCTTGGCCTACCGAGACGGCTGCCAGACTGTCATCTTCCATTGTGGATTTAGTAGTGACACCTGGTCAGACTGTCGATTCTCTCACAGCCTTTTAACCCCAGTTTTCGAGACCAGGACGACCACAAACATTTATGCCCATGCCGGGATTCGAACATGGGACCTCTGTGATGCGGGACAATGACTCTGCCTCACAGCACGCCGACAGTGCTCATGAGTTACGTTTAAGAATAGCTGTTTTTGTATTCACACTTGAGTATTTATTTTTAGTGTTTAGAGCTATGAACAAGAGCGACTCTGGAGGGAGGATGTGGCAAAGTGATTCTTCTAGAGCGAGCCTTTAGTAAAAACCTGCATGTGTAACCTATCTAGAGCGCAGGAAACAACCGGAGGTAGTTAACCGTTTCCTTATGGCTCTTACTACAGGATGTGTTGTAAAGGAACAGTCTTCCGTAACAGCCACTATCTTGTGGAAACAGTTTACGGCGGGATATCACATAGGAACGATCCTGTGTTGCTGTGTTAGCGCTGTTCTCGCCTGTTTGCTTCCTTACGACCCGCTATTTATTGTACTGATTATCCTATTTCTTCTAACGGATATTTTCTCATTTCTCATAAGTATCAACGATAAAATTATAGTAACTTACATAAATAAAATCTATTACAAATGTCATGAATCGAAATTAACTTTGAAGGCGCTTAATGATTTAACTTCCTAGTTATATATAATATATAGAAAACGTTCAGACCAGGATCAAAGTCAATTCAGCTCGAGCGGCTTCACCTTTATAATTCCCTCTAAAACAAGTTTTAGGATATTGTTGCATAATATCGGTTTTTACTGTTTCGCAGATACCTAAAATAAGACTAAATAATAGCAGGGAATAAACCTGGGTATCATGATTTGTTCATTTATGTGATATCAGACTTCCACATCAACATTCTAATCTTCGTTATGATAATTATTAATTAAAATTCATGTAATCAATACATTTAATGCCAAATGATGGCATATGCTCAAGGTTTCTAAGTAAAGAGTACACAGTGGCATTGATATTTCAGAGACAGAAACGAGAACACTGGAGGATTTTGCCTTCCGAAGCGTCTAATATACAAGATATGCATATATATATTGTGGTATTTCGCATTTTTACACTACAATTATTCAATTTACAAAATCAAACGTCAATAAAGCATGAAAAATGACAATCAATTTTTACCAAGAAAGCGTTGATACGCTTATTTGTGGTAATTTACTTAAAGACGGATGAAGCCCCTCGTTGGAGTGCAAATTTGTAGTAATTGGGTGTCCAATAATATGGAATGTTAAACAAGCAATTGAAACAAACAATTAAAATTTATTACGAACAATCAATTAAATGTTACAAAAGTTATTAAGGCAAATAATTTAAATTACATTACAATTAATATTTTTACAATAAAATCACGGCTTTCTCTCAGGGTCGATTACTGGGCCTTTAATAAAGAATACTTATTATTCAATCAAATTTTACCAAGCTATCAAAGGGAATAATTCATAAATAGATTATTACAATGCAAAATATAAAATATGAAATTTTAAAATCTGAACGAAATTAGAAATCTGACGATAATATCATTTACTTACGGGTTTACAGTTAGTAATTTGTGAACTTTAACCTTAATGTTTCTGGTATTCAAGGAAATTGGCTCGTACTGCTGGATGCAGTTACCTGGCCTCTCAAAAATTGAAGAAAAAGGTCTAACTTGAGAGTGTTAATTAGACTCAGAACTCTAAATAGTTAGAGTTGGATAGACGTAGTTATCTGCTAACAGACTGCAACCTGTCAACCGTTATTAAAATGTTTTAGCTGTTAAGTTACATATATCCAGACACTTTCTGGATTTTTGTCCTTTCTCGTCTGTCTACTGCTATACTCTCGAGAACACTGGAGCACACACCGCGTCTAGCGAATCAACTTTTACAATCCTAGCAAACATTGCCTTCTTGCCACATTCTTGTATACGACTTGTGTGTTTTTATGTCGCCAATAATGCGAGTCCAAATTTTGTTTCTTAATTAATTATTTCCTTTTAATTACTACAATATATATGATATATATATATATATATATATATATCATAAACCTATAAAGGCCAAACGTGTCATGGACGTAAATAAGAGCTTAAAACTGCCGCCCAAGACGCTGGCATTGTCCGTCAAATACAGTTTACATATATTTTTAGAGTCTGAAATAGTTGAATAGTTGAATTATCGTGCTATTATCCAGATTAAAAATTATAAAACATTAACCGAGCATCAGACTTCTGTAAACATAACGGACGTAACAACCTAGACAGACATTCACTAATCACAAATATTAATATTTCGTCAACAACAATGAACTCGAGCAACTGCTCTGCAACATTGAAATATCCATGTCTGTTCATCTGTGATCTGACACTCACCCGTTAATTAATAAGAAAGATAGTCAATTCAGTCAAAAAAGTGATAGTACCACACAATGTTTCTGGAATCCTTGTTCCATTCCCATTCCAAAGAAGAGCCTAGTGCGACACAACTGCATTTGTCGGTTGACAAAACTCAAAAGCGACGAAAACGCAACGACAATGAGAGAACCGAAGGGTTAGCGTAACAATAAGAGGCAACGACAATTGGAAAACAGAAGGTTTAGCGTAATAATAAGGATCATAGCAATTATTGAGTTTGAATAAAACAGATAGTCAATACGGAAAAAAGGGTGAGATCCTTGTTCCTTTCGTCAGGTGCTAAGAAGAGCCTAGAGAAACACAACTGCACTGGTCAGTTGACAACACTCAAATGCTTTTTAGTGCAGTTGTGTTTCTCTAGGTTGTTTTTAGCACCTGACGAAAAGGACAAGGATCCTAGAAACGTTGTGTGGTATTTATATTACGTTTTTTGTCTGTATTGGCTATTTTTTATTCATTATTTGCAATCAGACGTAATTTTTTTTCATTTTAATTATTGAGTTTCATAGTGTCTGTTTGTACATTAATATCTGTTATGTTTGATTTAATGCGAATCATCTCTGAAATGAGTCTGGAATTGTACCTGGTGTCAATGTCTAAATTCTTAGCATTTAGCCAATCAAATGTAGTTTCCGTGTAAAAATTAATAGTTCACTATGGAACATTATTCTATTTGTTATTAACGCACCAATATATATATAGTTAATAATGGGGTGTATATATTCCGGGTTTTAAATCTTCTAATAAAAGTACATCTTGAAATCTGCGTTTACTAAGTTCACTTAAACAACTATTTTACCATAAAACATAAAAAATAACTAAATTAACGGATATTATTATGCTCTAAGAATATAAAAAGCGACAAGAAAGATTAAGTAATCTAGAAATAGAACATGAAAGGGGTATAATTCGATTAAATTCTCTAAGAGAAAGGAAAAAATTAATTAAAGCAAATAATTAAACGAGAAGCAGGATTAGGTTAAGTTATAGCGTGGAAAAGAATTTATCAGATAATGGTTCAGAGGCCAACCACATATCGAACTGCTCCAATTCAACAAACGATGTCCAGCTAGCTTTATTCGGCTCCAATTAATTTTAGATATAAACCTATTTAAATAATTCATTTTTTAACAAGAAACACAGACAAATTTTTCCCTGGCAAAAGTAGAATTTTCTAATTATTGTTAAAAAAAATTGTCAACGTTTAAGAGCCACACTAAATGATGGAAAACTTATTAACTCCTAACGCAAAAAAAATATGGAAAAAACATTATAACAAGCGAGTCGGCAGGAGGCGGAGCTCCAAGTACATAAAATAAGTGTGGAACAGTAGCTCATGTGGGAAAATAATTATTCTACAACCCATATGTTTTTAAGTACCTCCAGCATAGATTATCAGCATATTTACTTGATATATTTTTGGTCAATAACCAGTATCATATAATGCTTGAGAAATAAAGGTGATACGGGTTCATACAATTTACATAATTATATTGTAATAATTAAAAATAATATGGCTGAATTTAACAAATGAAAAAAAACACAAATTTACTTTATATGGGAATCAATATTTATTAAGCCAAATTTAAAAACAATTATATAATACACAAAATATTTGGGATCTCAGGGTCTTGATCTGGGTTTGATAAATGTTAGAATTTAAATAATCAAAATTACATTTACTTTTTATGGAAATCAAATCGTCTGAACATAGACGAAATTTGTTGTGGAAGAAATAATACTCAAGATTGAATTTAACAATTTCAATTTTATCAAGAATTAACAATCTCATTCTATCGATAATTAAATAATTAAAGAACGATCTGACTTTTATCTTTTAAACACGGTTTACAAATTATTTTAAAGTTTTCTCTAATTATGGCCGCCCAGATCTCATTTTTAGTTTTTCGTGCACAATTTTGGGGACATCACTGATTCTAAGTTCTCAGAGACTCTAATTGGCGTTGTTTGTTAGTTGGTTTAACACAAATTGGTTGGTTCTCGATGCTTTACTGCAACCTGGATTTGTAGATCTCGTAGCTTTAGTTGACAATGGACTTCATTGGTTTGTCTGAATATTGCTTTACTTTTTAATAATTGAAAGCATGTTTGTGACTGGGCCATAATCTTTCGTTCTGACTGCCGACTGTAAAACTTTCAATGAGTTCTTTTCGTCCGTTCTATTCGCTGTCTGCTGACCGACTGTACTGTTCAAATTTTCGTGACTTGGAATTTTAGTCTTTTCTCCTCGCTGCCTACGGCCCCACTGTCCTCTTCGTCTCGTAGATTTTGAGCTCGTAGAACCTTCTCGACTCCTCAACAATGTTTTCTTTGCCTTGCCGGATTGTTGCGGCGTCCGCTCTATATCCACTAATAATGAGTCCTCTACAATCCAACTTTCCAATTAGAACAATGTCTTAATTACCAATTACTACAATATATATATTGTAATAATTAAAGGACAATTAATATTTAATAATTATAAACTGTTAAACTCAAAATGTTACCGGCAAAGAGACATAAAGACACAGAAGAATGGATGATAATGGAACAGGCCGAGGCATTGTAGGACGGTTAGCGCGCGGAGAACGTATCAGTTGGCAAGCAGAAACGACAGAAATTGGTCGTAATAAAAATAAACGAGAAGTTTTTCAAAAGTAAAGTTGTACAGCATTCACCCAGATAGTGTTGCAGAAGGATTGCAGAGCGTTCCAGTTTACGCCAAATAATTTAAAAGTTTACGAGGAGGAAATTTCTGTACCACCGAAAAATTGGCATAATTGGCGGAATAAGTCATCTACGAGGTACCGCCAATCTTCACAACAGTGAAGTGTAAATTCTGTGAAAGAATGGCCTGTTTGTTTTTTAAAAAAATTGCGGAAAGTATTAAATTTCCTAGGTACCTGAAGAAACTGTAAGTTATACCTAATTTAAATTATTATTGTGAACGTTAGATTAAAGATAAAATCGTCAGATTTCGATTTTTGTTGTTGAATATTTTAAATACTAATTTGTAATTTTTTATAAAAGGGTATTCGTCGTAGAAATTTGATTGTTTGAAAAGGGAGTAATACCTTTCTTTATTTATAGGCCCATAAAAAGACCCTGAGATAAAGAGAAAAAATTGTTTGTTGTATGAAATAAATGTTGAAAAAGGTCATCAAATAATTATTTGTAATTTGAATTATTTTGAATATAATAAATTAATTAGTTTGTTAGTTAAATAAAATTTTATTATTAACATCCCTTTACGTAAAGTTAAAATAATGCAATCAACGCGGGCTAAATATTTTGTTTATTTGTTTGTCTTTAAATTTATCATTACAATATATATATATATATATATATATATATATATATATATATATATATATATGTATGTATATATATATGTATATATATATATATATATGTATATATATACTTACCTCCTTACCGCAAGTTGACTGCCCAATATTTCTTATTTGGGTTTGCCTGACCCAGCTCGGTGGTAGACCAGTCGCAGAGTATTAAAGATAAATTGTAAGAGGACATAATATAAATAACGAAAATTTTCACATGTATTGTTCCTAATAATAATAAATAAAAGTTGCACCAAAGTTTATGAATATTCAATGGGAATGTTGTGGGCTTTCACAAGAATTTTACTGGGTTAGTAACGAAACCAGACCCTCAGTTCGTGGAGCCAGATGAATAACTTCGTTTCGTGGTCCTTGGAGTCGGGAGCCAGGTGAATAATTCCGACTGCGGTCCTTGCAAGAAATTGGTGACAGCTATCGGCATCGGAGACGTCCCGGCAAAATGGAACTGTTGGACGCGCGTATTTAACTCTAAAATTAAAATAATTATATTCATAAATGAGCTAGCACGTCCGTTATCCCTCAATTAGATGTTCTCATTGTTGGTGTCTCTTCCAAAGGAAACAAAAGACAACGAGTCATTTATGCCGTAGACATATCAAAACTCGCAATCTTGCTTTAATAATTGCAATGGAAAAGAAAAGTAAATATGATATTAAATTTATATATTATTAAACCTTGCATTTTTTTCTAAATTTGGATATAATTTTAATACGGAATTGAGTAATTTTGAAATAATATTACTTGTGCACTCGACGTAATTAATTATCAGGCAGACACGTGACGTCATAACATTGCGTAAAGGACGGTTGAATTGCAGTTGCACTGCGCAGCATTAGAATACATCTCAATAACCCAATGAGATAAGGATTTATTAATTGGATATCAGTACCACAGTAGCGGTCCGTTACAATATATATGCGTGTTTGAGAGTGCATGAGTATTTGCACAAATGTTCCACAATTCGCAAGCACACCAGTCTACTTTGCTTTTCGTATATCTGCTAACGATAACGCAGACCCTTCTACAGGCACGATAGCACGTGACTTGTGAATTATTGTCTAACGTTACTTTGTTAACTCAAATTCACACGATTACGAAACTCTCCAAATCTCACCGGAAAGCATACATCACGTAGTGATTTCTATGTAACTGCAACGTTCCGTTTTCTTTTTAATAAATAAAGGGAAATTAAGGACCTATTTCACTATAGTTTCAAATATAATAATTGTAGGGATTATTTTCAATGAAAGTAGACGTTATCGATTAATAGTAAGTAAAATCTCATGAAAATCACAAGTTTAATTAAATTTTGATAAGAAATCGGAAACTAAGAATATTCATCCATAGTTTTTTTTTTACATAAAAATAGAATGAATATCAACAGACAACGAATATTATAGCTAAAATAATAGATAAAGTGCATGTGTGTTAATGCACATCGTCTGTTACTAAAACTCGTAATTCTAATTAAACTTATCGGATTGATGGAACTCAGACGAACCTTTGCAATCATTAGAAACATAGTACGTAATGATTTCACATACATAATTGCGTATGAGATGTGTTTTACGGTGGAGGTTTGCACGGGATTTTGGACGCTGGCCCAGAGGAGCGATAAGGTTCGGACAATGGTGTCGTCCGCGGAATTTGTTTCGCCGCTACATTGGCGTAATTATCAGTGGTAATTGTGTTCCTACAATACAATGGGGGCATTGCGCAGAAGCGTAGCGGGGGCGGACTTGTGCGACGAAAGAAATCCCGCTCGTTCGACAACGGTACTTTAACTTCCGAAGGACAGCGAATCTTTGTATTTGTTAAAAGGATCACGGCTTAAAGTAGAGCAACTAATTTCCATTCACTAAAACTAAATGTAACTGGAACAAATCAGCTGGGCTGCTACAATTTAATATGTAAATCGTCAAATATTAAGTATTAACTCTACACCAGGGTCGTTCGAAAAGTAATCTGCATGATACAGACGTGGCGCTAGAAGGTAAAAACGGCTATTCGTGATTAATAACCTGACGAAAGCAATAAGGATTGTAGAAGAGTTGTGTGGTATTTAATTTAGCGCTTATTTTTGTATGTAATTTGGGTATTTATTTCTCTAAAAACAGAAAATACATTTTGCACAATAAATTTTAATAACGTATTCCTATATACTTTAAAATAAATATCTTTTACTTGCAAATAATATGCGAATAAACTTAGTGAAATATTATGAAAACTATTTATATTATTATAATATATTCAGTGCGTTGTTTACAGTGACTAACATCAGCTTTAGTTGTAATGTTCAAGTATTACAAAGCGTGAATACATTCAAGTAAACAGCAGCATTCACAATTCAATTAAAACAATTTACGTGTATTTCTAAGAGTTGAATGAAATAATAATTTTAGGGCGCCATTGTGCGTGAAATATACATTTAACAACAGAGTTATTCGCGCGTAAAATACTAGCATATATACGTCAACTCTATTTATTGCTTCGTTAAATAATTTCATGAAAATTATTCAAGAACTAAAATTTAATGTCTGTTATGTGATTTATTGATGTTTGTGTATTTTATAGCCAACGCGGCATTTTAATAAGAAAGCTGACTAATGATATTCCAAAATTTTGGAAATATCATATTTTTACAAAAAAAATAAAAACTGTAAAAATTAATAGTTTAAAAAAAATTATCTGTAAGATAAATGTGGCAATACCGAAAACTCCAGCTATTTGAAATTAAATGTTCCAGTAAATTATTAATTCGAATTCTTATTAAAATGAGACTGATTAAAAACACTTGGGATAAAATACAAAATCATCGATAGTTTTAAATCTTTTTATTTCATTTAAAGAGGTTAACGTACTGAAAGGAAAATACTTGTCTTCTGGATAGTTCTCAGCATATGTAATTTTCAGGGCTATACAGATAAATCTATCTATGAACAGTAGATTAGTAAATCATTAGTTCTTAAGCTTCATTATCAGTTATTTACTGTAATCGAATTTCTATAATGAAGTAAAATAACAATTTCAAGCAAAATGTAGGAAACCTTCATTTTTGCATGTTTTGATGAGGATTCTTTGTTTTTGAGTAACGCAACGTTTATGCTTCTTTAAGCTTATGTCCAATAATTGACTGAGAGCATTGAAAGAGTTTCTTTGGAGGAAACGGAAGATGAATCTTTTTTTGCGCGCGCGGGAGAGCAGGTCAATTAAGTAACGAGAAAAATTATACATTTTCAAAAGTGAGTAAACTTCAAATGCTTTGATATAGATTTTGAGAAAACAGCTCTTTCTCGTAAAAGTGTGCGACGTCGTTATGATGTCAGTAGAATCCTAAGAACCTTAAACATAATAATTTACTGTAAAATTGTTGAGAGGCATATTTTTACTCACAAATACCACATCTCATCTTATATTATTATCAGGTTTTTCAATTTTTAAACGAACCGATCATATTTCCATACGAATTTAATTATTTTAAAAAGTCTGTCTTTACTGCATTCGTTAATCAATTAAAATTTTTATCCAATATGTCATTTTAAGAACATTCATTATCTGTGCTGTTTTATTTGGGCCTTAATATGGTATATTAACTTAGACAATTATTTCTTATTCCCTTACAACGAAACATATGATTCTTAAATAAAACTAAATATGTAATTAATTTTCGTGTGTCGTTATCTGGGACAGATTCTCTGCAGTAAATTACTAACTACCATGTTAATACAATATAATATATTGTGTCAAGTTTCCTATAGGATGGAAGGAACCCACCCGGTAATCGCCTAAATGTGATACATGGGAAACCTTAGAGAAACTTTCATCAGGTTGGTAAAGCTTTCAGTACTTGCGTGGGGTTGCTGTGGAGACGCAGCATTTCCGACACCATGCCTCGACCATGTTTTGGCCAACTGAGCAAGCAATTCATTCAGGAAAATTGACGCATATGTCTCTGCTTATGGAATTCTTAAGCCTTAACCAGAGTAAGAAGTTTTGTACTATATCCAGCGTCTACCACAATTGAGAATTGTTTTTTAATCGTAATAAATTTATATGTCTAGAAGTTCAATTTTTTTTAAAATAAAATTATTAATTACAAATTTTTTAATTAAGGAACAAAGAGAATCTTTCACAAGAATCAGGCCTTATAGGCCATGGTTAAGTTAAATTAAAATCGACATTTTTCTATCTTCATAAATTCTTTTTAATTCCATTCATTAACTGAAAATCATAAACGCTAACACGCGTAACAGTATTCTTATTGAAGAATGGTTGTTTCTTTGAATAAATTCTAATGTTCGGACACTGGTATTTTTAAGCTTTAAAAAGAACTGAAACGTCAGTTATGACTGCCATTTAAAAATTCTAATATTGCTCTCCTTCTAGACAAATTGTGAAGAACATGGTTCATTTTTTAAAGATGCTAAATAAAACATTTATATTACATTTAATATTCTTGATGCACTTGTAACTTTAAGGGAAACTTTCGGAGACGCGTTTACTTACAAGTTGTTGAATATAGTAATTCAAATCCCGATTATCATGTATGAATCTTTCTATTATTGATGAACTATACTATAAAGTATCATAAATTATATTATGTTCTTCGATATATATTTATACGAATACCTTCATACTTCATAAATAATATTATGGCATTTTTAATGTAAATTAATTCTTCTTTACGTACTTACTTTAATTTTTGTGTGACCGTAAGATAAATGGCAAACCTTTTCAAACTGTTAATTTTACATTCCCTTGATTTGTTTCTATTAATTAGTCTCGTACATGCATTCATTTATTAGAAGAATCTCGTGTACTTCATACATTAAAGATGATGACATTTTATTTATTTGAGATTAAATTGATTTTTGTCAACAGAGACGCGATATTAACACAGAACTACGTCAATAAGGTGATTAATGACTTCTCTTTTGCAGTCAAAGATCGAAGACTGAATGGAAAAGCTCCGTGAATCACATGCTAAGCATACATATAAGACAGCCCTCCTTATTCAAAATTACAAAATCTCATCGCGTAAATTATTAATTGTTATCACTCCGAAATTATGTGAGACTGTCATTGTAGTGTTCATCACAGGAGTAGTTGAGTGTATTGTTCGTTTCTGTTTAATCCATAGCTGTCATAAAATTTTCTGGCTTTACTCGTGACGCGGATTTGTTTCCAATATGGATGAAGATTTATGATCTGCATTTGAGAAAAATTAGGACAAATTATAAATTTAACAGACGATCTTTAAACTTTGCGATAATTGAAAAAACTTGAACGGAAATTATACATTTCGTGACCAATAAATAATTATCATAATATTTTTATACGCACAATAAAAATTTTATATTTGCTTCTGCAACAATGTAGGTAATACACGAACATGAAAAGTTTATTTAGAAAAATATATAGTGATGAAAGCTTTGACCCCAATTCTCCTACTTCAACAACCATAAAATAAAAGCAAAACATAGTTATATTGAAATTAAAAATTAAAATTATGTGTCACTCATATCAAACTTACATTAGTACGTAATGGCCGACAATCAGAATATTTATTTAGAAACATTATAGACTATTATATTAAACAATTTAAAATACAACACGCAATTTCTTCCTCTACAGACGTTATATTATTATAGAATCAATTTACATATGTTTTAAATGTTTAAAATTGAAGAAACCGTTTCAGTGATAAAATCTATATTTGAGGAGTTCTCAATCAGCATGTTGCTGTAATACACACCACTGCTACATAAAAGGTCACATCAAAAACCAAAAGCTCATAGCAACTGGTTATATATTGCACTACGATAATGTACGACCAGACGTATTGGAAAATATTAATGGTGAAAGGTATTCTACATCTTTTACTTAAGATATAGCATAATATGGCTTTACCAATTTGAAGAAACAATTAAAATAATATATGTAGCAAGTATAAAATTGGTTGTAAGCGAACTTCTTACTTCAATATAATATATATGGGTTTTGGCAATATTCGTCAAATACCTATACTCCATTCATATATTTTTTGAGATAAGGAATCAATGGAAAAATTAATTACAAGTCGCATATATATATATATATATATATATATATATATATATATTGTTTGAATATACTTTCAATAATAGGAATAAAACAAGCATTACAATAGACAATTTTAAAATATTTTATGACAGAATTTAAAAATACTTTACAATCGACCTTTTGAGAAATTTTATTCCAAGATGTTTTTGTACAGAAAAATATTCTTAAAACATTTGTTGTAATAGTCGTCTAAATTATATTATTACTAAAAAAACAGCCATAAAGTAAAATATTTTTGTTTCAATGAAGTTTAGGAAAAAACGCTTTCCTAAAATTTAACTTTGTACAATTTACAGAATAATATGAAAATAACACAAAAATACACACAAAGTATATTTTATACTCAATGTGACATTTCACAAATAGAATATGCTAAAAGTTTATTTCAGTAATGTTAATTGAATTTTAGCCGAACAGAGAATTAATGTGTTATTCAGAACAGATTTAAGGTTAAAGATTAAAAATTATGAACCTGATACATCTTATCTTGCTATGAATTATCATTGTCATCGGTCTCAGTGAAGCTCAATATCAGTACGAAAAGAAATAAAAATTATATTACATATATTAATTTCAAAAATACATAAAAATAGTAAGAGCTTTTATTTTATATCTAAAATAATTTAAGTTTGGCGACCCCTTTAAGTAGGTAAAAGAGAGGATGTATATTGACTTATGTTGACGGAATCTTAATTTCTCCATAACATGTTTGATGACTCACTGTACCGAATCCTGTCAATTAATCTACTTTAGATACGCACATTATTCTAAAAAAAAGCTAAGAAACTGATACATCTTGTACCTAAAAAAAGGCCAAACTACTCCCTATACCTAGATCGAGTCTAACATATTTCTGGTAGGCTAATAGAATGAAGATACGTTCGGAGAGGTAGAAATACTCCCGATATCTTAAGAGAGGAAAAAATCTTCCTGTTACCTTAAAGGAGTCAAGTATACTACCGATACCTTGAGAAATTCGAAAATACTCCGGCACCCTAAAATATACTCCCAGTGCATTAAGGGAAACTAAAATATTCCCTGTACGCTAATAGTAATAGCCAAAAATATTTCCGGTTGCTTAAGGGAAGCAAATGTTCTTTCAGTACACTAAAAGAGTCAAAACTATTTCCGATACTGTATCCCTTTAGTGCAAAGTGTGACATATATGCAACATAACTTTAAGATTCACCCCAGAGGCGTCTGTTGTTTTCTAAGAGAACTAATTTGTGATACAGATATGAAAAAACATGTGCTTAAGTAAATGACAAACTTTTGGCATCCGTGGACATGTTAAAACTTGCCTTTTCTAGCTTTCTGTGAATCAACCCCTTAAGCCAGATTTTTCTACCCGCCGGCCAACTTCATAATATTTTGTGGTTTTTTTTTCGTTTATTTTATCAAGAAATAAAATTTAATCGACAGCTCAAGGTATTCTAATTGCATTAAAATAATAATTATCTAAATAATGAGAATTATTGATTAATAAGTTCTAATCTTAGTTATGTTTAATATGTCCAACATCATGAGATAAATTGCCTTTGGTCAAGTTTTTTATTGTTTTGGTTATTTTTTCCGTATTATATTCCCAAATATACTGTAATAATCATAATGGAACAGTGCCCATAATGGTAAAGCCAAAAATGTGGTACATAAATGAAATTACAATTAAATGAAACAGTTAGCCCGCATTGAATGCATCAGTGTAACTACTTTATCTTTAAAGAATGTTCATAAATAAAATTATATTTAATTAAACAAACACATTAATTTATTATATGCAAAAGAATTTATGTTACAAGATAGATATTTATTTAATTTAACATTTATTATGTACAATCCAAAATTCTTACTCTTTCTCTCAGGGTCTTTATCTGGGCCTTTAAATAAAGAAAGGAATTACTCTGTTTAAACAATCAAATCACTGCAAAGTTATTCATTACCCAAATATTTACAATATTAAAAAAAACGATATCTGAGGTTTTTATCTTTAAACAAAGGTTTACAATAATAATTTAATTGAGGGATTGCTTACAGTTTCTCTGGTACCAGGGCAATTTTAACTCTTTAGCAACACTTACACACACTCAATTTTCTAAAAAAAAAAACAGGACATTCTTTTCACTGACTTTACACTTCTCTGTTGGATTAGCAAGTGTTGGCTGTATCTCGAAGACGACTTATTTCGCAATTATGCCTATTTGCGGTAATTCAAATAATTCCTCCACGTAGACTTTTCAAAATTATTTGACATAAACTGGAACATTCCGGGTGAATGCTGCACTCTGCCTCTACTTAACAACTTTACTTTTCAATACTTTGAAAACGTCTCGCATCTTTCAATTACGGCCGCTTTCTGCCGTTCTTGATCGCCAACTGTCCTATACGTTGTCTTAGCGCGCCAACAGTCCATTCTTGTGTGTGATTTGTGTCTGTTTGCCGATAACAATTCAAGTCCACAATGTTTTTTAACTATTAATTTTTAATTGCTTTTTAATTACTACAATACGTCTTAATAAATTTAGTTTAACAAAATACAAAAATTAATTATATAAAAGGTTATATGTGTAAAATTTTATCGGTTTCCTAAGAGAGTAGACAATACTCATCGTACCCTAAGAAAGTCAAAGTTACTTCTGGTGCTCTAAGAGACTGAAAAATAGTTGGTACCGTAAGATAGTCAAATATATTAAAAGAGAGAATATAACAAGTAAAGAGTCAACACTACATGCGGTACGTTAAGATGAACTTCCGCTAACTTAAGAGAAACAAAGATCCTCGCGGTACTTTGAGAGTTAAAAATAGTCCTTAATAAGAGAGTGAAAAATTGCCAGGATCCCCCACCCTCATAGGTGCTAGGGGGGTTTTAACCATCCATTATTTGTTCCTGGATCATAAGTAACATTTGTGGAAAGTTTCTGTTCCACGCTTTTAAGATGAATGAGGTGCGAGAAGGAAGAGAAATGCTGCTGAGCAAACACAGACAGCAATAGTCGCATCAACCGTGTTTACTTGTGTTTGATCACATCACTTTTCAAATTGTGTGAAGCAGAGAAAATGGATGCTTGAACTGATCTATTGGTTACCGTTAAATAGTGATCCGTTTGACGCGAATGGATCAAGGAATATGCTAATAGACTGAAAGAACGTTCTGATAATTACTGTTGGCGATGTTACTGAGTGAAAGCGAGCCTGTGTTTGTGAGAAGCAGGTGGCCAAGCCTAATGACCTGAGATGCCACAGCTAATATTTGCACTTCTCCGCCCGCTGTAGGTCGGAGTCGGAGTCGGAATCTTGACGCGCAGCCAGTGTCAACACAAGCTCATTACACTTCTCTAGCTCGTCTTTCGGAAATATACTTTCTTTGAAGACCGTTTCCAGGCTCTTTCAATCATATTCAAATATTAGGTTATCATTCCCACTACTTAAACAAGAAACAGTTCATTGTACTTACAAGCATAAATAATTCATCTGTCAAGTAATTAAAAAATTGGAACATAAATTAAAATTTCTAACGTTAGATGGTAAGATGCACTCAAAAAAAAACGTACGTGCTGAACAAATCACACTCGTCAAACGATTGAAAGTAATTACCGCACGAAATACAAATACCACCCTAATAATAACCTTACATCCGGTACGGCAAATATGAGAAGAAATATTAAATTTATATAACAATATAAAACTCTTAATTTTTACCGAATGGTTATTGGTACGTAATTTTGTCGAAGATGGCTAAAAATATATTACGCTTTTATTGTGTTGATCACCTGTTGGAATGTTTAAAAATAAGAAAGGAATAGGTTTATAGGTCGTCGTGACATATAGCAAGTCGTGTCAGATTCGCGTTACAAGGGAGAATATGAAGGGGAGCATTGTCGTCAGTAGAGAACAACCATTTGGAAGCTGGAAATACGCTACCACCATTCGTAAAAACATTTATTGTATTCTTACGATCGGTATATACAGTCAGCAGCATAGTATTTTTATCATCTCTTACCTTTTACGGATGAGATTTTTGGTTTACAATAGTTCCTGAACTGTACACAATATATTTCAATTTTCAGTATAGTTTTTACACTACTAAGTTGCTGTAACAGAGGTTCGTGTTAGAGCGAACTCCTGCCTATCCCTACTTTTATTACAAGACGGTGAGCAACTGCGCCTCGTATTTTGATACGACTTGCTATAACTCGCGATCTATATTTATATTGTGCTGATCAAGTGTAACTATTATGAAACATAATCAAAATAAAAAAATTCTATACCATTATTGTGAGTGATCATTTTCATTCGAATATAATAATTATTACCTCATTTAAAATTGTTGGGAAGAAATTCCTAAACCAATCCTTATCTTCGAAAGGAATCATTTAACTGCAGCATTTATGTTAAAATACATTAAAAAAAATATTTTGAAAAAAAGAAAGATTCGTTATATCCACAGCCATTATTATAATAATACTAATTATTTCTTTCCTTTAAACGGACTTTATTCAATTCTTATAATTAAAAAAATATGACTGAAAAATCACAAATAGAGACAAAGATTTATGACTAACTTAAAATTAATAATGAATTTTTTTAGCAATATTGGTCTAATTACTGGGATTCACTTAATTAGAAACTGTTCTATTAGTGTTAAGAAAATTTTCATCTGAAACTATGATTTCATGCATCTCCTATAATGGAAAATGAGAATAGTAAACCTAATACTATACTCGCAATAACTTTTGAATGAATAATAATAAAGGAGAAACAGTAAGATGACCTGCTATAAATGATGATTTCTTTTAATTCTGAAGTACATAGATTAGAAATAAAATTGACAAGTTACAAAATCATGAAAATAAATTGGTCTGTAACTATAAAAATTCTGAGAATTCAGAACCTTTACTTGCATGACACAGGAAGTGGTAACTCAAATTTTTAAGTTTCTATTTTATAAATTAGCAACATAAATGAACCATTAAAAATTAAGTATTTCCGTAAGTAAAAATCTTAGTTTTGCAAATTATACCTCACAATTATTTCAAACAAACACTACTTCCTGAAAATCTGAAATGCGATTTTGATATGCAAATACTCGAATTTTGATTCACAACTATGATAAAAAAATTATTAGCATATGGCGCAAGAAGCTGTCATGAGCTACTAGTTGTTTCTCTAAAACGTTTGACATTAAACACAATTAATTTTCATAACTATTTAATAGTATTTTAAATGGAAATGAACTCTGTGCTATGTTTTAGCTGCACATTTAAAACATTTAGAGAGTTTTAAATGTAAATTTATAAATCAAATACCCTTTTATAAATTTTACTATGGAAATTAACAAATAATCCAATTTTCGGTTTCGAATGTTACGTATTTTATTTATGTGATAAGTATAAAAATGATATAAAATATTCAAATGACAACTATTAATTTATATTTAAACAGTACAAACTTTTTTATGTAGATTAAGTCCGAGAATTTCCATAAAATTGATGGAAAATAAATAAATAAATTATTGAGACTGAAAATTGAGGATACACAAAAGTATTTTCAATACAATATAATATGCGTTCTTGCACTCAGGGAAGAAAGTGAATGGGAAGAGAAAGAACAGTTCTGTAAAAAGCTTGAAGATAAATTTGATAAACAACTAAACACGATATAAAATTGTTAGTGCGAAACATGAATCTAAAAGTTGGAAGAGAAGAGACGTATAGACCCACAATAAAAAAAATACAGGCTACATGAAAAATCAAATGGAAATGGAGTTAGAATTCCGAAATTTGAAGTAAGCGACGTATTTTTTTAGACTAATACAGATTCACCTTGGAAATTGAATGTCATCTTAATGGTAAAGCAGAAAATCAGACCGTCCATGTCTTAATATAGAAACGTCATGGATTCAAATTATGGAGGCAAAGATCCTACAAGGGTTGTGTAGTCATAGTGTGAATAAGATGAACGTAATACAACACCCCTAAATATTTTCGTGACACATGTATCAGATTTTTTGAAACATGAAAGATACAGTTCGAAGGATTATTTCAATAAAGATGTTACCAATGAGAAATAAAAATTGTATGAGATACTGCAGTATTTATGAGTGGTGTATAAGGTTCATTATGTTACATTATTTTCTATGAATTTTTTCCGTGTCGCATTACTTGTAAAAATTACCTTCTTAATATCGAGTACACACGAGGTATAAATACACAGTTTTAATCACCGGAAATGATATTTTTGTGACAAATTCGTGAGATTTCATTAACAAATTCCTAAAAGTTCACGTATTATAATTGATGAGGAAAACCAATGTACTGTTACGCTCCAACTGTAATGGCTTTGTCCTCAAGTTTCAACTTTTTCACAGGTCCCCAACACTTGGATGGCAGAAACCTTTTACATATAATACGTAGTGATTATATGGACTTATAAATAGAAAAATAAAACGTGGAACGAGTAATGCCGCCTCGTCAATCCCGAAAACTACATGGGAAAACACTTCAAAATTAGGAAGCTATAAAATATTTTTGAATTCAACGCTGTTAACCTTGTAATTTGCATCGCAAGCCACAATTGCGTAATTTGTCTAAGTTAGTTTTGATGAGCGGAAGTTACGCGATCCTGGCAGAGGCATCTGTTTTTTAGCGGTAATATTGGCAAATCGTCGTCTATTCATGCACTGATGTCCTAAGTAGGACAATACAGTCGTGATTAGTGCATGAAATTTGTTGTAAAGTCAATTCAACTTTTTATAAAGGCCAGTGGTCAGTTTCCTGACCTCTATTCATTTTCATCTGGGGGTAAAACTCATATATACAAATATTTAAATATACTGCCATCAATATCTTTATTTTTAGATTTGAAATTGGTTAGCATTTTTGAGTCATGATCTTTATCAAAAAAAATATATTCTATATTTTGATTTTTTGAGGAAATTATTGAATCAGTCGAGCGAATCCACGAACAACTTTGGTCATTGTATCTCCATCGCTCTTAAATAATCTTCAATACAATATATAATTTAAGAACAGTTTTCAAACAAATCTCAGCTGAATTGAGCATGAAACTGAATTGAAAGGTCAGGATAAGAATTTTCCATCCTGTACTTTCATAGTCTCTACGGACGAGATTGATAGCTTTCCTTCTTGTCTTCTTGAATTAATTCATTGCACCTTTCATCAATTAACACGTAATATCCCGTCATGATTGAAGTCTAAAATTAGGCCGTGATGAATGTGATGCAGTGAATAGTAGGTGAACCTGGCTCAGTCTTATTTGAAGAAGTGTCGTACCTGGCCTCGGATAGCTCAACTGGGGGAGCACTTGCGTACGAAGCGGGTCTCCCAGTTTCAATTCCCGGTCATCTCCAGATTTTTCCATCGCGATCATTTAAAACAATATATTATGAAAAATATTTTCTTTAATTTATTTACTGCATAACATCTTTACTTAAGCATACGAATTTTTATTGTAGACTTAAATATTTCCTACTTTGAAATTCAACTTTTTTTATTATCTAAAACTTCCCCGTAATTCCGGTATTTTGTATATTATTCCCATGTTGTATTTTGATAATTAATAATTTTTGGTCGATTTTGATCCATTTATGGTGCAACCTTTTCTTCTAGTTTATAATAGTGTTTCCAGTGTATGTATAAAAAAGTCCCCGAATCAATGTTGTAGTACCTACTAGCTTCCACAGTTTCTAGGAGCTAATGCGCTACGGTATAAATGATCGTGTTTAAACTGGTGTTTAACATTAAAAATTTTTTTTTTCATGCTGCTATTTTTTATCTATTATAATGTCAGGTGTCAGAGAAACGAAACTATCGCACGATTTCGCCCGAGGCCAGATGAGAGCGTTGGATCGTCCGAAGACTTACTTTTTGTTCCCGTTTGGTCGGAATAAATGAATGTTCTTATTTGGATGTTTAATTTAACTAATTAAAATTAACTGTAAAAGTACTGCATAATGCGTTTAGTGAACCAATAACAGGTTTTTTTATGAATTTACTTCTCAATACAATAGAGACGAAATAGTAATTAAATTTTATTCTTTTTAAAACGATTTTAGCTTTTTGCTCTGCCTTCGGTATCTCCATTTCAAATCCTATTTGCTATTAAAGGGAAGCAGCCGCCATGTGGGTTACCGAAACCACTGCCTACAATCATCGATAGAACGTGGGAAATGTCTAAAGAGCACGACAACGTAACATAGGTCTCTCTAAGCTTTACCCTGCATCTAATTTAGGCGAAGCTATTGCCGAGGAGCATTAGTTAACACTTAATTACCTTCCACTCACTTCCAGTGTTATTAAAGGGTTGAAGTCTAAACGTGGATTACCATCAAGTAGAGTGGGTGTTTTTATTAAAAAATCCAGTTATTATGGAGACTCCGTGTTGCTGGTTTCTGTAGGGTGGTGTTTTTTCCAACGTGGGTCCCACGCTCCACAAGGGGGCAATTTGAATGTTGAGGGGCGCAATTCGAATTTTTTTTAGAGTAACAGTCTACATGGCGGCAACTCCCCTTTAATAACATCGGAAGGGATTTGAAAGGGCGATGTGGAAGGGTAGAGGAAGGTAGCCAAGGGTTAACTGTGGTCTCCGGACTACGGTTTAAGGATCCTACGAGACATTCGCCTAAAAGTGATGCAGGGGTCACAGCATTCCCTTCTCCGTGCCTCGACCAGTTTAGGAGGCAGCTGGCCGACTATTCCAATGGAAATAGCCGAAATTTTGGTATCTCAATTTTAAATCAGCATTTGGTAAGTTTGGTGCTTTCTATAGAACCACACTTGAAAGATTGGAGCAATATAAACTACTATGTACTCAAATTGTATTGTTAACTATGTTAAGTGAAGGAATACTATGTTTTGTGTTGGACGATTGCTAAGACATGAGCTAAGTTGTTGTCCAACTCCGCGTGATAAATGAAATAAGAACTTAATTGCGTACAAAAGCTCGAAAGCGCGATAGGTTTTGCGATCTCAGATTAAAATAAATTATTATTTTTATCATGTACAGATTTATTACTATAGAATAACAGTGACACACAAGTTGAAATTAGGTTTCTTTAGGATATAATTCAATTTTCTAATA
Organism: Zhengitettix transpicula; assembly: GCA_037074705.1. NCBI lineage: Eukaryota > Metazoa > Arthropoda > Insecta > Orthoptera > Tetrigidae > Zhengitettix > Zhengitettix transpicula. The sequence goes on from CM073592.1 coordinate 85,223,736, forward strand.
TAAAAAATATGTATATGTTACATATGGGGCAGGGTAAAAAATGTTGGAAAACACTGCCTTAGGGTTTTTACTGTATCAAGTTTAGTAGAATTCCAGGTAGGATCCTTAAACTGTATCCAGGGGATTCTATTTAATCCATGGCTACCTTATTCTCCCATTATAATTCCCCTTTCTATTCATCACTTTGTTTTAATATAGAAATTACTACAATGTGGATTATTGTGAAGTAGAATTTTTTCTATAAAGAAGTGTTTAATGCACATTTGGGAAGAAAAAAATAAAAGACAACATTCTTTCTTTCCAAATATTTTATCAACACAATGTAGTGTGTAATTTATTTACATCATATTCATTCGTGAGGTGGCGTGCGCGTAGCAGCCGTCAATGAATTTGGCGAATGGAGTCTTCTAGTATTCTTAACCTCCCAGCAAACCCGATGGTGACTATTCATATTTATGCTTAGATTCTCGATTGGTAGAGCCGCAGTTGATCATAAGTTGCAGGTTAAGCACTAGAATGTTAATGAGCGACGGCTAATTGGTTACGGGAATATCATAAATAATTTTCAGATAAGATAATGCCAAATATAACCTACACATTTACACTCTAATTATTCAATAATTACGCGTCAGTTTAGAATAATTTTTAATTCAAACTATACTGATGAAAATCTAGCTATTGACCACGATTAAGATTATTTGTAATATTTACTGTCTCTAATTAAGCTCAAGCGGTATGGTATTGCGAATGAAGGTAACATAGATTGATAAATATTTTCGTGGTCTCTGTAGGTCCCTGACGTGGATTAATTACCGAGTTTGTACGAGGTTTCATAGGTCTGTGGAGTCGAGTCGGCATAAAGTTCGCTCTACAGCTACGCCCAACTCCGCCTGCCGATTTGAGGGAGAGCAACTTCGGTTCCATTCATTTTAGAAACAAGGGATCATGCAGCAATATTGTGTTCTGTTGGAAGTGTGCGAGTAACTGCTCGCTCCAAAGCCTCTCTCTCCCTTTTCTGTCTCCCTCTAATTTTATGCTACAAAAACAAGCTTGAAAATAAATTAAACTACCAAAAGAACATGTTGATAGAAATGTGCATACAGACGTAAAAGGGATACTCTCAAGAGTTTCTGTCCTACATTAAAAAGCCTACAGCTTCATATTTAAAACTCACTTCAAACTAATCATATTCTACGACGAAGAGTTGTTACCCCCTACACGTATTTTGTTACAGATTATACTGTAATAAAACAAAGTTCGAGTCATTTGTACACGATAGATTTTATATTGCTTTGCATACTAAATTATTTGTTAATAAAAAATACACTCATGTAAGATATGTACGTTATGTACCAATATTAATCAACTTTAAATAGGGTCTATTCAGGTATAATCTACAATTTAGAAATTACCAACGTAATTAGTTATAAAGTTTTATTTAAGAACAATTACAAAATATTTTTATATACAAGAATGAAAGTAAAAATGAACGTGTAACACAATTTAGAGGCAAGGTTTATCTGCCTTGCCTGTTACAACCGAAAATGAAACTCATAGGCGACTATTAAGTGTGGCCAAAAACCATGTGTACGTTAATAATACTATAATTTTTTAATTCCGTTACTATATTAAATTACAAAGACGTCTAAAATAATAAATTTAAAAAGTATCACAAATTTTTTTTAAATTATGAGTAACATCTCACTCAGCAATCTATGTTAATATCTTAATTCATCATGTAAATTATTACTTTTACTCAATCAAACAAGGGATTATTGAGTTACATTCGTTTTCACACAACTGAGAAATTTTGATTATTTAATTTAAAATTGTTTTGTGTTCAATTCTTTTGTGTTCTCAAAGACCTAAGAGACATTGTAAACTTAAAAAGATCATTTAATATTTTGTTAATATTCATATCTGACATATGGACGTGAATTTGTTGATTGTGAAGTTCAGATATTTTACATCATTGTTATAAATTATTTATTTATCTGAAGTTTTCAAATAATTTGTGATATTTAAACCCATTATTTGATAGCCCATATTTATTATGTACTATGTTAACATAAAACTATTTCAGAATTTATTTTTAACAATTTATTCCTAACAGTGTTATATTATTTTATTTATTATTTTTACATAAGAATATTGAAGTCACGGAATGTACTTCCTCACATTATTTTTAAATTGTCTGTAACAGTAGTTTGCAACTATGATGCAGTTACTTTTACTGTCCCCCAGATTGCGTCATTACTGACGATTTCCTTTGGATATATAATTTGCAAAACTAAGATTTTCACTTACGGAAATACTTAATTTTTAATGGTTCATTTAAGTTGCTAATTTTTCAACTTAAAAATTTGAATTATCACTTCCTGTGTCATGTCAAGTAAAGGTTCTGAATTGTCAAAATTTTTATAGTTACAGACCACTTTATTTTCATGATTTTGTAATTTGTCAATTTTATTTTTTATCTATGTACTTCAGAATTAAAAGAAATTATCATTTACAACAGGTCATCTTCCTGTTCCTCCTTTATTATTATTAATTCAAAAGTTATTGCGAGTATAGTATTCGGTTTACTATTCTCATTTTCCATTATAAGAGATGAATGAAATCATAGTTTCAGATGAAATTTTTCTTAACTCTAATAGAACAGTTTCAAATTAAGTGAATCCTAGTAATTAGACCAATATTGCAAAAAAAATTCATTACTAATTTTAAGTTAGTCATAAATCTTTGTCTCTATTTGTGATTTTGCAGTCAGATTTTTTTAATTATAAGAATGGAATATAGTCAGTTTAAAGGAAAGAAGTAATTAGTATTATTATAATAATATTTTTTAAACCGGATTTTTATCTTATTTTGATGGATTGAATGTATTTATTACTGCGATGAGAAAAATAAAGAATAGTTATCAGTTGAATTATAACTAACAGAATTATAAGCTAGGCGATGTCCATGCACGAAACTGGCAATGAAACGTGATGATGATGATGACATTTCCTGTCATGACTGTAGTATGTAGTGGATAAAAATAAGAAAATGACGTGATTATTACTTAATGCAGTAATTATTGTACAAAATAGTATCATAAACACTTTCCTACGATTTATGTATGAGTTAATATGCTAGTAAAAGAACTTGTGCTTTAGCTTCTTTGTCATTCCTCTAGAAACGTAAGAGTAGAAGCACGAAGGCTTCAACGTCAAATACAGAAACGTTATTCTTTGTACTTCACAGACTTTGCGCCATTACTTACGAAACCTTTAACAGTTGTATAAATGGTTATTACGTTCTGTTGTTTCAGCAAGGCACATTGTTAACGATAATTCTCAGGACAATTATCATTAAACTATTATAGTGCGAGTGAGAAGCGGGAGATGTGAAAATTCCGACCGACGGGCCCATGGAAGAGGAAAAACCGAAATTAAGATTATAAGGGCTGGAATTTCGAATCGTCTTGTCGTAGTTTAATAAATCTATAATATACTACCAAATCCTTCTCATTGTACATCAACAGTTTAAATTCATGCTAGGGAGATCTCGGAGGGACTTTTTCTCTGCCAATCCGTAAACAGGGTTTCCACGGATGAATGCTCCCTGTTCTCATTACTGGTAATGAATATTAAATTGATTTCATGAAACAGAAACACTGGCTTAGCTGAGGCGACAGGCACGCCACGCTCAAGAACAATTTAATTTCTCCAGTTCTAGTAAATCCAATTCCGACTGTCTGACAGCAGAACTCTGCTGCAACCCAATGGAAAATAACAACATTGGGATTTAATATAAGGCGCGTAAAACATCTGCAACACAAATGGTTGGAGTGATCTCAGTTTCACCTTAGAGACTGCGATAAGACAATGTGTGGAAGAGGCGATCAGGTGAGCAAGTTTTGCGAAGAGTGACTATAAATAATTTACATAAACCATTTAACATTCAAAATAGGAAACAGAGCTTACTTTATAATAATTTTATGTTTTTAACTTAAATGGCGCGTAACTGTAAGGAGCATTATTAAGATTATGAATAAATCAGATATATTTTCAAGCGTCACTCATACTGATGGAGCACCTACTGGTTTATATGAATTCGCATATTCTATTCTTCGGCCTTAAAAGGCAACACCAGCGTGTAATTCGAACCTGGAACAAGTATATTCGAAAATGTAGACGCTGTCACAAAGTTTGCTGCTACGGACACGCCCTTGCCTACAAAGTGCTTAACTAAGTCTACTAAAAGTGAAATCCCTCGAGCAGACCGAAGCAACCCACAGGAGACAACGTATTTATATAACTCGTGCTTGATAGTATCATTTGATTCATCAGGTACTGCCAGAGAGAATTGACTGACAAATTAGCAACAATGTGAAGTTTCTACATCCTTCGTAATAATCTCTTATTAGTCTCCTCACAATTTACATTACGACAAACTTTAATTTAGAGAGAGAGAATTTCAGATAGCTTTGATATTTAAAGCAAAGACCAGTGGCCTACGTCTTTTCCCTGCAGCGTGACCCAGCGGGTAAAACAAAATTGATTTGCTGAGGGACTTCTTCAAAACAACACACGTGGTCGTACACAAATGTAAGAAAGATGTATGTCATGAAACCGCTGCAAAATTAAGAATAGTTAATATTTTACGACAGAATGCCAAGAAGATAATTTGAAATTCTGATAAAAATACACAGAGAATCTTAAAACAGCAATCAATGTCCTATGAAAGGACTTCAACTATTTAGACACTAATTTCGATATAACTAAATAGATTATCGTAGAAAAATAAAATTCTATCATGTATATCACAAAGAAAATCTAAATTAATTATTTACATGGCTACCATAAAAACAATACATCTTTGTATAGCAAAATAACAAACTATAATTTTTGTTGATTGGCGGCCATTACATGAGTAACGTATGTAATAATGAAAAATGCGTTAAAAAATTTCTCGCCAAATAATAACGTAATAAAATATATATGTAATTTAAATTGTGTATATTAATAATTTTACGGAATTTTAATAAAACTGACGGGAAATTAATTACGCATTGAAGACGTATAGTAAGTTGAGGAAGGTGCACAAATATAACAAAGTTGTTCTTGTTGTAAAATTCACATTTTTATTGAAACTCTCAGGCCTCAATTCAAGAAAATTTTGCAATAAAAGCCAGATCCATAGATCTTTTCTGATGTTGTTCTGGATAACCCAGCACAAAGGATCCATATGAAAGAATAAATAACCTAACATCCGAAAGTCCACTATATATATAATAACATTACATTAAATTTAGAAAAAGTCACAGAACAATTATCTACAAAAAAAAATAATAGTTTTTCCTTGTGTAGGAGTTATATGAAGAGATTTTTTACTTTATATGCCACCATCCTACACGTCATGGTCGACCTTGGCCGTCACGAGTTTGGATGTGGTTTCCTGATTTGGAGATGATTCTGAAGTTGCGTTCATGGCCGTGAAAGCGAGTAATTATCAAGCATAGAATCAATATTACTCTGCAAGCATTACTTTTCAGAGCTTCTCCGTTAAAAGAACCTGTAAATATTATACAGTATCGCGTAGTTTTCTTATTAAAATAAAACTTAGATTCTATGGCTTTGATGAAGATGCCATCCAGTTTAATTTAACCCTACTTGAGAAATGGATTCCAATTTCTGTTAGAATAATTGGCTAGTTTTAAAGCACGAAACAACGAGGGTTGTACTGCTTTTTTCACCGTTCACGTTATTTACATGTGAAATACGGAGTGCCTCATGGGTCAACTTTGGGTCCAATTATATTAATAATTTACACAAATAACCTTCCATGCAGTATAAGCAGTATTTATTTTCAGATGACGTCAATGTCTGTTTTCACACAAAGTCCTTAGAGCTGACTAACACTATGTGTGGATATTTCATAATCATTGAAAGACTGGTGTACAGTGGCCCTGCTCCACCTGGGCACAGATAAAATCCAAAATATAGATCTTCATTTTGACAAAGACTAGAATACTAATGTTATTAGCTCTGAAAACTTTCCTGGATTTCTAGGCTGAATTGCGGTAATCATATTCAACTTGTGGAGAAGATATACAAGGGAATCTATTTATTAAGAAGACTAAGGTCGGGCGTTAGCACTGAGGCCATAAGGATGGTATATTTAGCACAGGTACAAAGCCAAACTGTGCTGTAGGTCCATAATACCTCTGCTCATAGGATATTCAAACTTCAGAAAGACGCCGTTACATTTATCTGTGGTCTTCCTACACGAGTATCGTTTAAAACGTTAGGAATTATGACTGGGCATGCAGTGTCTAACGTACATTAATGAAAATGAGGAGAACTATGAGTTTTGGGGGAGGTTTATAATCATGACGCTAGGCATAGAAATAATTTACGACTTTTTAGATTGAATTATAGTAAAACATAGAATACTTTCTACTACATTTCCCTTAAATTTATGAATGCTCTTCCCCTCGTATAAAACAATTACCAATACTTTTAAGTACAGGATTACGAACTTACAAGGAACTGTTTATAGAAAGTCGATTAATTTTTTGAAATTCTTTCTATTGATGAACCTTATTATATTTTTCTATAACTATCGAAAACGGTTTAATATTATTCTACTTTTTTTATACATACGTTACCAAAAATTGCATTTACATTGTACCATACGTTCTCTTGTACTACTGCAATAAATAAGTTTAATTAATTTATTCTCAGATCTTTTCGGTATCCATTGCATATAACTGACCATGTTGGCGAATATTTTAAAATAATCTCTGTACTATCCACGGCTACTGGTACTGGTGTGTGTATCCACTTTGCTCTTGACAGGATTTCCTGCTGCTATCTGATGCAGTTTACATCCAAGTCTCAACGGCTGCTTAATTCTACGTGTTGAGAACAGCCAGTTCTCTTTCTTCTTTCATATTTTTCTCATTTTATAATATTTCCCTCCTAGTAGAAGATTTAGTTTAATTTCTCGAGATATTCAATCAATGTATGGAGACTAATGGAAAGATTTTCGTTTGAATTTTCAGTCTTGTTCATTAATCCTTCTAGTGTTACTCATTAACCATTATGAAAACAACTGAATATTCGGGATTCATGTCCTCAGATATCCTGTACCTGTCGATAGAAATCGTTCATTACAAATCATAAGTCGAAGGAGCACTTCTCGAAGAGCCGTAAACTCTGAGAATCTGGATCCCAGCCAAGGTTAGAACATTTGTCCACATAGTAATAATTGATCCCTTCGTCGTGGTTCGCCGTCCAACACCTTAAATCCTGCAATAGAATTACATACTTAATGTAGTCCGTGTTTAAGCACGCAGTTTGCAGAGGTTTGGTCCAGAATACCCGCAATATTCAAGCAGCTCAATTTCTCCTTCACGAGATTTTATAGATGCTTGTTTTATTTTATAATAAGGGTATAAAATCTGGCTGATTTTTTCATATACACTGAACGTTGTTCGTTCCTTAGCGTAGTTGGAACACATTCCAGTAACGTTCATTCAAAGTTAGATGTTCTATCGACCAAACGCCCGATAGAATAAATGGAATCGTTAGTAGAAGTGAGTCTTAAACGAGCAGCTAGCTGAAATAATTTGCGAGTTCATGGGCCATAATTACGGTCATGTGAAGACCAACAATCATGTACGTTTAACATCTCTGGAACAACTGATTACTAATCACTAAAGACTGTCTTGTAACACTGATAAATTAGCTTCTATTTCATATTATTATCTTTAACTTACAAACAATTGTTATTTATTTTCTAAGCATATAATATTTTGCCTGAATTTATAACTAGGGTAATTATTATATAGCTATTTATAATCAGTTCATCTAGATATTGATCGAAGATTCACGAAGAGTAAACTGCTTCTTTGAGCGTCATTATTCTCCAATCTTTTAGTAACATGTTCATTATTGGGTATTTTACTTTATATATGACCTATCTATGTTTTAATTTCGTCTATGTACTATTCCATATGACAAAAACCTCAGGAAACGAAAGCTTTTCCTTGAAACATTCCTAACATAAAAACATGTTATTCTGCCCGTCGCTTGAATTTTCCATAAAATAATTTACTTAATTAATAGAAAATCCTACATTTATCATGTATAAGAAAAATAAGATTTAACTTCAAGCGTTTATGCATTTTCCAGATTATTTTAAAACCACTTCCCATCGATTTCGATATTTTCAGTACACAAGTTTGGTGAACAACCGAATCAGTTATTCAACTGCCTCAATTTTCTTTTCCTCAAACGTATGATTTTTTATTTATCTACTTCTGACATTCGTTCATCTTATTGACTGATTTATTAGTTATAATTTTATTACACAATCAGTCTACTTCGTCGATGCACAAAGTTTGTTCCTCTCCTATATGCATCACGCAACACACGTATTTTTATTATACAAAACATTTCTTCCCAATACAAGGCGTATTTAAAGTAGACAGTTCACCAATGACAGTATTCCTTGGTACGTATTTTAGATTTACGATAAATCTAAAATCTAAATTTATGTAACCAACGATTTGGAAGTCTATAACTAGTCAATTTGTGCAGAGCTAAAAATTTAACCAATTCTTATCGTAACTGCATAATTTCTGGCTGTTCGTAGGCATAAATAGTTCTCATGCATATTTGCTATCAATTAAATATGTGTGAATAGACTCGTCCAGTTTATTGTTCTGCCTCTGTGGAAAGTAGTAAACAACGAATGTCTTCGTGTTGAATTGATTAAAGATCGTTATCAGGTCCAATTATAAAGCACTGTAAAACAAAAATAATTATAATTGTGTTCTATACACTATCTCTAAACACCATTTAACGTGAAACAAAAGAAGTTTTTTTCTCAGCCTATTATTGAATCCAAGTCCACGTATGGATACGCCAGCCTCGGATCGGCTGCGCTGGTAGAAATATGATTCAGAGTTTCTTTTATAATTTTATCAGTCCAATTTAAAACATACGTACAATTACCTATTATTAATAAAAACTCTTCTGTCAGTTTTTGTTATAATAGACGGATTTTAATTTTTGACAAAGAGTAAAAGAGTTTCCTGTAATATTGACTGTTAGTGTTACATCACATATTTCAGATGTAAAAATATTAATTACATTGATAGATCTGTAGCTGTGAACATTAACATTCTTGTGAGCGCCAAGAAGTTACAGTAATAAAGAGTGAGTTTTAGGTAAAATTGTTAGTAAATTTGCCGTTTAGAGAGTTGCAAAGGTTTCAGTAAATTATAATCTAATTTCAGATTTTTTTGTAAATTTATTAAGTATATCTCAAAAGTATAAACCGGGTGATGTTCTAATTAAGGAATTTAATTATTTATTGAATCCATTATTCCTCTACTAAGGAATTACGACATATTAATATACTTAAATGAGAACTCTACGCTACAAACTACACATATCAGAATATGTATAGAAAGCAATTTTATAAAATGAACTAGTAAAAAATGAAACGAAAAGTTTAGTTAATATGAAAATGTTAGCAAAATAAAATAATCTTAAGAAAATTCTCTACACTCAATCGTAGGGTAATCATTTAAATGGGACAAAATTATTTGTGTATTTTATTAAGTAAGGGGCGCTCACTATTTGTGAGGAGGAAAGTGTGTACTCGTACGCTCTATTTCAAGTTAACTGATTCGTTCAAATCGGGTTTAAAGTATTATATGTTTGTATTATTTTGAGTCACCTTAAGTATGAACAAGATGGTAATGAACTACAGTTAATACGTCTAGATTTTTGAGCCATTCTCTATGCTACTTTCTTTCTTCCAGTCTCTCAAGTTACTTCAATTACAGCTTCGTCTACAACTGAAAAAATTAACTGTAGTACCCATTTTTTCTTCACTTCATCTTCGTCATTTTAAACAATGACTAATTCAGAGAAATAAATGGAACTTATAAGTTTAAAATATGTTCTTTCCACATAATTGTAAATAATTATAAATTAAATCGAGTTATCGTGGGATTAGATCATGGAAAAAATTATTTAATAAACCAAGATCAAATATAATCATAATTCTCTCCATATTTAATCAAATAAATTTTATTCCCATTTAAAAGGATATGATCAGCAATATGTGAACTACTTCTGGCAGGAACTATTAAAGAAGATACTTAAGTAAACGGTTCTAATTTGGAATGACTGTTACGCCTAAAGGAAGTAGTTACCGAGTTGAGTGGCTTGCTAATGCATGCTCAGTTAACGGAGCTGATCTCACGCATCGGGTTACGCCTTCTAACAAGAGAAAGCTCCATGCAGCTTCCCTTTCTCCGCCGCCCGACGCAACAGTTCCGTCCGAATTTCTCAGAAACCAGGAATAGACCGGTAATAAAATATTCTCTCGTTAAGAAATCTGTCCGGGTTTGTTTCGCAGCCGCGCGGCGTCGAAATTAGCATCAGGACGTCAGTGGCCGTGGGCGGCGTCCGTCCAGCTCCGCGCTATTATAACACCTGCAGATAATCCACACTACCACTATATAACAGCAATCTAATAAAACTCTTTTTTACAATTCCAATAAAATAATTATTTACTGTTTGTACCATTAAAATTATCGAATGTTTGAAACAGGAGCTTTCTATTTTTATGTATATCATATTCATCTGCGTAAGAATATGTAAATGTCCTAAGTTCCTGTTTCTAATATTGCAAAATTTTAATTCTATAAAAGTTAAACAATTCTTTTAATGTAGAATGTTTCATCCTTCTGTAAATTTTATTAAAATATATTTATTTTTAATAAATAAAGCTCGATACTTCTCTTGAGAAATTGAGTTATAATTTAAAGTTAACTATTATAAATTAAGTAAATAATAATTTTTCATAAATGAATATATATTAATCGTGAAAATACATAAGAACCTAATTTATGCGAATACTTTGCAAAAATAGCTGCCTTTTGAGCATTGAGACTATTCGTGGAAATTGGTCAAAATTCATAATTAATTTATAAATATTAAAATTTACAATTAACTAACCGACATAACGTTTCTCTCCTTTGTTTAGAGTAGTCTTCAGTTGTACATTATAAACAATTAAAATAGCTTATAAATTTGAATAAAACAACTTTACAGAAAAAATGTAGACATCGTCCGTGGCCGAAATGAGATTAACAATTATTTTGTTTTCCTGTTAAATTGTTTTATTAAAATTTACCATATGTTTTAATTGTTCTTTTAATAATACGTATCTGAAGAGGTCACTATAAAAGTGGAGAAATTATATGTATTTCAGTTAATTGTAAATTTTAATGCTTATAAATAAATTTGGCCGCTTTCCACTAATTACATTAAATAGAAATCAGATATAGTTTCAATTTTTAAATATAATTCATTGAGACTATTTCACTTAGCAACACCACCGAAAAATTAAGTAATTCAAGTACTATTTTATGTATCACCATACATAAGACACTAAAATGGTGTGATATTATAAATCTGATTTGCAAACAAATTATCGAGATTTAGTTTGGTTTAGAATCGTCTTTTAACAAACAAAAATAATCTTGTAGTACGATAAGGAAGTAAATGTTAAAAACTTTATTTAAAACAGTGTTTCATTTCTAAGCTATTAAAATCGGAAGACAACGAACTTTTATTATTAGTTAGTTTCAGTTCTCGTCATTTATTGGTGTCTTTTCTATGATAAAATAGGTTTATTTTAATTTATAAGAAATTTTATGCCACTATAAGCAATGCAATGATAACGGAAAAATGGAATTGCGTGCCTCAAACAAGATAGTAATGAAAATGGACACCTGGTATCATGAAACTCCTCTGTGAGATCATAACCAATTTATCAAATTTCTCCAACAATTGTTACTGTAACATCAGTATGTAATCTAGTACTTTAATCATTGCATTTCCATTTATATCCCGAAGCTCAAAATCCTACGACAGGTTTCATAAAGTGACTAATACGAGCATTCTGGAACCACTACGATTATTAATTAGAGCTATGGGGATTGTTTTCTCTGTGTCGTGTAAATACACGAATTATACAGTGAGTGACAATTGCGGTCCCAAACATAAGAGAAGCCTGTTGACCCTCATTATTCCAGCTAACCCAACGGCACCTTCAACTATTTGCCATTTCAAGATTTCCAATCCAGCCCTGTTGAATTTTTTCAATAATTAACATGGACACATATATAGTATATTTATGTTTAAATTAATTACGCGGAAAGGAATTCGTGGTTAATTTAAAGTAGTAAAAGTTTATAACTAGTCCCAAATTCATTTTCTACGACTGATTCACAAAATAACTGTAATTTTTAAAAAATCATCAATATCCAATGAAGTGGTCACATCCGGGTTCTACATTTTAAGCACACAGAGAAAACTCTATGTATCTTAACGATGTTACATTTCTCAACAAATAGATCAAATGAAGAACTACCAATAATATAATATAGTCTTTCAAAGAGAGAACTTAGTCTGATATATACTACAGGTCCAACGAAAAGTATAATACTGAAACCGGAGATTCCGATGATCGGCCAAACACAGAGATGGCGCTAAACGGTGCGAATAACAAACCATATAATATAAAATATGTGTTAGTTGGATTACTGTGAAGTTTCAACCATTTTCCGTCATTTCTTGTAATAAAAGGCAGGTGTTGCGTGGAAAACGAGTAGATAATAAATACTTAGATACAGAAAGGTTAACCTCGACATGTATAATCAGACAATTTAGAACCGACGTCAAATGAATCTGCTGTTTTCAATTGTAAATAAATGGGAATTTGAATTAAAACACGGTCTGGCCTCAATTTCAGCCCTGAAGCACATCAACAGTCTCAAACAATGGATGTAATCGGGCGGAAGCACTCCGAAGAAGGCTGAAACGGTTCCACCAGCAGGAAAAAATGGCCACTGTGTTTTTAAAACTCGTGATTTCGTAATTGAAACAAACACCTAAGAAAAAACTTCCAAAGCTAAACTACACCTGTCCATACCTTACCATTGATCTCCACAGGTCGCGCTTCGAATTACTTCCATATACATAATATTCACTCAGTTTGCACCTAGAGATTATCTCCCGAATACAAAGAAAGGGCTTTCTGGAAGAATATTTGCTTCTAATGAGGAAGTCATAGATAGTTGCGATGTCTGAAAAATCGCTTTATACTGAACCTGTAAAGATGCTGGAAAGCAATCGGCTAAGTTATTGATTTAAAAGGAGATTACGAAATAAAAGAAAAAAAATTGATAAAAAAAACAATTTTTGAATGCATGAATATTTTATAACAAGATAGATGGAAAAAAAACACCAAATCTCGTATTGTTAAAAAAAATTTAAAAAAATATTTCTTGCTGTGATATTTTTTTACATTTTGTGCACAATAACGAGTTGATAACAATGTCGTATGAGTGGTTGCACGGTTGATCTGCGAGCTGAGAGGACATCACGTGACTTGGTGAAGTGGTTTCTTCCGGTGCGGATCGCGAGGCCGCCAAACTCTCCAAATGTACATTCGCATAACAAAACAACATTTGATATGATATCCTACATTTGTAACCCTGCATATTTAGAATAGTATAGTTTTCAGCGGTTTCGGCCAGTTTTTACATTCCCAACCAGCAAAGGTCTCCGGCCATCCTTTAATACCTCCATGTGACTTAATGAATTCATATTCATCCTTAAGCTGTATTTGCATCCGATTTTTATTAAGGTGTTTTAACGATTGACTTGTTTTTTGATAGCTTTAAAATATTTTTTTTCAGCGTGAGTTAACAAATTCTTGGAGTATAAATGTATATAAAATATAAATTTACATATAGTTGTAAATTTTATAATTCTCTTGATGAATCCTATTATTTCTCAACAAAGCGAATGAATTAATGTGAATTTAAGTAAACTCTTATAGAATTCTCAAGTATTGGGCGCAATTTTGTTGGACGTAATAATTCAGTGTAAAATTTAGCATTTTTATCTTTCAGGAAATTTACATACGCTCAAGTTCTGCTGCTCCGAATAATTTTACACTTCGTAAAAAATTAATCGTAACGTATTTTAATGAAACATCAATTTATGTCTATGCATTTCTTCTACCAGACACAGACAATCATCGTTCTATTTTCTACAAATTTTTTTTTGTTCAAAATAAATGTAATAACCAGTAAGGCTGGAAAAATTTATTTAATTAGTAACATTTTTATTTTTTATTTTCACAGATGGTTTCACTCCTTATTTTTTTACTTCTCAGGTCATACACATTAAAAATACAAAAATAAATTTCATCTTTTATGTTAATTTTGTATATATGAGATTCTGTGGAGTGTGTGTCATCACTCTAACGGTCAAACGACTAGCAGAAAATTGAGTCAACTGTAAATAAATAAATCTGATGTAATGATCTTAAGAAAGATGTTTTTCTGCTCTTTTGCGTAACGGGAAGGGTGAAAATACCGCTTAGATTTTAAATAAAATGTATTACTTTATAACCATATACTTTTGCATTCCACGTCGGAATTTATCAATTATAAGCTGTAAGTAACGTAAGGAAGCAAATTATATTTTGCATTTCCTGTGATATCTCTCACCAAGAAGGAAAACCCAGACGAATTATAAATATCAGACTTTGACACTCCTCTCCCGCTATCGGAAGGGCGTGGGACAAGTACACAATGCCCGACCTACCCGATGCAGGTTTTCCTAGGGTTTTCCCTGCATTTCTTTAGGTGAATGCCGAGTAGGATCCTTAAAATATAGCCCGGGGGCCCTAGTTAACCCTTGGCTACCTTCCTCTACCCTTCCGCATCCCCCCTTTCAAATCCCTTCCTATGCTATTAAAGGGGAGTTGCGCATGTAGCCTGTTGCCCTAAATAAAAAAGGTCCTTGGCTACCTTCCTCTATCCTTCCGCATCCCCCCTTTCAAATCCCTTCCTATGCTATTGAAGGGGAGTTGCCCAATGTGGATTACCCTCATATAGCCTGTTACCCTAAAAAAAACTGTAACAACCTTTAGCAGTCAAATTCAGTCCGTAAAACCTTTAGGAACTAAAAGTGCGTAATTTTGTTCTGCAACTGGCCGAACTTGAGAAATGATTTTTCCTTTCAAGGAACCGACATCATTTAAGAGACAAGACGGAAATTGTGAAAAACACCGATTGAGGAAATTTTAGTGGGCAAAAGGGAGGTAATCACAAAGTGGTGGTGAATGTGAAAACGCATCGTTGAGAATAGCAGAAAAATTAGTGTGGAAATGAGTTCAAGGGAGATCGAATTCTTATTGGAAATCTAGGGATTTAACGTTGAAGGATCAATGAAGGAAAATTTTAGAATATGATTATTGAGAAATTATAGTAAGCTGATATGAAAGTAATATGAAAATGATTTTATAGTAAGTGTATTGAAACGGATTAATTTGTGTACTTGCGGATTAATTTGGCCAGATCTATTCCTGCTTTACGAATTGTAACTGCAGACGCCAGTAACCGACTTCTAGGAAATTGCCTCCGGGTAGACTTCCGAGGGTGGTCATTCCTTGTCAAGTCAACAAGTTTACTTGATCATCCAAATTTCAACAAAAGTTACGTGATTCAGTGTATCAACAAAATGATACAAAAATTAATTATTTCATACTTATTTGTTTATATGAGGTCGAAGCGGAAAATTTTCATATTTTCGAGTATGGGCACAAAATTCATTGTTCTCAGAACGTATGGAGTTAGACCTAGATAGTTTTATTTTGTTTCATTTCAAAGATTAATTGAATTTCATGTGGTATTTCCCTTCAACTGTTAATGTCACAAAACCTTACCTTGTCAACTGACAGATCATTATAAATAATATTCCTAAAGCTTTAAAATAATACCAAATATTTTTAAAAAAACTTATAAAAACTACGAACACTAACTTTCAAATTTAGTTTCATAGTCTTTAGCGCCGAGCTTCTGAGGGGTTTCATCGTTACACAAGTAGAGGCAAATTTATATATATATTATAGTTTAAATAACTTAATATAAATGCGGAAAGTGCAATTATTTTCCTTGATTTGACAAGGAATGGCCGATGGATCAATATTGTTGGTATATATTGTTGATAACATGAATTCATAAAATCATAATTATCAACGCTCATTATTGAAAGTATGAATTTCAATTGTTGTTAATATCTATTTAATATATTTTTATTGTTGCTTTATAAAAACTTATTTAAATCACTTTCAATAATATTTCCCGATCTGAGAATCCACCAAGACTATCTTAAATATTTTCATTGTTTTGTTTGAACCTATTATTCCCTTTGCTGTCATTAAGGAACAACTCTGTATTCGCCTATTGCATAGACTCTGTCCTCTGTATCGTGAAGTCCTGGCAGCGGGCGTACAAGCACATTAAAAAGCTATCAACATTCTGATGCAGTTACGCTATTCTTAATGTTGCTCAGCTGATTCATCGTGAAAATGTAGTATCCTAAATGTTTAGAATGCTAAAATGCTACAAACAGAATCCAAGGGATCCAAATTTAATTCGCATCCTTTCACATAAACAGGCTACGGACTGTCCTACAGGGAGTTTTCGTGACCTTCATAAGTGCAAATAATAATCGGCTTCCTCTACACGATACATATGTAATGATTAGTTATTACGATAACCTCATAAATAACTACGTATTGTTTAGACATTAATTTTCCTAATATTTTTGAACCATTAAACCTTCTTCGAACTCTACTAACTATTTAACAAAATAATCTTAAATCTCGTTTACACCAGAGTTGACAACAATGTTGCCAACACATGTTGCCAACACAAGTTGACAACTTTAAGAGGAATTCTAGAGTACTTGTTGGTACCAACTTTGGGTAATGTTGTTAACATTTAGTGTCAATATTGTTTCCGGGGCTTCTGGTCAACATTTGTTGTCAACATTGTTGGTGACAAAAAATGTTGACAACATTTTGTGTAAACGGGCGTTTAGGGTGAACAAATCTATTACATTAATATTTTTTTCAGATATCATAATGAACGATGAATCTCTGAAAAGTTATGGGCTGCATCTGTTCTGAATATATGATATCTTTCATCATTGATTACTCCATTCAAGTTTAACGATTATGTTGTCAATAATTCTGGTGCACTCGCATTCCTCACAAATGAGTTCAGGAAACTTTCGATTGTAATTTAATTCATATGAAAAATTAATCTCTCAGTTTTCTTGACCTTTGCTAGGCTGAAAACGTATCTCAGCGGCTAGTTGGACCTATCTCCTCAGTCTGGCGGCGTCCTCTTTAATAATTCGAATGAACAGTGAATTCATTGTCCAAATCGGCAAGCAAAGCCAATGGTTAAGATTTATTATCTTTGTATGCTGACGATATTTGTTATCGTTATCCAACTGTGATCTAGTGTCGTTAGGTTTCCTAAACGTCCTGGTGCAGTTAAAGCAGCTCTAAATGTTGTGCAACTGATTTATCTTCAACGTACAGTATCCTATCAATTCCCTGACCTAAATTCGTCACTCCAGTTTTTCCTCCCTTTTGTTCTTTCACTGGACGTGAGTGCACCATAAGTTTTCTACTCACTTAGCCTTGACCAGTAGAAATTGGGAACGAGTAAATCGCCCCTGAAATAAGTTCTATAAATGTAGCCCTTCTTGTGCGTACAACAATTTCCAGGATGATAAGAGACCACTTAACAAGAGCAGTTGACCCTGGTAATAATTCTCCGTATATTTGAATCTCGCCACAGAAATTTCCTTGTTTATTACACGATCTTATCCTTCAGACGTTTACTTAATCATATTTAATACTGATCCATTTCAAAGGTATTAGTATTTTGTAAGACAGAAAATAATTCATAAAATGATACGTTTCTCGTTGGGTACTGCAACATTCCTGACCGTTTGTGATCCTAAGTTTATGTGTTAACTGTTATTTATATCACTATTAAGTTTTCGTACATTATAATGCGTACTTCGTGACCTAGTTTGTTGACTTCAAATCCATGTTCTGACCTTAGTGCGCTGAATATAGAATCCGGAGCATTCCTCTGCTCTTTCCTGTACAATTGGGCAATTAGTTATTTCAACACACGCAGCAGTTGGCAGAACTGGGGAAGGGCTTCCTGCCAGAGACCCTGTGGCAAGGCGCCCAACATTCCCAGGGGTGCTTCTTTCTTCCATCTATCCTTTTCCTCTTTTGTGTGGCCATTAATCTTCGCAGTTCTTCTCCCTAATATCCACGTAGGTTATTTACCAATGATAGAGTCAATACATTCACAAGGATAGTTTCTGAGTTGACGGAAACCAATATGGAACTTGATTCCCATATCACTGTTTCTTTATTTTAATTATTTTTCAACAGCATCGAGTATTTCAGATAATTATATTATTGACTTCTACTACTACTAAGTCAATAAGCAAAATCAATATTATACCGTTACTTAATTTAAATTCCTCTTATGTAGTAGAGGTTTACTTCAAATCGTATATGTAAGACAATAATTTATGCAACTAAAATAATTTTTTGGTCTTTTCCTTCTCAAATTCACCATAAAATACTGACGTTCTTGGTTCTGAAATCCTCTCTTGTTTGTGTTTTAAAATTTATATAATTAAAATGGTCTATAGGTAAAAATACCCATTCAGTGATATTCATTAACCTGCGATAACCCAAAAATTCTAGTGACAAATCCACATAGCTAAATTTTCCTAAATTATTCCGTAGGAAAGAATCGTTTATATTCTAAAGTGAAAATACTCCACATTATACTTTGCTGATCTGCTGTTTACGTTTAAATTATTAAAGTAAATTATAGATTGAATTATTAATAAAATTATTTCAGGAATTCTGTATGTGAATTTTAGTCTATTTTACCCGACTTTGACTATTTCATTAAATTTCACATTTTTCTTGTAATAGAGTGTTGTATTGGTATGTATGAAATATTTTAAAATAAAATTTCAAGTTAAATAAATGAAAGTATGAGGGACAGATTCTATTGTTTAAGTAATAAGGCGTGAATACTCTGGGAAATACTCTGGGAAAAGCGACAGTAGCCGGCTGTCTCTAACATATTTTAGTAATAAAAATTAATATATCGTAGCGGTATTTCTTAATTTGAGTGTTTGTGTTACAGGAAGAACCTGACTTCACTGGAGCACTTCCACAGGAGGATCTCTCAACACGAGCTTTACCGTGATGGCGATCCCGTGGTGGACCAGCTCCTGGGGGACCTTGCCAAGCAGCGCATCATTCACGTCAGTGAGTGCTACGTCCTACTCTCTCTCACACACGTAATCATATATTTCAGCCCTATTTTCAGAACGTTGTACCTCATCGCCAACGTCTTTGAGTACTTCTTCTCTTTGGCCTGCTTCCTCTCTTCAAGTATCGGATGCTTCAGCACTTGCATTCACATACTCTGTCTGTCTGATCGAGCACTAAAAACACACCCATAGCGAAATATGTGCAAGGGTTGCAACAACTGCGAAAACAAATAAAATGGCACGAATGTCTAAGTCTTGCGCCAAGGTGACACATAACCGCCGGTAACTAAAATCATAATAATAATAAAAAAATTAAAAATTGGAGGAGGATAATCGCAAAACATACGATTCTAAAATTCTTTGAAAGTGCGAAGAAGTTATAATACTGTGAGAAAACACTATTAATAAAATTTCAGAGGTCAATTAGCTTAGAGCGGAATTCAATCATACGTTCTCCTATTGATGCTACAAGTGGCCTTTTTATCCCTTTACGGTATCTGATTTTCATTTCGGTAAAATTTTCCAATCAATAATTTTAATTAAAATTACGCATAAGAAAAACGGAGGATATGTTAATCATAATAATTAAGTTGAAAAATAACCAAAAATCGTTGTGTACTGTGATCATCTCTCAATATTTTTGCGCACTGTGAAAGAAGTTCGCAACTCAGTACAAATGCTTTGTAATTATAAAAATATTTGTTTTAGATGAAGAAATAATCAATTAACAATACTAAATAATAAAATATACACCATAGATGTTTATGAGTTCATCACCTGGTTTGTGCCGTGTGTCGTTCTCACAGCTCTTACGATTTTTAATAACCTGACGAAAGTAACAAAGATTGTACAAACATTCTGTGGTATTTATTTGATCAAATACATTGGAATTATAATGACGTAAGTTGCTTGCTATGTCTTTCAGACCAAGTGAAAAATTCCTCGCCCTGAAAGCTTAACAACTACTATCTTTACATTCCAAACAAACCACTTTTCTGTTGATCTGAGCGAGGTTGAATATGGTCATGCAAATCAGACGTCTTGGGTATGAATTATAATCTACATGGCTTACAGTCGAAAATTAATTCAACATTTATTTATGTTCTTATGCCATTTAATAGTCCGGTACTCCCACATGCCGAGGCACCTCGGTCTGTTTTGAGAGGTGTATGTTCCGGGGTCGCAGACCTTGGGCATACGGCAAGAGTTGTCCGCTATTCCTATTGGAATAGTCGGCCAGCTGCCTCCTAAACTGGCCAAGGCATGGCGAGGGGTAAGCTGCGTCCCCACAGCAAACCCCTCTCGTCATCGGAAGGGCGTGGGACAAGTACCAAATGCCCGACCTACCCGATGCAGGTTTTTCTAAGGTTTTCCCTGCATTTCTTTAGGCGAATGCCGGGTAGGATCCTTAAAATATAGCCCGGGGGCCCTAGTTAACCCTTGGCTACCTTCCTCTACCCTTCCGCATCACCCCTTTCAAATCCCTTCCTATGCTATTAAAGGGGAGTTGCCCTAAGTGGATTACCCTCATGTAGCCTGTTGCCCTAAAAAAAAAAATTAATAGTCCGGCCAAGTTCCCGACGGTATTTATTTCCTAAACAGGTTATTGGTTTCCTCTAAATATGTCAGTATCATTCCTGAATTTTAGTATTTATTCCTCGACATACTTCTAGACAATTTGTTGAAGCAAAATTCTTATATCAGGGTTAAGTCTACATTTGAGAGGTGTACGCTCCGGGGTCGCAGACGTTCGGAATACGGAGAATATTGGAGAAGTCGGCCTACTGCCTCGAGGCATGGAGTCGGGAATGCTGCGTCCCCCAGCAAACCCCGTCTCCACTTATCAGAAAGGCATGGAACAAGTACCAAGAGACCGACCTACCTCATGGAAGTTTCTTTAAGATTTTCCAGCATCACATATAAGCGAATGCCGAACAGGTTACTTAAACTATAACATGCGAACCATTGGCTTCCTTATTCACTCTTCCGCACCACTGTAAATGACGCACTTAAAACACAACGCTACCAAACATATTGCTACATTATGTCGATTAAATTCAAAAAATTTATAAAGATAAGAAAACCGCCCGGTATTTACAATACTTATGTACTTTGGAATAAAATGTAGTAAGCTACTTGATTAAACAATCAAACACAATTGAAAAATTATATTAATATTTTGCCATTTCGTCTCAGAAGAAGAATTTATTAGCTTCCTTCGTGAATATAACTCTCTTTATTGTTCGTAATTTAAGTGATACGGAATCTCTCTTCCTATTATTTCTAGTTCCCGTGTATTTCTTTGTTTGTTCAAAACTGCACTAAACCTTAATTTACTAAACTTTGTAGTTTTTATAACTGGTAATGTATAATCTACTATATAATCATAAACTGTTTTATAAATTTATCACAACAAACGGTAAAGTTCAAATTTGAAAGAACAGCAAAGAAAATATTTTCACAGAAAATGCTGAACATATTTGGCGGAAATAATTAAAAATAATTATTAAACTCAAAATGTATTGTAATTCAGGACATAAATGGTGACATAATCTTATTTTGGTTTATTCCGATTAGAGTTTTCTTCGGAATGTTCTGGTACTTTATAGGAGTAAACCTGAATAAAAGACAAGAGCCCCCATTTCCAAAGAAAATTAGTAAAATTGAGGAAACGACTGTTGTTTTCCGGTCACTGGGTCAGTGTGTGTCATATTACCTTACTTGTTATATCCTCATTCAATTTTCTCTACATTTCGCGCAATTCGTTTGTTTCTTAGACAAGATTATACTCTGTAATATCACTGAAAATATCGGAATGTAATTTTCAGTTAATGACTTTTAATTACTCAATTTATTTCTAGTAGAAACTTTTTCACCGGCAGTGACAATTATTGTAATGAACGGAAAGGATTGTATTCAGACAGAATTCCAGGCAATAAAGACCCAAATAATGATTTAGATTGATTTATTGAATCTATTAGTTCCGATAAAATAGGACAAGTAAAAGAATTAGTACACACATAGTTAACAATCAAAACAATGAAGTACATAATATGAAAATACACGAATGAATAACACACACGCACAAATAAAAACGGCACATATAAACATATAAGATACTTACGTAAGATAAAATAGGAAACAAAATGTACTAAAATAAAAACTATATGAAATTGAGAAAACGTATTAAAATATTTAAGTGAAAAGGATTTATACACAGATGAAAATGAAATAATCTTCACATTAATGTTCAAGTTTTTAAATAGACTTTTTATTTAACATTTACCATTCTTATTATTTACTTAACAATCCACTGAAGCACAACCACAAATTCACTGTTTTCACTCATTTACCACTGTTACTTCGGACGACAGAGTATTCAGAGTACTTATTTCACGTCAGGTTTTTTATTAAATAGGAGGATAAATTGAGAAACTTTAACCTAATAAAAATTTGAATATTTATTAAATATCTCTTAGATTGTCGTACAGAGATTTGAACCAAGCTACTCTTGCCCTGTTTCTCGCCGCTTCATACACAAACGTAGCCTCGTAGAAGGTATTTCAAGAGTTCCTTTATTATTGTTACATAAGTCGGAAACGAAATAATAAACTTTTTATCTTGAAAAGAAGCAATATCAGTTGAGCGTATGCCGTAAATTCGTACAGACATGGATCAATGTAGTTAAATCAAACAAATTTCTGCATGTGGATAACTTTACTATTTTTGTTCTGAATTGCAGTGATAAGAGAGTAACAACTTTTATTTAAATTAATTAGTGCTTTATATATTAGATGAATATAAATATCAATATGGCTGGTTTTTAATATTTCTCTACAAGGATCTGGTTGGAAAGTTAGTCGGAGCCTGGACAAAGACCCTGATGGGTACAGGCCATTAAATGCATCATATACCGGTCGTAGCACACGATATCCCTGACTGAACACTTCAATCAGGACAGCTGGATCTCGGTCGCGTAAGAGAAAGCCTCATCCCAGCTTACTATCAAAAACTTTCATTTTACATTGTTTACCTTAAGCTGGATCGCACGATTTGTCCATTTCACGGAGAAAATCTAATAAATTATAAGCTTTAACTACTTCCCATAAATAGACTCAAAAAATTCCATTTCCCTCGTTGATCGTGATTTATTTCGAATCTGTCTGTATTGTAAACGATGCAACTCTATGGATCCTGCAGTAAATCCAGATTTAAACAATATGGAATATGGAAATACTCTTAATTCAATCGAAACCCCGGACTTATGTCAGTCACAAATCAAACACTTTTATTTTCTTCAAGCGTTTATTTAATTTAGATGCTGAAAGAACTCTCGGCTATACCCGGAAAAAATGTAAATAATATTCTCTAAAAAACTAACAGTAAAATTGATACTTAATGTTATATCACTAATAGTTCAATAAAATTTCAGTATAACTCTTTCTCAAAAAACACTATTTTTTAACATAAATCAATTATTTCCACATTTACAAACTATCAGCGTTCCTCTTTAAAAAAAATGAAACAAACAATAAATATTTGCCCTCAGGTTGTATGAGGTCACTCCACTGGCGTGAATAATAATTCACTATCTCTTGGGTTCAACCGTGGGAAAGATATCAGGGCTTAGCTCAAATTTAAACAGATAAAAATACTATTACCACAAGATGGACGATACTCAACATTCACGCTCTTTCAAATAAAATTTTTAAACACATATCCCCTCTTTTCTAAAGATCTACATCTACTCATCAAAGAAGTTTCTCATCTGTTGAAAATTCGCATCATCTCAAAGTCAGCAACACCGCCGCTGACTTCACAGTTATCATGAATCTGATGCTTATAATATAATGTTAATTATGAGGCGACTAAACTTCTTAATACAATATTTATTTTATTAGTAGTTCTCAAAATACAATAATACTGTATGTATTATATTTTAGATGTACCGAAATAATTAATTTTTTACATTCAAAATTATTTCTCGCACGCCCAATCCCAGATAAATTCACCCCATTATTTTTTTTTTAATTTTCAATATGTACATTTCAATAAAATAAATAAAAGCATACATAGAAATTTACAAGTATTTGAGGATGACATAACTTTTGAATCGATATTTACGTAT